>OX621207.1:4831786-6218070 GCA_951640565.1 Petrophora chlorosata
GGTATTGGCGAGAGGTAAAAGAAAACAGGATGAAAAGAGAAAAATAAAGATGAGATACGAAACAGTTTAATAATGTAATGAAATCAGGCGTGACGTTGCGGAAATTCATCTCAAAACTGAAACCCAGTAAGTACTTGTTCACTCTAGATTTTACACAGGTACACAATTTTACAAATTTTCAAATCAATCGTCAGGAACTTCTTTTTTGATATTTTTGATTAATTAATAGACAAACAAGCAGACAGCCCGCCTGATGGTAAGCGGTTACCTTCCCCTATGGACACCTGCAACACTCGGGGCATTACTGGCGCGCCTACCTTTAAGGACCCCTTTCACTCTTCTTTTAAAGTGCCCTATGTTATAACTCCCCGGGAAAACCTCGGGCGGTAGTCCATTGCATATCTTGCAGCACCCTTACACACACATAAACACACCCTTTCTATCTCTTCTATCACAATAATAAAGGCCTTATTAAAAAGTTATAAAAGTCAGATTTCTTCAAATCTTGTATGTGATAACTAATAACTAAATCTTGGGTTTATTGAATGTTTGGTTTAATATTTCGAGATTCCATAGTAGCGGGCGCCGTGGACTTTTTTCCTTGCCCGCGGACGCGCAAACATCGGCCGGGTTCAAGAGCGCGCCCTGACCTGATCTCGATCGCTATTTGGAACTCACTCGATAGCCCACTTTTTGGTGCGATTCGATGACATAGTAAAGTTATATGCCAGTAGACTACAACAGGATTTTTTTATTTTTAACTGACGTCTAAAAAGGAGGTGGTTCTCAATTCGATTGAATTTTTTCATGTTTCTTACCTCGGAACACCGTCATTTATAAACTGATTTGGAAAGTTCTGTATCGGGTACAGTATAGCTTCAACATGATCCCATATAAATTTCATCGATATTCCACCTTGGAATTCAAAGATACATCAGAATTGCAGTCTTTTTTAACTGACTTCAAAAAAGGAGAAGGTTTTCTGTTCGATTGTAATTTTATTTTTTTATTTTTTATGTTTGTCACCTCAGAACTCCGTCAATTATGAACCGATTTAGAAAATTCTTTTGCGTTGGGTTCAGTATAGCTACTAAGTGGTCCCATATAAATCTAATCGATATTTGACCTTGGACTTCGAAGATACATTAGAGTAGGTTTTGTATTTTTTTTCAAAAAAATATTTATTTTTTATAAAACGTATTTATCTTTTTGTCAGACTTTGACTTGAGCATTCATGTGTAATATGATAATCGGTATAGTACAGTGCTTGCTAAAATAAGGAGCAAAAATGTTTTTTTTTCAGTGGCCACCACCAGCTGTGCCTCCAGTGGTGGTAATCTGGAAAGATTTCTTCCCAGTTGCCACCAGAGTGGTGGCAATGGTATTTTTTATGTGAAAATAGCATGAAATAAATATTAACATATCGATATAGATAAACTTTTATCATGTTATATATGCACCTACACGTTATTGTTCATAGTTTATTTATTAATAATAATGTGACGTGTCAAATAAAATAAACACGTAAATGAACAGGTCAGCCGCTACATTGTGTATTTCCATACGATGATTCGAGGTTATTTCTATATGCCTACTGCCCGTTTATAATGGTCTGACTGTTCAGTAGTCCAAAATCAAATAGACTTTTTAAGCTATTGCATAGCTTCTATCGCGGGCCTTGAGCGTGGAGACCGAATCCAGAAATTCCGTAACGAAAATAACCTAACACCCCCCACTCCGAATGCTATGCAATAGCTTTACCGCGGCAGTCTCCGAGTGCCACACGTCTTTTTTATATAATATATCCTTACTAATCCTTTCTAATATTATAAACGCGAATGTTTGTATCAATGGATGTTACACCAGGCCTAGCGCACTCCGCACTGTAGGTACGAAGCTACAAGTACATAGCTGGACACCGACGGCGGGTCGCGCGTCGTTACACGTGCCGCGTCAGAAGAGATAAGAGCTGTGCGATAGAAAGAGAGGTGCTCTGTAGGTTAATATGACTGGTAGGTATGCAGCGCTACGCGAGCTGAATTGAATTTTATTGCGTCATAACAAGAGTCGCTATTTGTTTAAGTTTCTTTGCGGAGTGATGCTTCTGTCCCTTAGTATTCTGTGGTTACACGTAAAAACTACTGAACCCATTTTGATGAAATTTGGTAAGTACCTACTTTAGGACTTGGAATAGCACATAGGTTACTTTTTATCCCGGGAAACCGCGGGGCGCAGCTAGTAATGATCATAACTCCGAATAAAGTTTCCCTACTGACGATCTGATATACTGTGCCATCCAGTTCTTCTTTTGCGTGCTATAGATACGCTCTTCCTTTTGCCTATGACTCGATACGGCACTCCTTTTGCGTACGATCCGGCTGTGATTCTATTTTGGGCAGTTTATTGACTGTGTTGATGTGTTGCTAGTTTGACGGACGGGTTGACGATTACACTGCCTTGTTTACATGATGCTAGTTAGTGTGCGAGCTACTGGACTTAGTATCATAGAGACACAAGAGTACATGAGCATGGATTGGGGCGTTGCTTTTATATTAGGAATGCGTTAGGGTTATCAGGTGTTTAGATATTTTTTTAGTAATTTTGATGTTTATCACGGTATGTTTTCTGTGTGTCATGTTCTATTGTTTATTTAATGTTATGTTGTATCTATGTAAGTATAGAGTATCCTTCTATCAATAATAAGTATTCATTTCTATGTATTTTAGTTTTGGATTATATATGTAGTGTTTTTTACTGTTATATATTTTAATAATTTATGCTTTTGTTTTACGATAATATGTATTATGATATTTATTTTGTTTTACTGTTAGTTTTTTTTTTCTTTTTCATTTCTGATGCACGCTTTGTAGGGTTCTTTTACCATCACTGGATAACTGGTAGAAAATGCTATAGCATTAAGTTCTCCTTTTGTACATTACTTGTAATAGTGCAATAAAGAATTAAATTAAAAAATATATATATATGTTTTTCATAGAAAATAAAATAAAATAAAAAGAATTCATGACAAGGACAGCCTAGTCCCTATTGCAGCCGTGTTCATCAATATGCATGTCTTTCTATATGTTCATACATTGCCATGTGACTGTATTGACTGTAGTATGACCATTTTGCGATTACTGTTATATGCAAGTAATATGTCATTTATGCAAGTATGTCATAAGCATTCCATTTTCAGCTAGAGCTTCAACTCGGCGTAACTTGTTATCTTATATAATACTAGTTGTGTCCCGGTTTCACCCGACGTTTCCAGCATAAAATCGAGCCTATGTGTTAATTCAGCGTATAAGGTATCTCCATTCCAAATTTCATACAAATCTGTTAAGCCGGTGCGGCGCGAGGCGTGAAGTTTGGGAAAGTTTGTATTAAGTGTGTTTGCACTTACATACAAACTTTTCCAAACTTTTTTTATAATAATAGTAAAAAGACTAGCAATAAGGTTCGTACACTGCCTATGAAAAATACTTATAGCAAACATGCTGAGAATTGCTAAAACCTATAAGAATTGCATCTTGCTGCATAGCAGACTATAAAAATTGCATCTTGCTGCATAAGTTGCAGGATATTGCCGGCAACTCGATTGCAATATAATGCAATGCAATACAAAAGGCTTGCAAAATGTCGCAGTGCCATCTAAAGTGCCTGAGACCAGTGCCGCGCATCATAGCTTGACAAAAGTAGACGCTAGATCTCTCAATGCAATCCACTCAAGCGTAACCACAAACAGTTTAGCGTCAACCCTAGCCACCCCTGAAACCGTTATAAGCACACACACAGGTGCGAAACAAGATTAATTAATCGCGCACTCACTCACTCACTGATCTCGATGAGCCGAGGGTTGCCGCGTGCGTGAGACACCTGACATCTTCGACAACACTCACCTTGTGACAGCCCTGCCCAATTACCGGTATGAATTGGTATTAGTTGGATATCGGAAGGTGTTGAAATTGTCCTTTGACGCCTTCAGGGCGTCGGAGGCGGGTCTTGGCTAATTCTAGTGAACCTGTTGCCTTCTTCTTTAAATAAATATATTTATTATATTATCAAACATTTTGAGTTATACCTTCTCTTAAAAATTTAACATCAGCCGTGTAGCCGATTGATTGCATCAGTTGAAGGACATAATTTTAAATTTTTAAATTCAATTCCCATTCAATTATATCATGGCATCTAAATAATAAAATGTTTATTTCTAAAAATTCATTACAAAGTTTTAGGTGCTACCTAGGTATGTATGGTATGGTGGTATTTATAAAATATAGATCCCATACATTTTTTTAATTATGTAATAATGAAAAATATTTAGCAAGTCGTACAAGCTGCCTGAATAAATGCTGTTGAAAGTTGAAGTTTTATGACAAATGCTTTAAAATGTTCATATCTGTGTAAGCCTTCGTTTTTCATTGTCATCAAACACATTTTTACTTGCAAATGGGATATTCATTAATATGAATAATATATAAGTGTATAAATATGAGTTTAGTGACATTGACAGCCGGAATATACCAAATTTAAAAAAAATATCTCAGATTCGATGCTTCGAGTAGACAGCCAAATTCGATGTTTGCTAAGAACAAAACTTTGTCACTGCAAGAGAAAAAGTACCTACCCTGGAGGTCCAAAATTTTGCCACACCCTTTGTGTTATTTGTTGATAATTAAAATACTTTTTAGGCCGCTACCATTTTTCCTTGCACGTCATGTTATCTAGCATTAAGTCTTCCATGTACAAACTGTTTTGTGCTAAAGTATAAATACTTTATTTTAGTTTTATGTGCATACCACCAAAAAAACGTTTAATATTGTATATAAAAATAAGGTATATAATGTATAAAAATTAAATAATTAATTTAATAATTATATACTAAATTAATTTGTTTACTAGATGAATTTCCGTAACGTCACACCTGATTCCATTCGAATAATTAAAAATAAAATAAATATATTCTCTATCTTATCTTTGATCTGCACATTCGTGGGTACATACAAAGGTGCCCTGTATTCAACAAGCAACCTACTTTCAAAGGTACCACGCCTACCAGCACAAGTATAGCTAGGTAGGCACGTAATCCAGGATTAAATAAACAAAGTTTTTGCCGAAATCCTGTGAGTTAAAACATCAAATAGCTTAGGTGGGTCGCCGGGCGGGATCGCTACATTTGCCTTGATTAAAGGCACGGTAAGGGCCCAACCTTTTTGGATCTTATTCTGAGGTACGATGTTGGAGAACCTGTTTTTGAAGCGCTCAACTGAAAATCAGCGCGCTTTCATAGAGCTTTATGCGGAGTTGGGTCCTTTTATTACCATCTAATTTCATTTACCTTTATTACGTCCTTTTTTAGTATACGATGGTAACTAATAAACTTATTTTCTTTCCTTCTTTTTACCTAAACTTTTCATAAAACAAGAGTGTACGTTATTTTATGAGCGTTGGAAAACGCCATCATCATCATCATCAGCCTATTTACGGTCCCACTGCTGGGACACGGGTCTTCTCTCATACAGATTATATGGGCCATAATCCATGCTGGCCCAGAGCGGGCTAGTTGATGTCACTTGTCATTGAATGTTTGTGATTAATTCTTGAACATGCCGTTTTTCTCGCGATGTTTTCCTTCAACGTTTTAGAGCGAGTGTTAAATCCGCACATAACTTAAGAAAATCAGTGCTGCAGGGCCAGCGGGATTAGAAGTCGTGTGCGTCGGATCGAAACTCGTACGTGCTCCCACTGAACCGCACTCGCTTACTCCCGTCTAAAACAATGCCAATCAGTATTTAGAATAAAACTTATTATATTATTAACACATCATTCAAAACTAAGTACCTACGACTACTTTTTAAAAATGATAAATAAACTCATTTATACTGACAATATGCACAAGCCTTGAAATACGCAAATACCGTTGTAAACTCGTTCCCCAACATCGCACCAAAAAACTGGGCCGAGTTAAATCTTCTCTGTTTTTCGAGCTATTTTTCTCAAGGGCCGCGCGTGGCGGGTGAATTATCGCGGGGGATGAAACGCCGGGTGTGAGGGGGTGCGACGGGAGGGGAGGGTTTGCCCTAATTTTTCACGTGGATCCTACCCTCTGAGGTTAGTTGAAAGAGGCTGGGTTGGGCTTGACGGTATTATCTGGTTGACGATCTTGAGCGGCAAAAAGAGAATTTCATTTTGTGAATAATGAATTCTTTTTTGTAACTGACGTTGCTACCTGTGTGGAACGTGGAGGCACTCGTCAGGAAATTAGATGTTTTGTGGATGTTGGATGTTTTGTGCTTTACCTTTTGTAGATATTTAGCGAATTCTCAGGGTTCACAATGTACTCTACACTAATCTAATACACCACTGAGGTTGCGGGTTCGATTCCCGCGACGACGGGACAAATGTTTGTGGAAAGAAAAAAAGCGCAAGTTTCATGTTTGGGTGTTGTGGTACCGTGGTCCTCATAGTTCCTTGTTCCTAGATACAGGGAATCCTAGTTAGGGGCCGGGATCTATGTATGTGCTCTTTGGGCGTAAAAAAACACAAAAAGTAAGTACCTAGTAGGTATATATGCGTTGCAAGAGAGGAGTCAATTAGTTATTATTAAAATAGAATATAATATAATATACTATAGTCCTAGTTTTTTTTATATTGTACTCATTCTTACAAATATTATATATGCGAAAGTTTGTGAGGATGTTTGTTACTCAATCAAGGAAAATCTACACAACGGATTTTGATGAAATTTGGTAAGAAGGTACTTTAGGTTCTGGAAAAGGACAAAATTACTTTTTATTCCGGAAAATTGCCTAAAACCCGCAGGCGCAACTAGCTATCATTATTATGGTATAGTGCGGGAAGAAATTTGAATGAACATATAATTTTTTTTTTTTTTTTTATCTGGGCATTATGAGACTCAAGAGCTAATTGTCTCAGGGTGACGAGCGCAGTGCAGCGCCGCGCAGGATTTTGCAAAACAAAGTTCTGGGTAGTGCTGTTATTGTTATGGGCTGGCGTATTGCTTACCATCAGGCAAACGACCAGCTCGTCTCGTCATTCAGTTACATAAAAAAATTTAGTGCCGGTGCTACTGTCAACTTCAAGTAATGTCATTGTGGTAATCTTTAATATTGATTGAAAATCATGAATTCCTATATTTCAGTATAATTATTTATTTCCTATTATAATTATATCTTATCGTTACCTTTTCTCAATGTATTAAAAAATAAAAAATAAAATAAATTTAATTCAGGTTACACAAGTCCAATACAAATTACATGTCATAGAACAATAAATTTAATACATTTAATTAATGTTTGTCAAGTACATTATATGAATAATTAAAAACTAAATTATAAATATTTGTGGCCGATTGTTTTTTGAAATAAATAACAACTAGAATTTTTAGTAATTAATTTTTTTTTTTATTGAATATTATTATTATTATTTATTTTATTTTTAGCCGTAAGTATCCCACTGCTGGGCAAAGGCCTCCCCCCAATCTTTCCACTCGTCCCTGTCTTGCGCCAGTTGCGCCCAGTCTTGATAAAATTTGTCGAGCTCGTCGAATTATTGAATATATTAATATAATAAAATAAAATCAGAATTCAAAGTTTAACAAATCTATATAAATTTAAATATTAATATAATATAAAATCTATATAAATTTAAATGACAAGTTTATTGGTATCTATTCTATGCTATGTTTCGAATGCTCTTACACTAGTCATTATTTTACATAGTATAGTCGAAGCGCATTAGCGCCTGTACCTACTTATATTACGTAGTCATCAGTCTCTATGGTAACTAAGTCCCGACTCTCGTTATACCTAATTTTAGGTACGTATTCCAGTAAATGACACAGACTACCTATCCCTGCCTAATCCAAAATTAATACTGCAAAAAGCGATAAATCACAAACACATGCTACACTCAGCCGCCCATAAATTACGAAGATTGAATTAATATTACTGAACAAAATCTTACCGGCGCCATTTTGAATACCCTTATCCCACCCTCTGCCTGGAACAGACGATTATGTTTTTACAAACTTAACATTTGCAGTTACGCAGAAAAATCTTTGCAATTAGAACGCGAGATTTGTTCCGCAACTCGCAGGGAGAGTTTGAGGTTAGAGTTTTACGAGTGCAAGTGTAATTTTGTCTCTTTTGTGCGCGGTCCTTTCGTAGGCATAATTAGGGATGTACCCTACTAGATGAGATTTCGTTTCGGGTTTAAATTGAATCAATCGAGTCGTGATGTTTCGCGCGAGGTTCGTATCGTATTTTCGAAGAACTTGCATCGTTTTTTCGACGTTATTCGATGTTTTTCCTTTTACGACCCGGTTTTAGGACCCGGTTGTTTGTTGGAACAAGGAATTAATTAGGAACGGGTCGAAGTGACGTTCGATTAGACCGGTGTCCGATTGCCGGTAATGAAGTCTTTTTATTAATGAAGTCGATTAATTTGTTATATACCTGTTTATGCATACAAAGAGATTTATTGAAATTAGTAGTTGTGTAAGAAAAAATATAGGAAAGTCCCTATAGCATTTGATTCCATGTTTTACATATTTTGTGTCTTCTTCTTTCTCCTGTGGGTGTTGCCAAACCTTGTGTCGGAGTTTCTAGATCAGCGGTTCCCAATTTTTTTTACCTATGGAACTCTAAATGATCTACCTAATATTGGCGGAACCCCAACTCATATTTTTAACCGACCTCAAAAAAGGAGGAGGTTCTCAATTCGATTGAATGTTTTTTTTATTTATTTGTATGTTTGTTACGCGATTACTCCGCCAATTATGTATTGATTTTGATGATTCTTTTTTTGTTTGATAGGTCATAATTCAGAGGTGGTCCCATATAAATTTTATCAAAATTGATTCAGCACTTTTGCGCGGGTCAGTATATCGATAAAATGCCAGCCAGCGTCGGCAATTCTCGGAACTTCAGTGACCCGTTTACGGAACCCTAGGGTTCCGCGGAATACCTATTAGGAACCGCTGCTCTAAACCACTCGAAGGCCTCCGACATTACCTAACGACTGTTGTCCTTAGACAACAACAGGGAGCGACTGCTTAACGTGCCCTCCGAAGCACGGTAGCGCTCAGATGTAAATACTACACAAACGCGGTCACCCATCCAAGTGGTGACCGCGACCAACGTTGCTTAACCTGACTAATCTGTTACAAAGGCTAGGTAAGCTACGCTGCGAGCGCTACCTTTCATACATTTTAGTCAAAAGAGTTTAATTTTATTCTAACATGTTTTGTATTATAGTTTTCTATGGTTACAAGCCGATATAATAAGGTCGTATATCTATAGAGCTTACGAATATGTAATAACAGTACGGCCTAATATCCTCATCCACATGACATTTTTCCCTAAAAATATAAGGAATTCACCGCTATTGGAACACCAGAACAATCATCTGTAAGCAACGCGTGTAGACTAAAATATGTTCCATTTTGATAATTTAGCAAAGCATTTTTTTATTGTAATTGTCTTGTGTTTGACCACTTGCCACCTGATAAATGACAATGCGGTCGACGACCTAGCACGCTTGCCATGTTTTTTTTATTATTATTTATAAGCTTGCGTTTGACCGCTATCTCACTGTTGTTAAGTGACGATGCGGTCGAAGATAGTACCTGTTCACTCGAGACTTGAAAATTCCTAGATTGTAACTATCGGCAAAGACTGACTTTTATTTGTTTATAACCGACTTCCAAAAAGGAGAAGGTTCTCTATTCGATTGTATTTTTTTTATTGTTTACCTCAGAACTCCGTCATTCATGAACCGGTTTGGAAAATTCTTTTTGCGTTGGGTTCAGTATAGCTACGAAGTGGTCCCATATAAATTTCATCGATATTCGACCTTTGACTTTTGTTTAATAAAACGTATACTGAAAACAAACTACACTCTACTTACTAAAACTAAACTAACTACATACAAGGAGAAGCAATTGGACAACCCATAGACCATAAAAGGCCTATAGATAGCTCAAATGCTCCAACCCACTACTAGTTGGCAGCGTACCCAAGATGCTGGCAGTATCGCCCCGTTGGATTGCAATACTGATACGTTGAGCCAAATAAGTCCCAGCATTTTGGTCACGCGTTGCATCGATCAGGCGCACTGACAGACTTTTGAAAATACGATGACCTACATATGTTGAAATAAAAATAAAAATAAATCTTGTAGGAATATATATTAAATATGTTGAAATACAAACGTATACTTGTATTTCAACATATTTAATATATATTACGACAAGATTCAATCTCCAGAAAAACATGTTGTTACTACGAGTAAAGTACAATTTTACAACCTTTCCCCTTTTTTACTCTTGCAACATTTCCGCCCGCTGGAAACCAGCTTACAGTGATGGATGACCAGCACCAGCTGCGCTCTCTAATTGTCTAATACTGTAAGTGCGCTGCACGAGTACTGAGTCACGTAATAAATGTAGTACATTACTTGGTACTTGAAGTGAGTAGCACCGTGTTGTAGGAATACATTTAAATCTTTATTATTATATCGCGCGACCCTATTAAAAAACATAAAAAATAAAAATTCTTTATGTCGGACAATACACATCCATATTTTGTAATTTAAATAAAACATTAAAATTAAAATCAAAAATTATAAATTAAAATATTAAGTCAAAACTACTAATTTTGCACAGTCCTAATATTTTAATGTTTGACCACTATCTCAACTGATGGTAAGCGATGATGTGGTCTCAGATGTAACACGCTCGCCTAGATACCTGCTCACTCTCGATTTGAAGCAAATTTAAGATAGAACAGTTAATTATCTATTATTTACAAAAAGAACATAGATTGTATCTTATTTTTTGATAGAGATATGAGTTTTTTAAAAATACCTTATTTTTGGTGATGCTTTAGGTCTCATACGCACTACAGTGAAGGTCGGTTATGAGTTCACATAGGTCTCTAACGCACTAACTGAAAGTCCTCTGAAAATGGCACCGATACAGACAGACACACATAGTGCATGGTCAAACTTATAACACCTCACCTTTTTGGGTCAGGGGTTAAAAACTAGTACTATCCAGTGAAGACGCGTTGTAACTAAAAACGCGTTTCAACTGTAGCATTTACAAACCAGACTCACAGGTAAGTTTTCCGTCCATCAAACTGGCTTTTACCAAGTCCGGTTCAATCGAAGGTAATATAATATTGATCGTTGTATCAGCCCCGAGCCGGTGCGTCCGCAAGTCGCCCGTCAATTGCAGCCGCATCTGTGGGGAATTTTATCCAGCCTGGACTAGATGCAGTCAGGGGTGAAGTATACACTTAACAGTTTAAACCTAATATATGTATAACTACCTGACCCGGCAAACGTTGTTTTGCCATATAAATTAAAAGAAAATGAATAGAATAGAATAGAATAATTTATTAACCATAATAACTCAGTTTGTTATTCTGGGCAAGTCTTAATTACAATATTTTTTCATGGAATTAATATACATGGAATAAATAAAAAATTAAATTACATAATTATTAACTTCAAGAATAGAATAGAATTTTTTATAGACTCCATAATATTGTTTGTCACTCTGGGCAAGTCAAATTTACATTATTACATTATTAACTGATGTTATTATAAGAAATTAAAGATGATTTTATGTGCGAAATGTAGTTTTTAATTAAGACTTAGCCCGTAGTTACGTTTAGGGATCACAGACAAATCTTTTTACACATAGATAATATCAACTAGGTAGGTACCATAGAGATAGAAAACCTGTACAACGGAAGGGATGCAATATTGTCTTAAATCAAATGTTGGCCACAGAACACATCACATTGTCATAGTTCAATACCCCCTCTCAATGTGATAGGTTTCAACTCTACATACAAATAAATCAAAAATGTACTTATGTAGCCTAAATTAAATTCTAAATAGAGTTACTCTACCATCTTTATAACATAGTTAAATTTAGTATACTACTACCATCAACAAAAAAAATAATTATTATTATGTACTCTACAACTTTACATCCAAACACAAGAATATTACTTATATATGATTTCTCTACAAATCTACATTACTCAGGCCACATTTCTTTATACATCCTTTAACTAGCTCGCTATTCAAAGCCTTTGTTAACATATCTGCAGGTTGCTCATTAGTTTTAACATATTTCAAACATATCTTATTATTTTTAATTAATTCCTTAGTGAAGTGATAACGAATGTCTATATGTTTTAAACGTTTAACTGTGTCCGTGTTAGCAACTGATATGGCTGACTGATTGTCACAATATATATTTACTGGACATACATTCTCAAAACCAAAGTCATTTAACAAATTTATCAGCCAACAAGCTTCACTAGCCGCCATACTGATAGCTATATACTCGGATTCTGTTGAAGAAAGACTTACAGATACTTGTTTCTTTGAGCACCATGAAATTAAACAATTAGAAAACTTAAATAAGTAGCCTGTGGTGGACTTTCTGTCCCTAATATCACCTCCCCAATCAGCATCACAATAACCGTCTAGGATTGCATCTTTACACTTATAAATTAACTTATAATCTAGGGTATACTTAACATATCGTAATACTCTTTTTAATGCAGACAACAACTCATTATTTGCACATTTTTGGTATCTACTTAACATTGAAACAGCAAAACATAAATCAGGTCTAGTGCCAGAAACAGCGTACATGAGACATCCTATTATTTGTCTACATAACTTCTCAATATTCTCATCTTTGCTATTATCATCTTCTAGTAGTATTTTAGTATTAAAATTTTGGTCCATTGGGGCAGACATAGGCTTACAATTGGTCATATTAAACCTTGAGAGAATATTTTCTAAATAATTTCTTTGACTCAGTTCAGTAATTCCTGTTTCTAAATTTTGCTTTACATTTATCCCTAAAAAATCTGTTACTAACCCGAGGTCTTTCATTTTGAATACATTATTCAATACACTTTTAAGTTGAATAATATCTTTCTCATTGGTTCCAAAAATTAACAAGTCATCGACATACAATAATAAAAATGTTTTATCCTTACCATTGCATTTTTTGTATAAGCATGAATCACAGTTTGATCGTACAAAACCTTCTCCCAGTATAACAGAATTAAACTTAGTGTTCCAAGATTTTGGGGAGTTTTTGAGGCCATACAGAGATTTATTTAATTTTACTACATTATTACTACCTGAATAGGCCCCTTCTGGCAGACTTATATATACTTTTGCGTTTATCTCTCCGTATAAAAATGCTCCTGTAACATCCATTTGATAGATAGGTAATTTTAAATTTGAAGCTATTATTACAAACAATCTAAAAGTTGATAATTTTGCTACTGGGGCATATATGTCATTTAAGTCTAACAAATCATCTTGTTCAAAACCCCTTGCAACTAACCTGGCTTTATACTGTTTCACATTATTGATTTTCTTTATTTTGAAGACCCATTTACTGCTTATAACTTTCTCATTCCTTGATACATCACAACACTCCCAGGTATTGTTTTCTTTTAATGTCTGGAGCTCTCTTTTTATAGCTTCACTCCACTTACTTGCATCCTTTCTCTTCATGGCTTCTTTGTAAGTGACAGGCTCACTCTCTTCACTGTAGACATTGTTACACTTATAAAAAGATGTTTGTTTCCTCACACGCGGACTTCTTTCTTGATCAAATATCCCTGACATGTCATTAGAGCCCCATGAACTGTTCTCCTCATCACTACACAGTTCATATATGCTACTAGAGTCATTCCTGCTTTGGTTCTCCGATGTCATAGTTTCATCAAAACTATCTGAAACATTTTTAGGCTCGTGAATCTCTTGAGTTATATTATTTTCCTCGTTCTGTGTCATCTCCAATTCAGGCGCAACTGTTGGTTCTTTCTCTTCCTCGTGGTCTAAGAAAACTATGTCCCTCTTAGTTTCTACAGTGTTCTTTTGTGAAAAGTATACTCTATAGCCTTTTACATTTTCTCCATAACCAACTATCAATCCCTTTTCTCCTTTGCTATCCCATTTTCTTCTCTTTTCCTTTGGAATGTGTGCATATACTGGTGTACCAAAGATTTTCAATTGATGAATATCAAAACTTTTATTAGTCCATACCTCATATGGTGTTCTTCCATTATCTTTACTCTTTGCAGTTCTATTTAGAACAAACACTGCTGTATTTACCGCCTCTGCCCATAATTTCTTAGGCAAATTCTTTGCTTGTAACATTGTTCTTGCTGCTTCGACCAATGTTCTATTTTCCCTCTCAGCTTTCCCATTTTGTTCAGGGGTGTATGGCACTGTGGTTTGATGTGTTATACCACGCTTTGAGAATATTTCTTTTACTTCCTTGTTTACAAATTCAAGTCCATTATCACTTCTAAACAATTTCACTCTGTTTCCAGTTACATTTTCAGCCTTGTTTATAAAATCCTCAATGCAGTTCTTTACTTCATCTTTACTTTTAACAAAATAAACACATCTGTAGTTTGAGAAGTCATCCTTTAATACAACAAAATACTTTGATCCACCAACAGACGTTTCCTCCATCGGGCCACATGTATCAGCGTGAATCAACTCACATGTTTTGGTGCTTACAGTTTCGCTGTTATTGAATGATAAGCGATGAATTTTTCCTTCTAAACAACCTTTACACTTAGGAACAGATGTTTGTGTCACTTTTATATTATTTTTCAACAGTACTTTCTGCACATAAGCAAAGTTCTGATGTGCTAATTTTTCATGCCACTCATTCAGTTCATTATTTTCTGTATTTGCAACATTTGCCTTTCCACATTTATAACGAAAATCCATGTAGTATGAGCTTCCAATTCGTTTAGCAATTGCACAAACTTTGTTATTTTTAGTGAACACACATGAACTGTCATCTGTTGTCATGACATACCCTTTATCAGCAGCACAATTCACAGAGAAAAGGTTTGTTTTCAATTCAGGAACGAATAGAACATTGTCCATAGTTGTATCAACCCATTCAATGCCGTTATGCACTTGTACTGTCATTTGTCCACAGCCTAGTACACTTATCGCTTTGCCATTTCCAATTATCACAGACCTTTGTGAAACACTTGAAAACGATGTATACAATGAGCGGTCAAAGATCATGTGTTCGCTGGCTCCTGTATCAACCAATAACTTCGAACTCAGATATTGTTCATGTACCGAGTTTGACACTACAAAAGCATTACTATTCTTTTTAGTTTCCTTGCTGTCCTTGTTCTTTCTGAAGCGACATTGTGCTTTATAATGTCCAAATTTTCCACAGTAAAAACACTTGTTGTTATTACCATTAGTATGTCCTTCGCTGTTATTTTTGTTACTTTTACACTCGCTTTGAAAGTGTCCAAGCTTATTACACTTGAAGCATTTTATGTTTCTTTTATTTTTAGCAAGAAATGCAGAGGATTGTGGGTCTTGCTGGGTCTCCTCACTCTTTTCCTTCACCCTTTCTTCTTCCATTAGTAGTCTGGCTACTAAGTTGTCAAGAGTCTGCTTATTGTCTGGTGCTGACTCCCATGCCGAAATAAAATGTTTATACTCATCTGGCAACGACATTAACACTTTTGTTATGACAAACTTATCAGATATCGCTTCGCCCATCTGTTTTAACTGATTCTGAAGTTCTTGAATTTTGGATAAGAACACAGACATTTCAGTACCTTTTTCATATTTGTATTGAAAAAATCGCTGCTGTACGATATGTATACTTGTCTCAGTTTTCTGTTCGTACACACTATGAAGTTTTCTCCACATCTCAGCAGACGTCGCACAGGAAATGATGTGCAACATGACATTTTCTTTCATTCTCGTGACCAGCAATGTCTGAGCTTTGGCGTCATTGGACTCCCATTTGACTCGTTCAGGACCAACATCCTTAGGTTTTATGCATTTTCCTTCAACCAGCTCCAGCCAACCTTGGCCTCGCAACATCACAGTTGTCTGGAACTTCCATATATTCCAGTTACTGGATCCCTCTAATTTGATCACGGTGTTGTTTCCTTCCATTTCGCTCTCCTTCCTTGCTCATCAATCCAGAACAAGTAATCTTTCTCAACTCAACTGCGTAATTCCGCGCACGTTCCGCGTTTCGTTGCGAACTTTGCATGCGGTTATAAGCACACTGCAAACTTAACCTCACTTTTCGTCAGCAGCAGGTAATTACAGTCCCTTTTTTTTTGTTTTCCTTTAACAAACAGGATTATGTGCCTGGGCCCATAACCTGATGTTATTATAAGAAATTAAAGATGATTTTATGTGCGAAATGTAGTTTTTAATTAAGACTTAGCCCGTAGTTACGTTTAGGGATCACAGACAAATCTTTTTACACATAGATAATATCAACTAGGTAGGTACCATAGAGATAGAAAACCTGTACAACGGAAGGGATGCAATATTGTCTTAAATCAAATGTTGGCCACAGAACACATCACATTGTCATAGTTCAATATTAACATTAAGAATTATACATTATAAGACTATACTAAATCTTAGTTATAAGATGTCAAATAAATTAAATTGTAATAAAATTCATTCTCTTTAGTGAAAGTCATATCGTTCATGTCAAAGTTATTGTCAGTTATAATACTCTTTGGTTATTTCTACATGAATGAAGATTCTGTGAGACGCATATCCATAAATTCATTTAAGGAATACATAGGATAAGACTCGAAGAACTGTTTGAGTTTTCTTTTGAAGTCAATTGTATGTAATTTTGTTATAGTCAAGGGTAGGTGATTGTACATTGATATTTTATTGTAGATTCCCTGTTTTTGTACCTTTGTCAATCTAATTTTTGGCTTAAATTGTTTTTCATTATTTCGCAAGTTGAATTTGTGCACATCATTGTTTTTAGTCAAATTGTCTTTTTCTTCATGTATTTCTAGTAGACTGTTGTAGATATATAAAGATATGACTGTCATTATCCTATTTTTCTTAAAGTTGTCTGACCGACATGCGTTTACGTAGTCCAAATATAATTCTGATTGCCCTCTTTTGGGTTTTTAAAACCTTACCTATGTCTGCACCATTTCCCCATACAGTAATAGCATACCTAACCAAAGATTGTACATAAGCGTAGTATACTGACATGAGGGTATTTTTGTCCATTAGAGGCTTTAATTTAAGAAGAGCATAATTAGCACTAGCCATTTTTTTGCACAATTTCTCAATATGGGGTGAATGAGTTATTGTATGGTCAACAGTATACCCTAGAAACACATTTTCTGTCAAGCTAGTCCTATTGTTTTTATCTTTCCTTGTTTGGTATTTCATAACTACACTCTTATCCGCATTAAGAATTATTCCATTAGCGTTAAACCATTCTTTTAGAATATTCATAGTTTCACTAATTTTATTTTCTAGCTTGTTTAAACATTTGTCACTTATTCCAACGTGGGTATCGTCAGCAAATAAGCTAGTATAAGTCCATTCTGGCATAATATTAGCAAGGTCGTTAACATATATTAAAAATAGTACTGGCCCGAGTATCGAGCCCTGAGGTACCCCTATGTCTACATTACCGATTTCCGAATTTACACCGTTCACCGACACAATTTGACTCCTATTTTGTAGATACGAGCGCATCATATCAAGCTCAGGTCCATCAAAGCCGTAATATTGAAGTTTTAAAATCAGTACGTCGTGTCTCAAACAATCAAACGCCTTGGACAAATCGCAGTAAATGCTTGCGCACTTTTGCGATCTGTCCAGGGAGTCAAGAATGTAATATACCACTTTTCTTACGGCCATTTCTGTTGATCGGCCTTTGCGGAATCCAAATTGTGAGACAGTGAAAAGACAATTTCTTTCAAAATAATTGACTATCCGTTTTTTTGGTAGGGATTCTAGTATTTTTGAGATTGTTGGTAATATACAAACAGGGTGATAGTT
Source organism: Petrophora chlorosata (assembly GCA_951640565.1). Lineage (NCBI taxonomy): Eukaryota > Metazoa > Arthropoda > Insecta > Lepidoptera > Geometridae > Petrophora > Petrophora chlorosata. The sequence continues at coordinate 4,849,694 of OX621207.1, forward strand.
CCCAAGTTCGCATTGTTCTCCTTTTTTATATAAAGGTATAACTCGACCGTGTTTGAGACAGTCTGGGAATATACCTTTCTCGAAGCAGTCATTAATAATAATATACAGCAACTCCATAAGGTATTCGTTTTTTAAGATTAAATCTTTAAATGTCTTAGTATTCATGTCATAGATATCTGGAGTAGTTTTTTGCTTCATGTTGCCAACAATCATTTGTAACTCTTTAAGGTCTACTGCGTCAAATTTGATTGAAGTCAGTGGTTTTTTTTCTATATCTAAGTATTTCATACATTTATCTATGTCAAAACCATATTTACATGTCAGTTTGTGGGCAATATTACAAAAAAAATTATTAAATAAGTCTGCAATAGTTTTGTAATCAGTTACTGTTTGGCCATCTTCGCTTATAATTAACTGTATTATTCTTAGAATTCCGTTTTTTGTTCTATTTCACTTGTTAAGGGTGAACAACCCTTATCACTTAGGGGTATGAAAAATAGATAGTAGCCGATTCTCAGACCTACTAAATATGCATATAAAATTTGGTAAAAATCAGTAAAGCCTATAAGTAAAGTATGATGATGATGATACACAAATAAACATAAATATACTGTGAGCTCTCTCTATGAGAGGCCGTGTCCCAGCAGTGGGATTCTGATGGGCTGATGATGTGATGATGATGTGATACTGTGAACTGCGAGCGAGTATGGCTCAGTGGGAGCATGTGCGACTTTTGATCCGACGCACCCGAGTTCGAACCCCGCTGGCCCCGCACCACTGACTTTCTTAAGTTATTCAGAATCGAAGCAGGAAAAACGTTATGTTTTGAATGAATATTTGTTATGTAGTTATAAATCGGCAAACAAGCAGACGGCCCACTTGATGGTAAGCGGTTACCGTCGCCTATGGACATCTGCAGCACCAGAGGCATTGCTGATGCGTTGCCTACCCTTAAGGACTCTATTAAATCAAATCAAATCAAATCAAAATCTCTTTAATCATATTGGCATCACAAGCGCACTTATGAACGTCAAATTATCACAATGACTCTACCACCGTATCGGAAAAAGAACCACTACTCAGAAGATACGATTAATTCCCCTTACATACCTAAAAATTTCATTAAAATCCATTCAGGACTTTACTGGTAAAAATACATACACACACACTTTCAAATTTATAAGAACAGTAAGAATATTAAATGATTACTACAATATAAGTATGATTAGAAGCGTGCGTGGCACCCGAGAATTCGCATTGTACTAACATTTTGCACCTTTTAATTTACAATCTAAAAAAATTGACATATTTATAACTAGCTGCACCAAGCAGTTTTTTTATGGCACTAAGTGAAAAGACGAGCAAGTCGTTCGCCTGATCGTAAGCGCCACGCCTGCTCATAACAATTGCAGTGCCACCTAGAACTTTTAATACCATAAAAAGCACTGCGTCTACATTGCGCTCATCACCTCGAAACATCAGACATTAAGTCTCATATGCCCAGTGATTTCACTGGCTACAATGCCGTTCCCACTTCACCCGCGGTTCTCCGAAATAAAGTATCCTTCCATGACCTAATGGGCCAACACACTTTAAGAAGGATGGGGCAGATGATGATGATGTCCTCCAGGAAGTGTCTGTCGACGGCGAACCTTGTGATCTTAAATGCGAGCAAAGGTGACTCGAGAAGCCAAATTTGGTCTTAAACACCCGGTAGAAGAGTGCACAGAACAACTGTCACACTACGAGCGTTTTAGCGGCAAATACTTAGCTTACTCGCGGTGAACACGTCACGTATTTGAGGCGGCTTTTGGACAGTCATTAGCAGAATACGATAAGATAGCTAGCGGCAGTTGAGTGCGAGTGAACAATAATGAAGGAAAGCAGCGAACCCGCCGCGGTAAACGTAGTAAGCCCGACGAGTTTGCCGCGTAAAAACGCTCGATAATCGCCGGTGTAATAAGGCTGAATGGTATAGCTTAATATGGTATGATAGCTGAATGCAATGATAGCTGAATGTAAATAAGTAGACTGCAAAACCATCTTCTTAAATAAAAATTCTCTACATTATGACAATTTCAATATAAATAAAAAATAAATAACGTCCAATGACATACATAGATTTTCACCCCTAAATAGGATTCCCTGTATCTATGGAACCAGGAACTATGAGGATCCACAACACCCAGACACGAAACAAAAGCTTGCGCTTTTTTCTGTGCACAAACATGAATTGTCTGGTCGCGGGAATCGAACCTCAGTGGTGTATGAGATTGAGCCAACCTGCCCAACCACTACACTACAGAGGCTGTCGAACATTAAAATTAAAAAATAGATAAACATTATTTATTTCATAATTGTACAAATTACAGTTTCTTGCGACTCTAGCCACCAAACTAGGTGTTGACACACCTGTATCTTGGCAGTTAGCTTCTTTCCAGTTTTGTTCTGGCTCTGGTACATATTAACAATAATAATATCTTGCAATAAGAATAATATCAGTTTTAAATTAATTACAAAAATATTACAGTTTAAGAATTAATAAAATTAAGTTATATCAGTAGAACGACTGTAGGTAGGTATATATTACAGTAAATTATTTTATTTTAGTTAGGATATTTATATATAGGTATTATAATTTTTTTAGTTAGCATAGATTTTTTTATCTACCTACATTTTGTTTATTTTTAGAAGTACAGTAATATTGTTTTAATCACCTAATTTAACAAATAGATGTAATTCGTGCATAAGCTACGCTTAACGGCACTCAATCTTTTATACATAAGTTATTAAGTTATATGTTGTACTTTCTCTGTAAGTGAATAATTGTTATTCTTAACAGATAAATAAAGTTCTTTAACCGAATATTAGATAAATGTCGTACATTTTCAACTAATAGAAAGAACACATTAGTGTAGTATAGTTATTTAGTACACAATCACAGACGAACAGTTGTTCACATTTAGCTTGTAGAGTCGTGACAGGTTCGGCCTCTCGCTAATGTGTTGCTGACTCTACACGATATAGAGCTTGGAATTTACTATGATTCATAAAACTTGGCCGAGGCAGAGGTTTTTAAAAATATACCCTTACGCGCTTTGGAGTGGTAGACTCTGTAATACCACCCACCGAACAAAGCCGTCAAGCGACCAAGTCGTGTTTCGGGATGATGTTCGGTGAACCATCGGGTTCATAGGTCTTGGTACCCGCTCAACTGCCGACTCTCTCTAGATCTATGTGTTCCATCTTAGGTCACATCATCGCTTCACATCAGGCGAGATAGTGGCCAAAAATAAATCTAATAAGCGTACAAAAAAATGTACAATTATTATTTCTTTAGCAACTTAAAACAAAGATCGCAATGGAGAGGGATCCTTGGATGGCGGATGTTTTGCCAAGGAGTGGGATCATTTTTTGAGGTTAAAAATAAAAAATTACATCATGTAGTAACATTTGTTAATAATTTCCTCATGAAATAAAATAAAGTAGGTAGGTACCTATTAACATCTACCTACGATTAATCCAGTCTTATATGAAAGAATCTCTATTTTACATAAATTATCATAACTAACTTGAAAACTTGAACGAATAATAAAAACGGGTGCCTCGACGCCAAATTCAAAAGAGAAGCACTCAAGCTATGCTGAAATTATTAGGTATTTTTTATTAAGTGATAGGCAAGCATTTGACCACAGTCTCGCCTGATGGAAAGTGACGCGGTCGACGATGGATCATGCTTGCCTAGAAGATACCGACTCACTCTGAACTTGATTATAAGAACCGATTAAATCACGAACTGGTTCTTCCCTCGCCCTGTCTAAACGTTCCTCACCCCGACCTAAGCTTTTAGACTTGCACCGCCGCGCCGCTTCTAAACTTTAAGCTACACTCATACATAATTCTAAGCCGAGCTTTTGTTCCGCGGGGAAATAGCCGAGAGTTCCCGTTAATTATTTATCCACCCGACTTTAGTTACCGCAGGTTAAATACGGCTTCACGGTAGAGAATATTGTTTAATAACTTCGGTAGGTATGTTTGAAATGCAAATGAACAGTATCTTGGTGGGTTTTGCAGTCTACTTTTTGCCACATAATAATTCATTTTAACCGACTTCAAAAAAGGAGGAGGTTCTCTGTTCGATTGTATTTTTTTTTATGTTTGTTACCTCAGAACTCCGTCATTTATGAACCGATTTGAAAAATTCTTTTTGCGTCGGGTTCAGTATAGCTACGAAGTGGTCCCATATAAATTTCATCGATATGTGACCTTGGACTTCGAAGATACATTGAAATCGGTTTTTGTTTTTTTCTAAAAATTAATTATATAACTTACAAATCCCGTTTCTGATTGAATTCTGATGTATCTTCGAAGTCCAAGATGGAATATCGATGAAATGATATGGGACCACCTTGTAGGTATACTACACCGAACGCGAAAAGAATTTTCCAAATCGGTTTATAAATGGTGGAGTTCCGAGGTAACAAACATAAAAAAATCGAATTGAGAACCTCCTCCTTTTTTAGGTCAGTTAAAAAGTCAGAGAAATACAGTTAAAGGTATACCTTTATTAGGTAATTACTTCATACACCAACTGACCGCAAATTTTTACCATTTTATTCCTGTCCATCCAAAGGTTGCCTGTAAGAAATTGCACATAGCGATAAGGCCGCTCATTATTCTACCGCTATTATTTGTAACTATAAACTTCTGTTTCCTGTTTTGGTGATCAATAATAGTACATTGTACACCGAGGGGAGAAAACGATCTATTTCTGTTCGAGGGTATGTTTAAGCCCGACGCGCAGCGGAGGGCTTAAAGGAAACTCGAGAACAGAAATAGAAATTTCTCCCGAGTGATACATAGTGCTTTATACTACACCTACGAGGAAAATAAACAAAATTTAACGCAACAAAATAAATTGCCGCGCTTTTTTTTTCGCATTGCAGAATAAGGTTGCCATCCTCATTTCATTAAAAATAGAAAACAAAAAAAAAACCGCCTCTTTTCTCTAATTATTTGATATAAAACCTTTTTGAGATTTGAGGTTTGTATGTTTCCCGCCTCTTTTTTCTAATTATTTCATACAAGACCTTTTTGAGGTTTGACGTTTGTGTTTTTTTTATGTTCGCTGCTAAAAAACAAAAGAAAGCTAGCCGGGCAGTAATGGATTTTCATACAACATTCCTGCCCTGCTTCGGAGGGCAGTAATGAAATTCCATATAACTTTTCCCGCCGCACATTTTTTAAGGAAGAAATTACGAACTTTGTATCCCGTTTATGAACGAGTAATAAGACACTTTCCGAGTGGGTGTGGTATAAAGTATTATTGTGTTGTTTTGTACTTTATAGTTAATATAAAAAATCCCTCTATCTCCTAACTAGAATCTAGTGGTCATCATCTAGGGACATTAAACAAAACTCTATGCAACTTAACAATACATACATATACATACATACGCCCAACGATCACAAACACTGATCCTGGTCCCTATCTAGGATTCCCTGTATCTAGGGAACCAGGAACTATGAGGACCATCCCACAACACCCAGACACGAAACAAAAGCTTGCGCTTATTTTATTTTCTGTGTACATTTGTCCCGCAACCACAATGGTGGATGTGGATGGTGGAGCCAACCTGCCCAACCACTACACCACAGAGGCTGTCAAATGAGACTAGCCGTTTGCTTGATGGTAAGCGTCACGTATAGAACAAATTTTTAATATAATAAATATTACTTATAGAAAAAAAAACATTTACTTAAATATTAACTATTTACATTTTTTTTTATTTGATTAAATATTTACTTATAAGAACTTTGAATACTATGCAAAGCGTGCGTAGCACTGCATTGCGCTCGTCCCCTCGAGACATCAGACATTAAGTCTTATATGCCCAGTAGTGTCACAGGGTACGATGCTCTTCACACAGTGATAGCTAGGCTTGCTTACTTATTGTCGTTACAAAAATGTATGTACACGTAATCCTATAAATAACGATTTTAAAGCAAAGACTTGGAAAGGTTCGTTTTGCTGTCTCGGGCTAAGCTAAAACAAGCAATTTACAAATATTAATTTGACCCTTATGCTTGTAAGAATAAAGCTGACGGAAAAATTATCTAGGTTTAAATGATGCAGCCATTCTCAAGTTATTTCAAGTGTGTAATTTTTCATAACTGCGGGTCGCATCTTGGTTGCATCGCCACAAGCCTTCGTCCATATTTTTTTTATACATTTATGATGAACTTCTATGATGCTTAGTGACGGCGGCACTTTCAACGTCGAGGTGATATGACCTTCGATCATATTCGAAGGATATGACGTATAGATTTTTTTTGCTACTGTACTTGTTGTGTATTTTTTTTTTCACTTGGGTAGGAATTCCAGACTTAAACCAATCTGTCCAAGAAATATTTTTATAAGGAGCTGAGCGATGAGACGAGCAGGTCGTTCGCCTGAATGTAAGCGCCATGCCTGCTCATAAAAATTGCAGTGCTACCCAGAACTTTTCATACCAAAAAGCACCGGGTTGCACTGCATTGCGCTCATTACCCCGATACATCAGATATAAAGTCTTAATGCCCAGCAATTTCGCTGGCTACAATGCCCTACACACCAGAACACAGTAATACTTGCGCGCTACTGCTTGTAAAACATGTTTTTCACAGTATGATAATTACCACGACAAAAATTGTCGTAGTTTCTTCATTCAGTTGTATAAAAATCTCTACGGGCCACATTTAGGCGTGGCTGTCTTACAAGCATGTGTTTTTTACCCAGAGGTTTTACCAAAGCAGATGCTGCAAGATTCGCTGGCTTTAGCCGAGGGGAAGGCTAAGAGGATTAGACGATTTATGCGAGTTTTGTAATGAAAACATACGTAGGTATTATACACACCATACATATCCATATTTTCATACGTAGTTTTGTAGCTCGTTTTGGTAAAGCAATTTTTTCATACGTGACTTTCGCAGAATTAAGAAAGATAATTTATTCGTAAAAGCTTTGCCTTATCCACATGACTGCATGCAAGGTCTTACTTATTAGGTTTTTGCACAACATGCTTTTGCCTTATTGAGCGTTCAAATAATAATTAATTTTTAGAAAAAAAGAAAAACCGACTTCAATGTATCTTCGAAGTCCAAGGTCACATATCGATGAAATTTATATGGGACCACTTCGTAGCTATACTGAACCCGACGCAAAAAGATTTTTTTAAATCGGTTCATAAATGACGGAGTTCTGAGGTAACAAACATAAAAAAAAAACAATCGAACAGAGAACCTCCTCCTTTTTGAAGTCGGTTAATAATATATTTTTGGAGAGATGGACCACAATTTTCAGTTCGCAATGACATTCAAATTCAAGATATTAACATTAACAATAATACAAATTTTGTTTTATTATTTTATATTGTTTTAAACAGTTTATACATAGTTTTTTTTTTTAGTATTTTAATTTTTTTTTGGGCCGGACACGTTTGCCGTATGTCAGACGAATTTTGGGCAAAAAGTGCCACCAACTGGGTCCCCCAAAATCGCAAAAGAGGTCGCGGCAGGCCCAGAAAAAGATGGCGGGACGAACTTGATTTCTACTGGAATGATTGGCCTGTTAGAGCCCTAAACCGCGAAGATTGGAAGGAGGGAAGAGAGGCCTTTGCCCTGCAGTGGGACATTAATGGCTTATAATAATAATAATAATTCTTTTTTACAGTTTTTTACCTTGCTAGGATTCTCTGTATCAACAGAACCAGGAACTACGAGGACTATGGTCCTACAACACCCATATTATTATTACCCAGTATTAACATAAAAAATATTACAGATAAACCTTTAACTAAGGTACTACACTGAGCAGTCTTATCGCTAGAGCAATATCTTCCAGACAACATTTAGATGGACAGTTTTGGAAGAAAAGTATTTATAAATTATTGTACACCACCGTGTACTCCACACGGTGGTGTACAATAATTTATAAAAACTACTCTCTACACATTCATATTATTTTAACAATAAATACGTTGCAAGAATTCAAAGTAGAAGTAAAAAGTAGAAGTAAAAAAGTCTCGTCAGTCAGTAATATAAAAAAAAAAAAAAAAAAAAAAAGTTATGGAAATGCCGCATTTTAATCCGAAAATAATTTTGTCGATTTTATTCGTCGTCCCAATTTAGAACCATCCATCCCTCCTCTCTTTTAAATTATTAAAGATGAAATCTATGGCATAACCGCCGACGTGCACGATTCAATTCCATCTGGTGTCTATTTCCATTGCTGATATGAATCTTACGAAATTATTCATAGATGGAGTCTAGCCGATGTCAGCCTAATGTAGACCGAACTAAGTTTAAAATGAAGCAGATTGGAAGCAGGATTGGCGGCGGTCTTTTAGGAATAGATAGTCTGGACTGGAGATGATATTTTGTTTGTAAGGAGTTTATGTTCGATGAATATAATCACCAGCACATTTTTAGGGTTTCGTACCCAAAAGGTAAAACGGGACCCTATTACTAAGACTCCGCTGTCTGTCCATCTGTCACCAGGCTGTATCTAATGAACCGTGATAGTTAGACAGTTGAAATTTTATAGTAACAACAAATAATAAAAAACAGAATAAAATGTACTGTACGCTGAAACACGGGCGATGAGCCTAGTTCGGCAGCAGATTATAAATTTGTCAACTAGCCAAATAAGTTTAAAAATCTTACTGAATAGATGATTTAAAATAAATATTTAAGGAGGCTCCCATACAACAGAGATGATATTTTTGCTGTTTTTATCGATGATGGTACGGAACCCTTCGTGTGAGAGTCTGACTCGCACTTGGCCGGTTTTTTCTGTATTATGGTGTTACCAATAGTTCATTCGTTTATTGTACAGTGCACTGTCTAGCTCTGTTCTTTTTGTTCGTCTGTCTTGCCAGGACGCAGCTGGCTAGCTGCTAGACTAAATGAGGATGGATTTAATTGAACGCCACGTTCGCCGACAAATAGACGCCCATTTATTTACGTCTTGCCACACTGTAGTGGTTTCGTTAACTAGATGGGTTACAGTACAGTGTTGGGTTAGTTAATCATCTTACCTAGAATAGGTAAGTTAAAATGATGTACCTATAATATACATATGTTTATATTTAACTAGTTGTTTCCTGTAATTTCGTACGCGTAGTAATTATAACCTGTTCCTGACAATTTTCCATCCCACCCTAATGCCGCTCCTGCTCCTGCTGGGCTCCTATCCCGAACTTATAGTGGACGTATGTATTTGTTCCTAAATTGGGTCATAACTTTAATATTCCTGGACGGATTTTCATGAAACAAAACCTACGTGTAGCGCCGAACTCTATCGTCCAGCTCATATCGATAACTGTAGTCCAATGCATATAATGTAATACCAGAATAGTAGATAGACGTAGATAGACTTAGATTGGAACAATACCAATATTTCTGTGTAAGATTGTATGCATTTTATCTCAAACCTCAAAACATTATTTTGTTCATAAAATAAATGATTAATGTTTTAAAATAAATGACGAAAATTACCTAAAACGAGAGAATAACTAATTGCTAACAGCTAATTGTCTCTCGAGCTCAGTGCAGCGCCGCGCAAGATATTGCAAAACAAATTTCTGGGTAGTGCTGTTACTGTTATGGGCAGGCGTATTGCTTACCATCAGGTGAACGACCAGCTCGTCTCGTCAGTCAATTAAAAAAAAAACTATATTGCACAAGCTTGATTGTCTTTTGAAGAATCTCCCTTCATTTCTGTAAAAAAACTCCAAGGCAGCACGCCGTGTGGTCAGACGGTGCCTAATGAGAGCGGACGACAATTTCAATTCGCCTGCAGCTGTACCTCGCCGGTTTTTGCGATGGAGTTGTCACCCGGCTATTGTCTGACTGTGTAATTTATTTCTTAATTAAGGGAGGCTTTAGATCAAGGGAAAGATGGATGTGCATGTGATCCAGCAGTGGCGGAATCACTGAATACAAGAAACCTACCACTATAATTACTTACATAGTAATTATTGTATAGTAGGTAGGTTGAATGTAAGATGCCGTCTAGGCAAGTACTACCGCTTGCCAGGTATTCTACCGCCAAGCAGTAAGTGCGCAAGTATGATACGGTTTGAAGGGCATTGAAGCCCGGAAGTTACTGGGCTTAGACATAAGCTCCTGAAACACAGTTTCGACTAGTTCGGGAGCCTATGGATTCAATACTTACCTTGTACAACACTTTATGTCAATAAATGATTTATGATTATGAAATGATTTATGATTATGTTAGGGGCTAATAGGGAATATGCATGTATTTTTTTTAATGCATGAATCGATTAATTATTTAATAAAATATTTAAATTTTTACGGCATCATTTGTCAATAAAATTTGAAATTTGATGTGGAGATAGTTTATACGCAGGATTGACACATAGGGTCAGAGCAAACATGGTAATCCGCAGGTTTGCGCGCTGTTCTTTTAATGTTAAAATTACTCTCTTTAGAGCCTTTTGCACTTCGTTCTACACGTGCAGCCTGTGGGCATGCTACACGCAGAGATCGTACAGCGCCCTCAGAGTCCAATTTAACAACGCGTTCAGGATGCTGGTAGGGCTCCCCCGCTTTTGTAGCGCTTCGTCAATGTTTGCGGAAGCGCGCGTTGACTGTTTTTCGGCAACAATGCGCAAAAGATGCGCCTCGCTGGTGCGGCGAGTGCGGGGGAGTACTAACAGTATGCTGGCCGTCATTGCCGACAGACTGGATTGTCCTTATGTGAACCGATGCTGTCAACTCCACGTTACACGTAGGGTTTCATAATTTAATTGTATTGTATTATATTTATTGAAATTTCTATAATATAAACTTATTATTTTAAATTATTGATTGATTATTTTATAATTTTGATTAAAATAAAATGTAGCTGTTGACCTGACTTAATAACAATAATAATTTGACATAATTTTAATTTAAATGTTTTGCAATGTGACCATGTATTTGTATTCTATTAATTGTTATTCTATGAGTCTATGTAACTTGATATAAATAAATAAATAAAATAAATAAAAATAGGATACATTTCATCCCGGAAAATCGCAAGTGATACCGCGGGGCGCAACTAGGCATAATAGGGTTGTCATTACAACAACAGCGTTGATTCCAATATTGAACATGTTTATAAATACCCTTGTCGCAACACATATAAAGAAAGAAAGAAAGCAACAATTTATTTTGACAAAGCTGCTCACAACAAACGTAGCACATACACAAGTAATAGGAGAACAAAATAAAATAAGTTAATAAGGCCAAGGCAAACAATTATAGGATGTGTATGGAGACCGTTGCCGTGTACAGTGCAGTCAAAAAGGTCTGTGCTCAGCATAACTTTTGTTTTGCCATGGATCGTGGTGAAGGGATCAGCCAATCTGCGTTACCGAGTCGCTGTCCTCGCAGATCGTTGCCCAGGGTGCGCCGGATGCATTAAAAATAACAGTGCGCCACACGTGGAGGCTCCTTTTTAGCACCCCTTCCGTTACCAATAAATGAAGATGGCTCCAAGGCGCGACTAAGTCTTTGGCAGGAGAGATACCTTATAGCATCACCAATTTCGTTTTCCGAAAAATTCCCTCCAGGACGCAATCTGCCTTGGCCGACATGGAAGTCTTTAAACAGACTCCAGACCCAAGTCGGCCGCAGCAAGGAAAACATGTGTAGGTGGGGATACAACTCGGATAATGAATGCGAGTGCGGTGTCTTTCCCCAGACTATGGCACACCTTTTGTCTTGCCCTGCGTGTCCCACCATCTGTACACGCGAGGACTTGTACAATGCCACGGACAATGCTGGGCTTGTGGCGGAGTACTGGTCCAAAAAATATAATGCCAAAGGATAGACGCGCTAAGAAGAAGCATAATGTTGTGAAGAATCCACAACGCTGGTTTTTAGCTCAGGCCCTTGGTGCCGCACGAACTTGTTGTGTTAAACTATGAAAATAAATAATTCGACATACCGTTTTAATATAGCGCTATAAAATACGGCAAATTTACAGCAGTTTTTCTGTCTTATCCGTGGATTATACAAAAAGAGCACACATTAAGTCTGCACAAAAGAAAAACGTTGATTAAATTGGAAGTTAAATGAATCAGGGTATTACGACGGCAGTTTCTACATATAGAGGTCGAAGTGAGAGAGCTGCATTAATTAGATCATTGTGTAAAACCTTTTGTAATTTATCTTGGTTTGATCTCGTAGAGTCCTTTTCACTTTTTTTACAAGCTTTTATTGCCATGTTATTTTTTTGGGTCAAATTTGTTTCGCTTGCGCTAATGAATAAAAATAATCATAATAGTAAAGTCATTTGGTTCGAAAATTAGTGGTTACCTGGAAAATTTTCAGGGGGTTTTGAAAATTAGTAATTTTATAGATTTTGATATTCACTTTCCGAATTTCAACTTTGCCACCTCGTATTTTTGCCGCTCGCACCGCCATATTGGAAAAATGGCGCCTAAAAGCAGTTTTTAAGACAATAACTCCTTTCCGACTTATTTTACGATAAAAAAGTATATAGAAAATGAAACTAAAGACAACTACATACAATTTATGTATCAACTTTATTTTATAAAGTCTATAGTTTTGGCGTACGAGCGCTGCAAAGTGTACTCTAAAATAAGAATTTAACAATAAATGATACAGCCGTGTCTCCTGTGACTAAATGGAGCACTTGTTGGTAATAAACTGACAAACAGAAGGTTCTATAGCCGTGTAGGATCTTATTAAGGGTAAAAAAACATATGATTTTTGCCAAGCATATTGATTGATTGATTGATAACTCTTTGTTGTAACACCAATAACATAACATAATTAAAAATAGAACTTAAAAATTAGAATAGTACAATGGGCAGTCTTATCGATAATAAGCGATCTCTTCCAGACTACCTTGACTAGTTCTATAGAATATCTCTACAATCTTATCAACAAGTTGCAGGCTTCTAGATTTTTTAACGATTACCAGTTGAATTTCCAGCCCACTCGCTATTAGTAATATAATTCGTACCTACACACAAACTCTGTAATGCCTCAGAGCTCCAACCCTTGTTTTACATAGGCACTTGTTTATAATTCCTTTTGTCTCATCACAAAGGCGGAGAACAGAGATGTAGTTAGGATGACTAAGGAGACATTCCCCGTAATCAGAATCATGTAGTAAAAATCTGTTAGGTTGCCACCATGATGAAGCAACTGCGATTGTATTTTGCATTTTGCAGAATGTAGCAACGACGATGTAAAATACGTTTGCAATTTATTGGAAATCAAACAAGTAACTAAATCTACTATTTTGACAACACTGATAAACAAACATCGATACCATCACCGATAAATAATTTCATTTGATTAAATAAATAAATACGCCCAACGATCACATACATACATACATAAGCCCATTCACAAATCATAGAACTATAGAAATCGCATACTCTCCGACTCTCCAGATCTTTCTTGCCACACGCACACCTGCAAGATATGGAATGGGCTACCCCCCCGCCCCCCGAGGTTTTTCTGCGGAGCTATAACACGAGATACTTTAAATGAAGGGTGAAAAGGGTCCTTAACGATAAGGTAGGCAACGCATCCCCCAAGTGTTGCAGGTGTCCATAGGCGACGGTAACCGCTTACCATCTTATCGGGCCGTCTGATTGTTTGTCTATATGTCATATAAAATAAAACATTGATCCTGGCCCCTAGGAGTTTTTGTATTTAGGAAACCGGGAACTACGAGGAATATCGTCCCACAACACCCAGAAACGGAACAAATGTTAGCGATTTTTTTCTGTCCACAAAACAAAACTTTCCCATTTCGTTTAATTGATACCATTTAAGCTAATACTGAAGCGTTCTCGAATAAAATCCAAAAGGGAATCATGCATGTCAGCAAATATTAAAAAGCCGTTACATAACACCCTATAAAATCCTTGCATAATTCCCCCTAAATACATCCCTGACTGCGCCCACGTCGGCAAGGCTCGGTAAATTCATATCAATTCATCCCTTTTCACCGTTCTCATTATGAATTCTTTCATAAGATATTTTCGGGCGCTTTACGTCAGAAGCAAGGATGAAATTATGATGACATGACGTGGTGAATTACTACGGAGGCTTTCAGCGTCGGGAATTCAATTATACGTGAGGAAATGTGGAATTTCATGGTGAAGTAAAAGGCTGAAAGAATAGATAGATCAAATGCAAAGCTATAAAGATATATGTGTTGTAGTGGTTGGTCAGGTTGGCTCAAATCTTGTACACCACTGAGGTTGGGGTTCGATTCCCGCGACGGAAAAAGAGGGAAAAATATCCTGTTTGTGCAAAGAAAAAAAGCGCAAGCATGCGGGAGCATGGTCCTCACGGTTCCTGGTTCTCTAGAAACAGGTAATCCTAGTTAGGGGCCAGGATCTATGTATGTGATCGTTGGGTGTATTTATTTATTTATTATTATTTATACTAAAACTATAGTCCGGGCCCAGAAAAGAAGTGCGAGAACTGACTGATACCAACATTTGTGGTGTCGATCAAGCAAACTAGTCTTTTCCACCTTTGTACCAACGGCCAGAAATGGAGAAGCATTGCGAAAGCAGTAACCTTCGGTAAGGAGAACCACGACGTTAAAGACCCACCACATACACCATTTATTACACCACGACCACTCCGACAAGAGAAAAAAGAAGACCCAATAAATATCCCGTGGCTATAGCGGCCCTATTCTCCTCAGAATATCAGGTGAATGGAAAGTGGTAGGTCTCTCGTATGTGGGAGGCCATCTGGGTAGGTACCACAGCTTTGCCAGTTATTCTGCCGCCCAGCAGTAGTGCACAAGCATTACTGTGTTCCAGTTTGAATGGCATTGTAGCCAGCGAAATTACTGGGCATATGAGACTTAATATCTGAAGTCTCGGGGTGATGAGCGCAATGCAGTGCTACGCAGTGCTTTTTATGGTACTAACAGGTCTGGGTGGCACTGCAATTGTTATGGGCAGGCGTGGCGTTTACCATCAGGCGAACGACCTGCTCGTATCATCACTCAGTTCCATAAATATATCATAAAACGGCGCGGTGTGCGGTGAACCATCGGTGAGACGGGTCTGAGCAGCCACCCAACTGCCGTCTCTCTGTAGATCTATGTGCTCCATCTTAGGCCACATCATCTCTTCACATCAGGCGAGATAGAGGTCAAACGTAGATCTATTAAGGGTAAAAAAATAAAAAATAGTTGCGTAGTAGCGATGTAAATTAACTATAATTTTGTAACTTTCTGTCATATCCATTTATGATAGGACGTGATAATACAAAATTCCTAAATTCTGCCTCAACTTTGCTCATTTCCCGTGTGTTCCTGTACTTCGACCGTGCGAAAACTCACAATTTAAATAGTTACAACTCGTGTAGGACTCTCAGGCTGTTCATGCGTGTGAATTGCCTTACGGTACTGTAGATACGGCAAATGTATCGCGTAGGCACGGTAAAATATCGTAGATACGACGTATATACCGTAGGTACGGTAATACGTAAGCGCCCGTGTCGGTTTAATGAGGAATTGTGTGCGACATCACGCCGCGGCGTGTGGTGCAAGTTGGAAGAGATATTCTTGTTGGAATCGTTGGTAATTCACGCATGCGACGTTTAAAGTATTGATTTTTGATTTCACGAATCGTAAGATTTTTTTTTGTTTTGGCAGACGGGGAAAATCTCATGAACACCCGGGAAGGGAGGACCCGGATAGTGCCAGACATGGTTCTAAACCACCTACTGGCTAAAACCCCCGTCTGCCCCTGTGTACATGCTGCTTTTGATTTTGCAACAACGTTAAAACTGCTAATAAAATTACACATTATGAATATACATCTTTTTTTTCTTTTTTTTTTCCTTTTTTTAGGACTTAATTTGGGGCACTTATCTTTTTAAGTGAAAAAGGCGTACCTTGTGCTAATATCGGTACCTACTGAACGTTCGGCTTATCTTGAAGAAGCGATGTCGATATTACCTACTATAGGAAATTAGGTACTTACTGTAGATATATATATACCTCATTATTTTTGTTAAAATGCAAACATTGCTCGATGACGACGCTATTTGTTCTAGAGTGAACCAAACAAGGAAGGTCCTAGCATAATCAATTGAGCTTAGTAGTAAAGGGTTGAAACTAAAATATTATTTACGGCTGATATCGGTTTATTTCAAAGTGCACCTAGCACTTCAATATAATAAACCTTCACGAGCTTTCTTTCGATATAAAAGAAACATTTACAAATTTCAAATCCATCGGAACCTTTTCATGACATCGCGCAACATTTCACTGTGTTGTACTAACTGTTTTTGCTTTGAAAACCAGAGTTGTATTTATAATGTTGTGATTCTTCACAACATTAGGTATGCTGTGCACTGTACACGGCAGCGGTCTCCATACACATGCTGTAATTGTTTATGTTGGTCTTATTAACTTGTCTTATTTTGTTCTCTTACACTTGTGTATGTGCTATGTTTGTTTTGTCAAAATAAATTGTTTCTTTATTTTTTCTTTTGTATGTTCAGTGTAATGTTGTGTGGTGTCTTTTCTTTCTTTCTAAATCACCGCGTTTCGCTCATCTCTCAAACCGCACTTACACTCGTTGAAGTGCGCGCACTTTACCGCTCGAACCTGGCTACAAATAGCTATGTCTGTTTTTCCTAGATTACTGTCCGCGAATATGCATAAATTCCACTCCAAACATTCTGCCCACTTGTCACGTAAAGGAAAAACGAGCTTAGGTGTCCCCCGTTTAAATGAGCTGGTTACCCTAATAATGTTTGGTGCTGACGGACCTCGGAGAATTCTACCTAAATAAACATACAATTTGCTGAAGCAAGAACTTTTTGAGGTACACATGTCAAATAACGTGGTTACGTGGTTTTTATCATTAGTCGAACCTGATGTGAAGCGATGATGTGGCCTAAGATGGAGCACCTAGATCTAGGGAGAGACGGCAGTTGAGCGCTGAAACATTCGTAGGAAAAGAGTCATGATTTGCTTCAACTAGATGCATCCGTATCCGGAGGTGCGGTAGAACGCTTAGATACAAACAAGCAGTGAGAGGCGAAACACTAACAATACCAAAAAAAAAATACAACATTTCAAAACAGGTTATTACTAACTAGCTGACCCGGCGAACTTCGTACCGCCATATTTTTATTTGAATCAATTTGTTCTTTTATACCTTGTCCTGACAATAACGAACACAAAAAAAATATATCCAATTTAGTGCAGTCGTTCGGAAATTATGCGCATTAAAACATTTCGGCGACTCATCTTTGTTTATATAGAATATAGAAGATTATTACAAGTGATAGTTTTTTTCCATTGTCACAGAACGAATGCCATTCGACTGCGAATCATCCTCGTAAATAAGACAGCATTTTTTCAACAAAGACATTACCGCCGAATAAAAATAAAATAAATAACTTATCCATTCGAAATAAAAAAGGACCCGTCCCAACCGCACACCACTACCACCGACCTATTTCACATGAGGGCTTTAAACCCTTATTTTAAGTCTTTCCCAGGATTTATATTCGGCGGCCACTTCACCGGACCCGAGAGGGCCATAAATAACCACCGCAGAGGTCTGGACCCCCAACTTTTACCCCTAACCCAACTTTGCTCCGGACCCCCCAAGTTTAGCGGACCCCCCACCGACCCCTTTAGGTACACCCGCCCCCTCAGGCGTACCCGCAACGCAATCGACTAAGGTTACATTAATTGGTTATTGTAGAAATGTGGGTAGCAACCGGTTGCATGGCTTTGACGTTTGTACGCGGTACAAACGTCAACGCCATGCAACCAGTCGCTGTATGGGTATTGGGTATTGTAGAAATGTGGGTAGCGACTGGTTGCATGGCTTTGACGTTTGTACCACGAACCGTTTGACGACACACTAGAGTTGAAATGAAAATGAAATAACTCTTTATTGAAACACACACAGTTAATTAAAAAACTAATATTAAAAGCTTATTCGTAGTGTAACAATTGGTGGTCTTATTGCTAAAAGCGATATCTTCCAGACAACCGTGCAGGAAGAGGAATAACGCAAAAATAATGGCTGGTGGTTTTCAATATCTCAGTACACTTACATAAACCAGTTACATAAAATACACGCTAATAAAATAGTAAATAATCTATAGATAGAAAGAGAAAAGAGTTGGTATGCAGGAAAGGCTAATACAAAACCACCTATAGTCATAATACCTACTTATTCTATCTATATCTTTATCCATGATGTAACTCTAATACTAAGTTTCCAAAAATACGATTTAGAATACCAAAATGTAAGCCACGTGAAACAAATAAATTAAACAAAAAGATTTTATACCATTATGAGCTACATGATCCAAGAAACAGTTTTAGCAATTGCAATTTACATAATCACGGCATCCAGGTCGGGCAAGATGAAAGAACACCCTCATATATCTTTTTCAAAGTGCGGATTGTTGGAGAATTTTAATTTTGCCGGAAAAAGGTCGGAACGAGCATGGTTTTCGACCGTGGTTTCACTTGGGGGTACATTTCTTTTTAAATGAAATCGATAAAAAGTAGAATCATTATGTTGAGTTGTAGTCGAGTGCTCTTAATAAAAATCCAATATTAATCATATAGAATATAGATTTTACTGGTAGTAGGTCGCCAGTTATTCAACCGCCAAGCAGTAGTGCACGAGCATTACTGTGTTCCGGTTTGAAGGGTATTGTAGCCAGCGAAATTACTGGGTACTATGAGACTCAACAGCTAATTGTCTCAGGATGACAAGCGCAGTGCAGCGTCGCGCAGGATTTTGCAAGTTCTGGGTGGTGCTGTTATTGTTATGGGCTGGCGTATTCCTTACCATCAGGCAAACGACCAGCTCGTCTCGTCAACCAGTTACATAAAAAAAATAGAGTAAGGTAACAATTTATTAACCTAAGGCTGCCCGCTCAAAGTCACACAATCCACAACCAGATTTTTACATAACAGATTTTCATATTGCACCGCACACGTCCTACAAAAAGTCGGTCATAAAATAAATAAATGATAGTAAAAAATCGTACCTACAAAAAGTCATTTTTTTTACGCTTATTAGGTCTTTGTTTGGCCACTATCTCGCCTGATGTGAAGCGATGATGTGGCCTAAGATGGAACACATATGTAGATCTAGAGAGAGACGGCAGTTGAGCGGCTGCTCAGACCTGTCTACCCGATGATGCCATACGTCGGCGAAGGCACTTATACAAGAAGATATGTCAAAAACTATGTTTTTTTTCCAACACATTGTACAGCATTAGTCGTCAGTACCTCTACTTTACTCAAGGTAGACACATAATACATCACATCCCACACACAAAAACATGTAATTACTACATTAACTTAGCAGAAAAATATTATACAATTAAAATACAAATTTAATTAAAACAAATTACATATCAATGCTATATTAATAAGCAAGCAGCTACGTGGTACAAAAACCCTTTCTACTTTAAATAAAGATGTTTTTCATCGATTATTATTATTATTATTTAATCTTTAACATTCAAATAAGTTACAGATGTTATTTACTTATTCTACGGCCCATATAAATATATACTTTAGAACTAACATACATATAATTTATATTAAAATATTTATGTATAGATCTATGTTTGGCCAGTATCTCGCCGGATGTTAAGCGCCGAAAATAAAATGGCTGGAAATGGAGCACATAAAACACAATAATATTTAAAAATGTTTTTAAGCTGTAATGTTCAATAATCAATAACATAATAATCAATTAATTGGTATAATACAAGTCAAATTCAAAATTAACATTAAATAATAATTATTATATTACAATGTAATGAATTGAAAATATAAAGTCAGTGACAATTTTCATAGATAAATATGCAATTAGGAATATAAAATTAATCATTATAAGCCAATTTCATGATATAATTTATATTTTACTAATTCTTCGACGCTCTAGAACGTCTTTTCGATAAGCTACCAATTGAAGAGCGAGTGTGGCTCAGCGGGAATTCGTGCGCCTTTCCGACGCACCTGGGTTCGAATCCCGACTCGGCCCTGCACCAATGACTTATAGTTAAGTGCAGATTTTGCACGCTCGCTCTAAAACGGTGAAGAAAAACATCGTGATTAAACCCGCTTACGCGTTTTGGAGTGATAGGCTCTGGCCGTGGTTGTAATATCACCCACCGAACAAAGCCATGCCGTCAAGCGATCTAGTTTTCTTTCAGGATGATGTTCGGTGAACCATCGGGGAGACGGGTTTGAGCAGCCGCTCAACTGCCGACTCTCTCTAGATCTATGTGTTCCATCTTAGGCCACATCATCATCGCAACCAAACATAGATCTATTAAGCGCAAAACAAAAAAAAGACGCAAGTAATTGTGCCAACGTAATTTTCAATTCCTAATTACATAAGCAAGTACTTACATGGGCCCAAAATGCTCAAATCCTCTTTAATTTAAATAGGACCTTCGTCCGTGGGAGCAAATCATTAATTTCAGTCACGGTCCCATTTCCCATCGCTGCTGAAGTGTCGAAAATCGCAACTTTTCTTTAATAAACGCCCATCGGAGCTTGAAATCTCATTACCGGCCCTTACAAATTGCTATCGCCAATCAGGGCTATGCTAAATGGAGAAATAATAACATTTTCATTTTTACTATAAAATGTCATCAACATCATCATCATCATTTTAATTAACTGATATATTGATCATCATCAGCACCATGACAAAATTCGGGACACCTAAATTATCATTGTCAATAGAAGAGCCTTCCAAAAATAGCCGTATTCTATTTTTGTTCTCATCAGCTTGATTGTCCTACTATATACAAAGAACAAAGGGTTTTTCTCATCAGCAGTTTAGGTAACTATTAATTATATGTAGGTATATCTCTATTACTATCTATATACAAAACTTTCAAGCATTATTTAATTTAACCAATAGAATAAATACGTGTTAACAAAAAAACCGACTTCAATGTATCTTCGAAGTCCAAGATCAAATATTGATGACATTTATATGGGACCACTTGGTAGCTATACTGAACCCAACGCAAAAATAATTTTCTAAATCGTTTCATGAATGGCGGAGTTCTGAGGTAAGAAACATAAAAAGAAAAAAACAATCGAATAGAGAACCTTCTCCTTTTTGAAGTCGGTTAAAAAAGGTTTATTGTGGCAAAAAAATGAAACATGATTAAATCCTAATAACTATACCCTAAACAATTTACTTATTAAAAATTCCAACTATGCGCTTAACTACAAAATTATTAAAATTACTTATTATTAAATTATTATAAAAATTTTGAAAAAGAAAGTTTTCCCTTATTTTATGTGGTTGTGGCAATACGTAAAACTATTCACGTATTGCCATAATACGGTCTTCACTCAGAGCATAACACAAGTTGTAACAACCAATACTCAAAAGCCAACTCACATTATAAAAATATTTCTACGGAATGGGCCCCTCATTTCACAGGAGATATTCTGCCAGCGACACTTGGGGCATAAAAACTGAGCATTACCATTTTCCATCTAGAGATTGTGTTAACGAAGTTCCTTTTATGACCCTACAGGGGGCGTTAAAGTCGACGCTATTGCCGGCCGGCGCTGGCAGGGTTACCTTTTTATACTTCGCTACGTAGATAGGACTGTTATGCATTTTAGGTTAGATATTTTTACGTAGAATGAACTCTTTTTTATATCGACTTCAAAAAGAAGGAGCTGATTTTGATGATTCTTTCTTTGTTTGGTAGGTCATACTTCAGAGGTGGTTACATATTTATTTTATCGAAATTTATTCAGCACTTATTGAAAAATCAAAATATTTATAAATCTAGTCTTGAAGTCGGTTTTTTCTTAAAAATTGATGAAAACTAACCTACGAAAAAAAAAAAATCAAAAGTCATAATTCACACAGTCGAATTGAGAACCTCCGCGTTTTTTGAAGACGGTTAAAAATGATCGATGTCGCAGTTTGAAAGATGCTAAAGCCATCCAAATTTGAAATTGAAATCGATCGGGATTGGTGTACGGGTAAGACAATTCTACTGCAGATTTTTACAATATATCTTTTTTGTCCATTATCTCACCTGATGGTAAGCGTCGATGCGGTCCAGGATTTTACTTGACAGACCTAGAATATATTACTCGCCGTTGTCGGTGTATTCGTCTTTTTGACTGTTTGCATAATGAAAAAGGGGTAATTAAAAACGTGAAAAGACTTGGGCATTGTTATCTGGTCTCATTTTAAACCTTGAACCCACCACATTCCTCTCCAATATTTTTTAAATTAGTATTTCATTTGTATTTTTACATTACCTACATTATGTTTATTTACTTTTTTAATTTAATTAATTATTTAATACTATTATACTAGGTGCTACCAAATATACCTACTGTACGCCGTCCGTATATGTTAAACATTCGCTATCTTGACAGCAAATCTGCAAAAGTTTGATAGTAATTAATTACCCTATGCCCAACAATTCTGCTAGTTATTCTGCCGCCGAGCAGAGAGTAGTGCGCAAGCATTACTGTGTTCTAGTTTGAAGGGCATTGTACCCAGCAAAATTACTAGGCATTGTGAGACTTAAGAGCTATTTGTCTCGGCGTGAGCGCAGTGCCGCGCAGGATTTTCTATAAAAATGTTAAGTGGTGCAGCAACTGTTATGGGCAGGCGTGTTGTTGTATGAGGTGAACGACTTGCTCTTCTCGTCACTCAATCACATAAAAAAATGATTCTGGTCTGGTATGTTTTAATACAACGCACAAATAGTTTTTCTTTCCCTTAATTGCTGCGCCCGAGAAGGTAGATATTGTACTGTAGGTATATTAATGTATCTGTCATCTATGTTCACATTATAGAATGCAATAAAGAATTGGATTGTATAGTAATTACATAGAAGACATAGATGCATGGAACATTCCGCTTCTGCGAAGTAGCCAACTGGCACATAAGAAAAATAATATTGTCCAAAACAAACATAAAATATTGTAACAAAAGTTCTAAAAAATTTGCCCCTCAGTTTCTTGCCGTATCTTCTGAGTAGTGGTTCTTTTTCCGATACGGTGGTAGAGTCATTGTAATAATTGACGTTCATAAGTGAGTCTGTGACGACAAAATTGAAATAGAGAACTTTTGAAGTGAATTGAATTGAATTGCCAATGCTGTGCCCGTGGCGGAGTACTGGTCCAAAAAAATATAAAGCCGAAGGATCGACTCACTAAGAAGAAGAATTGCCTTCGGCGGTTTATAACACCAGGGCTGGCCACACACACACACACACAAGAAAAAAACGAGTACATGATAAATTCAATTAAAAAGCGTTACCTCTACCTCTAAATTCTAAAATTTTTAGTATTTTTTACTCTAAAAACCTAATCTTCCACCCTAAACCAGCAACCCTACCGGTCAGTGGAAGTTAGGCAAGCGGTGGGCGGGCGGGTCTTGCGGCAGGGCGGGCGGGTAATGAGTTGGGCGGCTGAGGAGTTTGCAGATGGGCAAGTAGGCACAAACTTTCGGAATGGGTCTCTGGTGAAGTTCGCTAACTAAGTAATAATAATAATAACGTTTTATTGAAAAAATACTTAGTTAACAAATACATAGTCCATTGGTCCCCAAACTAGGTAAACCTGTATCTTGGGGGCCTCCTTCCTAAATGATACATATTCTTTAATGACAAAAAGAAAAACGTCATTTTCTAATATGTTATAAAATATAAAATAACTTAACTTAAGAGGCAAAACATAGGTGACATAAGTTTGTTTGAGTGAGAGGGTATGCCTCTAGTGTGACAGGTGTAGTTCATGACTGTGCGTGAGTGGGGGGAGGGAGGGAGAGGTGAGAGGGTGTGTGTGTGCGTATGTGTGAATGTGAGGGTGTGAGAGGGTGTGTGAGTGTGTGGCTGCTTGTGTGTACATGTGTGGAGTATGTATGCGCAAATGTAATAAAAATAGGTGTGCGTATTTCAACTCTCAAGTTAAAAATTATAACTTTAAATTTAGGAACGCAAGATTACAAATTCTTCCGTTTTTTCATAATCCATTGTCAAAAGCCACTTGTATATTGTAAATTTAGATTCTGAGAGCATTAATTCATGAATATATTTAGTTTTATTTATTTTATTGTACATAAAGTTTGACATATAGGTGGTTTGACGTTGCAGGTAATTTGTACGGGGTGAGATATTGACGCAAATTTTGTTTCTCCTTTTGGTAGATCGAGTTTTCTGATAAGGCGTAGTTTTGTGTTTTCTTAGTAAAGTATGTAGTATGTAGGTCTGTCTTACGGTGAGTAATTTACTTTCATTATACAATTTTGTGGTGGAGTATCTAAATGGTCTAAAGAACATGACTTTCAGAATAGACCTTTGAGCTCTTTCTAGTTGCAAAAGGTGGGTTTTATGCGTACCTCCCCATATGGATATACAGTATTGTACAATTGATTGGCAGATAGCCTTATAAACTATGACAATAAGGTCATTATTTGCAACACGTCTCAGTTTTTTAAAAACCCACGATAACTTACGAACTCTGCTAGTAATGAGGTCAATATGAAGATCCCATTTGCAAAGGTCGTCAATAATCACACCTAGGTATCTAATTTCTCTAGTTCTTTTTATCTCCATACATTGGCATGCATGAGTAGAGGGATGGTCACAGTTGTGAACTTTAATTTTGAAGTCATCAGTGGGTTGCGAGGAATTTGTGATGGTAAATGTCATAAATTTTGTTTTATTTAAGTTTAATGTGAGAAGATTATGATTTAGCCAATTATATACGTCCTTAAGACCTTGTTCCGCGAATGAGCGTGCCTTTGTCCAAGTATCTCCGTGAAAGATAAGAGCGGTATCATCAGCAAAGCTGAAGACAGAACCATTACGTAGTGCCATGTTGCATAGGTCATTTATGTAGATTAGGAAGAGACTTGGGCCGAGCACGCTTCCTTGTGGGACTCCGAAGGTCATAGGAGAGTCAGTACTGATATAGTCGTTAATTTTAACACACTGGTATCTATCCTGGAGATAACTTTTATAAAG
Source organism: Petrophora chlorosata (assembly GCA_951640565.1). Classification (NCBI taxonomy): domain Eukaryota; kingdom Metazoa; phylum Arthropoda; class Insecta; order Lepidoptera; family Geometridae; genus Petrophora; species Petrophora chlorosata. The sequence goes on from OX621207.1 coordinate 4,874,780, forward strand.
TTGAAGCGGAATCCCACGTATACCATACCTCTCCATTTTTTCAAGTAGGGTAGGAACAGACACAGTGTCAAAAGCTTTTTTTAGATCTAGGAACACTCCTATTACTTTTTGTTTTTTATCAACTAAACTTGTGACATGGTTGACTAAATGGTTAACTGCGTCTTCTGTGCTTTTACCCTTTCGAAAACCAAACTGGGACACTGATAGAAGTTCATTTTTCTCCAGAAAGTTTATCAGTTGTTTGTTAATGATTTTTTCTAAAATTTTTGAAAGAACCGGTAGTACTGAGATGGGCCGATAATTGTTAACCGCACTTCTATCACCATCTTTGAAAATTGGGTGGATAAGGGATTTTTTAAAAACGTTAGGGAAAACACCTTTTTCAATACATAAATTGCAAATCTTTGTGAAGTAAGGTATGATTACATGTCTAGCTTTTTTTATAAATATAGTTGGTATTTCATCGAAACCACAGGCACTACTAGATTTTAAGCTTAAAATTATAGATTCAATTTCTGCTTCATTTGGATCAAGCAAAACCAGGGAATTTAGATTAAATGGCGGTAAATTTGCATATATGTGACTATTAGAGTCTAAGTCATTAGAGCTAGTGATATCCTGGGCCAGGTCCTTCCCAACTGATGCGAAATATTCATTAATTTTATCTACAGAGTCATTTGGATCAGTCTCCATAGATAATAGTTCAATTGGAGAGGTTTTTAACTGTTTTGTATTTGTTATATCTTTAATTTTATTCCACATTAATTTGCTATTATTACTGGCTTTTTCTAATTCGGACTTTTCATAAGCAATTTTTAAATTTCTTAAAGTATTGTTACAATAATTCCTGTATCTTGTGTAGGTAATTTTTAGTACATCGTTATCGGGACATTTTTTGAGTTTTAGGTGCATACGATCTCTATTACGAATACATCTCAAAATACCAATAGTAATCCATGGTTTAATAATTTTTTGAGTTCTTGGTATAGTTAAAATTCTTGAATTAATTTTTATGGAGTTCATTATAGCATATGTTAAGGTATCAGCAGCAAGATTAGGGTCAGATGTTTCAAAAATAATGTTAAGATCAGTATTTTGCAAGTGATTGATAGCATTATCGTAGTTAACCTTTTTAAAAATTCGCTTAGGTTTAGTTTTTGGAATATCATTAATGTTAAGAAGGACCACTTTATGATCAGTGATGAATGTGTTAAGAACAAGGCATGTGCCTGTGCAGTTAGATTTAATAAAAATATGATCAAGGCAGTTCTTGTCCCTAGTAGGTAGTGTGTGTGCAGGTAAAAATCCTAAACCATAAAGAAGATCAAGATATGTTGGACTATTAGAATCATTGTTTCTAGGTTTAACATCTATATTAATGTCTCCGACTATAAATACATTTTTGTAACAATTGAGTTTATTTATCACTTGTTCCAAAGAATTAAGAAAGTTATTAATTACTCTTACTGAGGGTGATCTATAGATTGAAATTATAGCAGAGTCTTTATATTTAATCAATAGGCAAGTCGCGTCGCTAAAAACTGGTTCCTCTATAGTACATTCCACATGATCACTTACATAGGTTACTATACCGTCATTTTGATTTTTTGAGTTTGTAGTGAAGAAAATCTTATAGTTAGGCATGCTCGGGGGTGTTTTGTGGGATTCTAACCAGCACTCAGTCAGAATAATAAATTGAGGTTCCAATTTACACCTACATAATAGTAGTTGAAACTGATCTAGATTTTTATAAATACTTCGTATATTGATGGTCATTATGACATTTCTGTCGTTAATAATATGCGTGAGACAATTTTCAGGTTCACATGCTATAGCTCGTGTAATATTGTGATCATCCAATTCAGAGGATATATTGGTTAGTGTATTATCCATAATTACAGTTAGAAAAGTTCAATGTTCCGACTAATTTTGTTCCATGGGCTACCAATAATTTATACTTTATTTGTACTTTACAATTTATACTATAAGTGGGGATGTGAATTTGTGCTCGCAGTATGTTTGCGTCTGGAGGTAGGAGGTGCGTTTTGAGAGAAGATATGAATTGTGTATGAATATGTGTGAGTGTTGTAAATCGTGTGAAGTGTTTGGGTGTAAGTAATTGTGTTTGTAAGCTAAGGCTAAATATTAATTGAATTACATACTTAATATAAAAAGGTACGTAAACAATGCTTATTAGCGCAAATAATAAACTTAGGTTTAGGTATAAAATACAATTGCACTTAGAAAGTACATACAATAATACTAGTCATTTAACACATTTAAGGCGTTCAAGATCGTCGCCGCTGGTAATGCGGATAGCCGGCTGTCCGTCCCCTTTTCGTAGGTATACATATCCGTGCGACGTCCAGCAGAATATGTACGAGTTGGTCTTTGCAAAGTCGCGAGCTTGAGTAAACAGTCGTCTATTTTTCAGGGTTAAGGTTTCTGATATAAATATTCTTGTAGTAGGTCCCTTTATGCCAAAGGAGGAAGAGTCTAATTGCCCGTTCCTTTCTCGTTTGAATTGTTTAAGTGATTCTAAGACTTCCTCTTTTTTAAGCACGGAAGTAAGTTCAACAATGATAGGCTTATTTTCAGCTTTAGTTTTAGGGCGAAAGACGTCTCTTATCTCATGTATTTGGATCGGTGTTTTGAGCTTTTCGCCAATTTTCATAACTAATTCAGTTAGGTCCTTTTTTGTTTCACCATTCTTCTGCGTAAAATTTCGTAATTCAAGGCCCGTGGCACGTGAGTTTCGTTCAAAGGTTTCATTTTTTTCTTCCAGGGCTTTTACATAGAGAAGTAGGTCCTTTCTTTCATTCTCAATTGCAATAAGCTTCTTTTTTAGCTCGTTGTTCTCCTCTGTCAAAAAATCGACTGATTTTACGATGTTCTCATTCTGTTGTTTAATTTCATTAACGGTGGATATGACGACCGCGAGTTTAGTCTCTTGTTTTGCCATAGTAGAAGAAAAAAGTTTGTTCAGGTTGTCTATAGATGTTTTCAAATCATCAGTCTCAATTTCGCGCTTTCTTTTGTTAAATCTGTTAGAGGCGAAGGACGTGCATCCCATTTCATTCGCGCCGATTGTAGTCAAGTCCGGCGCTGAGTCCGAGTTAACGTGATGCAGTAGAAGTTCGTTCAGTGGCACAGGCGCTGGCGGCGTAGGCATAGGCATGGGTCCGTGCGCGGGCGCAGGCGTGGGCGCGGGCGCCTGGAGCGGCGGGGGAGTGCACTGCGGGGGGGTGCGAGTCGTACGTGTCATCATGCAGATTTAATATGATGTACCAGGTAAGCAGAAATTAGAACAAGTATTTAGGCCAACGTTGAACAGCCAGAGGTCTTAGTATGTTGGTCGCAATCGGCACTTTAGTACAAATTCGCTTTCCGTCCAGTTTAACGAGATACCTGGTGTGCAGCAACAAGTGCAGTATTGTTGTCTCTGTTTGTTGAGTGCCTTTGTATAATTAGCAAAATGTGATGGAGATAGTTTCACGCACACCTCGCTGCGATACTCCGTCAAAGGTTGTATGTGATAGGGTACTCACATATACAACGAAGAGGGTGCTTGCTTCCGCTTACGCGTAGTGTAGATTTAGCGCGAACTTCTTCTTGTTTATGAGGTCCTATTATTTCACGCGATTTTAGAAGACGAAATTTAATTTATTAAATTTGAAAATTAAGTTATACGGACACAAATACGTCCACTCTGCTCAGAGGTCCGGAGGGAAGGGGAGTTGGTATAGTGGCGGAACTATTTGCTTTGGCGAGTTGAGTTATGTATGTTTATGTTATGAATGTGGTTTGTGGTTGGTTGTCTAACTATTTATTTTAACCGACTTCAAAAAAGGAGGAGGTTCTCAATTCGACTGTATGTTTTTTTGGATTCGTAAATCTTCTTTAGTTTAATTAAATAAACAAGAAAGCAACAGATTAAAAACATATTCAAAAAACCACGTTTTTATGCATTGTCATCGAGTTGCGAGCTACTCTAAAAGTTTCAGCCGGATAGCTAATCGGGAAGTGCTCGAAATTTGAGTTGCAAGGTTCCCCGGAACGACAGACAAACAAGAAAGCGACTAAAAACGTGATTAATAATATTAACTGATACTTTTCCACAAATGTTTCAGTAGGTATTTTTTAACGGAGTGTCCCCTCTGAGTTTCCTTCTCATTCTGTGCCAAAAAGTTGAAATTCGGGTCCGCTCTCGAGACTACAGATATTTATCTGGCGGTGGCCGGACTTTTTTAATATAAATGTTCTTTGTTCCTGACGGGAGAAAGTTTTAATGAAAATTCAAATAAGGACAACTTTTAACCTTTTGTTTTTCCCCATTTTTTTTCGTGCAGCAATTGTTTTTGTTGTTTCAAGTGTCGGCGATAAGGACCGTTTTGTTTTTGCTTGTTCCTGTTTAATTTAGTCATAAATGTGTGACTTAATTTCGTGTGGTGTCATGCATGTCACATTCCAGAGGTCTGATTAAATAAAGAATTGTGGAAAACAAAATAGAACAAAACTTTTGGGAATATTTTAACGAATCTACCGTTAATATAATGGTTATGAGTTTTGGTGTATAAATATTCCTAAAACTTCATTTAATATATCCAGGTTACATTATTTTACTTCCAACCTACAATCTTATACTAAACATGCGAAAGTTTGAGTGGATGGATTTTGTTACTCAATCATGAAAATGAGTCTAATGAAAAAAGCACACTATACAGTTAAAGTAGGGACAAGATAATAGGTCACTTTTGACATTTCATCAAAATTCAACAACGTAACCTTGTAACGGCGGGCATAAAATAAGAACTGCACAATTGCTTAACTTTTTTCAATTACGTTTACATATTTATTGTAATAATGACCGATACGAGTAATTTTACGGATTGCTTTCACTAATAAACCATTCTAAACATAATAAACAATTTCTGATCTAAAGAACTGAACGTCGTTACAATGTTGCGTCAGTCAACCCTTTTTCTTTTTAAACACTAGGGATGTTACTCTAAAAATCGAAAGCTGATAGGATTGTAAGTTGAATCGAATGCAATGATTACTTGTGAAGAAAAATCACCATAAATTTATAACCACGTTGTGATTATAATAAAACCTAATTATACATATTTATTATTCTTTTAACTAACTATAAAAATACAAAAAAATAACTAAATAGAAAGGTCATTGATGTTGGGGGCAATTTAGGTGGATGTTGCTGGCAACACCAGTGTCTGTCGATGACGCATGTCATGTCGCCATTACATGATGATGACGCAGTCTTTTGTTGTTGTGCGAAGTGACTGTGCGTTTTTGGTGTGCTCTCTGTTATTTTCTTCTGATCCGGCTTTTTCATTTAACCTGATCTTACTGACTACGTTTACCTGGCTATAAATTGGACTCCGATTGCTTAACGATTATTAAACAAGAAAAACATTACAGTCTTACTATGTGGAAACGGGGGAAAACTCTAAACAGTAAATCTCGCGAACTAGTGCTGAAATTGTACAATTATTTTGGACGTGAATCAGTTAACGATGGGCCTCTTTTACCATTGAAACCACCGAGAGAACGCGTTGCCGAAGCATTGGGAATAGGGAAGAAGACAGTAACTCAAATTCTGAAAGAGAAATACGGACCATCAGGCTCAGAAGATAATACTTTACGTACACCGAAAAAACGAAAGAGGGACAAGAAAATTGTTGACGTTGATAATTTTGATGCTGCTGCAATTCGCAACCACATTTATGGATATTACTCGAGAAAAGAATATCCTACACGGGAAAAGCTATTGAGTTCGTTAAAAGGCGCAGACTTATTTTTTGGAGGCAAATCGTCTCTATCAAAGGTTTTGAAATCGATTGGCTTTAGATTTAAAAAATCCGACAAGCGGAAAATCCTGCTAGAACGCTACGATATTATTTTGAAGAGAATAACATTCTTACGTCAGGTAAATAAAATTATGGATTGGGACAATGTCGTGTTTATTGACGAAACATGGTTGAATGCGAACCATACGGTTGCGCGGACATGGACCGATGATACAGCGGCCTCCACCTCAAAAGTTCCACCGGGAAAAGGAGCCCGACTTATTATATGTCACGCGGGATCAGCTTCTCAAGGTTTTATTCCAGACTGCCTCCTCGCATTCGCCTCTAAAACTACAACAGATTACCATGCGGAAATGAACTTTGATGTTTTTAAAGAGTGGTTTGAGAAGCTGCTAATCAGCTTAGAAAACCCATCGAAAATTATAATGGACAATGCTCCGTATCATTCTGTACAAGTTGATAAACCACCAACTCAAGCAAATAAAAAGCAAGAAATTGTCTCGTGGCTGGTAAGAAATGGTGTGGAGGCAAGTCCAACTTTATTAAAAGTTGAGTTGTTAAATCTGGTAAAAGCAACTAAGCCGTCCAAGCTCCGCTATGTAATCGATAAACTAGCCCTAGAGCATGGACACGAAGTTATTCGATTGCCTCCCTACCATTGCCAGTATAACGCCATCGAGCTTATTTGGGCACAAATAAAGGGTCATGCAGCGCGGAACAATACTGAACCACCCTTCAGTACTGCTAAAATGATGACTCTGCTACAAACTGCATGTGCAGAAGTCACTACAGAAGACTGGCGAAAAGTCGTGGAGAAGACAAAGAAAATAATTTTACAAGATTTTGAACGAGATGTGAGAATAGACAATATTATTGAAAATGAATTAATAATATCTCTGAGTGCTGACAGCAGTGATGAAGATAGCAGTTCCGATAGTTCAAGTGAATAAAAGCAATTTTTTTGTTAAATTACGTAGGTACTTGTCTTATTTTGCTCCTTTAATTTATGAAAGAAAAAATAATAATGGGACAGGGATTCGCATGATCATTTTTAAAATTCACATATGTTTCAAGTCTGTATCGATTCATTCGATTCATTAATTTAATCGATGTTTTTAAGCAGGTCACCTCACTATGAATATAAAACTGACATCTGTCAAAAGTGACCTATTATCTTGTCCCTACTTTAGTAATTACATAGAAAACAAAGATGCATGTAACATTCCGCTTCTGCCAAGTAGCCAACTGGCACATAAGAAAAATAATATTGTCAAAAACAAACATAAAATATTGTAACAAAAGTTCTAAAAAATATGCACCTCAGTTTCTTGCCGTATCTTCTGAGTAGTGGTTCTTTTTCCGATACGGTGGTAGAGTCATTGTAATAATTGACGTTCATAAGTGCGTCTGTGATGCGAAAACTGAATAAAGAACTTTTGAACTTTGAATAACGCAAAAACTTCGGAACGGATAAATGAACATTTTGTAAGTAGGTACTTACGATAGGCTTTTTTTGTAATATATAAATAAATAAATTAATAAATAAGATATATACGCTTTGATGTTAGTGATAGAAACCATTGAAATGCCATGTGTTTTACCGAAAATATGGCACTTAAGACAAGCTGTTTTTTTATTTTATTGTGTATTTTAATGTATTTTTTGTGTATTGTGTATTTACTTAAATAAATGTGGAAGAGATTTGACTAATACAATTTCGATATGTAGATACTGTGAGCTTAGGTCGGATTATCACTAATTTAAAGTACAAATAACAAAAAAACGACTTTAATTTATCTTCGAAGCCCAAAGTCGAATATCGATGAATTGTATATGGGATCACATTGTAGATATACTAAACCCAAAGCTAAAATAATTTTCCAAATTGGTTTATAAATGACGGGGTTCTGAGGTAACACACATAAAACAATAAAAAATACAATCAAATTGAGAACCTCCTCCTTTTGTGAAGTCAGTTAAAAAATAAATCGATTGATTTTGTATGTAATCGATAGACTTAGCTCTACCCTGGTTTATGTATTTTATAATTAAAAAAATTGTGTACTTTAAAGAGTTCTCTATCGAACGAAAAATATTGGAATCCTCTTTCAAACTCAGTAAACACCGATCGCCCCCATAAGGGTCCCTACACGCACCGTAATTAATTACCCTCGATCATTACCGACTGTTTACTTTCTGCTCTCATATTTCGTCAACCCTCTATTACCTGCGAAAGAATTTGAGTTAATGAGGCCCAGCCTTATTTATCCGTTGTATTTACCCGGGCTGGGTAAATACAGTCTTCTTTATTTGAGCTCGGTGAGGCACGTTTTAAACGTGGGTGGTGGTGTTGCCAGGTGTCCCAATTTGCGCGGGAAGTCCCGATTCACTTTTGATCGGGACGCCAAATATCCCGATTTATCATTAACCTCTTTATGTACTTTATTCGATTTTTTTATAAAAGAAGATAAAATCCTCATGATTATGATAAGTCGAAATAGTTAATCGAATGGTTAATGGAAAATCGAATGATATTAACCTTTTTTTTTAACGCTCACAGATCACATACATGGATGCCACTAGCTAGGATTTCATGCATCTAGGGAACCATAAAGTACAAGGGCTATGGTCCCACAACACCCAGAAACGAAATAAAGCTTGCATTTTTTATGTGCACAAACATTTGTCCCGTCGCGGGAATCGAACCCGCAACCCAAAGTGGCGTATGAAATTAATGTCCTACCACTTCACCAAAGAGGCTGACTTTACTGCTATATTTGTAACTAATATGTGTTTGTTTCAGGTTTGCTACCGTAGTTCCAATCTACGCTACATCAGTACGTAATATATAATCGCAAAATAATCTTTACCTAGAGTTCAAAAGTCAACACCCGAAACGGAATGTTTTCCCGCCAGCTGCGAGTCATAAACGCAGCGTTTCCCTGCCCGTCTGCCACACACTGCAGAGTAAGGAAGCGCGAACAAATTCGCCGTAGTCGAGTCGAGCTGAGGATGGTAACTTTTGTACAATTACCGCGCGGCCGCAGCGCCGCCGCCCGTCCGCCTAGCGCCAGCTGTACCGTCTGCAAAAAAAACGAAAAATTTTGATTTAATTTTATTATAAAATCAATTATATTGCATTGTGACGTAATTTTTTTGAGTTAGGGATGTAACGTAACTTCGCCTCCGCCTTACTGCGGAAGTTCCGAAAGAAATCGTACCTCCGCCTCCGGAAATCTTTTGCAGAGTTGTAACGGAGGTTAATTTACGTCGTAACAAATTCAGTACTAAAATACTCTGAAACAACAAAAACTTTGAGTATAGCTGTTGTTTCAGAGTATTTTTCTACGAAGGACCAACGCCGATTACAAAAAATGTTGTGGACTACTATTTAGACAACCCCAAGAATATAAAGGTGATTTAAGTTAAACAATAATCAAAATCGTTGCGACTTACTGTATTTTATATGCCACAGTTATTCATGATATTATTAATGATAGTAATGACAATGATATTTAAATAATATATTTTATCCTTTATTCGCAGATTGGGTGAGATTTTGAGGTCGACGCATGGAAGCGGTTTTACTATGTGAGAGATGACAATGGTTGAAAGTCATTAGCGACGAGAATGTTCATAATAATATGAGGTAAAAAACTACGTCATTTTTAACCAACTTCAAACAGGAGGACGTTTTCGTTTCAATTGTTTTGTTTAATTTTCATTTCCTCAGATCTCTGTCATTTATGAACCGATTCGGATTTTTTTTGTTGTGTTCAGTATAGCTTCAACATGGTCCTATACAAATTTCATCGGTATTCGACTTTGGATTTCGAAGGTACATCAGAATTGAAGCCGCTTTCTTTTGTTATAAAAAGAATACTTTCATACTATTGTAAGTACAGATTTTTTTTCCAACGATCACATACATAGGTCCAGACCCCTAACTAGGATTCGCATGTTTCACAACACCCAGACACGAAACAAATGCTTGCGCTTTTTTTCTTTGCACAAACATTTGTCCCGTCGCGGTAATTGAACCGGAACCCCAGTGGTGTATGAGATTTAAGCCAACCTGCCCAACAACTACACCACAGAGGCTGTCAAAATTATTATGTAATGCCTGTACAGACATCAAACAACGTGCAAAAAAAGCTAATATTTTTCTGCTGGCCCTACATCTAGAAGTTGCACACACATAAATTAAAGCCGCCAAAGGATAGCACTGTCTAACTTTGCACTTTACTCGTATTTTATACCAAATGGATATATATGGGCGGTCGCAACTTTCTGCCGGCCACGACTTGCTAATTGAGAGTGCGTTACTGAAGTATCTAGTGCCACTAATAGAACAGAACAGACGTAGGTACCTATTATCATACCATATATAGCTACCTACTAAGTCTTCAATGTGTCTATGTATCTATGTTATTTTTTTAAACACTTGTTGTTCTACCAAAAAGTCCATGGAAAGCTTGAATAAAGTTCCACCACTTTATTGAAGCACTAGGAGAGGGTCCGGCTTGTTGCTGTTGACCCTCATTCTCAGCAATAGTATAATATATGGAATATTAAACTATCAAATAAAAACTACGTAAGACATGGCGGTATGGTCCTATAGACTTTAGCCAGCCCAAACGGGCGAATTAAAAAAAAATCAAGATTTTTTTTATATATGATATGTTTCCTGTGCAGTTGATTATTTTGCAAAAATATCAAGTTGAATTGAAGAAAATGTATATAATTTGACCCCGCCAGAAATACTTATCGAGGCACAAAATTTGCCACCGAAATCTAAGGTAAAGATACTAACTACTACAAGTCGAGTGTTTCTTTCTTCGTAAGTGTGATGAAAAACGTCGTATGAAACGTGTGTGCGTTGATCATTACACTAACAGTAATGATTAACTTAGCATTCTTGTAGTACAATGTAATAACCCAAAAAATTGTAACAGTATCTCTAAAAAAATGCTCCTCAGTTTCTTGCCGTATCTTCTGAGTGGTTCTTTTTCCGATACGGTGGTAGAGTCATTGTGATAATTGACGTTCATAAGTGCGTCTGTGATGCCGAAAATGAATAAAGAGATTTTGACTTTGACTTTGAATGTACTTATTTTTTATTTTTCAAAATTTAAATAATTTAGTTTTTCAATTATTAAACCTTTTGTTATATTGTATTAAGTATTATTGCACCATATTTCTTGCCAATTAAAAAATCCTTCATTTTTCAAAATAATTTATTTATTCATTTATAAATGTTGATACAAAAAAAAACTTACTTTTAGAGCACTCGGTAAGTACTTATTATAACGTTTACAAATAGGGTAGGTATAATAATTAAGCTATTTAAGGTCCACTAATTTCCACACTAAGATTCCGTGTCGAGGGACACTATAGGCCGACCGTTTAACTCGCGTATCACCTGCGCGGAGACGAGAGACGTAAGCTCTCTGCTCCGCGCACCCCTTTCACCCACCCGCTAACATCTCCCCTCGCTCCCTTCTTACCGCGCAGGCGATACGCGAGTTAAACGGTCGGCCTATAGTCTCTTCCGTTAGTTATGTCTATAAGGATATGTCATCATCTGCCCATCACTTCCCCGCTGCTAGAACACGGGCCTTTTCTCATAGAGAGAGTAAGGGCCATAATCCACCACGCTGGCCCAGTACGGGTTGGTGGATGTCACCTGTTCTTAAATTTTTGTGATGAATTCTTGCCATGCCGGTTTCCTCGCGATGTTTTCCTTCACCGATTTTAGAGCGAGTGCTAAATCCGCACATAACTTAAGAAAGTCAGTGGCGCAGGGCCAGCGTGATTCGATTTCGGGTGCGTCGGATCGAAAGTCGCACATGGTCCCACTGAGCCACACTCGCTCTTAGGGATATGTATTAATAACATATGAATCGCATCTCATAACCAGTTAAGCTATTAAATTAAATTATATAATATCGCCATGTTAACACACGGTGAGCACGCCGAGCGAGCTTTAGTTTCAAAATGTTCCTTTAATTATTTCGATGTAAGCAAGTCTCTTTTTAGCTGCGGGGCTGAGCTGTCTTTAATTAAGAGGTTTCAGATGTAATTTTGAATGGAGTTAAATATGAATTTAGGATGTGCAGTTCTAAAATACGAGCTGGTCTTAGTTAACGTCGGTCAGTAGATCGTGACTTCAAATGATGTCGAAAGTAGTTCAAGTACATATGACACGTGATGTTGATATTACCCTTATAAGAGCTATTTGACAACAAGTTTTATTTACTGCAAGACTATATAGAGCGAGTGTGGCTGAGTGGGAGCAAGTGCGACTTTCGATCCAACGCACCCGAGTTCGAATCCCACTGGCCCCGCACCACTGACTTTCTTAAGTTATGTGCGGATTTAACACTCGCTCTAGAAACGGTGAAAGAAAACATCGTGAGGAAACCGGCATGTCCAAGAATTTTTCACAAAAAATCAAGGACATGTGACATCCACCAACCCGCACTGGGCCAGCGTGGTGGATTATGGCCCATCCTCTCTCTATGAGAGAAGGCCCGTGTCCCAGCAGTGGGAACGTGGTGGGCTGATGATGATGATGATGAAGACTATATAAATAATGAACTGTTATAATAATTTGTAATTAAATAGTAATGGCATAAGCCACTTTCGAGGAGCACGATATTTCTGCCAAGTGTAAGTATTTTTTTTAAATAGGTACTCCCGACGATCACATACACAGATCCGATAGAAACTAATGACAATGAGATTTTTTTTATGGTAACGAGTGATGAGACGAGCAAGTTGTTCGCCTGATAGTAAGCGCCAGGCTTACCCATAACAATAGCAGTGTCACTTAGAACTTTCGATACCATAAATGCGTAGGATTGCATTGCGCTCATCACCCCGAGACATTTAGCCTCATATGCCCATTAGTTTAGCTGAATATCATGTTAACTTAACTTATTTTTTTAAGTTATTTTTAATTTTGATTTGTGAAATGTGTTTATGACGTTTAAAAGTGCATTTTGCCTATTTAATAATGATTTTTGACTGAAAATTACATAATTATTATATCGCAGATTCTCTGTAGGTATAGGTATAGGTTGCCATTTTATAGCAAAAGCTATTAATCGAAATTAATTCAGGACGGTGTTCCAAAGACGCAAGTTCGACCCCTGCAGGAACAACTTCATTTTTCTTTTTTCTAAATATATAGTAATCTCGTAATGTTATTAAAAGTAAGTATAGGAAAATCGATAAACCCAGATTGTACATGCCTATATAGGGGACTTTTTGTAATTATAATATTTTCAAAATATCTAGTATTCATCATCAGACCTTCGCGTTCCCACTGTTGGGACAGGGGCCTTCTCTCATAGAGAGAGTATAGGTCATCACGGCATATCCACCACGCTGGACCAGTTCGAGATGGTGGATGTACCATGTTTTTGAATTTTTGTGATTAATTCTTGGACATGCCAGTTTCCTTACGATGTTTTCCTTCACCGTTTTTAGAGCTAGTGTTAAATCTGCGGATTTAACACTAGCTCTATATTCACGGGAGAGGATTACTTAAGAAAGTCAGTGGTGCAGGGCAAGTGGGATTCGAACTTGGGTGCGTCGTATTGAAAGTCGCATATGCTCCCACTGAGCCGCATTCGCTCCTATCTAGTATTAACTGCTATAAAAATTTACACAAAACTAACTTTCAGTACTTGTAATTTATACTGCTTTTATATGTAGTATAAAATTATATCTATTAAGATCATGGTACACTTGCATAAGCAGCAAAAATGGTACAATATCCGCCACCTACCGGAGAGAGTGTGAACTCCGTGGTCCCGACCTCAAGCGTAGGGTCCCGCCGACTGGGCTATTAATTTCCTAAGGGATCCCTACCCCCGGCCACCCCGTACCACGGCCACTGCCGCGTAGGCACGATAGAGAATTAGAGATGCGCGTATGAATATCGGAACGGTTAAATTATTAAATTAATGATTTTTCACGTAAAGTGTGGTATGCGCAGCATATTCTGCTACGTACAGACGGACCAAACAATTCAATTTTGATTTTTTTTCAATTCAAATTAATTTATTGCGAATATGGGTAAATATACATGATGTTACAAATTTATAAGTTCAACCATATTCTACCAGCAGGCATGCAAATATCATAAAAGTTACGTCAAACAATTCTAATCATTATTATAATTATAGTAGGTACACATCACATTCAAAAATAATTATTATAGATTATTTATCAAATATTATGTCAAAAACCAATATCATTAATTGCATTCACTCATATTATTAAAAAAACAGAGTATCTTCATACTAAGCGCTTCGCTTCCACTTTCATTATGCGCACTGCTAACGAGTGGAACTCCCTGCCGGAGTCGGTTTTTTTCGACAGTTACAATCTAGGAGTGTTCAAGTCACAGTGAACTGGTGCTATCTTGGCAAGCGTGTTAAATCGTCGACCGCATCGTCATTTACCATCAGGTAACATAGTAGTCAAACGCAAGCCAACAAGCAATTAAAAAAGTGTTTATACATAGCTACAGAATAATAAACCGTACCTGACGCTCTGTGCACAAAATCAAATAAAAAAAAATATAACAATGACACGTAAGACTTCCGATTTCTATGCGCGTGTTAAATGCGTGGTAAAATTAAGATACTGCTACTTTTCAAAAGAAATTACCTACCTAGCTTAATTAACCAAAATGAACTGAAGATTTGTGGGCAGTTAGAGTTAGAAAATACTCTTCAACTAAAAGGGATTTATTACTTTTCTGCAAAGATATTATTCTCAATCTCATTTTTAAAGTATTATTCATCATCATCATCATCAGCCGGAAGACGTCCACTGCTGAACATAGGCCTACCCCATAGATCGCCACAACGAGCGGTTGCTCGCTGTATGCATCCAGCGGCTCCCCGCGACTCTTACCAGGTCTTCGGTCCACTTTGTGGGGGGCCGTCCTACGCTCCGCCTTCCGGTCGCCACTCGAGAACCTTTTTACCCCATCGGTTATCGGTTCTACGAGCTATATGGCCGGCCCATTGCCACTTCAACTTGCTAATTTTGAGAGCTATATCGGTTACCTTTGTTCTTTTGCGGATTTCCACATTCCGGATCTTATCTCGCAAAGAAATGCCAAGCATAGCTCTCTCCATAGCTCTTTGAGTGACTTTGAGCTTATGAATCAGTAATTAAGTATTATTCATTATTTCTTATACTAAATGTAGTTCGCAGAGTTCGCTGAGATCGCTTTCGTTCGTTCGTTTGTGCGGACCAAAAGAGACACTCGTATGCCTATTGCATAGCGCTGTCCCTCTCATTCGACAGAACAAAGATCGTAATTACTTTTTCAGATTGCAGGGGCAGGTGTCAAACGTATTTCTAACACGCACAAGTTGAAAGTGTTTTGTTCTAAGTAACAAATAATATCTTTTTGATTAAGATGTCTAAATCTTCGAGCGGTCAATGAAACTCCGTTATCAAGGTTGGCCACACACCCATACGTGAAAAATAATAGGCATGACTTTTTTAAACGCGATCTTATTCGTTTCAGTACGTCAGTACATCATCAGACAGTATTTTATAGGATTCATCGAGGTGAGTGTGCGATGGGATTATACGAGCTTCTTCCTCCATCTCCTTTCTACCATCGGAGAACAAGACGCACGGAAACTCGTCATCCGTACATGGTTGGCATTCTTCCTGCTCGAACAAAGCGTTTTGCTTCGACCTTTATAATGCGAACAGCTAAGGAATGGAATACCTTACCAGCGTCTTTGTTAACCGATTCTCATAGTCTAAGTGTCTTCAAGTCTCGAGTGAATCGGTATCTTATAGGCAAGCATGATCCATTGTCGACCACGTCGTCACTTTCCATCAGGTGACACTGCGGTCAAATGCTAGCCTATTCGGTAATATAAAAGGCGAACGATTTGCTCGTCTCACTCAGCTACCTATATAAAAGAAAAAATATATAAAGAACCAAATGAATAAAATATTTTTCTATCGCTTGTCCGTCGTTAGAACTTGGTAGCGGGCGGAGGGTTGTTTTTATCTTTACGCGCGCTCGGTCTCCCATGGTAATGTGATGAAAAATTACGCCATCTGATGCCGCCTGGCCGCGTCTACAACCTACCAGCGTTTTGGTCTTAGCGACTTGGCATTGAGCGAGTATGGCTCAAGTTATGTTAGACCTGATGTTATGATAGAGTATTTTACTCGTGGTAGGTCTCTCGTATGCAAGGGGCCGTCTGCGTAGGTACCACTGCTTTGCCAGTCATCGTACCACCAAGCAATTATGCGCAAGCATTACTGTTTCAGTTTGAAGGGCTTTGTACTGACTTAATATCTGATATCTCGGGATATGTCCTTTCTGTTCAAAGATTGTCTGGAAGAGAACGCTCTGAGCGACAAGACTGCCTATTGTTATGCTGTGAAATATGCTTGTTTTTCATGTATCTTTTTTTAAGGTTCTTAGCAATAAAGTTTTTATCTATCTATCTCAGGGTGATGAGCGCAATGCAGTACTACGCAGTCCTCTTTATGGTATGAAATGTTCTGGATGGCACTCCAATAGTTATGGGCAGGCGTGGCGCTTACCATCAGGGGAACGACGTTCTCGTCTAATTACTCAGTTTCATAAAAAAAGATCCAGCTCACTAGAATTCTAATGCTAGCTGTGCTCCGCCACCAGTGACATGCAAAGCCGATATAAGTTTTGATACAAGTCCGATATCAACGAATTTTAAAGACATGACCAACCAACCTGCTCCTAGGCTATATATTGGTGGACTATGGCCTAAATAATGACTCATAATTATTGTTTGAGATAGGCCAGAATTACAGCTGCGGGAAATAGTTAAAGAGATGTGACCTAGTTACTGATGGTTAATATAAAAAATATGATCTTCCTTGACGTATCCCTCAACGGCAAACGCTGTCAGCTTTGGTGAGATCGTAAATGTCAGGCAAAACCACATTTTGTTTTGAAGGTCATATTACAGGGCGCATAGTGAAACTGATCAGGGGCCTTACTCTGAAAAAGTAATTAACGATATTCGTTCTGTCGGATGAAAGGGACAGCGCTATGCAACAGGCATAAGAGTGTCTCTTATAGTCCGCACGAACGAACGAACGAAAGCAACTCGGAGTAGGCCCCCAGACGCGTTATACCTACGTGTAGGCATTGGAAGGCCTAGGTCGACTCGGTAGGTTGGTCTAAATTCCAAGTTCCAAGAAGCGTGGAACGACAATCACAAAAATCTACAATTGTGACACTTTTTAACCGATTTCAAAAAAGGAAGGTTCTCTATTCAATTGTATTTTTTTTATTATTATTTATTTCTATTTTTTATGTTTGTTACCTCAGAACTCCGTCATTTAAGAACCGATTTGCAAAATTCTTTTTGCGTTGGGTTCAGTATAGCTACGAAGTGGCTCCATATAAATTTCATTGATATTTGACCTTGAACTTCGAAGATACATTGAAGTCGGTTTTTGTTTTTTTTATAAAAATGTTTTTTTTTTGTTACAATTTTATATTGAAGTCTCAAGCCCTCGACATACCTACTTAGGTATTAGATAGACGCAACACAGCAACCAATGAAAATACGGAATATGTTCTTAGTAAATGACCTACTCCTACGAATATGTAGGAACGGCCATATCTAATTTTTTTTCAGGGTCTCTTGGGTTGTAGTTGTCTTCAGGGTATGGTCACCTTATAAAAACTATGCATGTATTTAGCAGGCTGTTGAAGCCTTTACATTTACAGCATCTCTATAAAGCATCATCAAAATATATTCCAACCTTTTATAATAAGTATGCGAGCTTCAAAAATGTCTTGTCCTTACCAAAGCTACCCCAGCACTGCGTCTTTCATCCCCTCGCATGTGGACTACTTCCATCCCTACCTTTTCGCCCCTCTCCCTTGTTGTAATCCCCAAGCGGTGGGTGTCGTTTTTATCACCCACCTCCTTTTGCTTGAGTTTAATGCAACGTTTACACGCGACCAGTAGGTACTCGACGTTACTGAACCATTCAAAAATTACCTCGTGGTTGTATTCCAATCGTTTTGTCCAGTCAATAGAACTTAGTGAATTTTAGGCAAGGCATTAATTTGACAAGATATTTTTTTTTACCAAATTGATTCGCAGAGTTCGATTGCTTTAAATTACTATAGTTTAGTTTTAAATTATCAATGGAGAAGGTATTACTAATTTTTTTTATGACAAAGATCACATTTTTAACCGACTTCAAAAAGGAGGAGGTTTACAATTCGACGGTATGTTTTTTTTTTTTTTTGTTTGTTTGTTACGCGATTTCTCCGCCAATTATGCATTGATTTCGATGATTATTTTTTTGATTGGTAGGTAATACTTCAAAGGTGGTCCCATATACATTTTATCGAAATTCATTCAGTACTTTTTGAATAAAATAGCAAAATCAAAAAAATATAAGTTTAATCTTCAAGTCGGTTCTTGTTTTTTTCGTAACCAACTTTCTAAAGGTGGAGGTTTGTATTCAACTGCTTCACCTGCTTCACCCAGGGTTGACTTCCGGTGAGAGAACTCCTCAACGTTGAAAAGGACAGACATGAAATTTTTTTGAACATGCATTTAATTGTGAAAGCCCGTTTTAAACTTCGTCATGATGTGGCTTCTAGATCATAAAAGCTTGTCTTTAAAAACTTTTTGAATTAATTTAATTAAAACTTGTTTTTCACTAAAAAGGTTAAAATAAATTATTTTTCAAAAAAAACTAAACCGACTTCAAAACCACAAATGGCACTCAAAAGTAAAAAATAAATTAATATAATCGTATATAATGGTAATGGTAGCGCTTATGATGATTATATTAATTTATTTTTTACTTTTGAGTGCCATTTGTGGTTTTGAAGTCGGTTTAGTTTTTTTTGAAAAATAATTTATTAGCAATAGGTAATGAAATGAATTTCATTTGCTTTTATACAGTCATTATAAGATGGTGTCATCATCATCAACCCATCACGTTCCTACTGCTGGGACACGGACCTTATCTCATAGAGAGAGTTTGGGCCATTATCCACCACGCTGGCCCAGAGCGGGTTGGTGGATGTCGAATGTCCTTGAACTTTTCATATAATAACTCTAATAACTTAATGGATTTAAACTATTAAGTTAAGTTGTACGTACTTACCCTTAATAATAATAAACGTAAAAGTCAAAATGTTGAAATATGTATTTTCGGTGAAATATAAAATTTGCATACCAATAAAAAAAAACGGTGAAGGAAAATCGGCATGTCAAAGAATTAAGTGTTAAATGATAAATTCAAGTAGATTCAGGTAGAGCAGGTACATCATATAAATGTAGCATACTTATTAAGTTATAGCCTCAGACTTTCATTAATGATCAAGTATCGAAACTGATTCCATGTGGACGCCCCATTGAATTACGATCTTTATGAGATGAATACGAAAAGAGATGACAAACGATTAATTACTTAAATCTTTTGGAAATAGAGTTGAAATTTAACTGCAAATATACAAGTGGGTAAAGCATTAACTGACAATCTGACTACACGCTCTTGGAGAAAAACATTCTTACAACTGCAAATAGAAAAATTTCAACCTTAATATGAGTAAGTTAGAGTAGGTTTTTAACTGTGTGAATTTGTTAGAGATATAGCCAATTCTCTAGAGTAGAAGAATAGGTACTGAAATACAGTACTGCAGTTTTGCACAAGTTTCTCAGTGCATGTTACACGTGGTGTTGCGCAACAAACTGTTTTCGACTATGTTGGCCATGCGAGAAGCAAAATAGACAATTATCGAAATCAATCTGCGTAGGTTATAAAATTCCAAAATGTATAACGGAGCTCACAGAAAGTAAATTCAAATTACGCGTAAAGACTGTTCTAATAAGAAAAGCGTATTATACGTGTTGTTCGTAATTATAAAGAAGACAAAGATGCTTGGAACATTAAACTTCTGCAAAGTAGCCACCTGGTACTTAACAAACATAACATTGTAGAAAACGAAAAAATAGTAACAAAATCTTCAAAAAAAAAAATGCTCCTCAGTTTCTTGCCGTATCTTCTGAGTGGTTCTTTTTTCGATACGGTAGTAGAGTCATGGTGATAATTTGACGTTCTCTAACGTGCGTCTGTGATGCCAAAACTTTAAGGCGATTTTGATTTAAGAACAAAGCAATATATACAAGGTTTATTTGTACAGAAAAGAGAACAAAATTTTGGGATACTCAGAAAAAAAAAACTCTAAAAAGCATGCCCCTCAGTTTTTTGCCGTATCTTCTGAATAGTGGTTCATTTTCCGATACGGCGGTAGAGTCATGGTGATAATTTGACGTTCATAGGTGCGTCTGTGATGCCATAAATGAATAAAGAGATTGTGATTTGAGAACAAAGCATAATATACTAGGTAGGTAATCAAATGATAAATTTGTATCAACGTGTAACATTAGATACTGTGTTGCAGAGTAGAAGTGGAGGCGCAATAATTTAAGCAAAGGGTGGAAAGCGACGGAGCGTTCTTTTTGGTATTTGTGCGAGTGAGACGTGCGTACGGGTCGAGGGTGCGGGCGCGGGTTAAACGCGTGTCAGGGCTGGATGAAGGACGGGGGCAGATTTGCATCAGCCCCCTTAGCACAGACCGGGGACAAATCAATTTATCTCCTATTTATCCACACTCGACAAACAAAAAGCGGATAAAAACAGGGGATAAATTGGTTGTCTCCGGTCCGTGCTAAAGGGGCTGGTGGGGCTTAAATGTTCTAACGGTTTTATATGGATAAGAGGTCGCTGATGAGTGTTTAATGTGATTCCTGACATACTGTTTGGAGTGCCAACCAGTGCACGTTTTGATTAATCTGCAACTCTTGTTACGGCGTGTTCAATCACATGAGTTTTTTTTATAATAAAATAATTAATTTATTTTCTCTCAAAATAGTTTTCAACAATGTCAAAATAGGTTCTAATACCTCGAGAGAGACTGGTTCCAGGGTAGGTTCTGAAGAACCTGTATTACAGGTCACCAGTGCCCTCCCGTGCTTCGATAAAGTGCCGTATACATTGGTCGTGGATATGTACTTAGACATTATATAAATGATGTGACAGAACTTTTCTATTCGTAAGGTAGCTGCATATAATCTCCATCTATTACTTACCAGGTCCTGACGTTTTGCTAAAGATAGGAAGAGGCGTTACTCGTTCGCCAAATTGGATACATTTTCAGTCTTCTTTGTATGGAGCATCGTCCCCTGAAATCAAGATAACAATTTGTGTAAGTATAGTTTAATATAAAAGATGTAGACGGAATCAGAATGCCTAGTTTGTACTGAAAATAATAAAAGGAGCAAGCAATCCCAATAACTAAACCTTCAACGATTAAGCCATTATCATCTGTCATTCACCCCCTCTTGTCCTGCCCTGGCAACCATCAACACCCCAAATAGGCCGACGCTGCGAATGCTAAAAACGCACCCCTTACCCCTCACCCTGATTTTTAAGCCTACTCCTACCTCCCCCTAACACCCGGGTTAGCCAGAGGTACATTTATGCGCAATAAATTTTGACCGCCAGCGTCCATTCAAAATGGCGTCAATGCTCTGCCATTTGCCACGTGAATTAAAACTCTAACCCTTAAACAGAATAACTATAATCCCCTGCCTTACATTCGGGAACATAGCCTATGTAAAAGAAAGTGCTCGGAGTTTTGAATCCTCCTTTCATTGACACCAAAAATTTGCCTTATTTCTCACAAGCTAAGGTTGGTTTTGGGTTGTTTTCGCTTATATAAAAGAAGGTGGCATTTTGCGGGTAGGAGAGAGACAAAGCTAGGCTATTTACCTAGCTTTAGATGTAGTATGTATCGCATTTGTCTTGGTGATAGTGCGGTAATAAAATCTATTGTTCTGATGTCCATTGCTCGTAAAAGGTTCGCAAGGACGTGTGGTTTTAACAAAGGGTAATACAAAAGGCTTTGATTAAGTCCGGAATTATCTTTGTAAGCGTATGTGGCACTGGAGGTGGTAATATCGATTGGGAAGAAAAGAAAGATATTGCGTTGAAGTTTATTATGCTATTGTTTCAGTGAACGATCTACCTACCGATTGGGAGAAGATAATGTATTAGAAAAAAATAATTACTGTAATAAATCAATTTTTTGGGCTTGTCGTTCGCTCTATGGTAAGCGCCACGTCTGCCTATAAAAAATGCAGTGCCACCCAAAATGTTTAATAGCATAAAAGCACTGCACTGTACTGCGCTCATCACCCCATCAGACGTCATCGAGACATTAGATATTAGGTGTCATATATGCCCAGTAATGTTCCTGGCTACAACGCCTTTCAAACCAGAACAATGCTTGCGCACTGCTGCTTGGCGGCAGAATGACTGGCAAAGCTGTGGTACCTACCCAGACGGCCTCCCGCATACGAGAGACCTACTCGTACCACGAGTAAAACGCAACGTTTTTAATGGTGACTCAGAAACTTTTTTCTCAGACACTCTTATTTAGGCATCTTGATACAGATAGTAGAAGCTGGTTTATTTTATTATCCATAGGATAGGGACAATAGAAAGCTATTTCGTTTCATCTACACAGACTACAAAAAAGTCAGCTTCGCATTTCCACCAAAAAGTTCACGGAAACCAGGGTTGCAAGATGTTCCGATTTTGGCTGGACGTCCCGATTTTTAGCTCAAATTAAACGTTCCGCGCACGACAGGCTCAGACTTGCTTTTCCGGGATATCCAAAAAATTATACCAAAATTATAATTAATTACCTACTCGTATTATACTGTATTATGTTTAAACTAGTTTCGTTCATATTAATTGTCCCAAATTCAAACTGCTTTCCCGAACGCGTTTTTTCCCTGTATCTAGGGAACCAGGAACTACGAGGACCATATTCCCACATCACCCAGACACAAAACAATTCTTGTAAATATTTTTTTCTGTTCACCAACAATTGTCTCGTCGCGGAAATCGAACCTGCAACCTCAATGGTGCATCTATGTGATTTGTTCAACCTGTCCAACCACTACACCACAGAGGCTGTCATATTAAATTTAATATGGTCAGATACCATAAATAAAATTTAATGCTTTTGCTGAATTTGGCAACACTGACGAAAACTCTTTCTTGGTTTTTTTTCTACCCGCATTATTCAAAAAATCAAAATCTCTTTAATCATTTTGGCATCACAGACGCACTTATGAACGTCAAATTATCACAATGACTCTACCACTGTATCGGAAAATGAACCACTACTCAGAAGATACGGCAAGAAACTGAGGGGCATTTTTTTAGAGATTTTGTTACATTTTTTTGCGTTTTTACAATGTTATGTTTCTTACGTACCAGTTGGTTATTTTGCAGAAGTGGAATGTTCCAAGCATCTTTGTCTTCTATGTAATTACGAACAGTGTAGTATGCTTTTCTCATTAGAACATTCTTAACTTATTCTAACCAAAGTAGTAGGTACACTTTGTACACTACTACAATATAGGTATACTGTCGTGTTATTGCGTAAACTGTTGTATGTAACCTACTTGACCAGTTTATGACTCTACTCATAAATTCTCTACACTGGCCCTATACTCTACCTCTCTCCATAAACAGAAAAAAACAACCCATTAGCATCGGAAGTACGGAGCTCATCAAGATAAATAGAAATGTCACTATGATGGATTACTACCCCAGGCTTTTACCATTCCACATTACCAGCACCCACATCTTTACCAACCTTACGACGCTGATAATAGAGTTGAAATTGTGGTTTTTTGCGTGAGTTAAATGGTATATTTAATGTGGTATCTGAAGTCTGCGTTTGTCGTTATCTACGGTAAGTAAATAGGTGTCCATGTGTGAGTAAAGAAAATAAAGGGCTGAAACTGACTTGGGAATAGCGCAGGGAGGTTTTGTTTGGGATAGGTATTGAGTGTGGCTCAGTGGGAGAACGTGCGAGTTTCGATCTGACGCACCCGAGTTCGAATTCCGCTGGCCCTGCACCACTGACTTTCTTAAGTTATGTGCGGATTTAACAGGCACTCGCTCTGAAAACGGTGAAGGAAAACATCGAGGCGAAACCGGTATGTCCAAGAATTCATCACAAAAATTCAAGGACATGTGACATCCACCAACCCGCACTGGGCCAGCGTGGCAGATTATGGCCCGTACTCTCTCTATGAGAGAAGGCCCGAGTCCCAGCAGTGGGAACGTAATGGGCTGATGATGATTGAGTGAAACGATGACAGTTTGCGGTTAGTATTTTTGATGATCTGCACAGGAATTATTTAACTTGAACCGATCTCGATCGCTTTCAAAGATATCTCGTGATCGGTATTTGTCTGTAGAATTGTCAACTTTTTTACACAAAGTCTACATTTCAATCACGGTCGCTAAAAATGTTTTATATTGCAGTTTGAAGAATGCTAACGCCTTCCAAATTTGAAATTGACAGCGATCGGACTGCAGATCATCAAAAAACCGCAAACTGTCATCGTTTCACCCAATACCTATCCCAAATAAAACCTCCCTGCGCTATTACCAAGTCAACTTCAGCCATTTATTTTCCGCTAAAAAATTTCGGTATTGCAGTTTGAAGGATGCTAACACCTTCCAAATTTTAAATTGACAGCGATCAGGATCGGTGTTCGAGTTACCTGGTTCCACAGCATCATAAAAAAATACCAACCGCAAACTGTCATCGTTTTACCCAATTCCAATAATAATTTTAGGTGTTGCCATAGCAACGCTATCGAAATACGAATAGTTTTCAGAATAGCGAGAATTCGAAATAATTCAAATTTTCATTTGATTTATTGTGAATTTTCTAGTCTCTGAAAGTTATTTATTTGTCTTTTATTCTCTTTTCCTGCCGTTCATTTATAAACTTTAAAAAGTCTAATGGATAGAACAATAGAATAGAATGGTGTAAATAAAAAAATAGCGAATCAATAATAAATATTCTTACAATAATAAATAATACAAATATATATATTAACTGCATTATAAGAAAACTAGAAAATATGACAAAAACTAAAAAAAAAGAGTTGTTAATAAATCGACCATTGTCTTTGAAATGCCAATAATTGCGTCCTCCTCTCTTCTAATTTTGCTGTGCCCAGCGGTGTCCATATAAGACTGTACGCTTACCAAATTACACCTTGTACTACCTATGAGAGCAATAATGAATCTGAATCTGGTCCGAAAAGAAAATTAACACCTTTTCATACATGTACGAGTATTTTATGTAGGTACTCAATTCATCATCATCAGCCCATCACATTCCCACTGCTGAGACACGGGCCTTCTCTCATAGAGAGTATGGGCTAAAATCCACCACGCTGGCCCAATGCGGGTTGGTGGATGTCACATGTCCTTGGGACACGGGCCTTCTCTTATAGAGAGTATGGGCTAAAATCCACCACGCTGGCCCAATGCGGGTTGGTGGATGTCACATACTAACCAGTACTTGACTTTTATGATTAATTCTTGGACATTCCGGTTTCCTTACGATGCTTTCCTTCACCGTTTTTAAAGCGAGTGATAAATCCGCACATGCTCAATGAACACTGCAGTATCCTAAAATGTGAATGCATGTCTACATCACGCTTTAGAAATGTAAAAAAAGGAGGCAGCTTTCAGCGACATATAAAAAAAATATATTAACAAAAAGTCTCCTGCTTTATCATTTGTCTAATAGCGTAAACTGTAAACCTAAAAAAAAGTAAAAAAAAACAAAATGATCCGCAAAAACAAAATGGAAGTCCGTTTAGGTGTAGCAGGGAGGCTAACACGCATGTGCGTGGGGGAGGGGACAGTGGGCAAAATCGGCCACCCGCCGCTCGAGGGAGGGCCTTTTATACCGATTTTTTTCGACAATCTTCCTTGAGCATTTCCCTTTAAATAATTTTCGCTTAAACATGGATAGAAGGGGTACGGTCACGGTTTGTAGAATTAATTAGGGGGTGCTTTCTATGCTGTGTGCGGTTTGTTTTTGAACATGGCGCTTTGTGATAGGTACCGCACGTACTCTTGCGGTTTTAGAGAATTTTTATCAGATTTTTTTGAAACGACGCACTGTACACTACTGTACTGACGTATTAAGTTATAAGGGTTGTAAATTCGTAAAAATGTTTGTGTCTTTTGTAGATATCTAAAATTCAAATAAGGATAGCATTGGAGAAACAATACCTAAAACTTGGTCATGCTTGTAAGGTTGTTCCGTAGGTTTTCATCAAAATCTCACTTTGAAGCTTCTAGAATGTCTGGAACCTTTACAACTTACCCCAATAACTTGTTAGACAAATAACTAACTAAAACTTCCAAAACCCTATTCAAAAGTCCAATTATTCACTTTGACGTCGGCCGTAGATAATCATCTATCATACGATCCCGAACGGACAACGGACCAGTTTACCCAGACCTCCCTCTTTTCGCACTCTACCCTCAAATTGACGGGAATCTGTAGAATTTTGACTAGATGGGGGATCAAATTATGGTGGTAGATGAAAATGGTAAAGCAAAGTGTGGGCGGCGCGTAGGCTTGTTTGTGCGTAAAGATTGTGACTGACGTTTTTGGAGGATGGTCGTGCTGATAATAAATTAATTTCAATGTTTGTTTAGGAGTTTAAATTCCTTTTTTATATTAGGTACCTATATCTACTGAAAAAAGTATACAAGTAGAGGAAGTGTGAGATAGATACAGACTATTTTTGAGAGCGAGTGCGGTTCTATGGGAGAACGTACAACTTTCGAAACGACGGACGCACCCAAGTGATGTCTATCATCTTTTGGTGGAGTGTGTCCGAAGTCAATCTATGAGATCACTCATGCAGAAACAGTATGAGCTGAATTTAGTGGATATAGGCGTAATTCAAAGCGTCTTAGCCGAGCCATTGAGTGAAGCGTCTAGGGCGCTTTATACAATGGTACATAGAATAATTAATTAGTTTAGTTTGTAAATTGTTAGACAACACGGGACTGGCATAGTCGCTGAGCGACTCAAAGTTCCAAAAACAATTAAGATTAAAAAAAAAAAGAAAAAACGTTTAAATCCCGCTGGTTCCGCACCACTGACTTAAGTTATGAGCGGATTTTACACTCGCTCTAGAACGGGGAAGGAAAACATCGTGAAGACACCGGAGTGTCCAAGAATGCACGGCACCGCAATTGTTATGGGCAGGCGTTGCGCTTACCATGGCGAACAACATGCGTCTCAACACTCGGATACATAAAAATATATGTATGTTGGTATTTTTTATCTTCAAGTTTGTTAATTTCTAGATATAATAGGTAAGTATTTCATGTATCTAAAAATATGTACAAGGTATTATGAATAAAAAAATAACAAAAAGGCAAACACGCCGTGTACTGGCGGCGTTGCCCCTTTGTATTAAAAGTTGTTGGTATTTTATTAGTATAAATTACTTTTACTAAGCTACCTACCAAACAAAGACACGCCGTCAACCGATGTAGTCATGTTTCGGGATAACGTTTAGTGAACCATATATGTAGATTATATACTTTAAGTATATAAGCGATAAAAATCCTAAAAATATGAAACCCGCAATGCAAGTGCGCCAAAACATGGCAGAATCTAGTACTTATAATAAAAATAAACAAATAGGTAATTTTTTTCAGCCGTGTGTGCCACGGCTGAAAAAAATTACATTTTTTAAATATAAAAAAACATTGAACAGTTATGAAATTTAGAGAGAACTTTATCAGGAATGCGATTACAAAACATTTTTGGTAAAAAAAACATGAATTTATGTACTGTGAATTAATTACATTAAAAATTAACTAACCTAAAAAAAACAAAAATTCAATCAAGCAATCATACAAATCTCATGTTGTTAACGTAATCCCTATATGTATATATCCTGTCCATACAAAGGTTGCCTGTAAGATATTTAACATAGCGATAAGGCCGCCCATTGTTCTACCACTATTATATGTAAACTTTTGTTTCATGTGTTGGTGTTCAATAACGTATTATTGTATTGTATTGTATTGTATTGTATATAACAGTGTACATAGTTACCTATAGGTATATCTGCGCTAAATACCGTCGACTCCACAATTTGAAATCCACTTTAGAATATCCCAAACACCTAAATCGAATCACATTAATGGAAAAAAATCGTAAAAGATAAAAGGAAAAGCGGACACCTACTCTTTTATATAACCCGGATAGGCTGAATAAAATTTTAGCACGTAGTAGCCAGAAAAATTGGAGATCCAAACAACCCTTCGTGTAAAAAACATGGAATATTTCTTTTTGATTACAACAATATAAATTTGTGCCTTCAGTGGGGATGTAAAGGAGAATCGGTGGCGGATTAGGCGCAAGAGGTTTCGTATGTAGATGTGAATTACGTATATGGAGACCTAAGCGAAAACCTAAGTTTTTTTATATAACTGAATGACGAGACGAGCTTGTCGTTTGCCAGACGGTAAGCAATACGCCAGCCCATAACAATAACAGCACCACCCAGAACTTTGTTTTGCAAAATCCGCGCAGGATTTTTGACTGAGACAATTAGCTGTTGAGTCTCATAATGCCCAGTAATTTCGCTGGCTACAATGCCCTTCAAATCGGAACACAGTAACGTATGCGCACTACTGCTTGCGGGTGAATAACTGGCAAAGCGGTGGCTAAGTCTTCTAAGCGCTCGCTCCTAACTCAATGTTGCTATGAACAGTATTATCTCCTGCACCATAATACCTGTGCTTGAAATGGGCAATCGGGTATATTATATTTATCAAAAGAAAAAAGAAATAACTAAAAAAACATTAAAATAATATAATTAATTAAATTAATGTCAATTTCTTCATAAAATCCATGGTCGCCGCTCAAGAACACGTCTACTTCATCGGTTATTGATTGTGCGACTAATATGGCCAGCCCACTGCCACTTCAGCTGACTAATCCGTCGTTTGTCTTGTAAGTTAAACGTACGTACCAGGACGAGTATCACCCTTATTTAGTAGACATTCCGCCAATTCGTACAAAGCGTTTTGGTTCCACGTTTATAGTGCGTACTGCTAAGGAATGGAACTCATTGCCGTCTTCTCTGTTTCCTGATAACTACAATCTGGGTATCTTCAGGGCCAGAGTAAATAAATATCTTCTAAATCTACGTGCTCCATCTTCGACCACATCGTCGCTTAACATCAGGCGAGATAATGGTCAAAGGTAGACCTATCCATTGTAAAAAAAAAACGTATGTACCTGCAACATTTTCGCAAGATCTTCCTTCTTGTACCAACCAGTCCAACCCTTTTCCGAGTGCGGCAAATTAAGCAGGGCCGCCCTTTGCGGCTCCAGGCAAAAATTCAATTACAAACTTCGGGGTCATCCCAAGAGGAGGCCTAAAGGGTGTACGTTTTTTGCCTCTAAATTTTTATGTGGCCCTTTACAAGGTCGTAAAGGGTGGTTTTATGAATATTCCATTTACGGACCTCCGGAGGATTATGTATTGGAAGTGTAAGGGTTGAGGGAAGCTTCTGGGGTATGTATACCTATGTGGGGGTTGGTAATCAGAGGATCGTGATTTATAATGTTTTGGTTTGAGAGAGGAGGACCCGTGGCGTAAGTATAGGTAGGTAGTATTTGTTTGCTATAACGCTTGCTCTTTTTAGCTATCTACCTATATATATTGAAAGTAAGTTAAGCCTTAAAATAGTTTAGTATTTTAATTATTAGGCGAATAACGAAGACCTACAATTCATTCGATAAACTTGTTTCCGAGAATGTAAAATAATGTGCCAATTTTTTAACAAACAACAGTTTCTTCTTTAAGACCTGCGCAGACTACGTTGAACATGAAGCTGACAATAGCTTCATGATGGAGACTAAGGGTCAGTTGTATCACATTACATTTACAGACGTTAACGTTAAATAAGGCGCTAACGAAGAATTCCACAAAAAAAGCGTTGTTTCAACATTTGATGACATCCTCGATGACGAATGAAGATCACGTACTGTTTTTTGCTTGATGAAACAACAGAACAACTTTATCGAACGTTAATCATCGTAACTAACTGTCAAATTTTAACGTTCGTAAGTTACAGATACGATGCTTTGATACAACCCACCCTAACAGTCTAAAAAGTACTTTTTAGTTGGCAAAATGGAACACTTTGGATTAGAATTGTTTGCGCCAACGTAGACGACGCAACTAAATCTCTGTCGTCTGTGCAGGTCTTGAACGGTTTTATTTTGTGTTTATCCTTTATAGATCTGTTTGGCCACTTATCTCGCCTGAACAATGGTGTGGCTGAAGATGGAACACACAGATCTAGAGGAAAACGACTGTTGAGTGACCGGTATAACCCGTTTCCTGATGGTACAAAATATTCCATACTCGCTAAATAAACCAGGCTAGAGCCAACCATATAATAATATTATTTATGTATCGTGTATCCGGACATAAATAATAAGTAAGCTGAAGTGGAAATGGTCTGGCCACATTTGTCGAAGAACCGATAATCGATGGAGTAAACGGGTTCTAACCTAGTGAGTAAACCTAGTGTAGGACGCCCTCTGGCTAGATGGAGCGAGGACCTGCGCAAAGTAGCTGGCTGCAATTACATGAGAAGAGCTGAAGATCGGGCTTAGTGGCGTGCATTGCGAGAGGCCTATGTCCAGCAGTGGACTAATACAGGCTGTTGATGATGACATTAATAAACATATAACTCTTCGTTGGAAGCTGTCGTCTGTTTCAAATTTTTAGGACAAGAGTAAACAGGTTTCTTCTAGAAGAGCGTGCTACATCTTTGACCACATCGTCACTTAACAACTGGTGAGATAGCGGTCAAACGCAAGCTTATAATTAAAAGAAAATATATATTAGTGATCATCGACCTATGGAACATTTTTACTGAAGACGTGCGTTAAATTTTTCGCAAATGTTTCGTACATCATCATCATCATCAGCCCATTGCGTTCCCACTGCTGAGACACGCGCCTTCTCTTATAGAGAGAGTACAGGCCGTAATCCACCACGCTGGCCCAGTGCGGGTTGGTGGATGTCACAGGTCCTTGCATTTTTATGATTAATTCTTGGACATGCCGGATCCCGCACGATGTTTTCTTTCAACGTTTTTAGAGTAAAATTTGCACATAACTTGAGAAAGTCAGTGGTGCGAGGCCAACGGGATTCAAACTCGGGTGCGTCGGATCGAAAGTCGCACATTGATGCTTCGTACATCATCATCATCATCATCATCGGGGCCTTTTATTTATCCATTCTAGGATATAGGCTTCTTCCCTCCGTCTCCATTCCCGGCGGTCTTGAGCCCGGTGCATCCAGGCCTGGCCTGCGTGTCTTCTGATGTCGTCTACCCAGCACTGCGGTGGTCGGCCGCGGCATCTAGAGTCCGCCCTGGGTCTCTCTGGACTCAAGGACTCGTTTCGCCCAACGGCTCGCATCCATTCTTGCAATGTGTCCTGCCCATGCCCACTTTTTCTTTGCTATTTTAGCCATTACGTCCTTTACTTTAGTCTTACTCCTGATCCATTCATTTCGTTTGTGGTCACGCAAAGTAATACCGAGCATAGCTCTCTCCATTCCTATCTGCGCGACTCTGAACTTCTCGGCTGACTGTTTCGTACACTGATCCCTTAATTGACATGAGATGTTGCGGCCTTACCACTGACCACATTATTATTTATCCAAACAGAACAATATATACCTACTTACTAACTATTCGTTGTAGCTCTACCGCAGCCTATAAAAACCCAGAACCCATTCCCGACCGCAAAGCCAGCGCAACAAGCAATTAAATCCTTAATGATCCAGCCGGCACATAAATATCTAACTTTTGTATTAAACCCGCCTCTACGCACATTACCTAAACTTGCGCCGGAATGAGGGCGTATTTACATAATGACTTTATTTTGTTATACGCGCGGGGACGGAATTTTAATTCGGGCCTTTTGTTTTATAATGCTTAGCTGGGAGAGCATGTTCTATATTATAATATATACTTATACATATGTAGCATATATATTCATTTTAATATAATCTAGGTCTGAATCTATGTACCTAAATCAAAGAATACTAACCTAAATGTTCTCTGGCTGCATTAGCTTTTACGAAAATCTCTCATCATCATCATCATCATCATCATTAGCCATCAGCCCATCACGTTCCCACTGCTGGGACACGGGCCTTCCCTCATAGAGAGATTATGGGCCATAATCCACCACCCTGGCCCAGTGCGGGTTGGTGGATGTCACATGTCCTTGACTTTTTGTGAAAAATTCTTGGACATGCCGGTTTCCTCATGATGTTTGCCTTCACCATTTTAAGAGCGAGTGTTAAATCTGCACATAACTTAAGAAAGTCAGTGGTGCGGGGCCAGCGGGATTCGAACTCGGGTGCGTCGGATAGAACGTCCCACTTGCTCCCACTGAGCCATATTCGCTCAAGAACGTGCTCCAGAGCTCGCTCGCTCGAAAAGCTCTAATAAATATTAATACCCCTAAATAATTTGAAAAGTAAACAAGCGAATTTCAGAAAAATAAAATTTAAAAACTCCCGGCACAAAAGACCTATAACAAATAAAACGCGGCTGAACCGATTTTATTTTATTTATTTTATTTTGTTTGGGGTGCTAACAGCTGTTGATACAAAATAGTTTGAAAAATTAATATGCCATACAATGCCATTTACAAATTAGAACGATTATGTAGTGATGACTTTAGGGCTGTATTCACCGCAGCCAGACTGCTTGTGAATAGATCGATATTGGAATGCTCAGACTTCGAGCTTATTAAATGCTACAGAAGAACGTAGCATTTAGATTTTGATAAAACATGTCTAAGAACCGTAGATAGAAAACCTGCGTTCTAATAAAAATAAACATAACCAAATCAGTTCACCCGTTTGAGTTACGGTGCCACAGACATACAGACACATAGTGGTCGAACTTATAACACCCTTCCTTTTTGCGTCGGGGATTAAATAATAAACCTCGGCGTTTATTTTTTACTTTTTAATATTTAGTATGGGACAACCTCAAAATAAAAATCCCACTAATATTATAAACTAGCTGCGCCCCGCGGTTCCACCCGCGGTTTCCCAGGATAAAAAGTAGCCTATGTGCTATTCCAACTCCTAATGTACCTACATACCAAATTTCATCAAAATCGGTTCGGTAGTTTTTGCGTGAAAGAGTAACAAAGATCCATACATACAAACTTTCGCGTTTATGATATTAGTAAGAATGCGAAAGTTTGTATGTAAATGTGTTTGTTCCCTCTTCACGCCGCAGCGGCTAAATTGATTTTGATGAACTTTGGTATAGTGATACTTCAGGTCCTTACTAACACATAGGATATTTTTCATCTGCGGGAGAAACTTTGAGGCAGCTAGTACAATGATAAAATTTAATCATTCTATACCTACCTAAGGAATGTTGAAGGCGTAAATACGTCTTTGGAAGGGGATCTAAGCTAAAGTTTAGTCGGAAAATGTTTACTAAGCTATCAGCTGTATTTTGTGAAAGCGCAACTAAATTGATTACGCATTTTAATATAATAGGTATGTATTATATCATGATCATCATATATATATATATATATATAAAATTCTCGTGTCACTATGTTAGTTACCTTACTCCTCCGAAACGGCTTTACTGATATTTACCAATTTTATATGCATATTCAGTAGGTCTGAGAATCGGCTACTATCTATTTTTCATACCCCTAAGTGATAAGGATTGTTCACCCTTAACATTTTTTTTTAATTTATATGGCAAAACAACGTTTGCCGGGTCAGCTAGTAGATAGATAGAATTCAATCATGCCAGTTATGGCCAGGCGTGGCGCTTACTGATCACACTAATGACAGTTCCATAAAAAATCTAGTTCCAGAGATATAAGTTTTCTGTTGAAAAATACTTTTTTCAAGACAAGCTTTTAACAAATTGGTAATCGGAACCCCAAGCAGATTAAAATGAGCACAAATACTAGTAGCTTACGATCCGTCAAGGAGTTTCATTGCCCACCTTCCGTTTCTATCATCAGATCAGCTGGCTGTCACCATAATATTGCATTGTCATCGGACTTTGACAAGTATGCAAAATTTAATAATTTAATTTTAACTCCGTAAGATAAGAGGAAGTGGTTCTAATTCAGCTTACAAGATTCCACCCGGACAAACATACATTAGATATGTATGTTTGTCCGGGTGGAATCTTGTCATTGCAAGTAAACCATACGTATATACTCACAACTTTACCTTTTTTTTAAACGGGTGTATGCCTTTATTACTGAAACAAACTACACTCTACTTACTACCTACTACTACTATTCTATTTACTTACTTACTTTACCTTTTTATATTATTAATATTAGATACATGTATAGTAGTATAAATATAGATTACCTTAAGTTCGCCGTCGATCGCAATCACTAAACAACCTAGATCCAAGTATACACTACAGTATAGCTCCACTAAGCTGGTATACCTAGCTAAATCCTCCATAAGGCAGGAGCAAAATTTACATGGACTTGGTAAAGGCCGGCTAATCTGCTCCTCTTCCATTCAGTCACGCCTCTGCCCGAACAATTGACCGCTGGTTAAGACAAAACTTTCAAGCAAAAACAACCTTAACACCTAGAGATAAGGTACTACAGGTATGGAGTTTTAAGTCTGCAAAGTTACATAATTGAAATTAAACGTAGGGGTAATGACTTGATTAAATTTTGGAAAGCTCTGATTAGTTCGTAAGGTCTAGGCCCTAATTCTGTTATCTATTGACAAAGAAGCTTGGAACATTCTACTTCTGCAAAGTAGCCAACTGGTAGGTACATAAGAAACATAAAATTATAAATCAGTGCCAAGGTACTTTAAAATACCTTAGCGAGTGCTGAGTCGGAATCTTTTCCTGATATCGCGCAACATTTCACAGTAATAGCAGGCCTAGCGCACTCCGCACTATAGGCACAAGGCTACCAGTACATAGCCGCACACCTACGGCGGGTCGCGCGTCGTTACACGTGCCGCGTCAGAAGAGATAAGAGCTATGCGATAGAAAGAGAGGCGCTCTGTAGGTTAATATGACTGGTAGGTATGCAGCGCTACGCGAGCTGAATTGAATTTTATTGCGTCATGGCGAGAGTCGCTATTTGTTTAAATTTCTTTGCGGAGTGATGCTTCTGTCCCTTATTCTGTGGTAATAGTTAGTTTTCTTTGATTTCACTGTGTTGTATTTATTGTTTTGCCCCTCATTTAGTATGTTAAGTGTAATGTGGTGTGATGTCTAAAATAAAAAATATTTTCTTTCTTTCTTTTTTTTTCATTGTAGAAAACCAAAATATCGCAACAAAATCTCTAAAAAATGCTTGTCAGAGTCAGTCTTTCCCGATTGATACAATGTCTCGATTAAACAGGTACTATCTTGAAATGCGTGCTACATCGTCGACCGCATCATCGCTTACTATCGGGTGCGATGGTGGTCAAACGCAAGCCAATTAATAATAAAAAAAGTAAAGTGACAGATTATTAGATTTATCTAAAAACCACATAGACTTTTTGGCGGGAAGTGAAAAGTGATACAGTTCGATTTTGTTTTATTTTCCAAACAAGTGTTATTTCGAGTGATCATGTGTTATATCGGTAGAATATTGACCATTATGTGTTCATAAACGTGCACGAGTTCACGAAACGAAACGATGTTACATAATTGAAACGAAGCAAATGAAACGAAACAGAGAAAAAATTGTTTTTTATGTGCTCCCAAAAAGTCAATGGAAAGCTTGAATAAAGTTTCACCACTTTATTGAAGCACTTGGAGAGGGTCCGGCTTGTTGCTGTTGACCCTCATTCTCAACAAAAGTATAATAAACTAGCTGCGCCCTGCGGTTTCACCCGCGGTTTCCCGGGATAAAAAGTAGCCTATGTGTTAATCCAGGGTATAAGCTATCTCCATACCAAATTTCATTAAAATCCATTCAGTAGTTTTTGCGTGAAAGAGTAACGAAGTACAACCATTCTTACAAACTTTCGCGTTTATAATATTAGTAGGAAGTAGGATGGAATATTAAACTATCAAATAAAACCTACGTAAGACATGGCGGTATGGTCCTAGAGACTTTAGACTGCCATAACAGGCGAATTAAAAAAAAATACAATTTTATGCGCATTTTGAGGTTAGGTCGGTATTGCCAGATAAAAAATGGATTAAGAATGCATTGTCATCGAGTTGTGAGCTCCCCCAAAAGTTTCAGGCGGATAGCTAATCAGGAAGTGCTCGAAATTTGAGTTATAAGATTCCACCCGGAACGACAGACAGACAGACAGACAGACAAACAAGAAAGTGACATAGTAAAAACGTTATAAATAAAAACGGCTACACTTACGTTGTGATTGTGTCGGAATAACTCCGACCAGGTTTCAGACAATTAGGACCTTCTTCTTCCGGGAGTTTACGCTTTCGATTCGCCGCGCAGACTGTTATATTTGGTAACGAATATTTCGACACACGATAGTGTCCAAACCTTAATTAATAACAAGTATACGTTTTATCAAACAAAAAACCGACTTCAATGTATCTTCGAAGTCAAAGGTCAAATATCGATGAAATTTATATGGGACCACTTCGTAGCTATACTGAACCCAACGCTAAAAGAATTTTCCAAATCTGTTCATGAATGACGGAGTTCAGAGGTAACAAACATAATAAAAAAAAATACAATCGAATAGAGAATCTTCTCCTGTGTTCAAGTCGGTTAAAAACGTGATAAAAATACCCAAAAACATAACACTATATTCTTTTTCTTATTTATTTGTATAAATTTTACAACTTTTCATAAAAATCTAACACCTTATAAACCTCAAACAGGTTCAATAAATTCAATTCATTTGGTTATTCAAATTTTCTTCATTGCGTCACATCTCAGTACCTGTAGATCTATATATATTCCTATCTATAGCGTCTATATCTTCCTACCTATCCACATTTCGTATATATATAAACACAACAAGCACATAAAATATGTAAGGGTAAACAGAGAAGGGGTAAATCCCAGCGATTTACGTCGCGTCGTTACTCATTACGCATTCCCGCGAAGGCTTTGAAGGGAAAATTACTGGCCCTTGAGGGCGGGGGTGGGTTGGGGGTGGATAATAAATGACAGTCCCCCCAGGGGTGAAGTTGCCAACTTTTTGTGACAAATTACCCCAAAAGTGCGTACGCCTAAATTGGTGCTTTTACCCGGCTGGTTTATATGTGCGTGAAATATGACGGTAGTTGTTAATATGTGTTTGTAGTTTGGTTTGTGTTTCAGTTGTATGGTGGTGATATCTATTTTTCAGCTTATGGTATTTTATGGGTTTTCAATGAGATATGACGTCGTTACTCTAAAATCTATGTGTTTGTGAGTAATGTTTTCAGTAAATATTTGGTTAAGTAATTTAAAAAACTGTTCATGTTTCATGAAGCTGGTTTTCCATACGACATTTTGAAATTTTGTGTCGTTTTAGTTTACTGCTGTTGTGATGCCTAGGAGTATGTGCTGCTGTTACTGTAGTGTTACGTACACAGTTAATACTGATACTGAGATGAGTATATTCAGTAGTAACCGCTAATGTTCTGTGAGTGATGGGGTCCGGTATGCACAGGTTTTTCCTTTGTCTGTATATCTGACTGTGGCACCGTAGCTCTTAAACGGTGTAGTGTTACATATCATCTTCATTCATTATTCATGACTCATCGAACCTATTTGTTATTTTTTTAATGGACTTACGTTTATTGCCTGAAGAGAAAAGAAGAAAAAGAAAAGATAATTCGAAATTAACTGACAGAGAACGAAAAGATATATGAAAATCAGGGACTTGAACTTGAGCTTCGTGAGTGAGAGGTTCTCATGATTGTTGAAGGTGATCAAGGTGGAAAACCATATTATATCAAGGTGGAAAACCATATTATTTTTGAGACACTGTTGTTGAGGTCTCACAAGTTACTGGCCCAAATAAAGGCCCACTCGCCGCCGTCGAACGCCTAAGGAAAGGTTGCAACCGTCCCCTGGATTGGGTTCTCATTTCCCTCTATCGACAAAGTACTATACGTTCTCATTTACCCTCTTCGACAGGTCGAAGATCTTCCCCTTTTTATATATATTAAATGTATCATTAAATCAATTTACTTTTATTTACAGCTTCCAGTTCCTATCTCTATCTTCCAGGAAAGGTACTGTACGTGCGGAGGTCATAGGTAGAGCTAGCCGGGGGACCTCCGTAACGTTACAACGGTTGAACCGAATTGAATGCGTTTTTTTAATTTGAAAGCAAGGTTTTCTAACGGTGGTTCTTAGTCATGTTTTATCATAATCGGTTCAGCCATATTTTAGTTTTTATAGTTTTTTGTGTCGAGGGTTTTTTAAATTTTAATTTACTAAAATTCGCTTGTTTACAGTCTTTAGTTTATTATAAACATTGAGAGAGTGAGGTCGAGTTCGAAACCCGACTTCGCCCAAGTAACACTTTTTTTTACGGAATCGACTGACATGTCAACGACAAGATACACCTGATGGTAGAGAAAACGCCTGCCCATAACAATTGTAACAGCACCCTGAACTTTGTTATACAAAATCCTGCGCGGCACGTTTCAAATTCAAATTATTTATTGTAATATAAACGGAGACTAATTACATATATTACACAGTTATGATTATTAATGGTACATCAAAATTAAAGTTTGGAAACTATCGTGAGTCGAAATATTCATTATAAATATAAACGGCTACCGGAATAACTCCGACCAGGTTTCGGACATTTAGGACGTTTTTGATTTTTGATTTTGAATTGTTGTTAAATAATAATGTCAGTCATTTATCAATTGTCATATAATGGAATACTAAATTTACAAAATTGATTAGATAATGTTCAATTAAATGCTAAATTCATGTATACAATATAGTCAGTGCAAATTTAATGTCAAAAATAATATAAAGAAATAAGGAAATTCCATTTATATGTAGTCACAAATTAAACATTTTCACAATAAAATAAACAAATTAATGGAATTGATTTCCAATTGTCACATGCACTGCGCTCGTCACCCTGACACAAACACCTCTTAGTCTCATAAGCCCAGTAATTTCGCTAGCTACAATGCCCTTCAAACCGGAACATAGCAATGCATGCGCATCACTGCTTGGTGGTAGAATAACTGGAAATTAATGGGCATATGAGACAATATCTGATGTCTCGGGGTTATGAGCGCAATGCAGTGCTACGCAGTGATTTTTATGGTATTAAAAGTTCTGGGTGACACTGCAATTGTTATGGGCAGGCGTGGCACTTACCATCAGGCGAACTACTTGCTCGTCTCATGCAGTTTCATAAAAAAAATACATCTATAAACATTAAAAAAATAAAACCTAAAGTCAGATATTGCCAGAATCAAACGACTTTTTCTTTTCCCCCTCAAACGAAACATAAAACCCACCGGCTCCGCCTGCCTAATAGGAAATGAGAAAATTAATTAACCGGGGACAAACAGACCGACACGCTTGTTTGTTTAGGCCCCGGATCGTAACCCTATGTTTTTGTAAGATTCCCGCGCGAATGTTTGCTATGTAATTTAATTAAGTACCTATATATGTACCTATGTTGTAGGAATGTACCTATATATGTACCTATGTTGTAAAACATAAATTTTGGGCTTAGGTACACATACAACACGGATCCTACGTAGTTTTAAGTGAGACTGTCGTGAGTCGCTACATTGTGAGAGAGTTGCAAAAATGGGCTCTTACTTAGTTAAGTTAGTAAAAGGCTTTTAAGGTTTAATTGATATTCCATGTCAACGAATGGTAGGTTCTTGTCATATCTAATACAAAAAAAATGAAGGAAATTCAAGTATTATTCTTCCACAAACAAAAACAGAGAGCTCCAATTAAAAACGACCGCCTTCACACCTATTGCGTTTCATATAAGCAAAGGGATGAAATTACCCTCCCTACCCCCCCTGCCTATCCCGACCGCAACATAACTCTTCGCGAGCTCAGAACAAAACGCTCACAGACAACGCTCCAATTACAAAGGCACACCCGAAAGCCCTCGGCTTTAAAAAACAAAAAAAAGACTAAAAAAAGGCAAAAAGTTATTTAAATAAAAGCCCGCGCCAGCGTTCTGTGTCGCATAAATTGCCTTCATTAATTTCCGGACCCTGCAAAATATTGTCTTGAAAGGATAATCAAATACAAAAACGGGGAAATGGCGGTGCGTCATTTCCATAACATTTCCCTGCTCCCCCTTTCGCCCCTTTTTCCGGTCCCTCCGTCCCCTTTATGAGGCCTCCAATTACGACCCGAATGAGCTTAAGGCCAGCATTAGAGAGAATGGTAATGGGCGTAATTATGCGCAGGACTTCGCCATTAAAATGTATATAATGGCAATTATTTTCAAAGTGGACTCGAGCACTTTCTGAGAGAAAAGGAATGGTTGATTTTTTAAGGATTTTTTTACTTAGTGCTAGAATCGTTTCATAATTGTCGTTGGGTGAAATGTTTACGAGTAGTTTCCTTGCGACCGCGTCTCTT
This sequence comes from Petrophora chlorosata, assembly GCA_951640565.1. Taxonomy (NCBI): domain Eukaryota; kingdom Metazoa; phylum Arthropoda; class Insecta; order Lepidoptera; family Geometridae; genus Petrophora; species Petrophora chlorosata. The sequence goes on from OX621207.1 coordinate 4,915,178, forward strand.
TTGTTAATGACTACAACAAGCGGTCTATATAACCGCTATATTCAGGTACAACAGTTTTTTTCTTCTTTATAAGACATAATAAAAAAAAACAAGGCAAAGACACCTCATTAACATTACGATCTAGACATTACGATAAGACTAATAAGTAATTTGAGTTTAACCAGGCCTACCGCACTCCGCACTGTAGGTACGAAGCTACAAGTACATAGCCGAACACCGACGGCGGGTCGCGCGTCGTTAAACGTGCCGCGTCAGAAGAGATAAGAGCTATGCGATAGAAAGAGTGGCGCTCTGTAGATTAATATGACTGGTAGGTATGCAGCGCTACGCGAGCTGAATTAAATTTTATTGCGTCATAGCAAGAGTCGCTATTTGTTTAAATTTCTTTGCGAAGTGATGCTTCTGTCTCTAAGAGACTCTATTCTAAGAGATATTCTGTGGTTTAACTTACGCTACTAAGTAGAGTATAACGTATAACTTAGTATTCTGTGGTATACCTAAGAATGTGTCTCTTACTGTCTTTATTAAGGCGAATACACTACAATGTTTTTGTGTTCTATACGGGTAGCACTACTATACTACATTACACTGTCACTTCACTACACTAATTCAAATTTTTTATCCGTTTGAGTCTTCTCACTATGTCTGTTGACTTGAGCTGGATAGCCTCGACGTTCACGTGGTGATGAAGTCTACGTTCATGAGCTTCGGCGAACTTTTTGATTTACTTTTCAACAGTATTATATTATATGGCACCAAAATCGTAGTATAAAACTACATATCTTAATTTTTGCCGTGTCCAGAATTCTGATTCTCTTCTCTCTATATAGATATAGTTATATCTTCTCTAGAGAGTATGTAGCGTATAGTTTGCAGACCAAGAACTGCCCCCCTACCCATGTCCCTCAAGCACCAATCCTAAATCGTGTTAAGCTCAAATTAAGGTATACCTTCACTGCGACTAATGAGATACGGTCTAATTATTATTTTTTTTTTTTTTTTTTTTAATAAAATCATTTATTCAATAAGGTTGTTAAACTTATTTGGCTAGTTGACAAATTTATAACATTGGGGTATCTGCTGCCGAACTAGGCTCATCGCCCGTGTTTCAGTTCAATCAATTATTGTCGGTTAGAGAAGAAATCGAAATAACCTCATTCATTTAAACCAAAATACGATAACTATAAGTTGAGATAAACTTAATGGGACAATATAGGGCATCATAAAACATTGTCGCAGTGAATCTACACCCTAATCTGAGCTCTGGTGGTAGGTTTCTCGTATGCTGGAGGTCGTCTGGGTGGGTACCACCGCTTAGCCAGTTATTCAGCCGCCAAGCAGTAGTGCGCAAGTATTACTGTGTTCCGGTTTGAAGGGCATTGTAGCCAGCGAAATTACTGGGCATTATGAGACTCAACAGCTAATTGTCTTATGGTGACGAGCGCAATACAGCGCAGCGCAGGATTTTGCAAAACAAAGTTCTGGGTGGGGCTGTTATTGTTATGGGCTGGCGTATTGCTTACCATCGGGCAAACGACCAGCTCGTCTCGTCACCCAGTTACATAAAAAAAAAGCTCAACACGATATACGATAGGCGCTTGAGGGACCAGTACAGGGGCTGAACCAGTTAAGTTACGACGTGCTCCCGCATCCAAATAATCTTATTTTTTCTCTGGAATACACATTCAGCAATTTACCGCTTAAAAACTCGTCAATTAGTGAGGTGAAAAATGGATGATGTAATCCGGTATTCCGGATTATTGTGGACTAGCTACGCCACGCGGTTTAACCCATGTCAAAAACTTTCTACTTTATTCTTACTTATATGACTTATATGGTTTTTTATATGTATCATAACGTCTTATACCAGGATCTAAAGTAACTACTTAAAAAAACACTAAATCCGTTAAGTTGTATTTACATGAGTAACAATCATCCATCAACCCATCCTCACAAACTTTCGCATTTATAATAGCAATAGTCAAAATTAAAAAATTAAAAGACATTTAATAAATAGGCACAAAAAGCACTTTTAAACGTCTTATCTTATACACATAAAACAAATCAATTAAAACACGTTAAAAATTTTACCTATTAGCACAGAATAATTAATAGGATACTCAGAGGAGATAGTAGGTACCTTTGGCAATACCAAAGGTTTATTGTTCTTTAGAAATATATCGCTCTCGGCTATTGCGTTGCAGTCAAAAGTCTAAGTCGAAATCTCTTTATTCATTTTTGGCAACACAGACGCACTTATGAACGTCAAATTATCACCACGACTCTACCACCGTGGAAAAAGAACCACTAATTCTGAGGGTGATGAAAAAATGAAAAAGATGAAAAAGATGTCTCTCAATTTCTTGCCGTATCTTCTGAGATACGGCAAGAAACTGAGAGGCATATTTTTAGAGATTTTAGAGTTAAATATTTTTGGTTTTCTATAAAGTTATGTTTCTTATGTACCTACCAGTTGGCTACTTTGCAGAAGTGGAATGTTCCTAGCATCTTTGTCTTCCATGTAATTACGAACAGTATGCTTTTCTCATTAGAACAGTCTTAACGCGTAATTTGAATTTACTTTATATAGGAATATAAGCAGTGTATAAGAATTATTTCAAAAAGAATTATGCAACTTATTAATATATAATTACTACTCTATTCTATAGAATTCACAAAGTTAAGATAACCGCATCATACTTTACACGCTAGATAGGTACCAAATATAAAATGTAATTGTAGAAAGGAGAAAGCTACTGGCGCGGCCGGCGACCAAATCCCTCTGCTTAACATTTTGCACCATCATGCCTTTTTATATACAAACCCCGCATTCACCCCCTTCTAACACATTCAAAAATATACCTTAACGCTTTGGAAAGAATGTTCAGTTAACTATGGCATTAATTTGTTTATAGAAGTACAAAATACAAGCGGTTTTCAGTCGTGGGACAAAAGAAATAGGGCTGAGTTTTGGTTGATTATTCTTCAAATAAGACTGAGAAAATTCGCATTATGTAATAAAAACATTTATTTTGTCCGTTTCCGAGTAAATAGGACTCCTCTTCCCCTTATGTACAGTGATTTAGTGCGCGCGAGATCGTTTTGATAACTCCTTTCATATTTCGCTCGGCGGAGCGTTATCTTAGTAGGAAATGTGAATATTACGTTTTTAAAAATGTTGTCTATGCGCTTTTTGCTTTTTTAATTTTCCCCATTTCCTTTTCTTGGCAGTCGGGGCTTTTAAAACAACGCGAGTGTTCCATCTCGAATTTAAAAATAAAGCGTTCGGTTTCAAATTTTAATTTCGTAAATGGAACTCCGGATTCGAAATCTCGGCTGCTTGCTCTGGAAGCCCTTTTCATTTTGTAATGTAGAGTACAATGCATTGATAGGCGTCTGTCGACAACGCGTTCCGAAACCCGTTTCACGATCTGCAGCGCGATGTTGGCATTCCGCGTACCTGTGCGTTGATGCAAACTGCAAACCGTTTCGTAAACTTGTTTTATTAAACGCCAGTTATAAAAAAGGTATTGAATAAAACAGGTTTTGCAGATATTGCAGCTAGTGCGATTTGCACGGAGCTCGATCGAATGAAGCTTATTATATATTATAAGGGTTGAATTGGTGATTGTCTGTCAATTCCACAATAGGAATGCCTGTGTATAAAAAATAAATCATGTTTTTACTTTGACTAGACTGCTGTTGGAAACGTTTAAATGAATGCTTTGGATTGGAATATATGTTTATAAATTTCGCGTGTATTTTTTTATTATTATTATTATTATATGGAGCCTGACTCGCCCCACTGCAGGGCAAAGGCCTTCCATTTTTCCACATTTCACGATTGATTTCCAGTGACGATTTCACGTGTATTTTTTAGCTAAATTAATATTATACGAGTAGTATCGGTAATATAAACATTAAAAATGATGCAACTCATACCTAATAAATATAAGTAATTAATAAATATTAGTAATTACCTACTGGGCATATGAGACTTAATATCTGATGTCTCGGGGTGACGAGCTCAAAGCAGTGCTACGCAGTGCTTATTATGGTATTAAAAGATTTGGGTGGCACTCCAATTGAAATGGGCAGGCGTGGCGCTTACCATCAGGCAAACGACTCGCACTAATATCAGAAAACCTCTGAATTATTCCGACTAGAAGATATCAAAATTTTAACATCATCAATGATATCATGATATCTTGATATCTTGTTTTTGTAATGCGTTTATATTATGATAATTAATAAATGACATTATAACTATCGCTGATATTAATATTACTGTATACATTGACATTTTTATAATATTATTGACATTTTATTATATAAAAATTCAATTTTTTTATTTTGTACGAACTTTCTGTGTGATAAATGTAATTGACTGAAATCGTTTTTGTCACAATAAATAATTAAATAAAAAAATCTGTTAAGTTACAATGTTCAAACAACGTCAAACACATTGCTTTCTAAAAAAACTATGAAAAACGATTTACCAAATTTAATAGATTTTCATGCGTAGCTTCGTGATATCGATTTCAAACCTTATTACTTAGTAAGTACAGAAGTCTTCTTCTGTACCAAACGCATTTAAACCTACTTCGCCCTATTCCCGTTTGTCCAAATCTTATTAATATTATATATGCGAAAGTTTGTGAGGTTGGATGGATGGATGAATGAATGTTTGTTACTCAATCAAGCGAAAACTACTGCAGGAGTTTTGTTGAAAGCACATAATACTGTTCGTAATTATATAGAAGATATTGCTTGGAACATTCCACTTCTGCAAAGTAGCCAACTGGTACATAAAAAACATAATATTGTAGAAAACCGTATTTTTACAAAATCTTTAAAAAAATATGCCCCTCAGTTTCTTGCCGTATCTTATGAGTAGTTCTTTTTCCGATACGGGGGGTGCGTCATGGTCATAATTTGACGTTCATAAGTGCGTCTGTGATGCCAAAAATGAATAAAGAGACTTCAGATTTGTTTTGATGAGGACTTTTTGGCGGGAAGTGAAAAGTGATTTTATTTCGAGTGACCATGTGTTATATCGGTGGAATATTAACCATTATGTGTTCGTAAACGTGCACGAGTGTAGGCAAATGAAACAAAATAGAGAAAACATTGCTTTTTAGGTTCTCCCAAAACGTCCATGGAAAGCTTGAATAAAGTTCCATAACTTTATTGAAGCACTAGGAGAGGGTCCGGCTTGTTGCTGTTGACCCTCATTCTCAACAAAAGTATATTAAATGGAATATGAAACTATCAAATAAAAATTACGTAAGACAAGGCGGTATGGTCCTAGAGACTTTAACCTACCCTAAGGGGCGAATTAATAAAAAAACATTTGATGAAATTTGGTGTGTAGGTCAACTTCGAATGAGAGGCCAACAGAAGAATACAGTTGGGCTGGGCAGCATTTGGGAAATTACGTCGAGTATTTTCGTCGCCTATTCCACAAAGCCTAAAGACAAAAGTCTTTAATCAGTGCATCCTACCTGTCATGACCTACGGAGCCGAGACGTGGACACTCACGGTACGGCTGATCCACAAATTTAAAATCGCTCAGCGGGCTATGGAAAGGGCTATGCTTGGAGTTTCTCTGAAGGATCGTATCCGGAACAAAGTAATTCGACAGAGAACTAAAGTCACCGACGTAGCTCACAGGATTAGCCAGCTGAAGTGGCAGTGGGCCGGCAATATTAGCCGTAGAACCGATAACCGTTGGGGTAGACGCGTTCTAGAGTGGAGACCACGAATTGGCAAACGTTGTGTAGGACGCCCTCAGGCTAGGTGGAGCGATGATCTTCGCAGGGTGGCTGGTAGCAGCTGGATGAGAGTAGCCGGAGATCGTGCTCAATAGCGTGCAATTGGAGAGGCCTATGTCCAGCAGTGGACTGCTATAGGCTAATGATGATGATGATGGTGTGTATGTACATCAGGTCTTGGAAATGGACATAGCCAACGTTTTATCAAAAAAAAACCGCAGGTAAAACCGCAGGGCGCAGCTAGCGTTTAATAATTCCACTCCTTACTCTAAACATACAGGGTTACAGGAAAAGTCGAGCTAGATCCGTTGAGAGCGTGGAGTACCCATCATTTCTGACTAATTTCACTATGAAACACCCTACCCTAAACTTAACCCTTTTCGAGATATTCGACTTTTAATTTTTTTATTGAAAATTGCCGATTTTTAGGCTACAAAATTTAATTTTGGTTGTTCTCTATGTCTGATTATTATTATTATTACGTTTTTAAATGTGTAATAAGATGCTTTAGGACGTCAATCATTAAAATAGTACATAAGTTTATTGAGTAGACCGTGAAAGTTAAGAAATTAAAAAAAAAATAGAAAGTTTATTTTTCTCTAAGGCGTATCTAAATAAAATATTATTGCAATTGTTTGGCAGATGTTGTTTAAAATATCTACGTTTCATAAGCTATCTAACAAGGTATAACAATCTAGGGTTTGTATTACATTTCGTGGAAAAAGAGTATTTGGGACGCTCCAGGTAGTAGTTCTAACGGTCACGCACCTATTGTTCTTCAAGTCAAAGCGCACCGTGCGAGCGAGACGAGTTACGATTTATGTAGGTGCGAATGAAAGAAAATATGTGTAGAGACCGGATAGGGTAGGGAATACAACAGGGGGTATTGTTTTGGCAGTTTTGGTTATCAGTCTGCTTTTGTGCTTCGTACATAGTAGATGTGACATCGTTTTGCTCTTTTCTGTTTCTCGATTTGGCTGTGTTTCTGGACTATTTTTTCCTATTTCTGACTACTGCGCTTGTTTACCGGACTCTGATTTGTACCTGTGATACGGAACTGTTGAAGATGACGTCCTACACACCTGAGGAATATGCTGACATGCTTATTTGTTACGGATACTGCGATTGTGTGTCTACGCAAGCTCGCAACGAATACGTAACTCGTTACCCCGGTCGTCGAGTGCCGGATGTGGCTGTTTTTGACAGAGTTTATCGAAGACTTCGAGAAACTGGCTCTGTCATGAGACGAAATACTGACATGGGAAGACCACGAATTGACAACGAAGAACGGGACAATGAGATAGTGCAACGCTTCCGAGCGGATCCGACTACTTCCACTAATATTGTTGCCCGTGATCTGGGACTTTCGCTATGGAGAGTGTGGTTTACCGTGCATACTGCTGGCCTATACCCATACCACTACACGCCGGTACACGTTATTGAAGAAGGAGACCCCGCGAGGAGATTGGACTTTTGCAGATTTATGCTAAATGCTGATGTAGAAGACCCAGATTTTTTAAGAAATATCTTGTGGACGGATGAGTCCAAATTTGATAAAGATGGCATAACTAATTATCACAACGCCCACTACTGGGCTCCAAAAGAACAAAGGAATCCTAATAAGAAAAGAGTAAAAGGGTCCCAACGAAGATTCAGCGTGAATGTGTGGATGGGCATTATCTCCAATCATTTGATTGGACCTTACTTTCTCCCGGATAATTTAAATGGGGAAAGCTACGAAAATTTCCTGAGAAGAGACTTGAGTAATTTGCTGGATGATCTGCCACTCAACCTGATCAGGGACATGTGGTTTCAACACGATGGCTGCCCCGCCCATTTCAGAAGAAGTGTGAGAGACTGGCTGGCCACAAATTATCCAAATATATAACAAATGGATAGGACGAGGTGGGCCGTTGCCATGGCCAGCAAGAAGTCCGGACCTAACCCCCATGGATTTTCATGTGTGAGGGTATATGAAAAATCTTGTATACAGCGAGCCGAATCCAATTTTGTCCGTGGAAGACTTAAGAGAAAGGATTGTGGATGCAGCTAATAAAATGAGGACAACGTTGACTACTGGAGTAGTGAAGACTGGCCTCCGTAGAAGGATGCGACAATGTATCAGAAATAGAGGCGGCCATGTTGAACATGAACTGTAGAATAAGAAAAAGTTGTGTTGAAAACCTTAAATAAATGACATTTCATGCTTATCTATTGTTTTATTTTACTTATTAGGGCTAAGTAAAAATTTTCTTCTCCACTGTCGCCTATGAAACTAAATTTTATTCAATGCATTTGATTAAAACCCTAGATTATTATACCTTGTTAGATAGCTGATGACACGTAGATATTTTGAAAAACATCTGCCGAAGAATTGCCATAATATTTTTTTTAGATATCCCTTAGAGAAAAATTAACTTTCTAATATTTTTTTTATTTCTTTACTTTCACTTGTCTACTACGGTCTATTCAATTAACTTATGTACTAGTTTAATGATTGACGTCTTAAAGCATCTTATCACACATTTATAAATGCAATAATAATGATAATAGGACACACACAAAAAACAAAAATAAACTTAGTAGCCTAAAAATCAGAAATTTCCAATAAAAAAATTAAAAGTCGAATATCTCGAAAAGGGTTAAGTTTAGGGTAGGGTGTTTCATAGTGAAATAAGTCAGAAATGATGGGTACTCCACGCCCTTAACGGATCTAGCACGACTTTTCCTGTAACCCTGTATATATCGCATGCTTAATGGAATACTGACTTAACTCAAAAAAGACGTTAACGCAAAAGAAGATCTTGCAATCGTCATTGTAAGCTTATATTTGTAAGCAGTCTTCGCCTATAATTATGATGGCATTAACCATGTACTATCTTAGAATTAAGTAACATTTAATTTTAATAATGTACATCGTGTTAGCGTTCAATAAATAAATAAATAACATTTATTTTTCTTAATAAATGCTGAAAATGGCCGCGAGCAGATGCGCTTATACAAAAGGAGGACAGGCCAATGAGGTTCAATTTAGTCTCGGTAATACGAATGCTTCATTTGCATTTAGATTAGCAATGTTCCGTTCGGTTTTTCGTGTTCGTAAATACAATATGTTCGTAATATTGTTGTTCTTAAATTTTATCTGAGGTATATTAGTAGTTATATATATTAATTTTTTTTTTGTAACTGAATGACGAGACGAGCTAGTCGTTTGCCTGATGGTAAGCAATACGCCAGCCCATGCCAATAACAACACCATTCAGAACTTTGTTTTGCCAAATCCTTCGCGGCGCTGCACTGCGCTCGTCACCCTGAGACAATTAGCTGTTGAGTCTCATAATGCCCACAGTAATTTCGCTGGCTACAATGCCCAATGCTTGCGCACTTCTGCTTGGCGGCTGAATAACTGGCAAAGCGGTGGTACACACCCAGACGGCCTCTCGCATACGAGAAACCTACCACCAGTAAAATAACAGTTATTTGATTTAACAAGTTTTTTTTAAATGTAATTTTCAAGACAAGCTTTTAACAAATTCGTATCGAAACCGCGAGCAGATTATAATGAGCCCAAACACAAGTAGTTTACGATTATCCACCAAGGTGCTCTATTGCCCACCTTCCGTCTCCATCATCAGATCAGCTTATTGTCACCATAATATTGCATTGTCATCTGACTTTGATAAGTATTCAAAATTTCAACTACGTAGGGTAAGAGGAAGTGATTCTGATTCAACTTGCAAGTTTGGACCCAAACATAGCCAGCTAAATAAAAGTTTGTAAAAATTTGACCCAAACAAAACCGTTAAAATGTCAAGATATGTTTATGCCGAAAAAACTTACCCAGAATTTTCTAGATGCGTAACAGTGGGTATTCATGTAGGTATATTATTTCTATTATTTTTTTCTCACCAATTGATCTTATCCAACCAAAACACTGTAACAAACTATCCACATAACCCCAACTTCCCAAAGATCGTCCATAGATATAAAAACATACGTAGATACATTACATACGCCCGAAAAGGGTAGCACCCTTCGCACCGAGCTCGGTTCTGCAGACGGCGCTGCAGATATTTACCTAAACTTATGTAAAACCCGCTTGCATTTAGCTCGCTTGCAAAAAACCTGTTTTCTACAAAGAGTCTTTGAACAAAAAGTTCTTAATAACGCTTTGCTGAACTCACAGACAAATCTGATCTCTAAAGCCAAACATCCTAAGTTGAAATTCGAGTGTTTAAAACAAGTTTTTGATATTTTTTATAAGTTGGGCGGGTAAATGTTTTCTTAAATATAACACCGCCGATTTTATAATGCGGTTGAATTTTGCGAAGTTTAGTCGGCGTGTAAGCTCCTGGCAGTGGTTTTTTATGTGGTGTTTTTTGTTTTTTTTATGCAACTCACCTTTTCAAAAACGTGCAAAAAGTGCAGTAATTATGAAAATCTGTAGTTACAAATACGACTCTATAAACTCTATATAAAGATAAAATTGTGTCTATGTAGGTACCTATAAACAACACCTATACAATACAATACAATATTTTTTTACTGGTTATAGGCTTGCCTTTGACCACTATCTCACCTGATGGTAAGCGATGATGTGGTCTATAATATGGTCTGTAGCACACGATAGACAGATAGACCACGGAAGACCACGGCACTTTAACTTTAATCCGTGGTTAAACAGACCCGATATTTTCCAACAAACAAGGAAGCCGCAAAGTAAAACTAGTGTAGTTCCGTTGTCCGCGTAGGCCTTGTCCCCACTTCGGGGACAACAGGACGTCATTAAATTTTCGTATCATTGTCCCCTTTACGGAGATACAGTCACTAGGTTAGGTTATGTTAGAACCACAGATATTGAAAGGGAGAATTCTTTTTTTTAGATCAGGTCTCTATGGTTAGAACTGTTACCACACAGCGCGAGCCGAGCGAACGAAGCGAGCGTGTCGCGGCAGCGGCCGACGAAGCGCCAGATAGTACTTTTCCCATATAAAGTTTACTTTACTATATATAGTAAAGTAAATGTCCCCTTACTCTGTTTCCGTTAATATATTAACGGAAACAGAGTAAAGGGACATCGAGACATATTTTTAAATATTTTATTAAAGTACCACTGTACCCTTTTCAACGGGGACATGGCTTACGGGGACAATCGACCTACACCGTAAAACTTTTTACGAATATATCCCCGCCAGACGCACGGCATATGGCGGATACGAGACTTACGCAAAATGCAGGCAAAATGACGACAATCGTCATCGGACAATTGTTGTTGATATTTTTTGCAGTTGCAAACAATTGTTGTGTACACAAGCTGGAGGCGGTTCGTCTGCGTTTTGGAGCTGCCGTTGCGACTCGTCCTGCGCCTAGTTCATTTATTTATAGATTTGTTTAGTAGGTCTTTGTTTTGACAGGACGTGTGCGAGTGATGGTTAGTCCTATAGGTTTCATAGAGATTCATTTTGACCATTGTTAGGTATCTATAAAGAATTTTATGTTTACTGTACATTTTATGTTATTTAGAGACGAGAATGTCGTTCGCCTGATGGTATGCTTCACGCCTGCTCATAACAGTTGCAGCTCTATCTAGAACATTGTTATAAAAAATCTTGCGCGGCACTGCACTGCGCTCGTCACCCTGAGACAAATAGCTCTAAGTCTCATATGCCCAGTAATTTAGTAATTTCACTGGCTATTGGTTATGTCCAGCAGAGGATTCGTACAGGCTGACGATGATGATGATTATATCTCTCCTGTCATTTGGGTTCAGCGAATACTTTTTGCTTTCGCTAACCAATGTCTTAAAATCCCAAACTTCAGCCTCCATTAACGTAAAACACTTTTAAATATTTAATTTCTATATTCGCAAATAGATCATCTTATAAGCGAATTCTACTTTGTACCTACCACTTAGTATTATTTTGAAAATTTTATCATTTAATAGCTATTTTGATTGGTTAAAGTTTCGAATATTTATACTTACATATGACTTTTCACCAAACACGCATAATTTAAAAACATTTTCTGAGTAAAAACACATAAAAAATTATATGAAACCACAGAATACTAAGGAACAGAAGCATCACTCCGCAAAGAAATTTAAACAAATAGCGACTCTTGCTTTGACGCAATAAAATTCAATTCAGCTCAACCAGTCGTATTAACCTACAGAGCGCCTCTCTTTCTATCGCATAGCTCTTATCTCTTCTGACGCGGCACGTGTAACGACGCGCGACCCGCCGTCGGTGTCCGGCTATGTACTTGTAGCTTCGTACCTACAGTGCGGAGTGCGCTAGGCCTGATGTAACCAATAATGTTGGCACGATTGAAAAACATCAATACATCAAAGAATTACTAAGTTAATTCTGCGCCATAATTTTAGTATGACTTTTATAACTCTACCCAAAGCGGTTGGCAATGTTTCATTAGCTATGAAATAAAAATCTTTTAAATTTCGAACTTTCTGACTTCCCGCCACAACTCGCAAAGTGTCGAAACAACACGCTGGCATTACACGATTAAAAAGATGAAAACAATGTTGGCGCGAATTTCAAAAATGGAACAGTCACCTCTAACTCGGCCACGGACGATCCAAAAAAAAGAGTTGAACCAATATTTACTCACGATCGGCCCGACACCCTTTCATCGATTCTAGCGCGATATCGAACGATCGAGATATTGTCGATTTGACGCGCCGAATTGGTTCTATACTGCGAGTTGATGAATGCTTTCTTTTCTTAGTTTCATTTACAGAATGAGTCGAGTGTAGTCTTGATTATTTTAATTAGTTTTGGTGGTATGACTTTAGGTATTTATTATTTTTAAATCTATATGATTTGTAAATAATAACTTTCTTTTGTTACTGATTTATGAGACGAGCAAGTTGTTCGCCTAATCGTAAGCGCCACGCCTGTTCATAATAATTGCAGTGCCACCCAGAACTTTTAATACCATAAAAGCACTCCGTAGCACTGCATTGCGCTCATCACCCCAAGATATCATATATTAAGTCTCATTAAGTCTCATATTATTTATTATTTTATTATTTATTTATGTGGTATATACCCAGGTGGCCCACATACGAGGCCTACCACAAGTTAACGGAATCTTGACAGAGGAACAAACAAACATTTAAATTCCTGTGGGATAGTTAGACTGTAGCCACAAACATTGACAGCTGTCAAAATTACACACACATGCAGCACGTAAGTAGTGATTGATCTGAATATCGATTTCATCATTAAAGAATCGATACAAAATCAATATGGTCAATCTATTGACTTACCGGTCTTCGGGTACTGCCGCTACTAAGTGGACAGCTGTATGGAGTTCAAACACTAATGCCGAACTGAGAACTGATAAGCAATTAGCTTTAGCTATTTATAATTCGAGTTTAGCTAAATATTAGAAAATATACTTAAAACAAAAGAACTTTTTGCAGATTGTAAAATAAAGTAGGTACTTTATTTTACAATCTGCGAAAAGTTCTTTTTAGGTAATATATTTAAATTAGGTAATTTACCCAGCTCCAAATGTACGAGAAGGTACCTAGTTTCATTAGTACGTATGTATTATATAATGGAATACCTTAGTACTTACCTGTTCTTATTCTTACTTACCTACATATTTCATATTTGTCATCGTAATTAAACTTTGACTTAATGCTTCATAAACGGTTAACGGAACCTACTTTCAGCTTGTTTGGTGGGCCTGTAGTGTCGTTATTGGGCTTGATGTTCAACTTGTTAATAAAGTACTTGGGTAGCCTAAAATAGAATGTAAGGACATAGTATTTATTAATAAAACCATTCGATATTTTGTTTCAACTTAACGCTTTTATTTTAACGATCTTCCGTTCGATCCCATACCACTGTCCTATTTTTCCAACCATAAGAATGATTACCCACGTTTTATTCACGCTCTTGGTGTTGCCCGCTTATTTTAGTTGCCATATTCGGTTGCTGTGGGGATGCACCAAACAAAACAATGTTGCAATCATACAAAGATTTCAAAACAAAGTGCTTAGGGGTATCGTAAATGCTCCGTGGTACATAAGAAACGATGACCTCCATAGGGACCTGAAAGTGGACCTCGTTAATAGTGTAATTAAAAAGTTCGCCGAAGCTCATGAACGTAGACTTCACCATCACGTGAACGTCGAGGCTATCCAGCTCTTCGACAACACAGACCTAGTGAGAAGACTAAAAAGGACAAAACCTTTTGAGTTAATTTAGTGCAGTGACAGTGTGTCGTAGTAAAGTTAGTGCTACCCGTAAAGAACACAAGAACATAGTGACTTCGCCTTAATAGAGACAATAAGAAAAGTGTTGATGGACATATTCTTAGTTTTACTCTACTTAGCAGTTTAAGTTAAATTCAAATTACTTTTTAGCCTTATTAGGCTAGATTGTAATGTTAATGAAGTGTCATTTTGTGACACATTATAAAAAAAAATATATTCGGTATGTCTATGTTCCTGATTTTAAATTGGTAATTTTTTTTGTTGGTCGATTACAACATAACTATATGCATTTTTTACATTATAATATTGTTATTTATTTTTATTAATAACCTGAATTTGAATTATAAATATGTATAAAAGACTAGGCATTATTACTGGTGGTAGGTTTCTCGTATGCGAGAGGCCGTCTGGGTAGGTACCACCGCTTTGCCGGTGATTCAGCCACCAAGCAGTAGTGCGCAAGCATTACTGTGTTCCGGTTTGAAGGGCATTGTAGCCAGCGAAATTACTGGGCATTATGAGACTCAATAGCTAATTGTCTCAGGGTGACGGGCGCAGTGCAGTGCCGCGCAGGATTTTGCAAAACAAAGTTCTCGGTGGTCCTGTTATTGTTATGGGCTGGCGTGTTGCTTACCATCAGGCAAACGACCAGCTCGTCTCGTCACTCTGTTACATAAAAAAAAAGGCATGAGTTCAAACGTTGGCTCGATATCTGAAAGCAGTAATGAGATGTAATGGGTGTAGTACAATGCACCCAAATAAAAACAAATTCCCCCAATTCAAATGTTTTCTGCCTCATCCTCTCCTGCCGACATCAAAGCAAACCGAATAACAATCAAGCTCTAATTTCGCATGATTTCGTCCTCATACACAAACCGAACTGAGTGTTGAGACGAGCAAGTCGTTCGCCTGATGGTAAGCGCCACGCCTGCCAATAACAGTTGCAGTGCCACCCAGAACTTTAAATACCATAAAAATCACTGCGTAGCACTGCGCTGCGCTCATCACCCGGAGATATCAGATATTAAGTCTCATATGGCCTATAATTTCGCTGGCTACAATGCCCTTCAAACCGGAATACAGTAATGTTTGCGCACTATTACTCGACAGCAGAATAACCGATTTAAAAGCTTTGAAAGCAAATAATTACACGCAAAAAAATTCGTACGATTGCAAAGCTCGGACGCCATCTTGGTACGCGCGGCGTCACATACATTTGTTTTGCAAAAAAGGCCTAAGTACCACTGTATCTAAGCATACATATTATGTTGGAGACACTGGTGATTAAGTGCTGATAACAAAACGATTCAAAATCAACTTTAACGTTCAAAAAATACGGTCTAAAATTTGCTGCAAGCAGTTTTTTTTGTTTTAGCGCGTAGGGTTCGAGGCACATTTAGCCACCCTCCCTCGGCCTGTATGCGAGATTTCTTACAGGGTAATATATTATTAATATCCCGGGGGTAGAATGGAGAAAAATGGCGAGTTTCGGAAGGGAAACCGTGTACTTTATGGAGGGCTGGTGCCGTAACGGTTGAGATTAGGTATGGGGCAAAAAGAGGGTACTTTTGAATTACGCCCGCGCTGAAGTGAAATTGAAAGGTATTATAAATGCAAAGGTTTGTGAGGATGGATGGATGGATGTTTGTTACTCAATCAGGCAAAAACTACTGAACGGATTTTGATGAAATATTACCAAATTTTACCTAATGTTCCTAACTTTAGATTTTTTTATGTATTTAGTTGACGAGACGAGCTGGTCGTTTGTCTGATGGTAAGCAATAAGCCAGCCCATAACAATAACAGCACCACTCAGAACTTTGAAAGAACTTAGATCCTGGAAAAAGACATCGACTTCTTTTTATCCCGGGAAACCGCGTTTGAAACCGCAGGGCGCAGCTAGTTTATACATACAGGTCTCATTTCTTATTATTATTTTCGCTTCCTTGTTCCATATAAATTTCATCGATATTCGACCTTAGACTTCGATGATACATCGGAATTGAGTCAATTTCTATTGTTATATTTTTACATTAGCGATTTGATCTCCTTTTCGAGCAACCTTGTTGTTGATATAAGTGCACTCACGACACGAGCATGTCGTTCGCCTGATGGTAAGCGACACGCCTGCTCATAATAATTGCAGTGCCACCCAGAACTTTTAATATATACCATAAAAAGCACTTCGTAGCATTGCGCTCACCACCCCGAGATATCAGATATTAAATATAATAATAATAAATATAATTATGAGATTAGGCTACAATGCCCTTCAAACTGGAACTCAGTAATGCACACTACTGCTTGGTGGCAGAATTACTGACAAAGCTGTAGTACCTACCCAGTTGGCCGGCATACGACAATACACGAGTTATCGGAATCTGTGTCCCATAACAATAGGGGCTCGGACAACTTTTCAGAAAGTGTTTTACATTAACTACAATTAATATATACTCGTATATAGTCATGAAAAATACTATTTTAATTAAATAACGCTCTAAAAGTACCAAAACTATGTTTAAATATTACGTTTCAAATATTGCCGCGCAAAAGGTCACCTCAAAACTTGTGACGTCATATGTAGGTAGATAACGACGAACTCTTCGAAATAAAACTTGCAAAGAGATTCTAATACGTTTTGTGAAGTTTGGGAACGCTATTGTAGTAATGGAACGTAAAAATACATTCTATGAAAAGCAAAAACGTAAAATAAACACAAGCTTGACTCACGGCATTTGCCTACAAATGACGTCATGCGCTGTGATTGTTGTTTCGTTTAAGATGAAGAACAGATTAAAAATGTCAGAATGATTAGATTTTAATAATTGATTTAAAAATATAAATCATTATTATTTCACAAAAATATTAATTGAATGATCTTTCTAGTTTGACAAACATTCGTTCTAACTACATTTTACAATTTTTCTCGATTACTGTCCGATCTCCTATTGCATCACCACCCAGAAATTAATAATTTAAATAAAGTTAAATCAATTTTTGTTTTACGCTTAATAGATCTATGTTTGGCCTGGTCTATGTTTCACTATCTGGCCTGATGTGAAGCGATGATGTGGCCTAAGATGGAGAACATAGATCTAGAGAGAGACGGCAGTTGAGCGGCTGCTCAGACCCGTCTCCCCGATGGTTCACCAAACATCATCCCGAAACACGACTAGTTTGCTTGACGGCATGGCTTTGTTCGGTGGGTGGTATTACAACCACGGCCAGAGCCTACCACTCCAAAGCGCGTAAGCGGGTTTCATCACGATGTTTTCCTTCACCGTTTTAGAGCGAGCGTGCAAAATCTGCACTTATCTATAAGTCATTGGTGCAGGGCCGAGTCGGGATTCGAACCCAGGTGCGTCGGATCGAAAGGCACACGAGTTCCCGCTGAGCCGCACTCGCTCAAATCAAAATAAAGCAGCTTCTTATCTTATTGATTTACGTCAATACAAATGTTTACTTACATATTCTGATATAAGTATACATAACTATTTCGACAGTATTAATAGCATATAAGCATAAAATTTAAATATGCATAAAACAACCAATCAGAAAATATATTCCAGAATAAATTATTATAAATAGCACATGCATTATTTCGTTTCCCCTATTGTAGAGAGCGTAGATCTACCCTATTTATCCCTATTTATATATTTATGTATATATATTTGTCTACGACTAGATGAGGGTCTATTAGCTATTGTAGTTTATATTAGAACTTATTGCAATGGAATAGAATTGATTTTGTAATGATTATGGTACTGTGTCAATATTTGAAATAGGCGAAATTTGGTGAATATGTTTTGTATTCTTTTATTCGGAATACATAAGTAGAGTGCTTTTATTTATTTGCGAAGTGACGCCTATCTAAATTTCTTCATTATTTTTTATTACTTTTTTTTTTACTATTTATAGGCTTGCGTTTGACCGCTATCTCACCTGTTGTTAAGTGACGATGCGGTCGAAGATGTAGCACGCTCGCCTAGAAGAAACCTGTTCACTCTTGTCTTAAAGACACCCAGATTGTAGCTATCCGGAAATGCCGGCAGAGAGTTCCACTCCTTGGCCGTTCGCATTATGAAGGTCGAAGCAAAGCGCTTGGTGCGAGCAGGAGGGATGTCAACCATGAATTGATGACGGCTTGCCGTACGTCTGGTCGTCCGGTGATAGAATGGGGATGGCGGAATAAGTTCATGTAATTCCGTCGCACACTCTCCGAAATGATTACGTTTGAGTTCGAATCGCATAAAATGTTGAGTCAGACTAATCGACGCTGAATTATGTCAAATGAAACATACGATTAGAAAATAATATAGTACTTAAAAAGAGTTTTGTTTAAACCAGCATTATGGTTTGTTACTCCACGTCCCAGCAGTGGGAACATAATGGGTAAATGACGAGACAAACAGGTTCATCTGATGGTAATGAACAGCCCCCGTACCCATATGTGCCTCGAACGCCAATCGTATATCGTGTTGAGCTCAGATTAGGGTGTAGATTCACTGCGACAAAGTCTTATGGAGCCATATATTGTCTCATTAAGTTTATCTAACTTGTAGTTATCGTATTTTGGTATAAATGAATGAGATTCATTTGATTTCTTGCCTGAATCGACAGTAATTAGACCGTATCTCATTAGTCGCAGTGAAGTTATACCTTAATTTGAGCTCAACACGATATACGATTGGCGCTTGAGGTACATATGGGGCTGTTCATTATCATCAGATGAACCTGTTTGTCTCGTCATTTACCCATTACGTTCCCACTGCTGGGACGTGGAGTAACAAACCTTAATGTTGGTTTAAACAAAACTCTTTTTAAGTACTATAGTATTTTCTAATCATATGTTTCATTTGATATAATTTAGCGTCGATTAGTCTGACTCAACATTTTATGCGATTCGAACTCAAACGTAATAAAAAATAATGAAGAAATTTAGATAGGCGTCACTTCACAAATAAATAAAAGCACTCTACTTATGTATTCCGAATAAAAGAATCCAAAACATATTTACCAAATTTCGCCTATTTCACATATTTACCCTTTTCCCCTTTTTTTGGGTTGGGAAAAGTTTTTTAGTATATCTGTCTTTTCTAATACCAAACCTCAGTAAGCTTCGTCTTAAAAGTGTTTTAATCGTTATAAGGAAACTTATATTAATTTTTCTTTTAATAATTTATCATGAGTGAATAACTTCAAGGGCATAAAATATAAGTGAATTCCTTCTTTGTGTGACAGATAGTCCATCAAAAAAAGAATATATTGCGTATAACTGCCCCGGGTGGCAATTTAAGGGGCGCCAAATTTTAATTTTAAAGAAAATGAAGTTGTTTCTCAAAGTGCTCCAGAAGATCCAGCGTACATTGTTCTATAAATTATGCATTTCATTTTGGACACATCCTTCGTTGATTTCTGAATGTATCTTAAGTTGATTTTTGAATGCGTGCACAATGTTGATGTCTCTGCTAGCTGGGGTATTCCTATCGCATCTAGATAAATTATTTCCCGCAGACGGAAGGGGACGGGAGTACACGAGCTGAGCCGAATAAACCCAAATAACAAAAAAAGGATCTAATTTTTTTTTGACGCTTAATTGATCTTTTTGGCCACTATCTCGCCTGATGTGAAGCGATGATGTGGCCTAAGATAGAGCACATAGATCTAGAGAGAGACGGCAGTTGAGCGGCTGCTCAAACCCGTCGACCCGTCTGTTCAGACCAGACTATATTTTTTACTGGTGGTAGGTTTCCCGTATGCGAGAGGCCGTCTGGTTGGGTACCAACGCTTTGCCAGTTATTCAGCCGCCAAGCAGTAGTGCGCAAGTTCCGTTTGTTCCGGTTTGAAGGGCATTGTAGCCAGCGAAATTACCTACTGGGCATTATGAGACTCAACAGTAAATTGTCTCAGGGTGACGAGGGCAGTGCAGCGCCGCGCAGGATTTTGCAAAACAAAGTTCTGGGTGGTGCTGTTATTGTTATGGGCTGGCGTATTGCTTACCATCAGGCAAACGACCAGCTCGTCTCGTTATTCAGTTACATAAAAAAAAACCTAAGGATTGAAGAAATGTGTACTGTCTTACTTGTCTGTTATCTTTACTGGTTGTATGTTTCTTAAATTTATTTTTGTCAAACAAAAGTTTGTTAGTAGCTAATAGGTAATAAGGAGTACAAATTTATTGAAAGAGTTTTTATTCTCCCGGTCATATAAAACCCCAATAGTATACATTTGTGAGTTTTTTTATTTAGTATTTCAAATGCAGGAGGAAAGGGGGCGCCACTATCAAGCTTCTGTTCCGGTTCGGAAAAATCGTAGATCCGGGGCGGTCATCATCATTGCAGTTAGGATACCTCCACCTACTCCACATGGGGACCCTACAATATCCACCATCACTACTGGTGAACTTGCATCTCTTGGACAAGATAACGAATTTCGGTAAATTGAAATTTTAAAATCCCCGACACAAAAACTTATAAAAAGTAAAAAACAGCTGAACTTATTTTGATAATACATGTCTAAAAACCACCTGCTTTCAAATAAAAACCTCATCCAAATCGGATTACCCGTAGAGCTACGGTGCCTCAGACAGACACACAGACAGACACACACAATGGTCAAACTTATAACATCCTCTCCCATCCTTTTGGCGTCGGAGGGTAAAAACTAAACAGTCTGGTACCACAGATCCTATAGAAAAAGTCAGATACACTTTTCGGGAACAACACTGTGGAGGCCGGTACCTAACTATGTGTGCGTGACAACACATAGATAACAGTCTTCAACACTGTAGAAACACATGCGTCAGTGTGAGTGTAATGTTGCTAGCGTAATAAAAAAAATCCCAATGATTCTTTAGTGAACGGTAGGTATATACTATTAATATAAATTAGTAAATGGATAGAGTGATGTATGTATTTATTTAATAGACATATAATAAGCTAAATATTTGTAATCATTATGACAATGACTGATTAATCTATCTTTTAGCTATACCTATAATGTACAAAATAAAATCTCATTCACTGACTCATCACGACCAATGAAGTTAAAATTTCAGAGTAAGGCAGATTGATTTTATTTTCGTATTAAGTATTTTTAACCGACTTAAAAAAGGAGGAGGTTTACAATTCGACGGTATGTTTTTTTTTTTGTGTGTTTGTTACGCGATTACTCCGCCAATTATGCATTGATTTCGATGATTCTTTTTTTGATTGGTAGGTAATACTTCAAAGGTGGTCCCATATAAATTTTATCGAAATTCATTCAGTAGTTTTTGAAAAAAATAGCAAAAACAAAAAATATAAGTTTAATCTTCAAGTCGGTTCTTGTTTTTTTCGTAACCAACTTTCTAAAGGTGGAGGTTTGTATTCGACTGCTTCACCTGCTTCAACCAGGGTTGACTTCCGGTGAGGGAACTCCTCAACGGTGAATAGTACAGACACAACATTTCGTAAATGGATTTAACCATAATAACCTGTTCTAAATTCCATCATGACATGGCAGATACACCCAGGATTGACTTCCGGCGAGGGAACTTCTCAACAGAGATATAGGACAGACATGAAATTTTTTTGTACATGCATTTAATTGTGATAGCCCGTTTTAAACTTCGTCATGATGTGGCTTCTAGATCATAAAAGCTTGTCTTTAAAAACTTTTTGAATTAATTTAATTAAAACTTGTTTTTCACTAAAAAGGGTAAAATAAATTATTTTTCAAAAAAAACTAAACCAACTTCAAAACCACAAATGGCACTCAAAAGTAAAAAATAAATTAATATAATTATCATAAGCGCTACCCACTCATATATTTGAAGTCGGTGCCAGCCAAGTCTAAAAGGTAGTAGATAGATACTACCTACAAGTAGTACTTACTATATACATAGTATTTAACTTCAAATATATGAGTGGGTAGCGCTTATGATAATTATATTAATTTATTTTTTACTTTTGAGTGCCATTTGTGGTTTTGAAGTCGGTTTAGTTTGTTTTGAAAAATAATTTATTTTATACTACCAAGTAACGAGACGAGCAGGTCACTCGCCTGATGGTAAGCGCCGCGCCTGCTCATAACAGATGCAATGCCGCCCAGAATCCTAACCAAATCGCATTCAAATTGGTCAGGTGGTAACAAACATAATTAGTTATTATAAACAATCTTACATGAATGAAATTACCAAAATACTATTATTTTTTTAAATAAAACTGACACTGGAGTTGGAACGGGTGGTCCCCTTCCAAGGCTCTAGTTTCAGACCTTTATGGACCACACATCTATTTAACTTACAGTTTTACCCTTACTTCTAGGTAAATTAATTTCAATATAGGCTAGCCACACTTACCGATTCTCGTTGAGGTTTTGTGTTTCTATTCTAAACATACTATACGGAAAAATAAAATCAAAGTATTATTCAGTATATTTGATTTTACTTGTAAAACGATATCCCATCTTTTCGTCTCGGTTTCTGGGAGCAGTTTTTACAATGTTTGAACACGCAATACGGCATATTTTTGGAACTAAAATTCACGCGTCACCCAGTACTTACTCAACCAGCGCTTCGTTGCACTTTTACTGACTCGATGTAGTATCCGCTTTGTGTAGTGGTATCCGCTTCGTGCGCCTTAATCCCGTGTTCCGTGCGGAGTATCTAACTTTTTTTATAGGATCAGTGTCTGGTACTCACTACATGTTTTTAATTTTACCTCTCAAATTCTACATTTACTCTCATATCTCAAACTCAACATGTTTTGTTGGGGTTTGATGAGAAGCTATTGCTATAATTTGGTAGCATTCACTTATTCATTTATTTAAGAGTAGGATGCCTTGACCGGAAATGCTTTTAAAAATGTGTCAATTTAAAAAAAAAAATGTTGTTTGGTATTACAGAACTTTGTTCTCTCAATAATATTTACGTTTCGCTGTAGGAGATATTACAATTTTCAAAACATTTTACTAACAGTTAGCCGCATAGGTTTATAAAAAGCACTTGAAAATAGTACCTATATGGTGCGTGGGTCTAGCTGGGATTTAAACTCGGGTGCGTCGGATCGAAAGTAGCAGAAGTTATTGCTGAGCCATAATTGCCAATTATAGAGCCGATAACTCTATGTTACGTCGAAATTATACCGACTGGATTATATATTTTTTGTTCACTGGTATACAATAATAGGACAAATAAACAATTCTTAATTTATTATTAATTATACTAAAACCAAACAAAATATATTTTGGCAAAATAAATATTTTTATACATTGGCAAAACAGAAAAATATTAAAAGTATTACAGGAAAAACAATGTTTTTTTTTATTCATTCGGCATGAACAAAGTGACAGTACAAACAAAACCTAAAAATCTTGTTGGCTAAAAAGCCTCGCTCATAAACAACTTCACGTGTGACTTCACCAAACGAAACTTTGTATTGTCGCTACTCACCGCTAGATGTCACTTTTTGTAATTGTAATATTATTGTCTGAATTGTCATGAGAAAATTGAGTAAGGCTGGTTATTTCACTAAGCATTAGAAGCGCTAATAATAACATTTAAATAAGTTATTGACATTAAAAAATAATTTTAGGTATGAAATTAGGAAACAATAAAAATAATTCATATATTATTATCAGTGGTGGTTGACTTAACATTTAATGTAGTTTTAAAGAATCCCGATAGATGGTGCTTTCAACCAAAACGCTCATACCGCGGGAAATGCTGCGATTCGTAGACTTCGTCGTAGAACTACTTCAATAAAATTGTTATTACGGATTTGCGACTTGCGTAGCTAAATAAGTTTTGATGAAACAACGAGTATGGAGAAATTAATATTATGGGTATAGTTCAGAACAACTATAAACTTTGTAATAATCTATTTCTATATACTTAGGTATATTATAGAGAGGTAAAATTGTTTGTATGTATGTTTATAGAGGGTAATCTGCATAACTACTTATCCGATTTTGAAAATTCATTCACTGATAGAATGCGACAATATCCCCGAGTAACATAGGCTATATTGTATTATGTCTATACGTAAACAATGTCGCGGGCAGTTGCTAGTACCAAATAAATCAACCAATCCGAGCGAGAGTGGACCAGTAATTTATGTTGTAGGTTTTTTTATGAATCTGAGTAACAAGATAACGTCGTTCGCCTGATGGTAAGCGCCACGGTTGCCCAAAACAATTGCAATGTACTCTTTGATAAATATTACCGACTTAGGTCTGACATCGACATCTGCGTTTCAGAATATCTTTCGATATTACTTAGTTACTTCACGTTTCAGATTATCATCATCATCATCATCAGCAGCAGCCCATCACGTTCCCACTGCTGGGACACGGGCCTTCTCTCATAGATAGAGTATAGGCCATAACCTACCTCGCTGGCCCAGTGCGGGTTGGTGGATGTCACATGTTTTTGAATTTTTGTGATTAATTCTTGGACATGCCGGTTTCCTCACGATTCCTTTACCGTTTTTAGAGCGAGTGTTAAATGTGGTGCGGGGCCAGTGTGATTTAAACTCGGGTGCGTCAGATCGAAAGTCGCACGTGCTTCCCACTGAGCCACACTCGCACGTTTCAAATACTTTAATCTAAAAATTGTATCTATTAAAAGTACGCTGTGATTTAATGACGCATGTTCCGAAAAGTCACTTCTTATATTTAGTTTCTGTCGTACTTTGGTCTGGATATAGGAGAGAAATATTGGTGTAATGGTTGAGGAGGTGGGATCAAAACTCATACACCATTGAGGTAGCGGGTTCGATTCCCGCGACGGAACAAATGTTTGTGTCCAGAAAATAAAAAAAAACAAGCATTTGTTTCGTGACTGGGTGTTGTGGGTCGTCATAGATCCTGGTTCCCTAGATACAGGGAATTCTAGTTAGGGGGGTTATTAGATAAAATGATAAAATAAATGATATAAATGATTAGGAAATTAAGCAAAATATTTAATGGTTTTTTTCAATGATCACTTCAATGTCTGGTGGTAGGTTTCTCGTATGAGAGATGCCATCTGGATGGGTACCACCGCTTTGCCAGTTATTCAGCCGCCAAGCAGTAGTGTGTTCCGGTTTGAAGGGCATTGTAGCCAGTGAAATTACTGGGCATTATGAGACTCAACAGCTAATTGTCCCAGGGTGACGAGCGGAGTGCAGCACCGCGCAGGATTTTGCAAAACATAGTTCTGGGTGGTTCTGTTATTGTTATGGACTGGCGTATTGCTTACCATCAGGCAAACGTCCAGCTCGTCTCGTCATTAAGTTACATAAAAAAATGTCTTCTGTTCTTAACTGTATCTAGTAATCCAAATACATAGTATTCCCTGTATATAGGAAACCAGGAACTATATGAGGACTATGCATCACCTGATTCCTTCATCCCCACTCCATCTTAGGACCACCAGGCGAGGAGAGTCACTTCACCCTTATGTTGTGCACATACCACTACTCCGCACAAAGCTCTTCGCTGACTCTTTCATTATACTGATTAGGTATCTTTCATTATACTGAGGAGTAAAATTCTCTACCGGAATCCTTATTTCCTTCCAATTACAACCTGGGTCTCTTTAAGACAAGAGTGAATAGGCACCTGCCCATAAGGTGCTCCACCTTAGACCGCAACTACGCTTACCATCAGGTGAGTTGTTGTCAAACGTGAGCCAATTTCTTCATTTAAAAAACTGCCATCATTTATTGTCCCAATTACACCCAGACATTAAAAAATAATGTTCTTTAACAATTACAAACATTAGTCTCGTAGCGGGAATCGAACCCGCAAATCCACCGAGATCGTTAAAATTTGTTCATAAATTTCCTTTTTTTCATGTACAAGCGACTTTCCGACTCACCCGACTTCGAGTTCTTAAGTTCTGTGCGGATCTCGCTCTAAAACGGTAAAGGAAAATATCGTGACGAAACCGGCATGTTCAAGAATTCATCAAAAAACTTCAAGGACACCAACCCGCACTGGGCCAGCGTTGCGGATTATGGCCCATACCATAGAATACTAAGGGCATCACTCCGCAAAGAAATTTAAACAAATAGCGACTCTTGCTATGACGCAATAAAATTCAATTCAGCTCGCGTAGCGCTGCATACCTACCAGTCATCCCATACTCTCTCTATGAGAGAAGGCCCATGTCCCAGCTGTGGGAACGTAATGGGCTAATGATGATGATGATGATGTACAAGCGCAGTGTAGTGGGGCAGGACTGCAATTTAAAGTTGTTAGTGGCACAGCAGTCATGGCGCTTAACATCAGGATGTCCTTGTGATGATGTCGTCTTTTAGCTTCATTTCTAATTAACTGTGCATCAATTATGTAAGTCTTTTCTTTTGAAGGGTTGTTTGGAAGAAATTGATTTAAATCATAAGACCTCCTGTTGTTACGCTGATTAATAAGAAGTTAATTTTGTGCATTTTCAGGGATTTTGAAGAAAAACTGTTAATCTATTTAATAAGATATTTAACTATGAAACTAACTAATGTTTATGAGTCTCTTAGAAATAAAATAAACGAATACCAACCCATTTTGGGAGGCCGCCTGGGTACGTACCATCGCTTTGCCAGTTGTTCTACCGCCAAGCAGTAGTGCGCAAGCATTACTATGTTCCGGTTTGAAGGACATTGTAGCCAGTGAAATTACTGGGCATATGAGGTCTGATGTCTCGGGGTGATGAGCGCAATGCAGTGCTACGCAAAACTTTTTATGGTATTAAAAGTTCTGGGTGGCACTGCAATTGTTATGAGCAGGCGTGGTGCTTACCATCAGGCGAACGACTTGCTCGTCTCATCACTCAGTTCCATAAAACAAATTAAGACGATCTGCACGATATTTAAACTCCATTCAGCCTTGAGAAAACTTAGAGCATTAAATGTCTTCTTTACCTACATATTCACCTAAAACATTTTTTTAAGTAACTGCAGAGTTTAATTGACACCCCGTCTTAAATGTTTGACTCAATCATCGAGCCACCCCAAGTCCGTAAACATAGACGCGCAGGTAAACTAAATGGATTTTCTATCTAGTTATAAGTTATAACAGTATTGTAGGCTGCACGCTAGCGGAATTATGAAAGACCCATGATTAATCAGCGTCAACACACGTACATACGCTTTGTCCCAGCTCTATTTACCAACACATAGCTGTGACATCTCATTATGTACCGCGCTACATACGATCAACTATCTAGGAAGTTGCGCGCAAAAACCTAGCGCTAGGTGCTTGCCCCCGGCGGGACACGCACACTAATAAACCTACCCCCTGTCCACACACAAGCCGTTAAGGAGAGAGAACACTCGCTAGAAAAAGACAGCCATAAAAAACACCCGCTGGTGTGAGGCGATGCCCCCAAAAAAAGCACCAAAAACGCAATCTGCGCAACTTTCCGGCGCAGAATCGTTAACGACTCCCGCTCTCTTTATCGTACACGCCGTGCCTCCTATATTTCTATTTTTTCTCCGTCCGCTATTAGACGTAAGACTATTCATGATACATTACAAAATAGTTCTAATTTCAAATGCAGTAGAACTTAGTTTAGACCGACAAAAACGAGGCGTATAACTTACGCGCCGGCCGCTAGACGCACACAGCCGCACCGGAACAGAAATAACGATCGCATTTTTGACCGAAAAGGACGGACAGATGGCTGAAAAGAGAAGAAAAAAATGACGACCATTTTGCTTGGCGCACCTACGACGCTGGCGAGGTGAGCCGGTATGTATGCGATCTTTTTTCAGAAAAAAGCCAACCAAAACAAATGCACGTGGTCGAGTGTTATGACCGGAGGTTGGAAAAATTCTGGCGGCGGCTACGAGATGCCGTTACTGGCGCGATTTTTTTCCGCGCGCGATTTAGTTGCGGAAAAAGTAACTCGGTGGCGCTTTCGTCGTTGATTCTGCGAGCTCGGAGATTTAAGATAACGCCGTGGATTTTTACAATGAGATTAATTGCTATAGAATGGCAAATAGAAGAATATCTTCGTATAGGTATAATAAAATCGAAAGGCAATTAATTACCTGGACTTTACCCATTTCATTTTTTTCTGTGAGATATCGTTTTTTTGCTTTGTGGATTTTGAAGTTGATTTAACCTGTTTTGCTACTTATGGCATTGTGAAAGATTTTAAATTGCAAAAAGCTGATGACTCCACCCCATAGAGGCAGAAAAAAGCTTTTGCCTAAGCATAAGTAAGCTGCTAAATAGCAAAAATCAACCACTATGTGTAGAAAAGGTTAAATAAAACAAGAGTTTACTTTAAGATGTATCATTTATTTGGAATTATTTTAATAAATTGTTTAATCATGTAGGTATACTTACAAATTTAAATAAAACTAGTACCTAGAGAAAAATACCTACTTATTTAGAAATAAAGGGTATTTATACTTACTCATATTCCGAAAAAATAGAAACTTTAATCTGTTTGTATTAATCTTTATACTATAAAAATAATAAAGAGCAGTTATTTACCGTCAGAGTTACTCTTGAGTTTCCAGAGAGATATAATTGAACTTTAAATATTGAAGTAGGTATATTAGTTTATTCAGTAATTCTAAAACATTTTTAGTAAGTTTTACGTATTGAAATTAATATTTCAATAATTCCCGTAGTCAGAATGTGTCGCCAATACAACGAGATTCTTCAATATAACAGAGACATCGATATATTTAATTCTAAGTTGCACCTCTTTCAGAAGCAATAAAAAAGATAATGTTTAATATTGAATGATGCATATTGATATCATATTGATGATGATAGGGGGAGACCTTTGCCCAGCAGTGGGAAAGCATTGGTTAAAAAAAATTGAATGATAATCTATATATTATACTTAAATTTTTGTTTATGCAAATGTTGAATTTAATTTAAAAATAATAATTTGTTATCGTATGTTATTAAACTAATGATATGATCATTTATTTATATTATTGTTGAACTTTAGCGATTGTATTCCTTATTAATAACAATAATGATGCAATTAGGCATACATACTTTTGCAATGTAATTTAGAACAATACCATGTACAACACATACTTAAGTCTGTTTATGATTGCATTCTGTTTTGTATGCTATTGAATAAATAAATAAATATATTATATCAAATCAGTACAATCGTTCTTAGACTTAATAAACATAGGAACCTCTATTGGAGTCAAAACTGTATATAGCTATGAAGGTAAACTTAACCCATCCTATCAACGTTCCCGTTTGGAGCGCCCAAGCATTGCAAAGCGTTGCGAAGCGATGAACTGAAAATGCTTACACATTTTCTGATGATGCACTGCCGCTGCCATGACCCTGTTCAGTTCACTGGAGAGTCTGGAAATGAGAGATTAGTTTTGTGAGATATTTGTACAGAGATATGTGGGTACGGCGGTGCTTGCGGTGGAATTTGATCGAAACGTAAAAAGTCAAAATTGTATCTACTGTTACGACTATAAATGCAAAAGTTTGTATGATTGATTGATTTATTTATTTCATTCATCATTATCAGCCCATCTCGTTCCCACTGCTGGGATTAACCTTCAGTCATAGAGAGAGTGTGGGCCATAATCCACCACGCTGGCCCAGTGCGAGTTGGTGGATGTCACATGTCCTTAAATCTTTGTGATTAATTCTTGGACATGCCGGTTTCCTCACGATGTTTTTCTTCACCGTTTTTAGAGCGAGTGTTAAATCCGCACATAACTTAAGAATGTCAGTGGTGCGGGACCCAGCGGGATTCGAACTTGGGTGCGTCGGATCAAAAGTCGCACGTGCTCCCACTGGGCCACACTCGTTCGCTTTATTTTTTTATTTTAGTGTACTTAAACAAATATTTACTTAAGTTTATGCTAATAACGGAAAATACAGTATAGTAGGAAGGTAGTTTGTACCGCTGGGACTCAGGCCTTCCCTCGTATAGAGAGTATGGGCCATAATCCACCACGCTGACCCAGTGCAGGTCACATGTCCTTGAATTTTTGTGAATAATTCTTGGATTTTTAGACGTTATAAATACATATCAAATTAAAAAATGTTAACCTAGATAACAACTTTATTTAAATGCGTTAATACCCTCTTCACGCCGCAACGGCTGAACGAATTCTGATGAAATCTGGTATAGTGGTACTCTAGATTCTGGAACAGCACATAGGAAACTTTTCATCCGCGAGTGAAACTGCAGCACGTAGCTAGTTAAGATAAATCTGTGCGCGAATAGACCCGAATTTATTAGAGAAACTTTAAACACCACTACACGTAAAACGGGCGCTGCTTGCGGGGACTGGTCTCATACCTATTTATATTTTATTTACACTTTTTGTTAATGATATTACGACTATTGGATATCTGACTCGCACTTCTTATTTTACATTCTGTTAATTTTAATTTATACCTAATTGTTCATTGTTATATTTCGACTTTCGAGACATTTTAAAAGAGTTGAAAAGAAAGACATCCCCGCAGAGTTCCTTGGTACTATCTTCTCAAGCGGGCGTATATCCGAAGCACTGGTAGAGTCAGTTTTCGCATTTCTTTTCAGCACCCAGACTTCAATTTGAGTATAGGAATGAAATGGGTAAGCATACTTACCTTTATTTCAAAGTCATGTTCACTTAACTTAGAATATTTAACATATTTTTAATTTTTATTTGTATCACGTGTTTATGTCCTGTAAAAGTGCACTTTTGTGCCTATTTAATAAATGATATTTGACTTTGACTTTGAAAACATAAAAATTTGATAATTTTACCTTGTAATAAAATGTTTCCTGATTTTCCATTTCTCCTTCTAAATTCTACTGCACCTGAAAAATTAATTTCAATATTTTATTATCTCCTAATTATTATTAGGTATGTTGTTTGTCAATTAGGCCAGATTCAAGAAATAAATATATATTATAATTCAAATTATCGACTACTTCTTGGAAGCGCTAAAAGCTTGTTAGTGAGTTTTGCTAATTTTCTTAGATGGTGCATCTGTAAACACTTATTATTTGTATTATTTCCATTATTACATTAGCGTTCAAAGAATACAACATTTCGGAAACAAAACAAATGAATTTTTTTTTGTTTTTGTTGAGAGAAAATTTTCTGAGGGAGAAATTTTTTATCCGAACATTTTTTGTTTAATAAATCTAATGTTGAGTAATTTTGCGTTGAAAGTAAATTATGAAATTTTACTTGATTGTATAAACTGGCCATTAGTGATCCGATTGTTATAAATTAACAATAATTGCATAAAGTATTTAGTAACCAATAAAAAGGTTTTAAAAATCCAAAAAAACCTATGATTTGTATCTCTACCTATAGAAATAAAAAATAAAGTTTTTGAAAAAAAACAAGTACCTACTTTAAAATTAAACTCATATTTCTTGATTTTGTTAATTTTTTCAAAAAGTGGTCGAATCAATTTCGATAAAATTATATGGGACCACCTCTGAAGTATGACTTACCAAACAAAAAAAGAATCGAAGGCGCAGTAATAGAGTAACATACATACAAAAAAAGAAACGTACAGTTGAATTGAGAACCTCCTCCTTTTTTTGAAGTCAGTTAAAAATAAAATAATGTTCGTTGGTAATCGCTTAATTTGAGAACGACTGGAACGATTGGATTTTTTTTTAATTTTTCTAATAATCCAAATCAGTTAAAAAAATTAGAAACTTGTCTGGAAAATTGGCAAAATCGGAAAAAACTGAAAGTGCTTTTCGGATGAAACCGCGAGACGAAGCTAGTTTCTTAAGAATAGCAGGCATGCTTTAGAAGACACATAAATACATGGTTAGGTATTTTAAATCAATTAAACAAATATATATATATATATAATAAGTTATATAATAATATATTGGCTAAATTTCAAATTATATGTAACTAGCTATAATTTACAAAAAAACTGTGATTCTAAGAATAATTAAATAAATAAATACCTTCTTTGTACAGGAACATTGATAGTGCAGGAACAGCAACGGAAGAGGCAGCCGAATCGAAGATGACGCTTTACAGACGGGATGAGTCTCTAACTCGTCTTTCTGATTGAAGGATTTCTTCAGCTTGGGGGATGTTTTTACCTGAAATTTAATAAGAGAAACGTTTTTATTGTGATGTAAATAGGTACTTTTTAGACTAATAAGCTTTTCGTTAAAAATAAAATTTTCAAGACAAGTTTTTAATAAATTCGTAATCGGAATCGCGAGCAGATTAAAATGAGCTCTAACACTAGTAGTTTACGATTATCTGTCAAGGAGTTCCATTGCCCACCTTCCGTCTCCTTCATCAGATCAGCTGGCTGTCACCAAAAAATTGCATTATCATCGGACTTTGACAAATATGCAAAATTTCAACTTCGTAGGACAAGAGGAAATGGTTCTGGTTCAGCTTGCAAGATTCCACCCAGTTAAACATAGTTACATATATACATTGCGCAGTTAAATAAAAGCTTGTATAAAGTTGGAAGTAGAAAGGCGGAAATAAGTAATCAAGTCTTTTACCATTCGCTATATCTACAATCATCTTTATCCTGTTATTCTAATACAATACAATACAATTGTATACAATTTGTATCATGTCTTTATGACCTTTAAGTTTCTTTAAAAGTTTAAAAGGTTCTTTTGTGCCTATTTAATAAATGATATTTGACTTTGACTTTGACTTTGAATATAATAACACTTTATTGCTCTCCAAATACACACACAATTAAAAAAAAATAACTAATAAGGACGGATCATTGAGGTACAATGGGCGGCCTTATCGCTTAGAGTGACTTCTTTCAGACAACCTTTGGATGGACAGAACAGGTATGAGAAACATTGCGGTTTGGTGGTTTACATAATAGGAATAAGGTAATATTATATCCGATAAGTAAAAAACATATATATGGAAAGTACAAGGAAAAGAGCCTTATCCTGTAAATTTTTATTCTCATTTCAGTGACGAGACGAGCAAGTCTCGAGCGAGCCTGATGGCAAAACGCCTGCCCATAACAGTTGCAGCACCACCCAGAACTTTGTATTGCATCATCCTCCGCGACACTGTGCTGCTCTCGTCACCCTGAGACGTTATTTCAAGCAATGATGAGACATTATTTCCTAGTACTTCACGCTTGCACACTACTGCTTGAAATGTAATTAGTTTAGTTTTTAAACGTTGTAGGTATGTTTAAGTAATCGCAACATTTAGACACTCTAGCTAAGAAGTCCATTATTTAGCTAGACTGAAAAATCTTATACATAATTGGATTACTGTTGGGGATGCATACGTTATTTTTCGGTACATGATCGGGGGTTTACGCCTATTAATTTTCGGCTAGATCAGTTTGACGCGATGACGGTAGGGTACCTAATTATATTACCTACCCTCGTCTAGACGTTGACATGTCAGTATGAGGGATAACCTATCGCTTATATGTAGATATAAGGTCCATTGATGAAGCGAAATATTAGAATGTATTTTATAACATTAGATTTAAATAAAAAAAACATGACAGAGCTTTTAGCGATAAGTCCGCCCGTTGTACTATAGTTTTTTAAACTTCTGCATTAGATTTATATTTGGCCTACGTCAATACGATCACGTTTACGAATTTCGCACTAAACTCAAGTGGCTTCCTATTCGTCTTCGCCGGAATGCTCATATCTTGTCCTCCTTTACAATATTTTGTTCAATCCCTCTTCCCCACGCTAACTTCAGGAACGTTTCGAATTTCTTCCCGCCTCCGACTCTTGTTCACTAAGGTCTTCAGAGAACTTACTGCTAAAGACTCCACCTCACCGCACAACTTTTTATGATTACACTGTGGAAACTTTACTGTGGAAGCTGTTCGTTTGTGGAACGCGTTACTAACTTCGATTAAACGGGCACCCTCGCTGGATACTTTTAAACACCGTGTAAAAGTATTTTACCATTCGATATAGCTACAATCATCTTTATCTTATACATATATACTTGGCAAAACGGAATGTTCCAAGCATCTTTGTCTTCTATATAATTATTAACTGTATAGTATGCTTTTCTCATTAGAACAGTCTTTACGCGTAATTAGAAGTTACTTTCAGAGAGCTCCGTTATACGTTTTGAAATTTTATTATAAAAACAAAACTATTAAATCACGATGTAAGAAGTTCTAAACACTAATTACCAAAATAACATGCAAAGCGCAGTGAGAACGTTACTCGTAAACCACTGGAACTGCGAACTACAAGTTTTAATGATAACTTCGGCTGTCAGATATAAACATATTAATAGCTCTCCCGCGAGTTTTAATTGCACTAACTTTTAGAACATTATCCGTATTGTTTGTAAATGATTAATAGATTTAGTTATAATTATGTCTCTATAGGTACTTAAATAAAGAGACGGTAAAATAATAATAGAAATGAGGATACGATTTTTGTGTCTAGGTTTAGACTGACTAAAACGAATAAGTCCTTTATGAGCAACTGCCTACATTTTATAATAAAATTCCATAGTGTATAACGGAGCTCACAGAATGTAAATTCAAATTACGCGTAAAGACTGTTTTAAAGAGAAAAGCGTACTATACTGTTCGTAATTTTATAGAAGATAAAGATGCTAGGGACATTCCACTTCTGCAAAGTAGCCAACTGGTACTTTGGAACCATAACATTTTAGAAAACCAAAAAACATTAAACAAAATCTCTAAAAAAATGCCCCTCAGTTTCTTGCCGTATCTTCTGAGAAGTGGTTCTTTTTTCAATACGGTAGTAGAGTCATGGTTATAATTTGCCGTTCATAAGTGTGTATGTGATGCCAAAAATGAATAAAGAGATTTTTATTAATTGATTAAATAAATAACGCCCAACGATCACATACGTAGATCCTGACCCCGCACTAGGATTCCCTGTATCTAGGGAACCAGGAACTATGAGGACCATGGTCCAACAACACCCAGACACGAAACAAATGCTTGCGCTTTTTTTTTCTTTGCACAAACATTTGTACTTTCGCGGGAATTGAACCCGCAACCAGTGGTGTATGAGATTTGAGCCAACCTGCCCAACCACTACACCACAGAGGCTGTCGATTGATCGATAATTATTATTTTATTAAAATGTTTTTAATTTATTATTTACTTGGCTGCGCCCCGCGGTTACACTGCGGTTTTCTGGGATTAAAAGTAGCCTATGTCCTTTTCCAGGACCTAAACCGACGTAGTTAGCTCTTAAATCTAATAATGCCTCGTAATTTCAACGCCTACAATGGTCAACAGGGCGTAGTACGTAACGTAGGAGTAAAATACGTTTTTTTATTATTAACTAGCTTTTTCCCGTAATTTCGTCCTCGTGAACAAAGTTCAAAGTTCAAACGACAGACGACCATATTCGTATTTTTTCCAAAACTAGCTTAGCAAGATCTCCCCAGAATATGAGAGCGCGTACTAAGAAGAGCTCAAGTTGCCTAACAGATTTTGATGTAACATACCCTATAATCTAGGTTGGGACTGACCCTGAAAACCAAATTAATATCCGTTCAGCAGTTTCAGAACTAAACACAAACAAAAAAATAAAAATTAATCTGACTGACTGACAAAAAAATCTAAAACCGTGAATTCGTCTTCTGTAGGTCCCTCTAAATAGTCGGTCCCAGTTGGGTTTTCAAAAATATCTTCAATGTACAGAATTGGCTCAGTCCATGTTTATAATAGTATATATGTAGAATATAGATATATGTAGAAATTTTATAACAGTATATTTGTAGAATATAGATTAAATCATTAAACAAAAACATAAGAACATCAACCGAATTTTCTATCGTGCGGACATCTTATGTAGAGGGTGTTACGGAAGGGGTAGAAAGCTGACGCTCTGCAGGGCGACAAGTTGGATAAAGCGTAAATATCGGAGGGTGGCTCTGGCCGAATTCGCGCGAGGATGTGGGCGGGGGTGTAGTATATGCGAAAAGCATAGATGTTGCTCTTGATAGAAAAAGAAATAAATATATCTACTAGACATAAGGTAAAATTGTGGTTATGTACGAATTGTTTTTTTATTGATAGCTAATGCAAAAATAATAATAAAACTTACTGTATGCGTTCCCAAAAGTAAATAATTCCACATTTTTATTTTATCTCCATTATATCTTATTCACAAAAATAGGAACTGTAGATATTACTTCGTGAAAGTAGATAGACATTTGATATGAACAAGGTATGCAAGTACGAATAAACAAATCAAAAATAAAACATTGTACCCGACCCGTAGCACTTGCACAACTGATTAAAAACTACAAACAGTAATAAAATTTAACCCCTCAACTTGAACCGTGAGAATCACAGCATCTCAAACAATCTCAACATCAAACCATCAACAAAGAAACTTCGTTGGATTTCACATATTTTACTTAAAATTAAAATTTAAAAAGAATAAATTAATTCAACATTTGAACTATAACCGGTCACCGTGAGATGGTCAGAGATCATCTTTATAAAATAGGGTTCCCACAATTACGCATGCGTTGACCTTGGGTCACTAGGGGTAACCCTAGCTTGACCGTTGATCTTGTAAACTAGCTTTTTTGATATGATAATAGTTGAGATAATTTTAATACCAGTTCATCTGAATCTTGTAATGTTTTCTATAAGAAGTTTTTGATATAGTCATATGAAGATTCGATAATTTGAATCGATAATACTATTTGTATTCGATATTGGAGTATTTAATACTGATTCGATAATTTGAATTTATTAAATTTTTTGAATTTATTGTTGCTTATTATATTAACTCAATTGTCAATAAGACAATTTGTCAGAGTATCAAGTTCTGCGCTATGTATATAGATAAGAACACATCAGAAGAATTAGCGAGAATAAAACACATATATTTAAATGTTAGTCGAAAAAATGAAAAATGTAACAATAATAGAAATGTGTGAAATTCTTGCATATACTACAAAACATTGCTTGAATTCACATCATGGTGGCAGTGAAGGCGGACCACTTGAGGACATGATGTATCTGTGTGTGCTACGCACACATACATATATTAGAGTGTATATGTGTTATATTAGAAACTCAAATGCGAGTAGAGTATTAGTTATGACATTTTAAATCTGAAACGCAAGGAAAATATCTAGTGTAATTCCGCTGAATATTATGTAGGTTGTTGTTTGAATAATATAATATGTATGGGGGTAGATAGTAAATGAAAAAGGAATTGATATAAAAAAATAAATAAAATTCCCTCCGCTCTTTTCTTCCATTAGATTCCTTACGACAATATGTAGAAATTAAAAAAAACATTGATTGTCATAAGTAATTGTTTTTACGCTAAGTGCACATAAGTACTGCAAATATGAGAAATTTTTAGAGAAATACTTATTTCTTCTGGAGAGGTCCGGTAACATCTATAATAATGATGATGATCATCATTATAAGCCCATAGCCTTCACTTCTGGGTCACAAGTCTTCGACTCCGAGGTCCGAGATTAGCCAAATATCACCCTTATTTAGTAGATATTCCGACAAAGCGTGCAAGTCGTTTCGGTACCACGTTTATAGTGCGTACCGCTAAGGAATGGAACTCATTGCCGTCTTCTCAGTTTTCTGATAACTACAATCTGGGTATCTTCAAGATCAGAGCAAATAGGTATCTTCTAGATCTACGTGCTCCATCTTCGGCCACATCGTAACTTAACATCAGGCGAGATGGTGGTCAAACGTAGATGTATCTTATGTAAAAAGAAAAAAAAAGACTGCTATAACGCTTTCTCATTTCTTTAAGCTTCTTCTTGCAGTTTTTAGGGTGATGAAGGAATAACTCATTAGTGTATAGTTGGGATTCGAACTTCACTTCGTGATATCCGAAGTCGGACCCTTTATCTTCCAGCTGCACTCGTTATGTCATGATGGTGGTCTTTATGTGTCAAACCAAATCTGAAAAAAAAAATAAAGACGTTTTTCAAAATGCTTTACCTATTCGATGTGTATGCATAGTGTTTGTATAAGTAAGTGCATTAACATAGACAAAGAACTATTCAAACAACGAATAACTAGCTTTTACGCTTTCAGACAAGGATTCGCAATTAGCATAGGTAACCATATTAATTCTGCTAACTTAATTCCTTTATAACAAAATACTCTACCGAGACCAAATTTATCTAAAACTACAAACTAATACCGAAAATATCTGCACGCACCCCAACTACACTCTAACCGAACACTGTGCCCGAAAATGCACACAGAGTCCAAGCCTGCCTGAATAGTTGGGAGACACTCCCAATACAATGTGTTAGATGGAAAACAGTGTGGCAACTTAGCGAATCTAATCCCGTGTGAGCCGACGTAGCGCCCGCGGCGTCATACTGACGTTACATTATGTGTGTGGGCCTGTGTGCGTGAGTTTGTCTGTGTGCAAGGCGAAGTTAGATCGTCCACACTTTACCGCGGACCTCGATAGGAGAAGTAAGGCTGCAGGGGATACTGGACCGAGAGTTTCCTCGTAATAACCATTTCTACCGTATCATCGCAAGTTTAGCGGTATTTTATCGGGTACACTTTGGAGAGAAAAAGCGGGTGATGAGGATTTACCAGTTGGGTCCCCGCGACTCGTTAAAGGATTTTTTTAAGCAAATTAACTAACTTTACTACTTACTTTTTTCCTTTTATTTTTATTGATTATCTTTATCTTCTTTATATATTTATGAAAATATAATGCACGTTCGTAAAACCTTCCACAAATTCAAAATAAATAGAGACCATCATAACATAAACACTAGAAATAGGATAGGATTGTTTACCTAGGTTTAGACTGACAAAAACCGAAAAGTGCTGCATGGGCAACTGCGTACGTTTTAATAATAATATTCCAAAATGTATAACAGAGCTCACAGAAAGTAAATTCAAATGAAGCGTTAAGACTGTTCTAATGAGAAAAACTACTGGTCGTAATTATTTAGAAGACAAAGATGTTCTGCAAAGTAGCCAACTGGTATATAAGAAACATGACATTGTAGATAACAAAAATATTGTATCAAAATCTCTAAAACAAATGCCCCTCAGTTTCTTACCGTATCTTCTGAGTAGTGGTTCTTTTTCGGATAAGTTGGTAGAGTCATTGTAATAATTTGGCGTTCATAAGTGCGTCTGTGATGCCAAACATGAATTATAAAGAGATTTTGATTTGATTACGAAGTATATATTATTATTTTTTGTTAGGTCGCTGAACTTTCTAATAAGTACAAAATTTAACAACTCTAGTTTTAAAGACATTAATATATGTATGTCAGTCGTCGTTCTATGCATTCATATGCTATTCAGTAAAAGGCCATTTAATATTATTTTCAGAAATTCCACCCTCGCCTGCCCATATGCGTTGGCCGGCTTCTAACATCATTAATCTAACTTTCGTTCTACCCTTTATAATAGTTCGGCCACCCCAGTGGGTGCAAGACCGGTGGGGTGGCGGGGGTTGAATTAACATACGAATTCGGACCCGTCCTCGCCGAGCTTCTTGGGGGGATGAAATTTAAGTTTCACGTTCATGCTATATATTGATCCGGCGTTTTTGGTAGTTTAAATGATGCGATGGAAAATTCACATGACTAGCGTAACATAGATATTATTTTAGATGAGTCATTTTTAACAGCCTCTATGGTGTAGTGGTTGGGCAGGTTAGCTCAAGCACTGAGGTTGCGAGTTCGATTCACGCGACGGGACAAATGTATGTGCACAAAAAATAGAAGCGCAAGCATTTGTTTTGTGTCTGGGTGTTGTGGTACTGATTCCCTAGATACAAGAAATCTTAGTAAGGGGCCACAATCTATCTATGTGATCGTTGGGCGTATTTATTAATATATAAATGTACAAATTAAAAGCAGTTTTGGAGTACAATGTATCAAATTAGGAAACAGTATGAATTGTTAAGGTAACACCACAAACCACAATACAGAAAAAGCAACAAATAAATAACTTATTACTTAATCATACAAATTGAAAACAATATAAATAATATGTTTTTTGATGAAAAATATTTTTTTAAAGACAAGCTTTTAACAAATTCGTAATCGGAACCGTAAGCAGATTAAAATGAGCCCAAACACTAGCAGTTTACGATTATCCGTCAAGGAGTTCTATTGCCCACCTTCCGTCTCCATCATCAGATTAGCTAGCTGTCAAGTATTCAAATAATAATAGATATCGCTTTTAGCGATAAGGCCGCCCATTGTAACACTTTCTTTAATGTTTTTATGTGATGTCTTTAATTTAATGTTTGAAATAAAGCGGTCATCTATCTATAAAAATTTTAGCTCCGTAGGATAAGAGGCAGTGGTTCTAATTCAGCTTGCAAGATTCCACCCGGACAAACATGTATTGCAAGTTAAATAAAAGCTTGTAAAAATAGAAAACAGGGTATGGGTTAGGGTACAATGATTTTTTCGCAATACTTATCTATCTCTATATACATTTCAAAACAAACACGTATGTCGGTATATTCCTTTAATAATTCTAAACTACTTGATGCTATGTGATGGGGTTTTTACCATCATTTAGAGAAAGATTAACTGTAAGTTTTTTTTCACATTCGCACACGTGCGTTCAATATTCCTCAGACGTCTTTATTAACCCCCGACGCAAAAAAGGGGGGTGCTATAAGTTTGACCACTATCTGTGTCTGTGGCACCGTAGTTCTTAAATGGGTTAACCGATTTGGATGCGATTTTTTTATTTGAAAGCAGGTGTTTTTAGACATAAAATAATAAAATAAAATTCGGTTCAGCCGTTTTTATGTCGGGGGTTATTATATTTTAGTTTACTGAAATTCGCTTGTTAAACAACTGAGTGACGAGACGATCATGTCGTTCCCCTTCACCGTTCACCATCCATTTTTCAGCTGCCACACAGAACCTTGTTTAGCATAAGTTACAACACAGCACTGCGCTTGTCACCCTGAGACAACAGCTCTTAAGTCACATAATGCCCAGTAATATAGACTCATTTGACGTTCCCCAAACATCAAACATTGTAATTGCAAACCCCATAAATATTCATGGGCAGTAGGCAGAACCCTGCACGTATTAGATAAAACTGATTGGATCTCAGCGAAGAGGAAATGATGCAAAAGGACAAGCAATATGGAATCAATTAGTATTCCGCAGAGAGGCGAGTCGGGTATAGGTACTCAGGTGTATGTAGGTAGGTAGTTGCAGGTCGGTGATGTTTTATCATGTTTCTTCGGTTACCGAACGAAGATATTGTAAGGCAGTTACCACACCTGCCTTATTTTAATTCATTATGTATTATGATAGTAAGGTACCTACTGTATATTTTTTACATTACTTAGATCTACGTTTGACCACCATCTTGCCTGATGTTAAGACGATGTGGCCGAAGATGGACCATGTAAATCTAGAAGATACCTATTGAAATAAAATAAAATAAACCTTAATATATAAACATACATATAAACAGTTATCTTCTGTAATAGTAATTTATCTTTCGACAAACGCCTCCTCTAAAGATATCAATTTTGTCATTGAAGTCCAATCTGTTTCCATTATTTTTATTTTCCTTCGTTTAATCTGCCTGCATCTGCTTCTTTTGCCATATCATATTTTGTTATTAGTTTAGTTTTTTCGATTGTTATTTAATTCTTAATATAGACTATGTGGTTAATAAAACTTATTGCAAACTCTTTTAGCCAATTTGGGTGAACAACTCAACCAACTCTATTAACTCTTCTCAAGGCAACGTTGCAACAGATAATGCTTCGTTGCTAAAAATAATCTAGTGATGGCCACAGCACGTAGACATCAGTTCATCGGTTCACTGCAGACGGACCATTGAGCCGTGACGATCTGAGATCAAAAGATGCGCCGTTTTGCCGCCCGCAGTGTTGCCCGATTGCGGATGCACAGGCTTCCTTGTTGGCGATCTGTATGATAAAAGAGATGTCGGGTGTACCTACTTATACACAGCCTGTCCCCGCGACTTCGTCCGCGTGAACGAGAGAGTAAGCCCATATAAGCCATTTCACTTAACTTCACGTAAAAATATTAAAAAAAAACACTTCTTGTTTGAATGGATTTTGTGGAGTTGCCATAACAGTATTATTTCGAGTACTATGTAACATTTATTTATTTAATTCTTTATTGCACTATTACAAGTACTGTACTTAAGGAGAACTTAATGCTAAAGCATTTTCTACCAGTTATCCAGTGACGGTAAAAGAAAGTATATATATATATATATGTATTTTTCTTATTTTTTTTATTTAAGTATATGTGGATTTTTTTGGTTTATATATATATATATATATATATATATATATATATTTGTGTTTATGTGAGTTTTTTTACTGTAATGTTTCGTCTGATTGTTCGTGATGTCATGGACAGGGTTCCGACTGAAAAACAGTGCTAAGGTACTCGCGCAACATTTCACTGGTTGTATTTATTGTTTTTTGTTATGTCCTTATTCTAGTATGTTCAGTGTAATGTTGTGATGTCACGAATAAATGTGTTTTCTTTCTTTCTTCTTTCTTTTTAACCGACTTCAAAAAAGGAGAAGGTCAAATATCCATGAAATTTATAAGGGACCACTTCGTACCTATATTGAACACAACGCAAAATAATTTTCCAAATCGGTTCATAAATGACGGAGTTCTGAGGTAACAAACATAAAAAAAACTATCGAATAGAGAACCTCCTCCTTTTTTTAGGCGGTTCAAAATAGCATTAATATACCTCCGACAGCAATGAAAGCATCAACAGTCAAAAGCCGATAATAGTATGTACAGTCTTACAACAAATTTCGCAATAAAATAAAAATAAATTCATGTATATAAAACATTAACACATTTGCAGCATTTTGTGTTTTTCATTGTTTTTTTTACTAGTTTAGCTTGCGATTGACCACTATCTCATCTGATGATAAGCGATGATGTGGTCTAAAGTGTAACACGCTCGCTTATAAGATACCTGTTCACTCTCGACTTTAAGACTCCCAGGTTGACATAATATATCATCTTACTATATTATAGGGCATCATTGCAAAACCCATCCAAAAAATTAAAATAAAATACTTTGCTCCCTTCTGTTACATGACATTATTTTCTTTAATATATTCGAGGATAGCAATATCCACACAACAACATTGCGCCTAAGAACCCCAATACCCAAATCCTCAACAGAAAGGGACGGAGCACTAACCCTTACAAACGGCGAAATTAATTCGCGAAAACAAGACAAGGGGGTGAACCCTCCAACTTGAAAATCCCGGGCCATTCAAGAAATTGCCGTCCTCCGGGGTGGTATAACGCTTTATCTAGCGCCCTTACCAACCCTTTCGTCGATCGTGACCACTCCGGTGGCTTACACATTGTGTGCACCTCTTGGTTTTGAAAATGAAATATGTTATGTTTCAAACATGCCGCGCAAAAGGTCACCACAGAACTAAAGAAAGTCAGTGGCGCG
The DNA here is from genome assembly GCA_951640565.1 of Petrophora chlorosata. Classification (NCBI taxonomy): domain Eukaryota; kingdom Metazoa; phylum Arthropoda; class Insecta; order Lepidoptera; family Geometridae; genus Petrophora; species Petrophora chlorosata. The sequence continues at coordinate 4,958,590 of OX621207.1, forward strand.
CGGCCAATGAGATTCGAACTCGGGTGCGTTGGATCGAAAGACGCACGTTCTCCCACTGAGCCACACTCGCTCGCATATTTTGAATATTATTCTAAAATTTTGAAGGCATAGTCTGTACGCTCACCAAGCAACCCTCCCCGAATAGCTCCAAGATCGTTCGCTATAATTGTGCGCCGCTCATTATGCCGGATCCAGTCGCGACCCGCTTCGCGCTTATCTTTGCCCGTTATATATCTTTGGACGTTATTTCTTTGTAATGTCTAAAGGTTTTATATCTTTGTTATGTTGGTGTAGCGCGTTATCTTTGGAAGTATTATTAACTTTGAATGGAAGCTTTGATCATTCATGTGCCCTTATTTTTATCATGTCGATCTAATATGTCCTACTTATATTATAAATGCGAAAGTTTATGAGGATGGATGGATGGGTGTTTCTTACTCAGTTCTCACTCTTTTTTACAGGCTAGCCTTTATATATTGTATAACCCTAGGGGAGGGCACTGTACGCTCAAACACGGGCGATGAGCCTAGTTCGGCAGCAGATACCTCAACATTATAAATTTGTCAAGCAGCCGTATAAGTTTAAGCTTATTGAAAAAATGATTTATTATTATTAATATTACTTAATCGCGCAAAAGCTACTGAACGGATTTTGATGTTAGGTATGTAAGTAGGTACTTTAAGTATTTTTATCCCGAAAAACCACGGGTTAAATCACAGAGCGCAACTAGCTTTTTTTTTATTTACCACGTTTTTATTAAGTCACTTTGTTGTTGGTATGTCTGTCTGTCTGTCGTTCCAGGTGGAATCTTGCAACTGAAATTTCGAGCACTTCCCGATTAGCTATCCAGCTGAAACGTTCAGGGTGGCTCACAACTCGATGAAAATGTATTCTAATCCATATTGGAACCATAAAAGGCGTATAAGAACGTGGATTTTATAATATATTTTTTAGGTGTAACTGAGTGGCGTGACGAGCAAGTCGTTTGCCTGATGGTAAGCGCCACGCCTGCCCATTACAATTGCAGTGCCACCCAAAACCTTAATACTATTAAAAGCACTGCGTAGCACTGCACTGCGCACATCACCTCGAGGCATCAGATGCCCTGTAATTTTGCTGGCTACAATGCCCTTCAAACCGGAACACAGTAATGCTTGCGCACTACTGCTTGTTAGCAGAATAACTGGAAAAGTGGTGGTAGGTACCTACCCAGACGGCCTCATGCATACAAGAAACCTACCACAAGTAATTCACTATAATAGCGTAGCCAGCTCAAAGTAGATAACGTAAACGGAAACCAGTTTTTAATAAATAAACTCTACACAAGATACTCTTACTAGAACTACAGTTAATAGACAGTCAATCGGTCTTTTATCGGATACATTTCAGCGAGTATGCGTCGGAATAACATCTATACGTTTGTTTGCTATAAAAAAGAACCTACAATTAATTCCCCCGTCCCCATTTCATCATCGGACTACTAGACGAACGGCAACGCGCCACCGTTTTATGGTGGACATTCCTCCTGCGCGCACTAGGCGTTTCGCTTCCACTTTCATTAAGCGCACCGCTAACGAGTTGAACTCCCTACCGGGGTCAATGTTTCCCGATACTTACAATCTAGGTATCTTCAAATCTCGAACAGGTACTATCTTGGCAAGCGTGCTACATCGTCGACCGCATCATCGCTTACCATCAGGTGAGATAGTGGGCAAACGCAAGCCAATAATGTATAATAAAAAAGTTAAAAAAAAATCTCATTGATCCATTGTAGAGGAGCTAACAAGTATAAGAGAAACTTATATACATTGTATGGAATTAATGTAATAAAAAAATACATACACAGAATTCAGACTCAGATCTTATATCTAATACTTATATTAATAAAGAGCGAGTGTGGCTCAGTGGGAGCACGTGCGACTTTCAATCCGACGCACCCGAGTTCGAATCCCGCTGGCCCCGCACCACTGACTTTCTTAAGATATGTGCGGATTTAACACTCGCTCTAGAAACGGTGAAGGAAAACATCGTGAGGAAACCGGCATGTTCAAGAATTTTTTACAAAAAGTCAAGGACATGTGACATCCACCAACCCGCACTGGGCCAGCGATTATGGCCCATCCTCTCTCTATGAGAGAAGGCCCGTGTCCTAGCAATGGGAACGTGATGGGCTGATGATGATGAATATTAATAAAAGCTAAAATAAAAATAACCCAAACCAATGGAAAAAATATTTTAATCGATTGCTATCTCTTCGTAGCTGGAGCTACGGCGTAGCGCTACGAACTGCTTATGAAGGATTGTCTACGTCATTTTGAAGTCGCAAGTAACCTTCATAATCATTATAACATATCTGAAATTGTTTAAAAAAGTAAAACTTAGGGTTCTTCCTCGACGTCATACTATATAGTCCAACAGGAACAATTTCCCTTGTAGTCAAACTACTTCGGTACAGAACTCTTTTTATAATTTTTGCCAACTATGGTGTACAGTGATGAACAAATAAGTTGTAAATATTATGTATGATTTTCGTGCTTTTTTGCAATTTTTGGGTCTTTTACAATAACTATTATGTTTTATAATAATATGTTTAATCATTATTAGGAGCGAGTGTGGTTCAGTGCCACTTTCTATCTGACGCACCCGAGTTCGAATCCCGCTGGCATCGCACCACTGACTTTCTTAAATTCTGTGCGCTCAAAAACGCTGAAAGAAAACATCGTAATGAAACCAGCATGTCCAAAAATTTATCACAAAATTTCAATGATGATCCACCAAACCCACACTGAGTCAGCGAGGTTGATTATGGTCCTTACTCTCTCCATGCCAGAAGGCCCGTGCCCCAGCAGTGGGAACGTGATGGGCTGATGATGATGACGATTGAACTGTTTTATCTTTAGCCATAGACTAGATAATGTCTATTCCGTGGCATTTGAATCCTGCAATTTAATTAAACCTTCAAAATTCTATTCAAAGAGAATACCCTGGTGGGGTGGAAACTTAACCACTACTCGGCCATTTCCGAAATTAACAAATTCCCTTTATAATGCTGAATACGAAACAATGTGGCGAAATACTTGCAACGGGTATGTCAAATCGACTTAAAATTATATTTTGAATGCAACTAAAACTCAACTTTATCTTCATAGAGTAAGGACATATTTTAGGGGTTGCAGGTTGGTTTTCGAGAGAAGATTAGGACAAAGTAACACGTATTAGGGAGCTAATGAATACCACAAGTCAGCGTTCGTACGGATGGAATAGAAATGAGGGTCGCATGATGTATGTATGTAGTTTCAGACGTGAAATGAATTTTAGGAGACTATTAAAACATATGCAAACGTTGAATATGCACTTAAAAGTAGCTTCAATATGTATTAATATTGGGACCTCCAGCGTAAACCTGGGGGTCCCGATTTCAAAAAATCTTTTCCCGTACATTTTCACCTGATGCTAGTATTTCCATTTTTTTATTTAATTAAAACGGTAAACCAGTTACATTAATTCAATCACATAATTTTATAAAGTTTGCAAAATTTTATATTATATTAAATACATATACAAAATAACAAGTCAGTCAATAAAATAACAAAATAAAATAAAATCAAAAGTAATAAAATAATCAATTAAAATAATAAAATGAAATTTGTATTGTTCTGCCAGTCTGACATTATGTCAAACTGTGATAATCTCCGAATAATTTTGAAATTAAAAAATAATCTTTTTTGAAAGTGTACTACTTACGAGACAAATAATTAATTCAACACGAAAGGCGCGGTGGCACGCCACACCGCTATACCAAGGGCAGGTAGAAAAAACTGTATGGAAATCTCTTTTTTTAATTTTTCAAAGACCTACGATTTGACATGATGGGTTACTTTGAGAGTAACATTCCTTATAGAAAATAGGATCGATTAAGTGTTAAGATTTTTAATAATAAGGAAGAAAAATCATATTGCTCGGGCAGGGATCGAACCTGCGTCTTCGGAATACCGTCCCGACGCCTTAAACACTGGGCCACCGAGCCAGCTGCTCGAGCAACCAAATTTCTTCTATCCTCTATCGTCTTACAGGGACGATAAAAACTTAAAATTTTTGCCTAGCCTGCGCTAATGCATTCAATATCAAAAATTTCTGATATTAGCTTATTTACTATATACACACATCAAAAGTGTCTAGGGATCAAGCATTTTTATGCGGATTTCTTGAGATTGAGATGTGGCTTTGTAATAAATTTATGATTTTATAAATTTATATGGATCCTTTTTGGTGCATTTCATAATTTGAATCAGGAACTGTGAATCAAATTCGAGTAAAAGATGAAAATCAGCTGTCAATATTTTCCCTATAAAAACATACAACGCATTGAAGACATTATTAGTGCTACTGTTTCCCTACTACTGATTAAAACCAACGTTATTATGGAGCGGCGACGTCATTTAAGCAGGGAAGAAATGCTCAGAGCCGTGGGAATGATAGAAGCTGGTTCCCGGCAACGTACTGTGGCTTTAGCTCTGAATACAAGTCAGAGTGTTATCAGTCGACTTTGGACACGTTACCGAAGCACTGGTACCGTGGCTGAGCGCCATGGAGGACGGTATCGCTGCACCACACGGAGACAAGACCGATACATTCAAATCTTAACTCGAAGAGCTCCAACAATAACCGCCATGATGTTAGCCGTGAGGCTTCATCACTCTTCAGGGAACTTAATTAGCGACCAAACAGTCAGAAACCGCTTGCATGAAGTGAACCTTCATTCCCGAAGACCGCTACGGGTACCACCTATAGCAATGCACAATCGTAGGATTCGATATCAATGGGCTCTTGAACACAGAAATTGGGCAGAAGAACAATGGCGTTTCGTGTGCTTTTCTGATGAGTCTCGTTTTGGTATGAGACCGGATACAAGACGTATACGACACTGGAGAACCCCTGGACGCCAACAGCGATTAAAATCCTGCCAGGAAGTCCATCCTTATAGTGGTGGAACCATCATGGTATGGGCGGGTATTTGGATCGGCGGAAGAACTGAGTTGATTTGGATCAGAGGCAACCTCAACGCTCAAATTTATGCTGAGACGATTGTATCAGACGTCATCGTTCCTCTACAAGTGCAAATCGGTCCCTTATTTCAGTTAATGCATGATAATGCACGACCGCACACCGCAAGAGTTGTAAGACAGACTCTCGCCGCAGCTAACATCAATGTCCTGCCCTGGCCTGCTCAGTCGCCAGACTTGAACCCGATTGAGCATGCATGGGATATGCTACAGAGAAGAGCTCTGCCGAATATGGAGGGTATCCAGTCGCAAGAAGACCTTGTTTTGTTGTTGCAACGAACATGGGCGGCCATTCCACAGCGTGATTTGGATGAACTCATTTTGAGTATGCCAAACCGATGTTCTTGTGTTGTTAGTGTTCGCGGTAGAAACACGGATTATTAATTGTTTAAGTTACCCAATAAAATTTTAAAGAAAACTGTTATTTCAGTCTTTTTTTCGAACTTTAATGTTAGTGGTTCAAATGTCAAAAATCCCTTTATTAGGAAAATGGCAAATTTCTTTATTAATGCAAAGGTGACTTGGTTTATCGTTACTGTGACAAACGAAAACACTTTATTTGATGAATCCTTAAAGAAAATTTTAATTAATATCAATCAGGAGAAAAGTTATTGCAAAAATATATGTTGATCCCTAGACACTTTTGATGTGTGTACTTATTTAGCCCATGTATTTTTTTTATTTCGACTGTACATTACAATTGCCCATTAAGAATAAAACTTCCCATTGTTTTCAGTAATATCTCAGTAAATTCAAACCTACTGATTGTACCTACTAATTGTTTTTGTTTGGTGTACAATAAAGTATTGTTATTTTATTAATATTCAAAGGTACGCACACCTAATCGTCTTAACCGGCTTGATTCGGATTCATATTAACACTATTAGTGTTACTGAAATGAAAACAGAAGCGATCAATTCGTCATCTTGCGTGGATGCGAAGCGAAGGTGCGAAATGCTACGCAAACAGCGCCGAATGGCACGAACGGCGCGATGCCGGAATGGCGGTCCAGGCATGCGAGCATCGCAGAGGGTTGCCAACAACGATAGATATTTCCCTTTGAAACAATCCCATTAATATTATAAACGCGAAAGTTTGTATGTTTGTTACTCTTAAGAGCAAAAACTACTGTTTGGATTTTGATGAAACTTTACAATAATATAGCTTACACATCAGAATAATACATAGGCTACTCTTTAGCCCGGGAAACTGGGGGTGAAACCGCAGGGCGCAGCTAGTTTTTAATAATTTTGCTTGCCGAGCTCGCACAACAGACTAAATTTTATTCTAATTTTGATCTTAACTCTCATTAAATGTGGTGAAACTATACATTTTGATGTGATGTGGGACGAAGCTGTCCCAAAAATGTAATTGCTTTGCACTCTTGCTAGAAGATTTATTACTATACCGGACGGTTTTTAAGGAAGATCTGCGCTGGTTGCTTTAGCCGGCATTATGCTGAGTAAAGGCCGTTTTGTGGCAATACTTACTTAGAAATTTAGTCATTATGTTCATGTTTTGCCACAATAAACTTATTTCATTTCATTTACAATGGTGTGTAAATATCCTATTGTTGCTGCGTAAACGCGAGATTTTTAAGTATTTATATTGATAGACACTAAAACAAAATGTTCATGACATAATTTGTACCTAATATCCTAATAACACAAGTATACGTTTTATCAAACAAAAAAACCGACTTCAATGTATCTTCGAAGTAAAATTTATATGGGAACACTTCGTAGCTATACTGAACCCAACGCAAAAAGAATTTTCCAAATCGGTTCATGAATGACGGAGAATGAATGACGGATGAATGACGGTAACAAACATAACATAAAAAAAAAATACAATCGAATAGAGAACCGTCTCCTTTTTTGAAGTCGGTTAAAAAGAAACTAAACAAATAGGAACCAAATAAGGAATAACGTTTCCCCATACAAGAGTCTATTGCAGGTGTGGCAACCCTAAAGCTTGCAAATATCTCGCGAGCCTCCTGTAATTGAAAACATGCGCGCGACAGTTTTAATGGCCCTCACCTAATGTTGCAGCGAGCGTTAGACGTTTGCAACAATTACTCACTGTTGCAGACGCGTTCCGAACCTTATTGAGCTTTAAAACTATTAACTGAATATCTAACAAAGAATTTGGAACGTTTTTACAACTGAAGTAGGGTTTAGAACCAAAAGGAAGAGATTAATAGTTTTTAAGCTATTGCATAGCTTCTATCGCGGGCCTTGAGCGTGGAGACCGAATCCAGAAATTCCGTAACGAAAATAACCTAACACCCCCCACTCCGAATGTTATGCAATAGCTTTACCGCGGCAGTCTCCGAGTGCCACACGTCTTTTTTTAATAATGATTGTGTAAGAAGTCAAAAAGAGAAAGCCTTGTAATTCTTAACAGGATATCCCTTCAAATCAAGAAATTTAAAGGGTCCCTTCTTAATATTTCTTGAAGAAGAAAATCCTCCGACCCTCCAATATTGCTCTTATATCGGACTAGTTGATCCCCACGATTTTTCTCACAGTTTTTTTTTACGCTTAATAGATCTATGTTTGGCCACTATCTCGCCTGACGTGAAGCGATGATGTGGCGTAAGATGGAGCACATAGATCTAGAGAGAGACGGCAGTTGAGCGGCTGCTCAGACCCGTCTCCCCAATAGTTTTCCGAGTAAAGTATCCTTTCTCCTTTTCTAGGACCTAATGTAACTACATACCACATTTCATCAAAGTTCGTTCAGTAGTTTTTGCGTGATTGAGTAACAAACATCCTTCCATTCATCCACACATATATTCGCATATGTAATATTAGTAGGTCTTGTAGGACTAAATAGAATTTAAAGGAGCGAGCGGGTAGTTCACACTTTAAAATGGACATCAACCTTTTGAAATTGTCATTATGAATGTGCAGAAAACCCTCATGACTTCTAACAAATAATATGCTTGCAACATAAGGTGGTCTTCTCTAAGAGCGAGTGTGGCTCAGTGGGAGCTCGTGCGACTTTTGATCCGATGCACCCGAGTTCGAATCCCGCTAGCCCCGCACCACTGACTTTCTTAAGTTATGTGCAGATTTAACACTCGCTCCAAAAACGGTGAAGGAAAACATCGTGAGGAAACCGGCATGTCCAAGAATTTTTCACAAAAATTCAAGGACATGTGACATCCACCAACCCGCACTGGGCCAGCGTGGTGGATTACGGCCCATTCTCTCTCTGTGAGAGATGACCCGTGTCCCAGCAGTGGGAACGCGATGGGCTGATGATAAACATAAGGTGGAAGACAGACGCCACCATGTATGACGACAAGACTGTTACAGAGAATTCATCTCGCAACTCATTTCTGAACATAATGTGTTGCGGCATACATCTGCAGCGTCGATCTAATACTCGTACTTCTAACTTTTTTCAAACACTATCTCTCAGCTTCCATCCCCACATTACATTCAACTGCACAACTAGTTCTAACCGCCGCTGATACTAAACTAGACATAAACATAATTTAAACAATATACTGAGCTCAAAAGCGTAACTCGAAACTTTGCGAGCCTGCTTAGGTAATTGTTCAACCTACCGTGAGCGCTTTTTGCCGCAACATTACGCCAACTTTAGAAAGTTGCCAGTTTATTCGAAAGTTGCCAGTTGGCAGAGCTGGCAGCAGGCGGAACTGCCACTGCGGAACCGAGCGGAACTTTCTAGACTACAGAGAACCCACAAAGGTAGCGTATCAGCGAATCAACACTATCTGCTTTGAATGCAAATGAGTTGGAAAACTCGGGTGGTGTAAGAAAACAAGAGGTAGCTGGAGGCGCGGCGGTAAAATGCTGCAGAGCTATGGGAAATCAAGCCGGCTCTAGAACTGGTTTAAAGCTCTCGAGGATGCCTTGTATAGATGCGATACACGTGTCGGTATTACTCTTGGTAATGCACTGTCTTTTGCGTGGTTATTGTGAGCTGGAGCACAGCGGATACTAGGTCCTCCTAAAAATATGTAAAATAATAATTAATTTTTACAAAAAAACAAATACCGACTTTAATGTATCTTCGAAGCCCAAGGTCGATGAAATTTATTTCGATTTATGGGACCATTTCGTAGCTATACTGAACCAAACGCAAAAATAATTTTCTAAATTGGTTCATAAATGACAGAGATCTGAGGTAGCAAAAAAGAATACAATCGAACAGAGACTTTCTCCTTTTTTGAAGTCGGTTAAAAATAAGTAGAAAAATTAGGGCTAAAAAATGTTGAGGTGATCACTATTTAATAAAGGGGTTCTTTTGGCCAAAAACAAAGTCCAATTGGCAAAACTTTAAAGAGGGTTTGTGCCTACATGACATACCTACTTGGCGCTCATAATAAAATACTGATCTGAAATATTTTTTTTCTTTGGAGTGTTTATTTGGCTACTATCTCGCCTGATGTTAAGCGATGACGTGGCTGAAGATAGAGCACATAGAACTAGAAGATAACGGCAGTTGAACGACTGTTCAGACCCTTATTTCCTCCAGACCCGTCTTTCATGAATGACTCAAAACATACCTTGAAACAAAACAAACTTTAATGTATCTTACAAACCGACTTTAATGTATCTTCGAAGCCCAAGGTCAAATATCGATGAAATTTATATGGGACCACTTTGTAGCTAAACCCAACGCAAAAAAATTCCAAATTGTTTCATAAATGACGGAGTTCTGAGGTAACAAACATAAAAAAATGCAATCGAGCAGAGAAGCTCCTCCTTTTTTCGATCGATAAATAGATAGATGAAGTCGATTAAAAAGCCAAGTCAACCCAGGCACATAATATCTAATACCTATATACAATAGTTTTCTTATTAGGTGACCAGCGGTAACATACCTTCCCGCGAAGGGGCGGGGTGGTGGTGGGGAGGGAAAGTTCCCGCGATAGTTCCCGACTTTACCTTTGTGGAACGCCCACGCGTGCGCTGCTCTATAGTGGCTACAGTTTCTGTAGGTACTTAAGATAATATCAGAACTTACTTACTTTACTGGTGGTAGGTTTCTCGTATGCGAGAGGCCGTCTGGGTGGGTACCACCACTTTGCCAGTTATTCAGCCGCCAAGCAGTAGTGCGCGAGCATTACTGTGTTCTGGTTTGAAGGGCATTGTAGCCAGCGAAATTCCTGGGCATTATGAGACTGAACAGCTAATTGTCTCAGGGTGACGAGCGCAGTGCAGCGCCGCGCAGGATTTTGAAAAACAAAGTTCTGGGTGGTGCTGTTATTGTTATGGGCTGGCGTATTGCTTACCATCAGGCAAACGACCAGCTCGTCTCATCATTCAGTTACAAAAAAAAAACACGGGGAGCAGCTAATACCTACTTACTTTTGCGTCCATTGTACAACAGGCGCGGCTATCTCAGAAAGTAATTTATAAAGTTGGATGGCTGGCGATAGCTGCGCGCATTATTTATCTTCTGCGTGCTACATACTACTCTATAATTTTATGCGAACTAGTCTGTTCCTCGAGGTTATGTCTACTTTTCAATTTTTTTATTAATAGCAATTGTAGGGTAATATTATCTATGGTCTGTCAAATTTAGGATGATAATTTTGACAGATCACGCCCATCAAGTTTCGAATTTTTTTATTCAAACTGTCATACATATAATGTTGTACTTCATTCACGGGTACCGCCCACTACTGATAGTGCTACTCATAACGAACAACCACAGACTATCAAAAATCGGTTTCGATATAAATCGAATATATAAAAATCACAAAATATGTATTGGCATTGGCTCATCATTGACAAAATATGTTCTATTAACGGTACTGATTTTTTGAGTTGATTGATCGTTTTTTCGTACAAAATTTACGGAAAAAGCTTTTGGAGATTTCTGTTAATTACCTTAATAGTTACCTTAGTAAGTAAAATGGTTTCATAGAGTCATTTGACCCTTAGAAAGAGGATTGATTGGCATACAAAAATGTTTTCTTGGTAATTTAGCATGTTTTCGCTGACTGTACATTTTTTCCAAAATCTGTGAATGCAGTTCAGAATATCTCAAAAAGTTATGGATGGTCTCCCAGGAACGTTTTCCTGTAACTATAACGTATTCTGTGCCATAACGTTAAAGGTACCTGCCCTTACTGCACTGTCCTAAAAATCCACACTGTATAGATACAATTCTTATATATAAAATTCTCGTGTCACAATGTTAGTTACCTTACTCCTCCGAAACGGCTTTACTGATTTTTACCAAATTTTATATGCATATTCAGTAGATCTGAGAATCGGCTACTATTTTTCATACCCCTAAGTGATAAGGGTTGTTCAACGTTCAACGTTTGCCGGGTCAGTTAGTTTTTTTATAAAAATATGCACGAGGCTAAATTTTTAATATTATTAATTCAATAGACAAGATTTTTTTTTAATTTCAAATCCATTTAGCATAAACATCCAATTATCGATTGCAAGTTCCATGAGAATAATAATTGAATAGATTCATTAACGATTATACACTACCCCATCCCTAGAGTGAGCTGTCAAAATTATCAACCTAAATTTGACAGACCATACATATATCGTTATTGGGCCAGCTATTAGAAACTTTACTAATTCTGTTATTAATACAATTTATTTATTTTAGTATGAAAGTTTTCGTGAGTTTGATTCATTATAAATATTTATTAAAACGGCTAGGACTCACGTAGTTTGTCGCATTAGTCGATCTAAGTTTCGAGCATGCCAGTGGTCGCCGCGATTTCGCAGCGTAAACTCGCCCCTGATGAAGAGCGTCGGACTTGCACGAAACCTAGGTCGACTAATTCGACAAACTATGTGAGTCCTAGCCGTTTTATTAAATATTGATTTGTCTAGAACATTAATGAATTGAATAATTTATAATATCTATAAGGTAGTGGCACCAGTGTTGGACATGGATGCTATAATGAACACTTACTTTAAAAAATCTACTAAATAAGAAATGCACAGATAAATACGTAACTAGCAACTCTAATCCATATACAAGAATCATTTAGCTGTCAAATCAGTGCCATTTAACGATTGACAGATACATGCGTAAAATATGGTGGACGTCGAAATAAGATCTTCGTGCTTGAAACCTGTTTTCTTAAGGAAATTGTTAGTGCGGTGAGTAGATTTTAAATAAATTTACTACAAAAAAAAATGTTGCTTAGAATTATTTTTAAATTTGGTCGTTTTATAGGCGTAGTTGTGCGTTAAATTCGACTTACATACTGGATGATTTCGATATAATTAGCTTGGAAGTTGTGATGTTCATAACTGGACAGTGATACCGTCTTAAATCCTATTATGGACAAAAGTGTTCATTATAGGAATTTCGCTTGTTTTGTTTTTCTTTAGTCATTTGTAATACTAATAGACAGAAAAAACAGTGTATATTTGAAAAGTAGCTGTACTTGGCTTAATTCCAGTAATGAACATGGATGTCCATAATTGGTGTGTCCATTATGGGTTCGATATTATATTTTTTGTTTTTTAGTCATGGCACCGAAAATGACTACACACCGGAGCAAATGGGTCGCGCTTTAGAAGCTGTTCGGAGGGGAGAGCCTTCAGTGCGGATTTCCGAAATTACTGTTAAGAAGAGAACTTCAAAAGAGAATAAGAATGTGCAAATAGGTGCAGAGAATGAAGCTTCTACGTCATTGCAAATACCTACTCAAACTACAAACTTGGCTACTCCCAGTAAAAAATATCCTTCTAGATCAATTGGCAATTACATTCTCGATAAAAATAATGTAATTGTGCCCATTTAAAAAAGCCTACGTAGACACGGGAGAAAGTGACCTTGAGTTACAAAGCGATGAAGAACACTTCGAAATGGAAACGAATTTGGTGCTGGTGATAAAACTCAAGAAAAGAAGGAAAATAACGTAAGACAAAAAATGCAAGGCGTAAACAAGAGCCCAACTTTAATTGAAACCAATGAAGAAGTACAGACGAACAGTAAAAAAGAAGAAGTATATAAAGTAGATGTACTAATCCTAAAATAGACCTCTCTCAACCAAAACCATTAATGTTTTGGATCAGATACCATTTAACATAGTTTTAGATGATAAAACTGGTAACTTCAAAGTCATGAAACAAAAATCTGACTTACATTTAATAAAAGAACCCGAAAACCAACCTCACGTTGGTCAATTTGTTCTTGTTAAGTTTCAAAGCGAGCAAGCTAAGACATACCGTTATGTATGTCTTGTGAAAGAAATAATGTCAGAGAGAATTCTCGTGCAAGGATACAAGTCCAGAAAAAATAAAAGATCCTTCAAATGTGTAGAAACCGACATGTCAATTATAAACAAAAGTGAAATTATAGAATACTTGCCAGAACCAGACACACAAAATGGATTGTTATTCATTTTTTCTGAAGCTGTCGAAATAAAAGAACTATAAAGGCAGGACTGATGAAAAATAATACTTATTCTTGTTACATCTTATTTGAAACTGTTTTGAGCATTGTATATGTATAGTCTTAGAGGAGCTTTTCGTAGTTTTTTAAGAGAAATTATAAGACATTGTTGATTACTTATTATAATGATGATGCTGTGACTGAAAGAAGCTGATTAGTAGATCTCAATAAAATACTGTGACTGCAGATTCTGCATAAATAAATTAACGTCTTATTTGAACTTGATCTTTTAATTAACATTTGAAGCTATTGTCAATTTGAATGGTAAGTATGATTGAAGCAACGTCCATTTCTGGGTGTTTATTACTGGGGAAATGTCCATTATTGGTTGGCCATTAATGGATCTTGACTAGTTCATAACAGGTGTTCTTGACTACCTTGAAGTTATTGATTACAAACAGCTAAATATTAAATATAATGATCATTGTTACTGTCAGATATATGCACTGTGAATGTATTTAGAGCTCGAAATAATTTGTATGCCAACTCACAGCTTCTATGAAACTCTACAAGAACTTTTCCATCCAACACAGTCTAAAAGTGTCCATGACCGGTGCCATTACCTTATATGTCATATATTATCTATATATATATATATATGTATATATATGTATATTATACCTATTTATATATATATATTTATAATTTAATTTGCATTTATTTCAAAAAACCACCGTCCTTCCAAATTATGTTAGTCTGTTCAAAGGTTGTCTGGGAGAGATCGCTTTGAGCGATAAGACCGCCTATTGTTATGCTGATTACTGTGAAATTTACTTGTTTTTCATGTACCTATATTTAAGGTTTTTTAACAATAAAGTGTTTATCTATCTATCTATCTAATAAAATTTACTCAATGTGTACCTACTCTTTACATATTATAAACTGTATTATTATTCACATAGGGCATTTTATTCATTCCATCTAAGACTAAGATTTTTAAAAATTTTCTATAAAAAAATAAACAAAATACTATCAAACACCTAAACCTAGAGTGCCGCCAGCGGGGCAGGGCCCAAACTATCGTTGGTTAGGGCTGCAGAGTGGGGGACCTCCTGACTATACGTGCCGTGTCAAGAAGTACTGCCTTCTGCATCTGACCCTTTTTATTATTATTGTTATATTACTGTTAATAAACTAGGTAGAAGAAAACTATTGTTCATTGTTCACCTTGTTTTGAACACATATAACAGCTGTAGATATATAATTTCAACTGGGAAAATTTAGTAAGAAGTTAAATCCTTTATGAAGCAGCACGATAAAAGTTGATATTAAAAAAGCCATGCTTCATTCTAACGCATTGAGTAGGTACATACATTTCGGAATAATATCGAGTTTAATTTCACCCTGTATTCTATTCTGTATTCTTATATGAATTATCAGCCAAATTTACTGCAACTTGTGGAGACTTTTGAAAAATTTTGTTACACTTCGATCCATTTTACACACCCCACAGGAAAACCATTGCAAAGATCGCCTTTGACCCTACTTCCAATCTTAATTCGGTGTCAGTGACCCCAAGCTCAGTCAGATTAATGTCCAAGGGGCTCCAACGGCAAAATTAAGACGACCCCTCGCTGCCATCTGTGACCCCCTCGATATGGGGTGGCATTTTGCAAATGGTCGAAAGTTCGCCTATTGTTATTCTAATTAGGGTAGTATATAAAGATCATTTTGGGCAAATGTTTTAGAAAAACGTAGAGTATCTAATTAATTATCTACGTAATGTCGTACAAAACGTCTACGTAATGAATAAGTCCATGTCGGAGGCCGTCGGGTGGTTTATAGCCCATACTCATAAGATACAATACGATTGAATTATAAGCTACTCTATGATTGGCTTGCTTTTTTTTAAATTCGACTGTTTGGGCAGGTTAAAGTCTCTAGGACAATACTACCTTGTTACGTAGTTTTAATTTGATAGTTTGTAAAAATTACAATAATTTCTTTCGTATATCCGTCATATGAGGGTCATCAGCAACAAGCCGGATCCTCTCCTAGTGCTTCAATAAAGTGGTGGAACTTTATTCAAGCTTTGCATAGACTTTTTGAGAGAATATAATAAGCAATGTTTTTCCCTATTTTGTTTCATTTGCCTCGTCTACGAATACAAACGGTTAATATTCCACCGATATAACACATGATCAATCGAAATAACACTTGTTTGGAAAATAAAACAAAATCGAACTGTATCACTTTTCACTTTCAAAAGTCTTGATTGGCTGGCTTGTGTATGTGCATAGATAAATAAAGCACAGTTCCGATTCGCGCAGAAAACCACAGGCAACCAGTCAAAAAAGACATTCTGGTTTATTTTTGTGTTTTATGTTTTTTTTGTGATCTTTATTTATATATAACATTTATTGTCGTTTTAATGTAATGTCTTCCGTCTGATTGTTCGTGATGTCATAGACAAGGTTCCGACTGAAAATCAGTGCTAAGGTATACTTTAAAACACCTATCTATTTTTATCGATAAATCCCTTACCGTGATCTATTATTACATACCCCCGCCCCCTAGGGGCAGCCATTTATATTTTTTCTTTTCGATAACGTTAGTCTATGGACAAAGATGACAATAACAAAATATTTAAGAGACCTAAAGAAATAAAATTAATGTTATTTGGATGTTAAAGGATCACTCTAACGAATATCATTGAGATTTCATTGATATTGATGCCATTACAGACATAAAAAAAGAAAACATTTTTTTAATACATCTTTTTTGCATGTTCTACCTTAATACAAAAACTAGCTGCTAATGTACTCTACAAAACGACACCAAATTTGATACCATAACTTTTGGTACCAAATAGTATCATTTGAACATGACCCTATATATGTTATTCAGCCGGCTAGCAGTAGTGCGCGAGCATTACTGTGTTCCGGCTTGAAGGGCATTGTAGCCAGCGAAATTTCTGGGCATTACGAGACTCAACAGCTAATTGGCTCAGCTCATTGACGAGCGCAGTGCAGCGCCGCGTAGGATTTTAAACAAAGTTCTGGGTGGTATTGTTATGGGCTGGCGTATTGCTTACCATCAGGCAAACAACCAGCTCGTCTTGTCATTCAGTATCATAAAAAAAAACCTTCCAAAGGTCAAAAACAGGAAATTAAAAAACAAAAATTCATTTTACTTTTTTAATTATCTTTTTTTTGCTTATATTTAGGGACTTTTACTCTAGCGGAGTATGTCAGTCCCATCATACCCTAATCTAAATATTTACAAGTCTACATATAATAATAGTTATAAATACCTACCTATATACAATCAAATTTACATTGTCTTAACGTACCGACATGTCATACAGCGTCTGTGGTGTAGTGGTTGGGCAGGTTGGCTCAAATCTCATAGATCACTGAGGTTAGGGTTCGATTCCCGCGACGGGACAAATGTTTGTGAACAGAAAAAAATAAAGCGCAAGCATTTGTTTCGTGTCTGGGTGTTGTGGGACCATGGTCCTCATAGTTCCTGGTTCCCTATATACAGGGAATCCTAGTTAGGGGTCAGGATCTATGTATGTGATCGTTGGGCTTTATTATTATACAACATTTTAGCAGCGTCACAAGAAGGTTCTGCTAACATGCCTACATATACACCTAAATCATATATATTTAAATTAAATTTCTTAATTAGTGATTCCCTCTCAGCTTGCTTTTTAACACATTCCATCAGGAGATGTTGGACATCATCAATAGAGCCGCACGCATCACAATTTGGCGAATCGACTCTTTTCATAATTTTTAATTATCAGAATGTAAAATGATTTACTAAAAAAACCATCAACGTCATAAAATTGTTATTTGCGGAGGCTTTTAATTAGCTTTTCTTATATTAATTTGTTAAACTGTTTTGTAACGACAGCTGTTAGCCTCCAAACAAAATAAAATAAAATAAAAATAAATAAAACTATTAAGGAGTCTGGTTATAAAAAAATAAACAGATGTTATGTTTTTTAATCAAAATATAAAAATATATAAGAATATTTATAGTTAGAAAGAAAGAATGCGGTAGGTGCTTTTCGACATTTATAGTTTCCAGAAGGTCATAAGTCTGACCTGACGCAACCCAAAAGTCTAAAAGACCTAACCAAAGGCCCACAGTCACCGACTACCCTCAAAACCTCAAAGATCTAACAAAGCAGACACGTCATTCAAATGACACAAGTAACCTTTATCACCGCCGCTGGCTGTCCGCAGGGAAAGTTTTCCAATTATGCTGAGTCAAGTGACCTACCCCTCACCCCCTTCCCTTTACCGCCCCCTACTACCCCGGGGAGGGACCGCACAAAGAAGTTTTAATTGCTTGCCTTGGAGTTAGTAATCAACTGCACTATTTGAAGTTATTCGAATAGTGCTGTCAAATGTTTAAGGTGGTGTTCGACATGATGAGCGAGTATATAATCTATTCGAATTTAGTTGTGCGATGAAACAGCAATAGTTTATTTATTTTTTTTATTTTTATAGAATTGAATGACGGGACGAGCTGGTCGTTTGCTTGATGGTAAGCAATACGCCAGCCCATAACAATAACAGTACCACCCAGAATTTTGTTTTGCAAAATCCTGCGCGGCACTGCACTGCGCTCGTCACCCTGAGACAATTAGCTGTTGAGTCTCATAATGCCCAGTAATTTCGCTGGCTACAATGCCCTTCAAACCGGAACACAGTAATGCTTGCGCACTACTGCTTGGCGGCTGAATAACTGGCAAAACGGTGGTACCCACCCAGACGGCCTCTCGCATACGAGAAACCTACCACCAGTAAAGTGTATCATCATCAGCCCATCACGTTCCCACTGCTGGGACCACGGGCCTTCTCACATAGAGAGAGTAATAGTTTATCAATTAATTATAATTTATACCTCATTATTATTTACTATTATATTTTTAGATATTTTAAAAGATTAAAAAAAAGAGTCGTGCCCGCAGAGTTTCTTGGTGCTGACTTCTCTAGCGGACTTATTTCCAAAGCACTGGTAGTCATTTTTCTCATATCTTTTCTGGGCCCGTTCATATGGGATATAAATGGGTAGACATGCTTACCCTTTTTTTAAAGTCATGATATTTTAAGTTATATATTATAACGTATTTTAATTGATTAGCATTATTTGTGCCCATTAAATAAATATCTTTTGACTTTTGGTAACTCGATCACAATCGCTTAAAATGATCGATATCGCAGTTTGAAGGATGCCAACACCTTTCAAACATGAAATTGAAAGCGTTTGGTATTGGTGTTCAAGTGCGACAATTCCTCTACTGATCTTCTTTCCATTATTTATTTTTTGGCGAATGCCTAATACAAAAATACTTCACACTACTTACTGAAACTTTGTAACTTTTATTTTTTATGAAACTAAGTGATAAGATGAGCAAGTTGTTCGCCCGATATTAAGCGCCACGTCTACCCATAACAATTGCAATGCCACCCAGAACTTTTAATAGCATAAAAAGCACTGCGTATCACTGCATTGCGCTGATCACCCCAAGGCATCAGATATTAAGTCTCTTATGCCCAGTAATTTCGCTGGCTACAATGCCCTTCAAACCAGATCACAGTAACGCGTGCGCACTACTGCTTGGCGGCATAATAACTGGTAAAGCTGTGGTACCTACCCAGACGGCCTCCCGCATATGAGAGACCTACCACGAGTAAACTATTTACAATATGAAGCAATTTATTTATTTATTAAATTACAATTGATAAACCAAGGGCCAATGAAGGTCATTAAAACTTATTCTCTACTAATAATTAATTAAAGACTTTACGATTTTCAAACTAAAGTTTTTAATAACAAAATGGACCCTTCACCAAACAGCTCTACATTGGTCCCAGGGGAGGTCTAATTGCATTTCGGAGGGCAGAAACTAATTTTAGTAACAAAAGCAAACAACCCAATAGTGAGGTTTTGCTGCCGTCTACCATTTCTATAGGTACGACATCTCTCAAGTACCATGTCAAAATATGAAGTTATTCTAAAATCTAAGAGAGTGGTGAAGTTTTGACTGTGATATGGTGTTAAAGTAGCATTTTTCGTTGACTGCAGCGGCGATGTCTGACGACGGGTAAGGGATGGGTATACCCAAGTTTATTATCATATCCAGACTATTAAATTAAGTTACTTTATGTATAGGTAGTGGTACCTACATTGTGAAAAGTACTCGGACCTACCTAATATAATTTTACTGGTGGTAGGTTTCTCGTATGCGAGAGGCTGTCTGGGTGGGTACCACCGCTTTGCCAGTTATTCAGCCGCCAAGCAGTAGTACGCAAGCATTACTGTGTACCAGTTTGAAGGGCATTGTAGCCAGCGAAATTATTGGGCATTATGAGATTCAACAGCTAATTGTCACAGGGTGACGAGCGCAGTGCACCGCCGCGAAGGATTTTGAAAAACAAAGTTCTGGGTGCTGTTATTGTTATGGGCTGGCGTATTCCTTACCATCAGGCAAACGACCAGCTCGTCTCGTCATTCAGTTGCATAAAAACAAAAATTACCTTAGTTTTAGGGTCCCGTATTGAAATATTTCAGCCTTACTATACGTTAATATTAGCATGGAATACATAATAGTATTAGCAAATAGATACAAGTGGCTCAGCCTAAATAATAGCACTATACGTACTTACAAGAAGGTTCACTCCGTTCAGACATAGAATACTAACATTACTTAATTTAGACTCCTTTTCATTGGTTTTTATGATTAAATGGGCTCACGTTTGACAACAACTCACCTGATGGTAAGCGTAGTTGCGGTCTAAGGTGGAGCACGTTTGCCCATGAGGTGCCTATTCACTCTTGCCTTAAAGAGACCCAGGTTATGATTGGAAGGAAATAAGTATGCTGGTAGAGAATTCCACTCCTTAGCAATACGTACAATGAAAGAGTCAGAGCGCTTTGTGCGGACTGGTGGTATGTGCATAACATAAGGGTGAAGTGACTGTCCTCGCCTGGTGGTCCTGAGATGGAATGGGAATGAAGGAATCAGTTGATACAGGTCTTGTGCACACTCCCCGAAATTAAGTCTGTAAAAAATCGACAGGCTAGCCACTTGTCTGCTGTGTTCAAGGCTTTGATGATCATTGGTGCGGGGCCAGCGAGATTCCAACTTGGGTGAATTGGATTGAAAGTCGCACGTGCTTGAGCCACACTCGCTCTATCTTTTTATTTAATTTTTTTATTCATTATTTTTGTATTTGTCTAAACTAACCTTACCTAAATACTAAACGCTTGTATAAATGGCATCTCTTTCCCCTCAGCTCTATTTCTCATCTACAATTCTCTAGTTACAGAAAGGGATGGCACTATAAAGACTGCATAGCACGTATTTTAATTACGAGTGCCATTCATTTCAGCTCCTTTGTCTATTCCGTGCGGCTATTGGACCACCATTGTCTTGGGAGAACACAAGTCTGTCGCAGACTTCAACCGGCACGAGGAATTGGTGAACTAAAGAACTTTACCTACAGTTGTAGTAAGCGACACCAGCCCCAGAATATTCAATTCATTTTGTGGTAAAAATTCATGTAACCAAAGAGAACCTTTATGACGAAATGTCAGTTTTTTATTTTTGCTTGATCTAGTAATAAACTTTTTCATGGTTTCTTGAAATCTGTAATTTTTGCATATCGTTTTTTACTCAAAGGAAGACTCGCGGTTCCTACAGTGCTCTTTGGTCATAGCGTTATAGTGAATTTCGTAAACACGAAAAATAGTTTTATTTAAAATTAAATACTTTCTTCACAGAATGTGGCCTTTCTGTGATCGGAAATTTGGAATGATAAGGATAAATGAATGTACTTTCAAACAATCTAAATAACAAATATGGAAACATACTTAATTTCTATCGTACCAGTATAAGAGAGCGTACATACAAGATTCCGTACGTTCATTGTATTAATTTTTATCACGTTTTTATTCTTGTTTGTCTGTCTGTCGTTCCGGGTGTAAACTTGCAACTCAAACTTGGAGTACTTCCGGATTAATGATCTGGCTGAATCTTTCAGGGTAGCTCACAACTCGATGACAATGCATTCTCAATCCATTTATTTTTTAGCTTGCAATGCCGATCTAACCTCAAAAGAAAGAAAGAATCACCTGAAAACAGTCTAGGTGATGGCTACAGCGCCACCGTTTTCGACGTCGGTTTAAGTTAGCGTTAGGTTAAAGTTTGCTTTTAATGTATGAATGCCACTCCCACTATCAGTAAAGCATTGTGGTATATTAGATAAACAATGGTTATTGTTGGCTCCTAGTTGGAGATAGTCGTTATCTATAGGTACCTATTGTGATATGAGAGCGGTCCTTATGAGCTTTAGGACCGAGAAGGCAGTACAGATAGCTATGTCTTAAATGTGAAGAGGGTACGGAAACAAGACATTCTGTATGTATGGAAGAATCTTTTTTTGAATTTGTCAAATACTCAGTTTGATTTGATGGGTTACTTTAGGGGAAATATTTCTGATGGGAAATAGGATCGATTAACCCCATGTTTTTTAAATGACATTATTGAGCTGGACTTTACATTGAAAAAAAAGTCCAAAAATGCAGTTTTTATTTTCTCAAAAATTCAGGCAAACCGAAGAAAACTTCCTCACGCAAGGGAAAAAGTACCTATCCTAGAAGTCCTTCTTTACCATGAAAGTTTTGCCATACCCATATACTTAAATACACACACATATGTGTATATAAATAATCTAATCTAATTATTTTAATTATTTAAAATCTAAAGATTTTCGCCTAGCATGCGCTTATGCATTCAATATCAAAAATAACAACAAATATTCTCAAAAAACTAGATCTTTTACTTCCCCAAGTTAACCTCACAATTACTACCGAAATCTGTCAACCATGCCTCCACATACATAAGTATACAAGTAGGTAAGAAATGTAGAACATTAAATTATTCCTGTACAAATAGAAGCCGCGGCAAACAACTTATTAACACATTATTTACACAATCCCTGGCTTTAATTTTAACTTGTTTGCTGTAAACTGTTATATTTGGAAAATTTCGACTCGGTGTTTAAACACACAATTAAATAACATACGTTTGGATACGGAGACTGGGTTTCCTAGGATAAAATATAGCTAGACTGAAATCCTTACGGGATGTGGTTCGCTTAGTCCAGAGAAACAAGTACCTATGTGAAATCAGGGACTGCACTGTATCTCAAAAAACTGTAATCAAGAAATTTGTCACAGAATGGCTGTTGCGGCTCTTGTATGAGGAAACAAAAGACCTAATATAACCCATCATTACATAATATTTGTAGGCATACTTACATGCACAATTATATTATATATTCGAGAGCGAGTGTGGCTCAGCGGGAACTTGTGTGCCTTTCGATCCGACGCACCTGGGTTCGAATCCCGACTCGGCCCTGCACCAATGACTTATTGGTGCAGGGCCGAGACTAGTTAAGTGCAGATTTTACACGCTCGCTCTAAAACGATGAAGGAAAACGTCGTGATGAAACCCGCTTACGCGCTTTGGAGTGGTAGGCTCAGACCGTGGTTGTAATACCACCCACCGAACAAAGCCATGCTGTCAAGCGACCTAGTCGTGTTTCGGGATGATGTTCGGTGAACCATCGGGGCCGCTCAACTGCCGTCTCTCTCTAGATCTACGTGCTTCATCTTAGGCCACATCATCGCTTCACATCAGGCGAGATAGTGGCCAAACCTGGATTTATTAAGCGTAAAAAAAAATAATATTATATAAGTATATATCGTATGCATCCTCCTTCACACATGCAGAAACTCGCAACCAAATACAACTGCAGCTCTCAAAATCATAAAATCTATACACAGACACATATACATACACACACTCTATCTTACTGTTCTGATATTGTCACAAAGTGTGGTATCGTCGTATCATCTCTGACCTAATGTAAACTTAACAAATCGTATCTCTGAATCCCAACACAGGCTTTCGCCTAGTTTGGGATGAGTCGTTTAGTCGTAATTTGAAACACTAAGCTAACCCTTCTTTGTATTAGTTGTGTATCATGAATTGTTCTAACCTTTTTGTCAATAAACAATCTATTATTATTATTAATTATGTAAGTAACACGGTATTCTGAAATTTTTCAACTATACCTGAGAATACCTGCAGGGGAATCGTGTTACGCGAACACCGATCCCGATCGCTTTCAAACAACTGTCTTGTGTCGGTATTTATCTGTGTAATCGCGGAATTTTTTTCTCAAAGTCCGCGTCTGAATATGTATCACAATCACGTTCGCTAAAAATGAACGATTTTCAGTTTAAAAGATGCTAACACCTTCCAAATTTGAAATTGAAAGCGATCGGAATCAGTGTTCAAGTTACATGATTCCCCTGCTGAACTTTAGATAGAATTTAAGTTATCTGGAATAAATCGTTCTGAGTGATAAGGCCGCCCATCGTACCTCAAATTAATGTAGGTACCTATATTGTCATTATTATTTGTCTTTTTGTTTGTTTTGTGTTGTGTGTTTATTTGGTATGCAATAAAGTGTTTTATATTGTATTTTATTGTGTTTTGGTATATTGAACGCTATTGTATGTATTTTTTGCCGTTTTAGAATTGAAGCACCTACCTGTATTACTATACAACAAAAATGTCTATTATTATAGGTTTCCTACTAATATTACTATATATTGTTAGCGATAAGACCGCCCATTGTAACACTTTAGCTTTAAGTATTGTTTTGTTGTTTTTTTTTAAACTTAATAGATCTATGTTTGGCCACTATCGCGCCTGATGTGAAGCGATGATGTGACCTAAGATGGAGCACATAGAACTAGAGAGAGACGGCAGTTGAGCGGCTACTCGGCTACTGCGATAAGACCGCCTATTGTGCTTATTGATTATGTGTTACCAACTGTATATTATGTTTTCTTTTTTAAGTGCAATAAAGTGTTATCTATCTATCTATCTCTATCTACTCAGACCCGTCTCCCCGATGGTTCACTGAACATCATCCCGAAACACGAATAGGTCGCTTGACGGCATGGCTTTCTTGTTGTTGTGTGACATTAAAGCGTTATCTAACCTAATATTATAAATGCGAGTGTGTGTGTGAATGTGTGTGAATGTGTGTTTTGTTACCAAATAATTCCATAACGACTGAAAGGATTTTGATGAAATTTGGTATGAAGGTACTTTAAGTTCTGGTATAGGACGTAAGATACTTTCCATCCCGGAAAAATGAACAAATCCCGATGGAGCCGAAGGACAGACTTTAAACGGAATTGTCCAAGTGAAAACACGCAGCGCTGCTAGTATTTTTCATCTACATATGCTAAAACACATAATTAAAGTTACGTTTCTCAAACTAGTTAAATCTCTCACAGGTCACAAATACTATGCGTATTACATAAGCAGGAACCTCCTTCCAACCTTCTACCAAAATTAATTTCACCTACCCTCGTTTAACTACGGTTTGAAACTAGCAAATTAATTATAAAACACGTCAAAACAACGCCCAAAGTTCGGGCGACCCATCTGAGAAGCACAAAGGGTCTCTAATTCGGGTTTCCACCCTTCCACCCTTATCGCAAAGTCTAATCTGGCACCCCCACCATCGATCTTAAGCAGGGTGACTTGAC
Source organism: Petrophora chlorosata (assembly GCA_951640565.1). Lineage (NCBI taxonomy): Eukaryota > Metazoa > Arthropoda > Insecta > Lepidoptera > Geometridae > Petrophora > Petrophora chlorosata. Next base: position 4,983,669 of record OX621207.1, read on the forward strand.
CCGTCCGAGGGAGGGATGAAAGAAAATCGCGGGGGAGGCGAGGGATTATTTTGGGGTGGTAAGGATGGAAGGGTTAGTTTTGGCGCGTCACGCTTTCGATCCTTTTTGGGGTGTAAGAGGATCTCATTTATTTAGGAGAAAAGAGGTTCTTGATTAAATGGAAAGTTTTGTTATACGCTGCAAATTTTGGTGAAAAACGTAGCATATTTGAATTATAAATCACACTAATATCAATGAAAAAGTGTGTAGGTATGTGTATTTGTTACTTCTTTACGATGTAACGGCTCAATGGATTTGAGAGAAATTCAGAATGGAGATAGCTTAGGTATGTATATCTCCATTCTGAACTCCACACTGAATCTACTTTTTATTCAGGGAAACCGCGGGACGCAGCTAGTATTTCGTAAAACGATTGAAAATTACGTACTTTATCGAATTTATCGACATAGGTTTCGAGTATAACTGATGCTTTTTATCAGGGGCGAGTTTACGCTGCGAAATTACTACCACAACTCGAATTGACAACATTTCATTTTCATTAAAGTACAATAATCGCGAAACCATTCTAAGCACACGCGCACGTAGGGTTCCGTACCATTATCTATAAAAACAGCAATAAACGGTTTGTTGTATGGGAGCCCCCTTAAATATTTATTTTATTGTTCTTTAGTATTTGTTGTTATAGCGGCAACAGAAAATCTGTGAAAATTTCAACTGTCTATCACGGCTCATGAGATACAGCCTGGTGACAGACAGACAGACGAACAGCGGAGTCTTAGTAATAGGGTTCCGTTTTACCTTTTGGGTACGGAACCCTAAAATAGATCAGATTTTTTAATTCACTGGCTTGAACATATTTAAAAAAATTCGCCCATGTAAGAAATCTGGCAGTATGTCGATTACTTCTCTATTATGTTGTCGCTTGTAATGTAGTTATGGAAGAATCACGGAGAATATTCTTAAAAAATAATTTTATTCCCATGGTGTACTTACGATGGATGAAATTCACGCCAATAATCCTAAAATTTATTCTAAATTTCTCAATATATTTTATAGTCTGGACATTCAATTGTTATTCTAATAAGAGCCCGTGAGAACTAAGAGGGTCAAATATTTTCAATGCGAGACATTGGAATAAAATTATTTATTAATATATTCAGATTTGGACCACATTAACATTTAATTTCTCAGCCAATCTCTACCAAACAACTTTATAGTTAAGCGTGTTTGTTTGTATATATGACGCTTAAGTAACTCTGTCTGTCTGTTAGTTACATTTCAGGATTAAATGGCTGAAATTTGGCATTGAGCTAGCCTATTGTCTGGAGAAGGACATAGGATAAGTTTCATCCTCATTTAACACATACCCACGTCACGATATAACCAAATCCCGCGAGTACGAAGTCGTGGTAATGAGACGAGTAAGTCGTTCGCATGATGGTAAGCGCCACGTTTGCCCAAACAATTGCAGTGTCATCCAGAACTTTAAATATCATATGATAAGATAACAAATTCTTTATTGCAACAAGAAACAACAGGTACACAGCATCAGCTTCAACAAAAATAGGTACTTAATAAATATAAAAAAACCCTATTTATATCAATAACAGTATCTTCAAATTATTTCTAGACATTATATCATTTTTATATAATTTTTTTTTTAACGGGCGAATGCCTTTATTACTCAAAACAAACTACACTCTACTTACTAAAACTAAACTAAATACATACAAGGAGAAGCAATTGGACAACCCATAGACCATTAAAGGCATATAGGTAGCTCAAATGCTCCAACCCACTACCAGTTGGCAGCGTACCCAAGATGCTGGCAGTATTGCCCCGTTGGATTGCAATACTGATACCAAATAAGTCCCAGCATTTTGGTCACGTGTCGCATCGATCAGGCGCTCTGACAGACTTTTGAAAATACGATGAGCTCCCGGTCCCCACGGACTCAGTCTTATATAAATTCATAATTAAATTAACATGTACAATATCATAGGTACTTAGTATCTACCTAATATCTAACTTAGTACTTATCTAAAAAGCACTGCGTAGCACTGCAATGCGCTCATCACCCCGAGACATTAGATAACTTACTATATAGTTCTACCTATGAATAGTAAAATAAGCGAGTCACGACCGTCCTGACGAAAATTTGTTCAATATACTCTCACGTCATCTTAGTGTGGGTGGGGGCGCTACCCTCGGGGGTTGAAGGAGGGTTTTATTACAGGTCCACCGCGCGGGGGGCGCTTCTTACAGCAATTGACGGCAGGGCTGCGCGCTGCCATTTTGGGCACTATAGGTATTGCTATGTTCGAAGTGGTCAAGAATTTGAATATAGGTATTCCTTTTTTAAACCGAAAAAAAGGAGGTTATTTAGAGATTTTTTTACGGAAGGTTGATATGTAGGTACAATACATTCTAACATAGTTTTGTTATTTTTTATTCATAAATATATTGAAATATTTTTATCAATTATCTAAAAACTAACTAAGTTTTTGTTTAGTTCAATATTGAAATAGTAAAGATAGCTATCTAGGGAACCAGAAACTATGAGGACCATGGCCCCACAACACCCAGACACGAAACAAGTGCTTGCGCTAACCTAACCTTTTTCTGTGCACAAACATTTGTCCCGTTAAGGGAATCGAACCCGCAAGCTCAGTGGTATATGACATTTGAGACAACCGGCCCAACCACTACACCACAGAGGCTGTCGAATTAATTTACATTTTTTTTTTATTGACGTCATTGCGTAGATTACAACGTTCGTGGTAGATATTTCAAATGACATAAGAAAACACTGCTTTAGCAGACTCTTCTGTTACCTATTACTAGTAACCAATTTGGCCCTACTATCTAGACGAAACAAAAAATATCATGTTCAAAATAACTCTAAAAATTCTTAGTTCCTCGCAGCCCTATCGTTTCGAAGCCATAAAACTCGTCTGTATTCGGGACAGAAGAAATTACATACTTTAGTCTTATCGCCGGAATAAAATAGAATATTAAATTGTCCGTCCCGACGAGTGGCGACCGTACTAAACAACGGCTTTATGGGGAAACGCATTGAGTTATAGATAGATAGAAGCGGTGTAGGAAAGTAAAGTCTTAGGAAAGTAGGTATTTTGCTAAAGTTCTTGTTTATCTAATAAAATTCAGGTTCTCTAACCATATGGTCCCAAAAAGACCTTAAATAGTCCCAAAAAGAACCTATATGGTCCCAAAATAACCTATATGGTCCCAAAAAGAACCAATATGGGCCCAAAACGAACCTAAACGGTCCCAAAAAGAACCTACATGGTCCCAAAAAGACCTTAAATGCTCTCAAAATAACCTATATGGTCCCAAAAAGAACCAATATGGGCCCAAAACGAACCTAAACGGTCCCAAAAAGAACCTACATGGTCCCAAAAAGACCTTAAATGCTCTCAAAATAACCTATATGGTCCCAAAAAGAACCTAAACGGTCCCAAAAGAATCTATATGGTCCCAAAATGAACCTTTACCAAAAATGTATGCTTAGGTACAGGTTAAGCTGAGTCGGAACGCGGATTAGTCAATGAGAGAGAACTCCAGCCCCCTGATTTAGAACTTCACGATAACGAATACAGAATCGATTCTCTGGATATCGATCTCGTGTCATAGGTTCCTTTTCGAGGTCTTCCGTCCCTAGAATTTGATACTGTTTCGGTTACAATATCAGTATCGATTACAAGTTGCACTTACGGAATTTGTTTTGTAAGCAATATTTTGGATCGTAAGATATCAAACCGAATTGGTCGACAACAAGTTACCTATCGTGAGGTTCTGAATCATTCAGCTGACCAGAGAAAAATGTATGGTTTACTTGCTATGTACTTATAAAAGACAAACCAATATCCATGTACTAGTTAGTGGCACTGCCAAGACCCGTGCTCAAAATGTTTGAACAACTGTTTGATTTATATTCAATCAAACGCATTGTTCGTTTAAGATATTTTCATGAATACCTACAGTTAAAATAGACAAGTTAAAAATTGAATAAATTTGACATTTACAATTTGTAATAACCTATACCTACCTAAGACATATGAAAATAATTAATTAAATTTTGACATTTAATATAACTAATAACTATTTCTAATGATTTATTTGAATCCAAGAATGTAAAATAATAAAATTATATCTTGTAAATTAATTAAATTATTTTTATGTGAATTGCATTGCACACCCTTAAATAGGGTAGATTATATGGAACATTATATTTATGTTACAGTAGTAACACCTACATTACCTACCTATATTCTAGCAATAAATGTTTATGATTTATGATTTATGATTGTTCGTTTATAATACATAAGTATCCTCATGGCGAAGCTACGTATGTTGACGGTGTTAGGAAGAAGGTATTATATAGTAAAGGTATATAATTAGAAGGTAAACTAAGAATTAAAGAAGAACTTCTTAATATAATGATAATTCTTGTTATAATTTCTATCACCACTGTCTGTGTATGTTTCGTTATACCTCTCCATCCAAAGATTGTCTGGAAGAGATCGCTTTAAGCGCTAAGACCGCCCATTGTTACACCATTGTAAATATTTGACTTGTAATATATCTCTATTTTTAAGGTGAATAACAAAGTGTTTATCTATCTATCTAACTTCCTACAACAGAATGCTATACCTATTCTGTTTCGTATAATAAATTGTAGTAACAAATTCAAGTCAAAACAAACTCTAAATTGCAATTTCCTTCCTACCGTTAGATGACGTTCTAAGCTGAAGATATATGCATTAATTTGGCTGCCCAATTAGAATTCACCCTCGCCACCCCAACTACGCCCGAACTAAGCATCCCTTATTATTTTACAAAGCTTTCTAAGCGTCGTCACTAGAGAATTCGCCTTTCATTTCGCACACACACGCAACGATCCGTATCTTGTGGGGCCGTAGCACAAATATATCTAAGTGTCGGGGGTTTCGGTCAGTTTCTCCTTATCCTTTCCCCCTTTCGGCACTATAACCCTCCCCTCCCACCCTCGATGCCCGCTCTCCTCATAAACAGCGCTAAACACTGGCGAGCAAAATTGTAAAATTCAGAGTTGCCCGATTTTGTCTCGCTCGAGTTTAGAGTTACCCGCTTTTTGTCTCGTTCTAACCGGGCGGCGTCAATTTGTTAAGATAACGTTATTTGGACTTCGGGTGCAATTTATTTGGAAATTAATTTATGGTGTAAGTTAATTTGGGCCGCGGTGAGTTTCAGATTTGAATGGAAAGGAAGTATCAACTGAAACAGCTAACAGCAAAAGTGCCTCTGTGGAGAAACTAGAGAAAAAACTTTGCTAAGGTTAAAGTTAGAACAAGTCAGTTATATTTAACTTTTCTTATGATTGTGATTAATAAAATCTTAATACAAATGATATCTAAATAAGATTTTTCTTAACACTGAAACGCAATGAAAATATGTATGATAATTATGTTTGGGATATATGTTGGGTAGATATCAAATGTAAAATGAATTAAAATTAAAATATAAATATATGTACATAATTATATAAATAATCCCTCCGCTTTTTAAATGTATATATGTTACGGCTGATAGCCGAAGTGCGGCTACACCTAGTTTTAGCCGGCTACAACTAGAAGCAGCCGGCTACATGCGGTTAAACTTAGATGTATCTTATGCGAGATTGTAAACTGTCGAAAGATTGTGAGCCGTCGCATTATTTTTCAGTAGATTATAATCTATTGAAGTGATAGATGATAATCTACATTATATTATATCTAATATACATGTTCGCGGCGTTGGGGTGGCCCAAGGGCCACCCCCGCCTCACCCTAACCTACCGAGGGCTGCCCCTTATACGTTTGATTGGTGTGCGGCTGCACCTAGTTCTAGCCGCTATGATGAAGGCTAAACCTAGTTCTAATCGAAGATAAGTTGGATACATCTAAATTTAACCGCATGTAACCGGCTGCACCTAGTTGTAGCCGGCTAAAACTAGGTGTAGCCGCACTTCGGCTTTTAGCCGTAACATATATATATATATATATATATATATATATATATATATATATATAACATCTAATAATAATAAATATGTCTGTAAGAGAATGCTTTATGCGATAAGACCACCAATTGTATTACCCTAGTTAAGGTCTATATTTTTGTCATGTAATTGTTTATGGTATGCAATAAAGTGTAATTGTATTGTATTGTATTATATATTAATGAGTTTAATATTGTATATAAAAAGTATGAAATGTATTTATTTAGTAAATAATTAATAATGTTAAATAAAGAAAGCCCTAACAACAACCCTCTCTGCACTCCTTGTACCTTCTTGTAAAGATTACTCATATAATAAATAATACATTTTCCAATAATACAATAAAACTTATTGGTAAATGCTCACTAGTCACAAATATAGGTGCCTAACTGATTCCACAGGGCCACAAAGAGTTTCTTTTAGAATTCCCAAACTCAAAGGGTAAAATAGAAACTGTATTGATGTCAATCTTATGTCTGTCTGTCTGTCGGTGAGGCCGTTTGTTACTAAAAAAATACCAAGCGAATTCAGTTCGGTTTGGTAGTTTTTCATCAATCCATCAATACAGTTTTACATAATTTGGGATATGAAGCCGTTATAAGTAGTTATAACGCCTTCAAATATATCACAAATTATGTAGGTAAGTATTAGGTACATTAACCAAAACATAAAAAGTAATGAACCCATAATACACGAGGTCCAAGTCACATGGGTGGGTTATTTTGAAAAAAGAGGTGTTAGCTACCATATTATATTATTTACTTGCAGCATACTCGTATTATTATTTGTTTTGCTGTGAAGGTGCTATAAACTGTGATTGAAAGTAAATAAATAAAGATAAATGTATATCGTCAAGATATGCACAAAAAGATAAGACATTTCCGTTGTCAAAAAACGCTTTAACATTTTCCTTCCATTCTTTAATCAACCCTCAACCAGTCAACCCTAAAAAGCCGTCATAAAAATCAATAAGTGAAAAATATTCAATTAAGTATGAACATTAATATTCTAGCGTCGCGGTCGTCAAGAGCCGCCGGGGGATAGTTCAGTTGCCACCCCCACCCATGCAAAAAGGGGGTGAAAAGGGGATGGCGGCCGAAATCCACGTTTTTAGGCCTAACCAAGCTTTTTAGTATGCACATAAGCTTTTGTGGTAGTTTTAATGGAAATTTATATAACATTGTCGATATTTGTTATAGATTGTTAATTGGAATAGCGCTTATGTTGGGAATTTAATACTGTTGAAATATTATTTTACTTTATTTTTAAGAAATTTCCAATTGTCACAAAAAAAAGAAATTAATGAGATACTAAACTATCTACAACTAGAAAGTTATATACATGTCGTGACCATGCGGCAAGGTGCCAAGAACGCTGGCTGCATTCTCGCGTTGAATGGCTAAAGCTAATCTTTGAGCCAGGAATCAGCCAGCCCTTTTGTCACCTGCAGCTTCGACAAGACGTCGGCAATTTTTTTTAAATAGATGTTTTGTGCCCGGACCCCATGGACCAAAGGTTTCGACACCAAGCGGCGCAAAAATGTAATCACTGCAGAGTGAAGCATATTTCCGCCGCTTGGCGTCTTCGGCAGCTTCCGTCGCGGCTCCGGCCTTTGACACCGAGCCACTATTGGAATTATTTTAATAATATTATAAATTTTTCAATATAATATTTTTATACCTCCTTATGCAGCTTCAGTTCAGGGAACAGAAAGGCCAAAATGTGACTTATTTTTATGGAACTGAGTGATGAGCCACTCATTTGCCAGATGGTAAGCGGCACGCATGTCCATAACAGTTGCAGCGCCACCCAGAACTCTTAATACCATAAAAAGCACTGCATATATGCATTGTACTCATTACCCCGAGACATCAGATATTATATATATATATATGTAATATATATGATCCACATTGAATATATATATATTATTATTATTGATAGATGTATATATATATGTATATATATATATGTAAGAATTATTGTGTAATACATTGTTACTAATAACAAGAAATTAAAAAAATTAAAAAATATAATATAATAACTAAAATATATTATTAAAAGGAGTCCCTTTAGGCAAGGTTCCGAAGATACTGGCAGCGTTCCCCCTTTGAATAGCTAGACTAATTCTTTGTCCGAGGTAGCTGCCAGCTCTTCGGTCTCCTGTGATGTCGACTAACCTTTTTGCTATTTCCTTAAAAAGCTTTATAGCGCTAGGACCCCATATATATAGGACATATTATTATTTTTTTATTATTGTGTATATTTATATTTTATGTATTATATAATGCCTTTATGTTCTATTCATGTTCTATTGAAGCCAAAAATATCCATTCACCCAAGGGTTTATGCTGAAAACCAGCGTCTGAAGTCATCGACATTGGACATTTGTGCTGAGCTACTCCCTTTTGGCACCACAAACTTCCTCTGTTCGTGTATTTCGTATTGTCTTGTTTTGTTATATACTTTGTCTCTGTCTTTATATTATTTTTATTCAGTAAGAAAATATTTCAAAGAAAATAAAATAATGACTATCATATCCTTATATACGTTTATAGAAGCCTACCAAAAATACACACAGAAAAAAAATACTATTAAAAAAAAGTGACACTCATAGCCATAATTTAAGGAACAAGGATAAATTGTTTCAGCCAAAGACGAGATTAGCTAAAGTCCAGAAACATGGAATTTATAATAAAATCGTAATTTACAATAAATTGCTCATAGCATTAATAAAACTAACATTCACGGCCTTCAAAAGAACAATAAAACATTATTTTTAAAATAATCAATTTCACGGTTGTAATGAGTTCATGGAAAGACGTGTTGGCGAATCCTTATTTTTGTATGATGTTGTTCAATTAATATGTGGTTAAATCTTGACTATATTTATATTTTAATGTGATCTGACTAATTATTATAATGTACATTTCAATCATCATCATCATCATCAGCCCATTACGTTCCCACTGCTGGGACTCGGGCCTTCCCTTGTAAGAGAGAGTATAGGCCATAATCCACCACGCTGGCCCAGTGCGGGTTGGTGGATGTCACATGTCCTTGAATTTTTTGTGATTAATTCTTGGACATGCCAGTGTCCTCACGATGTTTTCCTTCACCGTTTTTAGAGCTAGTGTTAAATCCGTACATAACGTAAGAAAGTCAGTGGTGCGGGGCCAATGGGATTCAAGCTCGGGTGCGTCGGATCGAAAGTCGCACATGTTCCCACTGAGCCACACACGCTCTACATTGTACATTTCAATATTTTAATGCAAATATATGGTCCTCATAGTTTCTGATGGTTCCGTCGATGGCGAAATTACTGGGCATTATGAGACTCAACAGCTAATTGTCTAAGGATGACGAGCGCAGTGCAGCACCACGCCGGATTTTGCAAAACAAAGTTCTGGGCGGTGCTGTTATTGTTAAGGGCTGGCGTATTGCTTACCATCAGGCAAACGACCAGCTCGTCTCGTCATTCAGTTACATAAAAAAAAGATAAGGAATCCTAGTTAGGGGTCAGGATCAGGGGTCAGTCAGATATGTGATCGTTGGGCGTTATTTATTTACTTATTTTATTTTACGTGAGTCTTTTTAATTTGTTTCTTAGTGGTTGTCGAACAAATGATTTTTCTTTCTCTTCTTTCTATATGTCCAGTAATTACCAGGAGAAACCTGTGAACTCACACCTAATACAGTCTTCTTCTAGATCTACGTGCTCCATCTTCGGCCAAATCGTCGCTTAACATCAGGCGAGGTGCTGGTCAAATCCTACTCGTATTATAAACGCGAAAGTTTATAAGAATGTATGGTTGTATGTTTGTTACTCTTTCACGCAAAAAACTACCGAACCGATTTTGATGAAATTTGGTATGTAGGTACTTAAGAACTTGGAATAGACCTATTAAAGGTATAAAGTTATATATATATATATATATATATATATATTATATGTCTTTATATATATATATATATAAAGACATATACAAAAAAGAAGACATTACACTTGACATATTTGTATTCCGAGCCATTTCCAGTTGCGCTTACTCTGTAACATCTAAACGTTTTGTACCGTCGCGTCGCGTAGGTCACTATGTACGACCGGACTTTAGTTTTCTTTTTTGCAAGTAATAGTAAACTACCGACATTTTAGTTTATAAAATTAGTATTTACATAGTTTTTAAGTCTTTGCATTTTATATATGTAGTACGCTTAGCCCAAAATTGTTTAACATGTATTGTTTTCTCATGTAAGTGAATTAATTCTTTTGAGAAATAAATTATCTTAAACCACAATAGCATATAGGCTACTTATTACCCCGGGAAACTACAAGTGAAACTGCGGGGTGCAGCTAGTATAGGTAAATAAGCGAAAATATACAACAAACTTTCTTTTTTCTATTTTAATGTATATACCTACCTACCTATTTTTCCCTACTATCTATTTTATGTTAATATTAAGTATATTAATTGTGGGCTAGGAATATTTATTTCAGTTCAAAACTACCCAATTTAGCGGTTTTTGCTTAATGGCAGCCGAGTACAATACAACACCGCATCTCAATCACAAGTGCCTAAGAAATAGCTTAAGAAATACCTGATAGACGAACAGAGGCAGCATGGCAATTTGATTGTCGACATGTCATTTATCATATATTTAAAATTCTCGTGTCACATTGTTAGTTACCTTACTCATCCGAAACGGCTTTACTGATTTTTACCAAATTTTATATGCATATTCAGTAGGTCTGAGAATCGGCTACTATCTATTTTTCATACCCGTAAGTGATAAGGGTTGTTCACACTTAACATTTTTTTTTTAATTTGCCATATAAATTAAAAAAAAATGTTAAGTGTGAACAAACAACGTTTACCGGGTCAGCTAGTTTAATATAATTTAATAGCGTGGCGTGGCGCTGTTGAAATACTGCATTACTGTCATTTTGTATATTCTGTTATGTGTATATATATATATATATATATTGTTATTAATAGATGTATATGTACCTATGTATAAAATATTGTGTAATTGTATACTTATTCTTTTATGTATTACGTTCTTCTTTGCACGTTTTCTTCGTTCTCTTAGTCTGATGTCATCAACATTAGACATATGTGCTGAGCTGTAGTCCCTTTGGCACCACAAAAAAAATTATCTATTCATGTATTTCGTATTTTTTTGTTTTGTTATAAGTATTCTCTCTCTGTTTTTGTATTTTATCCTACGTGTGTCTTTTTCATTTATGTCTTTGTCGTTGTCAAATAAATGTTTTTTCTTTCTTTTAAAATGTGTACTAATACATATACTTTATGATAATAAATACATATATTATTTTATTCTACCTACCTAGTTTTTGAGTCATATTAGTATGTAATAACATAAATAATATGTAGTAGGTATAATAATAACTTTGTTTCAGGCAAATAAAAACTATATTACATAAAGTTACTGAAATCTTGTTTTTTTGTTGAAATTAGTGATGAGACGATCAAGTCGTATGATGGTAAGTGCCACGCCTGCCCATAACAATTGTAGTGTTAAAGTATTTTCCCTTTTAGCCTATCCCTTATAACAGATCAAGGGTAGCAAACTTTTCAGTTTCAGCAGCAGTTCAACACAAACATTTATAGTCGGGGAGCTATACGCCAGCGGGCAGTGGGCACTATTAATCATAGAAAATGACGGTCCGCATTGTGCGACTGGACTCAAAATTGTGAAAACCTATCCCGGCCGCGCCGAACTAATAACGCGCTCCGCTCACACCGACAAAATTCTCGGGTGGTAGCGACCGCAGAAAGATTATCGAAAAAAGGCATAAATAAATCTTTTTTTTATTATTTATAGGCTTGCGTTTGACCGCTATCTCACCTGTTGTTAAGTGACGATGCGGTCGAAAATGTTCACTCTTGTCTTAAAGACACACAGATTATAGCTATCCGGAAACACAGATGCCGGCAGAGAGTTCCACTCCTTGGCCGTTCGCATTATGAAGGTCGAAGCAAAGCGCTTGGTGCGAGCAGGAGGGATGTCAACCATAGATTGATACGGCGTGCTGTACGTCTGGTCGTCCGGTGATGGAATGGGGATGGATGGTTTAATTTCTAATTGTTTAGGAATAAGTATTATATAAGTATAAGTATTAAGAATAAGTGTACAATTGTAAAGTATAATAGTATAATGTCAACTCGTAATCAAAAACTGTATAACACGCCGTCTACTCTATTTGACAATGCTGTATCCATCAAGGAAGAATTTTGCTGTTTCCGAAGATAGTCTCGTAGTGATGGTGGTGTGGAGGCGGTAGTGGTGTGTGAGGGTGTGTGTTTATAGTGTGTATGCATATCTCTGCAAAAGTTTGTCATATGATTGGTGTGAGTAAAAGTTCGGTGTTGATGTTATAGGTTTACTGTAGAAGCCAAGTTCTGACTTTCTCTTTAGATTCATATTTCGTAAGCTCGTAAATATCTTTATTGGAAACATTATAGAAGTAACTTATTTATTTATTCATTTATTTATTAATGCTTACATGTAATGTACCAGACTGGTGTAAAAGATGTCTTATAGGCTAGATACATGTGCCCTGTGAGGGCGTTGCACAAGTTTTGAGTGGAGTTAGTTTATTCCTAGTCATTTGGTTATTACTTATTTTACCTGCTGTACCTCATCGGGCCCACTTTTATTCATTAATCTATTCGCTTATGAAAATAAGCATAATTGTATCATCTCCATGACAAAATCGGCTGTTATCAGCATTTTGGACCTTATTTAGGACCAGATGTAGGAGTTTGGTGATGGATATGATAAAAAGGACAATCTTCTTCTTCTTCTCTCGTGTGGGTGTGTGGCCAACCCTGGTGTCGGAGTTTTTAGACCGCCCGAAGACCTCCGACATAGCCTAACGACTGTTGTCCTAAAACAACAACCCTAATCTAAATCTTAATCTTATTGCTGTGTCCTTTATTTTGATTCTTCAACTAAGCACTTACGTACCTATGTAAGTAAGTGCTTAGTTAAAGAATCAAAATAAACAGGATTTTGATTTTTGAATTTAATCAAAATCCTGTTTAGTTGTTATAGAGCTCAAAGCACACATATAATATTCTACGACATATGAAGAAATAAAAAAAGTTTCCCCCTTTTTTTCTTCCAACGCTACCCCCACCGGCCACACAAAGCTGACGATGACGCCTCGCGCTTGTGTGCGTGTTGATTCTTGCCCGTGTGTGCGTGCCGCGATACTGCAGTGGGCATGATATATTGACGATCCAAAAACCGTTATAAAGGTGTGTTCTAAAATACGAACCTATCCTACTATTCTAATAATATTATAAATGCGAAAGTTTGTAAGAATGTGTGGATGTATGTTTGTTACTCTTTCACGCAAAAACTACTGAATGGATTTTGATGAAACTTACACATCAGAATAACACATAGGCTATATTTTATCCTGGAAACCGCGGGCGAAACCGCGTGGTGCAGCTAGTACATAATCATTATGAATTTCAGTTCAAAACTCATTTGGTACCTATTGATGGTTTTCATTGAAAATTAGACCTCTAAAAGACCATGACTAATAAATTACTACTCGTTAGAAGACATTCAACTACATACATAAATTTCGTTCTTTTAACAGACTTCAATATATATTTTTAGAAAAAAACAAAAACCGACTTCAATGTATCTTCGAAGTCCAAGGTCACGTATCGATGAAATTTATATGGGACCACTTCGTAGCTATACTGAACCCGACGCAAAAAGAATTTTTCAAATCGGTTCATAAATGACGGAGTTCTGAGGTAACAAACATAAAAAAAAAATACAATCGAACAGAGAACCTCCTCCTTTTGAAGTCGGTTAAAAAAGGAGGAGGTTATAAATTTGATTGTCTATTTTAATGTTTTTTACTTCAGAACTCGGTCATAAATAAACCGATTAGGAAAAATATTTTTAGGGTTCAGTATAGCTACAATGTGGTCACATATAAATTTCATCGAAATTCGACCTTGGACTTAGAAGACACAACAAAATCAAAGTCGGTTTTTTTGTTAAAAAATGATTTGAAGAAATTATTGATAGCCTTTATACATAAGTATCATAGGTATGATATATCAGTTGATACCTACACATACAGCCTAAAGATACACGAAGGAGTGGTCGGGTAAGTTCGATAGCTAACGTCTTACTAACTCTAACAAAACTCTGGGGTTTGTACTCGTACGATAGGGCTGCTATATGTAATAGTGCACAAGCATATACCACGGTGTAGGTAAGTATTATACTCAATACTTAATCCTCAATAGTTAATACTCAATACTTAATACTCAATACTTAATACTCAATACTTAATACTCAATACTTAATACTCAATACTTAATACTTAATAATTAATACTTAATACTCAATACTTAATACTCAATACTCAATATTTTATTGCAAACATATGTACACAAAAGTTCTGAGTGGTGAGATTACATATGACCCTGCTAGGGTATATAGCAAATTATAAATTATAATGGGAGTGGACCGATTTTTTCTACAACGTCTTTGTCTACTTATCATTTTATTTTTATTTTCATTAAAAAAAGTCATTTAAATTATAATAACATTTTACGATCAGGAATTGTTTTAATTTGTTATTAAATTTTATATAATTTTCTTCTGCTTTTATTTTGTTGGGTAGATTATTATATTTTTTTTTAAAGTGTTATACTGTAATATAATATGTTTATATGTATCATGCCCATTACGTTCCCACAGCTGGGACTTCCCTCGTAGAGAGAGTATGGGCCATAATCCACCACGCTGACCCAGTGCGGGTTGGTGGATGTCACATGTTCTTGAATTTTTGTGATGAATTCTTGGACATGCCGGTTTCTTCACGATGGTTTCCTTCACCGTTTTTAGAGCGAGTGTAAAATCCGCACATAACTTAAGAAAGTCAGTGGTGTGGTTTCGTTATATAGATACTTAGAATCCTGGATGTTCCTTTGTCAGGCGCTTTAATGTACGAATGTACATAAGAAGAATACATGACACCATCACAGGCAACCTAGTTTTCTATAAAACGTTAAAAATGGAATATTGTTTTTCAATAATTTTTTTTACCAAAAACGGCACTGGACTAATCTTAATTATACCTATGATTTGAAATCACAAACAAGTTTATTAACTGAACATAACACTTCTGTTTAAAGGATAATTACCAAGCATCTAACGGTGGTACATTCAATTTAGCTCTACATAATATATCCTGATCAATAACCATATTTGAAAATCGTAAAGACAGTGAAATAACTCGAAATGTATTCATTCCACTCCACATGCCATCTCATTTGCGGCGTGCAGAAGAGTAACAAACGACTACGTACGTATATTTTCCAATTTTATGCCTACCACGTACCTATGCAGCCCGACGTGCATTTGTGCAAGTGTAGTTTTTGCTACGACCATGTTTGCGCCCAGTTTCGCAAGAGCCGTCACCACGCGACGAACTGCCCTTCACTGTCGATGATGTATAGGGAAAGAGACGGGGGTCAGGTGTCATTTTACGCTGGTATTTGCGCATGTGTGGGTAGTAGTTGAGCGATAGTGAAGGGGTCGGACCGCCCCCATGTCGTCATCGTGCTGACTGCGTCTGTGTTAGAGGAACATTTAAAATGCCCACCCCTTGACGATCACTGCGCGGCCATTTTCTTTTTTTGCATGAATTTTTGGTAATTAGAGAAGGCGGATGGTTTGTGCTATTTTGGAAAATCAGTTAATAACCCATTCCATGCTACATGTTATACAAAAACTGCGAGTATTTTTTCTGATCTTGAATGCATTAGCGCATGCTAGGCGAAAATTTTAAGATTTGTGTGATCTTACGATTTTTGCGTGTATTTTGTTTAGAAATAAAGTATTGTCAAACAAAAATATAAAAAATTGTACCTAAAGTTCTAAAAAAATACCCCTTCATTTCTTGCCATATCTTCTGAGTGGTGGTTCTATTTCCGATACGGTGGTAGAGTCATTGTAATAATTTACTTACATAAGTGCGTCTGTGATGAAATTCAAAGTCAAAATTGAAAAAATAACTATTTAAACTTAGCTTTGCTTTAATTTATGTTTTTTGAAGCTAATAATTCGTAACTTTTTAACCGCTCACGCGGTTAACAAATTGTCAACCACTTGTTATTTCCCTTGTTTCTCAAATGAGTTTTTGAATACCAACCCGGGATCACCAAAGTCATATCGAAACTTTTTTGAGTAAAAATATAAATATTTGAACAGTTCTACGTAAGGACAAAACGCCACGGCAGGGCTAACGGAATCCTAGCAATAAAATTGACTTTTGTAGCCCTTTTCGAAGTCAGATAAGTCGAAAAAAAAGAATGTATCAGCGGCATAAGATATACATAAAAAATATATTAAAAAAGTCATGCGAAAAATAATTAATTATAACAACCAAATTAATGAGGAGGTCCAATACGGGTTAGATTAATATCTTCGTTTGTTTATGGCAATTTTAATAGCAACCAGTGTCTTATAAAAAACACTTTTCAAATGCCATTAAAAAGAAAAAAGGAACGCGCCAAAAGAGAAAGTTGAAGTTTTTGGCTTCTTCTGTAAAAATAAGTTAAAAAAAGGAACGCAAGTGACACTGACAAATGCGCAAATTCTCGAACGAGGAGAAAAAAAAGTGACTTACCAGATATTGTTAATAGCTCCCCTATGTCATTTTTATCCTTTGTCAATAATAAATATTTAACATCACAAAATCACATTTTATCACACAATACCTTGTTTACATCACTAAAAGTCTAGATGACCTAATAGCACGCACCATGTAAACATTTATATTCGAATTCGCTGTCAAATTTCACCATACCACTCCCAAATTCTGCCTGAGACATAGCCTATTAGATAACGGCAACCGTTATTACTAAGTACCTACGGACTTGACTTAAAGAATCTCCAAGCGTTGGTTTGTCTAAGACTGAGATAAATATTCATGTTTAAGAGAACTTGCTTATCGTTTTGAATTCCTAAATTCCATTCATTTTTTTTTAATTCGCCCGTTTGGGCAGGCTAAAGTCTCTAGGACCATACCGCCATGTCTTACGTAGTTTTTATTTGATAGTTTACTATTATTTTATTATAGTTTTGTTGAGGACGAGGGCATCAGCAAGCCAGACCCTCTCCTAGTGCTTCAATAAAGTGGTGGAACTTTATTCAAGCTTTCTATGGACTTTTTGGGAGAACATAAAAAGCAATGTTTTTCTCTATTTTGTTTCATTTGCCTACACTCGTACACGTTTACGAACACATAATGGTTAATATTCCACTGATATTACACATGATCTCTCGAAATAACACTTGTTTGGAAAATAAAACAAAATCGAACTGTATCACTTTTCACTTCCCGCCAAAAAGTCATTTCCATTAATTAAGCTTGGCAAAAGGAGTTTACTATAAGCAAAAGATAAATCAAAGCAAAGAAGTAAACCTTGTCTATTTTCAAGAGTTTTCACTATGCGAAAATTGTGAAGTCAAGCTTTAGATTTTTACGAATTAGTCATTTCTATTGTTTAACAATTCAAAGCAAGTACTCTTGTCAGTCGGACTTGTCTGGGCCAAGCAATTTTTTAAATGAAGGTGTTCACAGGTCAGCGGTCAAAGACGGTATGAAATCTTAAGGGCAGCGGTCAACCTGATTTCTCACATAAATTTGTATAAAATTAAATGTATAAAGAGTACGTAACCATTGTACCATGTACCTTGTAACATTGAATTTGATTTGAATCATTTATAACGCACCTCTGTTTACAATTTAGGAACACCGCGGAGGGTCGCAATGATCTCACGGATACCGGTTGTTCTGTATTTTTGTTCTGATGGCTAAATATTTATTTAAATCACTACACCGATTGTATTCCACTAAACGATAAACGATTTTTCGGGCAATAACCGATATGTCCAATTTTTTTTTCAATTTCTACCATTGTTTCTATGATTAACTAATGAGTACGAGGCAGCGCTACGTCATACTTTTTATGGTATGAGCAGGCGTGGCGCTTACCATCAGGCGAAAGACAATGCTCGTCATCACTTAGTCAATTTTTTTTTAATCCATGATTGTACTTTTAAGATTAAAAACCTCTAGAAGTATTTCGAACAACAAATTTTATTAGTCTATCGCTATCGGTTAACTAATCTGTTTGATATCGGTTAGGGTAGGCTATAAGGATCCCTCTTCATAAACTCAGCCTGTATATTATAACGCTTCAATGCAATACAAAAACGTTTTATTGTATACCAGTAATATTGTAAAAGAAGCTATTACGGAGTAGGGTAATATAATGGGCGGTCTTATCGCTTAGAGCGATCTCTTCCTGACAACCAGTGGTGTACAATAATAATTTGCAAGTAAATAATATTAATAAACCATTAGATACGTAGGTATATAAATATGAATCCTAATAAAAAATATTAATATAACTATAAAATGATATACATTATATTCTTAATAAGCTTAAACACAGTATCTGAAAATATTAAAATTACTATACGGGAAAAATGCGACCGGATCGTTAGGCAGCGCCACCTGACAAAATTTTATCGCAATTTGCAACACTCGATCCTTGCTTCAACCAACAACCAGCGATAGGGTCGATGAATTGATTAGTGGTTTCACTCATGTCTCAGTTCAACGCTAAGGCGATAGATGGCGTGTTTAGTGGGTATTGAATGTAGGTACTGTACTTATTAGGAATAAGAATAAGAATAAACTTTATTGTGTAAAACTGTGTACATTGAAGCCATGCCGTCAAACGACCTAGTCGTGTTTCGGGATGATGTTCCGTGAACCATCGGGGAGACGGGTCTGAGCAGCCGCTCAACTGCCGTCTCTCTCTAGATCTACGTGCTCCATCTTAGGCCACATTTTCGCTTCACATCAGGCCAGATAGTGGCCAAACATAGATCTATTAAGCGTAAAAAAAAAAAGGTCTTAAAATAAATATATATAAAGTAACAACAGCCCATCCCTTTCGGATGTACAATACGTATAAAACAAACTAAAATGCAAACTAAAATGAATTTACATTAATACAAACAAACTAAAATGAATTTACATTAAATATTTACTCAAAGAATTCGCTCAGATTGTAATGAACTTTAATTAACTATTCTTTTAAATGGTATTTAAATTTCTTACCGTTTAAATATTTTAAATGAGATGGCAAATGATTAAAAATCCTTATGGCACTGATAAATGAACTTTTATGATACATGGTGTTATTGATTTGAGGGATACATAACATACATATGTTATATATGTGTTTAGTGCGTAAATTACCGGCACGACTAGATTTTACACTAAAAAATATTATATATATATAAAAAATATATTATTCATAATTGTTTTTAACACAAACACAGATTTTTAAGATATAAATTCCTGTTAGAGTGAGGAATCTTTTGTTCCTGAAAGTGCTACGAAGTGAATACGTGTTTTGTAAATTATAAATGTTTCTGAGGCAACGTTTTTGTAATTTGAATGTTGATTGTATATCTGTTACGGCTAAAAGCCGAAGTGCGGCTACACCTAGTTTTAGCCGGCTACAACTAGGTGCAGCCGGCCACATGCGGTTAAACTTAGATCTATCCAATATGCGAGATTGTAAACTGTCGAAAGATTGTGAACCGTCGCTTTATTTTTCGGTAGATTATAATCTATCGAAGTGATAGATGATAATCTACATTATATTATATCTAATATACATGTTCGCGGCGTTGGGGTGGCCCAAGGGCCACCCCCGCCTCACCCTAACCTACCGAGGGCTGCCCCTTATACGTTTGATTGGTGTGCGGCTGCACCTAGTTCTAGCCGCTATGATGAAGGCTAAACCTAGTTCTAATCGAAGATAAGTTGGATAGATCTAAGTTTAACCGCATGTGGCCGGCTGCACCTAGTTGTAGCCGGCTAAAACTAGGTGTAGCCGCACTTCGGCTTTTAGCCGTAACATATCAACAGAATTGTCCCAAAAAATGATACCATAACTTAAGTGAGGATATACGTAAACATAGTAGGCATTAGTTGCAATAGTTTTACTTGTTATGCCACTCAGTATTGAAAGGGCATAGCAATATTTAGATAGTGTATTATTAATTTCTATTGATTTTAACTTATTGAGCAAAATCTTGTGAACGACGCAATCGAACGCTTTGGAGAGATCTAAGAATAGGGCTATAAGGGTTTTTATAACTTTTGAGTGTTTTTATCACTTACATAGTGACACAAACTGGACAACCTTTTATTTTTGTGTTCCTCCGTCTATGTGATCATTTTAAAACATTCTTGTAAGTGTTATATTTACAAAATATCTATTTGTGGTAACTTATAATTAGCTATCTGTACACATTATTATAAACTCTGTTATTTAAGATCCTAGCTGTTAGTTACCCTTTGAGAATAAAATAAAATAAAATAAAATACCTGTTCTTTTGTTATTAATTTCCTCCCAAACATGTTTCAGCATTTTGAATATTGTTAAATATTATATATGTTATATATTATTATTATATATTATGTTAAATATTATTTGTTATTATATTTTTCTTTTTCGAAAGCCGAATTGATTATTATTAAGTAAGCTGTTTGCATCAAGAAATGATGTTATACGATTATATACAACATTTTCGAATATTTTAGAAAAATTAGGCAAAATTGCAATTGGTCTGTAGTTACGAATATCTTTTTTAGAGCCTTTCTTATGAAGAGGTTCAACCAAAGCTTTTTTCAGATCATTAGGAAAACACCCAGTTTCCATCGTCAATAAATAAAAAAAAAATTTGACAAGTTAATAATAAATACTAGCGGTTCTACAATATGGTGTATCTAAACTACTTTTGATTAATTGTATCGATATATCATAATGACCAGTACTTTTAATGTTTTTTTAAAAGTTTTACAATCGTTTTATTGCTTTCAAATTTCTATTTTCATTTTATTTTGTTTACTTTCTATAAATTGGTTACCTATGCATTTTTGTGGGTATCTTACGCCTGAGATAAAATCATTTTATTTTTTACTTAGGTACTCAGTAGTAAGAAGTAATATTTAGTTTTCTTTAGTAGAACTATGGCACGTTCACTGGCCGTCCCGCGGCACGCTAGCTTTGCTCGATGGGCTCCTCATTTGTCTAGTATTTCGCTAGTGACAACTGAACTTTTTTTTACACACATAGGAAATACATTAGGAGTAGGTGCAATGAGCATTAGGTTCAAAATTTTAGGAATTGTTTTAACCATTATACCTACCTACTCATCATCATTAATGCATTCGAATTTGATTTAGAAACGGGATATTTACCATGTATATTTACGATATTTCGGCACTGTTACTAGCACCATGGTCAAAAAGATAAAGTCTTTGTGGGTGGCTTGTTGATGTTATAACGGGCAGTACCTACCCGCTTCTTCTCGCGTTTTTTGCGCTCGATACAATTAGGCACTACTTTCACCTTTGTCACTCCCAACTCGATTTATTTCTCGACACACGTTACTCTCGGTATCCGCTCGCGAGCTTTTAGCTCTCCTGTTTCTAAATCAAATTCTAATTTCATTGACCAAGATAGTTACAAACATGGGTACTAATTGATCTTTTTATATGTATATAGTCTACGCGGACAAAGTCGCAGGCAAAAACTAGTAAATAAAGAATTATAGTATAGCCTATGTTTGCCTGCCTTTTTACAAAGCGGATTCATTTAAATGATCTATTTGTTTGATGATCTTCGTTTCCTGATCTCATGATTAAATATGAAGGTAGGTAGGTGAAAATAATACACTGAATCAATGCCAATATTTAATAATTTATAATAAAGATGTATCCATTGTAAAACTATATAAGGAGTAAGACAATTGATTAAAAAATAGGGTTGCACTAGCAGTTAATACAAGGCAATTCCTTAATGCTTACAACCAAGTTCCTGCGGGACAGTGGACAGAATTTTGGTAGCCTGCGAAGACCGTAACCAGCTCCTGAACCGGACGAGCTGGATGAGCTGGATGAGCTTGAACTGGAAGATGTATCGCCGGATTCAATGACAATTACAGTTGGACTTTCTCCACCAGAAGTTGATGTGCTTGAACTGCTGCTGGCAAAACTGGGACCATAAGGTCCGTAAGGTCCATAAGGTCCGTTTGATCCGGATGAACTAGAAGCAGCGCTGGCTGCGCTAGATGAAGAGGCTCCACCTAAACCACCTCCTGTCACTCTTTCGGGACCGTAAGGTCCGCTTGGTCCATTAGGTCCGTTTGGTCCATTAGGTCCGTTTGGTCCATAAGGTCCGTTTGGTACATAAGGTCCGTTTGGTCCGGCTGAACCAGAAGCAGCGCTGGCTGCGCTAGATGAAGAAGCTCCTCCTACACCATCTGTCACTCCTTCGGGACCATAGGGTCCGTTTGGTCCATATTCATCATAAGGTCCGCTTGGTCCATATGGTCCATAAGGTCCGTTTGGTCTGGATGAACTAGAAGCAGCGCTGGCTGCGCTAGATGAAGAGGCTCCACCTAAACCACCTCCTGTCACTCTTTCGGGACCGTAAGGTCCGCTTGGTCCATTAGGTCCGTTTGGTCCATTAGGTCCGTTTGGTCCATAAGGTCCGTTTGGTACATAAGGTCCGTTTGGTCCGGCTGAACCAGAAGCAGCGCTGGCTGCGCTAGATGAAGAAGCTCCTCCTACACCATCTGTCACTCCTTCGGGACCATAGGGTCCGTTTGGTCCATATTCATCATAAGGTCCGCTTGGTCCATATGGTCCATAAGGTCCGTTTGGTCCGGCTGAACCAGAAGCAGCGCTGGCTGCGCTAGATGAAGAAGCTCCTCCTACACCATCTGTCACTCCTTCGGGACCATAGGGTCCGTTTGGTCCATATTCATCATAAGGTCCGCTTGGTCCATATGGTCCATAAGGTCCGTTTGGTCTGGATGAACTAGAAGCAGCGCTGGCGGCGCTAGATGAAGAGGCGCCGCCTACACCACCTTCTTCGATGATAATAATTTCATTATTTGATCCTGGTCTAGAGGAACTAGATGCCACTGCTGCTGAGCTGGCTGAGCTTCCACTGCCAGCACCATTTCCTCGTCCAGGACCATAAGGTCCGTAAGGTCCATTAGGTCCATTTGGTCCATTAGGTCCGTTTGGTCCATTAGGTCCGTTTGGTCCATAAGGTCCATTTGGTCCATAAGGTCCGTTTGGTCCATAAGCTCCGTTTGGTCCATGAGGTCCATTTGGTCCGGATGAACTAGAAGCAGCGCTGGCTGCGCTAGAAGAAGAAGCTCCTCCTACACCACCTGTCACTCCTTCGGGACCATAGGGTCCGTTTGGTCCATATTCATCATAAGGTCCGCTTGGTCCATATGGTCCATAAGGTCCGTTTGGTCTGGATGAACTAGAAGCAGCGCTGGCGGCGCTAGATGAAGAAGCTCCTCCTACACCACCTGTCTTTCCTTCGGGACCATAGGGTCCGTTTGGTCCATATTCATCATAAGGTCCGCTTGGTCCATATGGTCCATAAGGTCCGTTTGGTCTGGATGAACTAGAAGCAGCGCTGGCGGCGCTAGATGAAGAAGCTCCTCCTACACCACCTGTCTTTCCTTCGGGACCATAAGGTCCGTTCGGTCCATATTCATCATGAGGTCCGCTTGGTCCATTTGGTCCATAGGGTCCATAAGGTCCGTTTGGTCCGGATGAACTAGAAGCAGCGCTGGCGGCGCTAGATGAAGAGGCGCCGCCTACACCACCTTCTTCGATGATAATAATTTCATTATTTGATCCTGGTCTAGAGGAACTAGATGCCACTGCTGCTGAGCTGGCTGAGCTTCCACTGCCAGCACCATTTCCTCGTCCAGGACCATAAGGTCCGTAAGGTCCATTAGGTCCATTTGGTCCATTAGGTCCGTTTGGTCCATTAGGTCCGTTTGGTCCATAAGGTCCATTTGGTCCATAAGGTCCGTTTGGTCCATAAGCTCCGTTTGGTCCATGAGGTCCATTTGGTCCGGATGAACTAGAAGCAGCGCTGGCTGCGCTAGAAGAAGAAGCTCCTCCTACACCACCTGTCACTCCTTCGGGACCATAGGGTCCGTTTGGTCCATATTCATCATAAGGTCCGCTTGGTCCATATGGTCCATAAGGTCCGTTTGGTCTGGATGAACTAGAAGCAGCGCTGGCGGCGCTAGATGAAGAAGCTCCTCCTACACCACCTGTCTTTCCTTCGGGACCATAGGGTCCGTTTGGTCCATATTCATCATAAGGTCCGCTTGGTCCATATGGTCCATAAGGTCCGTTTGGTCTAGATGAACTAGAAGCAGCGCTGGCGGCGCTAGATGAAGAAGCTCCTCCTACACCACCTGTCTTTCCTTCGGGACCAAAAGGTCCGTTCGGTCCATATTCATCATGAGGTCCGCTTGGTCCATTTGGTCCATAGGGTCCATAAGGTCCGTTTGGTCCGGATGAACTAGAAGCAGCGCTGGCGGCGCTAGATGAAGAAGCTCCTTCTACACCACCTGTCACTCCTTCGGGACCATAGGGTCCGTTTGGTCCATATTCATTATAAGGTCCGCTTGGTCCATATGGTCCATAAGGTCCGTTTGGTCTGGATGAACTAGAAGCAGCGCTGGCGGCGCTAGATGAAGAAGCTCCTCCTACACCACCTGTCTTTCCTTCGGGACCATAAGGTCCGTTCGGTCCATATTCATCATGAGGTCCGCTTGGTCCATTTGGTCCATAGGGTCCATAAGGTCCGTTTGGTCCGGATGAACTAGAAGCAGCGCTGGCGGCGCTAGATGAAGAGGCGCCGCCTACACCATCTTCTTCGATGATAATAATTTCATTATTTGATCCTGGTCTAGAGGAACTAGATGCCACTGCTGCTGAGCTGGCTGAGCTTCCACTGCCAGCACCATTTCCTCGTCCAGGACCATAAGGTCCGTAAGGTCCATTAGGTCCGTTTGGTCCATTAGGTCCGTTTGGTCCATAAGGTCCATTTGGTCCATAAGGTCCATTTGGTCCATAAGGTCCGTTTAATCCATAAGGTCCGTTGGTTCCGG
Source organism: Petrophora chlorosata (assembly GCA_951640565.1). Classification (NCBI taxonomy): domain Eukaryota; kingdom Metazoa; phylum Arthropoda; class Insecta; order Lepidoptera; family Geometridae; genus Petrophora; species Petrophora chlorosata. Next base: position 5,008,804 of record OX621207.1, read on the forward strand.
CTGAACCAGAAGCAGCGCTGGCTGCGCTAGATGAAGAAGCTCCTCCTACACCACCTGTCTTTCCTTCGGGACCATAAGGTCCGTTCGGTCCATATACATCATAAGGTCCGCTTGGTCCATTTGGTCCATAGGGTCCATAAGGTCCGTTTGGTCCGGATGAACTAGAAGCAGCGCCAGCTGCGCTAGATGCAGAGGCTCCGCCTACACCACCTCCTTCAATAATAATAATTTCATCATTTGATTCTGGTCCAGAGGAACTAGATGCCGCTGCTGCTGAGCTGGCTGAGCTTTCACTGCCAGAACTATGTCCTCGTCCAGGACCATAAGGTCCGTAAGGTCCATTAGATCCATTTGGTCCATAAGGTCCGTTTGGTCCATAAGGTCCGTTTGGTCCATAAGGTCCGTTTGGTCCAGAAGGTCCGTTTGGTCCATAAGGTTCATGTGGTCTATAAGCTCCGTTTGGTCCGGATGAACCAGAAGCAGCGCTGGCGGCGCTAGATGAAGAGGCGCCGCCTACACCACCTTCTTCGATGATAATAATTTCATTATTTGATTCTGGTCCAGAGGAACTAGATGCCGCTGCTGCTGAGCTGGCTGAGCTTTCACTGCCAGAACTATGTCCTCGTCCAGGACCATAAGGTCCGTAAGGTCCATTAGGTCCGTTTGGTCCATTAGGTCCGTTTGGTCCATAAGGTCCATTTGGTCCATAAGGTCCATTTGGTCCATAAGGTCCGTTTAATCCATAAGGTCTGTTTGTTCCGGCTGAACCAGAAGCAGCGCTGGCTGCGCTAGATGAAGAAGCTCCTCCTACACCACCTGTCTTTCCTTCGGGACCATAAGGTCCGTTCGGTCCATATTCATCATGAGGTCCGCTTGGTCCATTTGGTCCATAGGGTCCATAAGGTCCGTTTGGTCCGGATGAACTAGAAGCAGCGCTGGCGGCGCTAGATGAAGAGGCGCCGCCTACACCACCTTCTTCGATGATAATAATTTCATTATTTGATCCTGGTCTAGAGGAACTAGATGCCACTGCTGCTGAGCTGGCTGAGCTTCCACTGCCAGCACCATTTCCTCGTCCAGGACCATAAGGTCCGTAAGGTCCATTAGGTCCATTTGGTCCATTAGGTCCGTTTGGTCCATTAGGTCCGTTTGGTCCATAAGGTCCATTTGGTCCATAAGGTCCGTTTGGTCCATAAGCTCCGTTTGGTCCATAAGGTCCGTTTGGTCCGGATGAACTAGAAGCAGCGCTGGCTGCGCTAGAAGAAGAAGCTCCTCCTACACCACCTGTCACTCCTTCGGGACCATAGGGTCCGTTTGGTCCATATTCATCATAAGGTCCGCTTGGTCCATATGGTCCATAAGGTCCGTTTGGTCTGGATGAACTAGAAGCAGCGCTGGCGGCGCTAGATGAAGAAGCTCCTCCTACACCACCTGTCTTTCCTTCGGGACCATAAGGTCCGTTCGGTCCATATTCATCATGAGGTCCGCTTGGTCCATTTGGTCCATAGGGTCCATAAGGTCCGTTTGGTCCGGATGAACTAGAAGCAGCGCTGGCGGCGCTAGATGCAGAGGCTCCGCCTACACCACCTCCTTCAATAATAATAATTTCTTCATTTGATTCTGGTCCAGAGGAACTAGATGCCGCTGCTGCTGAGCTGGCTGAGCTTTCACTGCCAGAACTATGTCCTCGTCCAGGACCATAAGGTCCGTAAGGTCCATTAGGTCCATTTGGTCCATAAGGTCCGTTTGGTCCATAAGGTCCGTTTGGTCCATAAGGTCCGTTTGGTCCAGAAGGTCCGTTTGGTCCATAAGGTTCATGTGGTCTATAAGCTCCGTTTGGTCCGGATGAACCAGAAGCAGCGCTGGCTGCACTAGATGAAGAGGCTCCACTCACATCACCTGTTAATAATAATAAGACATTTATTTGCAAAGAAATTATATAAAGCATGGTCGACATGTGACATAAAATTTGCATAATATCTTGTTTTATTTATTGGATAAAAAATATGTATAGATAAATTAATAATTTTTGCAAATCGGCCTCAACTCAACGTTGTGCTGGTCGTACGATCAGCGCTGAAGCTTGAAGCCGTTTGGGTGACATTACTTTGGAAATATACATTGACTTGTTATTCAATAAACAGCTGCCAACAAAAATATTTTAAAACACATAAAAAAAAATACTAGCGTACAAGTTATATAGTTACAATCGTGAGGTAGACTGAGAAGCGTGTGTGGGTGTGTGTGTTTATGTTTGAGGGTGTTTGATGTGGTTCCTTTCGTATGGCACTAGTATCATGCCTTACAGTTTTCAGCAAGTTTTGGTGATCAGTGAGACTTTTTTTAATTCTTAAACTGAATCCTGGGACATTTTGCGGGTTTCTTATTGGCGGTGGAATATTGTTCGAACACATCGTTGCTGAGTAGCGGAAAGTACCTCGAAAAGCGACCGTGCAATGACTACCGTGTGATAACTGTACCGCTCTTTGTCGGGATTCATGGGCCATGTGCCACCCCTTAGCATGGGCCATGCTAAGGGATCCAAGACAACTTATTATATAAATATATAGAAACTTGGTGCTCAAGCATGCCAAAAAAAAGACAAGCCAGATGTAATTATTGGCGGTATTTCATATTAAAATTGAGTGTTTATTTAAAGATGGTGCTCTCAACGGAATATTAAAACGAAAACGAGCACACGCATTTTGGACGCGTTGAATTAACTTATGGGTTTAAGATATCACGCGTGAACCAAACACTACATGCATATAATTGAGTTTAGATACAAATAACGATTCAACGGAAACCTTCGCTTTAAAATGGTCTCATTCTGGATAATACTTTCTTATTGAATTACTTTCTTATTCTGTATTGAATTTATAAAAACTATTTTCTATTACGTTAGCCACATGTTTCTCAAACCTTAGGTCACAAATCGTATGAAGTCCTAGATTACATGCTTCATGTATACGAATTATCTCCTTATTCATGAGGAGGACCTTGAGCGACAAAGGGATATTTGCAGTTTTAGGTATAAAACTGAAACGCAATCAAAATATGTAGAGTGATTCCGCAGTTTTGAAATGAATTTCCGTGACGTCACGCCTCATGATATTATATTTCTTAGTTTTGGGTAGACCAGTTGGCTATCTTAGCATGTCGTCAGCACATATGTGAAATTTACGGTGTTTTATTTCAGTAGTTATATCAGCAGAGTATAAAACAATCAGGACAGGTCCCAGGATTGATCTCTAGGGCACACCTCTTTTACCAGGGACTATATCCAACATTTACACATCGACATTACAGCAGAACCATTATTGCTACTTAATTTAACACACTGAGAACGACTACTCAGGTAACTGTAAGCTTCGTTATTGTATATATTTAACCCATGAAAACTTAGTTTTGAAATGATCAACATTTATGGAGCTGAAATGTGCACATTCCCTCATCTTGGGAGCAATGTATTTGTCGGTAACATCAAGTAGCGCAGTTACCGTACCGCGTCCCTTTCTAAAGCCTGACTGTACCTCAAGTAAAACATAGTTTTTTTTTTCTAGTAAATACGTGAGGTATATACATACAGCCCTTTTCATAAACTTTGACTGGCAAGGTAAAATACTTACTTAGTTCATTTGATCCTGGTCCAGAGAAACTAGATGCTGCTGCTGAACTGGCTGAGCCTCCACTGCCAGCACCATATCCTCGTACAGGACCATAAGGTCCATAAGATCCGTTTGGTCCATTGTGTCCGCTTGGTCCATACGCTCCGTTTGGTCCCGATGAACTAGAAGCAGCGCTAGCTGCGCTAGAAAAAGAGCCATCTTCTTCGATAATAATAATATTTGATCCAGATGAACTAGGCCCAATTCCAGATAAGCCTCCTGCTGCGCTACTGGATGCCGCAGAGCCAGATGCTCTTCTACCACCGTATTCTGTTGGTCCCTCATTATAAAGTTCGTTAGAACCGTAAGGTCCATAAGGCCCTTTTGGTCCAATTCCAGGTGAGCTTCCTGCCGCTGCTTCTGCTGCTGCCGCTGCGGCGCTTGAGTCCCCTGAGCTGGGACCGTAAGGTCCATAAGGCCCATTCGGTCCATTTTCAGATGAGTCTCCTGCCGCAGCTGCTGCTGCTGCGCTACTGGATGCCACAGAGCCAGGTGCTCTTCTACCACCGTATTCTGTTGGTCCCTCGATATCAAGTTCGTAAGGTCCGTAAGGTCCATAAGGCCCGTTTGGTCCAATTCCTCGTGAGCTTCCTGCTGCTGCTCCTGCTGCTGCCGCTGCGGCACTTGATCCCCCTGAGCCGAGACCGAAAGGTCCATAAGACCCGTTTGGTCCATATCCAGGTGAGTTTCCTGCCGCTGCTGCTGCTGCTGCCGCTGCGGCACTTGATCCCCCTGAGCCGGGACCGTAAGGTCCGTAAGGCCCATTTGGTCCATATCTAGGTGAGCTTCCTGCTACTGCTCCTGCTGCTGCCGCTGCGAAATTTGATCCCCCTGAGCCAGGACCGTAAGGTCCATAAGGCCCGTTTGGTCCATACCTAGGTGAGTTTGCTGCCGCTGATGCTGCTGCTGCTGCTGCGGCACTTGATCCCCCTGAGCTGGGACCGTAAGGTCCATAAGGCCCATTCGGTCCAATTTCAGATGAGTCTCCTGCCGCTGCTGCTGCTGCTGCGCTACTGGATGCCGCAGAGCCAGGTGCTCTTCTACCACCGTATTCTGTTGGTCCCTCGTTATCAAGTTCGTTAGGTCCGTAAGGTCCATAAGGCCCATTCGGTCCTATTCCAGGTGAGCTTCCTACCGCTGCTCCTGCTGCTGCCGCTGCGGCACTTGAGTCCCCTGAGCTGGGACCGTAAGGTCCATAAGGCCCATTCGGTCCAATTTCAGATGAGTCTCCTGCCGCTGCTGCTGCTGCTGCGCTACTGGATGCAACAGAGCCAGGTGCTCTTCTACCACCGTATTCTGTTGGTCCCTCATTATCAAGTTCGTAAGGTCCGTAAGGTCCATAAGGCCCGTTTGGTCCCATTCCTCGTGAGCTTCCTGCTGCTACTCCTGCTGCTGCCGCTGCGGCACTTGATCCCCCTGAGCCGGGGCCGTAAGGTCCATAAGGCCCGTTCTGTCCATATCCAAATGAGTCTCCTGCCGCTGCTGCTGCTGCTGCCGCTGCGGCACTTGATCCCCCTGAGCCGGGACCGTAAGGTCCGTAAGGCCCATTTGGTCCATATCTAGGTGAGCTTCCTGCTGCTGCTCCTGCTGCTGCCGCTACGGAATTTGATCCCCCTGAGCCAGGACCGTAAAGTCCATAAGGCCCGTTTGGTCCATACCTAGGTGAGTTGTCTGCCGCTGATGCTGCTGCTGCCGCTGCGGCACTTGATCCCCCTGAGCTGGGACCGTAAGTTCCATAAGGCCCATTCGGTCCAATTTCAGATGAGTCTCCTGCCGCTGCTGCTGCTGCTGCGCTACTGGATGCCGCAGAGCCAGGTGCTCTTCTACCACCGTATTCTGTTGGTCCCTCGTTATCAAGTTCGTTAGGTCCGTCAGGTCCATAAGGCCCATTCGGTCCTATTCCAGGTGAGCTTCCTACCGCTGCTCCTGCTGCTGCCGCTGCGGCACTTGAGTCCCCTGAGCTGGGACCGTAAGGTCCATAAGGCCCATTCGGTCCAATTTCAGATGAGTCTCCTGCCGCTGCTGCTGCTGCTGCGCTACTGGATGCAACAGAGCCAGGTGCTCTTCTACCACCGTATTCTGTTGGTCCCTCATTATCAAGTTCGTAAGGTCCGTAAGGTCCATAAGGCCCGTTTGGTCCCATTCCTCGTGAGCTTCCTGCTGCTACTCCTGCTGCTGCCGCTGCGGCACTTGATCCCCCTGAGCCGGGGCCGTAAGGTCCATAAGGCCCGTTCTGTCCATATCCAAATGAGTCTCCTGCCGCTGCTGCTGCTGCTGCCGCTGCGGCACTTGATCCCCCTGAGCCGGGACCGTAAGGTCCGTAAGGCCCATTTGGTCCATATCCAGGTGAGTCTCCTGCCGCTGCTGCTGCTGCTGCCGCTACGGAATTTGATCCCCCTGAGCCAGGACCGTAAAGTCCATAAGGCCCGTTTGGTCCATACCTAGGTGAGTTGTCTGCCGCTGATGCTGCTGCTGCCGCTGCGGCACTTGATCCCCCTGAGCTGGGACCGTAAGTTCCATAAGGCCCATTCGGTCCAATTTCAGATGAGTCTCCTGCCGCTGCTGCTGCTGCTGCGCTACTGGATGCCGCAGAGCCAGGTGCTCTTCTACCACCGTATTCTGTTGGTCCCTCGTTATCAAGTTCGTTAGGTCCGTAAGGTCCATAAGGCCCATTCGGTCCTATTCCAGGTGAGCTTCCTACCGCTGCTCCTGCTGCTGCCGCTGCGGCACTTGAGTCCCCTGAGCTGGGACCGTAAGGTCCATAAGGCCCATTCTGTCCATATCCAGATGAGTCTCCTGCCGCTGCTCGTGCTGCTGCCGCTGCGGCACTTGATCCCTCTGAGCCGGGACCGTAAGGTCCATAAGGCCCGTTTGGTCCATATCCAGGTGAGTTTGCTGCCGCTGATGCTGCTGCTGCCGCTGCGGCACTTGATCCCCCTGAGCTGGGACCGTAAGTTCCATAAGGCCCATTCGGTCCAATTTCAGATGAGTCTCCTGCTGCTGCTGCTGCTGCTGCGCTACTGGATGCCGCAGAGCCAGGTGCTCTTCTACCACCGTATTCTGTTGGTCCCTCGTTATCAAGTTCGTTAGGTCCGTAAGGTCCATAAGGCCCATTCGGTCCTATTCCAGGTGAGCTTCCTACCGCTGCTCCTGCTGCTGCCGCTGCGGCACTTGAGTCCCCTGAGCTGGGACCGTAAGGTCCATAAGGCCCATTCGGTCCAATTTCAGATGAGTCTCCTGCCGCTGCTGCTGCTGCTGCGCTACTGGATGCAACAGAGCCAGGTGCTCTTCTACCACCGTATTCTGTTGGTCCCTCGTTATCAAGTTCGTAAGGTCCGTAAGGTCCATAAGGCCCGTTTGGTCCCATTCCACGTGAGCTTCCTGCTGCTGCTCCTGCTGCTGCCGCTGCGGAACTTAATCCCCCTGAGCCGGGACCGTAAGGTCCATAAGGCCCGTTCTGTCCATATCCAGATGAGTCTCCTGCCGCTGCTCCTGCTGCTGCCGCTGCGGCACTTGATCCCTCTGAGCCGGGACCGTAAGGTCCATAAGGCCCGTTTGGTCCATATCCAGGTGAGTTTGCTGCCGCTGCTACTGCTGCTGCCGCTGCGGCACTTGATCCCTCTGAGCCAGGACCGTAATGTCCATAAGGCCCGTTTGGTCCATATCCAGGTAAGTCTCCTGTCACTGCTGCTGCTGCTGCGCTACTGGATGCCGCAGAGCCAGGTGCTCTTCTACCACCGTATTCTGTTGGTCCCTCATTATCAAGTTCGTAAGGTCCGTAAGGTCCATAAGGCCCGTTTGGTCCCATTCCTCGTGAGCTTCCTGCTGCTACTCCTGCTGCTGCCGCTGCGGCACTTGATCCCCCTGAGTCAGGACCGTAAGGTCCATAAGACCCGTTCTGTCCATATCCAGATGAGTCTCCTGCCGCTGCTCCTGCTGCTGCCGCTGCGGCACTTGATCCCTCTGAGCCGGGACCGTAAGGTCCATTAGGCCCGTTTGGTCCATATCCAGGTAAGTTTGCTGCCGCTGCTGCTGCTGCTGCCGCTGCGGCACTTGATCCCCCTGAGCCGGGGCCGTAAGGTCCATAAGGCCCGTTCTGTCCATATCCAGATGAGTCTCCTGCCGCTGCTGCTGCTGCTGCCGCTGCGGCACTTGATCCCCCTGAGCCGGGACCGTAAGGTCCGTAAGGCCCATTTGGTCCATATCTAGGTGAGCTTCCTGCTGCTGCTCCTGCTGCTGCCGCTGCGGAATTTGATCCCCCTGAGCCAGGACCGTAAGGTCCATAAGGCCCGTTTGGTCCATACCTAGGTGAGTTTGCTGCCGCTGATGCTGCTGCTGCCGCTGCGGCACTTGATCCCCCTGAGCTGGGACCGTAAGGTCCATAAGGCCCATTCGGTCCAATTTCAGATGAGCTTCCTGCCGCTGCTCCTGCTGCTGCGCTACTGGATGCCGCAGAGCCAGGTGCTCTTCTACCACCATATTCTGTTGGTCCCTCGTTATCAAGTTCGTTAGGTCCGTAAGGTCCATAAGGCCAATTCGGTCCTATTCCAGGTGAGCTTCCTGCCGCCGCTGCTGCTGCTGCGCTACTGGATGCCGCAGAGCCAGGTGCTCTTCTACCACCATATTCTGTTGGTCCCTCGATATCAAGTTCGTAAGGTCCGTAAGGTCCATAAGGCCCATTTGGTCCAATTTCTCGTGAGCTTCCTGCCGCTGCTGCTGCTGCTGCCGCTGCGGCACTTGATCCCCCTGAGCCAGGACCGTAAGGTCCATAAGGTCCGTTTGGTCCATACCTAGGTGAGTTTGCTGCCGCTGATGCTGCTGCTGCCGCTGCGGCACTTGATCCCCCTGAGCTGGGACCGTAAGGTCCATAAGGCCCATTCGGTCCAATTTCAGATGAGTCTCCTGCCGCTGCTGCTGCTGCTGCGCTACTGGATGCCGCAGAGCCAGGTGCTCTTCTACCACCGTATTCTGTTGGTCCCTCGTTATCAAGTTCGTTAGGTCCGTAAGGTCCATAAGGCCCGTTTGGTCCCATTCCACGTGAGCTTCCTGCTGCTGCTCTTGCTGCTGCCGCTGCGACACTTAATCCCTCTGAGCCGGGACCGTAAGGTCCATAAGGCCCGTTCTGTCCATATCCAGATGAGTCTCCTGCCGCTGCTCCTGCTGCTGCCGCTGCGGCACTTGATCCCTCTGAGCCGGGACCGTAAGGTCCATAAGGCCCGTTTGGCTCATATCTAGGTGAGCTTCCTGCCGCTGATGCTGCTGCTGCCGCTGCGGCACTTGATCCCCCTGAGCCAGGACCGTAAGGTCCATAAGGCCTGTTTGGTCCATACCCAGGCGAGTTTGCTGCCACTGATGCTGCTGCTGCCGCTGCGGCACTTGATCCCCCTGAGATGGGACCGTAAGGTCCTGAAGGCCCACTCGGTCCAATTTCAGATGAGTCTGCTGCCGCTGCTGCTGCGCTACTGGATGCCGCAGAGCCAGGTGCTCTTCTTCCACCGTATTCTGTTGGTCCCTCGTTATCAAGTTCGTTAGGTCCGTAAGGTCCATAAGGCCAATTCGGTCCTATTCCAGGTGAGCTTCCTGCCGCTGCTCCTGCTGCTGCGCTACTGGATGCCGCAGAGCCAGGTGCTCTTCTACCACCATATTCTGTTGGTCCCTCGATATCAAGTTCGTAAGGTCCGTAAGGTCCATAAGGCCCATTTGGTCCAATTTCTCGTGAGCTTCCTGCCGCTGCTGCTGCTGCTGCCGCTGCGGCACTTGATCCCCCTGAGCCGGGACCGTAGGGTCCGTAAGGCCCATTTGGTCCATATCTAGGTGAGCTTCCTGCCGCTGATGCTGCTGCTGCCGCTGCGGCACTTGATCCCCCTGAGCCAGGACCGTAAGGTCCATAAGGCCCGTTTGGTCCATTCCCAGGTGAGTTTGCTGCCGCTGATGCTGCTGCTGCCGCTGCGGCACTTGATCCCCCTGAGCTGGGACCGTAAGGTCCTGAAGGCCCACTCGGTCCAATTTCAGATGAGTCTGCTGCCGCTGCTGCTGCGCTACTGGATGCAGCAGAGCCAGGTGCTCTTCTACCACCGTATTCTGTTGGTCCCTCGTTATCAAGTTCGTAAGGTCCGTAAGGTCCATAAGGCCCGTTGGGTCCCATTCCTCGTGAGCTTCCTGCTGCTGCTCCTGCTGCTGCCGCTGCGGCACTTGATCCCCCTGAGCCGGGACCGTAGGGTCCATTAGGTCCGTTCTGTCCATATCCAGATGAGTCTCCTGCCGCTGCTCCTGCTGCTGCCGCTGCGGCACTTGATCCCCTTGAGCCGGGACCGTAATGTCCATTAGGCCCGTTTGGTCCATATCCAGGTGAGTCTCCTGCCGCTGCTGCTGCTGCTGCCGCTGCGGCACTTGATCCCCCTGAGCCAGGACCGTAAGGTCCATAAGGCCTGTTTGGTCCATACCCAGGTGAGTTTGCTGCCGCTGATGCTGCTGCTGCCGCTGCGGCACTTGATCCCCCTGAGATGGGACCGTAAGGTCCTGAAGGCCCACTCGGTCCAATTTCTGATGAGTCTGCTGCCGCTGCTGCTGCGCTACTGGATGCCGCAGAGCCAGGTGCTCTTCTACCACCGTATTCTGTTTGTCCCTCGTTATCAAGTTCGTTAGGTCCATAAGGTCCATAAGGCCAATTCGGTCCTATTCCAGGTGAGCTTCCTGCCGCTGCTCCTGCTGCTGCGCTACTGGATGCCGCAGAGCCAGGTGCTCTTCTACCACCGTATTCTGTTGGTCCCTCGATATCAAGTTCGTAAGGTCCGTAAGGTCCATAAGGCCCATTTGGTCCAATTTCTCGTGAGCTTCCTGCCGCTGCTGCTGCTGCTGCCACTGCGGCACTTGATCCCCCTGAGCCGGGACCGTAGGGTCCGTAAGGCCCATTTGGTCCATATCTAGGTGAGCTTCCTGCCGCTGATGCTGCTGCTGCCGCTGCGGCACTTGATCTTCCTGAGCCAGGTCCGTAAGGTCCATAAGGCCCGTTTGGTCCCATTCCTCGTGAGCTTCCTGCTGCTGCTCCTGCTGCTGCCGCTGCGGCACTTGATCCCCCTGAGCCGGGACCGTAGGGTCCATTAGGTCCGTTCTGTCCATATCCAGATGAGTCTCCTGCCGCTGCTCCTGCTGCTGCCGCTGCGGCACTTGATCCCCCTGAGCCGGGACCGTAATGTCCATTAGGCCCGTTTGGTCCATATCCAGGTGAGTCTCCTGCCGCTGCTGCTGCTGCTGCCGCTGCGGCACTTGATCCCCCTGAGCCAGGACCGTAGGGTCCAGTAGGTCCGTTCTGTCCATATCCAGATGAGTCTCCTGCCGCTGCTCCTGCTGCTGCCGCTGCGGCACTTGATCCCCCTGAGCCGGGACCGTAATGTCCATTAGGCCCGTTTGGTCCATATCCAGGTGAGTCTCCTGCCGCTGCTGCTGCTGCTGCGCTACTGGATGCCGCAGAGCCAGGTGCTCTTCTACCACCATATTCTGTTGGTCCCTCGTTATCAAGTTCGTAAGGTCCGTAAGGTCCATAAGGCCCGTTTGGTCCCATTCCTCGTGAACTTCCTGCTGCTGCTCCTGCTGCTGCCGCTGCTGCTGCTGCTGCCGCTGCGGGACTTGATCCCCCTGAGCCGGGACCGTAAGGTTCATAAGGCCCGTTCTGTCCATATCCAGATGAGTCTCCTGCCGCTGCTCCTGCTGCTGCTGCTGCGGCACTTGCTCCCTCTGAGCCGGGACCGTAAGGTCCATAAGGCCCTTTCTGTCCATATCCAGATGAGTCTCCTGCCGCTGCTTCTGCTGCTGCCGCTGCGGCACTTGATCCCTCTGAGCCGGGACCGTAAGGTCCATAAGGCCCGTTTGGTCCATATCCAGGTGGGTTTGCTGCCGCTGCTGTTGCTGCTGCTGCTGCGGCACTTGATGCCTCTGAGCCGGGACCATAAGGTCCGTAAGGCCCGTTTGGTCCATATCTAGGTGAGCTTCCTGCTGCTGCTCCTGCTGCTGCCGCTGCGGCTTTTGATCCCTCTGAGCCAGGACCGTAAGGTCCATAAGGCCCGTTTGGTCCATACCCAGGTGAGTTTGCTGCCGCTGATGCTGCTGCTGCTGCTGCGGCGCTTGAGTCCCCTGAGCTGGGACCGTAAAGTCCATAAGGTCCGTTTGGTCCATATCCAGGTGAGTTTGCTGCCGCTGCTGCTGCTGCTGCCGCTGCGGCACTTGATCCCCCTGAGCCGGGACCGTAAGGTCCGTAAGTCCCGTTTGGCCCATATCTAGGTGACCTTCCTGCCGCTGCTCCTGCTGCTGCCGCTGCGGAACTTGATACCCCTGAGCCAGGACCGTAAGGTCCATAAGGCCCGTTTGGTCCATACCCAGGTGAGTTTGCTGCCGCTGATGCTGCTGCTGCCGCTGCGGCACTTGATCCCCCTGAGCCAGTACCGTAAGGTCCTGAAGGCCCACTCGCTCCAATTTCAGATGAGTCTGCTGCCGCTGCTGCTGCGCTACTGGATGCCGCAGAGCCAGGTGCTCTTTTACCACCGTATTCTGTTGGTCCCTCGTTATCAAGTTCGTTAGGTCCGTAAGGTCCATAAGGCCCATTCGGTCCTATTCCAGGTGAGCTTCCTACCGCTGCTCCTGCTGCTGCCGCTGCGGCACTTGATCCCCCTGAGCCGGGACCGTAATGTCCATATGGCCCGTTTGGTCCATATCCAGGTGAGTCTCCTGCCGCTGCTGCTGCTGCTGCGCTACTGGATGCCGCAGAGCCAGGTGCTCTTCTACCACCGTATTCTGTTCGTCTCTCATTATAAAGTTCGTTAGATCCGTAAGGCGCGTTCGATCCAGCTCCAGAGGCGCCGCTTGCCCCTGCACTACTGGCTCTAGGTCCGAACCCGCGACCATAAGGTCCATAGCTTCCTTGTGACCCTTCAGATGCACTTCCTGCTGAGGCGGCTGCGCTACTTGATCTTCGTGGTTGTTCGTATTTTGGCATTTGAGATCCATACTTCCCTGCAGCAGCGGAGCTTGAAGCGGCTGCAGATGAGGATCCAGGTCCATACGCTCCACGATCACCGTATATTTGACCTGTGGAAGCTGCAGCCGATGCTGAGCTGAACGCGGAACTCGACGCTGAGCTTGAACTCGAATCGTCCAGAGTAAAATCTTTCTCAACAACAGATTCGTTTCCGTCTTCGTCGGTTGTAATAATGAGAATTCTCTCCGATTTTTTACCATGAGCAGGTCTCGGCCCATGACTATGGCCATGGAACGTTTTCACTACTTCGTGAGTAACCGATCCATCAGCGTTGACTATATCTGTGCTGTTTATCGAGTCTTCTATTAATTTTTTTTCCATCAATCGTATGTCATTGTCTATTTCGTCTGCAGTGGAATACTGAAAAAAAAAAACACGAAATGGGTAAATAAAATCAAATCAAAAAATCTGGATATCTTATATATGTATTCATTTTAATTTGTATATAAATAGATACCACGACTATAACCACATTTATTAATTAGGCTTAATTAAAAATAATTTTTGGTTGTCCTTTGCTAACTTGTTGAACGTTGCTTAACCTACAATCCGTAATCTGTACTGTATTGTATTATCAAAACTTAATAAAATATATATTTTTACGTATCAGGTATCACATATTTTTGTGAACTACTTTGACTTAATATCGACAAAGATCTCTCGAAATAAGATTCTTGTTGAAATTTTTTTTCGAAACAACCTTTTAACTTATTCGTAATCTGAGTCGCTAGTAGATTAAAATGAGCCCAAACAATAGTAGTTCACAATTATCCGTCAAGGAGATCAATTGCCCACCTACCGTCTCCATCACCAGATCAGCTTTCTGTCACTATAATATTGCATTGTTATCGAACTTTGACAAGTATGCTAAATTTGAAGTACGTAGGGTAAGACGAAGGGGTTCTGATTCAACTAGCAAGATTTAACCCACACATTGCAAGTTAAATAAAATTGACTGTACTTGAAGTCGAATTTCAATATATATAGAATTGTGGCAAACTGGGATACGATTTAACTGATTTTTAACCGAATTTAAAAAAAGGAGGAGGTTCTCTGTTCGATTGTATTTTTTTTTTTATGTTTGTTACCTCAGAATTCCGTCATTTATGAACCGATTTGAAAAATTCTTTTTGCGTCGGGTTCAGTATAGCTACGAAGTGGTCCCATATAAATTTCATCGATATGTGACCTTGGAATTCGAAGATACATTGAAGTCGGTTTTTGTTTTTTTCTAAAAAATAATTTTGTTTTGTTTCAAAATGACAGTTGTACCGATTTGGGACTAACCTGTTACTTTAGTTTCATGATGTATACAGTTTGACAAAAAGTTAGTTTTCTATTTTATTCTACCTTTTACCTACGTAATGGGCCTGGAGACATCAGGAACCATGCAGTTTCCCACAAAATAGGTTTTTCTAGTGTAAGTCCTAGTAATAAGTATCTATGTTGTGGGAGATATAAATAATCTTTATTATTTATTATTATTTATATGTACGCTTAATAGTTCAATGTTTGGCCACTATTTCGCATCATGTAAAGCGATGATGTGGCCTAAGATGGAGCACATAGATCTAGAGAGAGACGGCAGTTGAGCGGCTGATCAGATCCGTCTCCCCATGGTTCACCGAACATCATCCCGAACACGACTAGGTCGCTTGACGGCATGGCTTTGTTCGGTGGGTGGTATTACAACCACGGCCAGAACCTACCACTGAAAAGAATAATAATATCCTGACCTTCCTATGTCCTCGCACTTATCAGGAGCTCTCCTTGATTGCCTCTTCTTAATGATGCACTTAGAGACAGTCCCCGATAAGTGTTGCCCATTACATATCTAAACTAAATGCTCTAAGAGGCCTCTACGTGTTGGACTCATGTCTTCGCGCAAGCCTTGCAAAGGACCCGATGTATAACTCGTGCGAAAGAGCAGCATAAATTATATATGCTATTTATATACAATACAATACAATACAAAAATGCTTTATTGTGCACCATAGCAAAAAATAACGAGTTACAGAAATTGGCTTAAAACTACAGTACCATTGGCGGACTTATCGCTAAAAGCGATCTCTTCCAGTCAACCTTTGGATGGAAAGAACTAACGGAGTGAGACAAGTCGGCGGTGCAAAAAAATAAAAATAGAAATAGCCAAAAATAAATAAAAATAGTAGTCCTTATTATTATATTACATATATACCTAAGATCATATTATATACTATATATATATATATATATGCATGCTACTCCTAAGCCGCGAACATGTATTATGTTAAAACAGTTTTTACGAAGTAATTTTGTTAAAACGCGTTTTATCTAGTCAGAATATAATAGAATAACTCTTTATTACACCATAATACGGAAACAATTAAAACTAACAATTAACTTTATAGTGTCACGAACCAGTTTACCCAACTAGTTAGAACCAGTTTTAACTAATATTCATCTTAGATTTTTAGTAAATTCTAGTTGTAACTAAGTCTTTCAGTGAAAACTAGTTTTGAAAACACATCTTAACTGTAACATACTCGTATATAATATATTATATATATATATCTGATGTCTCAGGGTGATGAGCGCAATCCAATGCCACGCAGAACTTGTTATGGTATTAAAAGTTTCGGGGGCGCTGCAACTGTTATGGGCAGGCGTGGCGCTTATCACCAGGCGAACGACTTGCTCACCTCATCACTCAGTACAATAAAATATATATGCGTATATATAAAGTGTTTTAATAATAGTACCCATCACGCACTTTACTGCACCGCTACCATTTTTTCTTGCACGTCCTGGATGAGTGTGAGAAAATGCTATCTAGCATTAAGTCCTCCATGCACAAACTGCTAAAGTATAAATAATAAAGAGCGAGTGTGGCTCAGTGGGAGCACGTGCGACTTTCGATCCGACGCACCCGAGTTCGAATCCCGCTGGCTCCGAACCACAGACTTTCTTAAGTTTGTGCGGATTTAACACTCGCTCTAAAAACGGTAAAGGAAAACATCGTGAGGAAACCGGCATGTCCAAGAATTTATATCAAAAATTCAAGGACATGTGACATCTATCAACCCGCACTGGGACAGCGTGGTAGATTATGGCCCATACTCTCTCTACGAGGGAAGGCCCGAGTCCCAGCAGTGGGAATGTAATGGGATGATGATGATGATGATAAATAATAAATAATAAAGACTTACCTGCAGAGCGCAGAAAAGGATCACGAACGTTGGGACTCTCATTATGAGAGTTGGTTCGGACTGATGTGGATTTCCAATTTCCCCGCCTTTTTATACTCGTATTTCCAATGTTCATTTGCGTAAAATGCGCAATTTAACAATTGTATAACTATTCAAATATGTACAATGTGAAAAGAAATCAATTCTTCACAATTATAACAATGTCTTAGTTAAGCCGTAATGCGAACAATAGACATTAAATCAATATGATATGAAATGACGGTTTCATTTAGGTAGTCTTGTTCAATACCGCCGTCACCAGATGTTGACGGAGTCTATGCTTACATGTGATCTGTGATCTACGCTGCACTTTTTAATTATAATCAAATTTTATAAAAAAAATAACGACATCGAATAACAATGGGACCAATCTGGAAAATCCCTTTCAAATAAAATATATTTTTAAATTTTCAAGACAAGTCTTTAACAAATTCGTAATCGGAGTCGCGTGCAGATTAAAATGAGCCCAAACACTAGTAGTTCACGATTATCCGTCTAGGAGTTCCATTGCCCACCCTCCGTCTCCATCATCAGATCAGCTGGCTGTCACCATAATATTGCATTTATCATCGGACTTTGACAAGTATGCAAAATTTCAACTCCGTAGGATAAGAGGAAGTGGTTCTGTTTTAACTTGAAAGATTTGACCTAAACAAACAAACATTGCAATTTCAATCTTGTAAAAAAAAGTAGTAGTAAAGTAAGGAATGCAATGGAAACAGGCGTGATGTTCCGGAAATTCATCTCAAAACTGAAACGCAATGAAAATAGACATAGACATAGACATAGACATAAATTTATTCATAATTATTCATTACAAGTCAGTAAACATAAGATTATTACAAAAATTGTATTATAATATTAATAAAATAATAATAATTTAAAATTTCCATTAATATAATATTATATGAAATAAATCATATTTAAATCTTATAAAGGTTTCATGGCTAGAAATTCCTTATAAGAGTAAAATGACTGCTTTAAAAGCCAACTTTTTAATTTTATTTTATATATATTTATGTTACATGTGTTAATTATGTCATCGGGTAACTTGTTGTAGACTTCTGGTCCCATTACGCGGATTGTCTTAGCAGTTTTGGTTAAATGACGCGGCAAGCCAGCGAGCTTATTTGCATTGCGTGTGTTATATCCGTGGCTTTCTCCCCGCTTGGTATATGAGTCCAAGTTTTCTCGCGCATATAACGCGACCTGGAGTATGAGGAGGCAGGGTAAGGTCAAAATTCCTAACTCTGTAAAATGAGGTCTTGCTGATTCATCTTGTGCGATGCGTGCAATCACTCTTACGGCTCGTATATTTAGTGTAGTCCCGCTAAATATTATGTAGGTTGTTGTTAGAATACCTAATAATAAATATGGGGGTTGATAGTAAATGTAAAATGAATTTAAATTAAAATATATACGAGGGTTAAACTGAAAGCTCAAACTATTATTATATCTTTTCAAAATAGTGTCCGTTCACGTCAATACATCGCTGCGTCCGATAGAACCACTGAGAAAAGCACTTTGTCCACTCGTCCTTAGGGGTCTCTTCGACGGCCTTTTGAAACATGCTGCCACAGCTTCCTCAGCGTCCATAAAACGTTTTCCTTTAAGTATTTCTTTTATTTTTGGGAATAAATAAAAATCACAAGTGCGTGGTCAAGACTAAACGGCGGATGACCCAGTAATTCCACGTTCGACGTCGCCAAATATTCGATCGTTCGCCTGGCGGTGTGCGACGAGGCGTTGTCGTGGTGAAGGAGGATTCTACTGCGAGGTTGTTTCTCCCTAACTTTTTCCAAGACAAATGGCAAACAATTGTTTGTGTACCACTCCGCAGAAATTGTTTTTCGATTCTCTAAAGCAATTGTCGCGAAATGACCTGTCTTTCCGAAGAACGACGCTATCATCTTTTTTTCCACGCTTCGACCTCTCTTCACTTTAGTTGGCAACTCCTCGGAAGGAAACACCCACTGAGCAGACTGTCTTTTGGTTTCGGGATCATAACAGTAAATCCAGCTTTCGTCACCCGTAAGTATGTCGAACACAGCATTTTAATCATCTCCGTTAAATCTTTCAAGCATTTCACGGCACCAATCAACACGACGGAGTTTTTGGGCCTCGCTCAAAATATGAGGTATCCACCGGGCACAAAGCTTCCTAACCGCTAAATGTTCATGGAGTATTTTGTGCACTTGACTCATACCGATGCCTAAGCTTGTCCGAATCTGCTGATAGGTCACTATTTTGTCAGTCTCTATCATATGACGCACAGCACAGATGTTATCTTCGGTCGTCGCCGTAGAAGGCCGTCTCTCACGCAGATCATCGGTGATATTAGTGCGACCACGCTTAAACTCATTAAACCAGTTGTAAACATTGGCACGAGATGGGGCTTCATTGTGAAAGGCCAATCGTAGTCCATCATAACTTACTTATTGACTTAAATGTAATCGAAAGTCATAAAAAATCATAGCACGAACATTTTCTCGCCTTAAATAATTTAAGTCACGTGAGCATGAATTATTCATGCCATATATATATAAAACAAATGACAATTGAATGAAATTCATACTCAATAATATTGGCAAAGAGTTCCATTTTCAAAATTTAAATTATTTTTTCATTTATTTTGTTTACAAGTGACCAGTTTTAAAAACTTTCAGTTTGACCCTCGTATATAAATCCCTCCGCTTTATATATATATATATATATATATATATATATATATATATATATATATATATATGTATAGTTAATAATAAAAATGGATATAAGTTTAATATTGTATATAAGAAAAGGTAAATAATGTATTAATTTAGTAAATAATAAATAAAGTTAAGGAAAGAAAGCCCTAACACAACAAGCCTCTTTGTATATCTACTTAACTTTTTATAAATGACGTAGTTCTGAGGTTACTTAAAAATTATTTAAAAAAACTATCGAATAGTGAACCCTTTTTCTGAAGTCGTGAAAAACTCCGACCTTTCGTTATAATTAGACTATAGCTATACTCATTATAGAAGGGGAAGATCAGCGTACTATATTATCTTCCATGAATATCAACACTTACTACGCGTAGGTAGAAAAATCTTTAATAGTACATTATGATACAAATTTCCTAGTTAAGAAAAATTAAACTAAAAATATATAACAAAAATTCTAGTTTTTTTTTTAGTTTGCCCGTTAGGGCAGGCTGAAGTCTCTAGGATCATACTGCCATGTCTTACGTAGTTTTTTTGAAATTATAATAATCCATTTATTATACTTTTGTTGAGAATGAGGGTCAACAGCAACAAGCCGGACGGCCTCTTCTAGTGCTTCAATAAAGTGGTGGAACTTTATTTAAGCTTTCCATGGACTTTTTGGGAGAACATAAAAAGCAATTTATTCCCCATTTTGTTTCATTTGCCAACACTTGTACACGTTTACGAACACATAATGGTTAATATTCCACCGATATTACACATGATCACTCGAAAGAACACTTGTTTGGAAAATATAACAAAATCGAACTGTATCACTTTTCACTTCCCGCCAAAAAGTCTCCCATAAAAACTAATAAAATATGCTATTATTTTTTTCATACTCATGTACTCAGTTTCTTATAAGTCTAGTCTGCATATTTCTTAGATCGAAAGAAAAAATCAGGACAGTAGAAATAAGGTCAAATTTAATTTTGAGAACAGTCAAAATAGTCCTCGACTTTTTAATAACTCGTCAAAGCTAAAGGTTATGTAAAAATATTTTTTCCAACGGATTATTAAAAAATTATAGGGGTGGGTAGATAAAAAATTATAATAGTGCTATTGTATCGTTTTTGTTGCATAAGATTGACAAATGAATATTTTGAGTGATCGAAATATTTTTTGCACAAGAAATAACGATTTTTCAATATGTTTCCGGGTTTCTTATATCTGTAGTATGTAGAACTTGTAGCGTAGCTGTTAGTAATCCATTTGTAACAGATTTGCTAAGTAACATTTGCAGCGGTCAACAGTTGGAACGGTGACCGTTTGTTCAATGGTTTGTAGAGAAAGAAAAACATTTATTTGACAACCACAAAGAAATAAATGATATACACACGTAAGATAAGGATAAGGTCTTGTTTTCGATACTCTACCACCGGGTAGAGTCATTGTAATAATTGACGTTCATAAGTGCGTCTGTGACGACAAAATTGAAATAAAGAACTTTTGATTTGATTTAATTTGAAGATGTGGAAATCTATGTCTATGACAGCGATAAAATACAAAGACAGACAAAACAATACGAAATACATTACTGGTAATTTCGCTGGCTGCAATGCCCTTCAAACCGGAACACAGTAATGTATTATGAGCATATGAGACTTAATATCTGATGTCTCGGGGTGATGATCGCAATTCAGTGCTACCATTCTGTGGTGCTACGCAGAGTTTTTTATGGTATTAAAAGTTCTGGGTGGTACTGCATTTGTTATGAGCAGGCGTGGCGCTTACCATCAGGCGGAACGACTTGCCCGTCTCATCATTCAGTTCCATAAAAAAAATAACAGGAAATTTGTGGTGCCTAAGAGGGTTATTGCTCTGCAAAAATGTGTAATGTCGTTGACGTTAGACGTTTAATTTCAGCATAAACCTTTAAGGTAAACAGATATTTATGGTTTCAAAAGAAAACAAATATACATTCTGAGTACTACCGTGCTTTTTTTTTTACTGTTTATAGACTTGCGTTTGACCACCATCTCATCTGATGGTAAGCGACGATGTGGTCTAAGATGTAACACGCTTACCTAGAAGATACCTGTCACTCTCGATTTGAAGACTCCCAGGTTTTAGTTGTCAGGAAACACAGACGTTGGCAAAGCGTTCCACTCCTTGGCTGTTCGCAAGATGAACGTGGCACCAAAATGCTTTGTTCGTACAGGAGGGATGTCTACTATATATGGATGTCGCATAGCCGTGCGTCTGGTTGTCCTATGATGGAATGGAGACGGTGATATGAGGGAATTGTGATTCGGAGGGCACCTGAGGTACTTGAACAAGACAAGATACTTTTTATCCCGGAGATCCGCGGTTGAAAACACGGAGAGCAAAGTGGTCACTATGTAAGTAAATGTTACTGCCGTAATCTCCTCCAGGAAGTTAGACCCAAAATTTCGCGGCGTGTTTGAATCGCTTGCAAGTTGCTTACAACTGTTAGTTAGTTACAAACTGTCGGCAGCTGACTCAATTAGCGTAGAGATCCTCTGATCGGAACTTGGGCAATCAAGTGATTTGTATCGAAGGAAACTTGAAGATTTGTCTTAGTTTTGGTGCAATTAATGACGATTTACTGCGTTTGGTGACACTTGAGTGGCGCTAATCCTAATGGCATAATAAATAATATTCGTAGATACTTTAATACTTTACTCGTGGTAGCTATCTCGTATGCGGGAGGCCGTGTGGATAGGTCAGCTTTGCCAGCTATTCTGCTGCCAAGCAGTAGTGCACAAGCATTACTGAATTCCGCTTTGAAGGGCATTGTAGCCAGCGAAATTACTGGGCATATGAAACTTAACATGTGATATTTTGGGGTGATGAGCGCAATGCAGTGCTACTGCGCAGTGCGGTATTTACAAGTTCTGGGTTATTTATTTATTTATTATTAATTGCATTTATGTACATATATTTATCATGTAGGTCTTAAATTACATCTTATGTTGGTACATGAGCCCTGTAAGGGCGTTTGCAAGTCAGTGCGAGAGTACATTTAGTCATTTTAATTTATATTGATTTATGTTTTATTAAAGTCAGTATATTTTATATGTCAGTATAGTGTCACGGAATTGAGTCATTTTTTTCCACATGCTTGTCAGTTTTTAATTCATCTACGGAATAATAACATTTTTTAATTAGATAAGATTTAAGTTTTCTGCAGAATACGTTGTATCTAGTTTCGTTTTTCTAAAATTTGGACTTTTTCCTAATATTTGTAAATTTGTTGTAGGTAACTTTAGTTTGTTGCGATTTCTTCTATTATAATTTTCATTAATTTCACTATTTGATTTAAAGAAAGTACGATATTTCCGTACGAATAGACATATCTGTAGGATGTACAGACATGGTAGGGTTAGTATTTTTTTGTCTCGTTTGTGTTATGGGCAGGCATGGCGCTTACCATAAAGCGAACGACTTACTCGTCTCATCACTCAGTTCTATAAAAAAACCCTACCTATCAAAAGCGTTGGAAACGGTTATAAGCCGACAAATGCCACAGCAGATTGCTAATACCTCTCTAATTGAAAAAGAGGCTTCGGCTATCATTCTTTTTTAGCGAAACCGTTTGTTAACCTTATGTCAACGTTTACCTAACTATTTAAAAATAGAGTCTATTTTATCATATCTGATTGTAAAAGTTACATGGCGCCACCCGGTTCATTAACGATGAGTTTGGGACGTTAATCGATGAGATCTACTTATGATTGACTTGTCAAATGATATATTTTTTAATAAGCCTACGTATTAAAACTCGTCGAAGTTAGAAAGACGACTCGAATTAGAAATTCGAACTCTTGGCAAATAGATGTACAAATGCCATAAGTTTTAACGCCCATGCACATGTTAATTTTGGAAGTGTATCTTTTTTACGCTTAATAGATCTATGTTTGGACACTATCTCGCCTGATGTGAAGCGATGATGTGGCTTAAGATGGAGCACATAGATTTAGAGTGAGACGGCAGTTGAGCGGCTGCTCAGACCCGTCTCCCCGATGGTTTACCGAACATCATCCCGAAACACGACTAGGTTGCTTGACGGCATGCCTTTGTTCGGTGGGTGGTATTACAACCACGGCCAGAGCCTACCACTTCAAAGCCCGTGAGCGGGTTTCATCACGTTGTTCTCCTACGCCGTTTTTTTAGAGCGAGCGTGCAAAATCTGCACTTAACTATAAGTCATTGGTGCAGGGCCGGGATTCGAACCCAGGTGCGTCGGATTGAAAGGCGTACGAGTTCCCGCTGAGCTACACTCGCTCTATAATATGTAATAGTGTATAGCTGTTTCGTCTGATTAAGACTCATCAGGTGCGGTAACTGCCACACGACAGCCAGGCTACTGTCAGAAGAAGGTTTATCGACCGAGATGTGTAACTGTTGAAAAAAATATCAAAAAAGTATATTTAAAAAGTGTCTGAGAGACATATTTAATACAATATTAGAAACAGCATATTTATCATGAAGTTTTTAAGTTTGAGTTCGTGATAAATATCCCAATTCTAATAATGACTATAACGTTTGACTACACACTTACAAAATAACTAAATAACTGCCAATGATGACATACATGTATGTACATACATATATATATGTCATCATTGGGAGTTATTTATTATTTTAAACGTTATAGTCAAACGTTGTAGTCATTATTAGAATTGATTATATAACAATATAGATAGATAAATAGAGATAAAGAATATGTAATAGAAAATAAAGGCATTATTATTATTATAAATTTAACCCGCAACTTCAGTGATGTATGAGATTTGAGCCAACCTGCCCAACCACTACACCACAGAGGATGTGTGGATGTAACAACAACATTCCACAATATTTTATTTGCTTAAAATTAGGCAAAACAACTAACAAAATTAACATAAATAAGTAGTTTGTACTAGATCTATAAGAAACAAAACTTAACTGGGGTTGCCAGATTTTTGGATTGATAACAAAGTTCAGTTTTTTTCCAAAATACAATTTAATTAGATACAACTGTATGCGTTGTGCGTAGGTCTATTGGTCTGTACACACCGCTAGCTATAAATCTTCCCTAACTTAATGAAAGTTAGCGAAAGAGACACAGAGGGTCAGTTTACTGTCAAGAACGGAGTTACGATGTTTGCGGCTCTCTTCAAACAATCGCTTCGAGAACTCTTTAGAGCCCTGGGAAAATGTTTGACGAAGTTTATTACATGAGACGTACCTTTTCATTATAGGTATCGTGATTTCACAGTGGAGTGTGACTTATTAACAGGCTTCAAATATAGGAGGAAGATCTCAGTTCTGTCTGGGTGTTGTGGGACCATGGTTGTCATAGTTGCTGGTTCCCTAGATACAGGGAATCCTAGTTAGGGGCCAGGATATATGTATGTGATCATCATCATCATCATCATCAGCCTATACGAGTCCACTGCTGGACATAGGCCTCTCCCAATGCACGCCACTGAGCCCGATCCTCGGCTCTTCGCATATAGTTACTGCCAGCCACTTTACGCAGGTCGTCGCTCCATCTAGCCGGAGGGCGTCCTACACTACGCTAGCCTAAACGTGGTCTCCACTCTAGAACTCGTTTAGTCCATCGGTTATCGGTTCTTCGCCATATGTCCCATTATATTAGTATGGCCCATTGCCACTTCAGCTTACTTATTTGGTGAGCTATGTGTATTTTGTGTGTATTTGATCATTGGGCAAAAAATAATCAATTGTATTTTTTTTATATTTGTTACTTCAGAACCCTGTCAATTATAAACCGATTTGGAAAATTCTTTTTGCGTTGGATTCAATATAGCTATTACTGTAAACCGTATATTGGTAAATTTTAAGATCTGCCCGTAAAACCTAAGATTTACCAATTCTTTATGCTAAAAGTCCGAAATATTCTGCGATCATCATTAATGTCGAACTTTTACCAGCATTTACTCGGTGTATCTTAGATTTTACCTCAGACACACGGTAAATGTAAAAAAAATAGTCAAGTCTTGACGTGTCGGCACATCGCCTAGTACTCATAGCCATCTACTATTCTAAGGCAAAGTCATGTATAGGTGCGGCGACGAGCGAAGCGAGGAGGACCTTTAGGTTACTTGTGACCACCATAACGCGCGAGCCGAGCGAGCGAAGTGAGCGTGCCGCGGCAGCGGCGGGCACAGCACCAGAAGAAGAATTGTCATTTTGTTAAAACGCGTTTTATCTACATAGTTTGACCTAGTTTCAACTGATATTCATCTTTGATTAGTAGTGAATTCTAGTTGTATAAAAAATAATACTCATTGTTTTATTCCCAAAACCAACATTTACGAACCATCTCGACTTTTTTTTAAAATACCTATGTTTGTATCACTATACAAAATCAGGAAAAAGTCGCAATAGATCCGTTATCGCTACACTCTACCTCAACACATAGATGATATATACAAATAGGTATTTCTATCTACATTGGTTTAGCCATCTCGTAGAATTTACTAGCCCATACAGAAATAAAAAAAAAACTATTTTAAATTCAATGTCCGATACCGAACTCAAACTGGCACCTGGCCATATGCACCCGCGCATCATAAAACACGGCGCATGCGCGGCACAAGAACGGATGTCTCCAATTTCTTCCATGCCAACCCTAATCAAAATAATTTCTACCCAAAAAACGTACCCTAAGGATTAAAGCTTAAAGCTCATTTTGTTTTATCCAGAGCTAGGGTTGAGGCACGTGTCGTCACAGTCTTTGATTCAAGAAACTAACAGGATGTGCAGGAACTCAAGGGTGACAACCCTATTTCTTAAGACGTTGAAAAGTGTTGGTCGCGTGCCAGATGGTTGGGAACCCGTAACGTTCGGTGGTTTCAAAAAATCGTTATCAGCTTACCGTTTGTCGTTCTGGTCTTATCGCGGTCGCGCATCTGTGTGGTGTGTGTTTGTTCTTTGCCAAGTTAAAAAAACCGGCCAAGTGTGAGTCGGAATCGCGCACGAAGGGTTCCGTACCATTATCTATAAAAACAGCAAAAAAAAACATGCCTGTTATATGGGAGCCCCACTTAAATATTTATTTTATTCTGATTTTTAGAATTTATTGTTATAGCGGCAACAGAAATACATCATCTGTGAAAATTTCGATTGTCTAACTATCACGGTTCATGAGATACAGCCTGGTGACAGACGGACAGACAGACAGACAGATGGACGGACAGCGCAGCCTTAGTAATAGGGTCCCGTTTTACCCTTCGGGTACGGAACCATAAAAAATGGCTTAGATCACAAAATTTGTAAATATCAAAAAAAATATGCTGTTAATAAACCTAATAATGGATGGTCACACAGCTCAGTAATGATAAAAAACAAAAAAAATACAGACTTCTGATGTATCTTCGAAGTCGAAGCTCGAATATCGATGAAATTTATATGGGACCATGTTGAAGCTATACTGAACCCAACGCAAAATCAGTTTATATATGACGGAGTTCTGAGATAACAAACATAAAAACAATGAGTTGAGAACCTCCACCATTTTTAAGTCGGTTAAAAAGAGTGAACCTTTGCCAGGCGTGGCCAACGTGGCAGGCGTTACCATCAGGAGAACGACTTGCGCGTCTCATTACTCAGTTCCAAAATAAAATAAAACTTTACATGTCGTTTACCCAGCAGTGGGACGGCAACGTTCGTTTGTTTCGACTCACTCGAGTGCTCAATTTCAAATTACGAAGACGCATAACGTACGTAGAAAGAGCTGTCAAGTCGAGGGCCGCTTTTATATAGAATATAATAGAATAGTAAAGAAAAACTCTTCATTGTATACCAATTTAAATAAATAGACAATAACCTAGTCCATTTGATTCGGTCAAGCAGTTGTATACGCGGAGATAGGTTCTACATTATAATTCAATATATAACAAAAAATAAACGACTTCAATTTTGATGTATCTTCGAAGTCAAAGGTCAAATATCGATGAAATATATAGGATTCTACTTTGTAGTTATGCTGAACTCAACGCAAAAAAAAAATTCCAAATCGGTTTATAAATGACGGAGTTGTGAGGAGGACAAATATAAAGAAAAAAATACAATCGAATTGAGAACCTCCTCCTTTTTTGAAGTCGGTTAAAAATATAGAAGAGATAGTATACACAAATACAAAATAGTGAATACGTAAGCATAAAC
The DNA here is from genome assembly GCA_951640565.1 of Petrophora chlorosata. Lineage (NCBI taxonomy): Eukaryota > Metazoa > Arthropoda > Insecta > Lepidoptera > Geometridae > Petrophora > Petrophora chlorosata. The sequence goes on from OX621207.1 coordinate 5,035,616, forward strand.
ACTACGACAATAAATCTTAATGATCAAAATAAGACAATAGTAATATACTAATATAATCTTAGTAAACACAGAAATGTGTTTTCTCATTAATTCTATATTCATATTTGTACGTATGTTCATGTATGGCGTCTGTCACGTCAATAAATTCACATCTGTGTCAACAAATGCTGGTACTGTTTGATACCTATTGTTTATTTTCGGGTATCAACCTAAACAACTTTATTGAAATAGGCGGTCAGTTGTTTTGATTTTTGTTTAGTTTTTTTTATCTGTTCAAAATATTTTAAACGCAACCTTACTATACCTAAAGAATGTTTAAAACTAAAAAACTTTGCAAAATACATCTTTCACGGTTCCTATACCTAAGTATATAAAGGTGGGTAAACATTCCAACAAAAATGTTAAAGTTAATTTAGTATTAAAATTATTGAGAGGTAAGTTATTAAAAAAATTGCTTCAATTTTTCTTCTGTAAATAATATAAAATAAACAAATAAATGATTTATTAATCCTTAAACTTACACGTATCAACTATATAACAAGGCCGCTCTACCGCATGCCTGTTTATTCGCTTAGTAAGCTTTTATGTGTACTATTCAATGGATTTACATGCAAATACGAGAGTGAGCGTGTCTTTAGGAAGGTTTTTCTTTAGATAAGTATTATAATTTAAGTAAATCGCATCCATCCGAAGTCGGGCACTAAATAAAAAATATTTTCCTGCGGCCCTCGGTTTGGCAGCTCTTTTTAAGGGCTTGCGACGATATGACCGTTAAAAATAAGCCACCGTGCAATACTTCCGAACGCAGGGTCGCATTGAGATAAATTCATAAATTAACTTTTTATTAAAATACCTTTAAAAATACTGTAAGACGGCGTTATTGATTGATGATTCTTTGATGATCTTTCTTTTAGTAGTTAAAATGTCGATAAACAAGCAAACAGCCCACCTGAAGGTAAGCGGTTACCGTCGCCTATAGACAACTGCAACACCAGAGGCATTGCTGATGCGGACTTAATTATACCTTTTATATGCCCATATAGATAAATAGATAGATGAACGCTTTATTGCAAACATTAAATTACAGACATTATATAAAAAAAATTAAAGAAAGTGGTACAATGGGCGGCCTTATCGTTAAAAGCGATCTCTTCCAGGCAACCTTTGGATGGAGAGGAATTGTCAATATGTTAAAGAATAACATATAATGCCTTTCTAAGGGAATTCATGTTGTAACTCAAAGAATATACCGACACACGTAGGTCGTTCTACATCTTACAAGTGCGAGTGGAGCGAGTTGTGTGGAAAATCCAGTTCTGATCGATCTTTTACCAACATCTGCACCTAGAAATAGAACATTAGATAACGATTATAGGTATATTATTATACCTACTTACTCGGTAGTAAAATCGGATCGGATATTACGAACCACGGTAGCGCAAAATTTTGGGGCATTTAGGGTGGACTGGTATTAGGTACCTCCTACCTGTCCTATCTATTAAAGTTCTGTTCTGTTTTTTGGAATCTTTGGATAATTTTAGATAATTTATTAAGTAACATTATTCGTTCTTTGAAATAAGTATAGAATTAAAGTGCGCTCAAACGACCCTATTTCCCAAGATAAATGTAATTTTTAAACGCGATTTTCAATCGTGAAACCACCTCTAGAGTTCTAAAAGCCAGATAATATTTTATAAGAAAAGGCACTTAGATAGAGAGGAAATAGGTAGGCAGGTATTACCCAGTAACGTTAAGCCTACACCAACAAGGTGGCGTCGTAATTAACAGATAGATACACCTATAAGCAGGTATTATCAAATCCGGCCCTGGTGTTTTCGTCTTTTATGTTCACACAAACAAGAGGAACAATCATCAAGAAAGCACCCCTCAAAATAAAAACTTCAACTCACCTGGATGTTGAAACTCATTAACCTTATGTTGTTAGCAATAACGCTTATTTTGCATTGATAAGGTGGCACATTTGGTTGAACCTTAGTTTAGAAACTAGAAGGAGTGGAGGCGCTTTTTCGATAAAAGTTTTTTACATATTAGCTATCTTCTAGGTACCTACTTAATACTCAATAGTTTATTTGCATAAAGTTTCTTATTATAGTACATAGTCAGATAACATATGACCCTGCTAGGGTATAGCAAATTATAAATGATAATGGGAGCGACCGTTTTTTTTAATGTTACAGACTCATGAGATGAGCAGGGCTTTCGCCTGATGTAATCGCCACGCCTGTCCGTAACAATTGCCGTGCCACCCAGAACTTTCAATACCATATAAAGCAGTGTGTCGCACTGCACTGCACTCATCACCTCAAGACATCAGATATTATGTCTCATATACCCAGTAATTTCGCTGGCTACAATGACTTCGTGAAATGAAATCGTTTATTGAGACTTTTTCTGATCTTTGGCTACATCGTCGCTCAACTCAACGGTGAAGGAAAACATCGTGATGAAACCCGCTTACGCGCTTTGGAGTGGTAGGCTCTGGCCGTGGTTGTAATAACACCCACCGAACAAAGCCGAAACACGACTAGATCGCTTGACGGCATGTCAAGCGATCTAGTCGTGTTTCGGGATGATGTTCGGTGAACTATCGGGGAGACGGGTCTGAGCAGCCGCTCAACTGCCGTCTCTCTCTAGATCTATGTGCTTCATCTTAGGCCACATCATCGCTTCACATCAGGCGAGATAGTGGCCAAACATGGATCTATTAAGCGTAAAAAAAAAAACTTCAAGCAAGTAGTGGCCAAATATATTTTTATAAGTGTAAAAAAATACATTCATAGGTGTCGACAAAAAATCTCTACTTAAAAATTGATATGTAGGTAAGTACGTACCTAGGTATATCTATCAGCGATGGGCACGTAAATGAAAGTAAAATAAAATCATATTTTTATGTTCTTTATACTACCTTGGCATGCCACGTTCGTCCGCTTTGCCTTCAACATAAATCCAAAATCTAAATCGTTTTCATTGATCAACAACACCGAGCAAAACTTTTGCATTATAAAAAAATACCACAAACAGCTGTTCTCAAAACCTAACGTTACAACAACGACTCCACTATCACAGAGCCTTACAAAACAAACGAAGGGGATCCAAGGGTCCGACGTAACGTCTTTTCGCCCTTTACAAGACGCCACGAGTTTCTTGTAGACCGCGGCACGAGCGGGCTGGGCGCTGAGCGGTTCCCGCCAAAACTCTAATCTGACAGTTCCTGTTTATTTTTTTAGCTCTTTTTTTTTCGCCCATTTGCCCAGGCTAAAGTCTCTAGGACCACACCGCCTTGTCTTACGTAGTTTTTTTTTGTGCCAGCGCAGTGTTTTGTTTTACGCGAGTTATTTTCTGTCAGTGTTTTATCTAATTTTTTAAACATAAGTGCTATCATATTTTATTAGTGTTAATAAAATTACATAATAGGTAGTATTTTTGTGCAATGGTGAAAAGTGATATTTAAAAGTTACTAGGATAATAATAATTCATAATTTAAGTCTAAAACGGTGCTTTACTCATAAGTTTTAAAATTAATTCATGTGCAGAGAAAATTTTGGATGTTACGCTTGCTGTTGGTGCCATTCTACTTACCCGGCTGTTTTAAAATTTGGTGAGTAAAACTTATTTATTATCAACATAAAAGCGAGTGTGGCTCAGTGGGAGCGCGTGCGATTTTCGATCCGACGCACCCGAGTTCGAATCCCACTGGCCACCGGCACCACTGACTTTCTTCAGTTATGTGCGAATTTAACACACGCTCTAAAAACGGTAAAGGAAAACATCGTGAGGAAACTGGCATATATAGCATTCACCAACCCGCACTGGGCCAGCGTGGTGGATTATGGCTCATACTCTCTCTACGACGAAAGGCCCGAGTCACAGCAGTGGGAACGTAATGGCTGATGATGAGATGATAATTATCAACAATCAGCTGATTTCACGAATACCTAACCTAATATTTATATATACCTACCTAGCGAGGGGTAAAGCATATCAATATGTCCATGGGTTTGTTTCCCTAAAGCTAATGGTAAACAGATCCGAAATATTTTGAATCACGGGCTAGTTTTGCCCTATTGAATTTGTTAGTGGTTAATTGACCAGCGATTTTTAAACCACGACGCAAAAAGGAGAGGTGTTATAAGTTTCACTTCTATAATGTGTGTCTGCTTGTGTGTCTATCTGTGGCACCGTCGCTCACGGGTGAACTAATTTGGATACGGTTTTTTTATTTGAAAGCAGGTTTTCTAGCGGTGGTTCTAAGACATGTATTATCAAAATCTATTCAGCTTTTTTAAAATTTTAGTTTATTTAAATTCGTTATTATAATTTAACTGTTTTCTTCGACTGCTATCTCTAGGTAACTAAACTGCTGAGTACACCGTTTGTTTACTTTTGAATATGGCCAGTGCCGTAGCGTCTCCCGTGGCTTAGTGGTTAAAGCTCTAGCCTTTTTAATAATACGATTTTTGAAGTTGTACTTTTCTGTTTAAGTTTGACCTTAGATTGCTGTACTTACTTAGGTACTTACTTAATATAATTATAAAATATAGATTAGCTACACCTACTACCTAAATGGTTCACTTGTCAAGTTTTTTTTATGGATTTAAGTAGATAAACGAGCAAGTGTGTATTGAGATATTGAAAACCACCGTCCATTATTTTTACGTTACTCCTATCCCTGCACGGTTGTCTGGAAGACGCTTTTAACGATAAGACCACCAATTGTTACACTATAAACAAGCTTTCATTGTTAGTTTTTTTTTAAATCTGTGTGTGTTTCAATAAAGAGTTATTCATTTTTTAATTTTCAAGTCATTCGCCTGATGGTAAATGCCACGCCCGTAACAATCGCAGTGCCACCAAAATCTATTAACCAAAACCATAAAAAGCACTGCGTAACACTGCGTCACCCTGTGCATCACCCCAAGACATCAGATATTGGGTCCCATTATGCCTATCTATCTTGTACGGGACTTGAATCCACGACCTGTCAAGCCAACTGGTGCATAGATTAAAAATCTTTAAGCATGGAACAATACTTCGCGGTTCCCTTCAGTCCTTTTTTCTCTGACTCGCGGGAAACGCTGAGCATTTTATTTTATTTTTTATGGTACTAAGTGATGAGACAAGCAAGTCGTTCGCCTGATGGTAAACACCACGCCTGCACATAAGAATTGCAGTGCCACCCAGAACTTTTAATACCATGGAAAGCACTGCGTAGAACCGCATCGCGCTCATCACCCCGAGACATCAGATATTAAGTCTCATATACCCAGTAACTTCGCTGGCTACAATGACCTCGTGTCTCGTGAAATGAAATCGTTTAGGTATTCAGACCTTTTCAGATCTTTGGCTACATCGTCGCTCAACATCAGGCGAGTAGTGGCCAAATATAGTTTTATGAGTGTAAAAAAATACCTTCATAGGTGTCGACAAGTAAAATATCTCTACTTATAATAACTGGCAAAGCTGTGCTGGCAAACATACCCAGACGGCCGCATACGAGAGAACTACCACGAGTAAAATTTCCAAAAAAAACACCGTCCACTCCGCTTCCGTATCGCACATGTAAACAATGGCGTCCTTGACACGCAACTTTAACGCGAAGGTCAGTGCATTGACCCCGTCCGAATCAATAACTCATTACTTTTTTATTTCGTTTTAAACGGTTAAAAATAACGTGTTTTTTGCGCCGAGCGGGCCAATTACGCGCGGGCGAAAGTTGGGTGACGCTCCCAATTATGACGTCACCGGGGGAGGGGAAGCGGGGTAGGTATTATTGGTGTTAATTTTTATGAATCGAACTTTTTAATTCATTACGAGAATCGGTCGTTCATTGAGGTTGGTATGTAAAGTGGGTTAAACATTGTCATCAGCTGATTGCAAAAGACTACGACAATTTTTAAAGTCCAATTCCGTTTCGACCAATACCGAGTAAATCAAGTTCGTAATCATCACCTATTCTCAAGCTCACAGCCCAGAAATAGAAGCTGTACAATCATTTCTTCTTCTACCTGTACGGGGTGAAGTTTCAGCAGATATCCTAGTCTGAAGTTTTCCAAACAATAGCTTAATACGTTAAATTAACTGCACCTCCTTTAAAACTCCGTATAAAGTAATATTTCGGTGGCTTAATCGGCATTGTCCGAGTCCATTGCTGCAAATTGCGGCACCACTTCTAACGATCGTCCATCCTGACATTATTTGCGCCCCTGCTAATAAAAAGTTCGCAGTTATTTAGTTTTTATAAAAACCGGCCAAGTGCGAGTCGGACTCGCGCACGAAGGGTTCCGTACCATTATCTATAAAAAATCACGTTTGTTGTATGGGAGCCCCCTTAAATATTTATTTTATTCTATTTTTAGTAATAATTTAATAATAGCGGCAAGAGAAATACATCATCTGTGAAAATTTCAACTGTCTAACTATGACGGTTCATGAGATACAGCCTGGTGACAGACGGTCGGACAGACAGACAGACAGACCGACGGACAGCGGAGTCTTAGTAATAAGGTCCCGTTTTACCCTTTGGGTACGGAACCTTAAAAACGATGAACCTACATTTTTTTTCTCAAAGATGGATGACGACTATAATAGATTTTCTAAGCTTCAGTTGCTGTACTTACCATACAATACCTATCATTAATGTTGGAGTAATTAGCATTCGCAGCATTATTAAGCTGCTAAATTTATATTAGCATTAATTTATTCGCGGCACCGCCACGGTTACAACTTTACACAGCTAGGAGTTGTAGCCTCGACCGTCAAGATTTACTTCTCTCGCCTGGACAAGGAAACGAAGGGTGAAGAAATCCTTCGTAACGTCCGGGAGAGAATAGGCATGTCGCGTGAAGCGCCCATCAACGTGAGTTTGACGCGGCTGGAGCAGACCTGCAACCGTACCCATATCTCCCTCAAGCGACAATCGTATATCGTGTTGAGCTCAGATTAGGGTAATACAAATAAAATTAAAAATATGTTAAAATATGTAACTTAAGTTAACCAGATTTTGAAAAAAAGGTAATTGTATGTTTACGCATTTCTTTCTTATATTAAAACTGAAGTCCGGGTGCAGAAAAGAATAAAATTGCGAAAGCTGACTCTACCAGTGCTTTTGACATACGCCCGCTAGAGAAGAAAAAGTATACATATTTATTAACCATTAATATTAATTGTTCATATTATTAATTAATATAAACACTTTAACAAGTACAATCTAAGTGTCCAGGGGTGACCAACCGCAGGCCCGCAAGAAGCCGTTTAATTGTCGCCGAGATTTACGGCCCGGGGCCGTGTTCGCCAAATTGAAAGTTGACTATAAATTAACTAGCTCCGACCGGTCACTGCGGACAATGACTGCTAATGTAAATTGCGGAGTGATTTACATGTGTGTCTTTGGAGGGTTGGATTTAGTCAGCCGAAGATTCACTTCGTTTAAGAATAATTGAAATAGCATGTTCACTATTAAATTTACAGGTTAAATTTGATTACCAAAACTGTCATCAATAGATTTGCCAATGATGGGTGTCATCCAAGAAGTATTACCGTTTTTGCATAAAGGATCTAAACTAGAAAGAAGGAAAGGTTTTGTAGTACTGCAGGACGATGATATAAGTCTGTTGCAAACGACGCATGTTGCGAACCTATGTGCAATAGTAGGCAATTCAATCGATAAAATGCACTTACTTACTACTTTTACTAGGTAGGCACTTATTACTAGATACTTTTTATGTCTCGATTTCAATGTGCTCCTGTCGATAACTTTCAAGCTGAACCGGAGTTAACCTGACAAATTTACAAAGCAAGATTGTGCTATGAATCGTCATGTATACCCACGCCCTATCAATTCAATTTTACTGTGTAATACGGCTCTTTTCACTATAGTTTTGATTGAAACTGAAAACTCGTGAATTGAAGTATATTGTATTCGACTACAATTGTTAATGTCATTTATATTGAAACCGAATTACAAAATCGCTAGTTTATAGGAAATGTTCATATCGATATAAAGTTTGATTGTCAAAACTTATTTTTATTACAATGGAGCAACAAATTTCGAAGTCGTTTGATTGCAACGACTGGGTTACGTAATTGCAAAACCATCATCGAAACTGGTTTCTTATTGAAATTTATTAAAATAAAAGATACATGATCCGTAGTGTTATAAGCTATAATACTGTGTTTATGCTTGGAAACTATATTATGAAAATGTTACTTATCTCTGCACATAATAATAATAATTTATTTAAACGAAATTGTTGTTCATCATATCATATGAATTTTAATGATTATAACGTACCTCAATGTATAAATTAGTAACTTAACATGGTCACTGACACTGGAATTTGATTAAAAATAAAAAGAAATATCGAGAACTCAAAACAAAAGAAATACATGGTAAATATCCTGTTTCTAAATCAAATTCTAGAATTAGTAACTTATTTTAAATATCATGTAGGTATACATTTTAATTAATTAAACTCATTTAATCTCTCTGGAGTGCACGAAAATAAAACTTGTAACATTTGTCAACTGTTTTTACAAATCTATTGTAGGAGTATTTTGGCACATTTTTTTTTCTTTCGCCAACAGAATATTTCTTGATAGAGAAAAAGTTGCTCTCTCTTTACATATTATTTAAGTTACAATTTTTAACACTTAAATAATAATATGATTATGTAGGTATATATTTATTTATTTATTGAGGCAATCAACAGCGTTACAAAAATAGCATTAGAAATACATGTACATGTTATACAAATAAGGCAAATTATAGATTACCATAATTAAAACATAACTAAATTAGACGTAAATGATGTTATACACACATAAGTGCACCAATACCTTAATGCTAATATGAGCATAATGACTACAACCATTATAGTTATATTGTTTTATGTTCAAAATTTAATTAAGCTGAGATATTAAGTAAGATATTCCAAAGCACATCATTGAAGATGAATAAAATTGAAAATTAAATGACAATCATTAATAATATATAAAGGAAATACAAAATTGTTTATTATAATTGTTTATCCAGAACGTGGTGATTAAATTAAATTAAATTAATCAATTCACCTATTAACGTTACCTACCAAGTTACATACAATACTTTTTTATTTTTTTTATTTTTATTTTATTTATTTATTTATTTTATTTCAGGCAGTATTAATGTACAATAAAGTAATATTAACATAGGCCCATAGAATATATACCTTATAGACTAATATAACAAAAGTATAACACTATAAGTATTTTATACGCTATTACAATATCATTTATTTTATAATATTTATTTATTTATTTTTATTATTTTGTAATATATGACGTTTAAAAGTGCATTTTGTGCCTATTTGTACCTAATAATTATCTTTTGACTTGACTTGACATAACAAAGGATTTTTCTCTTTTTAAAACAACAATCTTGACTAAAATAACAAAAAAAAGTGACAATGCGACATTTTTTTTTAACCTCAGAATCTTATTATTCCGCCGTTTTATACGCGTTTAATAAAGCCGGGAATAAAAACTTCGATTCGTTTTAATGTAAACAGGAGGTCTCATAGGAAAGTCATAAACGGACTTTAGGTTTATCCCGAAACGTTATAAGAGCACAATGTTCCGTCACAACTCGTCACCATCAAAAAAGGATGACAATATTCTGAAACAAAATGTGAGACTTGTAAATCTACCCTCATTTGTTTCACCACAAGAACAACACCGTCTCTATTCAAAAAGAAACTTTACGTACTTGGAATAGGATTAAAGTTAGCATGATTCGTTATGATCGATTTGGGACTAATGCGGCAAACATACGAAAAAGTTTTTATACCTCGTGGCCTGCTTCATTTCTTTCATCTAACAAACCAAATTGGACCTAACGTTGGAAAGCTTAAAGCTTATTATTTTTAAGTTTTTGTAGCAATAATAAAACGTTCGGAATCCAAAGTTATTCGAAATGCGAAAACGTTAAAGGTGTGGTAATAAAAAAGAAGTTAGCTTCTTACGTGCCATTACAAGGTGAGTATGGCATGGCTCCTGAGGTGACGGATTTTTAAGGACGGTTTTATGGTTATTCAGATTGATCTGAGGATTTTAGTGGACGTTTTAGGGTGGACACTGAATTTAAGCCGCGACGTCTGTTTACTGAAGCTTTTATATGAATGTTGTCAAAACTTTGATTCGTGTTTTTCGATAATTTTTAGTCAAATAGTCAAATTCAATATTTAGTTACTATGACGCGCTTAGGTCATACCAAGCGCTTATAAAGGAAAAGGTCGTGTGTAATATTTTTTTTTTCCAAAAACTTTTCAAAAACAACATTTTATTTATAGAACTGAGTAATAAGACGAGCAAGTCGTCCGCCTGATGGTATGCGCTGATCACCCCGAGACATCAGATATTAAGTCTCATATCCCCAGTAATCAAGCAATGACCCCAATATGTTCAAGAAATTTAGGTCACTAAATTCAAGGATAATTTCTGATTGATCACCAAGCCTTACTTGGCCTACGTGGTGGATACCCATTCTTTCTCTCTTGTATAACCGTGTTCCAGGTGTAACAAATACAATCAATAAATAAATAAATCATAAGTTCTTTATTCAATTGGCATTACAGACGCACTTATGAACGACAATGACTCTACCACCGTATCGGAAAAAGAACCACTACTCAGAAGATATATTGATTGCAATAAAGAATTGAATTGAATTGATACGACAAGAAACTGAGGGGCATTTTTTTAGAACTTTTGTTACAATATTTTATGTTTGTTTTTGACAATATTATGTTTTAGTATGAAAGTTTTCGTGAGTTTGATTCATTATAAATATTTAATAAAACGGCTAGGACTCACGTAGTACACAAGGAGCATTAAGAATGTGGACACAACAAAATCAGCTCTGGCAGAGCATGCACATCTCGCAGACGTCAAACATTACATCAGGTTTGACAAAGCCTCCGTACTGTCCAGAGAGAAGTTCTTCGTACCTCGAAAAGAGCGTGAGGCTATAGAGATCGCTCGATGTCCTAACTTCAACCGGGACCGTGGATGGTTGTTGTCTGCAGCGTGGAAACCACTTCTTAATGCTACCTCGACACAGAATGTGGTAGGTAGTCTAGAGTGTGACACGTGAGTGTGTGATGGAACTTTCGGCGACGACGCTGTCAGCGATGATGAAGAACTCGTGCCGACATTAGTGCGGTCGTCGTCGGCAACACGACAGCGCGCGAGAGGCGCGTGGCGCTCCCCGCAGGCGCCGCCGACGCCACCTCCCCCCTCGCGTCGTGCGGAGCGGGCGGCCGCCCGCGCATCTCGCCTCGACACCGCCAGTGGTCGCCGCGATCTCGCAGCGTAAACTCGCCCCTGATGAAGAGCATCGGACATGCTCGAAACCTAGGTCGACTAATTCGACAAACTACGTGAGTCCTAGCCGTTTTATTAAATATTATGTTTCGTATGTGCCAGTTGGCTACTTGGCAGAACCGGAACGTTCCATGCATCTTTGTCTACTATATAATACATTCTATGCAATAGGCTGATGTACTTAATATGACAAATAGCGTAGCAGTGATAAGAGTCGGTTTAATACAAACTACGTATTCAATTTATTATAGGATTTATGAGGCTGTCATCAATAAACTAACATTCCAATACTAGCCCTTATTTGTCGATATTCTAGTGACCGCATTTCAGACGTTTCCGGTACTTGTCATCACGGTGCGAGTGTTCAATGTTTTAGTAGATTTTCCAAAACACGTATATATTTTATTAAAAAAAATAGACTTCAATGTATCTTCGAAGTCCAAGGTCAAATAACGATGGGATACATATGGAAATATGGGACCACTTCGTAGCTATACTGAACCCAACGTAATTTTTTTTTCCAAATCGGTTCATAAATGACGGAGTTCTCAGGTAACAAACATAAAAAAATACAATCGAAAAGAGAACCTCTATTGAAATCGGGTAAGAAACAGAGGCAGATTTATATGGATTTAAGTATTAAAACATAACGTTGTTACTTATTATATTATTTATATGAAGCATTAACGAATGCCAAGCGAAAAACTTAAACAAGGGTTTTCGAAAAGAAATAACCGGCTAAGTTCGAATCGGACTCGCGCGCTAAGGATTCCGTACCATTATCTATAAAAACGGCAAAAATGTCTGTTGTATGGGAGCCCCCTCAAATATTTATTTTATTCTGTTTTTTAGTATTTGTTGTTATAGCGGCAACAGAAATACATTATCTGTGAAAATTTTACTGTCTAACTATCACAGTTCATGAGATACAGCCTGGTGACAGACGGACAGACAGACAAACAGACGGACGGACAGCGGAGTCTTAGTAATAGGGTCCCGTTTTACCCTTTGGGTACGGAACCTTAAAAATACGACCACCAGCAGGGACTTAAACCCCCTCCCTCCCTCTAAACTTTCCTCAGCGAATTCATATTGGTTCGTTCATCACAGAACAAGTAGTTAATTGCAACATTGATCTTGCTCATTAAAAAAAAGGTACACTCCTATCTCAACAGATGGCGTACACGTCACCCTTAAGACGGTTACATGACGGAAGAAAAAATTCAACACTCAGCTTGGTGACCACCGTAGCTCAATTGAGCAGAGCACTTCCCGCGGTGAGGGAAAATTGAGATTGATTGATCGATGCGGGTTCACCCCAGCTGGTAGACGTATTTTTTCTTTCCAAAAAACCTTGTATAACCATTCATGTCATCAGCATCGTCATCAGTTCCCACTGCTGGGACTCGGGCCTACCCTCGTAGATAGAGTATGAGCCATAATCCACCACGCTGGCCCAGTGCGGTTTGTTGGATTTCACATGACCTTAAATTTTGCCAGCAGGATTCGAACTCGAGTGCGTTGGACTGAAAGTCGCACGTGCTCCCACTGAGCCACACTCCACATCCACAGAATACTAAGGGACAGAAGCATCACTCCGCAAAGAAATTTAAACAAATTGCGACTCTTGCTATGACGCAATAAAATTAAATTTAGCTCGCATAGCGCTGCATATCTATCAGTCATATTAACCTACAGAGGCCTCTCTTTCTATCGCATAGCTCTTATCTCTTCTGACGCGGCACGTGTAACGACACGCTACTCGCCGTCGGTGTCCGGCTATGTACTTGTAGCTTCGCACCTACAGTGCGGAGTGCGCCAGGCCTGGTAAAACTTTAGTTTTACAAGTACACTAGCATTTTTGTAAAGTGTAACCTAGATAAGTCATAAAAATCTTTAACGAATAAAGCACTGATCCTATATAAAAAGTCAGATACTCCGCACGGAACACGGGATTGAGGCGCACGAAGCGGATACCACTACACAAAGCGGATACTACATCGAGTCAGTACGCAACGAAGCGCTGACTGAGTAAGTACTGCGTGACGCGTGAATTTTAGTTCCAAAAATATTCCGTATTCCGTTCAAACATTGAAAAAACTGCTCCCAGAAACTGAGACGAAAAGATGGGATATCGTTTTACAAGTTCAAATATACTGATTAATACTTTGATTTTATTTTTCCGTATAGTATGTTTAGAATAGAAACACAAAACCTCAACGAGAATCGGTTATTGTGGCTAGCCTACATTTAAATTAATTTACCTAGAAGTAAGGGTAGAACTGTAAGTTTAATAGATGTGTGGTCCATAAAGGTCTGAAACTAGAGCTGGTCCCTTTCCAACTCCAGTGTCAGTTTTATTTAAATAAATAATAGTATTTTGGTAATTTTCATTCATGTAAGACTGTTTATAATAACTAATTATGTTTGACCTGACCAATTTGAATGCGATTTGGTTAGGATTCTGGGCGGCATTGCACTTGTTATGAGCAGGCGCGGCGCTTACCATCAGGCGAGTGACCTGCTCGTCTCGTTACTTAGTAGTATAAAAAAATAATACGAAAATAAAATCAATCTGCCTTACTCTGAAATTTTAACTTCATTGGTCGTGATGAGTCAGTGAGTGAGATTTTATTTTGTACGTTATAAGTATAGCTAAAATATAGATTAATCAGCCATTGTCATAATGATGACAAATATTTAGCTAATTATATGTCTATTAAATAAATACATACATCACTCTATCCATTTACAATTATATTAATAGTATATACCTAACGTTCACTAAAGAATCAGTGGGTTTTTTTCTTACGCTAGCAACATTACACTCACACTGACGCATGTGTTTCTACAGTGTTAAAGCCTGTTATCTATGTGTTGTCACGCACACATAGTTAGGTACCGGCCTCCACAGTGTTGTTCCCGAAAAGTGTATCTGACTTTTTTTATAGGATCAGTGGAATAAAGTATTTGATTCGCAATTTCTCAGTCAAGTCAATCTCAAGCGAGTTAACTAAGGAACCGTCAACAGTTTTACGACGCACTTCGCGGTTTACTATTAGCTATTCTGCGGTTCATTACAGGGGTGTCGTTTTATGATCACCCTGTATCGTCTTTATACGGTGAGGTGGTTCCGCGGGAATTATTGTGCAGTAGATGCTATAAAAATGTAGCGAGACAAGGTGTGCAGGGAGCCTCAGTGGTGATTTATTACCACGTTTTTATCAAGTCACTTTTTTTTATTGAAGTGAGTGATGAGACGAGCATGTCGTTCGCCTGATGATATTAAGTCTCTTATGCCCAGTAATTTCACTGACTTACTGGGCATAAGAGACTTAATATCATCCGTGATCCGGCCTTGTCTTCTGAGTAGGTAGTGGTTATTTTTCCGATACGGTGGCAGAGTCATTGTAATTATTGACGTTCATAAGTGCGTCTGTGATGCCAAAATGGAACAAAGAACTTTTGATTGATTGATTGTGTTTGTTACAACTGAAACACGGGTCTTATACAAGATATAAAGAATGGGTTATAATCCACCACGTAGGCCCAATAAGGCTTGGTGATCAATTAGAAATTATCCTTTAATTTAGTGACCTAAATTTCTTGAACATATTGGGGTCATTGCTTGATTACTGGGGATATGAGACTTAATATCTGATGTCTCGGGGTGATCAGCGCAATGCAGTGCTACGTACCTAATAATTGTTTACGGTATTAAAGGTTCTGGGTGGCATACTACCTATAGGCAGGCGTGGCGCTTACCGTCAGGCGAACGACTTATTCGTCTCATCACTCAGTTCCATTAAAATAAAATATTATCTAAATTGTGTCCGTCACTTTATAAAATACAACCGCGACAGTCATCCTTAGTTGCTGAGAAAATACGCATTACTTAGTCTTTTATTTTTTTAAATTGCGGGCCGCGGTTTACGACACCTGCTTTATGGGCTCTTGTGTTCCGCGGAGAAATGTTTTGTTTTTAACGCCTTGGTCTTAAACAATGTACACAGGTATAACTCGCGCCAAACTTGATGGCGGCTGACTGGCGCATCACGTGATCTGCGCAGATACAATTTTATTTGCGATTTTGTTACTGCGCAGGTCACGTGGTGCGTCTGTCAGCCGCCATTAAGTTTGACGCGAGTTATAGATACAGTACAAATGGAAGGATGTTTCTTTATTCGAGGAATAGTGTCATGAATAATAATTATAATTAATTGTAATTATTATAATAATTATAGATATAGATTTGGTTATGAGAGCGAGTGTGGTTCAGTAGGAGCGCGTGCGATTTTCGATCCAACGCACCCGAGTTTGAATCCCGCTGACCCCGCACCACTGACTTTCTTAAGTTATGTGCGGATTTTAAACTCGCTCTAAAAACGGTGAAGGAAAACATCGTGAGGAAACCGGCATGTCCAAGAATTAGTTACAAAAATTCAAGGACATGTGACATCCACCAACCCGCACTGGGCCAGCGTGGTGGATTATGGCCCATTCTCTCTCTATGAGAGAAGGCCCGTGTCCCAGCAGTAGGAACGTGAAGGGCTGTTGATGATAATTATTATTACTAATTATAATTATTAATTAGCATTATTATTAATTATAATAATAATTATGAATTATTATAATAATTATTAATTATAATTAATTATTCCGTACCGGAAGGCGGAGCGTAGGACGGCTCCCGCAAGGTGGACCGATGACCAGCCCCCGTACCCATATTATCATAAGGCTGGTTAGAGTTGCGTGGAGCCGCTGGATGCATACAGCGAGCAACCGCTCGTTGTGGCGATCTATGGGGGAGGCCCTATGTTCAGCAGTGGACGTCTTCCGGCTGACGATGATGGTGATGTTTCACGTATTTATGTACAATCTTAAGCCTACAGTTTTAATAATACATATTTCTATATAAAAAATATATAAAAAAATATTAAATATAAAAAACCTAAACCAAGAGTGCCGCCGGCAGCGGGGCAGGGCCCAAGCTACCGGTGGTTAAGGCTGCAGAGTGAGGAACCTCCTGGCAATACGTGCCGTGTCAAGAAGTACTGGCTTCTGCATCTGACCCTTGATCCAACCGTCTAGCGAGAGCCTCTTGTGTTGATTATTATTATTATTTATAGTTAGGTACATAAGCTATTGTTTAAAAATAATGTGATACTGGATATCTCTATATACCAGACAATAATAGGGAGCTTTAAGATAAAAAATAAAAAAGCCCTATTTATTCTAATAACAATAACTTACAAACTATTTTAACTACTATACTATTTATATTTTTTTATTTACTATACTATTTTTACTGTTTTTTTTATAAGCTCTACATGTTATTTCTATACTTATGAATTAATATAAAATATTATAAGGTATATTTTTTAAACTTATTTTCAAATGTCACTCTTGATATACAAATATTCATTAGTTAAAATAATAATCATCTACAATTCCATAAAATTTCATTATAAAAACATACTGAAAAAAATTATATAATTAAAATTAAAAAAATATATAACATATTTATTAAATTAATAATATTACTGTATACCTTCTATTTCATTAGATATACATCGAACTAATATATAATATGTTTCTACATATAAGTGTATTAACAATATAATATTTATAGAGCAACTTGAAATTCTTGCTCAAACCAATAAAATGCAAGAAGATTCGAATTTAGTTGCCAACATCCCAGACACCTATCCGTAAAGGTTCAAGCTTATTGCCAACGCAATGCTACCCTTAAAACTTTTGACGTTCGATGTTATTGAACCACATCATTCCAAATAAACAGTAGGAAATTGTGTTTCTCTTATTTAGACCTTAAATTAGTATTCAATTATAATTTACATTTACCTATAATGTCAAAATAATGAAATAACTAGAAAAAGCTATGAGTTTACAAAATTATTACGCGCTTTCGGGACTACTAACGCCATCTATTATAATTAGGATTTAAACTAAACATTATGAGGTTCAGAAAAAAGAAAACTGTATTTACAACCTATTAAGAAACTACCTCGGTTTACTTATTGGTGGTATATACAATTAAGTATCCGACGAACGATTCAGTTAAACTGTGGAGTCAGTCCGAAAGATAAACACATTTCGTATGCATTTGGGTACATTGCACATTGTGGCGATACCGACGACATCAAAACGTCTGCATAAAACCAATCGAAAACTAAAAAGATACTGCAAACGAAAATGGCCGTTGAATACCCGGCGAAGTGAACGTTGCACTTTCACGATTAAAAAATAAGAAAATAAACGAGTTCAGAAATGAACCACCGGATAGTTCTCATTAACGCCGGCAGAGGTGTCGCGGCGCTAGTGTCGCAAAGTTCACGCGGGGAATATTAGTTCTGCTACCCGACGCTGCATTGTGATGGCAGCACTGTTTTCTTATTAGAATCTAATTTAGTTGAATCTAATTAAATGTTAGTTATCATAAGTTTACAGATAGAAGTAATATTATTATTTTGTTTACGCTTTTTATTATAATTGTCGTTTTTAATTGGCTTCTAGAGTTTCGCATAAGGCCCTAGGATGACAACGCAGTGTGTTCTTTTTTATCTTTAGCCGCAAAAATGTTAGAGTCCATTTTGCTAGCTCGAATGATAGACACTAATGAAACGAAAATTTTCATTGGCGCCCCGACCCGCATCCAGACAGAAAAATAATCACACGTGTTAAAAAAGTATCGAAAACCGTCGATCACATGATCGGTTGGCAGATCGAACCGGGTCAAGCACAACAGGTGAGTTGCGGAGCGCATCAACTAAAAAATAAAATATCGAAATGCGAAAAAATAATAAAAATCAGCAAATATAGTAAATTGAAAAAAGAATAGTGCTGTCCCTTTCTTTCGCGCTGTTTCATTGTGTTTGCGTCTCTGTCCGGAGACCGCGCACGTGGTTTTCGGTAGTGGCGAGCGGGAGCGGGAGGCGCCGGCACCACATCCCGTCGCGGCCCGCGCCGTCCGGCTGCATTGCCCGTAACCTCCGAATGACCTCATTTTTTTTTCTCCAATGTAAATATTCGGCTGCTCTGCCGCATAGTCTATAAGTGGTATTAAGTTCCTCTCGCGTTCTTTTTTTTTCCTTTCTTTACCGGCTAATTACGTGGACTTTCGACTAGTGAACAGTACTTTTAATTAGTGATAAAATTTAGTGAAACAAACTCTTCGGGATAATTTTTAAATCAATTAAAATATATTGTGTAAATTTAGTTTTTAAGTTTTATAGACTTTTCAAACTGTTGTTGTTTGTGGTGTTTGCGGAATATTTTAAATTTTACTAAATCTGTGACTTTTACTTAGTAATCCTTCAGCTCTCCGCAATTCCTCAAGATCAAGGTAAATTGTGTAAAAAATATATTTAAGTGTTTTTTAATATGTAAAGCTTTCCATTTTGTTTTTGATTGTTTTAATTTTGGCTTCTTTAATTTTTTTTAAATGATTATAATATAGAATACTCACGTAAAAATATTTTCAGTAACAAAAACGATTTCATATCATTGAAAGTGTTTACATAGGTATACCTAGTTTTTAATGAAGAGTCCATTTCAATGAAGTGTCTCTACAAGTTGAGTTTTAGAAAATGATCACTGCCAACAGAAAATCAGTTTATTTTATCAAATTGTGTGCTTACTACTTAATAAAATAAAATATTAATATTTATTTATTACCTAAAATGTCTGAGTACGTTAAATTAAGACAAAAATTTCATAATTACTAAAATCTGGCTTCCTTATGTTACATATTCCATAGATTTCAAATTATCAATGTAAGTTTAATCAGAATTATATATTATTTGTTTAAAATCTTGCATCATTATTTCACTGTCAATTAACAAAAATGATTCGAATTAAAATTATGCAAACACTTTCCATTGCATCCCGCATTTTTAATTTTAATAAAAATATCAGCATTAATAAACTCAGTTGCCGAATAAAGTTCATTGTCAATCAAAATCGGCCTGCTGGTAAAATCGGCGCCGCGGTAAAAATCGTTGCGGGTTCGTCGACCTCGGCTCACAGGTTCCGATAAAAAAAATTGTATTAAATTATGCAGCTTTACCGATATTAACGAAATAAGTGTAAATGAAAACGCACCGATTTTTTCGTCGGTAGCGTTGCGTACTCTTTTTAGTTGATGTATTTTTTTCGTAAATGGGAGATTTTATGTGTGTTTTTATATACTCAATAAATATTAAGCCACATTTTAATGTTATGTTATATTCAAGATAAATAAACTCGTAGTGAATCGAATAGCTATTTTTAAAGAAACTCAGAAACGGGCCAATAATTAAGAAATATGCGGTTTTCCTATTAATATTATAATGCGAAAGTTTATGTGGATGGATGGATGTTTGTTACTCGATCAAGCAAAAACTACGGAACGAATTTTGATGAAAATTAGTATGTAGGTCTTTTAGGTCCTGAAAATGGTACAAAGGCTATATTTTATCCCGGTGAAACCGCGAGGCGCAGTTAGTAATAAATAACTTATGAAAAATATGTTAATTGTTAAACTGTTACCTACTCTATAAGATATGTTTTTGTCTAACCTTTCATTCTCTTTTCGGTAACTTTATGAAATTTAAAATATTGGTTCTCACAATGAGGATTTCTACAAAAAATATTTTATTTCCCGATATTTTAAACAGGTTACTTTTTTCGTTTCGCTAACGTTTTTATTTTATTTCACATTTTTTATTAACAGAAACAAAACGTTACGTCTGTAACTACCTATTTGAAAATTTTCTGAAAATCAAAGACTCCTTCATAGAGATATTTCTAAGATATAATAAAATAATTCTATATAGATCGCGAAGCTTGGATGTAATGGGGGAGGCCTTTGCCCAAAACTGGGCCCAAATCTTTACTAATATTATAAATGCAAAAGTCAAGTTTAAGTTTCATATCATAAACACTAGAAATAAGGATAGGATTGTTGAACCTAGGTATAGACTGACTAAAACGAATAAGTCCTTTATGGGCAACTGCGTACGTTTTTATAATAAAATTCCAAAGTGTATAACGGAGCTCACAAAAAGTAAATTCAAATTACGCGTTAAGAATGTTCTAATGAGAAAAGCATACTACACTGTTCGTAATTACATAGAAGACAAAGATGCTTGGAACATTCCACTTCTGCAAAGTAACCAATTGGTACATAAGAAACATAGCATTGTAAAATCCCAAAATATTGTAACAAAATATCTAAAAAAAAATGCCCCTCAGTTTCTTGCCGTATCTTCTGAGTAGTGGTTCTTTTTCCAATACGGTGGTAGAGTCATTGTGATAATTTGACGTTCATAAGTGCGTCTGTGATGCCAAAATGATTAAAGAGATTTTGATTGATTTGATTGAGTTTGTATGTATGGATGTTTGTTACTCTTTCACGTAAAAACTACCGAACCAATTTTGATATTTATGTAGATTAGGACTTGGAACAGCACATAGGCTATTTTTTATCCCGGGAGACCACGGATGGAACCGCGGGGCGCAGCTAGTATGATAAAAAAATTGAAGGTTTTGCGGTGAATTTACTTATTTAAGTGAACTACTTATCTACCAACATTGTAGAGTAAAATGTAGACACATAAATGTAGGTAAAATTCGGTCAAACACCAAATTTTAATCCATAAACTTCTACAACGCGTTCGGTTGTGACGAACCGTAGAACTACGAAAACGCGTACCTAGTAAACAGAAAAAACCGAAACAAAAAAGCGTGAGTGACGTCACCCGGACCAATCATGAATTAATATATACAATGGCGGGCATATCTCTCTCATTGATATTGTCGAGTGGCCGATTACCGGGGATTTTTTGCGAATGATTGAATTTTATTTACAATTAACCCCGGCTCGGCGTCGACGAGAGCGAGAGTGACGATTAAATGCCATTTAAAAATAAAACAGCTCGCCCCGCCATAACACTGGAATTCTGATAAAGTTATTTGTAAACGGGGCCAGTGGAACTTATCGAGTCTCCTATAAGTGAGCGTATTCTCTAATCAATGTACTGAAAGGTACCGAATGAAATCGATGTACACGGAATGTAAGAGTAGTCTTTGTTCGCCGATTCGCTGAAAGAAAAATCCACAAGGCGTGCGCAATCGTCTTAGAAAGAAGCCGCCCAAACGTAAGACCGAGACGGGCGCGGGCGGGCCGCCTAATTTGTCTTAGGCGGAAAAATCGCGCTGCGATTACAAGTGGCTCGTAACGAAGTCGGGCCGGGGTGTGCGGGGGTGAGGCGGCGTGCGGGGTGGGGTGGTGGCGAGCGGGGCGGTGGGGTAGGCCGGGTGGTGGCGCGCCGAGCCGCGGATACGTCTCAGTCGTCCGTCTGGAGTCGCGCCGGCCGGCCGGGCCGCGCGGCGCAATACACGTTCCTCGTGCTCTTGTGATTGTAAATTTTAATAAGACAAAATTCAAAATTTTAATAAAAAAATTAAATCTAACCGCGTATAATCGAAAATATTTTTAGGCTATAAAACCCCTTCGACCCTCACTTTTCGATTTATACTGTTGGCAGTGAAGAAAAGTTTTTGCAAAATTTTTAATATTTACGTCGGTTACATTTGTAAAGAGATTAACTTTTTGGCCGTTACTGAAAATATTTTTGTTTGAAATTATTTTTTTATTTAGAGAGCGTGCGATATAAATGTAATAAATACCTTAAGCGTTACATTACTGTTAAAATCTAGATAAACTGATGGACATTGACTGCCTCAAGTAGAGTAGGGTAGTTAAGTGACTGGACTAAGTGACTCCACCGGACATTACTAGTTCTTGTGCGACGCTCACAAGAAATCCCATCTGGACCAAGGTTGTAATTAAAAAGATATTAGAGTGAATTGTAGAGCTACTTTGTTATTTTGCGCAATCTTATTTTTTGTTATTATTTTTTATAAAAAAGAATTTTTATTGGCATATTTTTTTGGTTAATTAATTAATTTTTTGTGTGCATAATTTTGTACTGAAAATTTGTAGTTAATCTCATTTTAGGTCGAAGATTGTTTTAAGAGCAGTTTGTATTTATTTTTATCTGCATTTTTTCTTCCTTTTATTTGCCGACGGCTTATTTCTCGATAGAACAGTTGACGTTTCACTAAATGCTAATGTTGTCTTCATTAATGTTATTAGATGATGAATAAGCAATTATTTTATTTAGATCTAAGTTTTTATTATTTTGTTATTTTTATTTTAATAAAAAGTTTTATTTGTTTTTTGTTTTATTTTTATTGTTTGCTTGTTTTGTGGTGTGATATTATTTTTTGTGTATGTGTTTCTATAGATAATAGATTAGTTGATTTTTTCCCGCTTATAAAGATAAAATAAAGATTTTAAATCGAAATATACCAACTGAAAGCTTCACGGCTACCTTTATAATGATTTAAGTATAATCTGCATTCTTAAGATATCCATGTTTCTTTTATTAAAATGAGAATATAATAAATATCACCATGTTTTTTGTAAAATAATTCCGGAATTTAATTCCCTTTTGTTCAAAGAGAAGTGCTTTAATTATAATATAGTAAATAGTTAATGTTTTTTCTAGAAATCCATTATTTAAGCAATTATATTATTCATTTTTTCTGATTTTTCTTTAAAAACCTTCGTATATTTTTTAATTAATCCGGAATACTTTAGTACTTTTTTTTCAAAGAGAAGTGTTGTCATTCTAGTATAGTGGATTATGTTAAGTAGTTATATAATGATATCTATATTTTCTAAGTAGATATTTTCCTTATTTTGATTTACGGGATATATTTTCCCTTTATTCAAAGATAAGTACCTACTATAGTTGTAGTCATAGAAGTTAACATTTTTTGTGTAACTGAATGACGAGACGAGCTGGTCGTTGCCTGATGGTAAGCAACACGCCAGCCCATAACAATAACAGCACCACCCAGAACTTTGTTGTGCAATCTCCTGCGCGGCGCTGCACTGCGCTAATTATGTAGGCAGGAGGATGCAAAGGAAACCAAAATGCTTTGGTTCTATATTTAATTACATTTAAGTTCCTACATGCTAATTATCCTAATGGGCGACAACGGTTCGATGTGAGAACCAGAAGTGACGTTGTGGGGGAAAGCTATATAATGTTAAAAGTCAGAAAGAGAGGGCATGATGTGCTGCGTCAGCGCCTCGTGACTCGCTCCTGCGGGCAGTTGGTATGCACCACGACGTCATACGTAACACGCTCGTCACCCTGAGACAATTAGTATTAGTTATATAAATAAATAAATAAATTAATAACCTTTTTGACGGCACCGTGCACGGCAGCGCTTCTCGTACACAAGCACCTAGTATTTCATTTATTAGGTAATTGTTTTATTGCTTTATTGTGTTGTGATCGTTGTCGTGTCGTGTGCAGTTTTGTCAAAATAAATAAATAAAAATAAAATAAATAAACACTATTGGGCAGAAACAATGTTTACAAATAGCCATGCATCTTATATAATGGCAACACTATAATAATAATATAATAAATAAATTCATTTATTTCAGGCAATAATACAGTTAACAAATTAAAAGTACCAGAGGCCCATAAAATATATACCTTGCAGACTAGCCTTGCAGCTATATATACAATTTATAAACACTAAAGCTACGATTAGGAAATTAACTTCGGCTTCGCCTCCCTGTAGCGCCGGAATACTATGCCTTCGGGCCAAAACTCAGGAGCCAGGAACGTCTCCTTATACTTCGCTGGAAGCCGGAGCTTGAAACTCGTCGTCCTCGTTGACTCCAACCTTGACAGCGACTACTGGTTTAGCTCCTGGATCCGTCCGCCGCACCTCTCATTGATATACCGAACGACATCGTCTCCCGACGTCCTCTGGTCAAATCGGGAGAGGTATATCGCCGTCCTGGGCTCTGCAGCACGAAGCGATGTTGTTACTATAAAGCACTACAAAGCGCTTCGCTGACTCTTTCATTATACTTACCGCAAAGGAGTGGAATTCTCTACCAGAATACTTATTTCCTTCCAATTACAACCTGGGTCTCTTTAAGACAAGAGTGAATAGGTACCTCATGGGCAAACGTGCTCCACCTTAGACCGCAACTACGCTTACCATCAGGTAAGTTGTTGTCAAACGTAAGCCCATTTCACCATAAAAAGAACTGTAACTACTTAGTTTTAAACTATTCACGTATATACGTACCAGAAATTCATAAAGTAGGAAAAAGAAAAAGAAATATACAGAAAAGCGAGTAAAACAACGTCTTGTTAATCAAATTAACACACTGCAAAATCTTACATAAAATATAACTAGGCTCAGCTATAATAGTTTAGGTAGGTATATTCAATTTTTAATTTTGGTCTCACACTTTATTAAACGAGTAGGTACATGGCCGATCCCTTGTAATGTTTTCTCTCTTTCTTTCTTCTAGAAAAAAGATTATTTTGGTAGAGGATGTACGAGTACGAGTACGAGTGCCGTCAAGCTTCAAGCGACCTAGTCGTGTTTCGGGATGATGTTCGGTGAACCATCGGGGAGACGAATCTGAGCAGCCGTTCAACTGCCGTCTCTCTCTAGATCTATGTGCTCCATCTCAGGCCACATCATCGCTTCACATCAGGCGAGATAGTGGCCAAACATAGACCTAATAAGTGTAAAAAAAAAAAAAAACTCTTATTTCTGTATACGTTCGTCGAAGACTAATATCTTAGTGCGAGCATTAGTGTTCCGGTTTGAAGGGCGTTGTAGCCAGTGAAATTACTGGTCATTATGAGACTCAACAGCTAATTGTCTCAGGAGGACGAGCGCAGTACAGCGCCGCGCAGGATTTTGCAAAACAAAGTTCTGGGTGGTGCTGTTATTGTTATGGGCTGGCGTATTGCTTACCATCAGGCAAACGACCAGCTCGTCTCGTCATTCAGTAACATAAAAAAAATCTGCTAAGAATAGGTAGGTATATCTTTTTATGAGAGATCTAACTACGTGAATATCTATTCTATACGAGTAAAATATTGGTAGATAAGTAGTTCACCTGCTCTCGTACCCATATCTCCCTCCAGCGCCAATCGTATATCGTGTTGAGATCAGATTAAGGTGTAGATTCACTACGACAATATCTTATGATGCCATATATTGTCCCATTAAGTATCATAATCAACTTGTAGTTATCGGATTTTGGTATAAATTAATGAGATTTATTCGATTTCTTGTCTGAATCGTCAATAGTTAGACCGTATCTCATTAGTCGCAGTGAAGTTATACCTTAATTTGAGCTCAACGTGATATACGATTGGCGCTTGAGGAACATATGGGTTGGGGGGCTGAACAACTAGTTTCACAGCAAATTCTTCTATTTTTTTATCATACTAGCTGCGCCTCGCGGTTTCCCGGGATAAAATGTAGCATTCTTTTTCCAGGACCTAAATAACTTACAAATTTCATCAAAATCCGTTTAGTAGTTTTTACGTGATTATGTAACAAACCATCCATCCATCTACAGAAACTTTCGCATTTATACAGAAAGAGAGAGACGATATAATAGTTGGGTTGTTTTTGGGATTTTAACGGGTTAATATTATATGTACTTACTGATTTTGATAGCCACTGTGGTGTAGCAGTTTAGTAGATTACCTCGAACCTCATATACCACTGAGGTTGCGGGTTCGATTCCCGTGACGGGACAAATGTTTGTGCACAGAAAAAAAGTGCAAGTTTTTATTTTCCTGTCTGGGAGTTGTGGGCCATGGTCTTCGTAGCTCCTGGTTTTTTTTTTTTACTGTTTATAGGCTTGCTTTTGACCACTATCTCACCTGATGGTAAGCGACGATGTGGTCTAAGATGTAACCTCTTCCTAGTTAAGGCCCAGGATCTAGGTATGTGATCGTTGGGCATAAAATAAAAATAAAAACATTCTAGAGCATTGTAGAGTAAGTAAAAGCAGGTGTTCCGCTAACCTGTTCCACCACAATACTGCATCTCAATGCTTTGACATAAATAGTCCTCACCCCATTTTATAGTCTTGGGACAAAAGATTGAGTCCTACAATGAAAAAACTGGTTTTTTAAGACGGTTGGCTAAATATTGAAAATATTCACTCGACGAATTGAAATCTCTTAGTTACAATTTATAGAAAACAAACAATTCCTCAAAGTTCTCTAGAATCTCTAAGTTTTAATTAACAAAAACCTAATGATCCTTCGATATACTCTAGAATCTCTAAGTTATAATTTATAGAAAACTAACAAACCGACAAAATACTCTAAAATCTCTTAGTTATAATTTATAGGAAAACTAGCGACATATAGGTAAGTACCTCATATTACACTTCCGCGAGGACAAACTCTTGGTTCTATATATAAAATATTTTTATACTTTTTTAATACGTTTTTACATAGTTTTATGCCATAAAATTTATTGAAATATTCTATACTATTCAAGATACCTCGACCGCACCGCACATAAGAAATCTAAAGTCTTATCAAATAAAATTCATAATAGGGTCCAAACGCCAAAAATCGTCGACGAACGTCGTTGCATATTTTTGAACATTGCTATTTGTGCATTTTATGTAGGCACAGATAGTTTTAGGTAAGATTCAAAATTATATTTTATTTTCCAAAATCTATAACATTCATTTATAAAGTTTAAAAAGTAAAAATATCTGGATATATCGAAGCAAGTGCCATCTAAAAATATGAAGCGAAACTTCATTATAAGGCTGTATGGGATCAACCAAACCAAAAAGAGAGCGCACACATTCCTAGCAGTTCCTTTGGAATCGGCTAGATGGCGCTTAAACGCAATGTCGCAAGCGCATTATATAATGCAACTTTAAGTGCACTTTTACAGATGGCGCCACTTAGAAAGCGTCGCGTCGCAAGCGCATTAGAGGTAGATGTAATGTTGAATACAATGTATAGGTGGCGGTAGTTTCCTAGTTAGCTTATTTTAATTTTAAATAGTATATTAACTACTCAGTTAAAACAAAGTGCTGGGTGGTTCTGTTATTGTTATGGGCTGGCTTACCATCAGGCAAACGACCAGCTCGTCTCGTCATTAAGTTACATAAAAAAAGTAAAATCATATTTTGGACTATTTTTAATAATAGTAAAATTGCTGGTATTTTTATACTTTGGCCATTATTAAAGCTGCTTTAGAAAGTCTTTATGCCAGCGCCATCTTTTAAGCACTTTACTAATTAAGGATAAGTATTAGCTGAGTATTCTTGCACAACAATATAGATGGCATTAGTATGAAGTCCGCTCTTCGTCAGTCAATTTATTAAACTATCGTCAAAACAGTTTTCCATTGTTTTATTACTGTTTTCACAAGAATTACTGAAAATTATGTCATAGGTATATTATTAAGACAAATTACAGACAGAAAAGTTAACCACATGTCATGTATTCGTTCGAAGCGATAGGCGTTTACTCAGTGGGTGGTGATAACTTAGAAACTCCTAAGAAAGTGGGAGTGGTAAGACGTAGGCGTCCTTCTTTCTGATTGGCTGAAGTAACTTGCGTGACACAAGTTATTATCAAGTAAACGCAGTTTATTGGTGGATAATATTGGTTTATTTGTTATTGGAGGCTTTTGTGGAGTGTTTTGTGTAGACATTCGTTATTTTAGATTATTGATTTACTTACTGAACTGACACAATATGGGCAGCTGGGAAATCTGAACGTGTAGGTATTATTAGTATATTTCAGGTGCCTATTTGTAAGATTAATTTAATTTCCTACCTGAATCGACAAGAATAATTAGGCCGTGACAGAGAATACTAAGGGACAGAAGCATCACTCCGAAAAGAAATTTAAACAAATAGCGACTCTTGCTATGACGCAATAAAATTCAATTCAGCTCGCGTAGCGCTGCATACCTACCAGTCATATTAACCTTCCTATCGCATAGCTCTTATCTCTTCTGACGCGGCACGTGCAACGACGCGCGACCCGCCGTCGGTGTCCGGCTATTTACCTACTTGTAGCTTCGTACCTACAGTGCGGAGTGCGCTAGGCCTGCTAATGCTTAGATTACGTTTACTGCTCAAGATAATTAAACTAAGCTAGGACTGCAATTCCTACTTTTCCGGACCATAAGACCTACTAGTAGTTCTAATTTGTAAAGTTCAAAAGATTTTTATACATTTTTGCCTTAGGTAATAGACGCACTTATAAACGTCAATTATTACAATGACTCTACCATCGTATCGGCAAAAGAACCACTACTCAGAAGATACGACAAGAAACACAGGGGCATTTCTTTTTTTTTTTCGATGCTGGTTTGGTTTTGTCCGAGTTCAACCAAATTGTTGTTTAGACAAGGATTATCAAGACGCCCTACGTTAAGAAGCTCCAAGAAAGTAGGCGTGGCTAAGACGCCGCGTAGCATCCACAAGGCGATGGGCGGGCGGCGACTATGCGCGTAAGACGGTGGGCGGCGGCGTAGGTGTGCGCAAGGAGGTGGGCGGGGCCTAAGTTTAGGACAACTTTGAAGTTTCTCCGACGCGAAGATGGAATAGAATAAAGGCCCATACAGACAATACATTTTTAGATAAATACATTATTTATTGCCGGTTTTATTTAGTAAAGCAATTATTTACTTGCAACGTCTAAATGACTGTTGCTTTTAATTCTTAGATAATAATAAGAATAATATACACCCAACGATCACATAAATAGATTCTGGCCCCTAACTAGGATTTTCTGTTGGTACCTAGGGAACCAGGAGCTACGAAGACCATGGTCCCACAACACCCAGACACGAAACAAATCCTTGGGCTTTTTTTTCTTGCACAACTATTTTTCTGAAATGAAAGTTCTTAGAAAATCTAATTAAGTTTTGTTTTAATTACGGTAATTTATAATTTGCCTTATTTGTATAACATGTACATGTATTTCTGATGCTATTTTTGTAGCGCTGTTGATTGCCTCAATAAATAAATAAATAAATCAATCAAAAACTGATTAAACTAGCTAGTTATTACTAATATTATATCTTTTCAAAATAGTGTCCGTTCACGTCAATACATCGCTGCGTCCGATGGAACCACTGAGAAAAGCACTTTGCCCACTCGTCCTTACGGCCTTTTGAAACGCTGCCACAGCTTCCTCAGCAGCATAAAACTTTTTCCTTTAAGTTTTTCTTTTATTTTTGGTAATAAATAAAAATCACAAGGTGCGAGGTCGGGACTATACGGCGAATGACCCAGTAATTCCACGTTTGACGTCGCCAAATGGTCGATCGTTCGCCTGGCGATGTGCGACGAGGCGTTGTCGTGGTGAAGGAGGATTCTACTGCGAGGTCGTTTCTCCCGAACTTTTTCCAAGACAAGTGGCAAACAATTGTTAGTGTACCACTCCGTAGAAACTGTTTTTCGATCCTCCAAAGCAATTGTCGCGAAATGACCTGTCCTTCCGAAGAACGACGCTACCATCTTTTTTCCACGCATCGACCTCTCTTCATTTTATAGCTGGCAACTCCTCGGAAGGAAACACCTGTCTGACTGTCTTTTGGTTTAGGGATCATAACAGTAAATCCAGCTTTTGTCACCCGTAAGTATGTCGAACACAGCATTTGAGTCACTTCCGTTAAATCTTTCAAGCATTTCACGGCACCAATCAATACGACGGAGTTTTTGGGCCTCGGTCAAAATTTGAGGTATCCACCGGGCACAAAGCTTCCTGACCACTAAATGTTCATGGAGCATTTTGTGCACTTGACTCATACCGATGCCTAAGCTTGTCCAAATCTGCTGATAGGTCACTATTTTGTCAGTCTCTATCATACGATGCACAGCACAGATGTTATCGTCGGTTGTCGCCGTAGAAGGCCGTCCCTCACGCAGATCAACGGTGAGATTAGTGCGACCACGCTTAAACTCATTAAACCAGTTGTAAACAGTGGCACGAGATGGGGCTTCATCGTGAAAGGCCAATCGTAGTCTATCATAACTTTCTTGTTGACTTAAATGTAATCGAAAGTCATAAAAAATCATAGCACGAAAATTTTCTCGCGCTAAATTCATGCTGACGTGACACAGACACTTTTCAATTTGCCGCCAAATCGTAAAACAAATGACAATTGAATGAAATTTATACTCAATAATATTGGCAAAGAGTTTCATTTTCAAAATTTAAATTATTTTTTTATTTATTTTGTTTAGGTACATGTGGCCAGTTCTAAAATCTTTCAGTTTGACCCTCGTACAGTTTCACAGTACGTCATATGGATATAATAGCTTTCCATTTATCAGTCAAAAATATTGATACAGCTATCAGTTATAAAAATAGGCATATTACATATTATATTTATCGTACTAATAATAAAACCGCGAAAATTTGTAAGAATGTATGGATGTATGTTTGTTACTCTTTCACGCAAAATCTACCGAACCGATTTTGATGAAACTTGGTATGTAGGTACTTTATGACTTGGAATAGCACATAGGCTACTTTTTATCCCGGCAAACCACGAGTGGAACCGCGGGGTGCAGCTGGTATGTTATAAAGTTAGTTAATATTTTTTCAGCTTCTTGGGCACCTGCCCGCAGACGGTGACCTAAATAGGGGATCGGACAGTAATCGAGAAAAATTCTAAAATGTAGTTAGAACGAATGTTCGTCGAACCAGAAAGATCATCCGATCAATATTTTTGTGAATTAATAATGATTTATATTTTTAAATCATCAATCATAAATAAAATCTAATAACTCTGACATTTTTAATCTGTGTTCATCTCAAACGAAACAACAATCACAGCGAATGACGTCATTTGTAGGCAAATGCCGTGAGTCAAGCTTGTGTTTATTTTACGTTTTTGCTTTTTATAAAATGTATTTTTGCTAATTATTTCGTTCCATTACTACAATATGGTCCCCAAATTTCACAAAACGTATTTAAATCTTTTTGCAAGTTTTATTTCCAAGAGTTTGTCGTTTTCTACCTACATATGACGTCACAAATTTTGAGGTCACCTTTTGCGCGGCAATATTTGAAACCTAATATTTAAACATAGTTTTAGATACTTTTAGAGCGTTATTTAATTAAAATAGTATTTTCATGGCTATATATTAATTGTAGTTAATATAAAACACTTTCTGAAAAGTTGTCCGATCCCCTATTCTGTGTTTTATCTTTAATTTTTTTTGTTGTAGGTTATTTTAGTCTTTATCAATGTATATATTTGTAAATCATTGTTTCTACACTTTATACATACCTACATACCTACATACATACATACCTACATTGTAAGTTAAATGAAAGCTTGTATAAAATATTTTTTCATTATTATTTCAGACAACCTCCTTCCGATGCCGGTGCAGTAAGCAGCCAAGTTATTGGTGAACTTACTGCCCTCTTCAATAGATTCAAGGTAAAACATTACACTAGCCAATACTGCCACTCCACTCGCTTCACTCGCACTTTCTTTCTCGTACATGTAAGGTGAAAACGACCTACCTTCATCGGTATTTCCTTTGAGCTACAAGATGTTGTCCTTTACAATAAAACAATGTACCTAATACCTACCTACCTATATAAAAACAAAAATAAACCAATGTCAATTCTGATGTATCTTCGAAGTCCAAGGTCGAATATCGATGACATTTATATGGCCTACCTTGTAGCTATACAGAACCCAACGCAAGAATTTTCCAAATCGGTTTTTAAATGACGGAGTTCTGAGGTAACAAACGTAAAAAAATACAATCGAATTGGGAACCTCTTCCTTTTTTTGAAGTCGGTTAATAAGAAAATAGGTTTAAGTAATTATATGGGACCATTTCGTAGCTACACTGATCCCGAGGCAAAAAGATTTTTTTGAATTTTACCTTCGTTCCAGCAAAGCAGGCTATAACCCGCCAAGCACATACGTTTCTGCGTAAGACCACAGATTACTAAGGGGCAGAAGCATCACTCCGAAAAGAAATTTAAACAAATAGCGACTCTTGCGATGACGCAATAAAATTCAATTCAGCTCGCGTAGCGCTGCATACCTACCAGTCATATTAACGTACAGAGCTCTCTTTCTATCGCATAGCACTTACCTCTTCTGACGCGGCACGTGTAACGACGCGCGACCCGCCGTCGGTGTCCGGCTACGTACTTGTAGCTTCGTACCTACAATGCGGAGTGCGCTAGGCCTGGTAAGACTGAGTTATTTGAACTTCTTGCGCGCGAGTGATTGAAATAATATTAATATCATTGTTGGTGACGATGCGCTGGTTAAGACTAAGCTTCCGAGTCTTGAACATCGGCGCAAAGTTGCCAGTATCGGTCTTTTATTGGATACATTTCGGAGAGTGTGCGACGGAATTACATGAACTTATTCCGCCATCCCCATTCTATCAACGGACGACCAGACGTACAGCAAGCCGTCATCAATTTATGGTTGACATCCCTCCTGCTCGCACCAAGTGCTTCGCTTCGACCTTCATATTGCGAACGGCCAAGGAGTGGATCTCTCTGCCGGCATCTGTGTTTCCGGATAGCTATAATCTGGGTGTCTTTAAGACAAGAGTGAACCGGTTTCTTCTAGGCAAGCGTGCTACATCTTTGACCGCATCGTCACTTAACAACAGGTGAAATGGCGGTCAAACGCAAGCATATAAATAAAAATATAATAATTTTTAATTTCAATAATAATAAGTTGACTTGAAGTCCATACAGATAAAAAAGACTCGCGTCGCGTATCGTCTGAACCCACCAACTTCCGCTTGATACGGGCGTCCGGCGATAGTGACGACCTCTAACTCTTGGGAGACAAAGTTGTAGGTACTGCCTACGCTCTATTTAAATCATTGGTCATTTTAGTTAAATAAAAACCACAATATGCATAGAGTACCTACATGGAGAGTTTGTACCTATTGTTCTTTAAACACGACCGCCATTGAAAGCCGGGGTAGAGGAATAAACCGCGATTATAATAGATCAGTAAAGAGTAGGTATAAACTGCTCTAGAATATTTATTTATTTATTTGCACAAGTAATTTACAGAAAACATCCAAAATATTCCATCGCGGAACTTAGATAGGCAAGCGCTAGGTTTCTAAACCTATGATTTACCTTAGGTACGAGTATCTATCGTATTCTTTTATTAAACCTTGCTTTGAAAAAACAATAAAAATAATGAAAACTAAAATATTTAAACAATTAATTAAATGTGATTATAATTTAGCAATAAACTCAGCAACAGCATAGTTCTGTGTAAACTTTTTGTACCTACCTATATACCTAGTTGTCAAGCTCGGAAAGTATTCAAGTCATGTAAAATACGCCTACCTAGGTAAACCCAGGTCCTACATGTCTTCACTCATACGCCTGTACACACTATTCATGTCAACATTTTCATTTCAAAGAAAAACACTGCTACCCGCAACTAAAAAAAGCATGAAAGGTCTGGCACCTCCGTTCCACGTAATGATCGCTAAGACTCCCGCTCCATCGAGCGTCGTTCTTAATTCGAACGTTCTCTTAATGAGATCCACCTTCATCGTGTCTGCGTACAATGGAACGCGATGCGTGAGTTTTCTTTTTTTTACTTTTCCTCGGGTTCCGTACCTCAAAAGGACAAAACGGAACCCCACCCTAACGGTACCATATTTTTATAAATAAATAAATCATTCATTTATTCATTGATTTCTTTCATTCATTCTTATAGGATTACTTTGTTGTCCGTCTGTCTGTCTGTCTGTCTCTCCATCTGTCTGTTAAGACCCTTTATCTTAGGAACGCGTAGAGGTATCGAGTTCACATTAAAACCTACTCAAGTCTACAGTCCTTTGAAGCTGTGAAAATATCAAACTTTTAAATTAACGTAAAAAAGAGATACGGCCGTTTATACCGTAAAAAACGTAGATTTCGACACTCTCCAGGGCATCAAAATTTATAGGGTATTCCGTTGACCTAGAACTATGAAATTTGGCAAGTAATATCGTCTTAGTACAAGTACAGGTAAAAAAAATTAAAACAATACATTTGTAATTTAATCTTAAAAATAAAGTCTTTATTTGAAGTACATAATCAATTATAAAAAAAACTGCGGGACTCGATTCCTGAACTATTTATAATATTTACCTACAAATTTGTACAGAACCCTCAGTGGGCGAGTTCGACTCGCACTTGACCGGTTTTTTTTCTAACGTTTCAAGAGGCGACTATTCAGCCTTACTGGTAACGTTTAAAAAGATGGTCGTTTAAGTAATGATACGAGCTCGGTCGCGGGTTTTAATTTTGTTAGTGGGTATTTTTATGCTGTTTTTCGTACGGGAGAGTTTCTTTAAGCCTATAATTTTGTATCTGACAAACATCAAACTTCTAAGTGGAAAAAAGTACAAATGTGACCATCACAAAAATAATAAATGACCTACCTATAACCAAAATAACATACATAACCTTTTTCAAAACACATCCGAAACTTATGCTATGTCAGCGTCTGTGGTGTAGTGGTTGGGCAGGTTGGCTCAAATCTCATACACCGATAAGGTTGCGGGTTCTATTCCCGCGAACGGGACAAATGTTTGTGCACAGAAAAAAAGGCGAAAAGAAAAACGATTTCATTTATTTCATTTCATATGTATATTTATTTTATTTCTATATATCTTAAAAACAAAAATCTTCAGCAATACTCTATAAATGACGTCAAAACTGAAAGCTTCTCTCAAAGACAGTCTCTGGGACTCTCCATTAGCGGCGGAGCTCGAGAGAGATGCGCCGATTAAGGGCTCGACGGTAAGGTAGAGTTGGTAGAGTCGGTAGAGTCGCACTACAAATCTTATATTTTTTTTTAATCCCCGACGCGAAAAGTAAGGGCTTTATAAGTTTGACCACTATGTGTGTGTGTCTGTCTGTGACACCGTAGCTCAAACAGGTGAATCGATTTAAATGCGGTTTTTGTTTGAAAGCAGGTTTTGTAGCGATCGTTCTGAGACATATTTTATCAAAATCAGTTCAGCTGCTTTTTACTTTTGATAGTTTTTTGTGTCGGGTTCTTTAAATTTCAATTTACTGAAATTCGTTTGTTTAATAAAGGATCTATCTAGGGAATCCGGAACGTTTGAGTTAAAACTGAGGTGGATGAATGAAAAGCCACCTGCCTAACCACTACACCACAGAAGCTGTCTGTTTTATTAAACTATCAAAGCCATCATCACCGACCATTTTGTAGATATCATTATCTAATGTTAATGCTTTAATGATTTATAATCATCGTTTCCGATCACCGTCATCATCGTCATCAGCTCATTACATTCCCACTGCTGGGACAAGGGCCTACTTTCATAGAGAGAGTATGGGCCATGGTCCACCACGATGGCCTAGTGTGGATAGGTGAAGTTACATCTAGGCTAAATAGCAATTTTAAAGTAATCAATAAACAATCTTACCCTCACGACCTTTCGCACTTATCCACAAAACACGCTGACTTGCATTTTTCACAAAAGAAAAGGTTTCGCACAATGAGCTAAGTTCGCGCAAGGCGTGAATTGCTCGCGAGACGCCTCGCAAATTGAATGCCTGAGGTGTGACAATGGAAACATACGGAATTCTAAAGTGGGATCAAACGACGCGTTCTTAAAAATGCTAACATATAAAATCTAAAAATAAAGGACACGGATTGAAAAGAGTTTTTTATAGAATTGAGTCATGAGACGAGCAAGTCGTTCGCCTAATGGTAAGCGCTACGCCTGCTCATAACAATTGCAGTACCACCCAGAACTTTTAATACCATAAACCTTATCTCTCATCACCCCGAGCCATCATGCCCAGTAATTTTGCTGGCTACAATGCTTTTCAAACCACACACAGTAACACTTGCGCACTACTGCTTGGTGGCAAAAAAACTGGCATAGCGGTGATACCCACCCAGACGGCCTCACCACCAGAAACAACAACACGTAAACAAGTACAACTTTTTTTTTATGGAACTGAGTGATGAGACAAGCAAGCCGTTCGCCTGATCGTTAGCGCTGCGCCTGCCTATAACAATTGCAGTGCCACTCAGAACTTTTATACCATAAAAAGCACTTTTTAGCACTGCATTGCGCTCATCACCACCTCAACACCACATCAACATCACTCGAGACATCAGATATTAAGTCTCATTTGCCCAGTAATTTCGCTGGCACGTCATCAGCGGGCACGCTTACAAAACTATTCCTTCCCACCCCACGTCACACGGCAGCTTGGGCACTAGCACCTCACGCGTCGCCACCCGCGAATGAGAAACGCGAACAATTTTAAAGTTTTCGCATTAACACTGTGTAAAGTGATTACGCCGTCTTTGGCTAACAACACTCGCGTTTATTTAAAGACTTGCATGTCATTATGCGAAAGTGTAGGGAATTTCTTCACATGATAAAAGCGCTGTGATTTATACGGCGTAAGCTTGAAAATACTTTTTTGTAAGTAATATATTTCCGTGGAAACAATTTAGTTTGAACACTGGGAAGGCGGTTTTTCTTTGTCAGATCAGCAGGGCGATCACGTAAGTCTGTTGCGAACGTCGCATGTTGCGCATGCAATAGAAATTTATTTCAATCGATAAAATGCGATCATGTTTTTTTTTTTTTATGTATCTTAATGACGACACGAGCTGGTCGTTTGCCTGATGGTAAGCAATACGCCAGCCCATAACAATAACAGCACCACCCATAACTTTGTTTTGCAAAATCCTGCGCGGCGCTGTACTGCGCTCGTCACTCTGAGACAATTAGCTGTAGAGTCTCATAATGCCCAGTAATTTCGCTGGCTACAATGCCCTTCAAGCCGGAACATAGTAATGCTTGCGCACTACCGCTTGGCGGCTGAATAACTGGCAAAGCGGTGGTACCCACCCAGACGGCCTCTCGCATACGAGAAACCTACCACCAGTAATGTAACTTTTATGTCTCGATTTCAATGTGCTCCTATCGATTACCCGACAAATGTACTAAGCGAGATTGTGCTATGAATCGTTATGTATACGCCCAATCTATTTAATTTTACTGTGTAATACGGCTCTTGTCTATGGTTTATATATTGATCATTACTTTGTTTGTCAAGACTTATTTTTATTTCAATTGAGCTTTCGCTGACGTTTGATTGTAACAAACGGGTTACGTGATCGCAAAACCATCGTCGAAACTGGTTTCTTATTTAAAGTGATTGAAATAAAAGATACATGATCGCCTTGCAGATTCAGATTCTTTATTGCTTCCATAGGTAGTACAAGGTGTAATTTGGTAGACGTACAAAGTTTTATATGGACCCCGTCGGGCACAGCAACATTAGAATAGAGGAGCACGCCATTATTAGCATTG
This sequence comes from Petrophora chlorosata, assembly GCA_951640565.1. Lineage (NCBI taxonomy): Eukaryota > Metazoa > Arthropoda > Insecta > Lepidoptera > Geometridae > Petrophora > Petrophora chlorosata. The sequence goes on from OX621207.1 coordinate 5,073,273, forward strand.
CAAAGTCAATGGTTGCTTACTCATTTTTTTTTATTACTTTATTCATATTTTTGTAGTTCTCTTATCATGCAGTTAAAAATGTTTGTGTATATAATCCATTCAACATTTTTGTGGAAAATTACTTTTACATATTAAGAACCGGGCGTTTTGCATCTTTGAGTCGCTCTGAGTCAGCGATTATGCCAGTTCCGTTGAAATACATCTTTGAATTTTATAGTTGTATGAGTTTCCTTACAATATAATAGTACAAAATAAAATAATATAAATAAATCAAATAATTATTATAATTATTTATTATTATATTATAATTATTTTAATAATTATTATATATTAAATAATTATTAATAATACTACAATATAATACAATATAATACTTGTATTGTATATTTAATGGGTTTTTAATTACCTGAAAATAAATGAATTTAATTTTAATTTAATTTCTCCGCCAAATTTGAACTCAGAATTCCTGCCTTGGTCCAACATCCTGCCGGAATCGCATCTTTTAGAGACACACACAGTGATGTGTGCAATCGCAATGCATGACGATCGGCCATTGGCCAGCGGTTGGTACTTCCGTTTCCTGAAGTCACGGCAATTATATCGTTAAGGTTGGTACACCTGTACATAAGGTTGAATAGAATTCGAAGTTAATTATTGTGCTTGGGTGTGGGAATGACTGCCTCATGCTTTACAATAACTGTTGTACTAAACAATACTTACAATGAAACTCAGACAATGAAGAAGTAATCTTGTTCAGATAATCTCTACGTTACAGGACGCTGTAGCGTAGTTTCGAGGTAGAGTGCTAACTTATCTGACCTGGTGGCGGAAATCGGAACTAATGAAAAACAGAACAAAAACTAACAGTAACAGTGAAATTTCATAGACAATAGCGACATTGGCCCTGGGTCAGGGTAAATGTGAAAGGGTAACAAATTATCACAACTAAGAAACTAAACTGCTTCTTTAAGAATCTTATGTTTGTGTTTATCTTCTTCTCTTATGTTTTAAACGTTGCATTTTTCACTATATTAACCACAAATACATCTTCATAGGTATCTACTTAATAAATTTAAAGAGGTAGGTATTTATATAGTCTTAGGTAGTTATAAATGTTGATCAAAAACTTTAAGCAAATTCAATTAAGTGAAATACGAGGGTGACCCCATTCTCCATCACAAGACAGTCTTGGCCGAGGTACTTGGATGGGCAATCACACACGCGGTCGCCGAGGAATGTGCCAATTAAACTTCGGATCTCAAAGATCTTGGGGCTTAGATAATGACTAGCCGATACCCGCGACTTGTTTTCTGTCTGCGTGTATAGTTAGGCTTATAATTATTCCAGGAATTTTCGTCAGACCATATAATCTATCTTTTTGGCAGATTTCAACATAAATTGAAAATGCATTGTCTTCCTCTCTCCTACTTGCTGTGCCCAACAGGGTCTATAATGAACTATTATAAGTTATGAATACCTATTTAACATTATAGAATATAATAGAGATTTTAATTGAATACAAAATTTCGCACATCATATAAGTACTATTAATAGTAAGTAGGAAGTAGAATATAGGAATTATGAATATATTATTAGAAAGTATTTATATATAAAAAACAATACACATACCCGTCTGCTAAACGTGTTGGCGACAATTATTTCTTTTGCTTTTTTATGGCATCGTACGGATGGTAGATACGTTTAGCCAGTATCGAGTAATTCAATAATAACTACTTCAAAATATGCACAGCGTCTAAGCATAAGGCAATGTTAAAATATTTTATTTCATTTGCCAACTCGTGTACGTTCACAACCTATTAGACCAACATTATCACTCGAAGAAAAACTTGTTTTAGAAAAATCGAACCCTATCTATTTCACCTCCCGCCAAACATACGAGTGAGTCATAATTCCTTGACAAGGGATAAAAAAAATTAAGTACAAATTAAAAAAAAATGTCATTTGCCAAAATAAACCTAAAACCCGCCAGCAGCAAAAAGAATTAACCATTAAAAAATATAAGTCTTGCAGACGCAGCCGGCACGCGTCTCGCATTAAAAAGTATTCAAAACAATAACAGCCATTAAACGCGAACAAAAGGAGTAAAAGGCAAGTAAAGGGCACAATTAAAACAAGAAATAATAAGGAGTTGTAATAATAAGTATTATTATGTGAGAGATGACAGAGGGGGACCTCCACAGTCACACCTGGCGTAGGAGCAGAACACGCGCCCCTTTCGCTTCTGCCGATTATTATTTCTTTTCTGTGGTTCTTTTTTTGACAAGATTTGGCTGATTTCGTACGCTGTGTGGTTTTAATTGGAAATACGTCTATTGGACACCTTTTATTGGGCTTATTAGATTTTTTATTGTTTATAGGATTAATAATTGTTTATTATTAGACTGGTGCTATTTATTGTAACGTGTCTTATAGTAGAAACGAAGAAATAAAGTAAGATCCTACACAATAGGTTCTTACTACCTTTCAGTTCAAAGGTTGTGCGGAAGAGATCGCTGTGAGCGATAAGACTGCCTAAAAGAGAAGGAATCAACGAAAATTAAATAAGAGGAATACGAAAAAATGACAAAATAATACTAATCCTCAAATATTTTCAATCTTTTTCTGTCAGGATAGCAACAAAATAATTTAAATTCAGGACCTGTACATAAATTAGACATATTGAATCAACATTCTTCCTGCTGTTAAAAAAAAAATTGATGTCCGGACCCACAAAATAAATGCGAAAACGGACTCTACCGGTGCTTCGGAAATACATCAGCTGGAGAAAATAGCACCTAGAAACTCTACGGGGATGCTTCTTTATTTATGTTAGTCCTTTCTGTTCAAAGGTTGTCCGGAAGAGATCGCTTTGAGCGATAAGACCGCCTATTGTTATGCTGATAACTGTGAAATATATTTGTTATTCATGTACCTATTTTTAAGGTTTTTAACAATAAAGTGTTTATCTATCTATCTATCTATCTACTACAATAATATTGTAGTTTGTAACAATATGAAAGCAGAAAATTACAAAAAAGTATGTAATCTGTCATATTCTAAATTAAAAAAATGTTATGTTTTTAAACTATCATAGTCATTAACACTAAAATTGTATATATTATTAACGGGGTATTTAACATGCTTATTATTTGTTTGGAGTTTTCGATATTTCAGCACCGTTACAAACTCCATAATCACGAATAAACTGCTGAAGTATTTGCGGGTGGGTGGTTTCTCTAAAGGCAAACAAAACGGTTTATCCTCTTTCGAACTCCTTTGATTCTTTTATAGGCCACTATTAAAATATATATATATATATTTTACTAAAATTTATAAGGATTAAGAAGGGACCGATTAAGATACGATTGTCACTCTCTTTCTGTCAGGATAGCAACAAAATGATTTAATTTCAAGACCTGTACATAAATTAGACATATCGAATCAACATTCTTGCTGCACCCCACTGTACATTACAGTACAATAGAGCACACGCGTAAGGCGCCATCTGCCACCTTGCACCTGGTAGAGTTACCCTAGAGCTTGAGTTTGTGGGTTATTGACTTGAGGGAAATTACTTGTGGTTAAAAATGGTTCATGATAAAATTGATAACATTGCTATAGCTAAACTAACACAGATCTCATGTTAACTGGTGGTAGGTTTCTCGTATGCGAGAGGCCGTCTGGGTAGGTACCACCGCTTTGCCAGTTATTGCCAAATTATAATCGTCTATAATCGTAGTTATTTATTAAGGTAGTTAGCAATAAAAACTCATTTTCTTTCTTTCTTTCTTTCAAATACTATTTTAACCGAAATAGACATTTTTTTTTTGTAATTGAGTGACGAGACGAGCTGGTCGTTTGCCTGATGGTAAGCAATACGCCAGCCCATAACAATAGCAGCACCACCCAGAACTTTGTTTTGCAAAATCCTGCGCGGCACTACACTGCGCTCGTCACCTTGAGACAATTAGCTATTGAGTCTCATTATGCCCAGTATTTCGCTGGCTACAATATGGATATGATATATCCTTAATTAGCACATAGCTTTTATATCGCAGAATACCGTGGATTAAACTTCGTGGCGTAACTAGCAATAATAATATTTGTGGTTTGTCTTTTCCAATTTTTTCTACTTATAATTTGAGGTCCCGTATTCATTTGATGTCATTGAACTATTATCTGCTAACGATTTTGTTTCCATTGAATGATAATACATTTCTTATACAATAAAGATTATTCAGTTTCTGATTATTAAATTAATCCCGAGACTGAATAAATATATTTTTTTCTACTTGGACATTACTTCCTACCATCAGATCGTCTCTCAGTCATCACAGATGGCGTGGTGTGGGGTTACATTCCAACGTAAAGTTCGTTAATATCACTGATTGCTTTATTCTATGCACACAGACAGCCTCTGTGGTGTAGTGGTTGGGCAAGTTGGCTCAAATCACATATACCATTGAGGTTGCAGGTTCGATTCCCACGCTGGGACAAATGTTTGTGCACAGAAATAAAAAATAAGCGCAAGCATTTTTTTCGTTTTTGGGTGTTGTGGGACCTTGGTCCTCGTAATTCTGGGTTCCTTAGATACAGGGAATCCTAGTTAGGGGCCGGATCTATGTATGTGATCGTTGGCTGTATTTTATTTTTATTTATTTATTTAATTATAACTTATCCAAAGCTAAACGATTTAACAGCTAAAAGGCTAATAAAATGTAAAGAGGGTGGGAGACCCCAAACTCTTGAAAAGACATCGGAGTCCTTTGATCGGAGACTTTAAGAGGCCTGTTAAGATAAATCTCGAAATGCTCAGGGCTGTCAGGATCGAGTATTTAGACTTATGTTTTTACTATATTTTATGTCAAAAATTCTTGAAATTAGTTTTAGTATACGATATTAATATTTCTGCTGGTACCAATACTTGTATAGTCTCTAGCTTTCTTTACTGTCAATTATTTTTAAAGTAAATAAGATAATTAAAAAAAATATCTTAAACCACGTTCTTATGGGATTAGAATGCATAATTGAGTTATGAGCTACACTGAACGTTCCAGACCGATGCCTAATCGGGGAGTACTCAAAATTTGAGTTGCAAGATTCCACCCGGAACGGCAGAAAGACAGACAAACAAACAATTATTAAAAACGTGGTAAATAAAAAATAGGCTTAATGTTAATGTTAAACGTGGCTTTTAAAATTGGGCATTCTTTCAAAAGTAAAACCAAATTTTAAATCTAACTTTAACGAAAATACCTTGCTATCTATAAATAAAAGTAATATGTACCTACCCAACAGGTTTCATATTAACTTTTGCTTCTCATTAGGTATAATAAAGCGTTCAAGGAAATTACCTAGCAAATAAGAAATCAACTCCCCCAATACCAACATTGCGTGCAAAGTAACACCGATAAAACAAATGTACCGATCAAAGGTAAACGTGTTAACAAAACGAATGCACCGCATTGCGTGACAACCCTGTCGTTAAGTACCCCTCCGTCTTAACCCCTGCGCCTTGCAAGACGGTGTTTACACCGTGCTTGAACAATGAGGCGTGGTGGAAGTGAGAGCGGGTAATAACAACATGAATATTATTTAATGTAAAAATACGGAGAGTAAGAACGGGCTACACAAATTACTTTGCAAAATATGACCTATAAGTTTTAATATTTTTTACTGGTTAAAGTAAGCACTAGGTAGCCATTAGTAATAAGATTTTCCCTATAGTACCCATCAGAAAAAGTATTACTAAAACAAGAATCCGTAATAGATTAAAAAGTTAAACTAAAAACCATTTTTTTATGGATTAAGAATGCATTGTCATCGAGTTGTGAGCTATCCTGAAAGTTTCAGCTGGATCTCGTTTGAGTTGCAAGATTCCACCCGGAACGACAGACAGGCAGACAAACAAACAAGAAAGTGACTTAATAAAAACGTGGAAATAAAACTGATTTAACGTATCAGACCTGTTGCCTCAAGAAGTCACGCCCCACCACTTTTTATGGATGTTGTAAACGTACGCTACGCGACGACTTCGGTACATTATTTAATTTGTAATTGTCGATGCTACACACACTTTAAACACCTTTTATAATCACGAGCTTAACGCGTACAAATACACACGAGCAATTTTTTTTACGATACTGAGTGATGTGACGAGAAAGCCGCCCGCTTGCTCGTCCAACTCATCGTCATAACTTTTAATTAATGCGCAGCACTGCATTGCGAAACATCAGATATTACCAAGAATATGACCAATATTTAAGTTTTTTTTAGTTAATTGTTGTTTTTTTTTAGTTCCCGCTATAAGTCGCACCAAACCTCATGACTTAAGTGGGTGTTTTCCGCTTTGTAGAGCGCGACATGTGCGTCTTAAGACGCCGTGGGGGGTTAACCGTGTCGTTCATGGTTTGATTTCTTTTAGATTAACCCTTATGTGGCTATCATCTTTTCTTTTTAACCGACTTCAAAAAAGAGGAGGTTCTCAATTAGATTGTATTTTTAGCTTTTTATTTGTTTTATGTTTATGACGCGTCATATATATGAATATATGAATGCGTCATAGAGATGTCGTTTATTAATGAACGAATCGACGTGATTTCGAAGCAAGGAATCGCTAAGTTGTCATAGTGAATTGGGATCCAGGTGAGATCATGGTCAAACGCTGACTCAGTGCGTTGTAAAAACTCACTATCCTGTAACTTTAAAATCGCTTTTAATAAGCTTAAATTATCAATAAACGAAACTAAGTAAGAATGATAATAAAACAAAATAAATAAAAAGTAAGGGAAAATTCTGATTGAGCGAGTGTGGCTCAATGGGAGCTCGTGCGACTTTCGATCCGACGCACCCGAGTTCGAATCCCGTTGGCCCCGAACCACTGACTTTCTTAAGTTATGTGCGGATTTTAACACTCGCTCTAAAAACGATGAAGGAAAACATCGTGAGGAAACCGGCATGTCCAAGAATTTTCCACAAAAAGTCAAGGACATGTGACATCTACCAACCCGCACTGGGCCAGCGTGGTGGATTATGGCCCATTCTCTCTCTATGAGAGAAGGCCCGTGTCCCAGCAGTGGGAACGTGATGGGCTGATGATGATGAAGGAGAAAATACGATCAAATAAAGAAAAAATAATTAAATGTTCTTGTGTGGATCGAAATTGGAACTGATACAAGTTAACATCTTGCCAATAAAAGCCAAAGGATTACTTCAATCAAAATACTTAATCGGAAGCTAGTAAAACCAACAAATCAACTAAAAAAGCCACAAAAGCGATTTAGTGAAACTTGCAAAAAATAAAGCAAAAACTGATAAAACACCTTGTGAAATGCAACAACAGCAAAAAAGGTGATGCGCCGCCATTTTTTGCAAATGTTTAGGTAAATACTGGCAACTTATGGTTGGAGATGAAAAAATGGTAACATTGGCAACATATGGCGCTGCGCGTGCGCTTCCTAATCGCACACCTTTGCCGACATTTGCGGATGAATGAGTGGGAGATGAATGGAACCGGATCAATTGAAAATTAAATATGGAAAGTACTATAAGTTGTTGATACAAAAGCATTTATTTTTAACTAACGACCCGCCCCGGCTTCGCACGGATGCTATTTACTAATATGGTTTAATTTTTTGACGACTTGATCGACTTGGTTTTCTACTACACCTACAAAAACTTAAACAGAATGTATAATGTATGGTCCTTCCGTAAAAAATCTCTAAATGACAGTGACAATCGTATCAAAATCTGTCCGTCAGTTACCTGGTTTCGAAGAAGTAACAGGAGAGACAGGAATCAGGACGCGGTTAGCGACTTTGTTTTATACCTACTAGTTAGAGATTGTATATAGAGCTACAATATGTAACAAAAATCCCTATTTAAAATACTTTTTTTTAAACAGACTGAGTCTGCGTTTAGCCACGATCTCACCTGATGGGAAGCGACGATGTTGTCGAAGATGTAGCACGCTTACCCAGTAAATACTTGTTCACTCTAGATTTGAACACACCCAGATTGTATTTATGAGGAAGCACAGACGACGGCAAGGGATTCCACTTCTTTGACATTCGCACTAAAAAGGATGACCCAAATCGCTTAGTACGAACAGGCGGAACTTCTACCAGGTAGGAGTGCCGTTGATACAATCGAAATTCGTATTATATCATCATAAAATCTTAAAATCACTTTTATAAAGATAGTTTTAAAAAATCAACTTCTAGGTGGATTATGATGATGATGATGAATTATAAATCAGGTATAAATAGTAAAAACTAAGTTCTTAATTCTACTATTGTAAAACACAGGCTGATCTTGGGAAGACGCTGTCTTTTGTAACACAGTTTTAATAACTAAAACAAAAGGCAGAGTTACAACAACCACATGTAACACATATTTTTGCACTGAAGAAATTTGTATTTTGTATTTTGTATTTGTAATTATGGATTATTATGGGTATGATGTTCGGTGAACCATCGGGGAGACGGATCTGAGCAGCTGCTCAACTGCCGTCTCTCTCTAGATCTTTGTGCTCCATCTTAGGCCACATCATCGCTTCACATCAAGCGAGATAGTGGCCAAACGTTACGCGGCTATTAAGGCTTGTTATATTGTCGCTATTAAGCTTAAAAAAAAGCTGGATTAACCAACAGGTACTGTGGATGGAAATGCGCTCGCTGCGGTCAAGAGTTAGGTATGCTGTAGCTATGTAAAGGAAATTGCTAAATTATTGACTCACCAAACAAATACCAAACCGCTGCCCGAAACCCACAACTGTCTATGCGTACCTAGCGCCCTTACATACGTAGAAACTAAATCCTGCTCGTTGGAAAGTAATATCTGTTGACAAATCAAACAGGAACACATTGCGTTCAACAGAAGGCACTTCAAAGGGCGATGAACTTTGTTTTTGAGTGGGCGGCACTTTTTATCAAATGGGGAAAATCATAGAGAATGAGATGTTTTGACAATTGATTATTTAAGTTTAGGCAGGCCTAGCGCACTCCGCAATGTAGGTACGCGCCGGACACCGACGGCGGGTCGCGCGTCTTTACACGTGCCGCGTCAGAAGAGATGACTGATAGGTATGCAGATGCAGCGCTACGCGAGCTGAATTGAATTTTATTGCGTCATAGTAAGAGTCGCTATTTGTTTAAATTTCTTTACGGAGTGATGCTTCTGTCCCTTAGTATTTTGTGGTTTAGGTAAATAAATAATGATTTATATAAACTGACTTATTTAATACATTTAAAGATATGACTATGGTCGATGGCGACTCCAATTTTTTTACAGAACTGATTAATGAGACGTGCAAGTTGTTCGATGGTAAGCGCTATGCCTGCCCATAATAATTGCAGTGCCACCCAGAACTTTTAATACCATAAAAAGTACTGCGTAGTACACCCCGAAACGTCAGAAAGATATTCCAAATTCTTGAGGGCATAAAATGGGCAATTATGCCCTTAAGAAAATAAACTATGTCTCATATGCCCAGTAATTTCTCTGGCTAGAATGCCCTTTAAACCAGAACACATTAACTTGCGCACTACTACAGGTTGGTGGCAAAGCGGTGGTACCTCCCTACCTAAACAGCCTACCGCATACGAGAGACCTAACCCTACGTTTGACCAATAAAATTCAAACACCTATTGTTTGCCTGAGAACTATTGATGCAGTTTAAACTCCCTCCCTAAGGATATGAATTGATTTGAATCTTCTCCTTCCGGTGAAAGTAAATCATTTAATAGATCTATTTGTTACTAAATAATTTCCTCTGAACTTTCTAATTCCCTCCGAGAGGGCCAGTTCGACTTTCTCGCCTTATCAACACATCAACAAATAATATTCTGATCATAATTTTAATTATGTTTCATAGAATACCGGTTCCGTTCAGAATCAGAATCAGGGATTCGGAATCAGGTGGCATACCGTATTTGCAGATTATATAATCTGCGTCGTCTTTCTGTTTCTCCGCTTACTTTTTCTAAACTGCGCAACGTATTTAACACGGTTTCATTGTGATTTAGAGATTTTTTTACGGAAGATTAATAATATGGTCAATACATTCTAATTAATTTTTTGTACCTATTATACCTAGTAGAGAAAAAAATATGTTTTCTAATAAAGTAGTCAAAAATTACATAATGTTATAATATTAATAATATAATTATTTATAATATATATATTATAACTAGCTGACCCGGCAAACGTTGTTTTGCCATATAAATTAAAAAAAAATATTAAAAAAAAACTGATGTTGGCCGATTCTCATAGATACCGGATAAGCACAAAAAATTTCATCAAAATCGGTCAAGCCGTTTCGGAGGAGTATGGCAACGAAAACTGTGACACGAGAATTTTATATATTAGATATTATCATAATATTATTATATTATTTTATTTATTTATATTTATATATATATGTAGTATATATGTATTTGTATTATCTCTAATTTTTATGATATATATATTATGATTTATGTATTTGTACTTTAATTTTAAATTAGGCCACATAAGTTATTATTATTTTATTTACACCGCCGACCTCTTTAACTCCATCCAAAGGTTGACTGGAAGAGATCGCTTTTAGCGATAAGTCCGCCCATTGTACTTTAGATTTTAAGTTCTTTCCATGTACTTACTGATTTTATTTTTGTTTGGTGTACAATAAAGTATTGTGTATTGTAATATTAGTACCTAAATTGCATCCGTACAAAGCCGGGGCGAGTCGCTAGTTTTATATGAGTAGCGCCCAACAATCATCATAGATTATCAACAAACATAGAACCTGGGCCGTAGGATTCTTTGTATCTGAGGATTCCGCAACGTCCAGACCTTCCCAGACCAGCCTTTTTGCGCCCAAACATTTTTCATGTAACAGAAATCGAATCCTTTAACTTCCGTGGAGCTATCCTGCCCAATTATTTATTATACTATTTATTATACATATAATACTAACCACTACATTTAGAATTTGTTTAACTGACAAATTATATTCAGATACAAAAGTGGACATAACGAGAAATTTAAGTTAATAATCTATTTGTATCGCGTATATGTCTTCTTCTTCTTCTGCCTAGCGATTATTATTCCCGGCTTCGGCCGGGGTCCGCTTTCCTACTCCTCTCTCTCCACTTCGCACGGTTTTCAGCGTCCTGCATTGTGAGTTTATTGGCTCTCATTTAAGTATGGCGTATATGTATTACATACTAGCTGCGCCCCTCGGTCCCACCCGCGGTTTCCAAGTTCTAAAGTACCTACGTACCAAATTTCATCAAAATCGGTTTGGTCGTTTTTGCGTGAAAGAGTAACAAACATTCATCCATACATTCTTAGAAACTTTCGCGTTTATAATATTAGTAGGAAAAAGAGACAGAAATAGTTTACTTAAAGACCAATCTAAAAAGCACCTATATTTTCAATATTATTAGCACCGTTAGAACTTTGGATTAAATTGTTTTAGTAACAAAAAGCTTTCACCATCGCCCAGCGCGAAACAACTCGACGCAAATAACCTGCCATAGAGATAGCATTATAAAGTAGGTAACTGCGTCAGCGTAAACAGCCCAGATAGCGTGTAAAGACACGCTTTTAATATCGTAGGAACGCTGGAGACAATCCTCTTAATCAGCGAGCAGACATTGTTGAAAACGAGGCCATGTACGCACATACGGAATGATTAGTCCCTTTGTGCGAACACGACCACCGCACTTTTGTTCAGCGCACCAACTTTTGACGATTGTTCTGTTATGAGCAATTTTGCTGCGAGTTTTTTTTGTGGTTCTTTTTGAGACTAAATTTTAGTGGTGCATTTAAAATAATTGAATTATTTAATCCTATTGGATTTAAGTGAAAATGCAAACTATAAGATACAATTTTACCGGATTTAAGAATGTTAAATTTAGTATTTTAGTCTTCTTCTTTTCTCGTGTGGGTGTGTGGTCAACCCTGGTGTCGGAGTTTTTGGACCGTCACCGTCGAGGACCTCGGCCTAACGACTGCTGTCCTAAAACAACAACCGGACCCGACGGCTTAACATTCCGATTATTTTAGTGACCATATTGCTCATTAGTTTATTACATAAAAAAGTTTAAGTTACCCATCTCTGAAGGCCCAAATTAAATTACCATCTAAATTCAAATCTCAACTCTATACTCCAACCATTTAATTGCAACTTCCTTTTAAAACTCATACTCACATGTTCCTCAAGCCTAGACAGATAATCTAATTAACTCCCTCCTCATACAACCACAAACATCTGATTAAAAGCGAATCTTCTAAAAGACAAAGGACAACGCCAGATTTGGTCTTATTGCAGAACGCCGCCGCCGCTTGAAAAAAAATGATTACGTCACATAGGAAAGAAAGAGCCGAGCAAAAAACAATAAAGTTACAATGTAAACAAGTTACGGCGTACTTGAGAGGCTCATTATGCCGTAGATGCGGCAGTATTAGCCGGATGGTTCGTTTGAGCCGCGGAGCCGCTTGAGCCGGCTCGCTTGAGCCATGCCTGGCTGAGCCAAGCCCGGCTGAGCCAAGCCGACTTTAAAACAGACAGTGCAGCCTTTGTTTAACCTATTTCGGTTTAGATTACGCTTTTACCGTGATGAGAGCTTAATTAATTGGATGTGTTTGTTAATTATACGTTTTTATTTTAATAAGGCCTAGTTTTGTTTCTTTGTGGGAATAAGGCGATGGTGGCAAAATGAGACAAGTACAGTTTAGCGCAAAAGTTAATTATTTAAGTATGCTGCTTTACTATCTTTATCAATAATCATCATTGATTTTGGTGTAGCAACGGGATATTTACCATAGCAACCATGATATCTAGTTTAAAATCTTATATCATCTTTGATGCTGTATCTTTGTCTAACTATAGTAAAAAGGATCTGAAGTTTATATTTCGTAATAGCGATTGTCTAGTTCGATCTCTATATATCGATATAGTGCGCAAATATATCGCCTTTCTCTCTCTCACCTCACTCTCTCTACGAGGGAAGGCCCGAGTCCCAGCTGTGGGAACGTAATGGGCTGATGATGATGATGATGATATCGCCTTTGTCATTCGTTAAATTTTTCTTACGGCAAAATATTGCCGACATTCGATTGATATTTCTTTGACTGTCATCAATAATTTTTGGGGATAAAAGTATCCTATGTCGTTTTCCAAGGTCTATAAAGTAAGAAAATGTCATTAAACTCCGTTTTGTAGCTTATGTAATTGAGTAACACACATCCATCCATCCATCGTCACCAACTTTCGCATTTATAATGGTAGGTTAGGAAAGGAAGTGGGATTTGAATTTTTATTAATAAAATTATTTTAAAACCATTTTTATTAATAAAAATTAAGCACTATGTTCCTAAATACCGTAACGTCCCCCTATGTTAACCCTTACAATGCAACGAGACAAAATCTCGAAAATAAGAACACGGATATGATCCGATCCAATTACACACTACACAGTGCATTGTTTGATGCCAGATAATCGCCTAGTCTTTTCGAATAGATTCAAGTTCGGTTAATTTGCTCTTTCGTGGCATGAACTGATTCTTTTTTATGAAATATGTAACAAGATGAGCATGTCGTTCACCTGATGGTAAGCGCCACGCCTGCCCATAACAATTACAGTGCCACCAGAACTTTCAATACCATAAAAAGTACTGCGCCGCACTGCATTGCTCTCATCACCCCGAGACACCAGATATGAAGTCTCATTTTCTCTCTCTGTCTCTGTTCTCTCAATTTCTGTCTCGTTTTTTCGGTAATAAAAGTGGTGGGTGGCACTGCAATTGTTATGGGCAGGTGTGGTGCTTACCTTCAGGCGAACGACTTGTTCATCTCATCACTCAGTTCTATAAAAAAGAATAAAAAAACCGGCCAAGCGCGAGTCGGACTCGCGCACGAAGGGTTCCGCACCATTATCTATAAAAACGGCGAGCCCCCTTAAATATTTATTTTATTCTGTTTTATAGTATTTGTTGTTATAGCGGCAACAGAATTACATCAACTGTAAAAAATTCAACTGTCTAACTATCACGATTCATGAGATACAGCCTGGTGACAGTCGGACAGGGACAGACAGACAGACGGACAGACAGTGGAGTCTTAGTAATAGGGTCCCGTTTTACCCTTTGGGTACGGAACCCTAAAAAACAACGATTTTCGTGACGTTAACCCCTAACCCTAGAATACCCCTAACGAACCCCAAAAATATTTACACATTGGTACTGTTCTTTTTCATATTTCCATTATCCACGTATCCTTCCATAGGTTTAAATAAAAAACCAATCAGATCCATTGTTTTAAGTATGGCAATCCAAATTCTACCTTCCCGAGTCGCGCTTTAGAAGGTCCTTTCTCCGTGTTCCTATTCGTTACAGTTCGATTTTGTTCTGTCTGAGTGGCCCCGCATTCATTATTCTGTAACTGACATATAAGTTTTGTTGTGTATTGTACGCTTCGAGATATGTTACAGACTGAATTTTGAGCGAACGTGGCTCAGCGGGAACTCACGCGCCTTTCGATCAGATGCACATGGGTTCGAATCCCGACTCAGCCCTGCACCAATGACTTATAAATAAGTGCAGATTTTGCACGCTCGCTCTAAAACGGTGAAGGAAAACATCGTGATGAAACCCGCTTACACGCTTTAGAGTGGTAAGCTCTGGCCGTGGTTGTAATACCACCCACCGAACAAAGCCATGCCGTCAAGCGACATAGTCGTGTTTCGGGATGATGTTCGGTGAACCATCGGGAAGACGGGTCTGAGCAGCCGCTCAACTGCCGTCTCTCTCTATATCTATGTGCTCCATCTTAGGCCACATCATCGCTTCCCATCAGGCGAGATAGTGGCCAAACATAGATCTATTAAGCGTAAAAAAAATGAATAAAAAAAAAATGAAATAACTCTTTATTGAAACACACACAAAAAAATATTAATAATAAAAACGACGTAACAAAAGTGTGTTGTGACGTAACAATTGGCGGTCTTATCGCTTAAAGCGATCTCTTCCAGACAACCATGCAGGGTGAGAATTACGCAAAAATAATGGACGTTGGTATAAATCTAGTTTTTTTTAGGAACTAAGTGATGACACGAGCAATTCGTTCGCCTGATGGTAAGCACCACGCCTGCCCATAACAATTGCAGCGCCACCAAAATTTTTGTAACTGTTTGATGAGACAAGCTGGTCGTTTACCTGATGGTAAGCAATACGCCAATCCATAACAATAACAACACCATCCAGAACGTTGTTTTGCAAAATCCTGCGCGGCGCTGCTCTGCGCTCGCTGAGACAATTAGCTGTTGAGTCTCATAATGCCCAGTAATTTCGCTGGCTACAATGCCCTTCAAACTGGAACACGGCAATGCTTGCGCACTACTGCTTGGTGGCTGAATATCTGGCAAAGCGGTGGTACCCACCCAGACGGCCTCACGCATACGAGAAACCTATCACCAGTAAAATACGCTAATGCATTCAATATCAAAATCAAAGTAATATTTTGACTAACCTCGTTTCGTTCAAGTTGCATTGATCGTGGTAACGAGAAAACTATAAGTTTTATTCTATTTATTATTAGAGACTAGCTACGCCCCGCAGTTCCACCCGCGGTTTCCTGGGATAAAAAGTAGCCTATGTGCTGTTCCAAGTCCTAAAGCACCTACATACCAAATTTCCACAAAATCAGTTCGGTAGTTTTTGCGTGAAAGAGTAACAAAGATCCATACATACATACAAACTTTCGCGTTTATAATATTAGTAAGGATATACCTTTTTGGAACATTTTTCTTTTCAGCAAGCAAGCAGATATCGCTTATGCCATCCTAGTAGTAGGTATAATAGGAGGCAAGGAGATGTTTTAAGCCCAGACACGACTAGAAAAAGAAAACTAGGTACTTGCACATTTCAGAATATAAGATTTTATCTTTATTTCACCATTTACAAAAATAATGTTAACAGTAAAATAAAATAATTTAAAACACATCACCCCTTTCAATTACAGAGCATACATTCCATTTGCGTTGGTACAAGTTACAAGCGATGAGCGAGAACATTTTGTGCCAACGCATAATTATTGTATGTATTTTTATGTTTACGCCTGATATAGAGGTAAACTTGATTTAAAAACTATTACTTTAATTGACTACTTACTATTTTACTCTTTACTTTAACTGCAAAAAAATATTATTGGGTCAATTGCATGATAACTTGGCTTCTTCTTCGTGTTTCCAACGCCGGTATCGTAGCACTAAACATTCTACGTATTAATAATACAGAGTTGCCGCAACCAAAAACATTTTAGTGAGCATAACTGTAGGCCCTAGGCCTTCCAACTTAGGTAAATACGATGCATTTATATTAAAAACGGTTTTGTTCGAATGACTAAATAATAAATTTCAAAAACATTTTAGTGAACATAACAGTAGATCCTAGTCCTTTCATGCATGTATATTAATTACGGTTTTAATTAAACGATTAATAAAAAAATTGCTTGTTAAAAAAAGAACGACGCCGACGCTTTTAACTTTTCCCCTATCCCCACTTGCAAAAGACAGGAAACCGCTCGCGCCACAAAAGAGACGCGCGGAAACATGTAATTACGATATCGTGTAACGGAACACAAGGAAAGACAAGTGACACACTTGTTGTTTCCTAAAGAATGAATAGATACAGGTATCTCAGGAATACAGGAAATTATTGGTGTTTCATTTCATTACCTGTTTTATATCCGCTTTTTGAGCACGCCCTGTGCGTATTATGTTGTCATTTTTACAATATTGTAGTACAGGTTTTTTTAACACATGCAGATTGTTTACTAGGCTTGCGTTTGACCGATATCTCACCTGTTGTTAAGTGACGATGCGGTTGAAGATGTAGTACGCTCGCCTAGAAGTTACCTGTTTACTATTTTCTTAAAGACACCCAAATTATAGCTATCTGGACACACAGGTTCTTATTCTTTCGTGTGTGTGTGTGACCAACTCTGTTGGACCGGTGTTGGAGTTATAGGACCGCCCAAAAGTCTCTCCCCCGAAGGCCTAACGACTGTTGGCCTTGCCGCGGCAGCGGCCGGCGAAGCGCCAGAAAGTAAATCGAATGTTTGCGTTGCCGAAGTATTTTCTGTCAAACTAATAAGTACTTATCGAATTATCATCATCATCATCATCAGCCCATCACGTTCCCACTGCCTTCTCTCATTGAGAGAGTATGGGCCATAATACACCACGCTGGCCCAGTGCGGGTTAGTGGATATCACAAATGTACTTGAATTTTTGTGATTAATTCTTGGATATGCCGGTTTCCTCACGATGTTTTCCTTCACCGTTGTCGAGTTATGCTCAGTCGAAATAATGACTAGTCGAACTATATTTTTTCGAAGTGTCGTGTCAATATAAAGAACTGTCGAAGTTCAGAGGGACACCCTACCTTAGATATGCCGTAAAGGTATGTACAATTAAAGTGAAGGGCGGGTACTCTGCACATGATTGTTGACGGATCCGTTTCCGGCGTTCCCCTTGACAATAATTTCCCACATTTCCCCTGTTACAATAATTTCATTACACCTGTAGTGTAGGGACAGGAAAAACATTTAATTACTGAACTTACATCGTGATGAATCTCGCTTACGCATTTTGGAGTGGTAGGATCTGGCCGTGGTTGTAATACCACCCACCGAACAAAGCCATGCCGTCAAGCGACCTAGTCGTGTTTCGGGATGATTTTCGGTGAACTATCAGGGAGACGGGTCTGAACAGCCGCTCAACTGCCGTCTCTTCTCGATCTATGTGCTCTATCTTAGGCCACATCATCGCTTCACATCAGGCGAGATAGTGGCCAAACATAGATCAATAAAGCGTAAAAAAAATACTGTTTCTTTTTTTTACTAATATTATTATTATCTTATTGGATTCTAAAAAAACAACGTTGATTGTAATTTGATTGCTTTTTTAGAATACCTATGTCCAAATGAGATAATATGCATAGATTTAAAAGAGAGTAAAAATATTTTAATTGAATGAATATTTTATTCTGTTCTTCAAATAAAAAAGTATCTAAAAATACCTGCTACTTTACAAAAAAGAATTTAACGGGATTTTAACGGGATCTACAAGGGAATCGTCTTACTCGAATACCGATCCCGATCAATTTCAAAGTAATAGTTGACGTTCATAAGTGCGTGCTTTGACTTCATTTGATAATAAGGACAAATATGGGTTACGATAATTCATTTTATAACAAAAAAAACCGACTCAATTCTGATGTTTTTTCAATGTCCAAGGTTGTGTATCGATGAAATTTATATGGGATCACTTTTGCGCTATACTGAACCCAACACAAAAAAAAACAAATCTGTTTATAAATGACAGAGTTCTGAGGTAACAAACATAATAAAAATACAACCGAATTGAGAACCTCCTTTATGAAGTCGGTAAAAAAATCAGGAAAATGCAACAAGTAAATTTAAATAAGGTTATTAATAGTAACTTAAACTTGAGTGTCACCCGTAAATTATTATTAATCATGTGTCCAAACCACGTTAATTTTCATAGTAAAATAATAAGGTAATCTGCGGTCAGTACCGAGCTCCTCTATGCGTGACTGCGACCGGAAGCTGGTCCCGTGCTCCGTGGTTCCGTGCTTTATGCGCTTCCGTCGAAGCTCCAGCACTATCGCGATCTTGTAGACACGTGCTTGCTAATGGCACAATCGACGTTAACAATCTATTTACAATTGTTTAAAATTAAATCAAAATTAAGATTTTACCGCAACGTCACATAACAACAGGTGAGATAGCGGTCAAACACAAGCCTAAAATCAATAAAAAAATACGAAATGTGCCACGTGGTTTTCCGGGACAAAAACGTAGCCAGTAGTAATACCGGGTATAAACTATCTCCATAACGAATTTCACTTAAATCCGTTGAGAAGTTAGCGCGCAAAGAAGTACCTAACAAATACACTAACATATTTAGCTACATACAAACTTTCGCATTTTTAATATATTAAACATGGTATATTTAAAAAAAATGTTTACCTTTTTTCTATCTATTGTTAACATCCTAGTTATTTAAACAAAAAGGACTCGAAGCAAATAAATTAACGCATCACTTCTCAACATGATAGCCAAAATGCACTATTAAAAAACCGTTCAACGAGCATTTAAGGGTTAACACCAAATGTCACACTCTTCTGAAGCGACCCTCGGGCTGCAGCAGATGGTTTATTGGATACTAGCAAGCGGTTTGATATAACACTAGCGGCTCGCCCGCATTTGCCCCGTAGGTCTTTTCTATGGCAGCCACACACGATCAAGTTTGACGTCCAGGGCCCTAATTCACTATGACAACTTGGCGATTCCTTGCTTCAAGGAAACGTCGATTCCTTAATTAATAAACGACATCTGTGAAATTTGTATTCTCTATGACGCGTCATATATATGAATATATGAATGCGTCATAGAGATGTCGTTCATTAATGAAGGAATCGACGTGATTTCGTAGCAAGGAATCGACGTGATTTCGCCAAGTTGTCATAGTGAATTGGGGCCCTGTTTGCACGAGGCTTGATCCAATTTGCAGTTAGTAAAAATTTATCCAAATACAAAACTTGTTATCCAACACGACTATCATTTGGGTATCTTCAAGGCTAGAGTGAACAAGTATCTTCATCTCTACGTGCTCTATCTTCGGCCACATCGTCGCTTAACATCAGGCGAGATAGTGGTCAAAAGTAAACTTATCATAAGTAAAAAAAAAGATATCCATTCACGGTTAAGTTTAATAAATCAAGCCTCAAGTTTCATGCAAATTATGATAAACTTGAACGTGTGTCTGCTATTAGTTTTGATAATAAATGCTGGTTATTCTTCTTCTGGTTAACCTCTCTCTTTAAGGTCCTAGCAGTGGGATGGTAATGGGCTGATAAGGATGATGGAAACAATTCCTTAAAGATTTTTTTTTATAATTTCAATGACTTTTTTAATTAATTAATATAAGAATAAAATGATAAGTAAATAACTTACAAAGACGTAGAATGAATCGGTCCGCTCCCGTATAATTTATAATTTGCTATACCCTAGCAGGGTCATATGTAATCTCACCACTGTAGTAAGAACTTTTGTGTACATATGTTTGCAATAAAGTATTGAGTATGGAGTATTGAGTATTTACTAGTACGAAAAAAAAATTGCATTTGCAATCTACCCCCATACATATTATATTATTCTAACAACAACCTACATAATATTCAGCGGGATTACACTACATATGTTCATTGCGTTTTTGTTCGAGATGAATTTCCGCAACGTCACGCCTGATTCCATTACATTTTTCTTAGTATCAATTGTTCAGCTTCTCTACATGGTGTTATACACGACGGGCGGGCTTGGACGGTTTTTATTAAAATATTGGTTAAGTGCTCTTCTAACGGGTGGGTAGTATTCAAAGAACGATTAAAGGCTTCACTTTCGTGTTATTTATGACAACGACCCATGATTGCTAAGTAGCGCTTGTACCTAGCCGTTCGTATCAGATCTTCTAGGGTAAGCAACGTTCGCAACGTTCGCAGCGGTCACAATCTGGATGGGTGACCGTTTGTGTGGTATTTACATCTGAGCGCTACCGTCCACTTTTTTTTGTATAGCTGAATGACATGACGAGCTGGTCGTTTGCCTGAAGGTAAGCAACACGCCTGCTCATAACAATATAATAGCACCACCCAGAGCTTTGTTCCTTGGATGGCGCTTCGATGGCGATTCTCCAAGGCCCTCAGGTTGCAATTCTTAATGAACCCATTGAGTGTGTCACTGAAGCCCGAAACTTGGGGCTCATTATGGATAGCAGACTTCGCTTTGAAAATCATGTGCAGGAGGCTGTACGCAACTGTTTTTACAGATTGAAGATATTATACAGAATTAGACCTTACCTTAGTACTGATCTCAGAATATCATTATGCGAATCTCTTGTCCTATCCAGGCTCAATTATGTTGATGTAGTTTATGGTCCTTGCCTCCTGTCCAGAACAGAACGCCTCATTCAGAGAGTCCAGAATGCTTGCGCGCGTTACTGCTTTAATGTTCCTGCTCGAGCCCATGTCACTCCTTTCTTTAACAACGCTAATCTTATGAAGATGATGGCTCGTAGAAAGCTACATCTTGCTACTCTGCTTTTCGGAGTCATTAAGGATAAACAGCCGGAGTATCTTTTGAATAAGCTGACTTGGGCTCATGAAAACTCTAGGTATAACACGCGAGCTTCTGCTTATTTGATAATCACACCCCCTCACAAGACTGTGGCCTTCCGTGGTAGTTTTAGATTCTCTGCGAGCAGGTGTTGGAATGATCTCCCACCGCCATTGCGAGCTCTGAAAACAGTAGAAACTTTTAGGAACCACATGAAGCTGCATCTAATGAGATGCCAAAAAGACTAAGTGGCATTATTCAAAATTACAATAACTAGGTGCAGCTTTGTAGTTTATAAAATCAAGGTATTATTGTAGGTATTTTATTTTACTTATTAATTTTAAAAGCAAATATGATTTAGTATTTTACCTCCGGCTTCTGCTCGCAAAACAGGTGGTGGGTGGATTTGTTCCGATGCATGATCGCAGACTTCTGTTTATGTTCGTTTTGGTCAAGTGCCTAATTCAGTGTACACTGCACAAGAACAGGCACAAAGTTGAAGGTACGAAGTTGTAGGTACATAACAAATTAATATAATGCTCAAAGCTTGGCAAAGTGGTGACAGGCTTTACCCTCCAGCTTAAGCTGGTTAATTATTGCCTGCTTGCTTTCTTGTCTTGTGTCGTATTTGTATCTATTTTGTTCGTCCTTCTGCTGGGAAAATGTGTTCACTTTTGTGACACTGACATGTGGCATCATATTTTGTGGAGGTAGATTTCTGCTCTATGGTGCCACGTACACTATTCTAACCTCAGAGTAAGACTTTGAGGTTGGAATGGAGTGCGTGGCGCCGTGGAGTATGAATTCGCTTTTATAGGTGATGTAACATGTCAGTGTCACCGCCTATGAATAATTATTTTAATTTGCTTTAAGTATGTATATTTTGTTTACTCTTGTTATATATTTGTTTATATATTTATGTTGTATTCGTCTCCTATCTTACTGTTCGTGATGTCACGGTCATAGGTTCCGGCTGAAAATCAATACTAAGGTATTTATTACCTTAGTTTTTATGCTGAGTCGGAACCTTTTCCTGACATCGCGCAACATTCCATTATACTATAATTATATTATGTATTTATTATATAGGTTATGTATTTATTATGTGTTATTTTTTCCTGTTGTATGTATAGTATAATATTATTTGTTATGTGTAGTATAGTATTATAGCTTAATGTAATGTTGCGTGTATCTGTCTTGAATAAATGTATTTTCTTTCTTTCTTTCTTTCGTCAAGCCGTTGGTCCCGGTTGTTGTCTTAGGACAACAGTCGTTAGGCCATGTCGGAGGCCTTCGGGCGGTCTAATAACTCCGACACCAGGGTTGGCCACACACCCACACGAGAGAAGAAAAAGAAAATTGTTAAAACACCACTATTGTCCTGATATTTACTTCGCTATACGCGATGGCAGAGACACAATGAATCATTTATTCCTCAACTGGCAACACCGCTCTGATTTATGACTCCCCTCAAGGTTGCCAGTAATTATGTGTGTCAGTGTGCCACAATCTGCATTCTATAATCGATAACGATTCGGCGTCACGCGAACCTATTCGGCCACCCCTATTTTGACAAAGCAATTTAGTTTAACTGCGAGAGATGAGTGCATTTTGAGAACGATGAGTTATGCTCTAAAGATAGCGCAAAACTTTTGAACTTTCAGGATTCCAAAGGTACCCTTTCCCTTGCAATTAGGAAATTTTGTTCATCGGAAACATCGGTTGAAATTTGAACATATTTGACAATATGTACAGTTAGCCGCAAAAATGTAATTTCTCAAAAAAACAACACAGGCTTAATCAATCATATTTCCCATCAGGGCCTTAATTCACTATGACAACTTGGCGATTCCTTGCTTCGAGGAAACGGCGTTCCTTCATTAATAAAAGACATCTGCGAAATTTGTAGTCTTTATGCCGCGTCATATATATGAATATATGTATGCGTCATAGACATGTCGGTTATTAATGAAGAAATCGACTTGATTTCGAAGCAAGGAATCGCCAAGTTGTCATAGTGAATTGGGGCCTAGGAATGTTTTCTCCAAAGTAACCCATCAAACCTACATTTTCAATTGCTATTCTCAGACAGTAAATAAAAACGACTAATACGCGTGAGTGTAGCCGGTTATTAAATCAAATTCAATCAATCAATCATTTTATTGCAAATAGAAATCGTGTAGTACAATCAATTCTATGAGCTCTGAATCCCACACTAGGATAAATCCTGTGTTCTAGGATTCAGTCTCTTTCATTCGGTATAGCTGTTTTTACTAAATAAAATTATTGTTATATCTTAAATCTCGGCTAAAACTATAGAATATTTTAATACATAAGAAACCTAAGTAACCTATGTGTATTTAGCTATCTAATCGTCCATGGATTTAACCCTAAACTACCCGACCGTAGCGATAAAACGATTATAACACGTGTTCGGTTCACAGGTAAAGATAAGATGCTGTGCAGAAAGAAATGTCCACAAAAAATTAAGATGACCTACTTCAAAATTTGCACCTTTCGCCGGGGAAGAGTTCCATTGTGGTAACACCTTGCCGACATATGTCGGACCCGCATGTCTTCGAATCAAGTTCGAATGAATTTTTTTGCGACTGCTATTCTTGATTGAACTCAGAAATAGAGCACTGCAATAGAGCTTGATAGAAAAAAAATGGGATAGCTAGTTCGCTGGCTCTTTCATTATACGTAAGGAGTGTACTCTACCGGAATCCTTATTTCCTTCCAATTACAGCCTGGGCCCTAATTCACTATGACAAATTGGCGATTCCTTGCTCGACATCTGTAAAATTTGTATTCTCTATGATGCGTCATATATATGAATATATGAATGCGTCATACGGATGTCGTTTATTAATGAAGGAATCGACGTGATTTCGAATCAAGAAATCGCCAAGTTGTCATAGTGAATCGGGCCCCAGGGTCTCTTTAAGACAAGAGTGAATAGACACCTCATGGGCAACTTAAGCAAACTTAGCGCAACTATGCTTACCATCAGGTGAGTTGTTTTCAAATGTAAGGCTATTTTATCATAAAAAAATACTTAAGACAACTTTTAGTTGTTTAAAACTTAGAAAACTAAAGAGAAACTTTAATTAATTTAGCACGAACAAGTAAATAAGTCATACCGGCATTGGATTGATTGATTGATTGATAACACTTTATTGTACACCAATAACATAACAAAAACAAATAAAAAATAGAACTTAAAACTTAATAGTACCTACAATGGGCGGTCTTATCGCTAATTAGCAATCTCTATTATGATTTCAAGCTTACCGTTC
Source organism: Petrophora chlorosata (assembly GCA_951640565.1). Taxonomy (NCBI): domain Eukaryota; kingdom Metazoa; phylum Arthropoda; class Insecta; order Lepidoptera; family Geometridae; genus Petrophora; species Petrophora chlorosata. The sequence continues at coordinate 5,097,756 of OX621207.1, forward strand.
TACCTAATTCTACAAAATCTTAATGAAAATGACTTCAAAATAACCCAAAAATGCTCTAGAGATAATGTTTTGAAGACTCGGAATTTTTTAACGTGTATAACAGTTTCTATTAAGACCTAAGCATAAGTGCATGCAATTAGGCCAATAATTATAGTGAAAGTTTTGTTTGTTCACGTTTTTGTCACAATAAATAATTTCAATAGTTACTTTTGTTTCCGAAACAATAAATAACATTTCCACGAAAAAGAATACCTCCAAACATAACTCCGATATCAATCGAAAGCCAATTACTGGGACACGAACAAAACAAGCGCTTTCCAAACGAGATAGGCTTTGTAGTCAGTCCTTTGATTACATGCAGACGGCCAGCGAAGACAATGTATGGAAACGTGGCTTCCACCGGCCGACTGATTAAAATGTTTGTAACCTCTGTTGCTTTTCACAGGTTAACGGACTTTATGTCTCGAAGAGGTATGTAAACGCACGTTTCTCTCGGTTTTCTTGCTATTTTGTCTTAGTTTTCGCTCTCCCGGGATGATTGTAGGATTCGGTTTTTGCACACTCTTTGACAAACGGCTCTAGAAATTATAACAAAAACATATGTTATTGGCCTGTATCTAATCTCTACGTTAAGCTGTTTTTTATGAAGTATTTATTTCACTTTCTCGTTACTCCAAAATCTTTGTGATTTCTGGTAATCTTTCTACAAATGATACAATTTTACAAAACAAATAGATATCTTTCTGTTTTTAGAATAATAAGTCATGTGTACTTCCACTTCGAATAATGCTATACTAGTTCCACGTAAATTGCAAACCCAAAGACGCCATTCCAAATTCAAATTCAACCGCCAAAACAGACGCGTGTCGTAGCGTCATATCGCCCTTCGCAACCCCCGCTAAAGGTGCGTTCGCGCAGGGGTCCACCACCCCTATTATCTTTAACATTTCAAAGTCTGTTTGCAAGATAAAGGCACGGGGGCTGAGGGGAGATTTTTCTTTATTCTTCACCCGATTTATTATTATTTTTTACGTTATTATTACTATGATTACGAGCGGCGCGTGCGCACATGTCTGTAAGAGCCACCCCTGTACAAGAGGAATGTAATGCTCTTACTCGTTTTGTATTTTTTCTGTATTGTTCGAGGATTATAGGAGGTTACATTACTGGTCGCTTTTCGTATTATTATTACGCATTTTAATTACAACTCATAGTTAAATCGTAAGAAAATAACGCACCTTGTATTTCAATTCAAATTCAATGCAAACTGCAAAAAAAGAGGGTACCCTACGTCATCTGGGCTGTCAAGTAGACGACCTTTAAAAACCAACGTATTTGCTACGCCTCAAGATCTTGCAGTGAACAATCCTAATACAAAGTCAGGTTTTACAAACGCAAAATCTTTGTTGTCAACGTGGTATTCCTCAGAAAATGTAACTTCTTTCAATTGCCCTTTACAACGTTAAGATTAAAGTCGAAATTTGTGAGTCAAGCTAACTTCTTAAGATTGTAAAGCATGACTGGAACAGCTGATCTTACGTCCGGCACCTTACCTTTACTACGAATCGTAGTAAACTGTCTTCGATCGAATTTTAACTTTATGACATAGAGGCCAAGTTTCAAACTGTCTAAGTCTTGGTTACGACATTCATTTCTCGGTCTTCGTAAACTGCTTGAAGCTTGTCAAGCGATTTTAAAACATGGTACTCATGTTTGAAGGTGGTTTTTGACATCTTCTTCAAGAAGGCACGTGTTTAGAAGATAACATCGGTGCACATGCTTTGATACGGTTTATAATGGTGTTTTGTAGGCGTATCAAATGTCTTTATGTTTGTCGATGTGGCGCCTAAGACAATCAAGGAAACCAGGTGGACTTTTGTTGTAAAGAAATTATATTACTCTTGAATAAGGAAAATATTATGGTTTATGCATGATATAGACGTCCGTTTGACGAACAATAAGTCGAACAAGTATTATACCTATAGGTACGTACTTTTCTTCGTATGACCAGGCCTAGCGCACTCCGCACTGTAGGTACGAAGCTACAAGTACATAGCCGGACACCGACGGCGGGTCGCGCGTCGTTACACGTGCCGCGTCAGAAGAGATAAGAGCTATGCGATAGAAAGAGAGGCGCCTACACACCAGTCATATTAACCTACAGAGGTAGGTTAATATGACTGATAGGTATGCAGCGCTACGCTAGCTGAATTGAATTTTATTGCGTCATAGCAAGAGTCGCTATTTGTTTAAATTTCTTCGCGGATGCTTTTGTGATGCTTCTGTTCCTTAGTATTCTGTGGTATGACTCTTTCATTTTCTTCTACAGTAGGTATAGGCTGACATTGATATAATTTTTAACAAAACTATAATATCTGCTTTAATTTAGCTTAATTAATGCACAATAAATGAATTACGAATAAATTGAAACTAATATTTACAATGGTTGCTACAAAAGTAACATTTAGTCATTTTATTTACAACATTCTTACATTTTTCTTGCATTCGAAGATTTTTTCTCTCTTAGGCTCACCGTAATATATATTTTTATTTATTTTATTTTATTTATTTATTTCAGACTTCTGTCAATTTTGTTAGTAAAGCTTACTCTATGTTAGTAAATTAAAAATTATACACAAAGACTGATAACTGACATTACTGAGACACTAACATTGTCTTTTACGTTGTTCTTCTTATGCGTATCTGTCTTTTGCGTATTTTTGCATTTTTTCTCAAGATTCAAGATTTTATTATTTGCATAAAATACAGGTACCAAGAAGATGTTAAATCTCTCTCTGCACGCTTCGCTGGAAGAGATCGCTTTTAGCGATTAGACCGCCAATTGTTACACTTCTAAAAAGTTTTCAATGTTCGTCTTTTGTGTATCTGTGTGGGTGTGTGTGTGTGTGTGAAAAAAAAAGCGGATTGATTATTTATTCCTATATATATTTTAATTTTAATTTATTTTACATTTACTATCAACCCCCAGACATATTATATTATTCTAACAACAACCTACATAATATTCAGCGAGATTACACTATATATTTTCATTGCGTTTCAGTTTTGAGATGAATTTCCGCAACGTCACGCCTGATTCCATTGCATTATCTGTGTGTGTTACAATAAAGAGTTATTTTATTTCAAATCATTGTCAAAAATGATAAGCTATTTAGATTCATGACTTAATTATGCCACAAACTAACCTCAAACTTCACAAACCCGTATCGATTCAAAATGGCCGCCGTAATCGCTCTCCAAGTACAATACTTGCGACTTACCCCACGGCACCTTTGACCCTGCGCCTGAGCAGCTGCGCGAAGATGGCACGGTGAGGGGTGCATCGCGATCGATACAGCAATATTGTTTGCTGGTTCGAATTCGAATCGGAATGGGCTTCCGATCGGCGATTTAGAACGGTCTGCGTAGATTTTAAGTTGGAACATTATTGCATGACTTATAATAATTTCTTTACATTTATTGGACACGTATTCGTTCCATATAAAAATTAAAACAAATTATTACGTAGGTATGATCAATGAACTTATTATCCCGGGATCGGTTGCCGTAAATGGAGAACCTCTTGAAGTTGTTCAAGAATATGTTTACCTAGGGCAGACGCTCCAACTAGGTAAAAACAACTTTGAGAGGGAAGCCAACAGAAGAATTCAGCTGGGCTGGGCAGCATTTAGGAAACTTCGTCGAGTCTTTTCGTCGCCGATACCCCAGTGCCTAAAGACGAAAGTCTTTAATCAGTGCGTCCTACCTGTTATGACATACGGAGCCGAGACGTGGACACTCACGGTACGACTAGTCCACAAAATGAAAGTTGCTCAGCGAGCTATGGAAAGAGCTATGCTCGGTATTTCTCTAAGGGATCGAATCCGGAACGAAATTATTCGCCAGAGAACTAAAGTTATCGACATAGCTCAGCGGATTAGCAAGCTGAAGTGGCAGTGGGCTGGTCATATTTGCCGCAGGACCGATAACCGTTGGGGTAGACGTGTTCTAGAGTGGAGACCGCGAATCGGCAAACGTAGCGTAGGACGTCCTGCGACTAGATGGAGCGACGATATACGTAGGGTTGCTGGTAGCGACTGGAGAAGGAAAGCCGAAGATCGGGCTCAGTGGCGTGCTATGGGAGAGGCCTATGTCCAGCAGTGGACTGATGTGGGCTGATGATGATGATGATGATGATTACGTAGGTTCGCACCACTTTCTTACGTTGTAGGTGAATTTAACACTCGCTCTAAAAACGGTGAAGGAAAACGTGCACGAAATGTTCAAGAATTTAGCACAAAAATTCAAGGACATGTGACATCCACCAACCCGCACTGGACCAGCATGGTGGATTATGGCCCATATTCTCTCTATGAGAGAAGACCCGTGTCCTAGCAGTGGGAACGTGATGGGCTGATGATGATGATGACAATAGCATTAAAATTAGTATCGTCTAGTTTATGAAATCCCAAATGGAATGTAGCCGACATCATCATAATTCAACATTGAATTGATAATTCATCATACTACGTATCAACGAAAGATAAGGAGGCAGCATACCTAAGCTCAAAAAAAGATCAATAACCGCACATAAAAAACGTTAAATGAAAAAGTAGATTAAACGCGGAAATCCAATCCATTTTTAAAATAAAGACACCTATCCATCATACCGAACGATCTTTCGCATCTTTTGGCAATCGCACGCGCCGCAGATGCGTTCCGCAGCTTACTCGTACTCTGCCACCAGTGGCAGAATAAACTTCACATCTTCACTGTATTTGCACCCTCATTTATGTTATAAATTGTATTGCATTGGTAAGTTCAATGCAAATTCATGCGGATATCGATTACGCATCTGTTTATCGTTTGCGATTTTGCCAATGAAAATTTTGATAGCGGTTGATTTTATGAAACTCTTTGTGTATTTTTATTTATTGTGACGTGGAACTTACTGAATGACAATATTTTTTTAATTATTTTCTAATAAATAACTTTATATTATATGTGTATGGAATTATTCTTTTAATAATAGGTATAAGACCTTTATCTATTCTTAATAGGTAAGTCATAATAATTTTATTTATTATCTTAGGAAAACTACAGCTTAACTTAGTACAATGTAGGTATAAACGTTCAGATAGGGTGGTAGCTTATAAAAGTTTTATTTTAAAGCTTTGAAGTCTTTTCAATGAACCCGACAATAATAAATAATAATAATAGCCTAATTTCATTGGAGAGTTTCAATGAAATTGGGCTAATTATCAACTTGCCCTCAAATGCATTCCATAAAATCTATTCAATGAAAGTTTAGTCCACTCGCGTAAATTCTTACCTAACCTAATATTTCTAAAGAGTTATTACAACCGACTGTTTCCAACAAAGTGTAAGATGCATATTAACACCGGGCACGCGACATTTCATCCCGTAGCTAAAGGTGCAGTTCACCCCTTTCTCCTCGGCAACTACCGCAGCGTTTCGCTAGGAGAGCGTGCTCCGATCTTAACAATCGAACAATTGACGGTGTTAATTCTAAGTTTGAAATTTTAAATTTGGAATGCATAGAGGGTCACAGTTACAATAGAAATTGTCGGTACTATTACTACTATTAAGAATTGGCAGAATGTGATACGACGACAAAAACCAAGTCAATATATCGATGACATTTTTCACTGAATTAAAAAAAAAGAGGAGGATCAATTTTATTTTTTTGTTTGTTACCTCAGAACTCCATTATTTATAAACTAATTTTGAAAAATTATTTTTGCGTGGTTTCAATAGCTTCAACATAGTCCCATATAAATTTCATCGCTATTCGATATTGGACTAATAAAGACTGTTCTAATGAGAAAAGCATACTGTATTGTTCGTAATTATATAGAAGACAAAGATGCTTGGAAGATTCACTTCAACATAACATTGTACAAAACCAAAATTTTGTAACACAATCTCTAAAAAAATGCCTCTCAGTTTCTTGCCGTATCTTCTAAGTGATTCTTTTTTCGATGTAGTGGTAGAGTCATGGTGATAATTTGACGTTCATAAATAGTGCGTCTGTGATGCCAAAAATAAATAAAGAGATTTTGATTTGATTTGGACTTCGAAGATACATATATCAGAATTGAAGAAGGTTTTTTTTTATAAATAAAATGTTTAGGTACTTTTATCGCTTTATCCTTGCATATAATTATGTTTAAACTTTCATCGCATGTAGTTTGCTCAAATGACGATGAACAAAAGTCAATGACTACTATTTCCGTAAAAACGTAATAATGGAGGAGAGGTCATCGCCACTTCCGGTTTTCTTTTCCCCGTGTAACTGTACTTTGTATGGTGTACACTGAGAGTTTTGTTGGAGTTGCTAATATTGATCTTATTTATTTTTTATGTATAATATTCTCAAATATATATACCTACCTATAAGGAGCGAGTGTAGCTCAGTGGGAGCACATGCGACTTTCGAGCCGACGCACCCGAGTTCGAATCTCGCTACCTACTGACTTTCTTAAGTTATGTGCGGATTCAATACTCGCTCTAAAAACGTTGAAGGATAACATCAGGACACCGGCATGGCCAAGAATTAATCACAAAAATTCAAGGCCTTGTGACATCCACCAACCCGCACTGGACCGCACTGGGCGTGGTGGATTATGGCCCATACTCTCTCTATGAGAGAAGGCCCGTGTCCCAGCAGTAGGAACGTGATGGGCTGATGATGATGATGATGATAATATAACTAATTACCACCTCTAAAACGGAGTTGATTGAATCCATTCGTATTTTTGCTTTTCGAGTCAATTCAAATGCAGTCACAATCAATTATTGTAAATAGCAATTACTAGTAGGTACTTCCATACTTGTGTGCAAAGTTTTTAAACAGGTACCTTTTTGAGCATAATATTCCTTAATTTCTTTGTCACAGATGAACACAGTCTAAAAGACTGAGTTTTCACATATGTTTATAGGTATGTTCATTTGTACACATAAATGTATACCTACCTATCTACAATATTGCAATGCAATACAGACCTACTCGTCGAATGCGGCACCAATCAAGCTCCATCTCCTAACCATTAATTAGAGTTCGACTCGGCCGTAATCAAGCATAAAATTAAAACTTGGCACACGCCGCGACCAAGGCTAGGGTGTGTCCACACGGACCGTATGGCACGGCGCATGGCAATTTGTTCAAGACATCTGGCACGACACCACACCTGCCCGCGCACCCCGCTCGCATTCCCTCGCATTACTTTAATAACTACATAAAATAAAAATAATGACGTATTGTAACGGAATAAGGGCTATTTTGGGTGTAAAATAGTTTTGGCACAAGGTCCAATGCCCCCGTCACCGTCACTCATCGTTACATATTCGCTTACAGTTTCGGAAATGACTAACATTTTTCGACTCCAATTGTTCTAAGCTCATTCGAGTGCAACTTTATGACATAGCATGGCGTATTCACTCATTAGACGCCGAAATAGCGACATCAACAACTGTTAACTCACCGGAACTATAACCGACGTCTTTCAATTAAGCGTGTGTCGTTTATCAGACTGTTTGTCCGGCAGACGGGACTCGCCGTCAATCTCAATAGAGACTACAATCTCGACGTAAACACGCGTACGATACGTTCATTCACTCACACACGCAAGACGTCCGTGTGCGTTCCATTCAAGACGGGTTCCTTGCGTCACTTCCGTCGTACGTCACAGTCTTACAAGTGGGCGTGTGAACGCGCCTTAATGACATGATACGTCTCGTGTTTTGACGTTTCGTTAGAGATAAGCAAAGGGTTGAATTCGAATGTAAATTTTATAGAATGCTCCGTTTCATGGGAGTGTCGTACAAATTGTTCAATGGTTAAAGATTTCCGGCGAGTCTTCGCAAAAAATACAGTTAATTTGTCAGTCAACCGCAGGGGTCCGAGGATGCGGGACGTGAAATACTGGTAATTTGGGCGAGTAGACCAATTTTAATGGTCTATTGTGGACTTGAGGGGCTCAAGAATAGTTCCTTCAATTTGTTGACCCGCATGGGTGCGAATATATGTATGTATATTAGTGTCGTGTGAGAGCTTCCTTGCGACCGAAACAACAAAAGAAATATTGAGTAAAGTGATCTTGTTTTGTTCTTTACGCACTTGGAAATGTGTAATTTCTAGGCAGTTACTTAAAAATTATTTTATATTGAACGACACAGGCAATGAATGACCCCACATCACCTAGACGTGTCAACATCCATAACTCCCCAACGTTCAATATATTTATTTCCTATCTGAGTGTAAGCCCTTGGTTTTTATTAATTTTTAATATTGAACTGAATGATGAGACGAGCAAGTCGTTCGCTTGATGGTTGCCAAGCCTGTCAATAACAATTGCATGGCCTCCCACAACTTTTAATACCATATAAAGCTAGCTATAAAAGCACTGCATTGTGACCCCGAGACACAGCCGAGTAACTTCACTGACTGCAAGGCTGGTCCTCCTTGTTTCTAGTATTCACTTACCTATACGAATGTTATGCGTTATTTATTACATATTAAGACATTTTAAAAGATTTTAAAAAGAGACATCCGCAGAGTTTCTTGCTGCTATCTTCTCTAGCGGTATTTCCGGAGCACTGGTAGAGGCAATTGAGTATGGGAAAGAAACGGGTACACATGCTTACTTTTTTTTTCAAAGTCATAATATATTATTTTAAGTAACAATTTTTAACGTATTTTAATTGACTTGTATTATGTGTTTATATAACGTTGGCTTTTTTATGTAACTGATTGACGAGACGAGCCGGTCGTTTGCCTGATGGTAAGCAATACGCCAGCCCATAACAATAACAGCACCACTCAGAACTTTGTTTTGCAAAATCCTGCGCGGCGCTGCACTGCGCTCGTCACCCTAAGACAAATAGCTGTTGAGTCTCATAATGCCCAGTAATTTCGCTAGCTACAATGCCCTTCAAGCCGGGACACAGTAATGCTTGCGCACTACTGCTTGACTTTGACTTGACTTGACTTTGACTTAAGTAGGTATATTGTAATTATTCCCTTGCAAATAATTGTGAATCGAACCTCACCCGACTATCTCATCCACTACGCCAAAGCTGCAAAATATAGATACAAAAATCACAAATTAATCATCTAACCACACCTTGCACCCGCATCAGATAAATCGTATCAAGAATAGATCAAAGGCATTTAAGAATCCAGAAGTCAAATCGATAAAGAAAGCAAAAGCGAACATCTGTAGCAAAACTTGTTCAGCTTTTTGTTCAGTTGTGCAAAACTGATCTGTGAAGAAACTAATAGGGCACGTTTGCTTTTGTGGTGTTTAAGTGCCAATAAATCGGCCAAAAGGTGTTTATTCAATTAAGAAACATCTGTTAATATTAACAATTGAGTAGGAATAAGTATTTGATGATACAAATTGGTTCTAATTTGTTTTTCCTTTCTAAGCTTGCTTCAGAAAAGTAATGGTCATCTAATGGTTACTGTATTTTTCTATGACTACTACTAGATACTATGATCGCAGTAATAGTTTAGTTTTCTTTGCTATGATTATCTAGTTTGACATTGTGTTATGTTAATTATAATTTATACTTTTATTATATTGACAGCCTCTTTGGTGTAGTGGTTGGGCAGGTGGGCTCAAATCTCATATACCACTGAGGCTGCGGGTTCGATTCCCGCGACGGAACAAATGTTTGTGCACAGAAAAAAAAGCGCAAGCATTTGTTTCGTGTCTGAGTGTTGTGGGACCATGGTCCTCATAGTTCCTGGTTACCTAGATACAGGGAATCCTAGTTAGGGGTCAGGATCTATGTATGTGATCGTTGGACGTTATTTATTTATTTATTATTTTACATTATATGTTTCAAGTTAATCATTAAACATAAGTATTAGTTCTCTAATATTCATGTCAAAGTTTAATTAATTATTTTAATTTAGAAGCTTTTATTAAGAACTATTATTTGTTTATACATTATACACCTAAACAAACAGAAATTAAATTAAATAGCGCTATATATCTAATCTAATAAACCACTACCAGTGGGCAACGTTCCCAACATGCTGGCAGTATTGCCATTGTATTTACACTTCATTGTACATTATTATATTTTTAGACATTTTAAAAAATTTAAAAAGAGGGACATCCCCGCAGATTTTCTTGATGCTACCTTCTCTAGCGGGCGTATTTCCAAAACACTGGCAGAGTCAGTCTTCGCATTTCTTTTCTAGACCCGGACTTCAATTATCAACATTTTTATTTCAAACTCATGATATTTTAAGTATATAACAATTTTTAACGTTCTTTAACTGATTTGTTTAATGTGTATATGACGTTTAAAAATCCTACTTATGTTATAAATGCGAAAGTTTGTGAGGATGGATGGATGGATGAATAAAGGGTGCCTTTTTTCAAATCCAAAAATTCCACGCAGGATTTTGCAAAACAAAGTTCTGGATGGTGCTGTTATTGTCATGGGTTGGCGTATTGCTTACCATCAGGCAAACGACCAGATCGTCTCGTCATCCAGTTACATTAAAAAAAAGACTGCTTAAAAACAACGCGGTCCAATCAGAAGCAAGACGACACTACAATACACAAATAAATGAATGAGTATAACCCAACTTTACAAACTATGAACTACACAAATCAATTTTCTATAAGCACCCCGTACTTACAAATTACTTCCTGTACTTGAGGGCTTCCTTTATGTGCTACCTGACAATTAGCCCTTAGCAACTGTATTAGCCATAAATACTGTAAAAAAATCAATGCAGCACGCCTACGTCGCACCTGGCAGTCTTTTATACTGGATGCAACATTGTTGGGTTCGGTATCCCTCTGAACTTCGACAGTTCTTTATTTCGACACGACACTTACTTCGAAAAAATATAGTTCCACAGAAAATACTTTGACAACACAAACGGCCTCAAAGACTAGGTTAGGTTATGTTAGAACAGTGACCCATATCGCGAGCCGAGCGAGCGAAGCGAGCGTACCGCGGCAGCGGCCGGCGAAGCGCCAGAAAGTAAATTGAATGTTTGTGTATAACCTTGGACTTCGAAGATACGTCAGAATTGAAGATGGTTTTTGTTTGTTATAATTTATATACGTATGGAAAGCAGCATAGTCAGTTATTTTGATTTGGTTTATTTTTTACTACGTCTATTGCTATGATCATAGTATCTCAATGCCTATTGCCATCAGAATATACGGGTCTTCAACCCCAAGATCACCTAATCACAAACTATAAAGAAACAAAAAACAGTCGCCGGGTGGTCGCGAGCGCACGTGCCAGCCCGTATTGATGAATCGATAGTCGATAAGTACCGAGTTCTCGATTGTGCCGTACGATTAGGTATCGATTCTAGGCTCTCTACCTTTGTAGATAAATAAAGGGTTGTATTTATCAGTTACTGCAATCGATGATGATGATGACTTTCTTGATTATTTTTATGTAAAAATATGTACGAGTGAGTGTGGCTCAGTAGGAGCACGTGCGACTTTCGATCCGACGCACTCGAGTTTGAATTCCGCTGACCCCGCACAACTGACTTTCTTAAGCTATATGCGGATTTAACACTCACTCTAAAAACGGTGAAGGAAAAGCAAGTCCAAGAATTCATCACAAAAATTCAATTCACCTTAAACATAGAAATTAATTATTAAATTCTATGTTCATTAATTAATTATTATTGGCAGGCAGTAGGGTTTACAAATACTAAGGTTGTATGTTTGTAAAAAAATAAGAGAAATAAAGATTTATAAAATAATTACTTTTTTTTAATTACAGATCCATTGGAGGCTTCGGCCATTTTTCGCACGGGATAAGAGCTAAAAACAACATTAATGGTAAGTGTTAAAAATACCCCATTTACCCCAGTTACGTATATACACTATAAATGTTATTTGTTGACCAACTTCAAAAAGAAGGAGGTTTAATTCGATGAGTACATTTTTTAGGTTTTTTTTACATATACAACATTTTTGCATCTTTTTGTATTAGTTATGGCAACTCTAAATATTGTTTTAGTTGTTTATAACTGTGAACTTTAGACTAGCAACTTTCCAAATATGTAATAAAAAAGTGTCAATCGGTATATATAGGCGACATTTATGAGTCGGCGGCTCCATTACATAACCAATGACATTGACGGTAGAGAGTTGATTGTTTGTTGAGTTGATTCTTCTAGATGGTAGGTATCTCGTATGCGAAAGGCCGTCTGGGTTGGTATCACCACTTTACCAGTTATTGTACAATGCCCTTTTAGAACACAGTAATGCTTGCGCACTACTACCTGGCGGCAGAATAACTGGCTAAGCTGACATACCCAGCTGTATCTACCCAGACGTCCTCTCGCGAGAGACCTACCACGAGTTATTTCTATTACCATTATCATAAAGTCGTTCCTCCGCATCGTAGGACTGTAGGTAGGAACCTATAGGCAAACATTGTCTATAGGAAACAATATTGTATATAGGCATAGGCATATATCGTAAGGCAAGTCGCACACGTTCGTCTGATTATTCGAAAATTCATGGGGCAGTCAGTGGGCAGACAAAATACTGTATGTGCGAATTCGGGGGTTTTATACCGTCCGGTCGCCGGATGGTGTGTGTGTCCTTTACTTTACATGGAGAATGCAATCGTTTTAAGCGAGTGTGGCTCAGCGGGAACTCGTGCGCCTTTCGATCCGACGCACCTAGGTTCGAATTCCGACTCGGCCCTGCACCAATGACTTATAGTTAAGTGCAGTTTTTGCACGCTCGCTCTAAAAATGGTGAAGGAAAACATCGTGATGAAACCCGCTTACGCGCTTTGGAGTGGTAGGCTCTGGCCATGGTTGTAATACCACCCACCGAAAAAGCCATGCCGTCAAGCGACCTAGTCGTGTTTCGGGATGATGTTCGGTGAACCATCGGGGAGACGGGTCTGAGCAGCCGCTCAACTGCCGCCTCTCTCTAGATCTATGTGCTCCATCTTAGGCCTCATCATCGCTTCACATCAGGCGAGATAGTGGCCAAACATAGATTTATTAAGTGTAAATAAATAAAATAAATAATCGTGATAACACAGAATTGTGGAAAGGGGTCTTTAAATTGGATACTTTTTATAATAGATAATTTGGAAAATGTTGGTAGAGGGAGGCGAGAAAGAAGAAGAATGAGAGCTAGTCTACTTATTTCACCCTAATACACAATTCTCCAATGCGGACTGGGGGCAGAGAAAGAAAACGCGCTGTGATTGGCTGGTAAAGGATCTTAGAACTACTAGTAAAGCTGCACTATACCACAGAATATAACATACCCACCACCAAATGCTATGAATGTTAGATGTAACCGCTAATGTTCCATGAATAAGGGGGACAGGTTTGCGCGTCTTGAGAATTTATAGTGTTCATAAATAATATATCAATGTACAATAGGTACATCGATAAAGAGCCGAATCGTAATAGAATAGTCTTCTCTACTTGAAAATCAATTCACTATACATTGAATACTATTAATTTCTCTACGAACTCTAAAAAAGTTAATCTCTACAAAAAAACATAGCTAAAACACTCATTACATTAAAAGCATTATAAAGGCCGGTACATACTAATCGTATTATCGTAGTGCATTACGGCAGAGGTCGCTATATGTAACTGAATTGCAACGGTCAGTTTTTCCGAGTACCCTCAGTTTGAAAAAGTTTTGAATATTTCAATAGGGGAAATTTTCCGGTGTGACAGACGGCCCGTCGACTTGTACGTAGCATTTACCAGTGTATATGTATGTACCTATAAATGTTTTTTGTGGCTCTATGCGATGGTAGATAGTGACTAAATAGGTACATATTTAAATGACTTGTGAACGGTCATTGGGGTTTTTAACGATTTATAACAATTACGGGGTAAACAATACTCCTCCTTAATCGTTCCCTCATTTTGAGGATCGTGATTTCTACCGTGTTTTTCATTAGCTTGTCTCCACAAACTCCGATCTTCGGCTTCGGTATAGCGCCCTGTTGACTGGCATCTCTACCTGCGACACCTGGTCAGACCAACGATTTAATCTCCAGCCCCATGGTCTTGTGCCTTCGGTCTTGCTCCTCACGAGTCTTTCAAACTTTCGGTGGGATGCGGACTAATATGACCGTAATAAAAAACTGGGGTAAATAATGCGGCTGGGAAAAGTAACAAAGCTTGAAAAACTACAACCCGATTGTAAAAACTTATCATGGAGCTCCACGCGCCCGTTGCTATATTACATTTCCAAATCAAATCAAAACAAAATCTCTTTATTTATTTTCAGCATCACTGACGCACTTATGGACGTCAAATTATCACCATGACTCTACTGCCGTAACAGAAAAAGAACCACTAATCAGAAGATACGGCAAGAAACTGAGAGGCAATTTTTTAAGAGATTTTGTTAAACTATTTTGGTTTTCTACAATGTTATGTTTTTATGTACCAGTTGGGTACTTTGCAGAAGTGGAATGTTCCAAGCATCTTTGTCTTCTATATAATTACGAACAGTATAGTATGCTTTTCCCATTACAATAGTCTTTACGCGTAATTTTAATTTACTTTCTAGAAAGATAACCTTCTTCGAAATCAGACAACATGTAATATACAAACAACAAAATAAAGCATAGGACACAACAGTAGTCGCTTTGTAACGTAGGCAAGCGATAAGCGCGCATTAATCAAGAATGCAGTTTTGAATATCGAACTCCGAAAGCGATGTGCGCTATCAAACGCAAATTCGAGGTGCGATGGGGCCATTAGTTTCGCGATAACACGCTCTTTATAGTTGGTTCTGGTTTTGCAGCAATCGCAGTACAAGTGAAAATGTAACAGTATTTTTTACATCCACAGCAAACTAAGTTCTTGAATTTACTTGTGGTAGGTCTCTCGTATGCGGGAGGCTGTCTGGGTAGGTACCACAACTTTGCCAGTTATTCTGCCGCCAAGCAGTAGTGCGCAAGCTTTACTGTGTTCCGGTTTGAAGGTCATTGTAGCCAGCGAAATTACTGGGCATATGAGACCTGATATCTCAGGGTAATGAACCCAATACAGTGCTTTGCCGTGCTTTTTGAAGGTTTTAAAAGTCCTGGATGACACTGCAATGGTTATGGGAAGGCGTGGCTTACCATCAGACAAACTACCTGCTCATCTCATCCCTTAGTAACATAAAAAAAGTACTTCCAGACGTAACATTTTTACTGACTAGCCCTTCGACTACGATGACTCAGGCTGTCATTCTAAGGATGATGATAGTAATGATAAAAAGATTGAGCCTATGGTTTTATTAAAAATAAATACCTATAGGTACATATAGAAGATTGATTTAACATTAAAACTATATTTATATTGAAATTTGATTTTTTTTCGTTCTTATAAAATCAGGAATTTCGTGGCCCGTTCTTTCGACTCCGATAAGACATGACGTGTCCGTTATGAGTTTCTGATCACAACCTTGTGTTGGTCACGCCCACTAACAGACTTTGAATTCGTGCATCATCGTTCCAAAATCGAAAGTCTATCGCTTGCCTAAATCGTTTGAAAATGTATCAAAATGTGGAAGTAGCTTTATTTAAATAAAAATTATGGCGGCCATGTTTTATTTTGATTTTAAAGAAAATTAGACTCTGGCAGATGCACAAGACGTGCAAAGTCAAATTCCAAAAAGGGGAGAAGAAAAAAAAATATCACACTTATATTAATGAGGTAACTTCAGATCGATATAACTAAATTATGCCCCAAAGAACAATCATGTTTGCTGTGCTAAACCAGAAAAAAACAGGAACAAAATCCGAACAAAAATATGAAGTAGTACCTAATTCCGTCTCAAACTTTACAAATCAATATCGTGCATTTAGTTCGCCCGAGGCTTAATCAATGTAAGTAGGCACTACTCATTCGGACGCCATAATTCCGTTAATAAAAATACAGCGAGGTAGGCTCTAAGGGAGGCAAGGGGGGCAGTGGTCGGAAGCGCAATGGGCTTCGGAAAATTCACCCGGTGAATGGGAAAGCGCGGCGATAGACAAACACGGCTGACCCGCGCCTGCCCCCATACCGCCCCCACCTAACCGTGCATTTTGAAATAATACCCCCAAACTACCTAACGCATTCCAATTTAAAATTTCGAACATTTTTTATTTATATAACAATCATCAAGTTCTCGCTCAGTGGGAGCATGTGCGACTTTTGATCCGACGCCCCCGAGTTCTAATCCCGCTGGCCCCGCACCACTTCCTTAAGTTATGTGCGGATTTAACACTCTCTAAAAACGGTGAAGGGAAACATCGTGAGGAAACCGGCATGTCAAAGAATTAATCACAAAAATTCAAAGACGTGACATCCACCAACCCGCACTGGGCCAGCGTGGTGGATTATGGCCCATACTCTATGATAGAGGCCCGTGTCCCAGCAGTGGGAACATGATGGGCTGATGATGAAATTCTTTAAGATCCTTGGAACTCGATACCCTATTGTCGCGTTCGATTCTCAAAAACTTATACCTACATTTTTATTTTTAAATTCCCGCCAGCCAGCAATGGAATTAATAAAGCCTTAACACTACCAACCGTCAGAAACAAACGTATCTTACTGAAGCGCGGGAACGCACAGAGAGGTTATAAATCTCGTCGACACGAAATGGCTGACCAGCGCCGCCACCCCCCTCGCAGATCTATGTTGCTATAGCCTATGCAAAAGTGTGCACCATAAATTTTATACAAGCACGAGTGTGCGGTAAAACTGAACTAGGGATGTGCATGTGTGCGAAAATTCGTGTTTCGTGAGGACAGTCCAGTATTGCTTTGTGTTCTAGTATGTGTCGTGTACGAAACGAGCCTACCAGCTCCCACCTACCACGTAGGTCCGTAGGTAGTGGGTACATTGTTCCGGATTAATCAAAATAAATTTTATAGTGGCTGCGACGCGGTTAGTTGACGTGGGGTTAGTCTAACCACAATCACGTTTAACGGGAGATTTAATTGAACGGTTTAATAGTTAGCCGCATCCTTACTGTTGATATAATTTGACTCTTTCTACTGGTGCAATAAAAAAAAAATCTTAAGTCAAAAGATGAAAAGTTATAATTAAATAATCCAATAAATAATTTAAAAAACTAATTAATTTAAATGAATAAATAATTAATTTAATTTTCGACTCACGATAGTTTCCAAACCTTAAAAAATTTAAAGCTAAATAATTAATTAAATGTGAAGGTCGGCCTCTGTGGTGTAGTGGTTTGGCAGGTTGGGTCCAATGTCATACACCACTGAGGTTGCGGTTCCCGCGACGGTACAAATGTTTGTGCACAGGGAAAAATAGCGCAAACATTTGTTTCGTGTCTGGGTGTTGTGGGACCATGGTCCTCGTAGATCCTGGTTCCCTAGATACAGGGAATCCTTGTTAGGGGCCAGTATCTATGTATGTGATCCTTGGGCGTAATTCTTATTATTAATAAAAAACCTTTTGGTTCTCAGATACTTGGTGGCAAAAAACAAAAATCAATCGAAATTTAAAATAAAGTAAAGACGCAACCTACCATTCGTTTAAAAAGTAAAATCATCTATATATATCAATGACGCGTAAATATTGAAAGAGCCGGTACCATATTTGAAAAAGACGATAAGCGCGAAAACGTGCCCACTCACATTATATTACAGTACTGTCACCACCCGAAATGCCGTTGAGCGTTTTCGCGATGCTTTTTCACTTTTTTCCTTCGTAACAAAGTAACCGGTTACCTTTCATGTAGATTTCCGAGCGGCCGCGCCGGTTCGAACTGGTTGAAAGAAGTGTGAACCGGGCCGAGAGAATCGCCAGTCAGGTGTGGCAAACTCTGCGGGGACTTGGACGTACTTCCACGACCACTTAGTCTGCTCACTAAAAATATACACGAGTGACATATGAAAAGTTACGTACGTTTCACAAGTTTTTGTACGGTATTTTGTATCAGAACTCAAAGAAAATTTGCGACAGTCCAAACTGCATTTGTATAAAAGAAGAGAGGGACGTCTCATACCGTTAGTCATTCAATTAACGCTATAAAAATTGGTATATGAGTTGGAAGTGACTAGGTTTTACAGTCATGCTCACTCAAATTTCTTTGCTTGCGGCGGCTGTGTGTCGGGTCACTCCCTTCTCTCCAATATGGCTGAGGGGGGTGATGGCTGGTCCACAAGTCATACTCGTGAATGGGTGCAGCTTGCTTGGTCTGGTCTGGTCACTCCTAACTGCTACTGTCACACCTATTCATATTTTATTTATATTTTTCTTTTACTGTTACTATGACTATGGGACATCTCACTCTCACTTCTTGTTTGACATTTTGTTATTTTTAATATATACCTAAGTTTTCAATGTTATATTTCAAAACATTTTAAAAGGGTAAAAAAGAGACATCGTCGACATCTTCTCTAGCGGGCGTATTTCCGAAGCACTGGTAGAGTCAGTTCGCATTTATTTTCTGAGCCCGGACTTAAATCTGAGATTAGAAAGAATTGGGTAGACAGACATGCATATCTTTCTTTTCAAAATCAAGATTTAAACTTACAGTTTTAACGTAAGTATTTTAATTGATTTTGAATTAGTGAAACGTATGTGCATTTGACGTTTAAAAGTGAATTTATTTGTCCTATTTAATAAATATCTTTTGACTTTTAAAGATTCAATCCCTTGAAAATAATTGATAAAATCCTCAGTGTATGCTATACAGATTTTGACTGCCGCATTCACATTTCTTTATTAATACGATTGTGTCTGTGGGGTCAAAGGCTAGTTTATTGTATTATTAAAGCCTACACGGCAGAATCCGCCATTCGTACAGACGGAAGCAAAACGTTTGCGGTTGCCTGAATAAAATATGACCCCGCGTTCGGCTATTAGGTTTATGGCATTTGTCATGTTTGCTCTTTGTTAATCAGTGTTAAACTGTAAACAGTGCATTTGAAATTAGAACTTATGTGTTTGGAATTCGAAATAGGCGCCAGTTTTAGTTTTGATGCATTAGTTTCATTATTTTGATAAAGATCTGAGCTTGGCCGGTAATTCATTGTACTCTTTTTATGATAGCCAGTAACTTTAAGCTTTTTTAGCCGACTTCAAGGAGGAGGTTCTCAATTCGACGGTATGTTTCTTTTTTTTGTTACGCGATTACTCCGCCAATTATGAATTGATTTTATGATTCTTTTGTTTCGTATGTCATACTTCAGAGGTGGACCCATATAAATTTTATCGAAATTGATTCAGCACTTTTTGAAAAAATCAACCATAAAATATATATAAAAGTTTAGTCTAGAAGTCGATTCTTGATTTTTTGTAAAAAATATTATTTTGTTATACATAAAAATGCTAGTCATAATTATATAAGTAGGCTTCTTCTTTTCAGCAGCTATTGCTTTCATCTTTGTCAGTTAGTGATTTTTCTGCAGTTCACGAATTCATCAAAAATATTTGGCCCAAGCATTGTCGACATCGTCGTACAACAGTACAACAGCCAGTCCCCCAACAGGGGCATGTTTTTCACATTCAGTTCCAAACTACGTATCTATCTGAAACTTATTTAGCAGAGGGGTAGCGCAGCTCACTGTTTTAGTGACAGCCCTATTGTGAAGAAAGTCTGGATGTCGCCAACACAGACAGTCATAATTGAGTCCAAAACCGGGGCTAGGGGGGCGAGCGCCCCCTGACGCCGTATTAAGGACGTTATCGGTTACGCACTTATATTTACTCATAAACGTAGCTAAAGCCGTGCACAAAAACGCATCTTTTGCCCCCCCAGTCGGCCACCCCCATCCCTAAAGGCCGGCGGGCGAACGAATACATTCGACTAGCCCATTTGCAATATCGCATTGTGTGTGTGAGTGTACACGGCTACATGGTATATACGCAAGTGTGCGTGCGGCACACAACCGACAGTTTGCTTAGCCGGTGCGTAGTTTTACCGTGTACATGTACCGCTATGTACTGTACACTGTATTGGTTTTCTGTACTGCCCGGTTGGGCTTTAACAAATTTCAAATTCACAAAATCGTGATTGGTCGGTATTTTGTTTGTACAAGCGGACGCGCGAGCTTAAATTTTGCCTAACAGATAATTCGTTTAGTATAAAATTATGAGTTTTACCCAATTTTGTTGAGCAAGCCGTGATTGTGATGTATTGATTTCGAATATATGGACGGTGTTTGTTTTTCCGCGCTGATGGTTGTTTATTAGGCTGAGTATAATTTACTAGCAAATAATGAATTTTAGTAGTTTTTAGTTCCACTATTGGAGCAGAACAGCAGAAAAGGAATTGATGACGCATTATCGTTACAAATGAAGCAATTAAGGGCACGCGCCCCTTTCTTTCAATAGACAACACCGGAAGACAGGCGGTCTAATAACCTTCTAAGATTCCAAATATCAATTTCGATTGTCCGTTCGAGCGCATCATTTCAAAAATTCGAAGAAAGAACGCGACACACCGGAAGTACCCACACTACTTTTTCTATCCAATCAACTCAAGACTTCCGAATTCGATGTTCAAATTCTAACTTTTCAAAGTTTTTTCTTTAATCACTCACTCATGGTTCCTTGTCGGCCATGACGTGTACAAATTGATACTTTAAGGTGGATTCACACTTCATCGACCTTTCTAGGGTGCCCTTAAAACTATTTGTAGTTTCCTTCAAGACTGTATTGTTTAATTAGAAAGGGTGGTAGAAAACGATAGTAATTGCAATAAGTTGACAGAGCAAACAAATCTTAACTTTATTTTGATAGCGTTAAGGACTAAAGAGTCTGGTAAGAGATAAACTAAGAAAATAGCAAGTCACCCCACACATGGCATCAAAGTGTGGTGTTCAAAGAAAGAATGCCGTTTCAAACGTTGTCTAAGAATCAGTTTTAATTAGTCACATCGCAAATAAGAGCAGAAATTGATCGTCAAAGACGTGAGTTTTCTAAACAAACAGACGTAGTGACCTACTGAAATGTCAGGTAGGGTACTTTACTAAAGTGTTCTCCGAAACTGCGTTTTAGAGATAAATATAGCACTGTTATTGACACTAAAGTGAAACACAAGATTTGCTCTAGGTATATTAGAACATATCATTTATCTAATTAGCCAAACAAATCAATCACCAATTCCGTTTTACCACAGAATAGTAAGGAACAGAAGCATCACTCTGCAAATAAATTTAAACAAATAGCGACTTTTGCTATGACGCAATATTATTCAATTCAGCTCGCGTAGCGCTGCAAACCTACCAGTCATAATAATCTACAGAGCGCCTCTCTTTCTATCGCATAGCTCTTATCTCTTCTGACGCGGCACGTGTAACGACGCGCGACCCGCCGTCGGTGTCCGGCTATGTACTTGTAGCTTCGTACCTACAGTGCGGAGTGCGCCAGGCCTGGTTTTACATAATTCAAAATATCATTAAATAACCAAATAGCTTTTACTCTTTTGCTAGTATAACCAAATATCAAAATCAGCATCAGTAAAACATATTCATAGTAAAAACAAAAAGCATAATTAAAACAATATGTCTCATAAAGGAGAGTATAGACTTAACTGCCGTACGGCGACAGATGCGCCGCGACCGGTACGGTACGACAGACCGGCAGACCGTTGAGTTCACGTCATTACTGCTAAAACTGAAGGTGAGAACGAGGGAGGTGAAGTCGTAGAAGTGACGTAAGAAATTAATTTTTAAAAGTAAGAAACATTTGGAGAATCAAAAAAAAATACAAAAATTTAATAAATATTTTTAATTTTAAATACTTTTTTCGTTCATAAAATCATTAATATAGTATGGTACAAGTTAGATAAAAATACATCAGTTCAATTCTTGACGCATACAAGAGTGTGATACAAACAAATGATTCACAAGTAGACGCACACTAAGAATAATGATAATTCTTGTGTCGTAGGTGTCTGGTCTGCATACCCTTTGGTTGTACAAGTTTTGTTAAATTTTACATTTATACTACACAATAGTTGGCCTTATCGTAATTAATCACTAACCGTTTAAAAAAGATATAGTAGATAGACTGATCATTTAAAAAGCCATTGAAAATATACTTAGTAATATGATTCAGATTGAATGATATTATTTTACAGGTGAGTTTTTGAGGACCTATGTTTTAGAACAAATAAAGTATGTAGTATCGAATCGAAAATAATATTTATGGGAGTTCTTGAAAACAATAGACAATCGTATCTAAAACATTCCTAATCCTACCCTAAGTTCCTCAACGCTCGCAAGCCGTGTCCGTGCAATATGTCCAGTGTGGACGCACCCTAATGACACGGCAGCACGCGATCATCGTTATCTTAGAGACGATCTGTTCGCCTCTTTATAATAACTTTTCCAAATTATGGTTTTTATAATGGAGGGCAAAAACTTAAATGATTCATCGATGTGACTAAAAGTTTAATAGCAAATAACCAAAAGTTTATTTAAATATTTTTTATATTAGTTTATAAAAATATAATACCTACAACTAGTAGGCTTCTGCGTATAAATCAACTTTGCAATTTTTTTAACAGAATTTTTTTTTTTTTATTTATGTTTGTTACCTCAGAACTCCGTCGTTTATAAACCGGTTTGGAAAATTCTGTTTTTGCGTTGGCTTCAGTATAGCTTCTAAGTGGTCCCATAGAAATTTCATCGCTATTAGACCTTGGACTTCGCATATACATCAGAGTTTAGTCGTGTTTTGTTATAAAATGAATTATAATAAATCATGTCTATTACGCCTACAACTTTATTGTTTATGACCGCAATCGATTCCCGTTCCTACCGTCATTGTAAGACAGTATATTATTCTTCAAGTCTTGGTCATCTCAGTATCACCACAAGATCTTACCCCCGTTTCTCATGGGAATGGGCCGTTCAAACAAAGTCGAGACAAAAGGTGTCCAATGCCCTGTTTGCCGACTGGAGGCCGTGGGACTTCGGGAGAGGAACAATGGCCTCTTTGAATAAGTTTCATATATTCAAAGGCTTAGAAGATCGTAACGAAATTTTTTTGCAAAAATTAGAAGAATTACATAGTTAATTATTAATTTTGTCCTGCGGTTGTTCAGTCAGACTGTTCAATATCCTATTAATATTATAAATGCGAAAGTTTGTGAGGATGGATGGATGTATGTTTGTTACTCAATCACACAAAACTACGGAATGGATTTTGATGAAATTTGGTATGTAGGTACTTTAGATCCTGGGAAAAGACATCTAGACTAATGTTTATCCCGGGAAACCGAAGAAGAAACTGCTGGGAGCAGCTCATGTTCAATAATCGTAGCTCAAATATATTTTATACTGTATACTGCAGTAAATTCTGCTGAGCAAGGTTTTCTTCCATTTCTATTGAATTTTTTTTTATGAGCCTGTTTCGTCCCACTGCCGGGCGAAGGCCTCCCTTCCTTCTTTCCATGATGATGATTGCCTTTATGCAATATAAAAATAATGCTATTAGCTAACTATGCTAGCTATGCTAGACCCAAAACAGTTGTACATATATACCTCCTTATGATACCAATAAAAAAAATGTTTTCTTGAAAATTATACTTTGTAAGACAAGCTTTTAACAAATTCGTAATCGGAACCGCGATTAAAATGAGCCCAAACACTAGTAGTTTACGATTATCCGCCAAGGAGTTCCATTGCCCACCTTTCGTATCCATCATCAAATCAGCTGGCTACCACCATAATGTTGCATTGTCATCGGACTTTGACAAGTATGCAAAATTTCATATCCGTAGGATAAGAGAAAGAGGTTTAAATTCAACTTGCAAGATTGGACCCAAACAAACAAACATTGCAAGTTAAATAAAAGCTTGTAGCTAATAAAATAAAAAGGTATCGGCTAAGTATCGACTTATTAGGATTTATATTTATATAAGTATCTAATGGTTTAATAGTATTATTTATTTATGAATACACCACCGACTACTTCTTTTCTTCCGATACTGTCCATCCAAAGGTTGTCTGGAAGACCGCCCATTGTACTACCCTAGTTATAAGGTTTATCTGTAATATTTATTTTTTATGTTACTGGTATACAATAAAGAGTATTTGTATTGTATTGTATTGTATTGTATTGTATCGACTGACTTATAATATGAATTGTAGCAGCACACATCGTAGATACTCAGAAATTTGTTAGAAAAAAATTGTTAACGCAGAATTTGAGTTTATTTACCTCATCAACCA
Source organism: Petrophora chlorosata (assembly GCA_951640565.1). NCBI lineage: Eukaryota > Metazoa > Arthropoda > Insecta > Lepidoptera > Geometridae > Petrophora > Petrophora chlorosata. The sequence continues at coordinate 5,121,966 of OX621207.1, forward strand.
GCCTACTTCAAACCTAATGACCCACAAGGACCTTAAGCTGTCCACAAGAGCTTCCGTGGAACGAGCACCTAATTGTGTAACAATGGGGATACTTCCTCTATATCCCTTACATTGTAGCCGGAAAGAGCTGAGCATAGTTCTCACAGCCGGAGGGCCCGGCTCAATCGCCGAAGGCGTTATGATTATGACCCTTGTGGTAAAAAGTAGTAAAAATACTACTAGAGGCAGTCTGATAGAAAATTCTATTGTGATTTTGGTCTAGCTAGCTTCGACTCTGCGGATTCTTATTCATCATCATCAGCCCATCACGTTCCCACTGCTGGGTCTCGGGCCTTCCCTCATAAAGAGAGTATGGGCCATAATCCACCACGCTGGCCCAGTGCGGGTTGGTGGATATCACATGTCCTTGAATTTTTGTGATAAATTCTTGGACATGTCGGTTTCCTCACGATGTTTTCCTTCACCGTTTTTAGAGCGAGTGTTAAATCCGCACATAACTTAAGAAAGTCAGTGGTGCGGGGCCATCGGGATTCGAACTCGGGTGCGTTGGATTAAAATTCGCACGTGCTCACACTGAGCCACACTCGCTTACTGAGCCACACTCGCTTATTAATTACACGCTATTATGCGAAGTGACCTCAATGTTCCACCGTCTACGAGGTAGCTCCAAGTGTTCTGAAAATGATTGCATCCTGCTTTGATTGTCATATACAGAAATACTGGAGAAGTATTGTCACAGACTGGACCAAATAGTTCATGTAATTTTTTCACTCTACTAACAATGGTTTAAGAAAAAATGTTTTTAATAAAAACATGGATTGTTTTTTTTTTACTTTTTAATTGGCTTGCGTTTGACCACTACGACACCTGATGGTAAGCGACGATGTGGTCGACGATCTAAATTCCGCTAAATCAGATCATCAGAAACAAAACAAAACAGAATCAGATCTAAATTAGATTTCTCCGAAATAAATCATTATTTGTAGGGTGATGTTGAAGAAACCTAAAGACGCCCTTACTTAAGTTAGTATATGCTATGCTTAAGTCATACCATCAGACGCTAAGTTTAAGAAGAATTACCACGAATTACAATCAAACAATAAAAAAGACTTTAAACAGATTTGTTTAGAAAAAAACACACAACACTAATACCGTCACTTAACTGTGTTTCCTTACTTAAGAGCCGGATAGACTTCCTAAAGGCGCGTTCACACAATCAAAAAAAGATTTGTCACTCACTAGGGTTGGCCGGAAGGCGGGGTTCCCAGGCGATCGGCCGGCAAACGATTATCGCCGTATCGGTTGCAAGCTGCGGTCAAGTAGTGACCCTGCGGTCGGGCAAGGATATTGTTGATAAAGCAAGTGATTTGAGAATGAAAAGAGTAATCTTGGTCTCCGCAATGGAATTTAAGGAAAAAAGTAGTTTCGAACTTTCTTTTTTCTACATCTTATTTTTAAGTTCCTTTCTTTCAATAGTTATTTATTTGATTCTAAATTGAAAATTATCAGAATGGAATAAAGAGTTAGGTTCAGTATTAATCGCTCGATGACTCGTCAATATTATTAGGTAGGTTTCATGCTCTTAACCTTGATAGTTTATAATGTATTTATGTTCATCATCATCATCATCATCATCAGCCCATCACGTTCCCACTGCTGGGACACGGGCCTTCTCTCATAGAGAGAGGTATTTATGTTGAGAAATGTAAAACAATGTTGCAACTAATCTACCGCTCCGCAATCGCTTCAAAATCAGACACTATATAAAAAGAAAAGACGCATTTACTTTCCTTAGTCTATCCCATAGGTATCATAATTACATCGAGTCAACTAGTATCCCCATTTTCTATCATTTATTATTATAATACACGGTAAGTTCAAAAGTCAATGAAATTATACATGTCCACCGTGGTATCCGATGACATAAGCGCAGACGTACCGCCCCCGTCCAGACAGGAAGGAAGCGTAAGGCGACCGCGTGAGAAGCGCGCCCGCCCCGTGAGAACACGGCCTTAACAGGTGCCTTGCTACATTGTAGGCTATTGTTAGTGCGGTACCCTATTTAGCTGCCACAGTTTAGTGCTTTTTAAACATTTTGCCCAAATGGTTTTTGTAATCCTTGGCCTAATTAGGAATTTCCTGTATTTAGAGAACCAAGAAGCTGACTCAACGCCCACACAGAAAAGCTTGCTTTTTTGCTAAATTTTAATTGGTATTAGAATTTTACTGAATTATCTCCGAGCTACTGGATAAAACTAAACTAAGCTAAACTAAGCTATATATAGAAGATCTTCTTTCGTGTGGCTGTGGCCAACCCGGGTGTCGTAGTTTTTAGACCGCCCGAAGGCCGACATAGCCTAACGACTGTTGTCCTAAAACAACCGCCTCCGAAGCTCGGTAGCGCTCAGATGTAAATACCACATAAACGGCCCATCCAAGTTGAAGTTGTGACCGCTGCGGATGTTGCTAAACCTTCAAGATGTGTTACGAACAGCTAGGCGACCTACGCTGCGAGCGCGATATATAAATTTGTTTATTTATTAGATGATGAAATATGTATTTATTGATGATAAATATAAATTTCAGGCTAAGTTACCATATTATAAGCCAATAACAGATCTTCCTAATTATTACAATTTTGTCCTTAGTGCTTTCTAGCGAGGGATTCAAGTATGTATAAAGGGTGGAGGAGTGTGTGTGGGTGTTTGTGTGTATGTACGTGTACTAAGTGTACACACACACTTAGTACACGTACATATATGTGTGCATGTAGATGAAAATAATGCAATGACTACGTGGCTTATTACAATATTATTAACTAAATTGTAGACTGGCTTTCATTTTAGTAGTTAAACTATGAAATACGAAGATATGTACTCTTTTTTTTTTACGTCTGACTGGGTCAGCGTTTGACCACGATCTCATCTGATGGGAAGCGACGATGTGGTCGAAGATGTAGCACTCTTACCCAGTAAGTACTTGTTCACTCTTGATTTGAACACACCCAGATTGTATTTATGTGGAAACACAGACGACGGCAAGGCGTTCCACTCCTTCGACGTTCGCACCAAAAAGGAAGATTCGAAACGTTTAGTACGGATAGGGGGAACGTCCACCATGTAGGGGTGACGTTGTGCCGATCGTCTGGTTGTCCGATGGTAAAAAGGTGATGGGGGGATCAGATTGGACTGACTTGGTGAGACTTGGTGTGTATTCTGAAACATTTTAATCCCCGACGCAAAAAGGATGTTATAAGTTTGACCACTAGGCATGTGTGTCTGCCTGTGTGTCTGTCTGTGGCACCGTAGCTCTTAAACGGTTTTCTAACGGTGGTTCTTAGATGTTTTATCAAAATCGGTTCAGCCGTTTTTTACATTTTATAGGTTTTTGTGTCGGGGGCTTTTTAAATTTTAGTTTAATATAAATGCCCTACTTGTCATACAACTCGCAAATAAAAACAATAAGGTCGTCTTAATCATCCTTTTCCCAAAGAGATCATCTCGTTTACAAGCGTTCAATCATCCTCAGCACTGACTCACACTAAACAAGCAAAAACAACTTCTAACCCCTCGTGATAAGGTTTACGTATGACAAGTGCGATAAACGTACTGACTAATGCAATTCAAGCAAAAATATCCCTTTTTCCGCCGTGATAAGGCGCTGGGGTGACAAGTACGTGTGGTCTATTATGAGCTCAATAAAAAAAGATCAACGCCAATCGTTCCGTGCTAAAGATCTGGGAGCGACGACCTTAAACTGTGGTCCAAGTTATAGGCGGAAGCAACTGGCAGTGTAACCCGTGTGGTTAGTCACAGTGCTATGTATATTTCCAAAATGTGTTAGTAAAAATTTTATTAATTGCTTAAAATTAAAATATAAAAAAACATGCTCCTACTTTTGTTATGTTCTAAGGCTTTAGCAGATAATACAAAGTGATAAGGCCGCAACATTCAAATTATAGCGCTATTGAATTATATTACTTACTAAGAACAATAAAAAAGTACACAATAAAACTTCATAAAAGTAAGGACAATAAAATAACATACCAAATTCACTGAGCTCTCACATCTGAGATACACCACGAAGAGAAATCTCTCCGTTGCCTTTGAATCCGCTTCATCCCATCACTTGCGCCCTGAGGTCCACCGGAAGGAATCAGGGCTGGGGCTCACAATCTCCGCGTCCGCTTCCGCTCCTGCCGTGACGAGACACCGTGACCTGCGCACGCGCTGCCATTGTAGTTAATAACTTTAATTAGATAGGTGCAGCGATTTTTTTTATTGGGAGGTGGTGTGTGTCTTCCGCCTTTTCCGGTGGATGTGCGATATGGTTCGGGAGCAAGGGAGAAGGGCAATTAAAGAATTGAATAGATGTGTGTATCACAACATAAACTTCGAGTAAACCACAATAAAAAAGGAGGAATTGTTGCCACTTAGCCCTTCATACTTTTGAAGACGTCCGTCTCTCGATACTTTTATTTGGTAGACTAAATCAATAAATGGAGCAAAATAAACGTTAACAGAATTTAGATTATGATTACATAAAGTCTTATAACAGATTTATGTGCTCCATCTTAGGCCACATCCTTGCTAAACATCAGGCGAGCGAAATAGTGACCAAAAATAAACATTAAAAAATGATATTCTTCGCAAAACGTTTTTCTTAAGCTACATGTCATTAGTGTTATGGATCCGACTGTATTTAGCGTAAGTTTAAAAATAATCATATTTTCTTGACATTCGTTGATTTTTCCCATTTCATGATTTTTTTACCATACTGCCCCACTGCTGCGCATAGGCCTCCCCCAATTCCTTCTACCTGTCTCGAGATTATATAAATGATATTAATAAATAATAAAAATGTTTAACCTGTATGATCCCACTGCTGGGCATCTCCCTCCATGGATCCTTCTCCATTGCGATCTCAGGCCAGTCACTCTGGAAAGCGTCTAAATCGTCCCGCCAACGTTTTCTGTGCCATCCTAGGGTATGACGCCCGTCTTCAGGCACCCATTGTGTAAATATTTTTTTGGGAGCAGTATAAATTAAAAGTCAAAAACACAACTTACCTAAACCCTCCTCAAGATTCTTTCAAATTCTCCCCTTTCTTAATCTTCCTCCAAACTTTGCTCCTTGGCTCCTTCATACTTCAAACAACTTTAAAAATTATGTGCACTTGAACTATCTTCCAGAAATCTGAACTCCAAATGAAGGTGTGAGAGAAATAAAGCCCTTTATATCAGCTGGTAAAGGTATTTCCACACGACGGACTAAGCGGGAGACGCGATGTCCATTATTGGCTTTCTTATTACTGTTACGAGAAACCGCGGGAGTGCGCAGAAATAGATCGTAAACAAAGGAAAACTCAAGTTCATTGTAGTCTCATTGTAGGTTATTAATAAGTTTCACATCGCTTGTTTGACACCATACTGGACCTCCTCATTTATTTAATTGTTACAATAAATATTTTTTTCACGCTTTTATTTTTGGTATAACTTATATAATCTGCTGAAACGTTTTTTTTATTTTCGACTACCATCTGAGTTCGAACAAAGGGACACGCTGAAAACCAGCCCAGTGTAAACTTACAAGAGTTTGCACAGAACGACGCTGAGCCTACCCCTTATTGTCAATTTATTATTTCTCTAAACTGTCTTAGTAAATATTGTGTGAATTGTCAATAAAACTCATTTCTGTCTTTCTTTCTTTTTTTTCTTTATGTTTAAAGAAGTCTTTAAAAGGCAATTGTATCCACGATTCAAGGTACCCAAATAAATTAGTGTTACCCAGTGTAATGATGCACTTTTCCAAAGAAATTGCTATCTGCTGGCTATAAAACTTTATAATAAGATTCTAGAATATCTGAAGGCCAAACAATATTCTTACTAGACTTTATTGTTAATTTTTAATTTTCATATATCCAGATTTTAGTAAAGACTATGAGTTTTTTTTTTACGCTTAATAGATCTATGTTTGGCCACTATCTCGCCTGATGTGAAGCGATGATGTGGCCTAAGATGGAGCACATAGATCTAGAGAGAGACGGCAGTTGAGCGGCTGCTCAGACCCGTCTCCCCGATGTTTCACCGAACATCATCCCGAAACACGACTAGGTCGCTTGACGGCATGGCTTTGTTCGGTGGGTGGTATTTTACAACCACGGCCAGAGCCTACCACTCCAAAGCGCGTAAGCGGGTTTCATCACGATGTTTTCCTTCACCGTTTTAGAGCGAGCGTGCAAAATCTGCACTTAACTATAAGTCATTGGTGCAGGGATGATACCCTATTCAAAAGTTGCATGCATCCACAACAAAGGTACAGCAACTATAACTATTCCTAAACCAGAATCTTATACACATATAGAATCTTATACACTGGCTCCGCAAATTCCGCGACACCAACGCTAATTGCTTCTTACGTGATTATAATTAGCGTGTACAGTGAACATTAATAATTCATTAGGTGCGCCCCTCATTTGCTGCGACTTGAGAATCGCTGGTTAACCAGACGAGAGGCCCACTGTTTTTCTAACGGCTTATTTTTTAATTGCATGCTTTTTTATCGATAGCTGTTTTTCTTTTTTGCGATAATTAGGAAATAATTGGACGATTAATTTTAAATTTAGTCTGAAATCAATAGTACAATTCCACCGACTCCACAATATTCGACCTATTGGTATAAAGAATTACACTGTTTGTGCTTGAATAAAATAAAATGAGGAGATTTAAAAATACATATATAAAAACTCTTTATTGTATACCAATTACCAATAACATAAAAAACTATTACAGATAAACCTTATATTTAGGGTAGTACAATGGGAGGTCTTATCGCTTAAAGCGATCTCTTCCAGACAACTTTTGGGTTGACAATATCGGAAGAAAAGGAGTAGGCGGTGGTAAATAAATCAGATTTGAGATGAATTTCCGCAATGTCACGCTCGATTCGATTAGATTTTAATTTAGTGCTATCTAATAAGGTTTTGGCAAGCGTATGGTGCTACAAAAATGTGCACAAACATAGTTGAGGTTTAGTAACGGCACCACTTTCAACGGCAAGGTGACGAGGAGACTTGAAATGATATTTCTGGAAGCGATAAGTTGCCATTTCGGTTGGTTCATATCTACAGAATCTTTTCTTAACTACCTCCCCCTCCCCTCAAATGAATATTATATTATTAATATATAATTTATTCATCAGAAGCCTTAAGTAACAAAGATAACATATAAATTATTTTAAAGCTACATCATAAATGGACTCGAGATGAAATAGTAACGTTAGAAGTATGTAGCCAGATACTTTTACAGAGTCATCTTCACCCCACTATGGGACCACCGTCCACGTTCTCTAGATACAGACCCTCTATTTGGAAGCCAAAAACTATGTACATATAATATAGTAGTAATCTATTCCGTGTACGCGGCATATAATAACCTACTAGCAAAAAACATAATAAAATACTATGCTACTAGGATTTAAAAAAAATTATTAAATAAGAACAATAATTCTAAACTTCTCTAAAAATCTAAAAGCAATGGGTTATCTATCTCAGAAGAGATAATAGTGATGACAAAATCTTCTTTCATACATTTATTCCCCAGCGAAAACCACTATACCTACCTCATTTGCATTTTAAAATTCTCTCAACTTTCTGTTCACGAGACGGTATTTATAATACCGATGTTGTTCTTGAGGCGATGAAGGGTTGCTTGGGGTGGTCAAGTACTACCCCACCCCCAGCCCGCTGCGTAGCTCAGAAAATGTTAAATTACGGTGAAAATAAAAGAAGACAAACTCGACTTTGAGAGCGCTTCGAAGCCGAGCACAGCGAAACACAGAGATACATTCCAAAGATGTTTTCGACACAGAGAACTTTTCTCTATAGATTACTCGACACATAAAGTTGGTGGTTTAATAGATGGAAAAGGTTTGATAGAAGTCTAATGATGTGGTTGAAAGAATGGATCCGTTGAAAGTTTGCGTCATACTTAAAAAGTATTTGTGGAGCTTAAAAAGCTGTGAAGACGCGCTTTGAAAGGAGCTTTGGTGAACTCTGGAGAAAGTCTCTTTTAAATACATTTTGATGAAATCTGGGCTCCTACTACATTGGAAAAGATGCTGCCAAATTTTTATAATAGAAAACCTTTCGAAGTTTAATATTAATTTTGAATGGTATGTACTTAGATCAACTGTTTATTACATTTATACAAATAATGAAAAATACTTGCACCAACGCAACAAGAAATCGCGGGTAAAATTTACACTTAACTCGAATTTAATCTTATTTCTTGTTAGCGAAAGTGGGCAACACTTTTTCTGTTTTTCTGTAAAAACAGTAATATATCATTATTTAAGTAAATAATTATTTATTTTTGTTATTTATGTTATTTCTAAAACACTTGACCGCAAAATAATTAAGGTTAATCCATAACGTTACGTACAATTACCAGCTATCATCGCCCTCCTTAGTTGTCCGAATAATGACAACCTTTGTCCAAAACCTCAAGCTAAAAAAGAAACAAAAAGGTATTGTCTCTGAGCACCTCAGCTCAACGGCTCAAATAATCTGAGAAACTGCGATGCTCTAGTTCTCCCGCTAATATAGAATTACATTTGCATTGTCCGTCTGTCATTGTGGTGTTTCTGAATCTTAGCTGAGAAGAGTCACTTTCATGATGTACAGTTGGTAGCACATTTTTGTAGCGCGTTGAAACTAAATATTCTCATATATTTCTCGTGAGAGTTTAATTTCTGAAACTAGTTCTAAAAATTTACTATTTGGCGCCTTTATTTTAAATCTCTTTTTATTAAAATAAATGTCTGATCAGACATGATCATGCCACTCCCATCGTATACGTTCAACAACCAACTTCCTTACTTATGACAACTGATGACAACGTACACTCGAGAGCAATGAATCCGGGTCACTTAAAGAATCCTAAAAATCTCGGAAACTAAAAATGCTAGGTTAATGCAATAAATTGTATTTAATAGACAATGTAATACTCCTTAAATGAAGGTATTAAAACTTCTTAGTTATTGTAAAGTTATATCATAAAAAAATCAAATTTGAAAAAGGGACTTTCGAAGATGGAACTACGAAATTACAGCATTTGGTTTTGCTTTTGTTTGTAATCTGTCATTTATGTGGGTACATAAACCATGTTGATAGTGCTCTATATTCATTATTCAAGCTGAAATTATGTCGCTTACGCCTGAAGAATGCACCAGAATACTTACAATGCTGGAAACCGGCCGGAGTCAGCGCGATACAGCCAGGACTGTCGGTGTGTCGCTGTCAACAGTACAAAGAGTTCTCCGACGTTACGAAGAAACTGGTTCTAACCTACGCAGACCAGGAACGGGCAGAACCAGGTGTACCACAGCACGAGAAGACCGATACTTGGTGAACACCATGCTTCGAAATCGCTTTCTCACAGGAACTGAACTCACCAATCAGTTTCGACGCCTCGGAGGAAGTAACCCAAGTGCATGGACAGTAAGACGTCGGCTTGCTGAATCTAACTTAAAACCCCTTAGACCTGCAAACGGCCCTAAACTGGAGCGTGGGCATCGTATTTCGAGACTAAGATATGCCCAGAGCCACGTAAATTGGAGTATTGAAGATTGGTCAAAAGTTATGTTCTCCGACGAATCAAAATTTATGCTCTACAAGCACGATGGAAGACACAGAGTGTATCGAAGACCAGGGGAAAGATTCAAGCAAGCATGCATCGAAGAAAAAGTAGCCTACGGTGGTGGGTCTGTACTTGTGTGGGCCGGAATTTCTTCTGAAAGTCGCACAGAGCTGGTGATCATAGAAAACGGCTCTTTAACTAGCGTAAGATATGTGGAAGAAATCCTCAATGATCACGTTGGTCCATTTATGGTCAATTTAGGTGAGGATGCTATATTTATGCATGACAATGCCCGACCTCATACAGGTAGGATTGTGAATGACTACCTTCAAGAGATGAACATTACTCGTATGGAGTGGCCAGCGCGCAGCCCGGATATCAACCCGATCGAGCATGCTTGGGACGAGCTAGGCAGATGCGTAAAACAACGAAACCCTCCCCCAATCACGCTTCGTGAGCTCAAAATTGCTCTCACAGAGGAATGGGAGAATATTCCCCAAAATCGTATAAGGAACTTGGTGTACAGCATGCCAAACCGCGTAAACGCAGTAATGGAAGCACGAGGAGGCAATACGAAGTATTAAAATTCAAGAAAATCGTAATAAAGTTCAAAAATTTCATGTTTCCTATTTTTGTTTTAAGGAGAGATCAGCAGTTTTTTTCTTTATGTAATTTTGTGTTAATAAAATGTATGGTGACTCATATTTTTTTTACTTTCATTTAAGGAGTATTACATTGTCTATTAAATACAATTTATTGCATTAACCTTTCATTTTTAGTTTCCGAGATTTTTAACATTCTTTAAGTGACCCGGATTCATTGCTCTCGAGTGTATATAGGATCGACTAGTAAAAATTGCGAAAACTGCTAAATGGTGTTCAGATAAAATTAAAAAAAATATGTTAATCATGGATATAAAACGGCTATTCACATTATGATTTATAGATGGAACTTCGATTAGGTATATGTTATAGGTTTTTCACAAAAAAAATATCTTTATTGCTTCTGCAAAATTACAAATATGTAGTACCTAGCTTTAACTTTTAAAACTTTCTTACACATGCTATATTTATTCTCAAAAATGAGCAAATCTCAACACTCAAAATAGACAATGGGTTACAAATTACATTCAAAGAAATGCGTGCAATTAATAATTAGCATGTCTATTCTGACAACGCTTGTCGCGACGGGGACTGATGTTTATCTTACACCTGCAAGGCGATGATGGTTTTGCAATTCGTTGCAATTAAACGTCAACGAAAGCTCCGTTAAAATATAAATAAGTTTTGACAATCAAAGTTTGTATCGATATACAAACTATAGACAAAAAAACCGTATTACACAGTAAAATTGAATTGCGTTTATATAACGATTCATAGTACAATTTCGGTTTGTAAATTTGTCAGGTTCGCAACATGCAACGTTTGCTACAGACTTAAATAATCGCTCTGCTGGAATAATGTAAGTTAGGGCAACAAGCAAGTTAACAAACGTCAAAAATGTCAACACATATTGTCATACCAGTCCACATATTACCTGCGCCGTCAGTACTCGTCGCTTGGTTAACCCCAGACTCTGAACTTGATACATGACATTGTCTGCCCTTTACGCACCTTGCTGACACTCCTTTTGTGTTAAAAAGCTTTCTTGGTCGCTTTTTGTGCTATTTTGTAGACGTTCCGCGTGCGTAAACGTGCCTTGTTGACGCTTTTTGAGGTTAAATGTACTTAGATACCTACGTATTTTGTTTTGCGCAGTTTTGTAGTCTTATTTCAATGTAAGAAATGGATCCTAACTAAATGGAATAGTCATTTATTTATGTATTTATTGAGGCACTCAGCAGCGTTAGATGAATTAAATTGAAAATGTAATGACAATCAATTGAGGGAAATACAAAATTGATTATTTTTTAATGATTTTTTTTAATAGAACGTGGTGATTAAATTAATCAATGTGTATGTCATTAGCGGTTTTTATGAGACTTAAGATAATATGCTTATAAGTTCGTTCTTGAACATTGCTATGGTATGATTTTAATATGTTTATAAGTGAACCTATTCAATAAATAAAATTAATATACTTAATTAATCGGTGCTTCTTGTATGAGAAAGCTTTCTTTTATTTAACTTTTTTTAATCTAAAATTTGTCAAATTCATATTCATCATTATTTAGGAACAATTCCATCATTTTTTTATGTAACTGAATGACGAGACGAGCTGGTCGTTTGCCTGATGGTAAGTAATACGCCAGCCAATAACAGCACCACCCAGAATTTTGTTTTGCAAAATCCTGCGCGGCGCTGCACTGCGCTCGTCACCCTGAGACAAGTCGCTGTTGAGTCTCTTAATGCCCAGTAATTACATATAATACATACATACATTACATATATATTACAGTTATACCACAGCATACTCTTAAAATTTCTAAATTTCGAGACCAATATAAATAAGTCTGTAAAGTAAGTCTGTAAGTCAACTTTGCCTGCCCTCTTTGCAGATTGCTGAAGCTAGCATGTAGGTATATAGGCAGTTAAATTCAGTACCTGAAATCACCTAAGTATGAATTCTATTCCTTCCTATAACAATCTCAAAATTATAAAATACCATTTCAAAACAAGAAGTAAAAAATAGCACGACTATCCCCTCGGGCCAACATAATCTATCTAGTACGAGATGGAAGTCACCTCTCCCTTTCACGCATTATTTTTTCTTCTACTAGGTCTAGACTTGGGGGCCCGTCTTACCCCTTTTGGGGGGTACTTGGGGCCCCTTATCTGTAAGTTTGTACAGTGTAGTGGATCGTAGGGGAACCCCTTTAGTGATTCTTGAGTTTTATGTCGCGGTGAAGGTAAGAATTAGATGCAGAAAAATTAATAACGAACAGAAACTGGAAACTACCACAAAAATATGTACATATACAAAAGATTTCTGTGTTTATCTCTGAGTGTTATTAATTAGTTAATTGGAGAGGTATCACATTTATAATTTATTGGAAAATGCGTAATAGTTATTTTTATAACAAATAATTACTAACTAACTAACTAGGGTGGCGCAGTGACCCGAAGTGAGTCTTGGCCTCCGACAATAGAAGACGCCACTTTAGTCTGTCTTGCGCCAATTCCTGCCATTCTTCGACCTGGAGCTCACGCAAGTCCTTCTCCACTTCAAATAATTACTAATTTATAAACAAAACATACATTGTTGTACACTATCGTCTATTTTTTCCAATATCGCACATTCAAAGGTGCTCTGGAAGAGATCGCTGTAACTAAGCGAAACGACTACAAAACTCAACACCCCGGTTTTAGTCATTGTAATAAATGACGTTCATAAGTGCGTCTGTGACGCCATAATTGCATAAACTTTCGAACTTGAGAACATTCTTTATGGTCGTGAATAGAGAAAAAGGTGATAAAAATTGAGATAGAAAAATAAAAATATTTACTTATATCATTTTTCTAACCTATCCCAATTTTTTACACTGCCTACTACACTCGAGTCTAGTTATGCGTGTATGCAAGTTGAGGGTAGGTATATTTTTTTTATTTTCTTCTCCCCCTTGGACGTCTGGTCTTCGTTTTAGCTGAGACTTTAAACGTGCACAGTGCTTCGATTTATACCTAGTATCTAGACGTTTTAAGAAATAGCTTCTTTCAAGTAGGGTTACATTACCCGTGACAATTTTTTGATATGGTTCAAATGGAAAGAAATATATTTTCACTGATATTAAAGAACACATTTACCTACTGTCTCAAAGTAATTGTATAAGTATACTACCTACTAATATATAGCACGTTAAAACGCTAACAAGAATATTATAGATTAAACGGAACAAGCCATAAAATCATAATTACTACTTTTTTACCTATGATGATGCATTCCTAGCCGTTTTCGGCTACGGCGACTGACTTAAGTTAAGTTACTGTACGTGTTTGGTGCTTCCTCACATGACTGACGTATCCAATTTTAGCTGTAAACGTACGATTACATGTGCTACATGTGAGGAAACCGTTCACGTAATTATAAACTATGTTCGAAGGAGGTTTACTTTTGAGGTGGTCTCGTCTCGCATCCAAATCTCTCCTTTGCTTGTTTTCTAATGTGTATTTTGCTGCACTGATTGCCTCCATTCCAAACGATTTTCAGCTTGGGTGTCCAACTTGGTAGACACGATTTCACACCTTTTCATGTGTATCTTAAGCACATGCTTATTTTTTACCTATATTTAATAAATAAAGCATGGTATCATCATAATTAGCCCATCACTTTCCAATGCTGGGACACGGGTCTTTTCTCATAGAGAGAGTATGGGCTATAATCCAACATGCTAGCTCAATGCGGGTTGGTGGATGTCACATGTCCTTGAATTTTTTGTGATAAATTCTTTGACATGCCGGTTTTCTCACGATTTCCTCATTCGTATCTATTATGTTAAATAAAAATGAAATCAAAAGTATTTTCAAACAATCATAAAGATGTCCAAAGATAAACAAGTCACAGATTAAATAAAAATCCACAAAAGCATTAAATTCAAAAACTCAATCCTTAAAACTATCGAGCATCCGGCATTCCGCAAATCATCGATTCTCAGAAACACCGAGAGCCCTATTAAAACTGACGATGGAAAATAAAAAATCCACAGGCCTTCCCTAAGATTGACAGACGGAAGGGTTGGGGGGTGGGAAGGCTATAGGGGGTGAATTGAAAGAGAGTGGAAAAAATTATACGTGGCGAGTGACGCATCTTAACTTCCGAGGTCCCGAGGTGGTTTGTGGTTGGCGAGTGGTCGGGATAGTGGACCTTGAAATACTTCACTGGTGGTAGGTTCTCGTATGCGAGAAGCCGTCTGGGTGGGTAGGTACCACCTTTTTGCCAGTTATTCAGCCGGCAAGAAATAGTGCGCAAGCGTTACTGTGTTCCGGTTTGAAGGGCATTGAAGCCAGCGAAATTACTGGGCATTATGAGACTCAACAGCTAATTGTCTCAGGGTGACGAGCGCAGTGCAGCGCTGCGCCGGATTTTGCAAAACAAAGTTCTGAGTGGTGCTGTTATTGTTATGAGCTGGCGTATTGCTTACCATCAGGCAAACGACCAACTCGTCTTGTCATTCAGTTACATAAAAAAAACATGCCATCAGGAATAAATTTTCCTCTTGTCCACCACTGGGGCAAAAAACTAGGGGATATCAGATACAACCCAAAGATTTATGCGTGTTTTTTATAAAGTGAGGTCATACGGCACAGGGATAATTGTATGATCTCATAATGAAATCTATTTGCTGTCCAATACAATTAGAAATTAATTAATATATAAAAAAAAACTTTGAACAAAAAAATAATAATAAATGAAACAACTTAAACTTGATCAACTAGATCGACTGAATCAATTATTATTAGAAAAAAAAGTATTGGATTAATTTTGAAATTTGTGCTGAGTTATAGTCCCTTTTGGCACCACAAACTCCATCTATCCATATCCGTATTTCGTATTGCCTTGTTTTGTTATAAATATTCCTTCTCTCTGTTTTTGTATTTTATCTTACGTGCATCTTTTTCATTTATTTCTTTGTGGTTGACGAATAAATGTTTTTTCTTTCTTTCTTTCTTTTCTTTCTTTATAACAATGGCTTGTGTAGTGTAGCGTCAGTATTTTTCTGAATAAACAATACAAATTATTTACACCGCCGACCTCTCTCACTCTGGTAGTTCAAACTCATATTCATATAGTTTATTAGCTCTCAGTAGTTCTCAGTCTCAGTAGTTAGTCTAGTAACTCCATCCAAGGAGGTCGCTTTTAGCGATAAGTCCACCCATTGTATTAGTACAGTAGTCGTGCACCTATTGATTCCTTTTGTTTGTTGTACAATAATGCATTTTGTGTTGTATTGTATTGCACAAATTTTATCCTATAGGGATATTAAATACTATTTGTGATAAATAATAAGGAACATTAAATTAGTAGTTCCGTACTGCAGAACCATAAACACCATGACAACCGATCTATATTGATTTTGGTTCATTCACATCATTCCAGTAGCAGATGGTCTCGCGATGCAAACGAGCCTTTCCAGCTAGTTTCAGGCAGCTAGTGTAATTAATTGTTGTCTGGAAGAGTCAGTCCTACTGAAAGGAATCATTGCATCAGTCTTTGAAAAGAATAGAGTCGACGAAATTACAAAAAAATCATGAACAGTATTTTAAAATCTTGGTACATTTTATTATTACTGAGGGAGTCATAAACATTAAATTAATTTAGTATACAATAGAGGAAAAAGGACAAGGTTTGCTAGGCGACCTATTTTAAAGTCAAAACTATGAATTCGGATCCACGGAAGTTTTAGATAGTAAGTACGGTAATTTACGTTAGTAAAATGCAAAGAAGCCCACCCGCACGTGCCAAAAGAAAAAATCCAGACTACACAATTCGTACAAAAAAGAAAAAATAGAAAAAGGAATCTAACCTCATTGGCAATGCTACCATAATTAAGAAAAAACATATCAACTCCTTGCAGTTTCCTAAGTATGAATTATGCCGGTCGGTGTATTCGTTAAGGGGCGGATCTATTCATTCTTTTTGTCCGCTGCCAGCAGTTAAGGAGGTCCGCACTCCGTGCTCCGTGGGGGAACCCCCTTTCCCCCACCTCGAGAATATTTTTTTCTAGACTCTCGACGACGGTGAAATCGACACACTTGCTGGTAGTTTGTTCCGCTCGTTGCGAATGATAGTTCGAGTGAGCTGAGCCGATGTCGAGTTTTTTAGGTTATTATTTTTAATTTGGAAGCCCTTTTTGAGATCAAAGGTGATAGTTGCAATGGATTTTTTGGAGATGCGTCAGAAAATACCACAGTGGCTTTTATAACCACTCCAATTTCAAGGAAAATGTATGGGCTACAAACTCAGTTTAAATTAATTGTCTAAAACCTATACTTAGTTTATTTATGTAGCCATATGTATATTATATTTTATATCATATGTAATCCCTTAGTATATCTATTATAATTTCTATCAACGCCGTAGGACGTATGTTACGTAACGTAAAGTAACATATGTATGTTACAATGGGCGGTCTTATCGCTTCAAGCGATAAGACCGCCCATTGTAAACATTTAACTTGTACTAAATTTCTATGTTTAAAGTGAAATAAAAAGTGTTATTTATGTATCTATCTATATGTATATTTCAAAAAATGCTTCAACTCTACAATTAAAGTTCCAAAATTTTCATTTGTTTTCCTGATCGGGAGTAGATATCTTGTTTTTGCTGAAGTATAAGGTATACTTATACCAATGGATCGATAAAACATCGAGTTTCCATCGTCACTACCTCGTCTCTAGCAGCCACGGACCTCGCAAGACGGTAATGCAGTGAATTCCCTCTTTGACTCGCTGCACTCTCGAGAATTCTTCACAGCGGGTGGCGCCAAGATGTGTTTCTTCGCTATTTGACTTTTTAAAGTGTTAAATTTTAATTGACTGTAAAATCTTAGCATTAACTTAAGGCTTTTTTTATGTAACTGAATGACGAGACGAGCTGGTCGTATGCCTGATGGCAAACAATACGCCAGTCCATAACAATAACAGCACCACCCAGAACTTTGATTTCCAAAATCCTGCGCGGCGCTGCACTGCGCTCGTCACCCTAAGACAATTAGCTGTTGAGTCTCATAATTCCCAGTAATTTCGCTGGCTACAATGTCCTTCAAACCGGAACATAGTAATGCTTGCGCACTACTGCTTGGCGGCTGAATAACAGGCAAAGCGATGGTACCCACCCAGACGGCCTCTCGCATACGCAGCTTGAACGCGACTATTTTTCTTTTACATTCCAAGCAATAGCAAGTAAGATACCTTTCATAACGTCTATTTAGTATTAAAAAAAGGAATAAACGTAAAAATATTTACCTCTTTGCGTAAACTCTTCATTTTTTCCAGCTTCTGTGGTCTCCATGGCAGGTTGGTTCAAATCTCATACACTACCGAGGTTGCGGGTTCGATTCCTGCGACGGGACCATTGTTTGTGCACAGAAAAAAGCGCAAGCATTTGTTTCGTGTCTGGGTGTTTTGGGACGATGGTCCTCGTAGTTCCTGGTACTAGGTACAGGGAATCCTAGTTAGGAGCCAGGGGGCCTACTCCGAGTTGCTTTCGTTCTTTCGTTCTTGCGGACTAAAAGAGACACTCTTACGCCTGTTGCATAGCGCTGTCCCTTTCATCCGACAGAACAAAGATCGTAATTACTTTTTCAGAATACAGGCCCAGGATCTATGTGTGTGATCGTTGGACCAATTTTTTACTTGTTTTTTTATTTTTACGTAGATTCAGAACAACAATTATACCTATCAGTTTATAGATTGCATTTAGGTAGATACACCATTATTTTTCCCTTTATTTTAAATACATATACCACATAATATACCTACCTATACGGAAAAAATATCAATCTTTATGAAATATATTATACATTACCTAAATATCGTCTGATAAAAACATGACTAATTTGCCGTATTTAAATGGCATAAACAAAAAAATACCATCTGACCTAACTAGCTTCAGATAAACAAATTTAATTAAGTGCCAAATGTTTTATTTTATTCGGGAAACTAACAGCTAGTTATAAAACATTGATAATTTAACTAAATACTTATGGCTTATTAAAAGATTCCAGTTATGGTCCATAAAATATTTATTTACTCTCTGCCGGCATCTGTGTTTCCGGATAGCTATAGATAATCTGGGTGTCTTTAAGACAAGAGTGAACAGGTTTCGTCTAGGCGAGCGTGCTACATCTTCGACCGCATCGTCACTTAACAACAAGTGAGACAGCGGTCAAACGCAAGCCTATAAATAGTGAAAAATAAAATATTCTAATTTTGTTTTTCCTTGAATTCAGTCAAAACCTAGGAAAATCTTTGATATTTAGTAATATCTCGATGTGCAATGTATTACTTCACGCGTTTTTTAGTCTGTGCATCTTAGAAATACATGGTAATACGTGGTAATACGTGATAATACATGTTAATACGTGGCGACACGTGGTAATACGCGGTAATACGTGATTATACTTGGTAATATGTGGTAATACGTGGTAATACCTGGTAATACCTGGTAATACTTGATAATACTTAGTAATGAAAATACGTGGTAGTAATAGGTATGTTATTGAAAACCTATTTTGTAGGAAGTATAACTTTAATTTCTATGATTGGATCTTCTAGTACTAGCTGTTATCCGTAACTCAGTCCGCAATGTATTCGGTTTATATTTTGTTCCCTAAGGAACTGTTTACTTTTCCGGGATAAAAATATGTTATATAGCCAGTATGTTAAATCTGTTAATACAAGATATAAGATATATCTATTAAAATTTCACTAAATTCCGTTAAGCCGTTACAGCGTGAAGTTGTAACAACACACTTACTTATAAACCTTCGCATTAATAATATAAGTGCTTTTTATGAAACCGAGTAATGAGACTATCAAGTCGATCGCCTGATGGTAAGCGCCACGCCTGCCCATAACAATTGCAATGCCACCCAGAACTTTTAATACTTTAAAAAGCACTGCCGTAGCACTGCATTAAGCTCATCACCCCGAGACATCAGACATTCTCATATGCCCAGTAATTTCGTTGGCTACAATGCCCTTCAAACTGGAACACAGTAATGCTTGCGCACTACTGCTTGGCGGCTGAATAACTGGCAAAGCTGTGGCACCTACCCAGACGGCCTCCCGCATACGAGAGACCTACCACTAGTAAATTGTGATGTGTGTGTGATTTCGACAAACACACAGACCGGTTAAACTATACGACAATCTTAGAACATCAAATCGACTCGAAACTTACCCTAAACTCCAATAAAACCGAGATTAAGCAACTAAACTTAAACATAGCGGACAAGATCTCCCCGTCTTAATCTCGACAGTAACTTAACTGTAACTTAACCTGACTTCCGGACAGTTAGTGCTAACTTGACTGGGCAACTCGTGTTAAAGATAAGCCGTTGCTTAGTTCTAACTTAAGTTGTAAGAGCGGAGCCCGACTAGGATCTCCAGATTCTAGTCAAAAGTTAGACATGTCTGTGGAGTTTTGTTTATAAATAATAAATGTTCAAAAATTTACATATAAAGTTGTACATCTCTTTACTAATAACCGTTGATTGTTAATCCATATTAATATACTTATCTTAATCTTTTCTTTACCACTTTGTACCAGTTATTCAGCCGCCAAGCAGTAATGCGCAAGCATTTTGGGCATTGTAGCCAGCGAAATTACTGGGCATTGTGAGACACAAGAGCTAATTCTCTCAGGGTGACGAGCACAGTACAGCGCTGCGCAGGATTTTGCAAAACAAAGTTTTGGGTGGTGCTGTTATTGTTATGGGCTGGCGTATTGCTTACAATCAGGCAATCGACCAGCTCGTCTCGTCATTCAGTTACATAAAAAAAAACTTTAACTTTATATCTTAATCTTCTCAATATTATAAAGAGATAAAGTTACAGCGATACAAATAATGAAGTGTAGTCTAAATAGATATATTTGGTATTTCTTTAAATTAATTATAACTTGGAAGTCATAATAAACCTTCATTTTATTTGTATATGTTTAATAACTAAGTAAGTTTATATATTATATGTAATTAATAATCTTTAAATGCTCTGTTGAATTCTGTATAGTTGCAATGAATGAAATGAAATTGTTTACTTGCATGATACATTGGTATTAATTACAATTATTATTTTTGTGATGGCAACTTTATTTGTGATACACGAAGCGGGAATGTGAGTAGGTACATTGTGATCCACTTTTGTTTAGAACGTCGAATAAACATCTTAAAAATATCTTTGTGTTCTGGCTGGTTTTATTAAGCTATTGCATAGCTTCTATCGCGGGCCTTGAGCGTGGAGACCGAATCCAGAAATTCCGTAACGAAAATAACCTAACACCCCCCACTCCGAATGCTATGCAATAGCTTTACCGCGGCAGTCTCCGAGTGCCACACGTCTTTTTTTTTCAATGTCATGATATTTCAAGTTACAAATTTAAGCGTATTTTAATTGATTTTTATTATGTGTATACGAGGTTTAAAAGTGCATTGTTTGTGCCTATTTAGTAAATATCTTTTGACTTTTGAATTTTATTCAGGTCTAGACGCACTATCCAGTTGCAAGTGAAACAAGTTGAACCATAAACGCTATCAGAGATCAAAACCCACTTGCGTTGTTTGAAGCACACGATTTGGCGATAAGTATCCTTAGAGCACGCGAAATTTAAACGCCTTTACCCTCCATCTGATTCGTTAGAGGGTTTAAACGTAAAATGGTGATTTTACTAAAACACTTTTTTTATGGAACTGAGTAATGAGACGAGCAAGTCGTTCGCCTGACGGTAAGCGCCACGCCTGCCCATAACAATTGCAGTGCCACCCAGAAATTTTAATACCATGAAAAGCACTGCGTAGCACTGCATTGTTCTCATATGCCCAGTAAGCAGTAGCCCGTAGTCTAATACTTCGGATTCATTTCATTCTACTAGCGCCCGGCTCCTGAACGCCTTGTCCTAATAATATCTTAGCATCCTATCCTATTCAATCCTATTTCAATCCAAAAATCGTGAGGAAACCGGCATGTTCAAGAATTTATCACAAAAATTCAAGGGCATGTGACATCCACCAACCCGCACTGGGCCAGTGTGGTGCATTATGGCCCATACTCTCTCTACGAGGGAAGGCCCGAGTCCCAGCAGTGGGAACATAATGGGCTTATGATGATGATGATGAAGGTAAATGATGGTTCTAACTTTCCAACACTCTTTAAGGTATAATATTTTCGTGAATCTTGCCTCTCTGTCTTAACCAATAAATTAAAGCAATCTTAATTCAAGGCCAGCTTTATGATTTATTAGGTTGTTATTGTGAATAATAAATATACCTACTGCGAGAAATAAAGCTATAAAATTTTTCTTTATTAAAACACACAAATCCTACTATTTTACTTATATTATAAAGTTTTTGAGGATGGATGGATGACGCCAAAATTACTGAACGGATTTTAATGAAATTTTGTAACTAGAGATCCTAGAATAGAATTCTCTCATAAAATTTTCCAAACAACAACAAACTTTCTTATTTATAATATTATCTGGGTGTTGTGGGACCATAGTCTTAAACGTCTCTAGTTCCCTAGATACAGGAAATCCTATTTAGGGGCCATGAACTTCGATCATGGGTCTATATGATCGAAGACCAGGATCTATGTATGTATCTAATAAAAAAACAAAAAACCTTGTTGCAGTATCAACGCACCAAATCTGCCTTTCATACTCTCTCTACGCGCCATTTTTCCGTAAAGAGAGTGTACATGTCAACGCCTAGTCAATTGTGCAACATAAAGACAATTATACACTGTATCTCGCAAATTAAACACATCCAAACGAAGTAATTAACACTCGCGTTTAATCAGGAAGCGCGCGAGGATGTGACGCTATAGATTTAACCTTTGCCACATCCTATGTCTTAGTACCATACGTATGGTATACCATAATTGTACGAAGGAAACGTTGACTCACTGGCCTTAATTATCAGTCTAAATTATTAATTAGAATGCGGCGCTAGCGGTCCCTTGCGATGTGACTGACTCATCGAAATCTCGAAATCTAGACGTAAATAAAATAATTTAAATATTTGAATGAGTAACGCGTTGTCTAGTCTGACTTGTGTAATTCTTTAATTAGTAATGAGTAACTGAGCTGTAGGTATTTTGGATGCTGTGTTTATATTAATTCTCATTCATGATTGTTGGTCAAAACAAAGCTTTTTAAATTGCCTTCCTTTTCGTCGCAAAAATTGATTTTTTTTACTGAAGGTGTTTTGTGGTTTTTTTTAATGGCCGAAACATTCCTTGTCCTACATCTGTTGCAATAAATAAAGAAATAAAAATAAAATTACATTGTACTCTTATTTTCTTATTAACCGATTTCAAAAAAAGGAAGAGGTTAGGATTCGATGTATTTTTTTTTACGTTTGTTTCCTCAGAACTCCGTCATTTATAAACCGATTTGGAAAATTCTTCCGTTGGGTCCAGTATAGTTTTAAGGTGGTCCCATATAAATTTCATGGATATTCGACCTTGGACTTCGAAGATACTTCAGAATAGAAATCGTTTTTTTTGTTATATAAAATGAATTATTAACTCCTCGATACAGCTTTTTAGACGACCCCTTAGAGTTACCCTTCTCGTTCCTGAAAAGCATCATATACACTCAAACATTTACGTGAAAAGATATTGAGAATCATATTGTCATATTGTCTTTGGTTGCGTTTCAAAAATGCCTTTTAGGAAAAGCTCTGTCTAAAGCAACAAAAACCAAATAAGTTAAAATTGTTCTCACAAGATATAATTTTACAAGTTTTTTTGTCCCTCAGACTTTAAAGAAACTAATTACTTCATCCCTTCATTAACTAACTCCAATTGCGTTAATAGGTTGCCGTCATATAAATTTAGCTCGTCTTTCATGAAACTGAAAAACGTGTTAATTCCAGCGCACCTCGTCACTTCGTCGATTAACTAGAGTATCAGACGGAAGTTGACTTTGTACCAATTAGTTGGTCTAGTTACCTTAATTCTCTATTATTAGTTGTGTCTCTTTTACCTACGTAAAATACAAAATAACTTTACTGTAAGGTCAGAGGCAGAACGTCGTATCCCTCAGATTATTTGTATTCAAAGTTCAAAGTTCAAAGTTCAAAACTTCTTAATACAATCTTCATTGACGCATTTTGTAACGTCAATTATTACAATGAGTCTACCACCGTATCCGGAAGATACCACTATCTAGATAAGAGACTGAGGAGCATTTTTGTTTGTTTTCACAATGTTAGGTTTCTTATGTGCCGGTTGGCTACTCGGCAGAAGCGGAATGTTCTTTATGTAATTACTAAAGGTATTGTATGCTTTTTCATTAAAAAAAAATCACACTCAATTCGAATATACTTTTGTGAGCACCGTTGTAACTATTCCGAAAGAAGAAAATGATTTGCTCGAGTGGGGCTAGAGCTGCAACTTTGGAATATCGTTCCAACGCGTAACCAACTTCGCCATCGAAGCTCTGACCTTGGCTCAGGCCAGCTCGAACATTCTTGTTATTTTTGTCCTGTCTTATGATTGGTGATTCTTGTAGAAGTGTACGTCAGATGGTATACGGAAAATAGATAAATATTAAAAGTTGAAATCATATTGCATAATTTGTTAAAATTATCTATAACTCTGCGCCCCACGGTTTTCTAGCATAAAAGTCCCGGGAGTAGCCTATGTGTTAATCCAAGGTAAAAACTATTGAGCCGTTACAGCGTGAAGTAGTAACAAACACACTTACAATCTCTGGCATTAATAATATAAGTGTGGTTAGTGTGATATGACTAGTCAATATTTTAGATGATTACAGAAATACATTAGAACGCTGATAAACAAAGTTCTCCTAACTTCAAAGTCTATGTCTCTTTATTCATTTTTGGCATCACAGATGCACTAATGAATGTAAAATTATCACCAAGACTCTGCCACCGTCTACTCAAAAGATACGGCAAGAACGGAGAGGCATTTTTTTAGAGATTTTTTCTTATGTGCCAGTTGGCTACTTTGCAGAGGTGGAATCTTCCAAGTATTTTTGTCTTCCATATAATTACTAACAGTGTAGTACTTTTTCTCATTTGAACAGTCTTTACGCGTAATTTGAATTTACTTTCTGTGAGCTCCGTTATACATTTTGGAATATTATTATAAAAACGGCAAGTGTGGCTCAGTGGGAGCACGTACGAATTTCCATCCGACGCACCCGAGTTCGAATCCCACTGGCCCCGCACCACTGTTCTGTGCGGATTTAACAATCGCCCTAAAAACGGTGAAGGAAAACATCGTGAGGAAACCGGCATGTTCAAGAATTTTTCACAAAAAGTCAAGGATATGTGACATCCACAAACCCGCTCTGGGCCAGCGTGGTGGATCATGGCCCATTTTCTCTCTATGAGAGAAGGCCCGTGTCCCAGCAGTGGGAACAGGCTGATGATGATTATAAAAACGTACGCACTTCAATTACCAAGTACACGTCAGTGGTGTACAAAATTAAGACACCCATGCTTACAACGGCTACACAACAACAAAACTGCACAAAACGAATGTCTTTCTCAACTACATAACTTCAGAAGCCGGGTAACACCGCCAATAATTTCCGCGAACTCCCCGCCGCAGCCCCGAGCATTTGAGCCCAGTTATTACCCGATATTACACTTAGGAACAATCGCTATAACTGCAAGGAGAACTTAGCCCGTTACATATGCATGCAGTTTCTAGTTCGTCGCAATATGAAGAGAAACGGTATGTCAACAAGGTACACAGCTCGGACGTGGCATGTGTAAATGTATTTCAGTTACTTTTATTGACTGTCTTTTATTTTAAATGAATATCCTGTCAATTGCTACTTTATCAGATTCTTAAAGGACTATTATTAATTTTTTTTATTGTTCTTTTGTTTTTGTTTGTTGCTGTTTTGTCCAACTTGACGTACAAGATGTTCTTTCTTCAATACAAACTAGACTGTCTTAACTGATATCTGCTGAATTAAATTGTTGACTGTTACGGCTAAAATGAAATGTTTTTGTTTCGTAAGACCGAGATATTCAAAGGCAAATCTGACCGTCTTAAAAGTAACGTATGTATGAAGTTAAGATACTGTTAGCACACGCACGTTGTAGCACGGTCATTCGTAACCAAAGTACGAAGTACGAACACACGGACAGATGTGACAGCTAACAGACAAGCTAGCTTATACCTACTTGTAAGTTTGCGACGCGATGTGAACACAATTACAAGTTGCGATTAGAAACGCAAGTGAGACTTTGGAGATAGTCGTATAGTTTTAGAGTGACGCGGAATACGCTAGCATTTAGGTACGAAGCTTTGGTTTAACTGATTGGTTAGACCTTCGAGTGTATTTTAATCTCAGCTATTTAATTTAATCTAATTTATTTTTTCAAAAATAAATATTAGTCTTAGATTACAATATTTTCTCCCAAGTTTCAAAAATTAAATAGAAACTGGATTGTTTCATTACTAACCATTTTTACTTTGCTTTTATTTGTTTTTTTAGTATTAATATATAGCAGAACCTCTACGACATCTGCTAAAATAAAATAAAAAGCAATAACTCTACAAATTGCAACTCACAATTTAGTGAACTACAACAATAATCAAATATTTCTTTATAGTAGGTATGCAAACTTCTTTCCATTACACTCAACTTGCTTATCAATCTATCGATCTTGCTTTTACGATTTTGCTGTACATTCTTCCTGACCGTGTGACACCTAGGTAACTGCGATCGCATTGAGACTTCAGTATACTTTGGACGGCGGCCAGCAGTCTTTTTGGCTTCAAGATGTCGTTTGCACCAACTTCTGTGACATAACAGTGGTATTTCTATTTGAAATTGTTCGGTAATCGCTTTGGCTGTGTGTTCGTATGAGTTTTGAAGGAAAATGTAGGCATTTGGAGCTTGGAATGAAAGTTTAAGTGTAAGTTTGGAAACGGCTCGTATTATTCGGAGTAGTTCTATTATTCAAGCTGTATAAAAGTACTAATAGCACTAGCAGGCTGTCTCTACTACCTACTGACATTTTTTTTCACCAACGATCAACTATACATAACTAGATCCTGACCAATAACGAGGATTCCCTGTATCTAGGGAACTTCTTTTTACGAGGATAGATTTGTGCATGTATTGTGGGACTATTGTAGATCCTGTGATTGTTTATCAAAGGACATGTTAGCAAAACAACACCCACACAAACACATTCTCATATTTTTTTATATTTGTCCCTTAGTGGGCATCGTTTTTTTATGGAGCTGAATGATGAGACGAGCAAGTCGCTTGCTTGATGGTAAGAGCCACGCCTGCCCATTACAATTGCAGTGCCTCCTACAACTCTTCACACCATAAAAAGCACTGCGTAGCACTGCATTGCGCTCATCACCCCGAGACATCAGAGAAGTCTCATATACTTAGTAATTTCGCTGCCTACAATGCCCTTCAAACCGGAATGCCTGCACTACTGCTTGGCGGCTGAATAACTATCAAAGCTGTGGTACCTACCCAGACGGCCTCGCATACGAGAGACCTACCACGATTAAACTGCAACCTTCTGCAACCTGCAAGCCACTACACAGAGACTGTCCTTATTCTACAACATAACCGAACCATTCTAACTATATCCTAATCTGTGCCCAGCACTTGAGCAATCCATCCTGTTTAGGGTTCCGCGAAGAACGGAACAGTAAATTGGTTGGACTAAAGAGGAAACAATCTTGTACGCGTACCGCTTGGGACGGAACACTAGTCAATCTCAGCTCCGGTGGTACTGCTGGGTATACTGTGGCATAAGCGTAGGATGCATTGGGGAGCGCTGTCCTTATTACTTGAGCTATCCTATCCTATTTTAATATTATAAATGCGTATGTATGTATTTATGTATAATTGTAAATGTATATTATATATAGATAGATAGATAGATAACACTTTATTGCACTTAAAAAAGAAAACATAATATACAGTTGGTAACACATAATCAATAAGCACAATAGGCGGTCTTATCGCTAAGCAGCGATCTCTTCCAGACAACCATAGGGTAAGGAAAACAACACATAAAATAGGATAGTGTGCAGTAGATAATAAGTAGAAAATGCTTTTAAACTAAAATGGTTAAAATATGATATACATATATATATATATATATATATATATATATATATATATATATATATATGTATATATATATATATATATGTATATATATATATATGTATATATATATATATGTATATATATATATATATATGTATATATATATATATGTATATATATATATGTATATATATATATATATATATACATATAGATATACAAATATATATAGATACATTT
Source organism: Petrophora chlorosata (assembly GCA_951640565.1). Classification (NCBI taxonomy): domain Eukaryota; kingdom Metazoa; phylum Arthropoda; class Insecta; order Lepidoptera; family Geometridae; genus Petrophora; species Petrophora chlorosata. The sequence goes on from OX621207.1 coordinate 5,149,570, forward strand.
ATACATAAATACATCTATATCTATATATATAATTCATTTAAGTGTAAAATCATTTACATTCATCCTACTTAGTAGCACACTATCTTCTTTAAAATGTTGTTTTCCTTACTCTACGGTTGTCTGGAAGAGATCGCTGCTTAGCGGTAGGACCACCTATTGTATTTAGGTATAGGAAATTTTATATTACCAATCTGTAATTCTGTTTTTTTTTTAGTGCAATAGTTTTATCTATCTAAATGCTAAATGCTGTGTGTATGTGTCTGTGTGCGTTTATCAGCACTTAGAATAGAAGACAAAGATGCATGGAACATTCCGCTTCCGCCAAGTAGCCAACTGGCACATAAGAAACATAATATTGTCTAAAACAAACACAAAAGATTGTAACAAAAATTCTAAAAATATGCCCCTCAGTTTCTTGCCGTATCTTCTGAGTAGTGGTTCTTTTTCCGATACAGTGGTCATTGTAATAATTGACGTTCATAAGTGCGTCTGTGATGCCAAAATGAATAAAGAACTTTGAACTTAGCCCCTAACAACTGAACGGATTTTGATGAAGTTTTGTATGTACGTTTTCTAAATCTTGTACTAGGACATAGGATACTTTTGATATGTTACATTTTTACAGGATGTGTTTTTTATCATAATATGAACATTCTTTTCTGCACGTAGTAGTACACAAACTTAATGAAGTCCTTTGGGCACAATATGATGTATAAATTGAACTATTTTAATAAAAGCTTTGCCAGCTATTATGCTGCCAAGCAGTAGTGCACAGGCATTACTGTGTTCCGGTTTGAAAGGTTTTGTAGCCAGCGAAATTACTAGGCATATGAGACTTAATATCTGATGTCTCACGGTGATGAGCGCAATGCAGTGCTCCGCAAGCCTTTTTATAGGATTAAAAGTTCTGAGTAGCACTGCAATTGTTATGGACAGGCGTGGCGTTTACTATCAGGGGAACGAATTGCTCGTCTCATCGCACAGTTGAATCAAATAAGTTTTTGTTGAAAAATATATTTTCCAAGACGACCTTTTAAAATGCTGATTAAAATGAGCCCAAACACTAGTAGTTTAAGATTATCCGCCAAGGAGTTCCATTACCCACCTTCAATCTTCATCATCAGATCAGCTGGCTGTCACCAATAATATTGCATCGGAATTTGACAAGCATGCAAAATTTCAACTCCGTACGATAAGAGGAAGTCGTTCTTCAGCTTGCAAGATTTGACTCAAACATTGCAAGTTAAATAAAAGCTTGTAAAATGAACTATTTTGATAAATAAATTAAAAAAAGTTAGAGTTCCGTCTTGTATCTCTACCCTAAAATAATTACAAGAGGAAGAGACAATTGTATGCAAGTGGAAGTGGAGTAAGCACAAGTTGTTACAAGGTAATGCTTGTTGTGACGGCCCGTCCGCGCTACTCGCTAGGATGTCTCTATTAAACCAATTGGTAGAGCACTTGTGTACCCTTTACTTTAGTTTTGACTCTACAATTTTAAAGTTTAAAATTTATCTTTAAATTCTACAATTTAGTCTAAATTAATAACAATAATAATACCGGTTCTCATCTATATAAATTCACCTCAATAGCGCAATCATAAATAATTTCCATATTTATTTATTTAATTTTGTTTGGGGGGCTAACATCTGTTGTTACAAAACAGTTTGACAAATTAATATAAGAAAAGCCAATTAGAAGCCTCCGCAAATAACAATTAAATAGAAATAAAGAATTTTTACAGAAAAAAGAAATAAGAAGTGCGAGATGGCACCATGCAATGCCATTTACAAATTAGAACGGTTAGGTAGTGATGACGTTAGGGTTGTATTCATCGCAGCCAGACTGCTTGTGAAAAGATCGATATTGGAATGCTCAGACTTCAAAATCTTATATCTTTAATAATAGTCCTCGCACTTTTCGTGCGAGGCGTTTGTTGTGCGAGTTCCTACACACGAGCTTGGGACCTTCACTCAGGAGGTTTTTTGGCCTAAGGGTGTACTGTACAGAAAATTCAGAGGCAGGCTACTGGGAGATACCACCAATCTCCAGAGCGGCGCGACGTATATTACGTGCTCAATAACAGCAGTTCCTATGAATTTTATAAAATATATGTATGTTAGTCTGTAAGGTATTTATAATATGGGCCTTTGATGTGTTTACTTCTAAATGCTATGTTATTATTGCCTGAATTAAATAAATAAATAAAAATATCGGGGCTGTCTTTGATTGCATCTTCTTAATGATGCACTTCGAAACAGTCCCCGATAAGTGTTGCCCATTACATATCTAAACTAAATGCTCTAAGAGGCCTCTACGTTTGGACTCATGTTCCAAAAGATGAACCCGTGAAGACCCGTGAGAAAGAGCGACATAATAATAACACTTCTTTAATTCAGGTAACTTAAAAAAACAGTAGTTACAATAGTGGCTAAAGTAATTCTAAGACCCATCATGTTAGTTACCTTACTCCTCCGAAACGGCTTTACTGATTTTTACCAAATTTTATATGCATATTCAGTAGATCTGAGAATCGGCTACTATCTATATTTCATACCCCTAAGTGATAAGGGTTTTGTTCACCCTTAACATTTTTTTTATATGGCAAAACAACGTTTGCCGGGTCAGCTAGTATTATATAATTATATACCTTTCAGACAAAATATAATATTTAATAATTCTAAGGCAGCACTCGTATCCTAGCTCGCCTAGCCATTCGTAACAAATTTTCTAGGTTAAGCAACGTTCGCAATGGACACCACTTGGATGGGTGACCGTTTGTGTGGTATTTCCATCTGAGCGCTACCGTGCTTTGGAGGGCACGTTAAGCCGTCGGACCCGGTTGTTGTCTTTGGACAACATTCGTTAGGTCATGTCGGAGGCCTTCGGTCGGTCTAAAAACTCCGACACCAGGGTTAGCCACGCATCCACAAGAGAGAAGAAGGAGTAGTCTAAAATGTGTCCCATAAAGTTTTGACTCTAGATTTTTTAACCTATTGTGTCCCACTGCTGGGCAAAGGTCCAGCATTTTAAAGTTAAAAATCTACCTTAAAGATTTGACTCTACAATTTTACATTTTAAAATGTATCTTATAAAACTTTGAATCTAGAATTTTGTAGAGTGACATTTATCTTATAAAGTTTTGTAGGTGTGTATGTAAGTGAACTTTAAAATCCGCACATAACTTAAGAAAGTTATTGGATTTGAACTCCAGTGTGTAGGATCGAAAGTCGCACAAGCTACTACTAAGCCACACTCGCTACCGATATCTGTTATGACATATTATTTCCTTGTAAAGGCAACAATCTATAACTACCCCTAGGGATAGAATTTGTTGTTTTAACTTTAACCCCTAAACAAAGCACTCATCCCTTTCTCTATTTCTCTATCTTTAAACTAACATCATTACGAAAAAAAACAGATTGTTTGCTTTTCAAACAAATCAGTCATCGTCAGTAATAAATTATTTATTATCAGAAACACGTGTTTTGCCAACACCGTGCTAACGACTTGTATGCCATTAAATCCCTTGGGACTAAAAAGGTTATTTTAACTCCTTATCAACAGGAAACTATTGAATTGCTTGCAAGTCGAAGCGTGTAAGTATTTATATTTACTGATATTTTAAATGTGATTGTTTGTTTGTATGTTGTACATCTATTTGAAATCGAATTTCCCACACTCTCACATTTAAAACATTACAAGCATCGAGTATGTATATATGAATTGTTAGTAGTTATTATTGTTCCTAATTTTAAGGTATTCAATTCAATTCAAAAGTTCTTTATTTCAATTTTGTCGTCACAGACGCACTTATGAACGTCAATTTTTACAATGACTCTACCATACTTGACACATTATACTTGATGTACTCCCGAAGGAAGAGTCCTGGGGGCCTACTCCGAGTTGCTTTCATTATTTCGTTCGTGCGGACTAAAAGAGACACTCTTATACCTGTTGTATAACGCTGTCCTTTTCATCCGACAGACCGACGATCGTAATTACTTTTTCAGAGTACAGGCCCTGGCTCTTATAGTACAGGTTTCAAGCCTAGTGTGGGACCAGGATTCATACTATGAGCTCATAAAACAATGATGTTTTTGTTCCTGCGAAGTGTCAGCTGTCAAAAAACACCTGAATGAATAATTTACGATGACGTCACCAAAACTTCTTAACAATACAATATCAAAGTAAGCTTTTTTTAGGACTTCGTGGTACGGAAAACGGAAGTAAGATTAAAATAATACTTGTTTAAGGGACGGTGGTAAGCCTGCAGGTGCACCATACCTTTAAAAATGTACCTTTGCCTCTTTAACCTAATAAACTTTTTTTCATTTACAAAAACAAAAAAATAAATGCTACAATGGGAAAGTGGCCCTCGGGCCCGTGGCACGAGTTAACCTATTCGAAAAACTGCGAAAGTTTAGGGGGAAAATTTCTCCAAATGGTTTGAACATTCTCTGCTCACACAGATCTGTTTAAGCAATTTTGGCCTTATGGATGTGTGTTACTCAATCCCACGAAAACTACTGAACGATTTTGATGAAATTCGATATGTAGGTACTGGTCTTAGTTACTTTTTATCCCGGGAAACCGCGGGGCGAAGTTACTAGGTACTAATCCTATTAATATTATAAACGCGAAAGTTTGTAAAAATGTATGGATGTATGTTTGTTACTCTTTCACGTAAAAACTACCGAACCGATTTTGATGAATTTTGGTATGTAGGTACTTTAGGACTTGAAATAACACATAGGCTACTTTTTATCCCGGGAAACCGCGGGTGGAACCACGGGGCGCAGCTAGTTAGCTATATACCCTTCCAATTACAACCTGAGTCTCCTTAAGACAAGAGTGAATAAGCTCCTCATGGGCAAACGTGCTCCACCTTAGACCGCATCTACGCTTACCATCAGGTGAGTTGTTGTCAAACGTAAGCCCATATCAACATTAAATAAAATCTAAAAATATATCCTTCTCCAATTTACTTCATCATCATCATTATCAGCCCATCACGTTCCCACTGCTGGGACAAGGGCCTTCTCTCATAGAGAGACTATGGGCCATAATCAACCACGCTCTGGCCCAATGCTGGTTGCCAGATGTCACATGTCCTTGAATTTTTTGTGATACATTCTTGGACATGCCGGTTTCCTCACGATGTTTTCCTTCACCGTTTTTAGAGCGAGTGTTAAATCCGCACATAGCTTAAGAAAGTCAGTGGTGCGCGGTCAGCGAGATTCAAACTCGGGTGCATCGAATCGAAAGTCGCACGTTCTCCCAATGAGCCACACTCGCTCTTTTCAGAGATCGCTTTTAGCAATAAGACCGCCAATTGTTACACTATAAATATGCTTTTATTGTTAGTTTTTAATGATCTGTGTGTGTTTCAATAAAGAGTTATTTCATTTCATTTTTTCAATTTTACGGGGACAAAGCCGCGTGGTTTGCTGGTAGTTAGGTACTAGTCTGAAACTGAGTTATTGTTTTTATTGCCTAATGCCTAAAAACCTAAGAACGGATGTGACAAATATGGCACGCGATAACTTCAGTGTTTTCCTTCACAACATTATGAGCATGTTTCTGGTCGATAAGAAGCCAGATGTGGCCTCTGTCAGCGAGGGGACAAATGGCAAGCGATACTTTTATTATCGCTTGGGTCTTAGCCGCCACTCGCCTGATGTATGACGCTACGATTTATTAAATTTACTAACTACATACATGTATGTTTCGCGTGACCGAAATGCTGGCCTATATTTTGGCCAAAGGATAAGCATTGCCATTCAACGTGGCAATGCTGCCAGCATTTTGGGAACGTTGCCCACTGGTAGTGGTTTATTAGATTAGATTAGTTATTAGTATTTTTAATTTGTTTTGTTTGTGTTTTTTTTTTAATTATCTGTGTGTTTCAATAAATTTGTATGTAAGACGTTTTTTTTATGTACCTGACTGACGAGACGAGCTGGTCGTTTGCTTGATGGTAAGCAATACGCCAGAGGTAACAATAACAGCACCATCCAGAACTTTGTTTTGCAAAATCCTGCGCGGCGCTGCACTGCGCTCGTTACCCTGAGACAATTAGCTGTTGGGTCTCATAATGGCCAGTAATTTCGCTGGCTACAATACCCTTCAAGCCGGAACACAGTAATGCTTGCGCACGACTGCTGGGCCGCTGAATAACTGGCAAAGCGGTGGTACCCACCCAGACGGCCTCTCGCATACGAGAAACCTAATACCAGTAAATGAAAGATAAATATGAAAGTAGTACATGATATTATGGTTTGTACTCTTTGTACATATATTCATGTCGCTATTATCTCATTTATGTTGACACCCCTATCTCTTACAGTTTCTTTAAGTCCTCTCCATCCAAAGGTTGTCTGGAAGAGATCGCTTTGAGCGATAAGAGCGCCCATTGTAACACTTTAGTTTTTAAGTTTGTTATTTTTCCTTTTGTTGTTATAATTTCTAGTGGTGGCACAATAAAGAGATATCTAATCTTGCTACGCCCCGCGGTTTCACATGCGGGGATTTATCCCCGTTTTAACGTGGCCTATATCCTTTTCCAGGACCTAAAAGCCTACATACCAAATTTCATCAAAATCCGTTCAGTACTTTTTGCTTAATTGAATAACAATCATTCATCCATCCATCTATCCTCACGAACTTTTAATAGGATTTATCACAATAATTTTATAAATACGAATGTTTGCATGCCTGTGTGTTAGTGTATTTGTGTGTTTGTTCCTTCTTCACGCCGTAACGGCTCAAAGTATTGATGCGGAATTTGCTGAGGAAAATTCGGAATGGTGATAGCTTAGAGTGGTATTAAACGACCGCGGCCGGAGCCTACCGTATTTGGCGTATCTGGTGGGTTTAACCATATTTTCTATGTTCCTTGTAAATTTATGTTATAATTGGGTAATAGTTTAATTAATTTAATACCGTACTATTAATTAATTTACTACTATGTGCTTTTTAGGGGAAATCCAGACGGAATTTCAGGTAACACATAATATCCTATTTATGTAACTTTTTTTTAAGTTCGCCCGTTTGGGCAGGCTAAAGTCTCTAGGACAATACAGCCTTGTCTTAAGTAGTTTTTATTTGATAGTTTGAAAACATTACAATGCTTTTTTTCGTATTGTAGTCAAAATCAATGTCATTCGTAGTGCTTCAATAAAGTGGTAGAACTTTATTCAAGCTTTCCATGGACTTTTTGGGAGAACTTGAAAAGCAATGTTTTCTCTATTTTGTTTCATTTGCCTATACTCGTGCACGTTTACGAACACATAATGGTTAATATTCCACCGATATTACACATGATCACTCGAAATAACACTTGTTTGGAAAATAAAACAAAATTGAACTGTATCACTTTTCACTTCCCGCCAAAAAGTCCCATTTTATATTACGTTAAACGAATATTAGGTCTGTTTTTTTTTTAATCAATAGAGTAATTTTACACTGACACACAATTACACAATAGTGCGATGCCAAATCCTCGAACGAGGAAAAAAAACAGGTTAATAAGACGAGCAGGTCGTTCAATACTACTGAAATTTTGGGGTTTTTTATAATTAGGTAGGTTTATTATTAAGTCCTGGCATAAAACACGGGATATTTCTTGGGAAATTGTGAAACGCGGATGAAAAAAAATTAGAACCCAAGAGACACAGATTATTGGTTATCAAAGCAAAGAGGTGTCTACTATATCAATATATTATTTAGTTTATTATATACTATAGTAGTACATATATATATATTCTATAACTCATGAGTACTTACCTACAAACTCGCATATCTCTTCCAACTTGGGACATCGCTATATAAAATTGTAACCAGATATGCTTTATCATTTTTCTGTGCAGGACAGACGGACAGAGCGATAACACCGAGTGTGTTTGTGAGGCGTAAAATGACGTTTCGCAATTATTTGTTAAGTACATTTGAAACAGTGTTTAGGGTTCCTTACCGTGGGGCCAAAACGAAGCCCTTTTATGTTGTTTGTCTCAGAAATTAACAGCCGAAAAGTATGAGCTACTATGAATTGGTATAATAATAATAATTAATTTTTTATTAAAATATATTATTATTTTTTATATTTAATTTGAACTGCTGCGTGTAAAAATATTTTCTTATTTTACTTTCAAGTAGTACTTACTTATTTGTTGGTTTTAGTTATAGTTTTGTTTTGATTATTTAATTTACTGTATAAGACTGTCTTTTTTGGATTTGTCTCAATCCGTCTAAAGGTTGTGTGTAAACAATTGCTTTGAGCGTTAAGACCGCCGATTGTTGTATTATCTTAGTTAAGGCTATATTAATATTTGCAGCGGTATACATATAATATTTTATTTAATTAGTACCTACTTATGAGCAAGTCTTAGAATCGTTGCAGAATATATATTTAGTTGACCTAAATAACGATGTATCGAATACTAAATAAGAATATAAATAATATGAATGTTATATAAATACAAAATATGAATGTAAATATTAATACATAAATAAAGATGAATGAAGATCAAATTAAACCTCACGGAACCCTTACTGAGGATGTTTTAACTTTTTTTATAGATTTAGGTAGGTACCTATATATAATTATTGGGCGTCGCCGCTATCGTTTCGATAGCGGAGAAGTGTCAAGTGATGATTTCAGAATGTCACACTTGTACACTTGTTCACTTGTGCCTTTTGACTCATTTGATATTGTAACCGATATCTTGATATTTATTCGAAGCACGTGTCCAGTGTATATGACTAAAGAGAATTAATGGACAACGTTTCAATTCGCAGGATTCGACTGAGAAGAGATTTGTTTTTGTTAAACAATATTTAGGTGGTAACTAAAAGATTTTTCATTTTTGAAAATTATTTTTCATAAAGATTTCGAAGCTATTAAATAAAATAAATTAAAATAACATTTTTTTATTTCGGACAATAGAGGATCGGACAACTTTTCAGAAAGTGTTTAAAATGAACCATAATGTATATATATAGCTATGAAAAATAATATTTTAATTAAATAAAGACCTAAAAGTACCTAAAATTATGTTTAAATGTTATGTTTCAAATATTGCCGCGCAAAAGGTCACTTCAGACTTCACACGCTGGCCAACGAAACGACAAGCTCTTCGAAAGCAAACTTGCAAAGTGATTTATACGTTTTTGTGAAGTTTAAAGACTTTAGGGTCGTCATGGCATAAAAAACATATCGTTTTGATATAGATAAAAGCAAAATATACGATAAACACGAGCTTCGCACTCGGTATTTACTTTAAAATGACGTCATGCACTGTGCTAGTGTTTCGGAACAGATAAAAAAGGTCAGAATTATTAGATTTTATTTATTAATTTAAAAATATAAATTATTATTATTTTACAAAAATTTTGATCGAATGATCTTTCGGAGTCGACAAACATTCGTTTTAACTACATTTTAGATTTTTGTCGATTACTCTCCGATCCCCTATTACAAAACAACACTAAAAGCGAAAGTGTTACAATGGGCGGTCTTATCGCATATAACGACCTCTCCCAGACAACCGTTGAATCAAAATCTTTCATCAAAAATTTTCTACCTACATTTTAAACATTCGTTCTAACTACATTTTAGTTTTTTTTTTCGATTACTGGCTCATCCCCCATTAAAAATCCTAAATTACAAATTAAAAATCAAAAATGAGAAAATAAATAAAAATAATAATGATTATAATACTTTCGAAGCTAGTAGGTATAGGTAAACCTGGCCAAAAGAGACACTTCCAGAGCGGCGAGGTGAACCTGCCACAGTCTACGTCTTTAGGATGTTATTGGTACTGTCCCTAATTCTGTGGATCAGGGATGCAGTTTTCTTGCAGATGATGACATTAAAATTTCTTTTTGTTTATTTCGGGATCTTTATACTATACCCGACCTTATACGATGTGTGTGTTCTAATATTTAGTCACTGTCCAACTTACGTACGTTAGGTATGTTAGAAAGAGACAAAAAATAACGCGAACTTTTTATTGACGTCCCTAACCTTTTATGAATGAATTAAATACTTTTATTAATAAGATATTTGGTTACAATATTGCAAGGTGTCATAGCAGTAGTTTTACCCAACAAAATTCGGCCTTTGTGGGCGCACAAATATTGAACACCTTGGATATTAGAGTAACATAATTATTCATTTATTTCATATTAAATGTCAATACTTTAAGGAATTATATGCCAATTAGGTCATGGCCAGTAAAATAAATGTAATAAAATATTAAATTTAAAAAAATAAAGGGTATAATTATTGTCATCAATTTATCAATTTCATCATTAAGGAACTTATGTTACCCAATCCATGGTAACGCCCTGGTTCCTCCATTGATAAAATTTTTACTTATTCGTGGTAGTTCTCTCGTGGCGGAAAGAAGTCTGGGTAGGTACCAACGCTTTGCCAGTTATTCTGCCACCAAGCAATACTGTGTTCCAGTTTGAAGAGCATTGTAGCCAGCGAAATTACTGGGCATATTACACCTGATATCTCGGGGTGATGAGAGCAATGCAGTGCTAGTGCTTTTTTTGGTATTAAAAGTTCTGAGTGGCACTTCAACTGTTTTGGGCAGTCGTGGCGCTTACCTTCAGGCGAACGACGTGCTCGTCTCATCATCCAGTTCCTACGAAGAAATGCTATAGTTGGTATGTTATGCTGGTGACATCACTTCGGATTTTACTCAAATGTGGTATCAATTTACATAACTATTCTTAGAATCCAGAAAAACCCGTCGAGCTACTCAAAACAACCTTTAAATGGTATTGTATCGTTGAGGTAATTTTTTAATTTCTCACATGTTTGGTTCGTGAGTCAGTTCGTCTGTAAATACGAGTATCGTTTAACATAATTATATCCTTATTTCGTCAATTAAGTGGTATATAGTTATGAACGACATAAATTTAATTAAAGCATCTATCTTATTCGATAAGTGCCTTAATTAAATACCTTAATTATCACGTTAATTGTGAATTTAAAAAAAATGTGACGAATCTTCTATATAAATAAAAATGAATCGCCGAAATGTATGTACGTGCATAACTACCGAACAACTGCACAAAATTTGATAATTCTTTTTTTTTGTGTTCGTCATTGTCAGGACATGGCTTGTATAAAAGAAAAATTAAAAAAGCTAAAAATATATGGCGGTACGAAGTTCGCCGGGTCAGCCAGTTTTTGACATTGAATGCATTAGCGCATGCTAGGCGAAAATCTTAGAAAGCGAGTGTGGCTCAGTGGGAGCTAGTGCGACTTTCGATCCGACGCACCCGAGTTCGAACCCCGCTGACCCCTGACCCCGCACCACTGACTTTCTTGAGCTATGTGCGGATTTAACACTCGCTCTAAAACGGTGAAGGAAAACATCGTGAGGAAACCGGCATGTCCAAGAATTTTTCACAAAAAGTCAAGGACATGTGACATTCACCAACCCGCACTGGGCCAGCGTGGTGGATTATGGCCCATTCTCTCTCTATGAGAGAAGGCCCGTGTCCCAGCAGTGGGAACGTGATGGGCTGATGATGATGATGATGATGATGATGAAGCGAAAATCTTAAGATTTTAAATAATTAGAAAGAAGAAAAACAGAAAAAACCAATAGTAAGTAAAAAAATTAATAGATCGAGTTCGTAACACCAAACTGCGTTCGAAAATAGGCATCGCTGACGTAGGCAATAAAAGTGCCAGGCTGAAGTGGGAATGGGCGGGCCACATCCGGCAGCCTCTGTGGTGTAGTGGTTGGGCAGGTTGGCTCAAATCTCATACACCACTGAGGTTGCGGGTTCAATTCCCGCGACGGGACAAATCTTTGTGCACAGAAAAAAAAGCGCAAGCATTTCTTTCGTGTCTGGGTGTTGTGGGACCATGGTCCTCATAGTTCCTGGTGAATCAGGGAATAGTTAGGGGTCAGGATCTATATATGTATGTATAACAAGTAAAAAAACATCTGTCGAATGCACCCGGAAAGGTGGGCCAAAATAGCTACACAATGGGTGCCTGAATACGGGCTTCGACGCCTAGGAAGGCCCAGAAAACGTTGGCGGGACGATTGAAACGCTTTTTGGACTGGCCTGAGATCGCAATGGAGAGGGGATCCTTGGAGGGAGATGGGGGAAACCTTAGAAAGTAGTTAGTAAATAAAATAATTAATTTTTAGAAAAAAACAAAAACCGACTTCAATGTATCTTCGAAGTCCAAGGTCACATATCGATGAAATTGATATGGGACCACTTCGTAGCTATACTGAATCCGACGCAAAAATAATTTTTCAAATCGGTTCATAAATGACGGAGTTCTGAGGTAACAAACATAAAAAAAATAAAAAAATTAAACAATCGAACAGAGAACCTCCTCCTTTTATGAAGTCGGTTAAAAACAGGTCGCCATGTTGACTAAAACAATTACATATGGCGAAAGTTTGCAGGTATTTATATAAGTATGGTAGTGTTTTTGATTTAGTTACCTCTTCACGTCGCAACGGTTAAACGGATTTGGATGAAAATTGGAATGAAGATAGCTAATAAATATTGGTTTAACACACATCATACTTTTTATTCCGGAAAACAAACTGTTCCTCGGAAAGCAAATATAAACTGAATTCTACGCGGGTAAAACCTAATCAGCTAATTAATAAATAAAAATAAAACTTATGACATCGATACTAAACATCATTTTACCGAAATTACAGACAATTGTGAGCTACCTAGTACTAGCTAGCATAGGGTGAAGTCGGGTAATCATCATACATAAGTTATGAAGCTAGGATAGCGTGCCTTCTGAACCATTACTGGGCTTCTATGAAAAAGGACATTTCACCCTTATCGGTGGATATCACGAGAATAAAAACTGGCGATAAGATCACATAGGGTGGGGTCGGTGTAAGGAAATGTGGGTGATATCGATAAAATCAATCATTGCTTGAGCATCTATTATGCTTGTCATGAAAAAGTTTAATGATATGCATCATACCTTAACTCGTTACTTCATAATAGGTATAAATGAATGTTCACAATTCGATAGGGCTGTCGAAATTGAAACTGCCATGTATTGGGTTTCGTTTAATTGTTTTTGATGATTCTTCGTCACAGTCGTCACAGGCTAACATTAATTAATCAATCTATATTGCGTCTTCAATATTTCAATAACTAAGCATTTTTAATAGGATCAAACAAACTGTTCGTGGTGGGTCTTACATCTACTGGGTTAAAATAGTAAATAAAACCACTGACTTTCCATAATTTCGGGGTACACTGCATAAATAAATAATTGAAGGTTTTAACTCGACGAGTTCGTACGAGCGAATGTCTTATTCTAGTTATAACATTTCTAAAGGTTTGTCGATAAAAGTGCTGTAGGCAGAATTATCGACAACTAAATCCTTCGACCCCAGCACTACCGGGTCGTGTTAGAAGACAGGCACTTATTAGCCGTCATTATCTACCGCAGTATCGCAGTGACATATGGCCAATATTGTCGTATCTGCATGGACATGCAAGACAACCACGCTATGCCTTCGTGTCCGCACTTTAATTACTCTGCGGTAAACATCCGTGTGGTATTAAAAAATAATTATTCTTGAGTTATTACTGACTAGAACATTCCTAGCTTTTACTAGCGGTTCTGTTTAAGTTTTTTCGGTAACGGAATGTCTCCAATGACCTAGTGGTAGGTCTCTCGTATGTATAAGTTAAATAAAAGCTTGCAAAAACCATAAAATCACCAAAGATATTTTACAAACGGATTAATATAATCAACCAGCCTTATGAAGTTATGAGGCTTAAGACCTGTAATACCAAAGCTTAGGGTGTGGTGTTAAACATTTACTATTTTCCTCAGCCAAGAAATCCGTAGCATCTCTTCAAAAGGTGCCAGCTCAATTACGCGTAACCTGTGAAAGGGAATGAGCAAGACGTTCCTCTTTTCTTCGCCTCTTGGTTTCTTTTTTCGCCTCTTGGCTCCTTTTTCGCCTCTTGGTTCCTTTCTTCGCCTCATGGTTTTGTTTGCCCGAGAACTGTGCTTACTTTTACAGCATAGCGCGTCTTTAAATGTTGCGGTGCGATGTGAGATATATGAATTTCTGATACCTTTTTTTCGTAACTGTGTGACGAGACGAGCTGGTCGTTCGCCTGATGGTAAGCAACACGCCTGCCCATAACAGCATCATATCTGCGACTTTGTCTGGTAAATGGTTATTCTCGAACAGTCTAATAACTGTTCCAGGATGAAAAGTATCTTAATTGTGTGTTAATTCAGACCATAGCGTGACGAAGGCTTCGGGACGTTATTCGGTAAACACAGGTTCGATCCCTGCCCGAGCAATATTATTTTTCTTCTTTAAAATTATTTAAAATCTTAGGATTTTCGCCTAGCATGCGGTAATGCATTGAATATCAAAAATCTAAATCAATCCCTTCGATTCTCTAAACGAAGTATATGTAGGTAGGTATTACTTAGTGTAGAGGACAAATAAAAGCAAAATAATAACACCTAGTCATGCTATTACATGTCTAGCCTATACTAGGTCATCAAAATTACAGACTTTCATGCGACGTTAAATTGGTAATACAAGAGAATGCAATACATTTGAGCGCTGATAAAAATATAAGGCTGCGTCAAAATGATTGCTATTTTGAGGTATTCTGGAATGAACTGTCTCCACTGATCACAATACCAGATTGTTTTCAAATTCAAAAGTCAAAAGCTACTTATTAATAGGCACAAGAATGCACTTTTAAACGTCTTATACACATAATACACACACAGCCTCTGTGGTGTACTGGTTGGACAGTTTGCTCAAATTTCATACATCACTGAGGTTGCGTTTTCGATTCCCGCGACGGGACAAATGTTTGTGCACAGAAAAAAAAAGCGCAAGCATTTGTTTCGTGTCTGGATGTTGTGCTACGCATTACTTTTTTATGTAACTGAATGACGAGACGAGCTTGTCGTTTGCCTGATGGTAAGCAATACGCCAGCCCATAACAATAACAGCACCACCCAGAACTTTGTTTTGCAAAATCCTGCGCGGCGCCGTACTGCGCTCGTCACTCTGAGACAATTAGCTGTTGAGGCTTATAATGCCCAGTAATTTCGCTGGCTACAATGCCCTTCAAGCCGGAACACAGTAATGCTTGCGCACTACCGCTTACTTATTACTTTTTACCGTATTAATAGTTCTGGGTGGCACTGCAATTGTTATGGGCAGGCGTGGCGTTGAGCAACAGGCGAATGACTTGGTCGTCTCACTGCTCAGTTCCATAAAATAAAAATGAAAAGAGCCAAAAAATAAATAACCATAAAATAAAAAAATAAATAAATAATCAAAAAATAAATAATAAACCAAATTCTACGCGGAGTCGCTGGTATCGGCCATATTCTAATAAATTCAAAAATAATTTAAATCCCACGTTTTTATGCGCCTTAATGGATTTAGAATGCATTGTCATCGAGCTGTGAGCTACCCTGAAAGTTTCAGCTACCCAGCTGTGCAGCATAATCGGGAAGTGCTGGAAATTTGAATTGCAAGATTCCGCCCGGAACGGCAGACAGACAAACAAGAAAGTGACTTAATAAAAACGTGGTAATATTCTTCAAACCCACCTCACCGTATCGTACCATTCGTACCATATGGTCACTTCGCTGACCATAAGTCACCTACCACTAATAAGTAGAACAATGCAGATAAACAAAATGCAACGCAATTATGGGGTGGCAGGGAGAACGGTTCCCACGCATAACTATACACTTTCCCTATGAGGGTGGTATGTGGTCAAGTGGATTGTAGTTAGGGCGAGTGGTTCCGTTGCTATAAATAAGTAGGTATAACTGCTAAATAGCTATATAAATTTATATGTATTTTTTTTAGTTTAGGTGTTTATCACTGTATGTTTTCCGAAGAATAAATTAAATAAGATAAAAAATGTTTATAAGGGGATAATATCCAAAAATACTCTAGCTGCGCCCCGTGGTTTCACCCACAGTTTTTAGGGGTATAACGTACTCTATGTCCTTTTCCAGGATCACAAATTCCTACATGGCACATGTCATCAAAATCTGTGCAGTAGTTTTTACGTGATTGAGTAACAAACATCCTTACATTCATCCATCCATCCTCACAAACTTTATCATTTATAATAGTTACATGTTAGTAGGAAGGATTATATCAAAATACACCTAATAACTCTCCCCTCCATCCAAAGGTTGTCTGGAACAGATATATATTTGGTCTTATATTGAGCGAAAACATAATTGTAACACAAGAAAGAAAGAAGAAAGAAAAAAAAGACATTTCTTCGTCAACCACAAAGAAATAAATGAAAAAGACGTAAAATAAAATACTAAAACAGAAAGAAAGAATATTTATAACAAACCAAGACAATATGAAACTACTAATTTAGTTAGAAACATATTTTCTTAGTTTTTTAAACATTTTGCACTTCCGTTAGCCCGTTCCGTTCAAAGGTTGTCTGTAAAAGATCGCTACGAGCGATAAGACTGCTGTTACGGTGTTTACCTGATGTGATTTACAGTTACTTGATTTTTCGTGTATTTCATGGTTTTCAATAGTGTTTATGTTATATCTATCTATCAAAAATATCACCCGTTTGGTTCACTATTTCTCCCAAGGTAACCCTAAAACGCCCAAGAATGTCTCGGTACCGTCCGGTCCCGGTGCCATATGGCCCCGATGGTAATCGACAATCTTATTATTACTGCTCAAATGGTTCAAACTAATCGTTTTTAGTTCAGTGACAGTAACGGTCGACTACTTTTAGTTTTACATAAAGGGTTTTGTTTTGTACCCATATTATACATTCAGTATATAACTATAGGTATACTCGTAGGGTACCTACTTTATACTTTATACCTGATACTTTATATATTTTATAGCTGACGAATACTTTATACCTGACTGGTAGGCTCTGACCGTGGTTGTAATACCACCCATCGAATAAAGCCATGCCATCAAGCGACTTAGTCGTGTTTCGGAATGATGTTCGGTGAACCATTGGGGAGACGGGTCTGAGCAGCCGCTCAACTGCCGTCTCCTCTAGTGCTCCTCTCTTCTCTCTCTCGCTCTCTATCTATGTGCTCCATCTTAGGCCACATCATCGCTTCACATCAGGCGAGATAGTGGCCAAACATAGATCTAAAGAGCATAAAAAAAAAATTAAAAGTAAGAAATATTGACGTACGTTCTTATGTTCTCAAACTATCGTCTATAAATATTGTCTTGTATATAGTAGCTTTTAAGTGTTAAGTTGTTTAATCTGGGTTTCGTAGCATTACTCTAAATTTTAAAGTCACATAAACCTCAAATCTTGATCTTTTAGACTCTAAAAGATCAAGATTTGAGATTTATGTGATATGCAAAATAATTTAAACCATGCAATATTTATTTTAATTTATTTTAATACATTTAGTAGAACAGATAAAAGCAACTGGCTGGAGGAAAATAACATATTTTTAAATAAGAAAAAAATAATTCCAACAGGATAAAATAAATAATAACGAATTCTTTAATTTCATCCAATTATTAAATACTCGTTCAATATATAACTATAATTATCTTAAACGTATATAATGGTGGTAATTTACTGGTGGTAGGTTACTCGTATGCGAGAGGCCGTCTGGGTGGGTACCACCGCTTTGCCAGTTATTCAGCCGCCAAGCAGTAGTGCGCATTACTGTGTTCCGTTTCGAAAGGCATTGTAGCCAGCGAAATGACTGGGCATTATGAGACTCAACAGCTAATTGTGGTGACGAGCGCAGTGCAGCGCCGTGCAGGATTTTGCAAAACAAAGTTCTGGGTGGTGCTGCTATTGTTAAGGGCTGGCGTATTGCTTACCATCAGGCAAACGACCAGCTCGTCTGGTCAACCAGTTACATAAAAAAAAAAAAGACGTGTGGCACTCGGAGACTGCCGCGGTAAAGCTATTGCATAGCATTCGGAGTGGGGGGTGTTAGGTTATTTTCGTTACGGAATTTCTGGATTCGGTCTCCACGCTCAAGGCCCGCGATAGAAGCTATGCAATAGCTTAAATGTTATAAGTTTAAGTGTTAATTCCAAGTAAATACATTTTATAAGTAGGTATAGCCGTATGGTTATCGAAGCATGTCTTTCTTTGGATTTTCCATAATTGTACGTATATAATAATATATAATAATTAGAAACGAAGTGACATATTGGTTATAATGATAACACGTAACTAAATATGTCATACAACTTAAACAAATTAGGTATGCTTATAAATTGTTTTTACTTGTATCCGGTGGCGATTCATCGTCATAATCGTTTAATTATAATTTGCCATTAAATTTTATTTTATGAAACTGAGTTATGATACTAGCAAGTCGTTCGCCTGATGGTGAGCGCCATGCCTGCCCATAACAATTGCATTGCCACCCAGAACTTTTAATAGCACAAAAAGAACTGCGTAGCACTGCATTGCGCTCTAAAATTATTTTACAAAAGAAAAACAATTTTTAAGGATAAACTATTATAAAATTTGTTCTAATAAATAAATTAAATAAAGATTACAAGGTTATTACCTACTTTTAACTAATAATAAATATACAATGATGACTATAATGTAAAATTACTTCACAATAGCCGTAGGTATTTTTAGGTATCTGTAGGTATCTGTAAGATCTGTAGATATCTTCATTATAATTGTATATGATTGTGTCGGAATAACTCCGACCAGGTTCCGACACAATCATCACGTGAGTGTAGCCGTTTATATTTATAATGAATATTTCGACTCACGATAGTTTCCAAATCTGTAGATATCTGTAGATATCTGTAGGTATCTTTAAGTATCTGTAGGTACTTGTAGGTATCTGTAGGTATGTGTAGGTATCTGTAGGATCTGTAGACATCTGTAGGTATCTTTAAGTATCTGTAGGTACCTGTAGGTACCTGTAGGTATCTGTAGGTATCTGTAGGTATCTGTAGGTATCTGTAGGTATCTGTAGGTATCTGTAGGAATCCGTAGGTATCTCTAGGTTTCTGTAGTCACTTGTTTCAGTCAATATCTGTGGGCAGGTGCTATTTTAGTTTCAATTGCGATATTTTTTTTTTATGTAACCGATCGACGAGACGAGCTGGTCGTTTGCCTGATGGTAAGCAATACGCCAGCTCATAACAATAACAGCACCAGCAAGAACTTTGTTATGCAAAATCCTGTGCGGCGCTGCACTACGCTCGTCACCCTGAGACAATTAGCTGTTAAGTCTCATAATGCCCAGTAACTTTGCTGGCTACAATGCCCTTCAAACGAAAACACAGTTTTGCTTGCGCACTACTGCTTGGCGGCTGAATAACTCGTAAAGTGGTGTGGTGTAAAAATACAGATAGCAGTTTTTATCTACTATCTATTTCCAAACTTCACCCGTTGCTCACACCACACATATAATAACAAATACACATACACAAGATGTTAGAAACGGAGACGGGTCTGAGCAGCCGCTTTACTGCCGTCTCTCTGTAGATCTATGTGCTCTATCTTAGGCCACATCATCGCTTCACATCAGGCGAGATAGTGGCCAAACATAGATCTATTAAGCGTGATACAAAAAAGTGATTAGTGTGTTATTGTGTGATAAATTAATTTTTTGATAAAAGTTGTTTAAAAAAATGCCAACTACATTACGACAGAAATTTTCGTATTTTTAACCGAGTTGTGGAGGTTCACAATTTGATTGTGTGGATTTTTTAATGTCTGTAACGCGATTACTCCGCCAATGACATATATTAGTATGTTTATTTATTTATTTGTTTTTATATAAAATTTATCGAAATTGATTCAGCACTTTTCCATCCACAAAAATATAGTTATAGTCTTTTGTTATTCTTCTAAAAAAACATGTATTTCCTGACAAGTCTATGAGCCATGCATTTGTTTTACACTTAAGAAACGTACCCACTATACCTGTAAGGGGAAACGCCCGTGCCGTGCGATATGGAGGAAACTCAACAGGTCGTGGCAACATTCCTGCAGTGTATGACTGCCTTTATATCTTACGACGACGACGTTCCTTCGACGATTTCGACTATCAAAATTAAGCAAGAAAAGGCTTCCTTCGCTATGCTATGTTTGAGAAAAGTGAATTGTGTTTTTACCACGTTTTTATTAAGTCACTTTCTTGTTTGTCTGTTTGTCTGTCTGTCGTTCCGGGTGGAATCTTGCAATTCAAATTTCGGCACTTCCCGATTGAAACGGATTAAAAGATCGCCGTTTTCATCGCATCGTATCGTATATGTACTAAGTCGTAATTAAATTAGTACTTTTCTTGTATGTATGTAGTATATATATGTTGTATATAGTCGTCCTCTTTTACTTTTCATTAACACTGCCGACCTCTCTCACTCCATTAGTTCTTTCCATTTCCAAAGGTTGAGTGGAAGAGATCGCTTTTAGCGATAAGTCCGCCCGTTGTACTGTAGTTTATAAATATTTCGTGTATTTTGTTAATTTCTTGCTTGGTGTACAATAAAGCATTATTGTATTGTATTGTATTGGTCGTAGACTATAAGTCGTAGACTAGTCGTAGACAGTAAGTCGGCCACGACCAAGTCGATCACAATTTGACATCGCATTGCTTATTCATAGCTCGTAATGACCGGAACTATTTTCGTGTATTACGAATTATAATATTTTATAATGCACGACTTTTGTTCGCTTGACCGACGACGGGGTAAAATTGAGGTGAAATTACTTCACATATTTTAATCGAGAATACTTTTTAAAATTATTGTAACCAGCCTATTAGAATTTTATTTCTTTAACCGATTTCAAAAAAAGGAGGACATTCTCAATTCGATTGTATCTTTTATGTTTGTTACCTCAGAACTCCGTAATTTATAAAGTGATTTGGAAAATTATTTTGCGTTGGGTTCAGTATAGATACGAAGTGGTCCCATATAAATTTCATCGATATTTGACCTTGGACTGAAGACACTTTGAAATTAGTTCTTTTTTGGTAAAATTTATACCTTTTGTATCTTCTGTCCTATCCATTCTACCTACATGTTACTAGTGATTTTCATTCCTGTTACAATTCTGTATTACCGTATATATCTATCTTTGTCATATCTGGCTAGAAATTATGTGGTCTGGGGTAGGTTGGTATGTGATTAAATCGCACCTGACTCACTAAATTACTCTCAGTAGAACAAATTATGCAAAGTAGAGAAACCCTGATACAATCAAAACACGCCTGATTTTCAGAAAAAGTACATTAACCCACACAAAACCAGTTACACCTATGGAATTCTACAAATTGACCGACAATAAAGAAGCGGAAACACCGGAACAATTTTGAGACGGTCCAGCGACTCACATTTTTTACAAAAAATACAAAATCACATAACAACCAACTAAAACCTTCAACTTTAACTCTTTAAAAATAAAGCACAATATAGTATGAAAACTAAAGATTCGTCTGCATCTCGCAATGTCGTTATTATATGGGTAGGTACATCATACATTGTCATTGAAAGTCATCAAATGACGGAACATAATGGCTGAAGAGTAGGTAGGCTTGGAAGCAACAATGATTCTGAATAGGTATGTGGTCTACCTACAGAATGTTCTGTATTTCAGCGGGAAATCCATGCTTTGTCATAATAAACAAAAAAAATAGAGGTGCATAAAGATAATATAAATATACCTATCGTCTCCGTAAGACGATACAAGAAGGATAGAAGAAATTTAGTTGCTCGAGCAGTTAGCTCGGTAGCCCAGTGGTTAAGATGTCGGGACGGTATTCTAAAGACGCAGGTTCGATCCCAGCTATTATTTTTAACAATATTATTTTCCTTCTTCTTAATTATTTAAAATCTTGAGATTTTTGCTTAGCGTGGCGCTAATGCGTACAATATCAAAAATCAGAATAGGGGATCGGATAGTAATCGAGAAAAATCTAAAATGTAGTTAGAACGAATGTTCGTCGAACCAGAAAGATCATTCAATCAATATTTTTGTGAAATAATAATGATTTACATTTTTAAATCAATAAATAATTCTGACCTTTTTAATCTGTTCTTCATCTCAAACGAAACAACAATCACAGCGCATGACGTCATTTGTAGGCAAGTGCCGTGAGTCAAGCTTGTGTTTATTTTACGTTTTTGCATTTCATAAAATGTATTTTTGCTAACTTTTTAGTTCCATTACTACAATATAGTCCCCAAACTTCACAAAACGTATTAGAATCTCTTTGCAAAATTTATTTCGAAGACTTTGTCGTTTTCTACCTACATATGACATCACAAGTTTTGAAGTGACCTTTTGCGCGGCAATATTTGAAACATAATATTTAAACATAGTTTTAGGTACTTTTAGATCGTTATTCAATAAAATAGTATTGTTCACGGCTATATATATTCATTGTAGTTAATTTAAAACACTTTCTGAAAAGTTGTCCGATCCCCTATTATCTAATATCAACCAAAAAAATTAACCGACGACCATCACTTTGCGGTGACACCAAACTATTGTTACATCTGAAGTTTTTTTAATGTTATATAACGACGAGATGAGCATCAGGTCGTTCGCCTGATGACAATAATACCATAAAAAGCACTGCGTAGCACTGCAATGCGCTCATATCCACGAGACATCAGATATTAAGTCTCTTATGCCTAGTAAGTAATCTAATAAATATGAAGGATGACAACGAAACAACTGGATGCAACTCGAATTAGTAATTCGAGCTATAGGCAAATATAATAGATATTCAAATGCCAAAAGATTCAACGCCCATGTACATGTTAATTTTGGGAGTGTATAGCTGTTTCGTCTGTTTAAGACTCATCAGGTGCGGTAACTGCCACACGACAGCCAGACTATTGTCTGAAGGAGGTCTAACGACCGAGATGTGTCACTTTTGAAATACCATCTAATAAACCTTAAATCTTGAAAATTCTCCATCATTTTGGCTTCGCCCCCGATTCCAGTTAGTTTTCTGTACCTAACACACTGTCCAATGAGAATGAGATGAGACACACACACTAGCGCAATATCCAAACAAATAACACACGGACACGGGTAACTAAGCTTGTGTGCGTTAATGCTGAGATGAATCGAATGATTCGTGTAGCTGATAGATTCTGTAATTAGACATTACGCCGGTTTCCCGAATTAAAGAGGAATATTTGGACGCGTCATCGGTTCGGGATTCAGGTTTGTGAGTTTAGATTTAGAATCGTTGTGAGAATAGGGCTTTGGTCTATATCAAAATTGGGATTATCGAAAAAGAATCGGAATAGTGGCTATCTCTTGAAACAGTCGTGTACAACCCAGTTCTTAATTTTATGGATCTCTTATAGAATCAGACAAAACAGAGATCGACATTTAAATGGTTTAGTGTCATCTCAACTTTTTAAGATAAATTAAAATAAAAACAAATTGAAATAAAATATTCTATTTATATTTTTTTTAAATAAATAATGGATGACCAATTTTCTTACCCTAAATTGTTTAATATATACCTAATAAATAATAACACACATCTTATACGGAATCAAATATCGGACTTCATTACTAAATGCAAAAAAATAGACAATAGAAATAATATATTTAAAAAAATGCACATGGTAAAAAACTCATTTAGCAATCTGGTCGTTGATCGAAACACCCCAAACACCTGTTTCCCAACACACAAGTCACAGTCCGTGACGGTTGTCGCAAGTGGTCACGCAGCAGCCATCGGAAGTAATCGCCATTGATACCATCTCATTGTGAACAGCCAGCGGATGTGAGGCGAAGAGATCTGTGCGTTTCCAATAGAAGTGTGGACCTTCATTTACCAACATTGAATTAGAAAAGCTCCAAAAATTGCGCGGCCATTGCAATCAAATTCAAAGTCAAAATCTCTGTAATCATTTTCGCATCACAGACTTATGAACGTCAAGTTATCACAATGACTCTACAACCGTATCGGAAAAAGAACCACTACTCTGAAGATACGGCAAGAAACTGAGGGGCATTTTTTTTAGAGATTTTATTAGAATTTTTTGGGTTTCTACAATGTCGTTTCTTATGTATCGCAGAAGTATTGCAGAAGTGGAATGTTCCAAGCGTCTTTGTCTTCTATGTTATTACGAACAGTATAGTACGCTTTTCTCATTAGAACATTCTGAACGCGTAATTTGAATTTACTTTCTGTGAGCTCCGTTAAACATTTTGGAATTTTATTATAAAAACGTACACAACAATCAAAGGCAATCTTACTAATCCTGTCCTATTCTACTAATATAAATGCGAAAGATTGTGAGGATGGATAGATGTTTGTTACTCAATCACACAAAAATTACTGAACGGATTTTGATTAAATTTGGTATGTAGGTCCTGGAAATAGATATAGGCATTTTTATCCCGGGAAACCGCTTCAAAAACCCGCCGCTCAACTGCCGTCTCTCTCTAGATCTATGTGCTCCATCTTAAGCCACATCATCGATTCACATCAGGCGAGATAGTGGCCAAACATGGATCTATTAAGCGTAAAATAAACGGATGAACCGCGTGGCACAGCTAGCTTTCAAAATAAATGTGAATGTTTGCGTAATGTTTGGTTCTAAAGAAACTGATTATTAAGAACTAGCTGATACCCTCGATTCCGCCTACGTAGAATCAGGTATATAGTTGTTTCTAGGAAACAATTTGTTATTTCGGGATGAAAAGTGGGTTACCTTCATATATTTCTCCTCCATTTCATTATATTTTTCCTCCATTTGGCACCACTTTATTTATTTTTGTTTACAATTATAAAATGTATCCGTTATTTTCCTTGTTTGTGCTTTTTCTTTACTATGTTCTATAATTGAGTGGTTTTCAAATAAATTTCTTTCTTTATTTCTATATCACTATTGTCTTGCTCCATTAATGGAAGTTCAATTTCATGATTTAGGTACATATCTTTTAACAAAATCTGTTTAGTCGTTATGGACACACCTTCACACACACACATACAAGCACGCACGCGCTTATACACTTCCGCATTTATAATATTTGTAGAAAGAATATCTCTACCGTGTTTCAATGAAATAATTAGGTAATTTTTAGAAAAAACACAAACCGACTGCAAGACCTCAGATAATCGAAGTGCAAGACCTGTATATATATTTTTTTATCTTTTATTATCTATTTTTTGTTTTCGTTCATTTTTTCGAAAAGCGCTGAATCGATTTCGATAAAACATATATGGGACCACTCCTGAAGAAAGACCTACCAAATAAAAAAAGAATTATCAAAATCAGACTACTCTGTAAAGTTATGCGTGGTCATACGTAAAAAAATAAACGCGTCGACTTGAGAATCGCCTCCGTTTTTCGTCATTTAAAAAAACCCATATAAATATAATTTGCAATCCTGAAGTTTAGGGAAAATTTTATTTGCATGATATTCTTACAAGAAAATTCTTCTAAAGCACTTTAAAAGACTCAGAAAGAGCAAGATTGAAGAACTCTACTTTAGAGAAAACAATAGCCCCTAAAGTGAAGGACAATCTTCCTACTTACCCACCCACCAAGCTTAAACTCGCTTCATAGTGACTATATGCAAACTTTATAGAAAATAAAATAAAAAGTTTAGCAGAAACTTCGTTTTCTGCATATGAGTACTTTTTGTTTTCAGTCGCTGTGCCATCAGCGTGTATTTTTGCATTTCTTTTTAAATTTCTATTATTTTCATTCTGTTAATCTTTTTTTCATAATACACTTTGATTATTTTCTTCGCTATTTTTCTTCGTGATCTGAATCCAATTTACTTCTTCTGATTTTTTTAACTGGCTACTGGCGAATCCGTTTTATATAGGGAAATAATAATTCGCTTGGGACCGTTGTATTTTTATTAATAATATGTTATCATCAAACTTCCTTAAAAATTGTAAATTTAAAATCCCCATCATAATCCCAGTAGTTTAGAGATAGAGATGCAGTTCTGTTTTGATTTTCTATTAAAATAGTTTTGGTTTTTTTCGTGTCGTCACCAACAATGGACTCGTCGCTTCCCGCGTGTCTCACAGAATTATTTCTGTCATTTTTAGCTTCATTGTCCTCTCTGAATACAGTGTCACGCTCTAAAACGAATTAATGTGTTGTTAGTACTAGTTAGTAGATAGTCCTATTGTCGGCACAGCGTTACGCACTACCTACTTTTCTATGGACTATATCTTATTAGACTGCTTGTGTGAGTGGCGCACACAAAGGTGTAGATTTATTGATTGGTTGATTGACAAGGTACATGATATTATCTTTAACTCCAATCGTACTTTCCTTAAACTCAATGTCGTGACGATCGGTCATTGTTTTTAGTCATCATATGAAATTATTCGAATGTCCATAGATTTTTAGATTCTCAACAAATAGCGATCGCTTTCATGATAAGAATAGATAGGTACGATGAAATTAACATGAATTACGTCTGGCTAGTTGGGGCTTAATGGGCTGAATGACTTAATTGATATCAATGTCAAAATATACTGAACTAATTTTACTGTCAACATACGATCATACATTCTGAGTAGATACTTAGATAAGTAGGTATTTTTAAATTCAATTTATAGAGACATTTTTTTTGTATTTAATTTGGAAAGTTGCTAGTAATTTTTATTCATTTGTTAAATTAAAAATATAAGTCGTAGTTTCATTCCAAGACGCTCGAGCGCGTGCGGAGCGCGGTGCAAGCCGCTCGCCGCGCGCGCACGGGCAGGTGTGCTGATCGCTCCCCCCTGCCTGTTTCAGAGCGGGCGATGGAGCGCGAGTAGCGCGGGGCCCTGCCCGCCTCCCGCCCGGCCAATCCCGGCCCGTCTCGCCTATGATGTCATCGGAGGAGGAGGCCGACTCACACGCGCCCTACTCGGATAGACTTCTAAAGAAACAGAAACGCGCCAGACAGCGCGTGGACGCCGGCGAGCCGCGCAATTCTTACTCGACTCTCGCGACGAACGGACCAGCGCCCGCGCGCACCGCACACATGAGTGGCGGACTTTACGGCGCCATCTTCGAGGGCCGCCAACACTTCGGCCTCTTCGCGCCTGGATACGCGCCCGCGGAGATGCTTAACGAGCTGCTAGGGCGAACGCCTAAGCAGGAGGAGGCCAGCGACGAGGCCACCGGAGGCGACATCGCGCACCGAGTGCTTCGCGACATCCTGCAGAGCCGCAAGAAGGAGCTTCTGCGCCTCTCCCCAGACAATAACAACGTGCTACAAAATAATAACAACGACGAACCGAAAGAAAAGCGGTCGCCCGAGCGGCCTGCTTCTCGTGATTCGCGCCCGGACTTGGACGACGCCTTGCTGGCGCTGGACAGCGCTGGCGACTCTCGCACGTCGCCGCCGCCTGCGCCGCCGCCGACCGAGCCCTTGCTCGCGCCCAAATCCGAGCCGGACGACCGCGACAGTGACGCTCAACGTTCTTCCCCGCGACCGACTCTTGATGTGAAACGTGCTCGTGTTGAAAACATAGTGTCGACGATGCGATCCAGCCCCGTGCCACAGGTGCCGCAAGTGAACGGCTGCAAGAAGCGGAAACTGTACCACCCGCAGCAGCACGACGGCGCCGCCGACCGCTACGGCACCAGCCACAGCAGCAGCGCGCAGACCATCTCCGAGGACTCCGAGGACGACGGTGAGCGACCTCCCATACAACAAAAATTAGTGGAAAAAAACGCTCTGAAATCACAACTGAGAACGATGCAGGAGCAACTTGCAGAGATGCAGGAGAAATATTTGCAATTGTGCAACCGGATGGGACAGGAGTCAGAGACGATAGATAACGACGGTGCTTCTAGTGATGTTGAACAGACCGAGGACACGGTGCCTAAATCAGAGCCGGCATCTCCGGCAAAAGAGATACCGCCTCAGCTACCTAATGCATTGTCACAAGTAATGAGCAAGATGATGACCGCCAAGATGCACGCACACGCAGCAGTTCACCCACACCTACCGGCTGGTTTCAATGGAGGCTTACCAATGTTGCCACATTTACCGCCTTCCGAACACATGCATCCACCTCACCCGCACCATCACCTCAACAACGCCGCCGCTATGTACCTGAACGTCAGTCAAAAACTGTTCCTAGAGCAAGAGGCTCGAATGAAAGAGGCGGCCGAGCGAGAACAGCAACACCACCACCAACAGCAACAGCACCAACAGCAACAACAGAACAACCAGCAACAAAGGCCGCAGTCCAACCAACATTCGCCACAGCAAAGACATGGTGGACAACCTCAGAATCCACCGCTGTCGTCTGAACTAGCCGAGCGGCTCGACGCACTGAGAAGCAACGCCGGCTCAGTGGGCCCCGTCTCGGGTGCCGACTTGGAAGGACTCGCGGAGGTGCTAAAAAACGAGATCACTTCATCGCTCGCAAGCTTGATCGACTCGATAGTGACCCGCTTCGTGCACCAGCGCCGGATCATGGGCAAGCAGTCGGAAGCCGCCGCCGCGGCGGCCGAGCAGCTCAACAAGGACCTGATGCGCGCGAAGCGGATGCTCGACGGAAGGAAATCGCCGCCAAAGCCGCAAGATAGGCCCTCAGGACAGATGTCAGGTAATCATCCCGTCCACCACCCGGGTGCGCCGAACGGCGTTCCCTCGTTCTTGACACATAACCCGATGCTGATGAGCCAGATGAACGGCCCCCGACCAGCCGGCGCGGCGTTCCCGCTGCACGGCGAGGCGGGGCCCGGCCACGGCACTCACGTGCGGCCTCCGACAGGCATGTTCCAGACGCCGCCAAAGCCGCTCGCGCAGCTCTACCCGCACATGAACGGCCACTTCGAGCGCGAGCCCAACCCCGAGCAGAACGAGGCGCTGAGCCTTGTAGTCACGCCCAAAAAGAAGCGGCACAAGGTGACCGACACGCGAATCACGCCGCGCACCGTGTCCCGCATCCTAGGCGAGGGCGTGGGCCACTCGCCGGAGAGCAAGTTCCCGGAGTCGCCGTCACCGCGGCCGGCGTACCCGG
Organism: Petrophora chlorosata; assembly: GCA_951640565.1. Taxonomy (NCBI): domain Eukaryota; kingdom Metazoa; phylum Arthropoda; class Insecta; order Lepidoptera; family Geometridae; genus Petrophora; species Petrophora chlorosata. The sequence continues at coordinate 5,178,575 of OX621207.1, forward strand.
GCGGCATCGCGCTGCCAACGTCGGTGGCGATCCCGAACCCCTCGTTGCACGAGAGCCAGGTGTTCTCGCCGTACTCGCCGTTTTTCGGTGGCGTGGGGGGCTTGGCGCGGTCCCCGCCGGCGGCGCCGGAGCGCGAGTCGCCGCCGCTGCCGCAGCCGCCGGCGCTACTGCACCCGGCGCTGCTGGCGGCGGCGCACCATGCGTCGCCGGACTCGTGGCGGCACCACCACGCGCATGCGCCGCACCACGCCGCGCACCCGCACCACCCGCACCCGCACGCGCAGCTCATGGACGCGCAGGACCCGCACTCCGACTGCAACTCCACCGACCTGCCCTACGACGGAGTCCAGCCTACCATATCCTTTTCAATAGAAAACCAAATCAAACGAGCCCCTAAACACGCTCGACCTTATTATAGATACCACACTAGTAGAAACTATACACAGTGAGGTACCACCACGAACGTAACCCGATCTGACCCGCGACTTAAACCACCACAAATAGCGATATCTTATTCCGTTTAACCTTACGACTGCCGCCGCCTACTTCCTACTTACAGTTAGGTATTACGACTGTTGAAGCCTCGCAAATGCTGCGGTTTCTCCGCTTTCAGAGCCCATCGCTTAAACTTACTACTACATTATAGGAAACAAACAAAAGGCTGATACGAAAATTACAACACAGTTTATTTTGTATCAACTGTTTTAATTTCTTAAATGCATTAAAGCTTTAAACGTTTTCGACTCTTAAATCCTAACAAATCAAAGTAAACGTTTCATGACATACATATTCTAGAGAATTCCATACCTACACAGTTTCTAGCTGCAGAAATCGGCTAAGGCACATTATAAGATTAGAAATGCAAACGGATCAAGTATTTGTGGTGCTTCAATAAGCCTACGACGCGACGTACCACGTAATCAGATTTAAAAGAACTTTTCTTATACATACACTCCGTAGAATAATAGAAAAAAACTAAACAATTCTTTTAAAAATAGTAACATTCTGCCAGTAAGTAAATTATTCACTTATTATTTGTATATTTCTTTACCTTCATATTTGAAGAAAACCCGTTGCAATTTTCAAATTAAAAGTAATGTCTAGTCATTTTCTCATTCTAAATTTGAATTCTCTAAAATTTAGAGTTACCCCACGTAACAAATTTCCCCATTTTTGTGTCAAAATTTTCAAGACAATATGATCCTTGATTCCTCTGTACTCCTCAACATTGACGCCGATGCACCTACGGAAGGCCAAGCTGATGTTCTTCTGGGTGCGGTACCCCAGTTCAGCGGTGCTCAAGATGTACTTCCCCGACATCAAATTCAATAAGAACAACACTGCACAGCTCGTCAAATGGTTCTCAAACTTCCGGTAAGTGTCTTCGAATATTTTTTCAACATTTTTATAAATTTCGCAGGTTTTTCATTTTAAGTATTTATCAATAGTCCTCGACGTCGTCACAGCTAAAACATATATCATAGATTTCATGATTTCATAGACTTCATAGACCTATTACTTAAATATTTTTCAATTATTAATTGCGGTATTCATCAAAATTACATTAAATTACACCTAGTGTGGGCAATTTAATATTTTACTTTTCCGTAACTGTTTTACGTAATTAATCATTAAGACCGTTCACCCGACAGATAATCCTGAACAATGCTGTAAAAATCTAAGTGTCGTAAACTCATCTTCGGCTTTTCCCTAATAATAGGGTAAACCGATTACTGGCAATTTCGTCGTCTTCCCGACGTTAAAGGGTTTAGTTCACTATTTCCTAATTATCGAACACGCGGTGGGGTTGCACCCCTTAACTATAATCAAATCTGGACGGGTGTGACTAAACAAATGGAAAAGCATATTAAAATTTATATTGATGACATTATTGTATTAGGTGGTCATTGGGATTATTTTAATAATTCTTTATTTAATATGCAACTTTTTTACAATCAGTGTTTAGAAAATTCATAAACACCATTTTCTTATTAGTTCCACATCATAATATTTTTTAATTTATTTATCAATTTTAGAATGGCAATAACCTAATGGTTAAAAAATAACAGCCTTAATGATGTTATTAGTGATGTTCTAGCTGAAAAAATATATCGTCTATGAAGGCAACAAATTATTTAAAACTATCGGTTCTAGTTTAATCGTAGAGATATTACGTACCCCTCTATAATTTCCTTTGAAGACAGTGTATGGAAAATACTAGTTTATGGTAAAGTAGTCTATCATAAAGTCATAGACAAGTCAACATTGTTGCTAGAATCCTTACTTTTTAATCAAAAGAATGCCTTTGCAAAGGACACGGAGGCATATTCTAGCACTTTCTATTTTCTACGATATTCTATTGATACACAAAATTACCCAATGTTTGTTCTATTTCCCAATTTCTTCTATTTTCTACGATATTATATTGATACACAAAATTACCCAATGTTTGTTCAAATTGAGAATATTTTCAGAAAAAACAAGTACGGTCGTTGTTGTATTAAATAAATGATAAAAGATACGAATGCTAATAAAGGCAGTTAACGGAAAAATCCCGCCAAGTATTGATTTCTACTTCAATAATTTCGCGTTATCTAAGTCCAGCGATAAAGGGCACCTGCCATAAGTGTGGTGTTTCTGCGATAAACGCCTTCCCCCTTCTTTGTAGCATAGGACTATTCCGAATATACGCGATTTACTATCGACAGTACGCTTTGATATCGAAGTATTGTTGTGTCAAAAATACTTAGGTACGTCACAGGCACAAATTAGCCAAAGCCATATAGTACACTAGTATCCATCGATTAATTCTTCTTTTATTATTAAAAAACTGGTATCTAAAGTTTAAAGAAAAAGGCGAGTTCAGTAATTAATTATTCGTATTCGTTACTCAATGTTCTAAAAAAGTCTCTGATATCGATACAAAATCGAAACTAAAACAAAACACTATCAGTTGGGAAACGCGTGAATTTTCAGAATAGTACCGCCACGTGGCTATGTAGATATTTATGTGCAAACACTTGAAATATTCCTGATATATCGACTTTCATATCGAGCTTTCTGCTGATAATATCTCAAGCTTGTATTATCCTTATCTACCATTCTTATCTGACTTAGATAATGGGGGGAGTAAAAGCTTTGATAAAAAGGCTTTTGCGTAGCGTAGTTCTATAGTTAGATAACAAAGTAACAACTGACGTAATTATATTTTTTACTAAATATAAATGTTTATGGAATAAGAACAAGAGCATTCTAATTTTTTGCATTTTGTTTTATCTTAATTTTTTGATAAATTGTTTTAAAAATTATTTAGCATTTTTTCACCAATGACAACAATAGGTAAAACTTGACCACCAATTGAATACAAAAAAATTAATTTTAAAAAGGTGGGTCAACAAAACATGTCTAAGAACCTCCGCTAGAAAACCTGCGTTCAAATAGAAAATTCGCATGCAAATCGGTTTTCGTTTAAGAGTTACGGTGCCACAGACAGACACACATAGTGATCAAACTTATAACATCCTTTTAAGCAATTATTTTTACACCTGACGCAAAAGGGCCTTTTGCGTCGGGGGTTAAAAATGCTTACGAAAGAAAGGCAATAATTAAAAAAAATAAGCCAAGGTGACATTCCGAGGAAAAGTCCTACCTACCAACTTAACAAATCAAAACATTCTTCAGCAACAACAAAACTTAGTCCATTACTATTGTCAGCTAATGGGCGTTGTGGACAACGGAAAACGGCCATTTCCTCGCGATAAACATCTCTGAAAGGCTACTGAAAGGGTGAGGGGGCTACAATCGCATGAAACGCAATTAGAGGGAACTACCCTCAGTTGGAAGAAAGGTGTCCGCCGCGAACTTAAATAATGGATGGCTTTAAATTTTTAAGGAAATCGACGATTAGTGACCACGCTACTTAGTTACAGGTCATTTTCTTTCATAATTTTTGTAGAATGTACATAATAATCGCTTATAGGTATTTTTTTTTACTAAGGCATATTATACGTCATAATAGAGCAACTTTTAAATTCCAATACTATACGGTCACGTTCAGATTTGATATTTTAATAAATCTAAATCTATTTTTCCTTATTCGCAATTATAATTTCATAATGCCCTCATTAGCATAAGCTAATTAAAAATATCAAGTAAACATACAAAACTCTCACTAATCAGTTCGCAATAAAGTCAAACGATACCCTTTCTATGATCGATAACTGAAAAACCCGATAACGTGATTATTAGTTTTTAATGATAACATAAACGATTTTAATTAGCATCAATATTATTTCTTATCTGGCAACAGAAATAAAACAAAAAAGAAATGTCAACGTTGTTTTTAAATATCGAACGCTTTGATTGATCGAGAAGAAAAAGGCTCTCGTCACACGAACCTCCACTTGTTGACGTATGTGTCGTGTAGGACACCTCGAGAGCACTGATACTGAGAGCCCTCCTTGTGTCTTTTAAGGGAACGCCTCGACGCCTTCTCATTTTTGTTTTTATTTTTACTTGGCAAACGTAAAAATCTTCGGAGTTCTTTTTAACGCTAACAGAGATAGGTACTTGTGAATACAACTGATTCTTCTCATTATAACTAAAAAGACGTACCTTTCAATGCCTTCGAGATTTCAAACGCCTAAGTCTAAATAATGAGATTGTCATTCTTGTTTTTTTTTTAAGTTTCTGCCACCGCATCTTTACAAAACAGGCCACCAGCAAAAGTCACAAACAAAGTCTCCGCAGAAACTCACCCGGAGCAAAAACAAATATCCTTACTCAAAGTCGATGCAAACTCGCAAAGACAAATTCTTTTGGCGCGCGAACTCAAAGAAACGGGCAAACAAAGAGTCACTCGCTGAATTAGCCTGGGCTACGATAGGACTAATTAGTAACTTAGCAACGTTGACTCGTTTAAGTTATTTCGCTTAATTAAGTTGCGCAGAAGTGGTCTGCGGCCGGCCCGTCAGAGAAGGCGCCGTAAATTCTGTGGTAAATTGTTAGAAACACGGGCAACACTCCAATTAATCTTTTTACACACTAGGCACGAGGGGGCGTACTTAGACCAGAGATAAAAAAAACCTTTTAAGCGTTTACACACGAACGGGTTACGTGGTTGACAGATTTTAATGTAGGGATGTTGGGTTCATAAGATACGCAAGTGGCAACATTTTTAAAATTGCAATAGACACATTGCATGAGTGTTTATTTTATTTTAAATTATATTGTGTATTCTATATTTTATATAATAAAATACTGGTGTAATTTTATTGTACCTAAAAGTATCTATTTAATACTGAAATTAAGTCTTAAATGTTCACTTAAACTTATGTCGTTGGCAAAATTAGGTACAAGTGGCATTAAAACACATAAAAGCTCTAAAAGAATTTTTAAAACAGTTTCGTGCCACTTATTAAATAAAAAATTGGCGCACCGTTTCCAACGGAGATTGAAATCTCTCGCACACAAGGACTCTTACACTAGGTTACGGAAATGTTGCCAGACTTGCGTCGCAATTCCGGCATGCCTTTTGAACTTAACGCATTAACTGCCTGGCCAGATATTTAGTCCGATAAAAGCTTAAATTATTTATTAAAAAAGTATTCGCTTTTTCACTATTCATACTTTAAACATCATCAAAACATGAAGGGAAAAGAAACGACTAGACATTAATTTGCCGCCATGTCTAAACTTAAGGGGGAGACTACACTAGCCTTAGTTAGTGTCACATTCATCCCCCGACTTGTGACGTCACCTCGCTGCGCATTGTACGCGGAGACTGTAAAATTTAATTGGTTGGCTAATACACTGCACCGTGCAGTCTAATTTACGTGTTAACATTTTTAATAAGGCTGGGCGAGGCTAGGGCGCCAAGTGGCCGGCCATTTAAACCGCGCCACGCTCACACGAGCACCTCCAGTAATTAATACGGCCCTCTCGAGGAAGCTTATGAGTAGTTTTCCTTCAAAAACCTGCTAATTACTCGTCACAGAAGTTTTTCAACGTCGCTAGGAGCGGCCACTCGACGCCAATCCCATTAGCACGCCTGTTTATTTACCATAAGAATTCGTCTACAGCCGCTAGCGGTCGTAGAGGCCGAAAAAGAACGTCACGCCTCAGTACTAAATTTCAACTAACGTGTCTTTACTTCCGAATTAGAGTTCACACGCACGCGACGAAGTACGTAATAGGTGCGGGTGTGGCCGAATATTTACATATCATTGCGATACGTTGACCATTATAAAATATTAGCCTTTCGCCGGCCATCGCCGTTAATAATATAATTAAAACACGCAAGGCGCGGTTCTACTTATCAGTATGATCAAGGAATATGATGCTTATGTCATGCTTCTATGCTACAATATACGTATGACTTCCTTAATCTAGATTTAAATTTGGAATGCTTTTTATTTAAACATGATAGGTTATAATTTAAGGTGATATAAACTTTAAGATGTCAAGTCACACTTTGTATTTAATATACACATATTTTTATTTAAAATTATGATGTTTTCCCAAGTAGGTACGGTTTGATATACATAATTATATTCTTCTTCCTACTGTAAATTTAATAAATAAATTTATGTATGTTTAATACCAGTACCTAATATCATTATATTCTTAAGGCATTTGAAATGGTATCAGCAGGGGAAAATCCAGGAATGTACTTCAATTGTTAACAGAAGCAAAGTTTAATGTTAAACCCGAGGATATAAATAGTCATGACGCTTAAAATCTACAACAGAACGATTTTTGCGGTTTTACCTAATTTTACTTTCAGTTATGCCAACTATGTAAGTATATTTTAATTACGTGACACTACCATTTTAGGACATCATCTGCGGTACCTACCTATAATGTGATCTATAGCATTAATCAGTAGGTATCGTAAGAAGTACCTATACAACGGTGTACAATAATTAAATAGATCAAAAATGAATGCCTACATACATGGAATTTTATCATTCCTATGTCCTTTAATTTAATGTTTGTTAATTTTGTTGTTTATATATTTAAGTTATAATAGCATTACAATACAATACAATACAATAACACTTTATTGCATACCACAAACATAATTACATGAACAAAATAGAAATCTTAACTAGGGTAATACAATTGGCGGTCTTATCGCGTAATACAATCTCATGCATTAGTTAGTTTTTTTTATATATAATTATCTATTTATTTGTTATTAGACTTCTCAACGGTTACATCAGTACCTACTTGTTTATGCTAGAATAATATTATTCGTCAAATGTATTATCTATTTCAGAAACACACCACATGCACAATGAATCATATTAAGAAAGCAGTAGGCAAGCATTATTACACATTTTTTTCAAAATTTTTTACGACTTTTTATTAATAAAAACATGCAAATGATATTAATAACGCAGTAGTCATTACAAAATCAGGAGATGAGATGTTGGCCGTAACGGCCTTTAGTGAGTTTAATTTAATTTTGAATTCAGGCTGAGAATACTCAAAAACATCGGGTGTTTCAGCAACTCGACACGAGGGGCTGGACACGCGTGTGTCCAGTTGGTGAAACTCAAAAACACTTGTTATTTCGGCATCTGGATACGCTGGATACTGGACACACGCATGTCCAGCTCATCGTGACGAGTTGGTGAAAAACCCAAAACATCTACTGAAAAATACCAAATCTTTACTCTGTACTTTGTCACGTAAAAGTTTACCTACTCAATACTGTGTCACGTACAACTTTACCTATAGGTAAAACTACCTACGGAAGGCCCGTATGTGATCCATCAGCTAATGAAAGTCGTAATTAGAAAAGTGGCGGTTTCTTCCTACAGCCCGACGTTATCTTGTCTTCGATGGGGTAGTTTTTTTAATTACTCCACCCCCTGTTTTAATCAGTTTACCGCGGAAGTTATAGTTAAGAGTTTTACTGAATGCTAAATAGGTCATGTGATATGAGTCACTTTGCGGTTGCAAGAAATAATATTCAATGCAACACATGACACATAAACTTCAATTAGTAATAATATAATCTAATTATACTTGGTTTCTAGCCCAATAAAATAGTTCACTGAACTAGTAAAACATTTTTATTGACTTCAAAAAAAGGAGGAGGTTCTCTGTTCGATTACATTTTTTTTATGTTCGTTACCTCAGACCTCCGTCATTTATGAACCGATTTGGAAAATTCTTTTTGCGTTGGTTTCAGTATAGCTCCGAAGTGGCCCGGTAGTCCGGTAGTAGAAGTCGGTTTTTTTTTGTAAAAATTGTTTTTTATGGAACCGAGTGATGAGACGAGCAATTCGTTCGCCTGATGGTAAGCGCCACGCCCGACCATAACAATTGCAGCGCCACTCAGAACTTTAAATACCATAAAAAGCACTGCGTAGCACTGCATTGCGTGCTCATCACCCGAGACATCAGATATTAAGCCTTATATGCCCAGTAATTTCGCTGGCTACAATGCCCTTTAAACCGGAACATAGTAATGCTGCGCACTACTGCTTGGTGGCAGAATAACTGGCAGATCGGTGGTACCAACCCAGACGCCCTCCCGCATACGAGAAACCTACCACGAGTATAGAAATGGAAAGGAAAAATTAATAAATGAAATACTATGTGGAAAGGAAAAATAAAGATAACACTATTTATTTAACTAGTTCGCCACGTACATGTCATGTCGGACATGCTAGGCCGGGCTTGCCTCGCGGTCTCGAAGGAGCGGGCGTTCTTTCATTAATGTAGTCTCCACCTTAAAAAACCTTATGACAGTTCTAATGACACATGAGTTTGGGCGGGAAAGTCACGCGATTTTGTTTTTTATTTTCGACCAGTGAATTTTAACTTTTTTTTTAATTGTTCCTGTTGAGGTAAGACAAAAAGGCTTAATGAAATTACTAGAGATGCCGCGAATAGTGGTAATAGCGAATAATCGATTAGTGACTACTCGGCATTTCGTGTGGCGATTAGACGAATTATTCGACATCAAAAACTACAATACGAGTACAATCTGTAATATATAACAATAGCACTAATTGCACGCCTCCGGCTGTCTCGAACCTACCGAATTTTTAGTTCTGTTAGATTACTAGAATGAATTTCCTGCACGATTTCTACGAAGACAGGGATTTTATCAGTTATTATTACAATCCCAGCAGTTGGTTTCTAGTACTCCTGTACTAGATTACCCGAACCATTTATCTTGCCCAAACATATTTGTGTGTATGATGCACTTGCATCATTATAGTAGGATTCTTTCTAAATCTGTGGTTTTATTTCTTTCAAAATGTAAGCCAGCCAATTATTCGCCATAATCGAACAGTACCCACTATTATTCGCAATTCGACGAATAATGAAAAAAATGGCGAATAATGTAAAATATCGAATAATAGCGGCTAATCGCGGCATCTTTAGAAATTACCAAATATAGATTTCCTTTTAAATACGCGGCAAAAATTAGTCAACGTTAAAATTTTTAAAAGCAAGTAGAATAAAACTATGGTTTAAATAAATGTTTTGTCGTCGTTTCTAGTAACCACTATCAGTAGCAACGGAAGTCCAGCGTCCAGACCCTTATCTCTGGTGCTGAAGCCGCTACCGGCCAGGTCTTAAAGATCCCTAGCTGGTGGACGTTCTTGACATTATCGTTTGTTTGTTGAAACATTGGGGGCTCTTGCTAAGCTGGCCACTACATCCTTGTACTTAAAAGACCACAATATTGCTTGTAGTTGATTGTTAAAAGTACTTTATAGATTAATTTTAATTAAATCCTTTTGGAACAGCAGGGTTCATTAATTTTAATAACTGTAATGAATCATCGACTTCAATCTTGTGAAGATTTACTAACGGTAAAAGATAATTTAAATGCAAATAAATGTTACTCTTGGTAGGTCTCTCGTAAGCGAGAGGCCGTCTGGGTAGGTACCACAGCTTAGCCAGTTATTCCGCCACCAAGCAATAGTGCGCAAGCATTAGCGCATTAGTTGTAGCCAGCGAAATTACTGGGCATATGAGAATTAATATCTGATGACAGTACACCGAGGTTAACTGGAAGATAATAATTACTAGCATTAAGTTCGCCTATGTACCTACAAATTTGTTAGTGCAATAAAGAATTTTCTATTTTTTTACCGTATCTATCTACGTGTCGGGGTGATGAGCGCAATGCAGTGCTACGCAGTGGTTTTTATGGTAATAAAAGTTCTGGGTGGCTCTGCAATTGTTATGGGCAGGCGTGGTGCTTACCATCACGCGAACGACTTGCTCGTCTCACCACTCAGTACAATAAAAAAATAAAAAATGTTGACAAGTAATAAATACATGTCGTAAGGAATGATACACACAACATGCGAAGGTGAAAAGGCGCGGCATAGGCTGTATACACATGGGAAATTACCCAAGTGCGACAACTACAAGTCGTCGGGACCCGCCCTAAGACGTAATTAATTAATGCGGAACCTGCCTTACGTGCCGTCGCGGAAAAGTTTTGTTTATTTTGTTGCCAGGTATTTGAGTAAATATTTTTGAGTCTAAATTATTATTTTTTTGTGATTAAATAAAATATTGTAGTTAGGTATGCATAATAAAAATAACTTATAAGTCGTTGGTTTTTTTTTCGTAAAAACGAGGAGGTTCTATGTTCCACTGTATATTATTTTGATCTATGTTCACCGATTTATCCGCCCACTGTTTTTTTTTAAGTATACTTTTTTGGTATCGTCTTATTTTTTAAAGGTAGGTATTTTTTTTTTTATAAATACCTTTAAGTCTACCTACCGTAAGCAGACGACCTTATCTTTGCAATAATTATTTGTTAAAGCAAAAAATAATCTAGCTGCGAAATCTGATAGATTTACTTTAATTAAATCACGTCTAAAAATCTTATAAATAGCGATTTTAACACCCCCGGGAAATAAAACCAAGTAAGGCAGCGATACGTGAAGCAATGCGTGCGATATAATGACATCTAGTATTAAAAGTAATTATCATTAGACGTGTGAACACGCCCCATGTTAATTTAGTAGAGGTTTGATATTTCGTTTATTTTGTCTTAGCTAAACACGGCTTATAATTTTGGTTTAAACTTAATTCTTAGCAAGAAGTATGTACAACGAGGATTTTCCATAAAATGTCGTATTTGTTTTAATATCTATTGGCGCCAAATCTAAAGCGGGAAGGTAAAACGATCACAACGTGCGACGCCAAATTCCAAAGAAAGAGAAAAAAAATGAAATGATCATATTGTATTACACTTTTTGGCGCGAAGTGAAAAGTGATACAGTTCCATTTTGATTTATTTTCCAAACAAGTGTTATTTCGAGTGATCATGTGTAATATCGGTGGAATATTAACCATTATGTGTTCGTAAACGTGCACGAGTGCAGGCAAATGAAACAAAATAAAGAAAAACACTGCTTTCTATGTTCTCCCAAAAAGTCCATGGAAAGCTTGAATAAAGTCCACCACTTTATTGAAGCACTAGGAAAGACATTGATTTTGACTACAATACAAAAGAAATCATTGTAATGTTTTCAAACTATCAAATAAAAATTACGTTAGTCAAGGCCGTATGGTCCTAAAGACTTTGGCTTGCCCAAACGGGCAGATTAAAAAAAAATGACACTGACAGAAAAGAAAAAGCTTGCAACACAACCAAAAAGGTCCGAGTTCCAAACGTAATATTGTATTAACTACCCGACTTGCTCAAAGCTTTTTGAACTGCACTCGGCCAGGTTTTTTATCAAACGACCATAGTCCGGATGCGACGAATAGAGAAGAACACTTGAAAGTGCTGAAAACTGTCTCCGAGCAGTAATTAACGAACTAATTCTGAGATCAAGTAACCGTGAACGGTCAACGGATGCCCTTTAACGGGTACGCGTGCGTTTAACCCTTTTTTCAATTTTTAATACCGAAGTGAGTAGTTGGGGTAATGAAATCTCGGCGAGCACTCAAATGAGCTGAACTTTTGAAGCCTGGGGTACAAGACAGGCGGGTCAGTCGGAGGGAGTCATTACCCAGGAGCGAATCGAGGAGAATTATTGATCTTTGCCAAGCGAAATACTCAAACAAGGTATTTTGGAAAGAAAAACGGAAGAAATAATTTGGTGGCAATGCCAACGCCAAGCAAAATACACAAACAGGGTTTTTCGGAAAGAAAAATGGAAGAAAAAGTTCGACGCTCGACTTGGTGACTACCGAAGCTCAATTGGGTAGAGCACTTCCCGCGCTGAAGGAGAATTGAGATGCGAGTTCAGGTCCCAGCCAGTGGTCGTATTTTTTCTATCCACACGATTAGAATCCACTCCCCGAAATTCAGTTCTTTACCTGAAACTGACAACAAGAATGTTCTTTAATCCACAAAGTCCCCTATTTTACAAGCTATTATTAAACTTGCATGTTTGGGTCAAATCTTGCAAGTTCAATCAGAACCACTTCTCCTCTTATCTACAGAATTGAAATTTTGCATACTTGTCAAAGTCCGATGACAATGAAATATTCTGGTGACAGCCAGCTGATATGGGCAATGGAACTCCTTGACGGACAATCGTAAACTACTAGAGTTTTTGCTCATTTTAATCCCGTAATCGTTAAAAACTTGTCTTGATAAAAATATTTAATAAATAATAATAATATAATTTATATATAAATAATAATAAAAATATAATTTATATATAATATAATTAATATATTATTTTTTAATTTATATTATTAATATAAATAAATATAAAATTATTTTTTATTTATTTTTTATAAAGGTTTTTTTTTCTACCAAGTAAAGAAAGTCAAATATTTGGTAGGTCAGTCATTTTGACCGTAGGAAAGTCATTTTGACCGTAACGTGACGTCGTACAATGTTCTTATCAAGCGAAAAAGAGCGTCAATTTTGCATGTATGTAACAAGATAACAGGCGAGAAAGTTGCTACCGCGCGTCATGGAGGCATAGATAATCGTCTCGAACCCGCATCGTACAAGTTTCGCGTACTCTAAGTATGTTTACTGGTTTACCTAACATTTGTTATTATATGCGAAAGTTTGTAAGTGTGTTAGTGTGTTTGTTACTTCTTCACGCTGTAACGTCTCAACGACTTTCAGTAAAATTCGGAATGGAGATAACGTCTCATCGAATTTCAATGCAGCTATTGTTATGATATTTATACATATTATAGTCAATACTACCTACTATTATAAAATGTTATTAGAAGTAAGTAATAGAAGAGGAATGCGACACCCAAGACAAACCTGTTTAAGGTTTATAAGGTGTTAGATTTATAAGAAAAGTTGTAAAATTTATACAAATAAAAAAAAAAATAATCCAGCATGGAGATAGCTTACATCCTGGACTAACATATAGATTTTTTATTCGGTGAAACCTTATTTGTTATAAAGTTAAGACTATTTTTTTTGTAAGTATTACTACCGGTATATTTAAGGTAGCAAATTTAAAGTAGCCAACTGGCACATGAGAAACATAATATTGTGAAAAACCAACATAAAATATAGTAGGTATCAAAAGTTCAAAAAAAATGCGCCTCAGCTTCTTGCCGTATCTTCCGAGTTCATTTTCCGATACGATGGTAGAGTCATTATAATAATTGACGTTCATAAGTGCGTCTGTGATGCCAAAACCGAATAAAGAACTTTTGAACTTTCAACTTTGAAAGCGTTAAATCTTATACTTACGTAGGTATATGATTTAACTGGCTTGATATTCCAGACCACATAGCAATATTACGCAATTTGTATGCGTAATCCAAGCATGAAACCGACATACAAGGTAACGTGTCAGACCTTACCGCAAAAGAAATTCCCTTTGCTCACTTCCCCACAAAGGAAAGTGTTACCACTAAATAGCTACCGTTTAATTTAGGTACCTACTTACTTTGATTAGTCATACACGTCCACACACATTTTTATACATACCTAGGTATATAATAAGAACGGATAAACATAATTTGCTCGTTTTCTTTTACTTGTTATTTAAAATACGTGTCACTAAATATTTTAAATACTTTTATATAAATTATACAATTTAAATAAATATATACTTTCAAAAAATATATAAAAATACATGTATAATAATAGTAAATAAATGTATAATAATAAATGTATAAATAAATATATATAGATATAAATTATATTTAATATTATTATATTATATTTAATAGGTACATGCCTAGTTCTCGTAGTTCTAAGGTAGGTATGTACCTATTTATATTACATCTGTAACTTATCTAATGTTGCCTGAAATAAAGATTAAATAAATGAAAAATGTTTGCAGGATGTGTATTGAGTATATAAATGTACTCAGCTTTGATATAATTAGTATCTTAATTAATTTAATTGTGCATGCTAGGTCAATTTAATACAAATACTCTGTTGTTTAGAATGTAGGTACTAAGATATATTACGTACCTATAACGTATTATAGTTTAGTTATTTTTCAATAAAAAACAGGAACCTTTCAACATTTAAGGTCATTTTGTGGCAGAAAATTTTAGGTCACTTCGAATTAACGTACAGTTCAAAGGTAGTTAAACTCGATAATAATCCTGAAAAACTCACACGTACGCAAACTCACACACAGACATTCGCATTTATAATTTTAGTAGCACACTTATCAATATCTGTACTTCAGAGGCATAGAATATTAAGCGCCAAAACACAATTGTTATAAACATTATATGCTCCAGAGAAAAGTCTGAAACCTAGGTAATATATCTACTTAGCTCTTGATAAACATTATCGCAAATAACGGTAGGTCTATATCTATATATAACCTACCTATAGATACAAAAAATACAACAAGATACGATACTACGCATATAACCTTCCTAAAATAACACGTTCGTCTAGCCCGGAAGTACCTTCATTTTTAAATTCCAACGACAGATAATAAAAAAAAAACTGTCAAAAAAGACGCGTCACGTCAAATTAGTTAATTTAAATTGCCTAGTCCGTCCCTGGCCCGGCCGGCGCAGTCTGAAAAAAAAGTTTTTTCACTAACTGAAGCATTAATCCAGCCCGGTATTAGTTTACCCGCTTTTACTTACGTCTGTGTGTGTGAGCCGCTGTGTGTGTGCGGTCCGCCGTGCAACTTTTTACATAGACAAATGAGATGCAGAGGGCGCACTCATGTATTTGAATATATAGATGCAAGTTTTTTTTTAATAGGTTGATAGGGATATTGATAGGTTTTATGTCACAAAGTTTTGATTGAAATCAATCAAGAAGCTAATTTCAGTAAAGTAAAATTAAAAAAAACCCCTCAACACAAAAAACCTATAACCTAGCATGATAACATCGTCGACCGCGTCATCACTTTCCATCAGGTGAGACAGCGGTCAAATGGTTGCCTATCAGGTAATAAAAAAACCTATAAAAAAAGTAAAACGGCTGAACCGAAAAAACCTCACAATCGTAGGCTATTTTAGCCAAATTATTGCATTTCGTAAAATGCTAAAGCGCAATTCGTTTTTTAACCCCCGACGCAAATAGGAGGGGTGTTATAAGTTTGACCACTATGTGTGTTTGTCTGTGGCACTGTAGCTCTTAAACGGGTGAACTGATTTGGATGCGGTTTTTTATTGGAAGCTGGTTTTCTTGTGGTGGTTCTTAGACATGTTATATCAAAATCAGTTCAGAAGCTTTTTACTTTTATAGGTTTTTTGTGTCGGGTGTTTTTACATTATTAGGATAAGGATTTTTAATTTTAGTTTTATGAAATTCTCTTGTAGGGAAATTATTGCATTAAATAAAAAAGCGCAATTCGATTTTTACTAATAAAATAGTGTGCAACTTAATTTCCTCCTCAATTTACGCTATAAATACTCTCAATCATAAAGTAAAAAAAAGACATGTGGCACTCGGAGACTGCCGCGGTAAAGCTATTGCATAGCATTCGGAGTGGCGGGTGTTAGGTTATTTTCGTTACGGAATTTCTGGATTCGGTCTCCACGCTCAAGGCCCGCGATAGAAGCTATGCAATAGCTTAAAAACTAGATTTCTACTCCGCAAAAAAAACGAATTTATTCATCCGTCGCCTCTACATTCCAGCTACTCTATAAAAATGCAGTCTACGGGCTCATTCTCCCGTACTTCTCGAAAGCTGGACGCCGTCCACTCACACACATACACACAAACACAAACGAAATAAGCGCCTTACCTTTTTAATTTTAAACCTTACGCCTCTTGCATACGGCTCATGCAGCCTTCCACATTATGCCTATACGTATCACATCGTATCATTTACGGAGCAGGCATCAGGTTTTTAATAACCATTGTATTTGGCAACGATCGAAATGAGTGTTTGGTAAAGTGGGAAAATATGTCTGGAAACTATTTTATATATTTCGAACTTTTTGCAGAGCTTCAGATTGGGGAGCTTTTAGTGGGACTTAATTTTAGGTATCGTATATACCAAGGTAAAAGTCTATCCTGTTTTTAACAGACTTCAAAAAGGAGGAGGTTCTCTATTCGATTGTATTTTTTTTAAGTTTATTACCTCAGAACTCCGTCATTTATGACCCGATTTGGAATATTCTCTTTGCGTTGGGTTCAGTATAGCTACGAAGTGGTCCCATATAAATTTCATCGATATTTGACCTTAGACTTCGAAGATACATTAAAGCCGGTTTTTGTTTTTTTCTAAAAATTAATTATATAATATTGATTTTTGTAAATTAAAATGGAGCAAGTAGGCTTCAAAAGACATTTCTAAGACTATAATTTTCTACAAGGTACCTTTTTGAAGATTTTAAAGGACATGAAGCTTTGAAACGACTTAAAAAATGAGGAGGTTCACAATTTGACTGTATGTTTTTTTGTATGTTTGTGACGCGATTCCTCCGTCAATCATGAATTGATTTTGATGATTCTCTTTTTGTTTGGTAGGTCATACTTCAGAGGTGATCCCATGTAAATTTTATAGAAATTGATTCAGCGCTTTTTGAAATAATCAACAAAAAATATATATAGTTTAAATTTGTACATGTAGGTATAGTCTAGACTCTAGACTAGAAGTCGGATTTAGTTTTTTTCTAAACATTAATTATCTTAAAAAGTTAAAGTTTTCCTTCCTTCAATTAAAATACTCAAAACAACCCTAAAATTTTCCGTTTCCCCTTAACAAAAAAGCGAACACAAGCGAAAAGCGACAAAAATTCAAAATTCAAAATTTCTTTATTGCTAGAATGTTGTGTACAAAGATGACAAATAAAGATAATTCCTAACATTCTACCATAACAATGGTGTGCAATATTAACATTAAAAAATATATATAATTAAATTAAATTCAAATTGTCAAATTGACAAAATCAGGAATAACTAAATAAATCTAGAAATATCTAGTAATTTCTTATTCACCGCTACACAAGTCAATCCTAATTAGGTAGGTACCTATATTCTTACTGCGCATAACTTTAAGGAAAAATACTTAATTAATGTAAATACCATAAGTAGCTGTTTTATCGGACAATACCTCTAAACGAGTTGATACGGGTCTAAGAAATAAATCATTAAATACTGCTAGGTATATATGCATATGCATATATACAGCCTTTGTGGTGTAGTGGTTGGGCAGGTTGGCTCAAATCTCTACATCACTGAGGTTGCGGGTTCCATTCCCGCGACGGGACGAATGTTTGTGCACAGAAAAAAAAGCGCAAGCATTTGTTTCGTGTCTGGGTGTTGTGGGACCATGGTCCTCATAGTTCCTGGTTCCCTAGATACAGGGAATCCTAGTTAGGGGTCAGGATCTATGAATGTGATCGTTGGGAGTAATTTTTATTTTATTTTAGTAAAATTCGGAATAGCTTATACCCTGGATTAACACAGGCGAAACGGAAGACAATTTTTTTTTTAATTTTTCCGCGTTGTTTATCATTCTTACACCTACTTATAGGTTGAGTTAACGGTTTCTATTATGATTCTCATGCCTACTTGAGGTGTTTACCCCCTGTTATCGAGTAGCGGTATGCGCCCGCATGGCGGACGCTATGGTAATGAAGATCGTCGATCGGCACCGTGCCCCCAATACTGTGTTTTGCATGGACTATGGAGAAATCTGCTTGGGACTGATAATGTGGGTTTCACTTTAGACTGTTGAGTCTGAGAAAATAGGATCTTAGGTAGAAAGATAGAAAGAAAAGACATTCATGACACACAAGCGACATTACATTAAACTTTAGCACTAGGCATACTATACATAACAAATAACAGAGAAAAAATAAAATAAATATAATGCCTAATGCTATATACACACAATAAATACATAAATAGATAATCTGTTTTTTCTTTGTTTCTTTACGATTATAAAATTGTATTGAATGTTTGTTACCTATGGACTTGAAAACTGCTGAACGGACTTTAATCCGGTTTTCAGTACCGTAAGGTCCAACTAAGATTACAGGGTATCAATCAATCAATATCTCTTTATTCGTTTCTGCCATCACAGACGCACTTATAAACGACAAATTATCGCCATGACTACCACCGTATCGGAAATAGAACCAGAAGATACTGAGGGGCATTTTGTCGAAGATTCAACTTGACCTCTTCGCGGCACGCACTCTCATTATACTGGGGAGGTCTTGCTAAAATAGTCTTGGAGAAAAGACAACTATGGGCTTCCTCTACCGTCCATGTAGTCAAAGTCACGGGAAAACATCAGAAGTACATCAGAATCATCATTCAACCTTGGTCGAATTTCGATGATATTTATATGGGACCACATTGTAGCTATACAATTACTGAAGCCAACGTAAAAACTATTATCTAAATCGGCTTATAAATGACAAACCTTAAAAAACATTCGTATTAGAACCTCATCCTTTTTTAACCAAGCATGTGCTTAGAAACAAACATTCTATTAATCTGCAACATTCGAAATCAAGTTATCACAACAATAAATCCACGCATTCGCAAGTAACTTAACAATACCGGAGGCCGGGAGCTAAAAGGGACGAGAGAAAGTAAATAAAAAAACAATGAATGTGACCCTCGTAGTAACGTCTTAGCATCAAACGTGCATAGACTTCATAATGTTAGAATTTCCAAAGACTAAACAGAAGTCTTTCCCGAGGTTCTGGTCTGATATCGCAATGGACTGGGATCCATGGATGGGTTCCATGGATGGGACAGATCTTTGCCCAGCAGTACGATCAAATAGGTTAAAAAGCCAGAATTCTTGAAGATTCTAGAATGTTACAAATCCCAAAGAGAATGCAGTTAGATCATATTAATAAAGAAAGAAAGAAAGAAACAATTTATTTTTGACAAAACTGCACACAACAAACAACGCACATGTGCAGGAGGACAGAATAAAACAAACAGTTACAGCGTGTGTATGGAGATCGCTGCCGTGTACAGTGCAGTCAAAAAAAGGTCTGTGCTCAGCATAATGTTGTGAAGAATCCACAACGGTGGTTTTCAGCACAGGCCCTTGGTGACGTAATGTAATGTAGGTATTACTTAGATAATACATTTACAACAAAGATATCCCGAAAATGTGTATAAATATATATAAGGTAAATTAACAAGAAATCCCCCGGTCCAGAAATAGTTCAAGAATAGGTTTCTTACATTATAATATTTATTACACATTAAGTGAGCTCGTGGAATAAGGAAAGAAAATTTTTTTAATGAAAAACAATCAGACCAAAATGCATTTTTTAAACACAATAACTCTTATACTGTTGTTCGATATATTATGTCACCTAACCGAGAATATAAATATAACATCTAAGCGAGATTATAAACTAACTGAACAATAATAAAAAAAAAAAACTAAATGCAATCATTTTCATTATTTTATAATCTAACGATGTCTTAACGTCAGGTGCACTATGAAGCAATCTTAAAATTCACAAAACCTGTAAAAATCCGTCCAGTAATTAAGAAGTACTAAGCGAATAAACAAACAGACGTAGATGATGATTTTGCTTTTGACTATTTAGAGATAGGTATATGCAATATCCTACTGATATAAACAAGTCTCCCAGCTTTTCTTTCGCATTAAAGTCGCAAGTCCAACAAGTCTTCAACCATAATTTACTTTTAAAGATACAAGTCTTTCAAAAATATGCCTGTCTTCTTCATAAAAAAACCTGTATTTAGTTTCTTGTCCCGTCTACAATTCGTGTGTCTGCATCGTCGCTTAAGCTCAGTTCACACGGGAACAAAATATTTCTTAGGGGGCCGACCGCAGTAAGAACTTCTGAGATTTCTTTAACCCTCGTTTAAGGGTGTTTAAGATTTGAGAAAGGGTTTAAGATGATTTTGGCTTTAATTAGGCTTTAATTTGATCGAGTGAAATAAAAGACTTCAAAAAGGATGTAAGTCCTTTTTGACTTTTCATAACCTATGTAGGCACATAGGTACCTATATACAGCGTGGAATTAAATTCGATATTTTTCTGAAATGTTTACTCAACTCTATGCTTCAGAATAAATCTAAAGCGTTAAATTAAAAAATAAAAATAAATGACCAGACAAAAAAATTTACAAAAAATATGAATAAATAAATGATTATTATAAAATGATGATGATGATGATGATTATAAATGATTGACAAAAAATAATAGATATCATAGAAATCGATCAAGGTATCTAATCTACCACGCTGCTCTAGATGGCGTGGTAGATAATTGACAACTCTTGTTTTACGGTATTTGGGTCATCTTTAAAGACCCAGTTCCTGTCTTGCATTTGGATATTTAGAAATTGAAAAAACTTGCAGAAATACCAACTGCCATCAAACAATGAAAATCCAAGACGCCAGGTAGACGCAAGATGCGAAATCTTAAGAAAACGACAAAAAATTACAATCATTACCCAAACTTACACTTTATTTCAACGAATTAAAGTTCAAATTTTGACAACATACTACCCTCATTCACAAACTTTTATTGTCATCATCTTACAAGTTGAACTATCAATTTTGTCTTTAAAATCTGAACTGGTAGAGTCCATTTTCGTTTGCTTAGGAATTTGGCAAACACGTTAAGGGTGTTAACAATGATATTGTTGAAGGAACAGCTGATTCCCACAGTAACGGTTTTCGACTCAAAATGTAAGAAAAAATATAGAATCAAATAAAGCCAAAACTGCACTTTCGACAGTAATAATAATAAATTATATCAGGCAATAATTCAGTGAACAAATTAAAAGTACCAGAGGCCCATTAAATATATATATATATACTTAGGTACAGACTAACATATATCTAAGTTATAAAACACTAACACATAAGGATCTATATCCCTTATTAGGATAAGTGGCATTTCGGTATAACCTATCTGTAGCGCTGAAACACTATTCCCTCGCGCCAAAACGCGGGAACCAGGAACATCTCCATATATTTTGCGGGAGGGCGGAGCGGACGTAGGACTTGAAACTCGTCGTCCGTGTTAACCCCAGCCTCGACACGTTCAAGTCTTGGACCCTTCCTCCGCACCTCTCCTAGATAATGAGAATTATAATATAGATAAGATAAAGACGTCCAGACGCCTCATAGAAACAACAGTTGACCAAAGAGCTGGCGCTTACCTCGGCCAACGAATTAGTCTGGCTATTCAACGAGGTAACATCGCCAGCTTTTTGGGCACGCGCAGACGGTGACCTAAATTCTAATTTTGTTCTCCGTTAGTTTAGTCATTATCACTGTATTATATTTGTAAATAATTGTATTTTTGTGCCCACTCAGTAATATATTTAGAGATAAAGATACATTTATTTGTATTAAAACAAACATCACCTATCATAAACATTCAGAAGTGATTGACATATTTTTTATTCCTGCTTGAAGAACATTGGTACTCAAACTGGGAGACCTGTGTTTTGGCATACCAATACCCCGCGCCGGATATAGTAAAAAAAATTACAGGAACAGATTACAACAGAGTTTGTTTTTGAATGTTTGACAAACACATTATGAACATTATTATTATTATATTATTTATTATTATTAAGTATATATTTTATCATACCATAGGTATGTAACTTTTATTTTGGCATATTAAGCCTATTTTAAATTTCCCATTACGCACTTTACTGCACCGCTACCATTTTTTACACGTCCTGGATGACTGGTAGAAATTGCTATCTAGCATAAAGTCCTCCATGTAAAAATTGTTTTGTGCTAAAGTATAAATAAATAAATAATTATGATATTTTCTAATTAAGTCAAATATTATTATATTACACATATTTAGATGATATAATGAATTCTACGAAAAATGTCTTCCTTATTAATAAAATAAACAACATAACATTATGACAAACATGGTATTTCCAGCCCTCAACCTATCATGCTAAAATATTGGTAAGTCACTAAAAAGTAATGTATTTATTATATACTAGCTTTTCCCCGCGACTTCGTCCGCGTGAACGATAGAGGAAGTCAATATTCAAATTTATTTGTAAAACCATATTAACAAGACCTTCCAGTATATGAGAGCACGTTTTACGAAGAGGTCAAGCTGTATCTTCGTAGTCACCAACCCATTTCGATGTAAAATATACCTAACTTGGGACTATCAAACTGCTTTAAAATCCGTTCAGCAGTTTCCGAGGCAATTTGATAACAAATATACAGACAGACAAAAATTCTAAATACCGTGGATTCGTGTTAATACCTACCCTCTCAATAAGTAAATTGGTTTTTCTAAAATATTTATTAATGTACATTATTGGCTCAGTTCCATTTTTATAATAGTACTAGCGGATACCTGGCGTGTGCTACTCAGCGTAAAAAAAGATATAAAGCATTGTTTTAGTTGTCTAAAACCATCTTCCCATTTTTGCCTTTCTAATGAAACCGGTTTGGGGCCCATCGGTTGAATGGTTTCAAAGTCTATAACAGACAGGTAGAAACAAATTTCGTGTTTTATAAACATAACATAACAGAGATAGACGTACCTACTTCTACTTACTTACTTAAACTTATGTAACATCGGCACTCCGCAAAGGCAGGTGTTTTGTTGTGGTGTTACCGTCTTTTGATTCCTACATAGAGTAACACGCTAGGACGGCAGTATGGAGGAGTTCTCTGATCTACGCTTGTCCTTTATCTTATCTAGAAATTCTACCTACTTAACGAAGGTTTACCTTCAAGCCTCTAAATTCTAGTTAAAAATAACGCGCCTAGTTTTCTTTCAACTACCCGCATGGAAATTTACATATTCGCGCCAACTGCTTACTAAAACGTTACTTAACCTAACCTAATTCAAATCTACATTCGTCATCTCGAATTAACTGAAAACGTTTTTTAACCACCTCTGTTTTTGTAATAATTAATTTTATAACCAAAATCGACTTCCATTCTGGTGTGTCTTCGAAGTCCAAGATCGAATATCGATGAAATTTATATAGGACCACCTTGAAGGTATACTGCCCCCGTACCCATATGTCCCTCAAGCGCCGATCGTATATCGTGTTGAGCTCAGTTTAGGGTATAGATTCACTGCGACAATATTTTATGATGCCATTTATTGTTCTTTTAAGTTTATCTCAACTTGTAGTTATCATATTTTTGTATAAATGAATGAGATTAATTCGATTTCTTGCCTGAATCGACAATAATAAGTCGGTATCTCATTAGTCGCAGTGAAGCTATTCCTTAATTTGAGCTCAACACGATATTCGATTAGCGCTTGAGGGACATATGGGTAGGGGGGCTGAACGCACCGCAAAATTTTCCAAATCAGTTTATAAATTACGGAGTCCTGAGGTAACAAACATTAAAAAAATTAATTGCGAAACTCCTCTCTTTTTTAATCGGTTAAAAACAAGATAGATTTACTACCTATTCTAAATATAAACCTAAAAAGGAACTGAACAAGTTTTCATATTTTACACCCTATTTACGTACAGTTCGGTTGTCGTTACGTATTTATTTGCGTGTCTAAGCTATTGTACCTAGGGCCTATGTCTCCGGAGGCTCCGTTAGAAATCCTATAGTTAGGGCCAAGCCCCTGTACCCACTGATCCCTCAAGCGCCAATTGTATATCGTGCTCAGCTCAAATTAAGGTATAGCTTCACTGCGAATATTAAGATGCTGTCTAATTAGGTGTTGTCGATTCAGGCAAGAAATTTAATTAATCTCATTAATTTATATCATAATACGATAAGTACAAGTTGAAATAAACTTTTATGGATCAATATATGGCGTCAGAAGATATTGTCGCAATGAATCTACACCTTAATCTGAGCTCAACACAATATACGATTAGCGCTTGAGGGACCTTGCGTACGGGAGCAGGTTAGGTTAGGTATATGGGTTTTAGAGCGAGTGTGGCTCAGCGGGAACTCATGCGCCTTTCGATCAGACGCACCTGGGTTCGAATCCGGACTCGGCCCTGCACCAATGACATAGTTAAGTGCGGATTTTGCACGCTCGCTCTAAAACGGTGAATGAAAACATCGCGATGAAACCCGCTTACGCGCTTTGGAGTGGTAGGCTCTGGCCGTGGTTGTAATACCACCCACCGAACAAAGCCATGCCGTCAAACGACCTAGTCGTGTTTCGGGATGATGTTCGGTGAACCATCGGGGAGACGGGTCTGAGCAGCCGCTCAACTGCCGTCTCTCTCTAGATCTATGTGCTCCATCTTAGGTCACATCATCGCTTCACATCAGACGAGATAATGGCCAAACATAGATCTATTAAGCATAAAAAAATATTTTTTATATAAATTTTATATTAAGACTCTTTCGACACTCTTAAACTATACTCAAGCAAGAGTGCATTGACAGACATTTGTCTACCATAAAGATGTTTTTAATTTGATCACTAATCTCCAAAGACAACGATATGTTAACCACTTGAAGACACTCACTTGTGTGTTCAATCGTCGCACCATATGTTCGATAATTACTATCAGACTTAAAAATATGAGCCATTAGAAATACGTGTTAGATGTATCAATAAAGACAACCGAAAACGTTTCGTTTGCTCAAAGCAGATTAGAACTTATCATTTTTTTTTAGCGTGAAAATTTCGTGAGATTGGTACATTATAAATACCTATTCTATAAGGACTCACGTAGTTTGTCAAATTAGTCGACCTAGGTTTTACCGCGATCTGGTAGACCGATTCGAGAAACATGATCAATTCGACAAACTACGTGAGTCCTAGCCGTTTTTATATGGAATATAAATTCATTATTAATCACAGTATAAATATAATTCAGGAGATATCTATTTAAAATTTTCTCAACAAATTAGTGGCAAGATCTCGTACGTAATAACGTACTGAAAATACCCACCTACGTATGCAAAAAGTGTCATACACTATCGCACAGTGGGCCGCACCACCTCGCTCGCTAGTTAAAAAGACATCTAATTATTTAGACACTTCATTTACTTATTCAATTAGCAAGGCTCCAATCTCGCGTAGTGTCAATTAAAAAATAATAGAATCCCCCAGAGTACGAGCGAGAGGTTCGAGTGACTCTTTCTAACGAGTGCTTTAAACACGATCCTTGCATTATTGACTGTTGTACCGTACACTAATTCTCGTCAAAAAAAGGAATTAGCTTTTGTTTCGTTGCAAATAAATGATTGGTTATATTATTTTATGTCCAAGATATAAAAAAGCCCGACAATCACGCAATTGAGCATTTTTTTTCTTATTAAGAGGCACTCGCAAATGGCAACACAGCCGAACGCAGCGTCACTTTCAGGAACGTGAAAATCCGAATTAGCCCGTCTGAATGCGAACTCGTAAGTAATTAGCCTCGCGAGACTCTCGAATCGCTCCGCTCGCTCTCGTAAGCGAAGCGGAGCGAAGATAGCGATGCGACGCGACGCGACCGGGAGCGAAAATGGCTAATCAAATCCTTTCCTGCTCTCGACGGTATTGAAGTGGCTTTTTTATTTTCATTGTGCTGTGAAGTGTCACACTGTAGGTGGATAGGCAGATAGGCTACGTATGGGTAGGTAGGCGCTGCTAGGCAGCTCGTAATTCAGCGGCCTTTTTCAACGAGAGAACCGTTGAGATTTTTACTGCTGTAAAAAGTTGTTACGGGAAATAATAGTACACAATCAGACCTATTTTTACAATATACCTATAACCTACATATCATATAGATTATATATATATAACGTTTAAAACTAACATGTACACTAACTTGTTTTAAAAACTGGATATTCACCCAATAATTCATAATTCCACACAAATACATGGCAAACATACCTATCATTAAGGAAAATGTTTCAGCAATTTAGGATGCAAACTTTTAATTTTATCCTCTAATAGGTATTCTGTAACTTATTTATTATGCCACAAAATAAATAGGTATAAGTGGCTACTTACAAAAACAATTTACGTACATACTTGGTGCTTTTAGGTAAATAATATATTATTATTGTATAGTTATTATT
The DNA here is from genome assembly GCA_951640565.1 of Petrophora chlorosata. Taxonomy (NCBI): domain Eukaryota; kingdom Metazoa; phylum Arthropoda; class Insecta; order Lepidoptera; family Geometridae; genus Petrophora; species Petrophora chlorosata. The sequence continues at coordinate 5,204,949 of OX621207.1, forward strand.
TTTTTTCTTTTACAGGGAATTCTACTATATCCAGATGGAGAAATACGCGCGACAGGCGATCAGTGAAGGTTTGAAGGCGGCAGAGGACATCCATGTGGCTGGAGACTCAGAGCTGTACAGGGTGCTCAACCTTCACTACAACAGAAATAACCACATTGAAGTGAGCATCATACCATAGAATCCTACTAATATTCTAGAGTGGATGGATGAGTGTATGTTTGTGACTCAGTCAAAACTACTAAAAGAAATTTTATCAAATTTTGTATGTACCTAAGGTCCTGGTAAAGGACATAGAATACATTTATCCCGAAAAACCATGGGTGAGACCCCGGGTACAGTTAGTTACTTATAATTTACACTTTTCGTAAAGCTGTGCTTGGAGACGGATACAGAGATGAAACACGCTTCGTGAAATTAAATATTTTTGTTTTTAAATAATTTGTGATCATTGGGCGGACGGAAAGAAACATGTTCTAAACCAACTTCTTTCAATTTCAGGTTCCATCGAACTTCAGATACGTGGTAGAGCAGACTCTGCGAGAGTTCTTCCGCGCCATCCAGGGCGGGAAGGACGCCGAGCAGAGCTGGAAGAAGTCCATCTACAAGGTGATCTCGCGGCTCGACGACCCCGTGCCCGAATACTTCAAGTCGCCGAACTTTCTCGAACAACTGGAGTAAGCGCCATCTCGACGCAACGCACACAATGTTTCGGCAAAATTAAATTAATAAAAAGAAATCATTGGACGATTGTTTCGCACACCAAAATTTTACGACACTCGCATTTAGGCCTTCAGATTCAAAATTATTGATAAAAAAGTTAAAATAAATTATTAAAATTGAAATTCATACGTTGGACGTCGAGTGGCGTGGCAACACCTAGCTGCGCCACGAACTGCGCTCTACTAGGAAATTCATTAGGTTACGAGTAAGAGAAAATTTAAGTCACCTAGAATTTTATTTCTGCACATAATATATTTCGCTATATATAATTATTATTATATTATTATTAAGTATTATCTTAAAATGGTTTTTATAGTTGTGTATATCTTAAAATCATTTATTGATTTATTCTTTAAGGAAAAAAACGATTAATATATTAACTGCTTAAGTTTTGAATGTTTGGTTGTTTCTTTTTTGTTTTCCTTTGTTTCCTTATCCTTTGGAGCATGTTTCCGTTAGTTATTTCCCGTAGTGATTAAAATTGTCAACCTTTACCTCGTCATTAATTATTTTAGGAGTAATTAATTAAAGTTAACCATAGTCATTAGTACAATAGAGCAGGGTTATTTTTCGATCCACAGACAAATACTAATTAAAAGATTATTTTTATACAGATAACCGGTTTTATGTTTATGCAGGAAGTTTTCTATAGAATAAGATAAACAGTCACAAAATTCTAAAACGTTACACATCCTCAGTAATTGTTAAGGTAAACATCCTTGTTTGTACTTACAAATATTTCGGCAGTGTTCGGATCGCGTCTTCAGTTAGTCCGGAATACTTCCGGATTAGGATTAAGTTTAAATTTCTTAGATAAACTACTTCAAAAATTTTGCGTGGGCCTATTAAGAAAAGAAGTAAACAACGCGCGAGTGCGGAGCGTCACACCATAGAATCGGTAATTCAACATTTATTTCTAAGTTCAACACAATTTTATAAACAATACAGTAAAAACAGTCAGTAGTACAATTTGACATGAGTTTGTTAAGTTTCTGAAAACAGTTTTGTGTTCTTTTAGACTCTGGCCACAATTTTCGAAGATTAGTCGCACAATGGTGACGCCGCGCTCCGCACGCGGGCGCTCCGCGGCGATTCTCAAACACATAGACATTTCGACCCACATCCAAACAGTTCGCAATAGAATTGAAGGCAGTACACATCAATAGACCAAAATTCCATTCAAAATTACACTACTCAAAAATCGCAGTTCCACATTTTGGCATCCGTTTTAACGCACACAAACGCACTGGGCCACCTCGTCCGATCAGAAGTGCCTTCAAAAATGTTGATTTTTTACATAAAAATAAATAAGAAATTAATACAAAAGGGCCCTTAATAGAATCAGTCGCCCAACCGCAGTCCCGCGCAGCGCCCGCGCACCGCCCGCGCACACGCATACAGTTCGCACTACGAACACCCAGTATACATACACAACACTTACTAATATACTATAGAAGAATAAATTAGTTTGATTCGTAGTTATATGTAGCGCGGCGGGCCTGAAGCTCGCTCCTCAACGCCTCCTCCTCCTCAAAAAAGCCTAAGAACGATATGGCTGTTGCCTCTAGCAAGCCAGCAGGCGCGTTGAGAAGCGAGATTTAGTTCCTCTGCATATCTCGATGTATTTGTTATAACATATAGTTGCCGGCCGTCGTCCCAGCCACGCGGAAACACCTTCAGTTCACATCCTAATTTCCACAGACAGATATAAAATAATTTTGAAGCTTTTTAAAATAGAGTACTAAACGATAAGATAGATAGTTTGTACAGAGATGTATAGTCATGTACATATACAATACCTAGTTTTAATACAGAAAGAGATGTTACGGATAACTATCTTAGCGCTAACTATATTTAAGTAAGACAGAAACAATAGTAGAACTGGAAAATTGCGAATTGATTTGCGGCATTGTACAGAAGATTATACCATCTTGAGTTTTCATTCAGTATTCGCGCTGGGCGGACGGCAGGCCTAGCTAAGCAAGTGTAATCACTTTTGATTTGTATTACACGTTTGTTACCGTTTAATTTGTAACCGTTTCAAATATTACGATAATTAAGGGGTATCTCAGTTTAGGATGGACCAGGCGTCGACTGGTGTGCTTAGAGTAGCAGGTTAGGAGAGAGTTAGAGAGATACGGAAGTTTTTGAGACAATGACACATAGAACATACACGCAGACTCCCCATTTGGAAAACCGGTTTTGATTTCTAATAAATCCCGGTCGTCTTTAGCATTGAATTTTAATTTCAATTTCAACATCAACCTTAACCTACAGAAGCATGAGTTGAAATTGAAATTCGATTGATTCGACGACCCATCCCCACACAGCCAACCCTTCACAGCAATAGCCCAGATTGAGTTTCTTGTATTCTCGTCGGTTCGCAGCACGTACGCAGTCGCCGCAGGGCTTGTTCGAGATCGAGCATCGTTCCATGTTACGTTACTCTTATTCTGTTAAACGTTGTTTGTTTCTTCCGTACCCGTAGGCAGTGGCAATTTAGAGCTGAGAAGATTCTACTGTACATAAGTAATTGCCGCCTCTAGTCAGCCAGACACATGAATTGAGCGCTGGAATTGATTCCCCATTTCTATCAATAGATGGCGCTAGGGGCACACCACGTAGTTTTAATAAATTAGTCACAATAACCTATATAGTTAAAGTTCAACAGTACACTCCATATTTAGCCGACTTTTTAGCTCTAAACTGACAAACACGAGTGTTTTTCTTATATTAGTAAGTAATTCGTTATTCCGATCTCTTCATAGATTTCTTCATTATCTAATAGTTAGTGCAGGCTAACACAACACATATTACAATAGAAATGTATTGATTTCCCATCAACAGTATTCAACCGACATGCCGTAATTTGCAGATACTTGGAGCCGTTCAATGTTTTAGAATATATTTTCTGACAAGATTAAAATATTATCGATTTCTTAGTTATAAATGTTATGTCCGGATTTTATACTTGAGTACTCACTGTGCAGAAGCCGCTACGAGACCACAAAGGATATAAATGCGATCGAGCCGAATTTTTGAAGTTTGGATTTTATAAGTTATCGGTTGACAATTTTTCTAAATTATTTAAAGACTCAAGTTAAAAACATCGAAATAATAAGTCCACAGTGATCATGGGGGCTATCCCACAGAAAAAGTACAAAATTCGGTGTTGATTGAATGAAGCTCATGTTTGTATCTATAAATATGTATGTAGATTTATTGGAAATGCCTTTTTTCGGCGTAGGTTCTCTTCTTCGTTTGAATATTATGTATTTAGATGATAGTTTATTTATGTTCCACAAAAATTGTATGTAAAAAATTTGCTTACGTTTTTAGTGTTTTCGAATCCGTCTACAAAATGTTTGGGTGAACATCTAAAATTAAAGATATGTAATTATTTTCAAAATTAATATTAAAAAATCAATATATGTATGTAGAATGTATTCGGTTCCACGTTTGGGTATTATGGTTCCTAAATTTTCGAAATTGTAATAGACTCTATTGATGTAGCATTTCATTTTTGGAGATTAGAAACATTTAGGTGTACCAAATAGCTGTATCAACTTTTCTATATGTGAAAAATCAATAAGGAAATTGCTGAAAAAATTAGGTAGTTATGAGATAAGTATCATTCTTATACATATATATCTGATAAAAAATCGACAAAATTGAGCACGGATATACTATTAGGATGTCTCGAAACAAAATACTGCCGATGCTTATCAATAATAAATTAAGTAAGATAAGCTCGAACACCCCTGTATGTAATGATAGATCATACAATATTGATATCCTAAATCGTCGGAAATAAAGTTCATAATTTTGTATTCGAAAGTAACCTGTAGGTATTCAATAACTATTTTCAATATCCTTGTGGTCTTCATTCGTAACAGCGATACACGTTCAGTTCGTATTATTGTGTGTTCGTCGAAACAATGTTAAGTTGTGTTTAATTTGTGTTTTAGTGAGCCGCAGTCCATAATTGTGGCATCGTTTTGGTATGATATATTTGTAAACTACAGCGAGCGGACGCGGACGCCGGTGATAAAATTAGAAACAAAATTTAAAAATCGAAATTATTTTAGTAAAGTGACGCGGAGTGTTTGTCCAGTTGGCCACGCGGACCGGCCCACTGTGCGGCCGCGGCCGTTGGCGCGCTGGACAGAGAGTCGCGCGTCGCATAATTTGACTAGTGTTTAGGCATCGTTTCGGTATCCTCGCATTTCGGCTAAGTGATATGGCGCCGCGTCCGCTTGCGTTGATATATTTAGTACAAATTTCATGATGTTAAGGTTACGAGGCTCAAAGCTTTTCTTTTGTGGAGGCCCCACCCCCGCCCCGCTCCGGCCGACGATATAAATGAGTCGTGTATAAAATTTTATTCAAAAAAAATATTTTTGTATCGAATATTTCTAAAGTTGGTGTAATGGTCAAAATTTCATAAATTATAGCGATGACAAAAATGGGACATTAAGTAATTTTAGAATGTCATACGTTTTTTGTATTTAATTTTAAGAATAGTGTCGGATATTAAACGTTTAGGAGAGCATTGCCGTTTGTAAATAAAGAGTCGAACGGCCCGGCGCGGCGGTGTGGCCCCCTTTTATATAGGTAAAAATATTATAAATAACTCGAAAGATGTTTATATGATTCTGGATGTAAAGAATAAAATTAAAAAGCAATTTAAGGATGGAAAACAAGTGACGAACGAATAAAAATTGAAAACGTCTCGGTATTTGTCGACACGGCCGCTATTGTAATCTGTGGGCCTCAGACAGACTTACCTATCACACACTAACCTAACCTAACTACGCATTAATTATTACGGTTCTTAATAAAACAATACTTATACATTAAATATAATATCACATTGTCATAATGCTTATTGTTTACGAGCGTGTGTCTATGTCCGTGGATGTTTAGGAATTAACCACTGTTCGGTGTATTAGACGTACCTCAAGTGGATGTCGTGGAAAGATGAAAATGTATCTAAATTTAAGTCAAACGATTCCAACTCGGGTCGAGAGATTGTTACAAAAAGTTCGTTTAATAAAATTGGCGGTTCTAAAATTTGTTGATCAAAATTATTCAAAATTTTCCGAAATACGGTGAAAGAAAATGTATCTCTACTAGCAATGTCAGCATGGACACTTGTTGATACCGGTGAGGGATGTTTCTTCGTGAATATATCGAGTAATAAAGCTAAGCTTTTATTTGACATTATGGCCTTTTATTTATTATCCCTTGACTCCCTAATAACCTGAAACCGATAGCGACATTGACTGATCTATTTTCCACTACAGCATACCTGCAGCAAGAAGGCAACTGTTTTATAACCTTTTTTAATAAACACTTACATATAATTGTACTTCAGTGTACCTACACATTTGAAACATCCTGACATACACACATACATATTGAACATGAGGCCAACCTTGCATCGACTATCCATATCAATGGTTATATAAAAATCAAGTTAACAATCGGGTTAATCTCAATTTCACGTTGGCGCAAATGGCGCTTACTATTCTACAAAATGATGGTGACATTAAATATAGATAGGTACATACTATATTGAGACAAAGATATTGATGAACGCGGTCTAAGTTGGAAGTAATCGTTTCTTGCAATTGTTAGCGAATGACATCCATCCATAGCCTACGTCACACTCCGACCATAAACAATAACATGATTAATTATTGAATTAAATAGATAACACTGAATTAGTTGAATAGAATAATTGTTTAAATGTTGTTTAATTATTGTAACGTGGTTTTATCAATTATATAAATTTTTAACAGTTGTTTCATGATTACAAACTAGTGATTGTACATTTTGGCGCCAGCAGCAGTGGCGCCACTAGTAGTTTATTAACTTGATTATCAAATCATCAATTAAATAATGTAACTAACTCATCATAATTCTTAACTAAATATTTAAGTTATTTACGTTTCATTAGTGGATTAATTTATTATAAAATAACATTCTTGATATAACTTAATGAACATGATTTGTAAACTCGTAGTTCGTATAAAAGTGACGGCTATGCTTGACAGCATTCATTGTGAATTAATAAGTGCTTTAAGGCGAAAGCTCTGCCCAAAATATAAATGTTGTGTTAAAACATCACTAGCATGGCATCATAATAAGAGCAGAATGCAATAAGACAAAGTCATTCCCATCAGTTTACATTATATTTCCACATTATTCTTCCTAATAAACCATAACATATTATTATCCACATACGTGCCAGTGTTACATTAACGCGGTATTGTACAACCACCCTTACAATATTTAAAATTACAACCAACCAGCCACAACCAACAACATTTTATAATTCAATTGTATCTCTCAAGAACCTCTGAAATATTCATTACAACACCAAGATAATTAAGCCCCCAACGAGATAAAACAACATTTAAACAGATACTTAGCTCCTTCTCTTGGATTCCAACAGATTTCTATGCTTTTCGTAAATTATCGTATCAAGGCTAGACAGAATTTTTCCTCTGACAGCGTCCGATGACAACATGCCAAAAATCTCTACTTCTTCTTTGACATCGGCGCTCGCAAACGGAATGAAAAATAAACTAATACATGAAGGTTATACACGTTAAATTAACTGCGCCTCCTTTGAACTACAATAATATTCTCCGTATAAAATAATATTTCGGTGGCTTCATCAGCATTGTCCGAGTCCATTGCTGCAAGCTGCGGCACCACTTATAACAATCGTCCATCCTGATATTATTTGCGTCCCTGCAAATAAAAAGTTCGAATCGGTTACCTATTCCATGATACAGTTACTCAACTTGACTTGCTATCTTGGGACAATGACTTTAAGAAAAAAAACAAGCTATTATAATTGGCTCAACGACCACACTATTATAACAATAGATTTAATAGTATTGAGAATCAATTATTAAGTGTCGTTCTACAAAATTAACTGATATTGCATTATTAAGAAATCACCCAGATAAATAACTTCCCTTTAGTATCAATCGTTACCAGCAGGTAACGGCCCAACAAAAGTTGCAAGAAATTTATAACCGTCAATCGTTACTTATGAGTAACGGCCCAAAGTCAATCGTTACCAATGAGTAACGGCCCAAAAGAAGCTGGGAGAGAATCATATCCGTCAATCGTTACTAACGAGTAACGGCCCAAAGTCTGAACCCTGTGAAGTAGTGTGTGTGGTTTATTTATGTAATGTAATATTTCTGTATGTATGTTAGTCTGTAAGGTATATATTCTATAGGCCTCTGTTAATTTAACTTTGTTGTACTTTAATATTGCCTGAAATAAGGAGTTTACATAAATAAATAAATAAATAAGTCAATCGTTACTAATAAGTAACGGCCCAAAATCAATCGTTACTACCGAGTAACGGCCCAAAATCAATCGTTACTAACGAGTAACGGCCCAAAATCAATCGTTACTAATAAGTAACGGCCCAAAATCAATCGTTACTAATGAGTAACGGCCCAAAGTCAATCGTTACCAATGAGTAACGGCCCAACGTCAATCGTTACCAATGAGTAACGGCCCAAAGTCAATCGTTACCAATAAGTAACGGCCCAACGTCAATCGTTACCAATGAGTAACGGCCCAAAGTCAATCGTTACTGCAGGCCTATCACCAACTTTTACAAACAATCACGTTTCAGGAGCGTTTTATTCCAAGCTTACAATCATATTACTTGAATGCGTAGGAGGTTATGATAATACTGTTTAAGAGATGGTGATAAGCCCCCTGGTAAGTAACGGCCACACAACAATCGTTACCGGTGACTAACGGCACACACAAGCACAAATTAGTTCACTATAGATAATTATATCTGCCTATCTCTAATATAATGAATATCTCATAATGATGATTCATTATTCTTCATCCTTCCAACAAATCCATAATTTTATCCGTGCTATCAACTTCACTACCATTACACACCGTATTATTGTCTTTCCCTTCTACAAAATTCCTCAGAGCATCGGAGGCCACAACTGCCGTGAACTCCTTATAACCCTTCAAAACCTTGAGCCCTGAGACGAGATATATAATTCCCAAGACACTTCGCGATTTAATAGGGGCCACTGAACATTTCTTTCAACTACCATCTCACATATTTCGTCCCGTATCAAATGTTTACTATAAAACGAGTTCGTCTGTCTTATAATGTGTAGGGAGGCCTTATCAATGTTACTTTTTATCTCTTACGCCTTAACTATAGCACAGTGTTCCCTATCTCATTGGATTCCATTCCTTGAAGCAAGCCAAAACTTGTTTGGAACATCCATAGCTGAATCCTGTTACCGAACTTAAAGTATTGTTCATACCCCACATAACTTTGCCTAAACAAAAATCTTATTCCCGCTCATCGTTTGTGATTTTATTATTGCATCTATAATGTCATGTAATATCTTTCCACTTGTCCATCAGAACGTGAAGAGGCAATAACATTCTTTACATGTTTTATTTGGTTGCTCACGCAATATTCTTGGAAGGTTTTGCTAGTGAAAGCAGTTCCCGAGTCCTAAATAACTCTTTGTATAACCAAACTCGCAAAAATGTCTATGAATCTCTCTATTACTTCAGCGTTCTTCGTGATTTTTCATACCTTTACCCAAATGAATTCAGTGAACGAATCTACTACCACAACCAAGTATGAATGTCCTCTTTTAATTTACATGATGGGCCTGCATGGCCTATGTAACGTATTCAGCTTTGTTACTTTTCTTGATAGGGTGAAGTCCACCTTCACGCTTTCCATATTGACCACGTTTTTATAATAACCACGTACATATATTCCATTTGCAATACTTGGAATAAGGAGCCAAAACTGGTCATTGTAACAATTCCGGTAACATAATTATCCATTAAAAATAGTTGTTTCGTACATCCTTATCGTTTTCCTTACTTCCAAGCTTGTCTCTTAAGACGCAGACCTTAGGGTTTTGATTTTGTATGACGAGTACCTAATCCAAAAGATCCAATACTAGCACAGATGGTGACGTTGAATCATCAGCCGGAGCACGACATAGAGCGTCGACATGCTTACCTATGCGTCGTTTGAAGCCGATGTACTATAGTAAACCTATGACTGCTCAGCCACCAACAGCCAATCCTTAAAAGCAAGTCACGCTTTACATACGTCTACCTGACTGCAGCACAATCAGTTACCACTTTTAAGTCAATTCTAGCCAATTAAATTCTAAATCGCTTTAAAGATTTCAACACGGCAAGAGATTCCAGTTCACAAGAGTGATAGAAAACCTCCCTTCTCTCTTGAGGTTTTCCCACTAAAGTACGTCACTGGTCTCCTCTCGTCCGTCTTTATAAAGCAAAATTCTAGCGAGACGCTTTTACTCGATGCGTCTGTATGCACTTCGGTCTCAGCCTTACAATTGTATACAGCTAATACGGGCAAAGTACCTTCCAGCTCATCAACCGCATCTTGTTTGAGGTTTCCCCTATACCCAAGGCTCGTTCTTTCAAAAGTGTATTATAAGTCGTGAGCAATTAAAGCATAGCCCTTAACAAATTCCCGGAAGTAGCTGGACAGCTTCAAGAACATGCGTAATTCATGGATATTAGTACACCCCCTTGGGTTCCTTACTTTTTAAAACTACTTCTAATTTCTTGGTGCCAGGCGAATACCGGTCTCATTTATTTCTTACCCTAGGTATTGGATGTATTTTTGCTGAAAGATACACTTTGATATATTCAGTTTTAGTTTGGCATCTCTCACGATGGCCAAAACTATGCGTGAAGTCTAGAGAGCCTCTTCTTCCATTTCCTGACAGCAAGCGTCAGTAAATTATCCTTGTAGGCTAACAGTAAATCATCAATTTAGGCTAGCACTTTGTGTAACCAATAGTCTCTGGTAGACACTTGGCGAATTCGCAAGGCCAAAGGGCATCCTTAAACTTCATAGAACAGAAGGAATAACAGTTTATTTAATTTCCAATTTCTCAACCTGCTCTACAATATTATTGGAAGAAGATAGATATCGGCCCTACACAGTAATGCCGTTCAATTTGCGGTAATCTACACATAATCAGTAGTCACTTTGCCATTAACACAATGGTTTTAAAGCAACTCTATTAACTTCATATTCTCTATTATTTTTTGTTTCAGGGTTTGCCTCACATCGATCGTCAACGTTTAACCATTTGCTCTTAACTCGTCTTTCCATAATCAAGGGCTCATGGATTAATTGATAACCTGCACCGATACACTGTAGATCTCTAGCAAGCAATGTACCTGGCTCTAATAATGAGGGAGTTTCCGAACGATTTATCACTTGTATCGCTTTATCTTTACTAGACACAGTAGGTACAAAAGAGTTTTAGTCCTTGAGATCATAATGAGAAGTTCTGGACTCGACAAATGTTGTATGTTGGCCTGTCGTACCCAATCGTAAACAATCTGGACATCAAAGTCCACCGAAGTTTGAGGAGGAACTACTATATCTCCATTGCACCGAATTTATACGCGGATGTTGTTTTAACGGATATCATCTATCATTAATAACTCAGTAGATGGCAGTTGTATCGTTATACCAGTGACGATGGATTTTACATTGGAGTCGTTTACTATTGGTTACATGAGAATTACGCATGTCGAAATTACCTATGACCAACGATGTGCTAAATTTAAAGTTTAGGACGTGTTCACCCGGTGTCGTTCTTTAGCTAGAATGGTATTACCGTATTACCTCCGACCCAGATATTATGTAGCCACAAGGCATCAAAGGAAGGCTTAACTGCTTGAGAAATCTAAGCTAGCTACATTACATACATACATGTATGATTGCAATAAACTATTGAGTATTGAGTATTCATTTTAGCACCTGGATCAAAATACGCTCGAACATTGACACTGTAGATATTGACAACCAAAAAATGGTACGTTTACCTCGGGAAAAATTAGATTCACTGGGGTGACTGAAGGTATCCCCGGAGTCACGCTAGCCCAGGCTTGACCAACATTTGTCGGAGAAGGTCGGACGAATTGCGTATTGGGACTCGCCCTAACAATATGACCCTATTCATTGCAAGGAACTGTTGATGGGTCTCCTAGCATTCCTACTTTGGTTCCCATTAATAAGGATCATTATTAGCGTTGGATTGCTCTGTACGGGGTCTAACGTCTGATTATTAAATGTAAGTCTATCCTCCATCATAGCTAAACTTCGAGTACAAATCGGTATGGGTCGTGAAATTTCCGTGAAGCTGTCATATGGAAGCACAAACTGTCAATTATACACTCAACTTCTTTTAAACCCGGGTCTAATCTGTTAAGCAAAAGCATTTGAAAAATACTGAGCCACGTTTACTTTATTCAGCCCTTTTCCCGTGAAGGATCAGGCGTTAAACACTCTGCGTAGACAAGATTCTATGAAAAAGCCTTCAACAGCTCAGCCTTCCACACACTTCAAGTCAAACCATAGTTCGGCAGAGAGCGTGACAGGTGCGCGACATGCCTCTCAACCGAGGCTGCATAAGATAGCTCTTAGTGCTATCCGACCCGGTGTGGATGATAACAACTGCTTATTTTGTGTATTCACTGGTTGGTAAAAAGGTTAGACTTGTTGATCGAATATAGGTATAATTCAGCCTTTGTCATAATATTGTCGAAGTAATGTGGAACAGCCTTACCAGCATCCCAGACTAAAGTTTGTATACAGCTCCTTGATACGGAACAATCTCTGGACTCAAAGCTACTGCATCAGGTACTAAGCCGTGATCAGCGGTGGTAGTGGGTTGAGGGTTGCCCGACCGTCGAGGTCGCCAGCGCTTGGCATCAGGATCGTCTTGGCCAGTAAGCTCCTCGACCTAAAGCTTTCCATCTTTTGTTTACGCTTGGGCATTTTGTGATCCCACTTCTGAAAATTGTTAAAACATCACTAGCATGGCATCATAATAAGAGCAGAATGCAATAAGACAAAGTCATTCCCATCAGTTTACATTATATTTCCACATTATTCTTCCTAATAAACCATAACATATTATTATCCACATACGTGCCAGTGTTACATTAACGCGGTATTGTACAACCACCCTTACAATATTTAAAATTACAACCAACCAGCCACAACCAACAACATTTTATAATTCAATTGTATCTCTCAAGAACCTCTGAAATATTCATTACAACACCAAGATAATTAAGCCCCCAACGAGATAAAACAACATTTAAACAGATACTTAGCTCCTTCTCTTGGATTCCAACAGATTTCTATGCTTTTCGTAAATTATCGTATCAAGGCTAGACAGAATTTTTCCTCTGACAGCGTCCGATGACAACATGCCAAAAATCTCTACTTCTTCTTTGACATCGGCGCTCGCAAACGGAATGAAAAATAAACTAATACATGAAGGTTATACACGTTAAATTAACTGCGCCTCCTTTGAACTACAATAATATTCTCCGTATAAAATAATATTTCGGTGGCTTCATCAGCATTGTCCGAGTCCATTGCTGCAAGCTGCGGCACCACTTATAACAGTTGGAACCTAAACGACGTTTTGTTTAAAACCAAATCCCACGAACTTTCACACAATATATTTGTCAAGATAAATCTTACGCCACTGCGACGTATATATATGTCATCCATGTTCATTTAGATTCTTGGGTCACTGTAGCATACTTTTTGAATCCGGAACGCCTTGAAAATATTTAAGCATAATTTAACTGTACTGCTTTTATTAACGAAACGCCTGATAGAATTATGATATCAAAATTCTCTTCGCCGTCTATCAATAACTGAAAAAGAAAAAATATTTCACATTCAAAAGTCAAAAAATAATTATGAAATAAGCACAAAAATGCACTTTTACACATCTTATACGCGTAATATATGTATGTGTTATGCAACTGTCGAGGTTGGAGTCGACAAGGACCACTGAATTCAAGTCCTATAGGCTCCCAAATTCCTGCGGTGCATAAAGAACTGTTCCTGAATTCTGACTTCTGGCCTGTAGGGGTATTTATAGGTACCGAAGATACAAGGAGCGAAATTTTCGAACCCTGTGTAGTAGTGGTATTAAATTTTATGTTATATGTTTTTGTATGTATGTTAGTTTAGTCTGTAAGGTACATATATAAATTAAAAAATAAAATTTACAGAAAAAACAAAAAATAAAAAGAGTTTAATAATAATAATAATAATAAATCGATTAAAATACCTAAATTTATGACGTGAAATTCATTCAACTAGTAACATACCCTACAATAATCAAGATGCTAATTTTATTCAAGTTCCTTCCAACCAAATGGGTAATAACTACCCCTTGCATCTTGAGACCGTCAAATATTCAAATTAACCCTAATACGCCCTTAGGACAGCGATATTCGAGCTGATTACGGGTCCTAAATACCCCAGGATCGGGGCAATCGACTTCTTAATAACCTAGGGTCCTAGGCAATCAGGTTTTCGATTGACACTTGATTTTATATTAGGTTGTTACAAATGTAAATTAGACTCGAAGATGTTCGCCTAATTAGATATAGTTTACTATTATTTATTGTTGTATAGTGGATGCGTATGCATATGTACCTCCCTAGGCAGACAATAAAAAATAGCCCAGCTTCTTAATTCAGTGTTGCCGGTGCGGGTATTTTTACCCGATTTCAGATATAATTAGCTTATAAAAGCCAAAATTTTAAATGCATGTTTTGTGTGAACTCTAAAATCATTGTTTTGCTACGGAATGGGTACGGAATAGCAAATAATTTATCTACTTACCTCTAATAATAATTCCAGATGTCCCCTTACACATACTAGTGGAAATCATCCTGTTTTCTTTGTACAAGCTGCATTTTATCGAACCAGATGAGTTCACTCCAGAGTTTCCGGGACCATCACCCGTCTCGATTTGTTGATCTACACTTTTCCTTAGTCTTATCATAGAAGTTTGTCTTTCACCAAATTTTTTTAAGCCCTTCTGTTGAAGCAATTGACTAGCTTTATTTTTTTATGGAGTGACAAGACTAGCAAGTCGTTTGCCTGATGGTAAGCGCCACGCTCAATTGTTAAGGTAAGTGCCCTTAACAATTGAGGTGCCACTCCGAATAATAATAATAAAATAACCTTAATAATGATAATAAACTTTAAGTACCATAAAAAGCACTGTGTAGCACAGCATTGTGCTCATCACCCCGAGACATCAGATATTAAGTAGCATATGCCCAGTAATTTATAACAACTAAAAGTTACAATTACTAAGAACAATGTGAAATATTGGTGTTAGCTTTGCTTCTTTCTTTTTGTTTTTATTACCAAAGATCTGTTTTCTGAGTGAACCTCATCACTTAACTTTTCATAAATATCTTTGATATGTATATGCTATAAATAGATTGTGACATATATAAAATTTAGGTATGTATTGTAGGACTGCTACTAGGATGAATCAAAGACTTCAAAAGTATCATACAATTCCTTTATAATCTTCATTTATCAACTGATTAATCCCGATCAACATAAATTTAATATGTGCCTTCGTATCCACAACTTTCTTATGTATTTCTTCGGCCATTTTTTCATTAGCTTCTATCAGCATATCCAAGAATTTATTCGCTTCAGGCACTGTAAACTCTAGATAATGATTCAAACCAATATTAACTAACATTTTCGATGTGTCATGTACTGCTGCCTCCATGAAAAAATTACTTCCTATGTCCATTTGAGTCTTAAAGCCATTCGGATGAATTTTCTTGTCCGTAACCACTTTCAACGCATGCCGTTGTTGAATTAAGTTTGATATTTCTCCGTTAACTTGTATTAACTGCTGTTCTAATTTTCTCAAGTCTTCTTTTAGGACATCATTGATGAAGTTCTCGTATTTTTGAACAGTCTCTTGGATATTAGGGTTTGACATTTTGGATGTTGGCTGCTACTTTAATTTTACAGGATCCACAGGTTGGAGAACATCTGAACATCCAGATATTATTATGTTATTCGTCTTCTTTCTCGTTGTGGATGACCGTTGTGTGGTGACCAGCTTTGGTGTTGTAATTTACCAACCTTCGGGTACGTTAGTATGAATGTAAAATTTGTATGGTGCGAAACTCTTAACACCTTTCGTTGGTTATGGTGATGGGCATTAAAATACTAGCATAACCTCAGATATGTCGGCTTATGGAACACTAATTTTGTATTAATAGGAATTGTTACCTTTCTCAGATCCTCAGCGTTTCATTAGTGTGTTTGACTACACAATCACTATGAATATCACAATTTCTCTGCGGCAAGCTGTTGATTCGGTTGCTTTAAAGTTTATTAATTTCGTTTGGAATTTTGATTGTATTCTTACTTCGATTCTTTCGAACTTATAAGCACATTGTATACAACGTACATCAGTCCTACAATGATAAGGTGTAAGTTCTTTTTTATTGTATCTACTAATTCAATTAAATAGTAAATATATAGATTATTTGGCAAAACTGCGATGTTGATTATTTTGTATTTGAGAGTATTGACAGTTGGTTGGGTTGACATTGGCAGTGTAATAAAGTATGAAGTGACGTTTGATGTTAACCTAAATAAATGGTATTTAGTGCCCTCTCTGTCTTTTTATGTGTACTTGGAAAAATGTGTTTATCACAAAACAGCGTGGTACCATCAATCACTCACAGATGGCGCTTTCACAGAAATTAAAGTTAATCAGACAACATAATATATTATTTATTACAGCTAGCGAACACATAATAATTATATTTATTTGCTCGATGAACTGGGTGAAGCGCTTACAACCAAAAATAGTTATCATAGTTAACATCACCAAAAGATTAAAAAGGAACAAATAAGTAACAGATCATTGATGAATGCGTCATCTGTATGTTTCTACGAGGACTATATAGCACAATGTGTTACTACATGCTGCACCGTATTTAAAGATGAATTATTAGTACATACAGTTTTCACAGATGGCGCTGATATGCACTTTAGCCAAATATACATGAAACAAGCTATTTTTTAAATCTAGGTTTCTACTTTCTCTATCTAAACTTATTTTTTTACCTCGTCTGAGTGTAGTACATATACAGCAAACAAACCCCACACGGACACCCATTCAAGCATAATATCAACAGGCAGCAGTGTCTACTTAAGTCAGTTCTTGGATATTGTGACCATCGACTAGCGCGACTATCGAAAGGTCGTTAAATCATGGTACGCTACTTCTACAGTCACATCCGTTCTAATTCTATAGTCATACCACACCCTGTGCTACACACCTATGAGCCTGTATGTCCGAAATGCGGTGGTGTTCCGGAACTTTAGGCATCGACTTTCGACAACCCACAGCTCCACGCTAAGCATACTCACATACCTTTCATCATCGGACTACAAAACGTACGGCAACACGCCACCGTTTCATGGTAGACATTCCTCTTGCGCGCATTGAGCGCTTCACTTCCAGTTTTATTATGTGCACTGCTAACGAGTGGAACCCCTGCCGGAGTCAATCTTTCCCGATAGCTACAATCTAGGAATCTTCTAATCTCGAGTGAACAAGCACTATCTTGGCAAGTGTGCTAGATCGTCGACCACATCGTCGTTTACCAACAGGTGGCATGGTCAAATGCAAGATAAATTAGCAGTAAAAAAAATGTGCGTAACCGACCTTGGCGGTCAAAAGGTTAAAAGGAAAAAAAACAACAAATGAAACGATAAATGAAATCGTTTATTTGACAAGAAGTAGTTTAAATATCACTTTTACATTTGAATGAAACCATCAAACATCTTACAGTAATTTTGAAATTATATTCTACATTTTCATGACATAGACATTTTAGATGCATTACTCAGAAAACACTTCACACATAAGTTATTCCTCCTCTCAATCAAATTATCGTATGTACAATAAAAATGACCGCATATGACATAAAGATGCTCGTCAAAATGACCATAGTAAGATATTACAATTAAAAAGTGCGCGCCCCTCCACTGCAATAATCATTGACTGCAAATGCACAACGTGTGAAGCCAAATTCTTCAGAAAGAGGAAAAAAATACAATAAAATAATCATTAACTTTCGTCTTTTGTTTGAAAATTGCAGAGATCGCACACTTTAACAATCACGTCAAAAAGAGATGCGCCTAATCCATAAAGTCCGTAAATACGGGCTAATTAAGGCTTAGCCACGCTATAGAAGAAAAACCATGCCCTCCACGCCAAGCAACGCATCTACGCAATTCTACCACGTTTTATCAAGTCACTTTCTTGTCTGTCTGTCTGTCTTTCCGGGTGGAATCTTGCAACTCAAATTTCGAGCACTTCCCGATTAGCTATCCGGCTGAAACTTTCAGGGTAGCTCACAACTCGATGACAATGCATTCTAAATCCATTTATTAGCATGCAATGCCGACCTAACCTAAAAGGCGCATAAGAACGTGGTTTTAAGTATTTTTTTAATCTGTCGCTTTTTTGTTCATACTTTTTAGTCGACCTCGGCGTAGAGAGTGCTTTTCGAGTATAGCTAACTTTGGTGGTGAAAAGTGAAATAAAGAATAGGGGCGGGCGATATTGCAGAAACCCTATGACCCTAGGAGCACCATAGCTTTAATGAAATCTGGGGGCTTATTGTAACTTTCACAGCTATCGCGATACTTTTCGATTTGACATCTGAAGGATATTTACAAACTTCAGATCGACAAACTAGCGATTGCGATTGCGTCAGCAATCGCGACTCATTTTTGAAAGATATTTGAGAGAACATTATTCTCATTTCTTAAATTGCTAATAATTTGAAATTACCGGTATTTGGACAACCTGGCATGGCAGTAACAAAACGCATTATTTGTACTGCTACGCGTCGGTTTCTTTCACCTTTGAGGTAACAATTACGAAACAATCGAAAAACATTTTCTTTTTAATTCACTTTTGTTCTGATAGCGATTGTGATTAAACAACTTAGTTCCATTTTAAAATTAAGATCACGATCATAATCGCTATCCTAAAACTGAAACGCAATGAAAATATGTAGTGTGATCCCGCTGAATATTATGTAGGTTGTTGTTAATAATAATATAATATGTATAAGGGTTGATTGCAAATGTAAAATGAATTATAATTAATATATATATATATATGAGTAATTCCTCCACTTTTTTTTTACACTACATATTTTCATTGCGTTTCAGTTTTGAGATGAATTTCCGCAACGTCACGCCTGATTCCATTGCATTGAATCGCTATCCCTTTAAAAGGTATCGCAAAGTTTAGTAAAGTTAGACAACGGGACCCTGTGTGGTTTTGCTTTAAGGTCACACGATTCAGCTAACTTCTTATCTTATATGCAACTGAAGAAATCGAGTTTGATATCACTGTCGAATTAATTACGCTAGTTTAAGGCTCAACCACGAGTTTTGTCATGAGACGGTGGGTTTAGGAATTCAATTATACATTTCACAACAAACAAATAATTAAATTCTTATGTATGTTCGAAGTCCAAGGTCAAATATCGATGAAATTTATATGGGACCACCTCGAAGCTATACTGCCCCCCCCCTACCCATATGTCCCTCAAACGCCAATCGTATACCGTATTGAACTCGAATTAAGGTATAGCGTCACTGCGACTAATAAGATACGGTCTAATTATTGTCGATTCAGGCAAGAAATCGAATTAACCTCATTCATTTATACCAAAATACGATGACTACAAGTTGAGATAAACTTAATGAGACAATATACGGCATCAGACATTGTCGCAGAGAATCTACACCTTAATCTGAGCTCAACGCGATATACGATTGGCACTTGAGGGACATATGGGTAGGGGGGCTGAACTCAACGAATTTTTTTTCCAAATCAGTTTATAGAGGACGGAGTCCTAAGGTAACAAACATAAAGAAAAGAAATACAATCGAATTGAGAACCTCCTCCTTATTTGAGTTCGGCGTTATGAGGTAACAAAAAATCAATACAATCGAAAAATACCTTCTATTTAAGTCCGTTAAAAAAAACTAAAATCGAATAGGACGTATTTTTGAACAACTGAACACAATCAATGATGTTCTTCGTATATTTTCATAGAATGATCTGTAGGTAAGCCTGCGGATCTCAGTTTATACACTAGATAACTCTTAACCTTTTGAGCGCCGGGCTATAGAAGCAATAGCCGTGCCCTCAACGCTAAACTACGCAATTTTCATACGTTTTAGTCGACCCATGCCGACCTCGGCATAGAGCCACTTCTTCGTTTCTCGATAGCCGACCTTGGCGGCCGAAGGGTTAATGAAGATTGATTAGGGCACGTTCTGAAAAGTTACCGCGGCGTCCGCGCCGACAAAGGTCAAAAATCATGAAGCTTTAAGATATGGAAATCTTTCGTCACCGTAGTTGTTAGAAAAGTAAAACAATAAACGATCGCTAACAAAGGAATGAACTGAAGAAAAACTGAAGTGGGAGTGAGCAGGACACATTGCCCGGAAGATTGCCACCAAGATTCGTGGTGTAAAACACTGTTGTAGTGGAGACATGGTTATTAAAGGCCAGTAGGGAGACCACAGATGAGCTGGAAAGAAAACATTTAAAAAAAGTGGTTGGCAGTAACTGGACTCTCACTGCCCAAAACCGAAAAAATTGGAGAAGTTTAAAGGAGGTCTACACCAGTCAATTTGTAGAAAATGGCTGAAGAAAAAGAAGAACAAAGGAATGCCGTATTTTAAATCTTAGTAATTATTATTAACTTTGAAAATTGCTATTTACGTATGAGCAGTATACCTATAAATAGAAAAAAACCTATAAACATAGCCGTGGTTTCTTGAGGCGTACACAAAATTAATTCGTTTGTTTCGAAACTCGATTTCATCAATTTGTAGGCCTGCCTTGCCTAAGTTAACAAAGTGAGTTTTGTGTGAGAAGTTGGTTCGTTCCTACTGATACGTAAATCACTAGTCATGCAGAGGGATAACATGTTGTCATCTACCTCCTCCAAAACCACGTCGACTACAATTTAAATAGATCAAAATTTCACTTATACCATACCTACTTAAATATTATGTTATTATAAAATACATCTAATGTGATGGACTCTCGCTTACCTTAAGTGCTGTTATTGACTCCTTACAATATACGAAAGAGAAAATCGTATTGTTTAGGAAAATTGTGACTGAAGCACCAGAAAATATGGACGACACAGGAAGGATGGTACTTTACTTATTTTTAAACAAAAGCTAGACATTATAAACTTTGGCTTTTTACATGAACGCGTTAATTTAAAAAAATCTACTCTTTAATTTGTTTCTACTGGACTTGAAAGTTGGACAGAAAAATTACAATTATTTTACATTCAAATATTTAATAATTAATTATCACAAGAAACTATGTGATGCCTCGTTTCGCTGGGCGGTAATTACATTATTTATATTTATTTATACCTCCTACATTTATAACAATAACCATAAATAAGTGATGACAGTGAATTTAATTCTAACTTACTACTAAGTTACAAGATCTTATGAATTATTAGGATCCATTCACAATTTACAACTATAAATATTAATTAGAAAATAGATTATAATTAACTTCAGTTCTTAACATGCTAATAACAAAACTTGACATTTTAATTTAAACTAACAAGTTAAATTAAAATGTCAAATGAAACAAAAACTTTAAGTGATTTGTAACGGTTTTAGGTAACAACTCCTTAATGGAGATTCTCGTACCTAATAAGGAATATTTATTGACTATGATTAAAATTATGTTGATCGTCTACGTCTTGGTTCTATTTACAGAATATTTACATTTACCCAAATTGTTACAGCATGAGTTACCTCGGCCCATAAATTACTAGATGGCGCTAAAATACACTGGCTGCATATTGCTACGATGGAAAAATGCCGTCTCGACAAATCCTGTTCAGAATTTTTCCTTTTTTTTACGTAGACTTTTTAAATTAATTTGGTTAACGTACCTTATTTTCTTAGTAAAATTAGTGCCGGTCGGTTACCATGGATTTATGACGCTTTCTTGTACGTATATAATAGAACTGACTATAAATTAGGTTGCTTCTGCTAGTTTTTGGCATGAAGTTTATCGAGCCTACCGACTTCCTCTCATTGACATTGTATAGACATCTTATTATCTTATCTGATTATCTTATCTTACACATCTTACACGCTGTCTTGAGCCATCTAGTGATTTATGGCGGCAATTCATATTATAACAGGCCTTGCAGATACTTACCTGAACTATAATTCAAGTTATCGATCGACGATCGAAGTTTATTACTCGTGCAACAACGAATTGTATTAAAATATGTATATTATACAGACGGCCTTCGGTTTAAGGACGTAATAAGGAACGGGCATGTTTCAATGTCGTGAGACAATTTTAAGTTGACAACTTTGAACACTGATTTGCAGCAACACCAAATTGACAAAAATGTTATAGCTTCTTAGGTAGCCGCGCGGTCCGGGAATGTGATGCGAAATGTCTATAAAGTTTCTTTTCTGCTGTATGTAATAAGGTATGTATTTTGACGCTGTATCTTTCTTTGAGATATCCCGAGGCTGCACATGTAAAATCTATTAATTTTGTGGATTTTTCATAAGTGTTTTTTTTTGAAAACATTAATTTGAAATTGTACCAAGTAATTCTTATGTAGAACTGTAATGTAGCTTTAAAAGTTAATAAAGCATCTATTACAGCTTTCAATTTTGAGATCTAGTCGAAAGAAAAGGTCTTCTTCTGATTCCTTTTCCCTCACAAACGACCCCATATCACAAAATTTCATTCATGAATTCGTATCTTTAGCTATGCACTATATTTTGGCTGATTGTAGAACTTGAGAATGTTACGTCCAAGAATCCAATACACTATGACAGGTTGTTAAATTCTTGACGCATATAACTTCAGTCGACCAGCTCAGCCGCTGCTTCGTCATTTTTCCCGCATCGCACAGCTACCCTGAGTACGATGGATCTTACTGACCATTACATTACAAAAAATACACCACGATCTGTAAATCAATTCAATTCAAATTCATTTCGACCAACATGGATCACACAATACAATAATGACTCTGGGGTTATACGTTGGAGATACGGTATTTTGAATTCGTTTTGGACACTAAAGTGGAAATAAAGTCTAACGCACTGTGCGTTATACTTTTATAACGCACAGTGCGTTAGACTTTATTTTTTTATTGCAATAATTTACATTCATTCGTAATGGTATACTTAGTCATAGATGTTAAGACTGTAGTGGGTAGATAATACATAAGCCCTGTAAGGGCGTTGCAGCTTTTTGCGAGGTTATTACAAACATTTAAACTTAGACCAACCCGCACTGGGCCAGCGTAGTGGATACATACTCTCTACATACTCTCTCTCTCTCTCTACTCTACATGCCCATACTCTCTATATGAGAGAAGGCCCGTGTCCCAGCAGTGGGAACGTGATGGGATGATGATGAAACTTAGACTGTTGGCATACCGTATGTCCAACGTATAACCTTATAGGTTAAAATGTGTACAAACGGCATTTTAGTGAAGAGGTAGAAAATACGTCAGATTTTGTTTAAAAGATTTACAATTTAAAATTGTCTCACCATGTTATACATTAGTAATCACTGGACAAGACATCTTACAAATAATGTACCTATTTAACAAACATGATACACAAGAATTCTGACTAATGTCAAGGCATTCATAAAAAATAATGATGAAAAACATTTATAAAAGCTGTTTTATGTGACGTATTTTTACGAAAATATGGCGACAATAATTGAGCTAAAATATTGAGATGCTAATGAATAATTACTGACCATTCATTTTTAATAATTGTCTTGTTTTTTAACGCGGACACAAATCTTATCTGTAAATTTTGGTTTTCAAATCACATTTTTTTTCTCAGCTGGCATTGCCAGTTCCTAACACATCTATTTTAGCCAATTAATATAAAATATCAATCTGAGATCAAACCAATTAAAAGAAATTCAGTCCATATCACAATCATAAATTTTGAAAATATACCTAATTAAATTTATATGGAAAGATGGAATGATTTTACACGAACCGTCCACGAAACTGAATTTTTAAATTTATATTTTGTCTCTGGTCAACACAACGTGGTTCACGTCAACGATGGTTACAGTAAAATGCGGTAATATTTGGTCAAAATCAAAAGCGGTGGCTGAATGGTAGAATTTAGCATTTGCCGTTTCTTCCGATTAATAAAAACACATAAATCTTTGGATGGGCTGTGCCATTTTATGATATCACATTTGAAAATGGAACCTGTATTATTAAAGCTGATTTTTTGGCACAGCGCGTCTTGCGCATTCAGCCACAGTTAACATAATTATTATTCTGCTAGGATCGAGATAATAATTCGAACCGAGGGTTTGCCAGAGGGCGGCGCGGAGTAACGCCCCGCCCGACGCCTGCTTATACCCACCCTTGTATATAACGTTATAGGGGTGTATATTGGGGTGTGTATAAAAAACTGCCATATTATTTTATCTAATTTTATGACCTAACGGACATTTCTGATATAAAGGACGACTCATTTTAATGCTATTTGAACATATTTATTTCAAAACACGTTATAGATTTAGGTTAAAATTAGATAACTCTTTATTGTTTTTAGAAGATCGAATTATTAAAAGATCGATTCGTATTGCACGTTTATTCGCTTTTGGGATAATGGTTAAATCGATTTAGAAATAATTTAGAAAGCATTTACATGTTTAGGAAGGCTAGATATAGATATGTATGGACGTCGCACTTTAAGGATGATTTTAAATACTATCACGATCAAATGTTTTATTGCTGCGTCTAAAAATGATTTTTATTTCTGAGAAGCAACCCTCAACGGATCACTAAGGGCGAGTTTTGAATAGCGACTGCGGCGACACCAAGGCCGACCATTTTCCATAAAAAAAAATGCTGCAGCTGATGAATGAGGGTATTATCGTGTACCCTTTTCGGAACTCTTCCTAATTATTTCATGCAGAAGCCTCAACAAAAAAAAACGAGTCGAAACATAACAAATGAACCAGTATATCTTACAAAACAATATATCTCAAACATAACGTCGAAAATGGTTCAAAAATTGTGCGGCATATTCAACGACTTTTCCGTGAGAAATGATTTTCAGTAAAGCTAAGGTGACTGTTAATAAAGTACGGTCAACATTGACTTGACAGTAGAATTAATTCGATATAATACAAGAATTTGAATGAACATGGTCTGAATAGGAACTTATCGTTTCCAGCAATATCACTGATCAAGACGAGTCTCGACTCAACAATATGGTCAAGAATAGTCTTGGCCCAGCAATATCATTGGTCAAAATGAGTCTCCACTCAGCAATATCATTGGTCAAGACGAGTCTCCACTCAGCAATATCATTGGGTCAAGACGAGTCTCCACTCAACAATATCGTTGGTCAAGACGAGTCTCCACTCAGCAATATCATTGGTCAAGACGAGTCGTCGAATGTTTCTTGTTTAGCGCCATCTAGTTGGCAAAGATGGCACATTTCCCGTTAAACAATTTAAACATCATCCATTTTTATAAAGTTAACAGTGAAGCGGAGTTATCGGAGACCTGATTCTAGGTGCACGGTTAGTTGATCCTTGTTCACCACTTTCCTGAAATCATTTCTCACAGCCCAAGGCCTTCGCTTACGTAAACCGTCCGTGTAACACTGTACAGATCTAGTAACACTACGTGGTGTCCGTTTCACACTGGGTGCCACCTGGGCCGGGGCTGCTCAGTCTCCGGCGCTGCGCCCCGCTGTCGACGTAGACGGAGACTCGGTGGGTTCTTGCGCCGACTGGAATTGAGAAAAAAATTGGTTAGCTTTTTTAGATTTCTAACAAGAAAGTGACAGATTATAAGAAGAAAAATTTAAGAAAAAATTACTCTTTATTGAAACTCGCACAGAAAATTAATAAACTAACAATAAAAGGTTATTAGTGTCACAATAGGGTATCGGACAGTAATCGAAAAAAAAAACTTAAATGTAGTTAGAAATAATGTTTGTCGAATCCAAAATATCATTCAATCAATATTATTGTAAAATAATAATTATTTATATTTTTAAGTAAATAAATAAAATCTAATAACTCTGACATTTTTTATCTGTTCTTTATCTCAAACGAATCACCAATCACAGTGCATGACATTATTTCAAAGTAAATACCGTGTGCGAAGCTTGTGTTTATTTTATATTTTTGCTTTTTATCAAAACGATATGTTTTTCATTCCATGACGACCATAACGTCCTTAAACTTTACAAAAACCTGTAAAGTTTCATAATTCACTTTGCAAGTTTGCTTTCCTAGAGCTTGTCGTTTCATTTGCTCTCATATGACGTCACACGTTCTGAGGTGACCTTTTGCGCGGCAATATTAGAAACATAACTTTTAAACATAGTTTTAGGTACTTTTGAGGCTTTATTTAATTAAAATATTATTTTTCATGGCTATATAAATATATATATACATATTACATATATGATACATATTACATATTATATATACATATTATGGTTTATTTTAAACACTTTCTGAAAAGTTGTCCGATCCCCTATTGGTCTTATCGCTAAAAGCGATCTCTTCCAAACAACCGTAGTGATAGACGGCCAAACAATAAATTAATTAATCATAAGTTGTGTGTGGTCAGCCCCCTACCCATGTGTCCGTCAATCGCCAATCGTATATCGTGTTG
This sequence comes from Petrophora chlorosata, assembly GCA_951640565.1. Classification (NCBI taxonomy): domain Eukaryota; kingdom Metazoa; phylum Arthropoda; class Insecta; order Lepidoptera; family Geometridae; genus Petrophora; species Petrophora chlorosata. The sequence continues at coordinate 5,231,358 of OX621207.1, forward strand.
AACTCAAATTAAGGTATAGCTTCACTGCGACTAATGAGACACGGGCTAATTGTTATTGATTCAGGCAAGAAATCGAATTAATCTCATTCCTTTATACCAAATTACGATAACTATAAGTTGAGATAAACTTAATGGGACAATATATGGCATCATAAGACAGTGTCGCAGTGAATCTTCACCTTAATCTGAGCTCAACAAGATATACGATTGGCGCTTGTGAGACATATGGGTACGGGGCAGGTCCACCGTTTAAATCGGTTGAACGCCTAATCGCTTAATCATCCGATTCCGTTTTGCTAATATTTTAGAAGCTGTATTATGTTACAAATATAGTTCCGCAGCAAATAAAGCAGCAGAAAATATTGAAGATAATAGATTACAGTTCCTCTGTTCTAACAGAATAATAGGTAAAATAAAATTTAAATAATAATATGTTTATAAAATAAGTTTAAGCAAAATGGATCGCAAAATTCGGCCAGTGACGTAGATGTTTCATCTGAATACAAACACCCGGTTTATTACTTTACTCGCACGTCAGGTTTTACAAAGACGCAACTGTTAAAAAGCAATTGACCATTATTAATATTTATTAACATTCAACGAAACGCAATTTTTTTTTTAAATTCGCTTGATTTAGCAGGCTAAAGTCTCTAGGACCATACCGCCTTGTCTTACGTAGTTTTTATTTGATAGTTTGTAAAAATTACAATAATTTCTTTCGTATATCGTCGTATGAGGGTCATTGCAACAAGCCGGACCCTCTCCTAGTGCTTCAATAAAGTGGTGGAACTTTATTCAAACCTTCCATGGACATGTTTTTCCCTATTTTGTATCATTTGCCTACACTCGTGCACGATTACGAACACATAATAGTTAAGCAATTTAAGTAAAATAAATCGAGCCGCAAGTTTGAAGCTACACCTCAAGCAAGTTTAAAAATTTCAAACTGCGCCATCCGTCATGCCTCGCGCCAATTGCCTTGTACCTGTCAGGCTGTCAGTTGATCACCCAAAATGGTCGACAAAAAATGAAATACAAATAATGAGGCACTTTTAAAAGACACGGTCCTTAACCAAACCGTGGTATATTTTATGGAACGAGAAAGTGTGATGAGCTATGGTCGTCGCATGAATAAAAATGTATTAAGGTTTATTTATTACAATTTTAGCCCATTTTGTGCAGTTAGCGACTTTTTTTACAATCTTTCAATTGACAATAACACAGACATTAAAGCCAATGTGAGAGAGCATTCAAAAATGATCTCCGTCCAAAGGTTGTCTGGAAGAGATCGCTTATTAGAGATAAGCCCGCCCATTGTACTAATAAAATCTTTAAGTTCTATTTTTATTTGTTCTTGTTATGTTTTTGGTGTGCAATGAAGCGTTATCAATCATTTGACGGTAATAAAAAATGAATTACAATGAGTCCAAATCTTGCCCTGCTTCGCGACAATAACGATTATGAAGTAAAGAAACTAAGTAAACATTTTTAATTATATTAAATTGAGCCTAATTAATCCTTTAAAAATTCCTAGATTATAGACAACTCTTGCCCTAATTGACGTTTTAATTCTAGCTGATTATTAGAATAACCTGACACTCACTTTTGCAAGTGTCGGTCATTAATTTTCTAATTTGTATTACAATTTAATTGTCCAGAATACTTGCTATATTATGTCAAGGACGTGGAAAATTAAGGTCTGATATAAGTACTACAATAATAAATGTATCTATAGGTTTTACGAAAAGTGCATCTAGTTGTATGTTTTATACTACGGACCAATGGCTATGGCCGGCCTTCAGCCGGATTTTAACTCGTATGTTTTATACTACGAACCAATGGCTACGGCCGGCCTTCAGCCGGATTTTAACTCGTATGTTTTATACTACAAACCAATGGCTACGGCCGGCCTTCAGCTGGATTTCTACTCGTATCTTTTATACTACGAACCAATGGCTACGGCCGGCCTTCAGCTGGATTTCTACTCGTATCTTTTATACTACGAACCAATAGCTACGCCGGCCTTCAGCCGGATTTCTTCTCGTATCTTTTATACTAGGAACCAATTGCTACGGCCGGCCTTCAGCTGGATTTCTACTCGTATCTTTTATACTACGAACCAATGGCTACGGCCGGCCTTCAGCTGGATTTCTACTCGTATCTTTTATACTACGAACCAATGGCTACGGCCGGCCTTCAGCCGGATTTCTTCTCGTATCTTTTATACTAGGAACCAATTGCTACGGCCGGCCTTCAGCTGGATTTCTACTCGTATCTTTTATACTACGAACCAATAGCTACGCCGGCCTTCAGCTGGATTTCTACTCGTATCTTTTATACTACGAACCAATGGCTACGGCCGGCCTTCAGCCGGATTTCTTCTCGTATCTTTTATACTAGGAACCAATTGCTACGGCCGGCCTTCAGCCGGATTTTAACTCGTATGTTTTATACTACGGACCAATGGCTACGGCCTTCAGCAGGATTTTTACTCGTGCTTTTATTTAGTGTTAATCTAAATGCTTCGAAGATTCGTTTAATCGTCGCCGTCGGCCCATTACGTTCCCCTAATGTCTTGTGAGACGGGCCGTATCTTAAAGAGAGTGTATGCCTCGCGCGTCTCTGCAACTTCGCGGATGTCATTGTATTATGTTTTTTCTAGAATTAATTAATTATTTTCTGAAGGGTTGAGAGATATTATAGAAGGCCATTTTGCACGACCATTGAAACCTAATCCGGTTTGAAGAGCCCAGTGCTTACCACGGAGGATATAGCAAAACAAAGTTCTGGATGGTGCTGCCTGCCAGAATGTATTATAGCATATAGTTAGGTAGTCATATACTTCATATTTATTTTTTATAATACACTCGAGAGCAATGAATCCGGGTCACTTAAAGAATGTTAAAAATCTCGGAAACTAAAAATGATAGGTTAATGCAATAAATTGTATTTAATAGACAATGTAATACTCCTTAAATGAAAGTAAAAAAAATATGAGTCACCATACATTTTATTAACACAAAATTACATAAAGAAAAAAACTGCTGATCTCTCCTTAAAACAAAAATAGGAAACATGAAATTTTTGAACTTTATTACGATTTTCTTGAATTTTAATACTTCGTATTGCCTCCTCGTGCTTCCATTACTGCGTTTACGCGGTTTGGCATGCTGTACACCAAGTTCCTTATACGATTTTGGGGAATATTCTCCCATTCCTCTGTGAGAGCAATTTTGAGCTCACGAAGCGTGATTGGGGGAGGGTTTCGTTGTTTTACGCATCTGCCTAGCTCGTCCCAAGCATGCTCGATCGGGTTGATATCCGGGCTGCGCGCTGGCCACTCTATACGAGTAATGTTCATCTCTTGAAGGTAGTCATTCACAATCCTACCTGTATGAGGTCGGGCATTGTCATGCATAAATATAGCATCCTCACCTAAATTGACCATAAATGGACCAACGTGATCATTGAGGATTTCTTCCACATATCTTACGCTAGTTAAAGAGCCGTTTTCTATGATCACCAGCTCTGTGCGACTTTCAGAAGAAATTCCGGCCCACACAAGTACAGACCCACCACCGTAGGCTACTTTTTCTTCGATGCATGCTTGCTTGAATCTTTCCCCTGGTCTTCGATACACTCTGTGTCTTCCATCGTGCTTGTAGAGCATAAATTTTGATTCGTCGGAGAACATAACTTTTGACCAATCTTCAATACTCCAATTTACGTGGCTCTGGGCATATCTTAGTCTCAAAATACGATGCCCACGCTCCAGTTTAGGGCCGTTTGCAGGTCTAAGGGGTTTTAAGTTAGATTCAGCAAGCCGACGTCTTACTGTCCATGCACTTGGGTTACTTCCTCCGAGGCGTCGAAACTGATTGGTGAGTTCAGTTCCTGTGAGAAAGCGATTTCGAAGCATGGTGTTCACCAAGTATCGGTCTTCTCGTGCTGTGGTACACCTGGTTCTGCCCGTTCCTGGTCTGCGTAGGTTAGAACCAGTTTCTTCGTAACGTCGGAGAACTCTTTGTACTGTTGACAGCGACACACCGACAGTCCTGGCTGTATCGCGCTGACTCCGGCCGGTTTCCAGCATTGTAAGTATTCTGGTGCATTCTTCAGGCGTAAGCGACATAATTTCAGCTTGAATAATGAATATAGAGCACTATCAACATGGTTTATGTACCCACATAAATGACAGATTACAAACAAAAGCAAAACCAAATGCTGTAATTTCGTAGTTCCATCTTCGAAAGTGGCCCTTTTTCAAATTTGATTTTTTTATGATATAACTTTACAATAACTAAGAAGTTTTAATACCTTCATTTAAGGAGTATTACATTGTCTATTAAATACAATTTATTGCATTAACCTAGCATTTTTAGTTTCCGAGATTTTTAGGATTCTTTAAGTGACCCGGATTCATTGCTCTCGAGTGTACTTATCATTGTTTTGTATATTCCTGAAAAAACATGGTCATTAATTATTGTTAGTAAGATTTTTTGTTGAAAAATATATTTTTCAAGACAAGCTTTAAACAAATTCGTAATCGGAACCGCAGATTAAAATGAGCCCAAACACTAGTAGTTTACGATTATCTTTCAAGGAGTTCCATTGCCCTACTTCCGTCTCTATCATAAGATCAGCTGGCTGTCACCATAATATTGCATTGTCATCGGACTTTAACAGGTATGCAAAATTTTAACTTTGTAGGACAAGAGGAAGTGGTTCTGATTCAGCTTGCAAGATTCCACCCGGACAAACATATTACATACATTGCAAGTTAATAAAAGCTCGTAAAAATAATAAGAAAATGAACCAATAAAAGATTCTAGTTTTGCTACCGATAGTAGTTGACCAGTCCAGGTCATCCAGTACTCGAGATCTAGGGTTCCGGCTAGTGTTCCTGACTTCCCAGTAGCTCTACTTGTAGTAGTTCGCCGCAGACACGCTTACATTTTACACGGACTTGCATACTTGATTGCACAATGCTGGTAGTAGTTTGGAGAGAATTGGTCTGTTTCGGTGGTAAGTACATTAAGTTCGGGCAGGCGTAGCGCACTCCGCACTGTAGGTACGAAGCTACAAGTACATAGCCGGACACCGTCCGCCGATCGCCGTCAGAATAGATAAGAGCTATGCGATAGAAAGAGATGCGCTCTGTAGGTTAATATGACTGGTAGATATGCAACGCTACACGAGCTGAATTGAATGTTATTGCGTCATAGTAAGAGTCGCTATTTGTTTAAATTTCTTTGCGGAGTGATGCTTCTGTACCTTTAGTATTTTGTGGTTCGGGTAGGTCCCGAAAAAAAAACTTGAAAAAATATCATATGAAACAACATTGCGCTACCCAAATATATAGTAAATATACAAATTAAACAAATAACCGAACAGAATTTTCAAAACTGGTTTGATATAAGTACTAAAAATAGGCACTACCAAATGAGAATAATATGATAATTAGCAGTTATAGATAGATAGAACATTCTTTATTGCACAAACAAATTTGTAGGTACATAGGCGAACTTACTGCTAGTAAGCATTATCTTCTAGTTAACCTCGGTGTACTGTGGATCAAATTTTTTTGCGATAGCAGTAGGTGAAATGAAACAGCTGCACTATTATACAAGATACCAAACACATTTTTATAACAAATTAAAAAAGACCTAAGACCACATATGAATACTTGTTCTAATAATTTTCTATGATGATGAGAAACGCCGAAAACACACGCTAAAAATTATCAATTTGGTTCAAATTAAAGATAATCAACATATTTTCTTTCAATGTATCTCCGAAAAAAAAAAAAACAAATTGATCTTTATATCGGTCAATAGGCCAAAATCTTTGTCCACACTACACGAGGCCGGATCGGACAGTTGGTTGGATAAAAAACGAATAAAACAATTATGTGCGCAAGCGCAACAATGTTGCAAACCTGTTTAGAGCCAGGGACGGACTGAGCTCACTGTTTATATACTTGTACCTACAAGTATTATAATTATTCGATACGACACGGGCCTAGAGCCTAGTGTGGAGCCGCCGTTCAAATCCATTGGAAATTTAATTTTGTTTTAGATATGTTGTAACTATGTTTATTTATAACTTTAAGCTTCCACTGTAACTTTCGTTTTTTTTTTTAAATAAAATATATTATTCCGTGCGACTAGTGTAGCGTTAACGTAGCGTTAAACGCTATGATCGCGAATCAGCCAGGGCCATAATTCACTTTGACAACTTGGCGGTTCCTTGCTTCGAGGAAACGTCGATTCCTCCGTTAATAAACGGCATCTGCGAAATTTGTATTCTCTATGACGCGTCATATAAATGAATATATGAATGCGTCATAGAGATTTCGTTTATTAATGAAGGAATCGACGTGATTTCGACGCAAGGAATCGCCAAGATGTCATAGTGAATTGGGGCCCTGATATTTGTTTCAATATTAATTTGCAACAAACGCATTTTTTTTCAGCCGAGGTTTGACCACGGGCCTTTAGCCCGAATTGCTCTCAAGAATTATGTGTCAATAAATTTATTATGATTAGATTAGATAACTCTTTATTGTTTCACCACCAGAACACCTAAAAAGAAAAATAACAAACTTAAAAACTAAATTGTTACAATGGATGGTCTGATCATTCAAAGCGATCTCTTCTAGACATCCTTTGTATGGAGAGGACTTAAAGAAACTGTAAGAGACGGGGGTGTCAACATCAATGTAATAATTATGAAATGCATGTACAAAGAGTACAAACTATAATAAATTATTATTAATAACATATATGATGTACTGCGATTGTGGCCAACTAAGTAAATGTCACTGCGTGACGAAACACGTATAGGACGGAATGCGTTTGTGACGTGGAGAGTATGATCCAAAATATCAAGAATGTGTTTTTGTTTAAATTATTCTGTGCTTATAAGTAGGTAAACAATAATAATAATAATGTCCTAAATAATAATAATAATGGCGTCCAACGATCACATCTTCATGGAATAACTAGGATTCCGTTGTAGAAAAAAATGTGTTTTTTTTCTCGGCGCACAAATCTTTGTGCCGTTTTGGCGGGAATACTTCTAAAACGACAACCTGCAACCGCAGTAAACAACATACTGCTTTACCAAGCTAGCAACTAGAAACGTGGACCTTAATTGAGTTCAATCCTATTACCTACTAATGTCATAAATGCGAAAGTTGTGAGGATAGATGGATGGAAGGACGGACGGATGTTTGTTACTTAATCACGAAAAACAAAAACAGATTTTGATAAAATTTGGTATGTAGGTACTTTATTTAGGTCTTGGAAAAGGAAATGCGCCACTTTATATCCCGGGAAACCGCAGGGCGCAGCTACTACGAGGGGCATCCGTGTGACCCTGTACAGACAGGTTTATGACTTAGACGAAATCTTAACAGAAGTCCCATGTTCCTAAATTGTTTTATGCGAAACATCGCGCATTATACATAATAATATTATTATTAATAATATAGTGTAGGGCTATGCCACCGCTACAATCGCCGAAGCCTTGAGCACCCATTCATGACATCAGCTTCCTTTGCTGATGTAAGAAATGGGTAAAAACATTTTTGCGACTGAGCAATGTTACGAGCATCTCGTTCACCTGATGGTAAGCGCCACGCTTGCCCATAACAATTGCAGAGCATTAGTTTTTGTTTTTTCATAAACAAAATTTAGAGATTCTGTAGTCCTGGGTTCACGGTCAGAACAACGAAGTAGCTGGGACACTAAAAACCGGAACATATCCCAGTGGGACGTATGGCAACCCTAGTTTAGTGTCGTACCACCTGTATTCACTCAATAAAACAGTCAACGGCAAAGACCGCCTCTTACACCGAATTGTAACAAATTAACTCTTCCGGATATCGATGCCAAATGGATTTACATCAAGCGATTGTAGTAAATATTTGGTTCATCCAATTTATATTACTGACAGAACTTCCTTATGTGTATGACCATGGCTCTGTTTGTCCCTTAGTTTGAAATAAAAATAATTTATTTTTTTACGTCGTGATACTAACGATCGGTAAACTAAAGCAGCTGGGTGACATTGGTAAAAGTGTAACAAATGTAAGTCAGAAGTCAATTAAAAAGCATTCGCCAAATACGCACCATAATGCAATAAATCTTTAATAAAATATCGTCGTCATCAAAATCGTCGAATGCTACATGATGAACTACATGCTCCTTGAGTGCTACCGTGTTTCGGAGGGCACGTTAAGCCGTGGTCGGTCCCGGTTGTTGGCAACAGTCGTTAGGCCATGTCGGAGACCTTCGGACGGTCTAAAAACTCCGACACTAGGATTGGCCACGCACCCACACGAAAGAAGAAAAAGAACAGAATATCAATAACAATAATCAATACAATTCTGAGTCGCAATTTGTGAATAATCTATTAACAGTAGCGACAATTTACCACTTAAATCAAATTATTTTGATTAACTTTCATAGAATTACAAATTATTGCAATACATTTTTTTATCATTCCCAAATCGATAAATGTGATAATTAATGTTTGTTTTTTGTTCAATGGTGTAACAGGGTACCAGCTTTGCGAACGGAAAATTTGAAGCATTCTGTTTATATCGTAACACGTGTTCGTTCAAAATGCTGAGTTTTATTTAAGTTCACCAGAAACGTCGAATCGCTTGAGCATTTTGATCAGAGAACACGAATACTTAGTAAGCTATTTAGACAAAAAAGATAAGAGAAGTAGAACGCACACGTCCGGGCTCCTAACTAGGATTCTCATGTATCTATCTATGCAGTTTGAAGCAATTCCAAATATTGCCTTACTTCCCATGGTTTTATTCCCAAATGTATTTATAAAAAAATATATTATAATTCAATAGCACACCAGAGAGAGAGAGAGAGAGAGAAAGAAATTCCAGCAGATTCCTACTTCCAAATCCGGCCCTGAATCGTTTAACTGTAAACACTAGGATTATCGTGTACTTTTTATTTTACTTCTTAAAGTTTGTGTCGTATATGGCGTTTAGTCTGAGTTATATGATTACAGCACGCTACTGGCCACTAACAATTAAAGTAAGTAAATGCCATGTATAAAAGAAAAAAAATCTTCGCATGTTTTCACGTTCTTCGAAACTAGTCCCTTTATGACAGGTCTTTATCCTTTAGCCCTCTGGAATTGTGGAGAAGATGCTAGAAATAATAAGCCTGCTCTCGGCATCTGAAGACGAAGTTGAACGTCCTTTTATATTTATTTTTTAGAACAGTAGCAACTTATCAATATTTACAATATTTATTATTAATAAGAAATATGTTTATAAGTTAAATATAATATGTATGGGGGTACATATTATATTATTCTAACAACAACCTAAATAATATTCAGCGGAATTACACTACATATTTTCGTTGCGTTTCAGTTTTTTTATAAGCCTTTCTCATATGCGAGTGTTAAATCCGCAAAATAACTTAAGAAATAAATTCTATATAATAAATGGATAAATAAAGATAATTATTCCGTTTAAGTTCTATTGCTGACTGTACTTAAAATCAAATAAAAATATTTAACTGCAGAAACATGGGGTACATAATAGTGGAATCTTCTTATATATGTTACGGCTAAAAGCCGAAGTGCGGCTACACCTAGTTTTAGCCGGCTAGAACTAGGTGCAGCCGGCTACATGCGGTTAAACTTAGATATATCCAATATGCGAGATTGTAAACTGTCGAAAGATTGTGAACCGTCGCTTTATTTTTCGGTAGATTATAATCTATCGAAGTGATAGATGATAATCTACATTATATTATATCTTATATACATGTTCGCGGCGTTGGGGTGGCCCAAGGGCCACCCCCGCCTCACCCTAACCTTATACGTTTGATTGGTGTGCGGCTGCACCTAGTTCTAGCCGCTATGATGAAGGCTAAACCTAGTTCTAATCGAAGATAAGTTGGATAGATCTAAGTTTAACCGCATGTGGCCGGCTGCACCTAGTTGTAGCCGGCTAAAACTAGGTGTAGCCGCACTTCGGCTTTTAGCCGTAACATATATAAAATTCTCGTGTCACAATGTTAGTTACTTTACTCCTCCGAAACGGCTTTACTGATTTTTACCAAATTTTATATGCATATTCAGTAGGTCTGAGAATCGGCTACTATCTATTTTTCATACCCCTAAGTGATAAGGATTGTTCACCCTTAACATTTTTTTTTATTGATATGGCAAAACAACGTTTGCCGGGTCAGCTAGTAAGACTATAAAATTAACAAAAGATCGACATGCTCTGGCCAGTTTTTAATGCAAAATATCAAATATTATAGAATAAAATTACTCAATTTAATTACAAATTTACATTAATTTCAATTATATTTCAATTTTAATTAAGGCATGTCATACATTATTTTAATTTAATTACAATACACAATAATTTCAATTTAAATACAAGTTCACTCTAATTATTATTATGGTCATACATAATTTATCTTTTTTTATCATTTCATGGAGTGATTTCAATCACAAACATAGATCCGCCCCTAACTAGGACTCCCTGTACCTAGGAACAAGGAACTAAGAGGACCAGGGTCCCACAACACCCAGAAACAAAATATTTGCGATTTTTTGTCAATGCACAAACATTTGTGCCAACGCCGCGGGAATAGAACCCGCTAACTCTGTAGTGTATAAGATATGAGCCGACCTGCTCAACCACTACACCACAGAGTCTATATCGCATTAGGTATATCCTGTAATGATAGCTGTAAGAAGAAATAAATAAATATTATAATCGTGATTTAATCGCAACAAAGAGAATTCAGGATACATCACTACATAGTATAAAACATAGTCGCTTTCTCTGTCCCTATATAGGGATATATATATATATAGCATACATAGGGATGTATGCTTAAATCTTTAAAACTACGCAACGGATTTTGATGCGGTTTTTTTTAATAGATAAAGTGATTGAAGAGGAAGGTCTATATGTATAATAACCGTGCGAAGCCGGGGCGGGTCGCTAGTGAATTTATAATCGTAAAACCTTTAACGTTGGGATTGATTTTCATCTAATTACTAATAATTTGATTACATAAATCAAACAGCAATCGATTTGGTTGGAATTAATTCCACTAGGACTAGCTAAGCGACGCGACGCTTTCGACAAGTTTTTTTTTATTACCTATTAGGCAAGCATTTGACTGTCTCACCAGGGCCCCAATTCACTATGACAACTTGGCGATTCCTTGCTTCGCAATCACGTCGATTCCTTCACTAATAAAGGACATCTTTATGACGCATTCATATATTCATACATAAGACGCGTCATACAAACAACACATATGACGAGAATACAAATTTCGCAGATGTCGTTTATTAATGAAGGAATCAACGTTTCCTCGAAGCAAGGAATCGCCAAGTTGTCATAGTGAATTGAGGCCCTGATGTGAAGTGACGACGTGGTCGACGATGGATCATGCGTGCGTAGAAGATACCGATTCACTCGAGACTTCAAGATACTTATATTATAAGAATCGGGAAACAAATCTTAGCAAGAGTTCTGCGTGTCTCACCATTTCTGGCACACACATTTTCACAATATTACATTATTAGAATTCATTTAAATAAAATGTCCCATGCATATAATTTATTATAGAAAATGTGAAAGATTAAAAAAAAAAAAAAAAAAAAAACCCATTACAATAATATTAGTGTGACTTTTTAACCGACTTCAAAAAGGAGAAGGTTCACTCATTGTATTTTTTTTTGTTTGTTACCTCAGAACTCCCGTCATTTATGAACCGATTTGGAAAATAATTTTTACTTTGGGCTCAGTATAGCTACGAAGTGGTCCCATATAAATTTCATCAATATTTGACCTTGGACTTCGAAGATACATTGCAGTCGGTTTTTGTTTTTTTCTAAAATTCATTATAATTATCCAAATGCTTATATTTTTACCGACTTCAAAAAGGAGGAGGTGCTATGTGTTGATGATTTGATAGATGGAGCGATGACATGCGAAAGGCGGCCTGAAGAAACTGGATGAGAAGAGCCGAAGACCGGGCTCAGTGACATTCATTGGGAGAGGCCTATGTCCAGAAGTGGATGACTACAGGCTGATGATGATGACTATGTTTGCTTTCAGTTCAGTATAGCTACGAGTTGGTCATTAATTTCATCGATATTTAACCTTGGACTTCGAAGATACATTGAAGTCGGTTTTTTTTTTGTTAAATGTATACTTATCTATTTTTTTTTTAATGCCTGCTGCGTTGTGGAGTTTTACCCTATTTATATTGCGGTTGAAAATATTAACAAATGGCTTCTAGTTATTTATTGATCGTACGCACGCGAAGTTTTTTTTGCATTAGTAGCAAATGCAAATTGATTTCATTATGCGCGGGCGCAGGATTAATATTATTCAGCGTACTTACTGTTCTAAATTCGTATTAGCTTTTGTAAGACAATTTTTATATGTAACTGAATGACGAGACAAGCAGCTTGGCGATTCCTTGCTTCGAAATCACGTCGATTCCTTAATTAATAAACAACGTATCTGCGAAATTTGTATTCTCTATGACGCTTCATAGACAAAACAAATTTCGCAGACGTAAGTAATCAACGAGAAATCAAGGAATCGACGTGATTTCTTGAGCTTGTCATAGTGCATTAGGGTCCAGGTCGTTTGCCTGAAGGTAAGCAATACGCCAGCCCATAAAAATAACAGCACCACCCAGAACTTTGTTTTGCAAAATCCTGCGCGGCGCTGCACTGCGCTCGTCACCCTGAGACAATTAGCTGTTGAGTCTCAAAATGCCCAGTAATTAAAATATCAATAAAGCGCTTATGACACTACCCGTAATTCAGGATCCCTAACCCTAATTCAGGTGGTACGATAAGAGAGTGAACGCGCGTTCACACAGAAAGTCCGTATTTACAGGGATCGTTTTTAGGGTTCCGTACCCATAGGGTACAACTGGACCCTATTAATAAGACTCCGCTGTCCGTCCGTCTGTCCGTCTGTCACCAGGCTATATCTCATGAAGCGTGATAGTTAGACAGTTGAAATTTTCACAGATGATGTATTTCTGTTGCCGCTATAACAAAAAATACTAAAAAACAGAATAAAATAAATATTTAAGGGGCTCCCATACAACAGACCCGATTTTTTGCCGTTTTTATAGATAATGGTACGAAATCCCTTCGTCCGCGAGTCTGACTCGCACTTGGCCGGTTATTTATTGAACGGATCCGTCGCTACTGTATGTAATATTCACAACACATTTACAGGATCGTTTTTAACCAAGCCGTCGCTACTGGAGACTTTTGTTCTTTAAAATGATCAGTGTACCACCAACTTTCTACAAGGACGCTCTCGTGTTATATTGGTACCACGGGGAGACGGGTCTGAGCAGCCGCACAACTGCCGTCTCTCTCTAGATCTATGTGCTCCATCTTAGGCCACATTATCGCTTCACAACAGGCGAGATAGTGGCCAAACATAGATCTTTTAAGTGTAAAAAAAAATAAAAAAAAACATCGTCGTCTGCGACGGTGTAGGTATTGTGCAAGCGCAATTTTAGTAGCTGCAGGCAAAAAGTTTCGAAGGCGTCGAAGGGATCCAGCTGAAGCAAACATTTTACAACTTAGAGCTTTGAGATGAAGGCTCCACGATAGATGCCGATCCATTATGACGAAAAGGTTTTTGACTGATGTACTGGAACCGTGGTATCCGTGTCGTATGTTATTACCTCCCAGAATTCGATCCTTATTAGTGACACTATCGTCTGGTTCAACAATACATGGTGTGTTTTTAACCGACTTCAGAAAAAGGAGGAGTTTCTCAATTTCATTGTATAATTTTTATATTATTATTTTTTATGTACATATATGTTACCTCAGAAGTCCGTTATTTATAAACTGATTTGGATAATTTTGTGTTGTTTTGCGTTTGGTTCAGTATAGCTTCAAGGTGGTCCCATATAAATTTCATCAGTATTCCACCTCCGACTGTAGAATCAAATTTTCTTCAGACATTCAGACTTTAATATCAAAATTTAAGTCAGTTTCGGTATGTAAAGGTTTTTCAAAATTCTTATTATGCAGTTAAATCGGCCCCGAGACACCTTTGAGCATTTTGCGCTATTCCTTGCAGTTTTGGGTTTGTACCTCCACGCCCACTTGAAAAATTCACCCCATTTATCAAGCAGCCCATTCTATCTCGTTTATAAACGTGTCCGTGTCCGGATTTCATTGCAAACTTGCGTACATAAATTTTAATGTTGCTGTTACTATGAAGCTGGTAATAAATTGCAATTTACCATTAATTATCGCCAGCCATTGATTAAAGACTATTTAATACCAAGAACCATCGTTATTTTTATGACGATGTTGTTGGCATTAAGATAATAAACAGCACATACCGGGCCCAATCACTCACGGAGCATTAGTTGTTATTACCTAATATATTCCCGCTTATAAATTAATTATTCTGTACTTATAACTTAGGCAAAAATTGTGCAAAGCTTCTGTGGGAGCAGTTCATAGCCAGCCAATTACAACCGCAATTTGTTCTGCCCGGAGGCTCGCAGTGGTAAGTTGTATCAAGGGGGTATATGCAGTTCTCCATGAAGGTACTTTACAGCTATCATTTCAGTTTTTTTAAGCCCATCGGCATCGCGAGTGCTAATTCCTGACGATGACGCGTATAGCGCGAAATTCAATGATAAAATTAAAACAAGAGTATTTAAAAATATATTAAACCTACCACGAGTAATGTCTCATAAAGTTAAGCCTATTTGACGGAAAATGTAATTAATCACGAAACTAAAATCCAACGATTTTTTTTAATTACTTTAGCCATCGTTGTCCCCGTGCATTTTTCACAACACAAAAGTGTTCCAAAGTAAGACGAACCTCGTTTATGGTGAGCGTACGCGATACCAACTCGGGAGTACTCGTGGTAGGTCTCTCGTATGCGGGACGCCGTCTGGGTAAGTACTACAGCTTTGCGAGTTATTCTGCCGCCAAGCAGTAGCGTGTGTTCCGGTTTGAAGGGCATTGTAGCCAGCGAAATTACTGGGCATATGAGACTTAATATCTGATGTCTCGGGGTGATGAGCGCAATGCAGTGCTACGCAGTGCTTTTATGGTATTAAAAGTTGTAAGCGGTAATGCAATTGTTATAGGCAGGCGTGGCGCTTACCATCAGGCGAACGACTTGCATACCATAAAAAATATATGTTTTAGGTTTAAAGCTCATCATCATCATCATCAGCCCACATTAGTCCACTCCTGGACATAGGCCTCTCCCATAGCATGCCACTGAGCCCGATCTTCGGCTTTCCTTCTCCAGTCGCTACCAGCAACCCTACGTATATCGTCGCTCCATCTAGTTGCAGGGCGTCACTACGTTTGCCGATTTGCGGTCTCCACTCTAGAACACGTCTACCCCAGCGGTTATCGGTTCAAAGCCCACCGAGTTCTAATGAATATCTGCATAAAGAGTAAACTTCACGCCTGTCATATACATTCGGCTTTGTCAGACACAGGGGGCAGGTCAGGAAACAATGTTCCATCAGTCCTATGTCACCATTATGGCGTCGAGATAATAACAGGCGTTCTAATCAAACGAGTTACTTGCAAATATCGCGTCGTCGCATTACGAGCTATTGTGACGGGGCTGTTCCCGCCTACGTTCTATGAATGGTGCAGTTACGAGAGAAACAGTAAGGGAGGTCCGTACATGCGTTGCTATTTTATTCACACACACACATACATTTCAATTTGTGAAGCGAATGCAATAAATACGGTGCTGGCGTAGCAATCTGGCTGTTGATAAGAGCGTTTGCCAAGAGACCTGAATTCAAACCTAACAAACGCTAAGGGTGATGCAGTGCTACGCAGTGCTTTTAACCCCCGACGCAAAAAGGAGGGGTGTTATAATTTTGACCACTATGTGTGTCTAAGTGTATGTCTGTGCTCTTAAACAGGTGCACTGATTTGGATGCGTTTTTTTTTATTTGAAAGCAGATTTTTCTGGCGGTGGTTCTTAGACATGTTTTATCATTTACTTTTTGTAGGTTTTTTGTGTCGAGGGTATTTAAATTTAGTTTACTGTGGTATTAAAAGTCCTTAGTGCAACTGCAATTGTTAAAGGCAGGAGTGGCACTTACCATCAAGCAAACGACTCACTCGTCTCATCACTCAGACAAAAAGAACATCAATGATCCATACTGTTATGATATTTTATATAATGTCTTTGACAAGATTATTTCAAAGTACAACTGGCTATCCTACATTTGCAGGAAGACCTGTGCAGTAAAATGAGTGACAAACGGACAGTCACTGTACTTCATTTTATCTGTAGCACATGGCTCACACTTATCAATACAGATATGTCGTCATCACATCATTTTATGGGAACTTCCTTTTTAAAGATTACAGACAACGGTTTAGGTTATTCATAATAACATGCAACAACTAATGCATGTCAGCCTCTTTGGTGTAGTGGTTAGGAACTTGTAGGTTCGATTCACGCAACGGGAAAAATGTATGTGCACAGAAAAGCGCAAACATTTGTTTCGTGTTTGGTTGTTGTGGGATCAGTTTCCTGGTTCCCTAGGTACAGGGAATTGCATAAACATTTGTCCCGTCGCGGGAATCGAACACACAACCTCAGTGATGTATGCGATTTGAGTCAACCTGCCCAACCACTGCACCACAGAGGCTGTCTGTGTATCCTACTAATCCTACTATCCTACTTTCACGCAAAAACTACTGAATGAATTTTGATGAAACTTTACAATAATATAGCTTACACATCAGAATAACACATAGGCTACTTTTTATCCCGGGAAACTGCGGGTGAAACCGCAGGGCGCAGCTAGTCAAATATAATTTATATACTCGTACGTAACGTTTATATAAAATTGTTTGATATTCTAACTGTTACTGCTAAACACATGCAAGCGACTTTACTGGTGACTTTACTTTTACTGGTGGTAGGTTTCTCGTATGCGAGATGCCGTCTGGGTGGGTACCACCGCTTTGCCAGTTATTCAGCCGCCAAGCAGTAGTGCGCGAGCATTACTGTGTTCCGGTTTGAAGGGCATTGTAGCCAGCGAAATTACTGGGCATTATGGGACTTAACAGCTAATTATCTCAGGGTGACGAGCGCAGTGCAGCGCCGCGCAGGATTTTGTTAAACAAAGTTCTGGGTGGTGCTGTTATTGTTATGGGCTGGCGTATTGCTTACCATCAGGCAAACGTGCAGCATGTCTCGTTATTCAGTCACATAAAAAAAAAAACGAAATGTCTGTATAATCATCATAAAGAATAAAAAAATCTGTATGCCAAATCGTAATGGGTCGCCAAGTTACAGGCCTAGGCTAGTTCGGGCTAAGAATACTAACTATTACTTACGTAGTTTGGGGCCCACAGATAATAATATAATGTAATATTATATCAGTGTATAATAATAATAATAATTTATTTATTTTATTTATTAGGTTTTAGGAAAACTATCAACTATTAAAATCAATGTAGGCACTTAATTAAATATTACAAAGTCATTTAAAAGTCTCCACTGTTAGTAATGTGTTAGTTACAATAAGCTGATCTAAAAAGTAAACGTAATTTTAAATTAATTTTGACTCTTTCATTTTAATATATCTGATATATACATTATACACATATAATGATAATAAACATATTAGGCCAGGGGCGACTTTGTGGCGAGTCGTCGGTGCGTGGCGACACTGAGCCTTACCCCGAGATTCTCCCTGGGGCTAAACGAGACCCCTGACCCCCGGCGTGCCTTAACTGGCCGTCCGGGGGTGGAGATGCAAGAGCTAAGAACTAAGCTCCACGGGTGGAAGTGTTAAAGGGCATAACGCCAGGAGAAGCGTTTAAGTGAAACTGCAGCACACCTCTCGACACCCTTTAGCCACCCACACCAACGTTGCCCCTCTCGTCACCAATGAACGGCGGCCCTTATAGGGGGCCCGTTTAGTGGGTGGCGAGTCACCACCTGCCAAAATATTTTCTTATGAGGCGGAACTGGCAGGTGCCGCGGTCTCATATCATAGACCGGCTCTCATCCATTAAAAATTCACCTTAATAGCCAAATCATAAGTAATTTTCATATCTTCAATAATAGTCCTCGCACTTACCGGGGGCTGTATTTGATTGTATCTTCTAATGATGCACTTAGAGACAGTCCCCGATAAGTGTTGCCCATTACATATCTAAATGAAATGCTCTAAGAGGCCTCTACGTGTTGGACTCATGTCACCGCGCAAGCCTTCTTAAGGACCGGGTGTATAACCCGTGAGAAAGAGCGACATAATAATAATAATTAATGCTTTATTGTACACCAAACAAGAATTTAACAAGGTACACGAAATATTCTCTCAGACTATAGTACAACGGGCGGACTTATCGCTAAAAGCGATCTCTTCCAATGTATGTGTATATCAATAGGTAATTTTAATTGTAAAGCGGAATGTGTAAATTTGGAAAATAAATCATTCATTAAGATTACTGTTTGGTAAAAAATAAGAAAAGTTATTCTAAAGAAAACTAATTCCTAACAGCTAGAATATCACGTTTTAATGTTTCTCATTGAATAACCAATAATTCCTTCGACGTAAACTCGTAAAGTTCGACGGTAAAAAGTACTAAAAAGTTTAGTACTCAATGTCAGAAGAAGGGGAGACTCGTAAATAAAACCAAACGTGGTACGCGCTATTTTATTAGTTTTCGGTATTGGATGGAATTTGTGCTTATTTATAATAGGTTTGTTCCTTCTGGTTTTCTCATAAGTTCTTGAAGTCATTGATTATTGTTATTGTGTTTGTTGCTTTAAAAACTCATTATCGTAATTATAAAAATAGTTTTGAAATGGTTGAAGCTCTCCCTCCTTTTTAAAACTTTATTTAATGTTTGACATTATCTTTCTAACATATTAGTTTCAACGTAAGTAACGTAAGTTGGATAGTGACAAAACATGTTAAGGATTGCTTAACTTTATTTACTATTAAATTAGGCCCCTTTGTGTATATTTTGTTAGCGAGTCCTCATTTCTGTTTCCCGCTTACTTCTAAATAACGCAATGGATTTTGATACGATTTTCACTGTCAGTTAGACATTTTTTTACGGAAGGTTAATACATATGTACAACACATTCTAATTAAGTGTTTCTATAGGAGAGTATAGCGAGTGTGGCTCAGTGGGAGAACGTGCGCCTTTCGATGTGACGCACCCGAGTTCAAATACCGCGTAGCGAGTAGAAAGAAAAGATATTTATTCATGACACACAGTCATACTCGAGATTTATACTGAACGCTAAATAATTGCGACTTCGATAAAATCTTGTTAAATGTAGTTTCTATAGAACTATCAGCTAAACCAATTCCCACATCTCTGTTCAAACTATTCTCACACAATCATGTCATTGTATGATTTCCATCCCGCAGACGTACACATACCCATAACACGTTCAATATTCTCAACCGTGTTTACAGTAACTCTCAAACATTACCTCGGTTTAATGTAAATCGAACTATCTAATATTATTAAACATAACACGCAAGTTATTTGAAACAACGTCTAATTATTGCTGGAAACAGTGTGAGTCGCGTATCTAAATTATATTGTTGAATCGAACATTGTTCAACAACGGTGCGTCATTGTTTTTGAACGAAATGGGGGATATATGGCTCAACTGAATGAAACGTTATCCGTCCTAAAGATCCGGCTTAAAGATAATTTGAAAATAATATAAAATAATAAAAATGAGATGGAGCGACGACCTGCAAAAGGCGGCCGGAAGAAACTGGATGAGAAGAGCTGAATACCGTTCTCAGTGGTGTTCATCGAGAGTGGCCTATGTTCAGCAGTGGACGGCTACAGGCTGATTGATGATTATGATGATTTTGATGGTGATGATGATGATGATGAAATAATAATAATGTCAAGTACTATGAACAGTACTGTATAAACGAAGATTCCGTCAAGATCATCATCATCATCATCATGTAGGCCTTCTTGTACTCCATTCTTGGATATAGGCCTCTTCCTTTTTCCTCCACTCCTGGCGATCTTGTGCCCGATTCATCCAGTCATGGCTTCCGTGTCGTCTAATATCATCTACCCAGCGTTGCGGTGGTCTGGCTCGCCCTCGGGTGTTGGCTCTGGGTCTCCACTCCAGGATTCTTCTGGTCCAACGGCATTCTAGCAATGTGTCCTGCCCATGCCTCCTTTTTCCGTGCTATAATGGCCATCACGTCACTCACTTTAGTTTTCCGCCGGATCCATTTGTTCCGCTTGCGGTCGCGCAGTGTGATACCAAGCATTGCTCTCTCCATTCCTTTCTGCGCAACTCTGAATTTATCGGCGGAATTCTTAGTGAGCGTCATTGTTTCTGTGCCAAGATCCGTCAAGATACGTTAGGCGTATAGTGAGTTTTACTAGTAACATTAGATAACATTATATAATCCTTGCTTTATTACTAGTTACGTTCGAGAGGCGACGCGTGTTATGTATTGCACTTATATACACAATACACATGAACTTTTGCTTATTCTTTAAAAACCAAAAAAATATTAATTTACATAAGGGGAAGACACTGCCTGATGCAACACAGGTATCGCCAAAGCAGCAGGCAGAGTTTCTATTTATATTGTACCATATATGTAACTTAAATCAATAAAGAATTTGTAATTTGTAATATAACATAGAATTCTTATTCAGACCTGACGTTTCGATCCTTTTCGTTTTTGTTTCTTTTTATTACAAATCTACGTTTGACCGCCATTGACGCAATTGAAGATTGACAGACATGTTACCTTACGTCGATGCTTAATACTATGCATTTTCGTAGCGACCTGTTTTCAACCGACTTCAAAAAAGGAGGAGGTTCTCAATTCGACGGTATGTTTCTTTTTGTATATTTGTTACGCGATTAGTCCGCCAATTATGAATTGATTTTGATCATTCTTTTTATTTTGGTAGGTCATACTTCAGAGGTCGTCCCATATAAATTTTATCGAAATTGATGTAGCACTTTTTGAAAAATATAACAAAAACAAAAATTATAGGTTTAGTCTTGAAGTCGTTTGTTTTTTTCTAAAAATTAATTATTCGTCACCAATAAGTCACTTTACACGTCGATCTACAGCCTCCAATGCTTCCAGCTGGTACTTGGCCGAACCATCCCATAGATGGCAACAGTACTCCACACACGAACGGACCTAAGCTTGATAGAGGTGCAAAAGATGTCTCTGATGTATATGATTAAGATATAATCTGACGTGCGATTAGCAATATTTTTCTAAATAACCTAATTTCGGGTGGGCCAAACAAATTCTAAGTTATAGCCGCGAAATGACATCGAAAACCGATTGAAATGTCGTAAAAATACTTAATTAAAGACAAGGTCGACGTTTGAGAGGATGCCGAAAATTATCGCGCACGAAACTGTTGCAATACACGTGTGAAGGCAGTAACTCAACTTGTGAATTAAACTACATTAGTTTTGAAAGCAGAAGATTTTTTCGACATGACTAGCTTACGGTCGAAATAAAAGTGAAGAGGTTAAGAAGTGATACAATACGAACCAAAAGATGTGTTCTATGAATGCTGGGAAATAATAAAATTGATGGTAAAATAGCATAGTATAGGTAATTGAAGCAAAGTGATGCTGATGACACAATGATGATGACTTTCATATTCTCCCAATTACGTCTGAAATTTGAGCCAATCTCCAAAACTTGCCTGGTACATAAGAGGATGGTGAAATTTATTGGCATCAGCATATTCAGCATACACCGTGAGAAACCATTCTCTAAACAAATTGTTTCAATAGATATACTTATGTTACGTAATGATTATAATTTAACCATTGGATATATATATACTCAAAAGTTAGAAGTGCCGTTCAATCACTGTTACTCCGGACGCTGACTAAATCATCTCTTTAGATGGAACAGGCCTATGAGTCATTAATCATTATATTATCTTCGAAATCATAAAAAACTTGGCAAACTTCAGCCAAGTTAGGGTCTTTGTATGAACTTGCCATACTGCCTTTATTACCATTTTCCGATTCCACGAACCAAAACTCTCAGACGAAGTAAATGTCATTACGGAACATAAAGTTTACGAGTTAAAATGGCTTAAATTATAATATTGAAGACGTTTTAACGACCAGCCGTGTGTATCTGCGATTACTTGTCTTTTTATAATACATTTTGTTGTAGTTAGCATCATTAAAATTATACATTTTGGTACCATTTCAAAATAAGTTTTTTTTTACACTTAATAGATCTATGTTTGGCCACTATCTCGCCTGATGTGAAGCGATGATGTGGCCTAAGATGGAGCACATAGATCTAGAGAGAGACGGCAGTTAAGCGGCTGCTCAGACCCGTCTCCCCGATGGTTCACCGAACATCATCCCGAAACACGACTAGGTCGTTTGACAGCAAGGCTTTGTTCGGTGGGTGGTGTTACAACCACGGCCAGAGCCTACCACTCCAAAGCGCGTAAGCGGGTTTCATCACGATGTTTTCCTTCACCGTTTTTAGAGCGAGCGTGCAAAATCTGCACTTAACTATAAGTCATTGGTGCAGGGCTGAGTCGGGATTCGAACCCAGGTGCGTCGGATCGAAAGGCGCACGAGTTCCCGCTGAGCCACACTCGCTCTTAAATAAGTATTTTAATAACAAAGAATTAGAGAGAAAATTAAATAACAAAATAGTGATTGTGACATGATATTATAATGTATACTTCTTGTGACTGTACAAAAAAGGCGACAGATCGCCTCGAAAAATAATACAATTGTTCAATAAATTATAAACTTTCATATACGGACATATTGTACATAATGTAATATTTTTTAAGCATTATTGCATGTTTAGCAAAACATTGAAATACATATGTGCAACCTTAATATAACGTACCTCAATATAACGACTTCCTCGATTTAACAAATTCTTCGTAATCCCCTTGAATTGTCCATAAGAGTCAATATAAAATATACCTTTACATTGCGAACATTCTTTGCGTACAACCTCTTTATAACGAATTTTCAACTATCAAGAAAAAGTATTCATACCTCTAATTAACGAATTTTGCTAACCTAAAACCTTTATATAAAGTTGTTAATAACCACATTGTTAATTGTTTTTGATTATTAATGTAAGAAAAAAAATTTATTATCTACCTAATTGTTTTTAAATACATAGCAAATACATATA
The DNA here is from genome assembly GCA_951640565.1 of Petrophora chlorosata. Taxonomy (NCBI): domain Eukaryota; kingdom Metazoa; phylum Arthropoda; class Insecta; order Lepidoptera; family Geometridae; genus Petrophora; species Petrophora chlorosata. The sequence continues at coordinate 5,254,610 of OX621207.1, forward strand.
GTAATTTGATGAAAATGTGTTATCATTTATTAGTAGAAGTTGTTCGCTATAACAAGATAAGTACGTAATATTGAGGTGATTAAACTATTCTTTTACCTCTTTATAACGAATTTTAGACCAATCTAACCTCAACATAACAAACCTCAGTTCAACGAATTACTTGATATTACGAATATTTTCTTGTTCCCCTCCGATTTGTTATATCGAGGTTGCACTGTATTCAAAATGGCTCGCGCTGTATTTAAACCTGCTTGCGTCTTTGGAATACCGTCCCGACACCTTACCAATTCGGCCACTGAATTATCTGCTCAAGCAACAAAATTTCTTCTATCATTTTTATCTCGTCTTACGGGGGTCGTCATCTGCACCCTTACGGACATGGACCGGAGAAAAAAAAAATATCCACTGCTTATATCCACTTTTTAACCGAGTTCAAATATGGAGGAGATTTTTTTTTATGTTTGTTACCTCAGAACTCCGTCATTTATGAACCGATTTGAAAAACTCTTTTTGCGTTAGGTTCAGTATAGCTACGAAGTGGTCCCATGTAAATTTCATCGATATTTGACCTTGAACTTCGAAGATACATTGAAGTCGGTTTTTGTTTTTTTCTAAAAATTAATGATTATTGTTTGACAAGTGGATAAAACAGGGGACAAATTGTTTTGTCTTCGGTCCGTGCTATGGGGGCTGTTGTCCATGTAACCATTGATCAAGACGCAGGTTCGAAACCTGCCCAAGCAATTTTATTTGTCTTCTTTCTGCATATTTGTATTTAGATAATCTAGATATAATATCCTAAAAAAATACTTAAATATCTAAATAGTATAAAACAAAGTCGCAATCCGCGTCCTCATTTCTGTTTCCCGCTTACTTCTAAATCACGCAATGGATTTTGATACGATTTTCACTGTCAATTAGAATTTTTTTACGGAAGGTTAATACATATGTACAATACATTCTAATTAAGTTTTTGTATAGGAGAGTATAACGAGTGTGGCTCAGTGGGAGCACGTGCGACTTTCAATGCGACGAACCCGAGTTTGAATCCCGCTGGCCCCGTACCACTGACTTTCTTAAGTTATGTGCGGATTTAACATTCGCTTTAAAAACGGTGAAGGAGACATCGAGAAGAAAACGGCATGTTCAAAAATTTATCACAAAAATTCAAGGACGTTTGACATCCACCAACCCGCACTGGGCCAGCGTGGTGGATTATGGCCTATACTCTCTCTACGAGGAAAGACCCGAGTCGGGAACGTAATGGGCTGATGATAATGATGATGATAACAGATTAAATTCAATGTTTTGTAATCAAGCCGTCAAATAACAACACCAAATTAGTAAATTGCATCCATTCGAAGCCGGTACGTATTCCACAAACGTAAGCTCAAATCCAATCAATTTCATCACATACATAATCCATATTTACACCCTATAGAAACTTAAAGGTCGTAAGCCAAACAAAATTAAGAGAACTGCCAATCACAGCGCCCGGGATCGTAAAACCGAATAAACCACTTTAAATTAATGTAGGATGGACTTAAATTACGACTTTGCATGTGGATAGTCTCTAGATTCCTGGGAAATTTAATTTAGTCGTATAAGGAAGGTTTGCTCAAACGATCTTTAGTGTGCTTCTGTACTAAGATGACTGTTCTGTATAAGAGTTGTAAAATTTGATAGGGCTTGCGTCATCATTAGAACATGTTGCTAATTGTAATATGTAAACATTGACGACGGATGACGTAGAATCGTCTCCGTAAGACGATATAAGAAGGATAGAAGAAATTTGGTTGCTCGAGCAGTTAGTTCGGTGGCCCATTGTTTAAAGCGTCGGGACGGTATTCCGTAGACGCAGGTTCGAACTCAGTCCAAGCAATGTAATTTCTTTTTTCTGGTTATTTAAAAATATTTTTCGTCGTGAGTTTGTGGCCAACTCTGGTGCCGGAGTTCTGTTCTCATCATCTCACTCTCTCTTTCATCTGTTCAAACTTTGGAAACTATAAAATTTAATTCCGATGAACTAGTCTGATGATGGAACTGGAAAGAGCGTGACAGAACACTGGCTACTAATTATATAAGCCCACCAAGTTTGGGCTAATTCGTCATCATGCGGTGAATAGAACTATCAATCGCATGATGACGAAAGTGTCTTTTAGATTTTTTAAGTATAATTTATTTATGGTCAGTATTTTATTTTTGGATTTTTTAAAGTATATTTTATTTACGGTCAGTATTTTATTTTTGGATTTTTTAAAGTATATTTTATTTACGGTCAGTATATATATACAATATATAATTTTTTTTGGACAGTATTTTTCTTTTTTTTAAAGTATATGTTATTTATGTTAACAATTTTTTTTAATACATTTTATTTCTTGCTTTTTTGGAATTTTAGTCATATTTTATTTTTTGAATTTTTAAAGGGTTTTTTTATGGTCGCTATTTATTCTCTGCACTATAATGCGTGACTGCGCGAGTGCGTAGGCACCCAACTTATCCGCACTGCATAGTTTAATCATGGAGACTGTAGATGGCGCGAGTTATACGAACTCGCATAAAACTGGGCCATAAACGCTATATCCACTTACTTTTATTACTGGAACTACCGTCGTGATGTTTCGGCGAAAATCGTGCTCATTATAACTCAATACACTGGAAACTATATGCTATGAAATGCTAAATTATGGCCCCTGGAAGTGTTCATGTTTTATGTACAATTTCAGTTTGTACTGTGAAGTTTAGTGATTAAGCCAAGCTTTTAACTAAATTAAGTTGCTTAGGAAGATTTTTACATTTAGGGAAGGTAGGGGAAATATAGACACATTCTTAAAAATCTGACGTTTGCCACAACGTAAAAAAGTCAACGTCTAGGAATGTAATATGTTTTTAAATAAATAATGAAAAACATGTCTGGAACAGATTGTGATAAGACCGCCGATATTAAGGATTATACACATATAATCCTTAATATTCAGTTTTAAAATATTATTTTTGCTGTGTGATAAAAGTGGAGTGGTAGGCTCTGGCCGTGGTTGTAATACCACCCACTGAACAAAGCCATGCCGTCAAGCGACCTAGTCGTGTTTCGGGATGATGTTCGGTGAACCATCAGGGAGACGGTTCTGAGCAGCCGTTCACTGCCGTCGGCTCACTGCCGTCTCTCTTTAGATCTATGTGCTCCATCTTAGGTCACATCATCGCTTCACATCAGGCGAAATAGTGGCCAAACATAGATCTATTAAGCGAAAAAGATAAAGAATGTCGTATCAATATATTTATTAATAAAAACACAGCTATTTATGATTTTCTTTCATGTCTACTTCTCATGCTATAAAGTCTTAAGATCTTGACTGTAATTAGCTCAATTAGTCTTAATTAGTAAACTAATAAAGTTTGCATTCGCTCGAATTGCAGCAATAAACTCCAATACAATCTAGGTGCAGAAGTTACTGGCTCACAGTCTACGACATAGTTCAATAAATACATCACGTGCACAGTACAAACCAGAACAGTAAGTAAACTATATAAAATAACCCACCCAACGATTGTTTCTGATTTCTAACTAAAGCCAGACATAATCTGTAATATCTGGGGAATCAAGAACTGTGAGGATTATGATCCGACAACATTTAGAAAGGAATACTTTTTTGCTTGGAAGTGTTCAATCGTGACTAGCAAACTACCAGCCATGGTTGGTCAGCAGATATAGTTAATTTATCAAATTTTGAGTTAAAACAAATCTCAATATCAATCAAGTTGCCAAAATTGGTTTCTACAACGATTTGATATCGTGATTAATGAGGAGAAACCTCAAAGTACCTTAAGTTACCTTAAGTAAGCAAAACCTGCTAAATAGTGTTTCGATAATATTCTTTTTTAGCAATTTAGATGTTTATCACTGTAAGTTTTCCGAGGAAAATAAAAATAAATAGTATAAGATAAGCTAGAAATTGACTTAAAATAACGTCTAGCATTTACACAATCCAATCAATATCAGTAACCAATCTACATAAGTACGACAAAGACGACTTAAAACGTGATTGAAATCGCAACCTAGTTATACATCGCGTCAAACTTAATGGCGGCCGCAGACACACCACGTGACCTGCGCAGTAACAAAGCCGCATACAAAATTGTATCTGCGCAGATCACGTGATGCGCCAGTCAGCCGCGCGCATCAAGTTTGGCGCAAGTAATACAAATAAAGGTATACGATAAAACCTAAAACTCTGTTGCAAACTAGCCAGTATCTATATCAAACTATAAGAACTATATTTATTGATATGTAGGTGCACGCATCAAGAAGTACTAATTCCATAATTTACGACAAACGGTGGACAGTCCCGATTTAAATCAAGCTGGTCCGAGTTTTACGATCGGGCGCAGTGCCCCTACATAAATTGTCTCTACTGCGTTTTATAGTGTGCACTTTGTACTAATCACAACATTAGGGTGACTGCAAGTCTCAATCATGAATTCATGACTCGATTTTGAAGCTTCATTAAGGGAAAGCTATCCATCAAGCGACCTTGTGGTGTTTTTGGATGATTTTGGTGAGACGGGTATAGGTAATATCTCAAATGCAGTCTTTCTAGATAGAGTGCTCAATCTTCAGCCACATCGTTGCCTAACATCAGGCTAGAAGAAAATACATAAATATAAATAATATAAACATCATTTCAATCAGAATGTGCAGAGGATTTATGACAGATTCTGTGGTGTAATGGTTGGGCTTTTCACCCCATAACAAGGAAGTTCTCGGATTCGATTCCTGCGGGAAATACTTCATTATTCATACAAGATTTTTTTTTTGTTTTGTGTCATTAGTAAGTTCCATAATTAAAAATACAATAGGAAACCTAGTATAGGTGTAACCTATCGCATAGAGTGCATTTTCGATGCCTCCATACATATCATGTACATATACATAGGTGAATAGTGACCACCACAACATAAACACTAGAAATAAGGATAGAATTGCAGTACCTAGGTTTAGACTGAGTAAAACGAATAAGTCCTTCATGGGCAATTGTGTACGTTATTACAATAAAATTCCAAAATGTATAACGGAGCTCACAGAAAGTAGATTCAAATTGAGTGTGAAAAATATTCTAATGAAAAAAGCATACTATACAGTTAATAATTACATAGAAGACAAAGATGTATGGAACATTCCGCTTCTGCCAAGTAGCCAACTGGCACATAAGAAAAATAATATTGTCAAAAACAAACATAAAATATTGTAACAAAAGTTGTAAAAAATATGCCCCTCAGTTTCTTGCCGTATCTTCTGAGTTGTGGTTCTTTTTCCGATACGGTGGTAGAGTCATTGTAATAATTGACGTTCATAAGTGCGTCTGTGACGACAAAACTGAAATAAAGAACTTTTGAATTTTGAATTTTATCACGATATTTTAAAAACTACTGGGTAAATTTTCAAAATAATCGCATCATTTTAAAGCTTAAAGATTAGGTTTTCGAAAAATATATAATTTTATGTACTACTCAATTCATATTTGAAAAAAATATATTTTGTTAATTTTAATGCGGTGAGTCGATTTAGCTGCACGCGAGTGTATATTTATTTCATTCTTTCAATTACACCGCGAAAAAAAGACGTGTGGCACTCGGAGATTGCCGCGGTAAAGCTATTGCATAGCATTCGGAGTGGGGGGTGTTAGGTTATTTTCGTTACGGAATTTCTGGATTCGGTCTCCACGCTCAAGGCCCGCGATAGAAGCTATGCAATAGCTTAAAAAGCAGTTTATTAATGTTATTTTGAGTTAAATTTTTGTTACCAATTTACATTAAAGGCTCCTAAATCAAGCGAAGAGTTGAATTTTGGTCACCCTACTAGTAACCCAATTTTATTTTATGTAGTTCTGTCACTTCATCATCGCATTCTATTGTTCTGTACACTGTTAATATCATGGATCGTGGTCGTCAAATCTAATTAATGATAACTAGAAATATAAAAGCATAATAATCAAAATATTATGATTATCGGTTGGATATTACAGCAATAGCGGGATTTCCGAAGCACTGGTAGAGTGGACTGGTGGTATTTGAGTATGGAAAAGAAATGGGTAGACTGGTAGAGTCAGTATTCGCAATTTATTTTCTCGGCACGGACTTCAAGTTGCGTACCTTTTTTTCAAACTATTTTTTTATAATGTACAACTTTTATCGTATTTTAACTGATGAGTATTACGTTTAACGTCAGTCAGGTTTTTCTTCGTTAAAACTGAGATAGACACATAGTATCTACATAACTCCTAACGCCGGCCGTGTCTAAATCAGAGAGCTATAATCGAAAGGGTTTCTTAAAAAGCAGCCGTTTATCGGTTAGTAAAATAGAATTAGCAATAAAGCCTGGACGACGTTAAACATACCCGGCCAGTTAAGGGCTCATAATAACCAGAGATGACCATGCCTATAAACAATAACAAATCGCCCTGTAAAATGCTTCGATTCACAACTTACGGCCCGGCGATAAAATTGTTGAAATAGCTCATTGGCTGCACAATTTTGAGATAAACAAGTTTATTTCTTTAAAAATGTATCGTAGTAACAATTAATATTAATGTATTCTGCCATTTTCGTTTATTTTCTTCGACACGGTAAAGGCGTGTGCAAAACTAAGATGAAGCTGTTATTGTGTATTTTATGTGTCATTTACACAATATTAAGCTGTAGTGGGTGACAAGTGAATATAAATACATACAAAGAAATATAATGAACAATACATAGGAAGCCTATTACTTCACAAGGTGAAGGTTTGACAACTTATTGGTGATCCATTCATCATCATCATCAGCCCATCACATTTCCACTGCTGGGACGTGTCCCAGCAATAGCGGGTAATGAATTGGAATATGATGAATATGAGAGAAGGACCGTGGGCCTTCTCTCATAGAGAGAGTATGGGCCATAACCTACCACGCTGGCCCAGTGCGGGTTGGTGGATGTCACATTTTCTTGAATTTTTGTGATTTATTCTTAGACATGCCGGTTTCCTCACAATGTTTTCTTTCACCGTTTTTAGATCGAGTATTAAATCCGCACATAACTTAAGAAAGTCAGTGGTGGCCAATGGTCATCCATTACAAGGGCCAAATACATTTTATTTTGGATAATGGTTTCAACCGCATTAATCCCTTCGCCGCTAAGGTCAGCCATACACGACGTAAAAGTGCTCTCTTCGTAAAGTACGTTTTAGTCGGCTCAAGCCGACCTCGGAGAGTGCACTAGGCCGTCGTGTATGGCCGACCTTGGCAGTCAAAGGGTAAAAGCCATTGTCGTTAACAAGTAGGTACAGAAAAACGCGCATAAGCGACTATGTTTTAGATTATTTAGAGAAAAGAAAGAGGAGCGAAGGGATAAAGATGAAAAGAGATCACTCTTGGTAGGTCTTTTGTATGCCGGAGGACGTCTGGGTAGGTACCACCGCTTTGCCAATTATTCTGCCGCCAAGCATTAGAGCGCAAGCATTACTGTGTTCCTGTTTAAAGGGCATTGTAGCTAGCGAAATTACTGGGCATATGATAATGTCTCGGAGTGATGAACGCAATGCAGTGCTACGCGGTGCTTTTTATGGTATTTAATGTTCTGGTTTGCACTGCAATTGTTATGAGCAGACGTGGCGCTTACCATCAGGCGAACGACTTGCTCGTCCCATCACTGTTCCATAAAAAAATTAAGGACAGAAGAGATAGATAAGAGAAGAGATTGAATGGAAACATTACACACTAACATCCTCGCATCGTCGAACGTCATATTCTACAACTAAATTATACATCTGCAGTAAAAAAAGCAATATTTTAACCTAACCAATCGCAATAAAGACAAAAGTTATTGGAACGCACTTAGTTGTTATAACATCTTTATTGAAGGCAGAGGTCCAATAACAAGGTAAATATTATAGCTTTCAAACAGTTTATGGGATAGGAACCTTGTCAATTAAAACCGAGTTCTTTGTACTATTGAGGTTATAATTGTGAGTATTTGCACAGAATCCTAAGGGACAGAAGCATCACTCCGCAAAGAAATTTAAACAAATAGCGACTCTTGCTATGACGCAATAAAATTCAATTCAGCTCGCTTAGCGCTTCATACCTACCAGTCATATTAACCTACAGAGCACCTCTCTTTCTATCGCATAGCTCTTATCTCTTCTGACGCGGCACGTGTAACGAAGCGCGACCCGCCGTCGGTGTGCGGCTATGTAGCTTCGTACCTTCAGTGCGGAGTGCGCTAGGCCTGGTATTTGTGAGAAGTATTTAGCAGTTAACATAATAAAAAAAAATTATATTGAGGTGGCGATTACGGGATAATTTTTTTACGACAATTTATTAAGACATAAGCCAGAGTGAATCGGTATCTTCTAAGCAAGCATGATCAATCGTCGACCGCGTCATCACTTTCCATCAGGTGAGACAGCGGTCAAATGTTTGCCTATCAGATAAAAAAAAAGTCAGTTTCTTGTTTGTCTGTCGTTCCGGGTGGAATCTTGCAAGTCAAATATCAAGCATTTCTCGATTAGCTATCTGGCTAAAAAGTTCACAATTCGATGACAATGCATTCTAAATCCATTTATTAACATGCAATGCCGACTTCAACTCAAGAGGCGCAAAAAACGTGGTTATTTAACTTTTTTTTTAATTCATCACTTTCTTGTATGAAATGGTAGCAACTTTAACAAAGTTTGGCTTTACAAATAGCACCATTTCCGCGATATTTTTCTTTTTATCGGTCCAGTAGTTTTGAAGTAGTTTTTTTATTCGTTACAAACATACAAAAATACATACAAATTACACACTAAAGACACAGCATTGAAAATACGATGGTTGAACTTATTAAACATATAACATTACTAGCTGCGCCCTGCGGTTTCACCCGCAGTTTCCCGGGATAAAAAGTAGCCTATGTGTTAATCCAGGGTATAAGCTATCTCCATACTAAATTTCATCAAAATCCATTCTATAGTTTTTGCGTGAAAGAGTAACAAAGGTACATCCATACATCCATACATCCATTCTTACAAACTTTCGCGTTTATAATATTAGTAGGATTGTGATAAGTACTATAGAAAATAAAATAAACTTTCCATAATCGAAATGAATTCAGATAAAAAATTGATTTTTTAAGATTAGCCGAGGCGAGGTTATCCAGGATATCGCGCATGCAGCGTGCGTGCTCAGAAACAAATCAAAATGCCTTAAGTCTCGCGCCACACTCTTCAAAATGTCGCAAAACAATCTCACAGAACAATAAGCCTCACGACAAACGCGCTAAGGCAGTGTACAGACCGTACGACGCGTGTTTACGTTAACATCACGTGCGCATGACCGCACCCTTGCGTTTATTTACAAAACAATACCAGTGCAACACAGTGGCAGTGGGTGAAGGAAACATATTTAAGGACCTTCTTTTTATCGTCTATGCTCGGCCACTATATCGCCTGTGACAATGTGGTCGACAATGCAGCAAATAGATCTAGAAAGACGGCAGGAAGTACACTCGTTTGAACACAAACACTACTATTTTAATTAAATAACGCTCTTAAAGTACCTAAAACTATGTTTAAATATTATGTTTCAAATATTGCCGCGCAAAAGGTCACCTCAAAACTTGTGACGTCATATGAAGGTAGAAAACGAAAAACTCTTCAGTTGTCCGAAGTTGGGGGACGATATTGTAGTAATGGAACGAAAAAATTTGCAAAAATACATTTATGAAAAGCAAAAACGTAAAATAAACACAAGCTTGACTCACGGCATTTGCCTACAAATGACGTCATGCGCTGTGATTGTTGTTTCGTTTGAGATGAAGAACAGATTAAAAATGTCAGAATTATTAGATTTTATTTATTGATTTAAAAATATAAATCATTCTTATTTCACAAAAATATTGATTGAATGATCTTTCTGGTTCGACGAACATTAGTTCTAACTACATTTTAGATTTTTTCTCGATTACTGTCCGATCCCCTATTGGGACGTTTGTAAGTACTAAAGTACCAACTTACGCTACTGCCATACACTGTGTCATTGTTCAGCTTCAAAACAATCACACAGGATTCGTCTTTCGAGTCGCGCGTCATACACATTGTTCATTCATAACTTTAGTGCTACTTAAAGTATTTAAGCTTTAAGCTTTTCTTAAATTAAACTGCTAATTTAACTGTTGCTTTTTGTTGGAATGTTTTTGTGCGCCGAGGAAGTCATTTTGTACGTCGAATTACTTTTGTAATTGGAGTCATCAGAAGCGGCATGTTTATTAGGTTAATTGTTTTATTTTTAAATAGTCGTTACAGGTAGACATTTAATTTTAAGGCACGTCGTTATGACTAAGCATAAAAAAAAGAAAGTGACGGGAAAAAAATTACATTTATATCCGCTTTTTGAGTTTAGGGCCTGTATGCTAATAATTGGATTTAGAATGCATTGTCATCGAGTTGTGAGCTACCCTGAAAGTTTCAGCCGAATAGCTAATCTGGTAGTGCTCGAACTTTAAGTTTTTTTTACATCGGACTAGGCCAACCACCACCGTTTTGACCACGATCTCACCAGGACCCCAATTCACTATGACAACTTGGCGATTCCTTGCTTCGAAACCACGTCGATTCCTTCATTAATAAACTACATCTGGTTCGTTGTAGTTGCAAGAACCCGGAACGACAGACAGTGAGACAGGCTAACAATAGAGTGCTTTAAGAAAAACGTGGTAAAAAAAACCTAGCTTGTTAGCAGAATGATAATAGATTTGTGAACAATATATAACATACTATATTATATTAAGCAAACTTTAAACAATAAAGAAACTTAAAATAAATAAGTACTACTACCGATTCGGACTTAATACTTTGAAGCTTTGAACCCGCGTCTCAAAATTATCTAAATGCGAGAATAGCTCTAATTCCGATCGTTGGTAACCACCAGCCATTTCCAACCCGCACAAATTAAACAAATCGACGATTGACTGAAGAGCGAAATAATGTTTCAAATTATATATTAAACAAGTATACGTTTTATCAAACAAACAAACCGACTTCAATGCATCTTCGAAGTCCAAGGTCAAATATCGATGAAATTTATATGGGACCACTTTCTTTGACTCGTCTTTCACACATAAAAATTTTCCACGGCTCATGAGTGACGGAGTTCTGAGGTAACAAACATAAAAAATACAATCGAAAAAATAACCTACTCCTTTTTTAAAGTCGGTTAAAAAATTGTGTTCTTAATACTGAACACGTGGTCTCCATTACCACAGCTCGTTCAAACTTTGTACGTGCTAATATTACAACAATCGCGACATGTGGCCGCACCCTAATTTTGGCCGAGTCGTTACATTTTGATTTAAAGTCGTGTTTGCAGCCTAGCATCCGGTGACCGACCGCACAGTACGGCTTCAATGTAACACCGGCTTTATAAATACGATTTGTTTTGGAAATCATTTTGAAATAAGTTTTATTGTGTTGGTACTTTCGAGTTGAGCTTTTGTACAATGATTTTCAGCTGAGAAATTTGGATCATTGATAAATTGAATTATATTATTATTGATTCCAATTTAAGTTCATATTATTTAATGATATTTATTACAAAAATTATGTTTGCGACAATTTTTTTTAAATGACTACCTATTAGATTTTAACTATTTTATAATTATAATAATTACCTATAATTTTGCGTATGTATTACTTATTATTTTATTTATTTTGTCTTTTTAATACGCCTAGATATAAGATAAGATAAGATATTTATTTCAAAAAACGAAAGTTACAGTGGAAGCTTAAAGTTATAAATAAACATAGTTACAACATATCTAAAACAAAATTAAATTTCCAATGGATTAGAACGGCGGCTCCACACTAGGCTCTAGGCCCGTGTCGTGGAAACCTTAATATTCGATTCCAATTTTGTTCACAATAATAGTAGTATCGGAAGCATCCCAATAGAGGATTTTAAAATGAGAACGTTAAAATTGTATGTAAAATAAAATAAAATATGTGCCTGATGTATGAGAGTGTGTGAGAGAGTGTGAGAGTGCGGGTATGTGTGAGAGGGGGTGTGAGAGTGTGTGTGTGTGTGTGTGGTGTGGGCGCGCTCATGAGCAAATTAGTTTTTCTGTATCATGATGCGACTGAGTAAGTAACCATTGCTGGACTAATTATTGTACGCTTGACGTGCGTTTGTCTTTTATGTCACAGACCTTAGTAATTTTATTATAAATACGTGGAAGTAGATAGTTCGGATGACGATTCGCAAAAGTTGAGTTCACTTTTGGAATTGGAACTTTAAACACACGTTTCCTCATAAGCTCTGTGTCTTCACCCGAGCTGCAAATCTGTTTGTGAACCGTTGCTACGGCTTTCTTTATATAAAGCTGTCGCACGGTCAGTACCTTCGCATCTTTATATAGAGCATCGGTGGAAAATCTGAAAGGCTTGCCTAGCATGACTTTGAGTACAGCTCGGATATGGAGCACTGTACCAAATATTTGACTAATTGTACCCATACTTGCAATAAATAAATAAATAAATGATTACGATTATTCCAAAGTTTACTTAAAAAAAGTTAAAAAAGAAAAGTAAGTGTATGTAGTTAGTGTTATTATGTAAGACATCAGATATTAAGTGTCATATTATGGCCTAGTAATTTCATTGGCTACAATTCCCTTTAAATCGGAACAAAGTAATGCTCGCGCACTACTGCTTGGAGGCAGAATAATTGGAAATGTTGTAGTACCTTTCAAGATGGCCTGCGTCTCGCATATGAAAAAACTACCACGAGTCTTATTAATTTTAGTTTATGATTGATAGTTTGTTACTTCGGGGATTCACTTAATTTAAAACACTTATTAGGTAATTAGTGATTTCAATTAGCTAACGCACAAATCCTTTATTTCCCATTTCACTGGTGGTAGGTTTCTCGTATGCGAGAGGCCGACTGGGTGGGTACCACCGCTTTGCCAGTTATTCAGTTGCCAAGCAGTAATGCGCAAGCATTACTGTGTTCCGGCTTGAAGGGCATTGTAGCCATCGAAATTACCCTTAAAACGATTCTTGCGTTCACTCTCTTATCGTACCACGCTGAATTAGGGTTAGCCTGAATAACGGGTAATGTAATAAGCGCTTTATTTGTATTTTAATTACTGGGCATTATGAGACTCAACAGCTACTTGTCTCAGGGAGACGAGCGCAATGCAGCGCCGCGCAGGATTTTGCAAAACAAAGTTCTGGGTGGTGCTGTTATTGTTATGGGCTGGCGTATTGCTTAACATCAGGCAAACAACCAGCTCGTCTCGTCATTCAGATACCTAAAAATAACCGTAAGCTTAAGCTAGTCAAAGTTAGTTTATAGACAAAGTCTACAAATAGGTACAGTCATAGTCACAGCGCCTAAATGTATTCTCATTAGGCTCGTGCAAGTCATAAATTGTACAATCCACCTTTCATCTGGCGTAGGCCAATTTCACCCTTATTTCTTTAACATAAAGTCGTATGAAAATAGTACAAGCGAGAATCGTTCGGTTGCACTCGTTAAATTATTTCCTTTGAGCGTCTTAATGTGTTTAACCATGCCAAAACGTTATTTGTATACAAGTATTAACTAATTACAATGTGTATGTTTGTCAACGGACCGTAGTATTATGGGGGAAAGAAAATTGGATGTGTCTTAACTATCGCCACCTTGGAGTGAGTAATGTTAAGTAATTTAATTAAATGTAAGTATCAAAATCTGTTTGCCATGTAAGGCATTTCGTTGAGCGACCGAGTTCGAAATACAGAAATTCGAAGTAGAACCAGCCCCCGTACCCATATAATATATGAGTTTTTATTACTTATCCTATAAAAATACTACAGTAAAGCTATACCTTAATTTGAGCTCAACGCGATATACGATTGGCGCTTGAGTGACATATGGGTAGGGGGGCAGGCCTTTCGCACTCCGCACTGTAGGTACGAAGCTATAAGTACATAGCCGGACACCGACGGCGGGTCGCGCGTCGTTACACACAAAACACACAAAAAAATAAAATGACAGATTAAAAAAAATATCTAAAAGCCACGTGTTTATGCGCCTTTTGAGGTTAGGTCGCCATTGCATGCTAATAAATGGATTTACAATGCATTGTCATTGAGTTACGAGCTACCCTGAAAGTTTCAGCCGGACAGCTAATCGGGAAGTATTCGAAAATTGAGTTGCAAGATTCCACCCTGTACGTCAGACAGACAGACAAACAAGAAAGCGACTTAATAAAAACGTGGTAAAGAAATAAAGAAACGTGGTAAGAAGTCTTAACGACTCATTCATTCCCGTACATATTTTCATTGTAAACAATTTGAACGGTAGGCGTGTCATTATGGCCAGAGATTATGGGATGAGCCGAGACTGCTAAAGTTATGGGACGTGGAATATTTCAATCTTAATTTAATCGAAGGCGGACTTGAATATAATAGTATAATAAACCTATTACTTTGTTAATTTATCCCTATTAACGATTTATCAACTACACAGTTAACCAATGTTACTATATTAACATTTAGATTAATATTATATTATATCTATATTTATATTTAGAGCGAGTGTGGCCCAGTGGGAGCATGTGCGACTTTCGATCCGACGCACCTTCCACGCATGTTCGAATCCCGCTGGCCCCGCACCACTGACATTCTTAAGTTATGTGCGGATTTAACACTCGCTCTAAAAACGGTGAAGGAAAACATCGTGAGGAAACCGGCATGTCCAAGAATTAATCACAAAAATTCAAGGACATGTGACATCCACCAACCCGCACTGGGCCAGAGTGGTGGATTACGGCCCAAACTTTCTCTATGAGAGAAGGCCCGTATCCCAGCAGTGGGAACGTAATGGGCTGATGATGACTATATTTACATACGTTTTGTCGTGTTTTTTTTTCCCTGCGGATGACCTACTTAACTACTGTTTGGGCTCATTAATCTGCTCGCGGTTCCGATTACGAATTTGTTAAAAGCTTGTCTTAAAAAAATATTTTTCAACATATATCTTATTACTATTTAGAGGGTTGGTCACACGCCCTTACGAGATAAGACTATTTAGATATGATTATATAAGTGTAGTGGAATGATTTTTGAAATTTAAAACATAACAGACACTATCACTATTAAGATTATTTACTATTTTATTAGTGTGTATTTTATGTAACTGGTTTATGTAAGTGTACTGAGATATTGAAAACTACCCTCCATTATTTTTGCATTATTCCTCTTCCTGCACGGTTGTCTGGAAGAGATCGTTTTAAGCGATAAGACCGCCAATTGTTACACTCTTGTTACGTTGTTTTTATTATTAATAATTGTGTGTGTTTCAATAAAGAGTAATTTCATTTTTCATTTTCATTTTTATCACGTGTGGGCAAAATAAAGTGGCCGTAATGTACCGTCACGTGATCAAGGAAGCCCTAAGCGGCTGAAACGACAACTGACACGGCCAATATACATTTTATGAAGTGCAGTAAACGACAAAGGGACGGCAACTAGCCGGCGGTCATTAGTTTGAGATACCTGTGTTATTTATACTAGAAGCTAGCTCATTAATCGAAAGCATGTGTATACAAGTATACATTTTATGAAACAAAAAACCGACTTTAACGTATCTTTGAAGTCCAAGGTCTAACATCGTTTGTTAGAACTAAATTAAGCAGACAAAATATTGTTCTAGCACTAAGAATACGTTCCGGACACATCCCATCAAAAAAATTCGGGTATTTAATGAAAAAAGAAGCATCACCAAATTGTGAGACATGTGGGATAATAGAAGACGTGCACCACTTGCTGATGGAATGTGTCCTGAACAAAGCCCAAAGGGATTCATTGATGCTTAAACTAAACTTGAGCCAATTTGATATAGGAGCTTTCATACACATCTTGGCAGAACCTACATCTGAAGCTGCAATATTGCTATTCGAGATGTTTAAGCATCAATGAACTTCTGTAACTTGTAAGTTGTTTAATTTTGTTTAGGTTATGATGGGGCTGACTTGCCAATGTGGAAAAAAGTCCCAAAAATAATATTAGATTTAAAAAAAAAAAAAAAAAAAAACGTCTAACATCGATGCAATTTATATAGGAACACTTCGTACCTAACTGAACCCAACGCAAATTTTCAAATATTAAATGAATATGTAATGAATTGGCAATCAATGCCGGGGTACCTCAAGGGTCAGTTCTCTCTGCAACGCTATTCCTGCTGCTATATCAACGATCTGCTCAAACCTGGTATTTTTGGGTATGCAGACGACAGCACCGTTGTAGAGAGATACATACCTGAGACACGAGCCAGCAGAGTACAAATACAGTCTCACAGGGAGGCAATGGTCGAGCGCATGAATTTTTCTTTGCAGGCAGTCTCCGAATGGGGCGATGCCAATCTTGTAAATGTCAATGCCTCAAAGACCCAGGCGTGTCTCTTCACCGCAAAACAGAGTCCTTTCAACCTGACTCTAACTTTCCGTGATGTGTCCGTACCGGACCGGAGAATTTTCCAAATCGGTTTAAAAATGACGGAGTTCTAAGGTAACAAACATAAAAAAACGAATAGAGAACCTTCTCCTTTTTGAAGTCGGTTAAAACAGAGTTCGGATGATTTAAATCACTTGATTTAAATCAGTGGACAAAGACATATAAGAATATCTCACACTGATATAAAGAGCTCTATCCAAATCACGGGTCTATAGCACCCTGTGCAACTTGGTGACCTTTATAACTCACTAGCTTTTTCCCGCGACTTCATCTGCGTAGACGACAGACGAAGCCTATAACTATTATAGGCTTCGTCTTATTTCTATGACCATTTTAGCAAGCCCGTGTATATGAGAGGGCGTACTACGAAGAGCGAGTGTGGCTCAGTGGGAGCACGTGCAACTTTCGATCCGACGCACCTGAGTTCGAATCCCGCTGGCCCCGTACCACTGACTTTCTTAAGTTATGTGCGAGTGTTAATTATTACTCGCTTTAAAAAACAGTGACGGAAAACATCGTGAAGAAACCAGCATGGCCAAGAATTGATCACAAAAACTTAAGGACATGTGACATCCACCAACCCGCACTGGGCCAGCGTGGTGGATTATGGCCCATACTCTCTCTATGAGAGAAGGCCCGTGTCCCAGCAGTGGGAACATGATGGGCTACTGATGATGATGATGATGACTACGGACCTCTTAGTTGTATCTTTATAGTCACCCAACCGATTTTGATGTATATACACCCAAAGTTGAAATTTATGCTACCAAACCCTGAAAACCAAATTAAAATCCGTTTAGTAGTTTTTGAATCTGTAGGTAACAAACATTCAAAGTAAATTTTTTACACATAAGATAACCAAATGACTAGGAATAAGCTAACTCCACTCAAAACTTGTGCATCGCCTTCACAGGGCACAAGTATTAGTCTATAAGACATCTTTAACACCTGGCTGGTACATTACATATAAGCATTAATATATAAATGAATGACTTTTTTTTTACAATAATAAAAAGATTTGGAAACTATCGTGAGTCAAAATATTTATTACTAGCAACCGCTCGCGACTTCGAAGCGTTCGCGAGCGTTCCGCACTCGCCTTGAAAAAGATCACCGGATGTGGTTGAAACTATAGTTGGATTACTCCAATTTAAATGTGTCACCCGTAAATTATTATTAATAACGGCCCAGTAGTTTTTAAGTTTATTCGTTACAAAAATACAAATCTTTCCTCTTTATAATATTAGTGTAGATGTAGATAATAAATAGTTCGTCTGCGCCGCGAATCCAAAACGTAAACTCCCGGAAGAAGGACATCCTATTTGTCCAAAACCTGGCCGGATTTTTTTTGTGTACCTGACTGACGAGACGACCTGGTCGTTTACCTTTAACAGCACAACCCAGAACTTTGTTTTGCAAAATCCTACGCGGTGCTGCACTGCGCTCGTCACCCTGAGACAATTAGTTGTTTAGTCTCATAATGCCCAGTAATTTCGCCCGCTGCAATGCCCTTCAAACCGGAACTCAGTAATGCTCGCGCACTACTGCTTGGCGGCTGAATAACTGGAAAAGCGGTGGTACCCACCCAGACGGCCTCTCGGAGTCACGTTATGATTGTGTCGGAGTTCCGACACAATAATAACGTGACTGTAGCCGTTGAATTAAAAGATTTTTTAATAAGCTCACTATTATGTTCAGTACAGCTATAAAGGGGTGTTTTCAATGTTTTTGTAAGTTTCTTTTTTAACGTGGTACCACAAAGGGCTATACAAGGTTACTTGCAATAAAAATCTTCGGTCGTTAAGTTTTACGAGCAACTCACCAAAAGACGGACACCCTTTCTTAAATCAACACAGCTCAATAAATCCAAAATAATTTCGCTTATAACACGTTTAATAACTTCAAGTTTAATAATATGATGTAAAGTGTGTAGAAAATACAGGCCGAGGGTTCGGGTTAATAAATTCAGTCGGATGAGTAAAAGCACCCATGATCATCATCAGCCCATCACGTTCCCATTGCTGGGACACGGGCCTTCTCTCATAGAGAGAGTCACATGATGTCACATGTCCTTGAATTTTTGTGATAAATTCTTGGACATGCCGGTTTCCTCACGATGTTTTCTTTCACCGTTTTTAGGACTAGTGTTCAATCCGCACATAACTTAAGAATGTCAGTGGTTGGCGGTTGAGGGACATATGGGTACCGGTACATCTTCCCGGATATTGCGCTGATTGAATGTTAGTAAAGAAGTCGGGTTCTCGTTCGACAAGTCCATGCATAAGAGACGACAGAGGACAAGACCGCGCAAAAACGCAAGGCCCTGTTCCGCCCTCATGAATCGGCATCCGTTTATGGTTGACATTCCTCCTGCCAGAACAAAGCGTTTCGCTTCAACTTTCATAATGCGAACTGGGCCTCAATTCACTATGACAACTTGGCGATTCCTTGCTTCGAAATCACGTCGATCCCTTCACTAATAAACGACATCTCTATGACGCATTCATATATAAGACGCGTCATAGAGAATACAAATTCGCAAATGTCGTTTATTAATGAAGGAATCGACGTTTCGCAAGGAATCGCCAAGTTGTCATAGTGAATTAGGGCCCTGCTAAGGAATGGAACACCTTGCCAGCGTCGCTGTTTCCCGATACTTATAATCTGGGTTTCTTCAAGTCCCGAGTGAATCGGTGTCTTCTAGGTAAGCATGATCCATCGTCGACCGCGTTGCACTTTCCGTGACTTTCAGGTGTCACAGCGGTCAAATGATTGCCCATCAAGTAATAAAAAATATGGATGACTCCTTATGAGTTTAAACGGCAGCCTAGAACTATAAAATGGATCTAGACTACTCCGTCTCGATGTGAAAGTGGTCAAACACTATTTCGCATTTATAATGAGAGATAAGGATAAGGATTACTAAAGTAATTCAGTCAGTATTATAGTCAATCATCATCATCATCATCATCAGCCCACATCAGTCCACTGCTGGACATAGGCCTCTCTCATAGCACGCCACTGAGCCCGATCTTCGTCTTTCCTTCTCCAGTCGCTACCAGCAACCCTACGTATATTGTCGCTCCATCTAGTCGCAGGGCGTCCTACACTACGTTTGCCGATTCGCGGTCTCCACTCTAGAACGCGTCTACCCCAACGGTTATCGGTTCTGCGGCAAATATGACCAGCCCACTGCCACTTCAGCTTGCTAATCCGCTGAGCTATGTCGATAACTTTAGTTCTCTGGCGAATAATTTCGTTCCGGATTCGATTCCTTAGAGAAATACCAAGCATAGCTCTTTCCATAGCTCGCTGAGCAACTTTCATTTTGTGGATTAGTCGTACCGTGAGTGTCCACGTCTCGGCTCCGTATGTCATAACAGGTAGGACGCACGGATTAAAGACTTTCGTCTTTAGGCACTGGGGTATTGGCGACGAAAAGACCCGACGAAGTTTCCTAAATGCTGCCCAGCCCAGCTGAATTCTTCTGTTGGCTTTCCTCTCAAAGTTGTTTTTACCTAGTTGGAGCGTCTGCCCTAGATAAACATATTCTCGAACAACTTCAAGAGGTTCTCCATTACAGTCAATACTACCTACTATTACAAAATGTTATTAGAAGTAAGTAATAGAAGAGGAATGCGACACCCAAGACAAACCTGTTTAAGGTTTATAAGGTGTTACAAATATAAGAAAAGTTGTAAAATTTATATAAATAAATTTAAAAAAAATACAGAAAAGCACTGCATATTTATTTACAGATGCTGATATCTCATAAAAACCAAAAACGGTTCCATTTTAACATTTCATGGACGGAACTCTACTTTGTTAATGTTTATGTTGCCTACATTTGTAGTACTTGACACGGATCTCCGATGATTAAAATAACTGACTCTATTATTTTTTTTGCTTGTTTGTATACCGTGGTAGTACCGAGCCTTCTTTTATTTAAATTTGTGTCACAGAATACCTTATAGTACTAGTTGTGTCATGAATGTCATACTCATGATAGTTATGAATCCTTGTGTGACAGACCTTTATGCAAGAGGTCATCATTCCATATTTTATTTGAAATAATTTCCAGAAGGGTGAGTATTAAAGGCCAGTTTATCGACCGAATCGACTTCAAAATTTTTTTAGAAAAAAACAAAAGCCGACTTCAAATTTAAATGACGGAGTTCTGAGGTAACAAACATAAAACAATACAATTGAACAGAGAACCTCTTTCTCTATAAAGTCGGTTAAAAAAGAGGAGGTTCTCAATTCGATAGCTTTATTTATTTTATTTTTCATGTTTGTTACCTCGGAACTCTGCCATTCATAAACCGATTGGAAAATTCTTTTTGCGTTGATTAGTGATTAGTGCAGATTTTGTACGCTCGCCCTAAAAAACAGTGAAGGAAAACATCGTGATGAAACCCGCTCACGCGCTTTGGAGTGGTAGGCTCTGGCCGTGGTTGTAATACGACCCACCGAACAAAGCCATGCCGTCAAGCGACCTAGTCGTGTTTCGGGATGATGTTCGGTGAACCATCGGGGAGACGGGTCTGCGCAGACGCTCAACTGCCGTCTCTCTCTAGATCTATGTGCTCCATCTTAGGCCACATCATCGCTTCACATAATGCGAGATCGTGGCCAAACATAGATCCATTAAGAGTAAAAAAAAAACAGTCGGCTACGAAGTAGTCCCATATAAATTTCATCGATATTCGGCCTTGGACTTCGAAGATACATCAGAATTAAAGTCGTTTTTTTTGTTATAAAATTAATTTTACATATTTGAAATATAATTAATTAATTAGTTAAGCCATTCGCGCGGACGCGTTTGTTATTTCGTATATTGATGTTGAAATTTAAATATGTAGGTACATTATTTTTTACAAATATTCTTTGCACACCCACTGACCGCAATGATATTTCTTTTATTCGTGGTCATCCAAAAGGTTCCTGTAAGAAATTGCCCATAGCGACAAGGCATTTTTAAAACGACCACTGTTTAATGTTTAATGTTAATAATTTTGGTAAAGTAATAACTACCTATAGTTACACAATGGCTGAAGACGGGCATCGACGCCGAGAAAGGCGCATAAACCGTTGGCGCGACAATTTGGACGCTATTTGGAGTGACTGGCCTGAGATCGCAATGGAGAGAAATTCATGGAAGGAGATGGGGGAAACCCTTAAGATATTAATAAAAAATACCTATTATTTAATTTTATGTTATAAAAAATTAAATATATTGTAGTTATCACATATTTTAAAAATACCTGCCTAAAATCAGGCCTAGTGCACTCCGCACTGTAGGTACGAAGCTACAAGTACTAACCGGACACCGTCAGCGGAGCGTCGCGCGTCGTTACACGTGCCGCGTCAGAAGAGATAAGAGCTATGCGATAGAAAGAGACGCGCTCTGTAGGTTAATATGACTGGTAGGTATGAAGCTGAATTTAACATTATTGCGTCATAAAAAGTGTCGCTATTAGTTTAATTTTTTTTTGGTGTGATGCTTCTGTCCCTTAGTATTCTGTGCTAAAATGTCTAAAAATACCTGCCTAAAATGTCTAAAAATACCTGCCTAAAATGCCTAAAAATACCTAAACACCTGCTTATTGAATTGTTATTTTATAAAAAATAAATGTATTGTAATTGTTACGTACTTTTGAACTTATGTTAAACTTCGCGACGAATATCTCGATATGTAACGAATCGATGTATTGAATATAATTTTAAAACTGTCAAGAGGCCACTTACACTATTTTTTTAATCTAAACAATGCGACTGCTATGAAGTCGCAAAAAGCTCTTAGCCATAAACTAAGTGGTCCAATTAATTTCCAATGATTCATCAATCACACCCAATCACTGCCCGATGCAAATCAACACCTGCACCTATTCCCAGAACCGCTCTACAATTTCTCGCATACGATAGCGATATCACCGATAAAGCCCCTCGTGAGAAATATGTCGTAATTTAGATGCTATCTTTATTTAAAGCCACTGCAAGGCAAAAGCATAAAATGTAAAAGCCTAAAGATTCATCAGCAGAATGAGGGGTTATTGGTGTAATCACGAACTTGGCCTCGGATGCGACTGCTTTACGATTTAGGGACGACGCCGATGTATAGCAAATTGGACAACGACGCAACATAATGTCGGGATCGCAGAATAATGGTGAATGAAAGGATGATCTGAAATTGCGGCTTCTCTAATCTTCTCTATCTATAAATATCACCCTACTTACTTACTAATGATAAAAAGGAGAAATTTTGAAAGAGTAATTTTTTTTTAACGGGCAATTACCTTTATTACTGAAAACAAACTACATACACTGTACTTACTATAACTAAACTAACTACATACAAGGAGAAGCAATTGGACAACCCATAGACCATTAAAGGCCTATAGGTAGCTCAAATGCTCCAACCCACTATCAGTTTGCAGCGTACCCAAGATGGTGGCAGTATTGCCCCGTTGGATTGCAATACTGATACGTTGAGCCAAATAAGTCCTAGCATTTTGGTCATGCAACGCATCAATCAGGCGCTCTAACAGACTTTTAAGAGTAAATTGTTTGCTTAATTACGAAAAAACTACAGAAAGGATTTTGATGAAATTTTGTTTGTAAGTACTTTTATCCTGGAAAATAAACCACGCGAATGGGGGAGCAGCTTATAATTTTGTATACGATCACGTACGTATCAAACAATAAATTATTTTTCAAAAAAAAACTAAACCGACTTCAAAAACTCTAAAAGGTAGTAGATAAATACTATGTAAATAGTAAGTACTACTTGTGGGTAGTATCTATCTACTACCTTTTAGAGTTGGCTGGCACCGACTTCAAATATATGAGTGTGTAGCGCTTATGATAATTATATTATTTTTATTTTTAACTTTTGAGTGCCACTTGTGGTTTTGAAGTCGGTTTAGTTTTTTTTGAAAAATAATTTATTTTACCCTTTTTAGTGAAAAACAAGTTTTAATTAAATTAATTCAAAAAGTTTTTAAAGACAAGCTTTTATGATCTAGAAGCCACATCATGACGAAGTTTAAAACGGGCTATCACAATTAAATGCATGTACAAAAAAAATTCATGTCTGTCCTATTCTCTGTTGAGGAGTTCCCTCGCCGGAAGTCAATCCTGGGTGTATCAGCCATGTCATGGTGGAATTTAGAACAGGCTATTATGGTTAAATCCATTTACAGAATTTTGTGTCTGTACTATTCACCGTTGAGGAGTTCCCTCGCCGGAAGTCAACCCTGGGTGAAGCAGGTGAAGCAGTCGAATACAAACCTCCACCTTAAGAAAGTCGGTTACAACAAAAACAAGAACCGACTTGAAGATTAAACTTATATTGTTCTGTTTTTGCTATTTTTTCAAAAAGTGCTGGTTGAATTTCGATAAAATTGATTTATGAATTGATATATGGGACCACCTCTGAAGTATGACCTACCAATCAAAAAAAGAATAATCGAAATCAATTCATAATTGGCGGAGTAATCGCGTAACAAACACACAAAAAAAAAACAACATACCGTTGAATTGTAAACCTCCTCCTTTTTGAAGTCGGTTAAAAAAACCGACTTCAATGTACATATCTTCGAAGACAAAGGTCAAACATCGATGAAATGTATATGGAACCACTTCCTAGCTATACTGAATCCAACGCAAAAATAATTTTCCAAATCGGTTAAATGAATGACGGAGTTCTGATGTAACAAACATAAAAAAAATACAATCGAATAGAAAATGAAGTCTCTTTTTGAAGTCGGTTAAAAAAAATCGCTCGTCCGCTTCTCTTTGACTACACGATTAAAATAATTCAAGGCTTTATTAAGGACTGTTATTGATTTTAATGCGGTCATCATTTAGATATGTTTTTTAGAAAATAACAATTAAATATGTTAAATTTGACCTCGTGCGCAAACGGGGCGAGTCGCTAGTTTAAAATAAATAAATATATGAAACTTGAAACACGATTCCAAGAGTTTAGGTATTCAGGGCCCAGAAAACCTAGTTACGCGCGAACGCTCGCGGTTTGATTTGATAACTCTCAGAACGAGCTTTCAAAACGTCCGAAACCTGCTCGGAGTTATTTCGTCGTTTAAAAATCTAAACTAGAACACCCAGATGCAATAATAAAAATTGCATATTTTTCGCGCTCCAATGTTTTACTGTAACCGGATTCGAACTTCCATATATGAGTCGACTTGCCTATCCACTACAACCGTGGTATAACTTTTACATAAGGGCAATCGTATAGAAAGTTTCAACAGCTTCTCAATTTTGGACGTGTAATATAAAAGATGTTTAAACCAATTGTGTTATACTTCTAGAATCAGTTAAATCAAAATGTAACAACAATATATCTGTTGCGTTTACATGCCATGAAAATATCAATATCTAAAATAATAACTATATTGTTTTACCCAGAAACGATGTTATACCGGACCTAACCAGACTAAATGTTACTTAATGACAGGTTACTCTTTCCAAAGTAGCTCTTCAGATGGTAAAATTCGCGATCAAAATTTCGTTATCAGCTCATCATCCCAAAGTTAAGGATTTATCTCTGATAATGATATGTACTTCAAAGAGTTGAATAATAACAACAGTTCATTATTTTTAGGGTTCCGTATCCAAAGGGTAAAACGGGACCGTATTACTAAGACTCCGCTGTCCGTCCGTCCGTCTGTCACCAGGCTGTATCTCATGAACCGTAATAGTTAAGACAGTTGAAATTTTCGCAGATGATGTATTTCTGTTGCCGTTATAACAATACTAAAAACAGAATAAAATACATATATATTTAAGGGGGCTCCCATACAACAAACGTGATTTTTTGCCGTTTTTATAGATAATGGTACGGAACCCTTCGTGCGCGAGTCCGACTCGCACTTGGCCGGTGTTTTATATGCGCCGCCAGAGCTTCGGCTATAAACTTCAAAACACATGCATTGCTAATATTTTAAAAAAGTCCTATTAAGACCGCTAAGTGTCGATCGTTTTCGTAGCTCGGTATCCGAACCTTATTTCACGCATGCCGCCACCCGCGGTGTTAACAAAAACTTAATTTATTTTTTGTTACTTTTTACTTGCCAGTATTTCGTAGCATTAAATGTTTGACATCCTCGTTTACGACCGGACACACGTGATATACGGTGCGGCGTTTTAAGACAAATTTTGTCCCCTTGTCGTAAATCATAACACTGTGCGACTTAATTACGTATGCTTTGTGAATAGGCCGCCGACTTGTCGACGTTTTATTGAGCGGAATTGTTCGAGTGTGCTATTCTCAGTTTACGTTACAATGGAGCTGTGTTGACAAGGAACTGAGAGGGAAAGGTACTGTTACAGCCACTACTTGTATATAAGATGGAGACCGCGTTGATTCAGCGCTTTGCGTGTGTCCTGGACTTAGGCGTCGAAATGGTACCTGAACTAACGTTTCGTAACCACATCATAAGCATTTGCGGCAAATCTTTTAAAAATTTAAGATTTATATTGAGAAATCGTAAGGATTTTAACAATGCATCGGTCATAAAAAAAATGCACTAGTTCGAAGTCATCTCGAAACTAGTGCCATCATTTGGAATCCCCATGAGACTAAATATAGTCTCATGGTAGAAAAGATTCAAAATAAATTCACTCGGTTTTTGTACCTAAAATAATACGGAGTGTGTCCTTTTTATCCGTTGATGTACCCGAGCCCGTTCGTGATCGGCATGGTCGGGTACAGCCGACTGAGTGTGAGGCGCGACGTGGCGCTGGCGCTGCTGATAAATAAATAAATGTTGTTGCTTATAGACATCTCAAACTGACTGTGTCAGCATTTAATATGTAATGGGAATAAACAGACAGTCTCTCTCGATCCTATCATGTTGAATGTAAAATTAGCACTCAGTACATAGCAGTGAACTGGTGAGTTTGTTATGTACAAAATTATTATCATGTTCAATGTAAATTAGTACCTATATAGTTAAGTGTGTTTAGTGTTTAAGATGCGCCTGATGTTGTCAAGCACAAACTTATATTAACAATACATTTTTATTTCATTTCATCATTTGTCGAGTTTTGCCAAGAACGAATTAAAATAAAATACGACATTTATTAATATTTTAGAGGTTAATCAAAGTGAATAAAAGATATCTTTCAGATATTTAAATACAGTTTTTTTTATAAGCCTCATTAACTCAGTTCGTTTAACAGTACGGTAATGCATGTTAAATGTCTACGATAGTTTTGGTTCTTAAAAAAAATTTTGGTTGACCAAAGGGTCTGTCAGTCATGGGAGGTCATCAGTGACCTCTCTCGATTCATCATCATCTTTATCTGCCCATTCACGTTCCCGCTGCTGAGGCTTCCGCCATAGAGAGAGTATGGGCCATGTTCCACCACGCTAGCCCAATGTAGGTTGATGGATGTCACTTCCTTGAATTTTTGTGATGAATTCCTGTACATGCCGGTTTCCTCACGATGTTTTCCTTCACCGTTTTTAGAGCGAGTTTCGGAAAGCGGGATTTAAACTCAGGTGCTGTGGATCGAAAGTCGCACGTGCTCCAACTGAGCCACTCACTCATTCGCTTATTGAGACTCATATATATTTTACGAACCTAACCCATGATAAGGTTGTTATACTAGAGAAAGTATACCATTCATCAGAATAAAGAACATAGAGAAGAGCAACACTTGGTCCAGAAAAGGACAGATAGGCTGACGCCCGTATTCATGAACCACACATTTTATACCGAAAGCATAAGACACGGTTGCGGGTGAAACCACACGGCAAACTAGTAACTAATACACAACAAAGGCACTTCCACAAGATTATCAACGCCCATAAAAGTAAGTCATCTCTTACAATTCAATGAGAAACATTGTGCTTTTATAACTAACTCTATACCATGGCGATTCAATGCCGGTTCGAACTCGACTCACGTTAAAAATATATAAAATTTAAGCATTATGCTCTTTAACAAGTTATGAATTAGGCGAGAAGCAGTAAAACAACACTGTGACCGTTTCTTTGAGACGTGCTCGAAAAGATTGACAGTTGTGAATGAATGAGCAGTAAAAACGCTAGTTGTATTACTGTTTTTATGATCTGTGGTAATTGAACTGTAACGAGGTACGTGAGAAAAGGACCGTTTTTGAAGGATGATGAGTAAGCTCCATGTGTCTTGCTTATGAATAGGGCGAATAGATTGATATTCAAAAACCTTAGACCTATTGGACCTCTAACTAAAGTTTTTGACCCCCGACGCAAAAAGAGGGGTGTTATACGTTTGACCACTATGTGTGTCTGTTTATGACACCGTAGCTCTTAAACGGGTAAACCGATTTGTATGCGGTTTTATTTATTTGAAAGCAGGTTTTCTAGCGGTGCACCGCTATTAGTGCTTGGCGGCAGAATAACTGGCGAAGCTGTGGTACCTACCCAGACGGCCTCCCGTATACGAGAGACCTACCACGAGTGCAGAGAGTACGAGAGAGTGGAATGCGTCCGGATAGTATACACGTAAAACTCTCTACTTTTCAAAATTCTAAGTGTAAGCTCGCCCCACCGGACCTCGAACCCGTCATTAAATTTTGAGTCCTCAATCCTCAACCACCACTTTCACGGAGGATAATTTGTACCTAATTCGAGCCAAACATTATTTACTAATTTCAATACAATAATTTCAATAAAATTTGTATTCAACGCAGACTTCCAAGAAGATCTTGCTTTGAGAACTTATTAGTTAAATAAAGACATCAGATTGATTTATAACCCTTTTACGATGTATGAAGCTGAGATTACAATGAAGACATGGCAAAATATATGACAGATGGTAATGTCTCGGACAACGAGTCGCAATAATTGTGGTTTAATATCAAAAAAATAGAATTGTATAATCAAGCTATGTACCTAGTACGTGGTCTGATGATGAGTTTATTCATGCGCAGACATGCATTACATTCAATAAAACTAATCTCATATTGCGTAACGTAACTTACTAGCTTTCTTGTTTATTTGTTTGTTATTCCTTGTTTGATAAGTTTTAGGGTTACCTAATTATGGGGCTAGTAGCGAAATACAGGGCATCATGAGACTTGAGTTCAGTAGGATAAAAATGTTTTTTTTGCCAAATTCAGTGATGAGAAGAGCTAGTCGTTCGCCTGATGGTAAACGCCACGAACAAATGTTTATGCACAGAAAAAAAAAGCGCAAGCATTTGTTTCGTTTCTGGATGTTTGGGACCATGGTCCTCATAGTTCCTGGTTACAGGGAATTCTAGTCAGAGAATCCCATTTAGTCAGGGACCCGGATCTATTTTGTTTAAAATATATAGGCATATAAAAAAATCGATAAATAAAGCGTCATACCAAGTTGTTTAAAGAAATTCGATAAATTACCAACCCGTCATGCCGTTCTATAGTTTTTGTTTAAATAAATGCAGTACTTTGAAGTTTTACCTTAAGGGTTACCTTTTCTAACTTAAAAGTACGGAAAGTATGCTGTAACAATATTATCTAGGATAGAATTACCTATGTCAAACGTTTGGCTTGCGTCCAAATGTCATTAGGTACAGAATGCCCATTTAGGAAAACGAGCACTTCGCAAATTGTATAGCATCAATGCACAATGACTTATCGTGAAAAGTATGAAATGAGAGTAAAAACAGTTGAGAAACTGTTGCCAGGTGGATTACATAAAAAATATTAAAAAAAATATTGACATAGTAAGTTACAATTTCAGGTTTGAAGTCTCTAGCCCTCGGCGTAACTTGACGCTGTGTTTCAATTGATCTAGATCCTTCTCTCAATTTTAATAAATAAAAATGCCAAATATGAATAGTTGAAATAAACAAAGAGAATAATCAATAATTATTCTCTTTATTGCAAAATCTAAAATAATCATTAATTATTTTTGATTCGAAGATAACTTCGTTAATATTCGTCCAATTTTACAACTTCCGCAACCGTGCGTGGTAAAATTAATGATTGATGAGAGTCACAATCTGTCAACCAACCAATAGATTAATATGCGAAATTTTGTTATTATTTGATTTAAGTGGGCCGATCCCGGCGGCACTGCAATGCCGGGCCGACCCGTGACGGGAGTGGAGCGAGCCCCGAACATCCCGTCGATTTAAAAAAATCAGTTTAATATACTGGTCCCTCAGTGAGGGAACTTTCAGATATTAAGCTGAAAAGAACAGATACTACACTTTGATCTTAGCCAAAAGGCCGAGAAGCGATACCGGTCCGGCAAAGCTCGGAAATAGTCGTGTGTTCGCGGATAATCTTGTCACCGCGATTCAGAAAACGCGTCTCGTTTGCAAGCGCCATCTACTTTTTCCATCAAGAACTAAGGACATTCTTGTACTTTTTATAATGTGGCATCGGTTAATTTGTTTTATTAATCCAGTGTCACGTATTAGAGGCCCCTACCCTAAAGATAAATAATTAGTAATTAAGAATAGGTATAAAATTATTTTCATATTTATTACAGAAAATTATAAAAACGTTTTCCACAGCTGGGACACAGAATGATAGGCCCTAATCCACCACGCAGGCCTAGTGCGGGTTAGTGGATGTTACAAATTTTTGAATCGATTTTTCCTTCACCATTTCATTACTTAAAACCAATGGTTCGGGGTCAAATAAAATATATTTTACTAATATTTTACGGGGAAAAAATATATTTTACTCTAAAAGAAAGACTGAGGTGAAACTAACGCCCTCTACTGTCGTAGAAGCAAATATGAAGATAGAAACGACATTCAACACTTTAAATTACCAAGTTTCTTGATGAATGTACACGTTCACCAACACATAATAGTGTTAATTAATAAATTCCTATTACTCAGTAAAAAAAAAGTTTAACCCGTTCCACATACTTACTTACATAATATTCCAAACGTTACGAAGTCTATTACGAAGCGGCGACGCATTATTATGAATAAATCAAATAGTTCTAAACAGTAAATTAAAAAAAAATAAAAACGTTTTTCACTGTACTGTAGGACGACTTTATGATTATTATGCCTACATACATACTTTACTATTTAATTAATTACAACGTACAAACACCTATTAAAATTCAATTGGTTCTTAATTTAGTTAAGTTATCAATTAGAGCTAACTTAATTGATAAAACAATAAGTAATCGTTAGTTGCGGCGATTAATAAAAATAAAATCAATATCAAAATTCATTAAAATAAAATAATCATTATGAAAATGTCAGACAAAATTAATATTACCCGCTGTTAAAGCAATTAATTAACGAATTAATTATAAAAAGGCGATCATGGAATAGTGAAAAACGTTATTTATTATGGTAGGTATCTTATAATCGTAGTCATAAATTGTTATGGCTGCGAGCGTCGTTACCATCACGGCAACAAGCAGAGCAAATTATCCCTTTCTGTTCCCCATAATATATTTTGAAAGGAACTAAAAGCTGCCTGTACACATGACATAAATTGAGGATTTAAGAAAAAATTGAAAAAAATCGGAAAATTAGTTTTTTTCCTCGTTAGAGGATTTGGCATCGCACTTATTGTGCATTTGCCAGTGTCAAAAATGTAATTTTAAAAGGTTTGTAATACTTTAAATGGATTTATGCCAACAAAACATTTTATTTAAAACGCAATGGAAATGTCTATAGTGATTCCGCTGAACATTGTATAGGGGTACATAGTAAAATTAAATGTAGAATAAATAAAAAATAAAATTGGGAATTTTGAAAATTGTATTTGTCAGTCTTTATGTATGTAGTATGTACCTAGGTATATAATTTAAGAATGATTTTGTTGATTTCGTTAACTGAGCGGCATAATTGCATTGCAACTAAGCTCATTAAATAAATTAATAAAAAACGTTCCTGAAGTGTTGTTTAAGGTTACCGATTATTAATTAAATATACTTCAATATAAAGATTTATTGGCTGCCTTAGGGGCGACGAACGACATCACGTCCACAACAAGGGACAACAAGTCCCTTGTTATGGACAGTAACAGTAATGCACTTT
This sequence comes from Petrophora chlorosata, assembly GCA_951640565.1. Lineage (NCBI taxonomy): Eukaryota > Metazoa > Arthropoda > Insecta > Lepidoptera > Geometridae > Petrophora > Petrophora chlorosata. The sequence goes on from OX621207.1 coordinate 5,286,137, forward strand.
CAGACAATGAATATAAATGAGGTACCTAGTTAGGCTACTGTTGCCTATTGGCTACTTGGAGGTGGTTCATTGGTTTATTCAAAGATTAAAGATAAAGATAAGATAAATTTATTTAAATTTCAACAAACTTATATATATCATATACATTCAGAAGTGATTGTAACAAGTTTTTATCCCTGGTTGGAGAACATTGGTACCCAAACTAGGAGACCTGTGTTTTGGCATACCAATACCCCCCGCCCGACATATTTAAAAAAAATATCAGATAAAAATTACAAAAGAGTTTGCATTTAGTAATAATATGTAGTTATGATACATGCAGTTTTAAGTAGATATTAGTTATATGTATGAATGAGTGGGTGTGAATGTTTGTGTGTGAAAGATTGCCTAGAGAGAAGATTTTTTTAAGAGTGGGTAGCACATTCAAGAATTACTTTATTCATTTTCATCCTGCATGGGGTCCGGTTGGTTATTTTGTAATAATACAGTATTATGATTTAATATTTTATTAATTGACGTCACATTTGAGTCGCAGTGAGGTTACGGTTCCTTTTTAACCGACTTCAAAAGGAGGAGGTTTACAATTCGACGGTATGTTTTTTTTGTGTGTTTGTTACGCGATTATTTTTAATTCTTTTTCGGCTTGCGTTTGACCACTATCCCACCTGATGGTAAGTGGTCGACGATGTAGCACGCTTGCCAAGATAGTACCTGTTCACTCAAGACTTGAAAACTCATAGAATCTATTCGAGTTCAATCCGAGATTCGATTAGGCATTTGTGTGACAAGTGGGCAGGCCGGTAGTTATATAATAACCCGGGTGCCCCATATAGTGACGATCTTCTATAGTTATACCACACATAAACATGTTCTAACGTACAGACATAAAAGGTCTGTTACCCGCATAGTAGATAGTAGATTGATCGCCTATCACATATAAAAAAAAATAGAAAGTGATGTCTCATATAATAATTAAATGACAAGCCGCGAAACAGGACAATTCAAAACATGTCATTCATAAGAAGACGTGCCCACTGGCCGGCGGCAAAGCATTATCAACACATATCGAAAGACGAGAATCGATTAAAAATAATCGTTCGATTCGTGGTGCATTCCGATCGCCGTATGCGTACGGCGATGTTGTTGGCAACAATGTTGCAAAAACAAGTTTAAGGCAGGAGAGGCGAGCGGGATAAATATTTACAGCTTGTAGTAGTGGATACATAAGGCACTCGATTCATCTCGATGTGTTTGATCGAGAAGTTTACTTCTTAGGCTTACTTGCGCTAACATGATTCGCGGTTAACCCAGGAATTTGGTGTCCATTTTCATATTTTTTTAACTATTATAAAAATGGAACTGTACATTGTAGATATTTTCTCTCTAGATTTATGTGCTCCATCTTAGGCCACATCAATGCTTCACATCAGGCGAGATAGTGGCCAAACATGGATTTATTAAGCGTAAATAAAACCTAGTTAAGGACCAGGGTCTATATATGTGATCGTTGAGCGTATTCATTTATATTTATTATTATAATGTCTACACGTGACCAAAAGGCTGGAGTGTATTTTGCCCAAAGAAGCAGCCTCGCTATTCAGCGACGCAACACCGCCGGCATTTTGGGCACGTTGCCGGACGACAGGTATCGGTTGAATTATCTGTTGGCCATTCAGTTGGCTCAACCGATACCCGTATGTACATGTTATTAACTAGCTGCGTTACACCCTGTGGTTTCACCCGCGGTTTCCCAGGATAAATAGTAGCCTGTGTTAATCCAGGGTATATAATATAAGCTGAAAGAGTAACAAACATACATCCATACATTCTTACAAACTTTCGCGTTTAAAATATTAGTCGGAAGTAGGATTTGTGCATTATATATCTGTATATTTTTATTCTTAATTGTCACTGTACTTCTCTGTGTTATCTGTGGGCCGTCGTTCACTCAACGTCCATGAGGACTTTTTGGCGGGAAGTGAAAAGTGATACAGTTCGATTTTGTTTTATTTTCCAAACAAGTGTTATTTCGAGTGATCATGTGTAATATCGGTGGAATATTAACCATTATGTGTTCGTTAACGTGCACGAGTGTAGGCAAATGAAACAAAATAGGGAAAACATTGCTCTTTATGTTCTCACAAAAAGTCCATGGAAAGCTTGAATAAAGTTCCACCACTTTATTGAAGCACTAGGAGAGGGTCCGGCTTGTTGCTGTTGACCCTCATTCTCAACAAAAGTATAATAAAATGGAATATTAAACTATCAAATAAAAACTACTTAAGACATGGCGGTATGGTCCTAGAGACTTTAGCCTGCGCTACTACGGGCAAATTTAAATAAAAATAAAAAATCAACGCCCATGATGGTTCAATATTGAGCAGTTATTGCGGCACTACTCGCGAACACGGTAGAGGTCACGTAAGGTCATCGGTTACTTTAGCGGCGCCGAAATCACCATCAAATTACAAGTAAGTGCGATTCTAAATATAATTATACGGATTTATTATGTGTGTGCATACTCTCGTTTCCTGAAATTGATAGTCAGTCCACTTAAAGCATATATTGACGTGCCAGCGTGCACAGGATTAGTAGAAATTTAATTTATATTAGTTAATTTCCATTAGTATAGTTTTTAATTAATTTAGCCTACTGTGTTTTTATAAATAGTTTTTATATTTCGTATATTTTAGCGCGATAACAAAATAATTTTGTTTATAAATATGTTACCCTTTTTTTTACAACAGACTGGTTCTGCGTTTGACCACAATCTCACCTGATGGGAAGTGACGATGCGGTCGAAGATATAGCACGCTTACCCAGTAGATACTTGTTCACTCTAGATTTGAACACACCCAAACCCACCTTATTATTTATTAATATGCTTTTCAAAATAATATATTTGCAAAGGTTTTACAAACTTCAGTATCTCATGCCTTCCTCCCGAGAGGACGAAACCGGCGGCAAAGATGTATGTAACAACAGGTGTTTCGCCATACTTGTCTCGTCCGCTCCATAAAGTCTATTAAATTAATGACAATTACATAATGAACATGGTAAATATCCCGTTACTAAAATGTACAATGGTAATTAATTAATCAAATCACGAATTTTTAATAAAAATATATATTTTTTAAACTAGAACCGACATCAAGTTTAAACTTATATTTTTTGTTTTTGTTAATTTTTTTCAAAATGGACCAATGAGGAGATCCTAGGTCCGCACTTTTTGACGTCACACGCAAATGGCGCGTTTATGTTGATTTAAATTTATTCAAATTTTCATTTAATTATTTTATTGGCAAGTGATGCCGTAAAATTTTTAAACATTTTTTTTCAAATATTATTCAATAATGAATCGATTCATGCATTAAAAAACATGCATATTCCCTATTGTGTTCAGCCGAAACAATGACTTGTCTAACTATATTTTAAGTTAATAAGTTCAAGACGAACATAGTCTAACTAAAGCAGAGTACTCCGACATAGCATTAAATTGCGCATAAAACGTCAGGTACATGAAATTACTTTATTTCCCCGCTTCGATTCTCGAAAATCCTGACCATTTCGATTTATATCCTCTAAACGCTGTGAATACACGTCAAGTTAAATTATTCAAGGAATACATGTCGAACTCTAACTACTAGTATTTCTAACTAAACTGTCTACGCAAGGACCAAATAACCAATACATTTCGGTACATGTCATTAGGTATTTATACCTTGCAGCTTGTACTTTTTAATGAAAATGGAAAATGAAAATTTGTACCAGTATAAGTATAAGCACAGAAGACTTAATATATTACTATTAAGTCTTCTGTGCTTATATATATTTGCAGTTAATAGGCACCAATAACGTCTATGATTATAATCGCTGTGATATACATGTATATTTCTTGCATATTTCGGAATTACGTTCGTGCGTCTTTATCATCCCTCTTTGTTGAGTCAAGGAAAGCCCGATACACAATTGTTGACAAACTATTGTTTTGTCACAGATTACTGGTTCAGAAACATATTTTTGAGTTCCCACTGCTAGGATTAAACACTTTCAAGGAGAGAATATAGCTTATCATATCCGAACTGCTTAGCAAAATTCACATGGCCGTGGATATCGTGATTTTGGGACATTTCGGTCTCATCACGATGTTTACTTTCACCGTTTGAGAGCGATTGCCGTATCTTCTGGGTATTGTTTCTTTTTCCGATGCGGTGGTAGAGTCTCTTTTTCTATTAACGTTCATAAGTGCGCCTGTGATGTAATAATTGAATAAAGACCTTTTAAACTTTGATTGTAAGCCCTCACGTAAATTAAATAAATTAATTAGTGTCCAAATGTGAATTGCGGTTTGAACTCCGATGCGTCAGATGGCAAGTCACTCGTGTTACCGCTGACCCACACTTCATATCGCTGAGAAACATTCGCTAATGTGGGTTAATACCGCAAAATATATATACATATTATACCGTTTTCAGTCCTTGGTAAACTGCGCCTGTGGGTTTACGATTAGGAGAAATGTATTTGATTTACCTCTGGTAGGGCGACACTAATAGGAAATTGTCGGTAACAATAATAGGGGATCGGACAGTAATCGAGAAAAAATCTAAAATGTAGTTAGAACGAATGTTCATCAAACCAGAAAGATCATTCAATCAATATTTTTGTGAAATAATAATGATTCATATTTTTTAATCAATAAATAATTCTGACATTTTTAATCTGTTCTTCATCTCAAACGAAACAACAATCACAGCGCATGACGTCATTTGTAGGCAAATGCCGTGAGTCAAGCTTGTGTTTATTTAACGTTTTTGCTTTTCATAAAATGTATTTTTGCTATTTTTTTCGTTCCATTACTACAATATAGTCCCCAAACTTCATAAAACGTATTAGAATCTCTTTGCAAGTTTTATTTCGAAGAGTTTGTCGTTTTCTACCTACATATGACATCACAAGTTTTGAGGTGACCTTTTGCGCGGCAATATTTGAAACATAATATTTTTAGGTACTTTTAGAGCGTTATTTAATTAAAATAGAATTTTTTATGGCTATATATATTCATTGTAGTTAATTTAAAACACTTTCTGAAAAGTTGTCCGATCCCCTATTATATTGTCTAGGATGTAAAGCGATAGGAACTTAGAAGATCATCTAAAAGTGTTTCTAGCTCAGTATACAATACGGAAATCTGTTTTAGACTTGACATTTTCTCCTGTATTTTATTGAACACGACTAATATTTTTCTGAGTAACTGTACCCTTTAACTAGCTATTCATTTGTTTTTAAGCAAATGAATAGCTAGTTGTATTGACAATAATTTTTGATATACAAATAACGGTTGTATCAGTACAACCGTTATTTGTATATCAAAAATTATTGTACATAACGCACCTTCGGTGCTACAAAGTCACAACAGCTCAGTTTTGAATTTTACAGGAGAGGACTTTGAAGATTTTTTTCGCATTTATTGCCTTATTACTGGATGTCTAATTGTAGTAGGTTTAAAATCTTTATAAAATTGAACCTTTATTGTGTTTTCTATAGTTTCATGTCAAAAGTTTAATTCAAATTACTAAAATTATTCTAATAAAACGCAAAACAAAAAAAGTGTCCTGAATTGTGACTTTGTTGCACCAGGAATTATTTAGTTAAATGAGTTATGCCTTACGCCTATGCACTCGTCTACATCATTTGTTTCGCTTTAGCTCCAACACACGTCATAATCTCGCAGGCGCGGGGGCACAACTGTCTAATCAAACTTTGTTGGCCCAAAACGGATGGAAAAATGCACTAATAACCACAAAGGCACTCGCGCCATTTAGTAGATTTTTGCGATACTTTCGCGGGTGTTTTTGTTGCCCCGATATAGGCATGGCTCTAAGACAATTTGGCATACTTAACTCAATTTTGCAGTTTTGGCTATTTGTGACTTTGTTGCACCGAAGGTGCGATAAGTAATTTTTTTTTTGGTATGCTAAATATTTCTCTCCAACCGAGATTTTAACTTAGCCCTTTTCATTAGGTACCTACAGAAAGCGCTTTAAACAACTAAAATAACTATAATAAAAAAAAAAATACAAACCACCGACTGAACAAATTTTCATTGCTATGAGTCAAGAAAATTTCTACAACACTTTCGATCAAGTCATCATCATTAATAAAAAGAACTTAAATAAAATCGATTCATCCGTTGGGGAGCTACGATGCCACCGACAGATACGCACGTTAAACTTTTAACAATCCTCTGCGTCGGGGGTTAAAATAATTAATTTTATAACTCAAACCGACTTCAAATAAAAACGGGACCAATCTGGAAGTTTATCTTTTCAAATAAAAAAGAATTTTCTAAATCGATTTATATATGACAGAGTTGTGAGGTATCAAAAATAATATAAATAACAATCGAATTGAGAACGTCCTCCTTTTTTAAAGCTAGTTAAAAAGCAGATGTGTTACGAACGGCTATGTACAGATCTAGGGTCGCCATGTAGGGATGAAAGAAGTAGGGTCGCCATGTGGAGTAGGTGGAGGTTCATGGTGATGATGGTGATGGAGGTGGATCAGTGAAAGGCCGGTAGTATATACGTGTGTCTGAAGGCTACATGATGATTACTCGCTAATACTTAATGCTATGTCAGTTATAAAGCAGATTTGTTTAAGGACGGCTAGGCGAGCTAAACTAAGAATGCTACATCCCGTGCGCGTTCATTCCGACCCGTGTGCCACTATAAACGGGAACGTCCAGAAACGTATCTCATCAAACAAACTCGCACGTCTAACGACGTTCCTGACATGTCATAATTCATTTCCAAAGACAAACGACACTACGCCGGCGCCGTACACTTCAGAACGAGTCGTGCTCAGTTGGCAGTACTTGGCAGGTTTAATAGCTCACTAAAACTGGCAAAATTAACTTGGAGACGTCTCTTGACGTATAATTCTTAGTCCTATCTCCGCAGCTTTGTTCTGTGTATAATATAGTTTGTTTTTGAGTTGTAAATATTCTTTGTTTTGGACTGATGCAAGGGGAAACAAAGGTTTTTATGCATTCACTATCATCTATCCTGAGACGCAGTGCAGTGCTGTTAAGTACTTTGCATTTTATAACTCCTGCTGGCGACATGTGTCATTGGCAGGTGTGGCGCTTATCATAAAGCGCACGCCTTTTATTATACAACTGAGTGATGACGAGCAAGTTCTTCGCGCTTGCCTATAACATTTGCATTACTCTGCAGAACCTCGTTTTGTAAAATCCGCAGCACAGCACTACGCTCGTCACCCTGGAGCAAACTCTTGAGGCTCATAATGCCCAGTAATTTCGCTTGAACCAGCGCATTTCAGGCCAATACGCAGTCATGTTTGCACATTACTGCTTAGCGGTTGGGTTTGCCAAAGGTGTGCTTTGCAAGGCAGTCTCTTGCAGAAGAGGCGTACCACTAAAATAAATATTTTAATAGCGACTCAACGGAAGTTTTAATAGCGAAGCCGGGGTCGCTTACTTATGCGTACTCATGTGGTGTAATTTTTTGCCGACTTGATTACAAAATACTGAATTTTCTCTACAATACAAAAACTTAATTAAAATGTACCGTACATATTAATCATCCGTAAAATAATTTCTAAATTACAGTGAACCGTAACAGAAAACCGTATCAAAACCCGATGCGTGGTTTAGAAGTAAACGGAGAAATAGAAATGAGGACGCGGATAGCTACTTTTTTACTATTAAGAGATTAGGTATTATAATAGGAGATCGGACAGTAATCGAGAAAAATCTAAAATGTAGTTAGAACGAATGTTCGTCGAACCAGAAAGATCATTCAATCAATATTTTTGTGAAATAATAATGATTATGTTTTTAAATCAATAAATAATTCTGACATTTTTAATCTGTTCTTCATCTCAAACGTAACAACAATCACAGCTCATGACGTCATTTGTAGGCAAACGACGTGAGTCAAGCTTGTGTTTAACTTACGTTTTTGCTTTTCAAAAAATGTATTTTTGCTAATTTTTTCGTTCCATTACTACAATATAGTCCCCAAACTTCACAAAACATATTAGAATCTCTTTGCAAGTTTTATTTCGAAGAGTTTGTTGTTTTCTACCTACATATGACGTCACAAGTTTTGAGGTGACCTTTTGCGCGGCAATATTTGAAACATAATATATAAACAGTGTTTTAGGTACTTTTACAGCGTTATTTAATTAAAATAGTATTTTTCATGGCTATATATATTCATTGTAGTTAATTTAAAACACTTCTGAAAAGTTGTCCGATTCCCTATTATGTCGACAAGTCGTTTAGAAATCCAGCTTAACAAAAAGCTGTTAACCCATCTTTGACCTTTATCTATCCAACTACATTATACGTACGTAGTATGGACAATAATAATAATAATAACGATCAACGATCTCATAGAGATCCTGCCCCCCTACCCATATGTCCCTCAAGCGCCAATCGTATATCGTGTTGAGCTCAAAATAAGGTATAGCTTGACTGCGACTAATGAGATGCGGTCCAATTATTGTCAATTCAATTTTTCAATGTCAAAAATTTGTCAATGTTCTCTGTTTCCTGAAAACTATAATTTGGGCGTCTTCAAGGCTAGAGTGAATAGGTATCTTCTAAATCTACGTGCTCCATCTTCGGCTACATCGTCGCTTATCATCAGGCGAGATGGTGGTCAAACGTAGATTTATAACAAATAAAAAAAAAAAAAAAAAAAATTTAGGCAACAAATCGAATTAATCTCATTAATGTACACCAAAATACGATAACTTGATCTATGTGCTCCATCTTAGGTCACATCGTCGCTTCACATCAGGCGAGATAGTGGCCAAACATAGATCTATTAGGCGTAAAAAAAAAACTACAAGTTGAGATAAACTTAATGGGACAATATATGGCATCATAAGACATTGTCGCAGTGATTTTACACCCTAATCTGAGCTCAACACGATAAACGATTGTCGCTTGAGGGAGATATGGGTATGGGTGCTGTTTTCTAGGATTGCCTGTATCTAGAGAACCAGGAACTACGGCGACCTTGTTTCCACAACACCAAGACACGGAACATATAATCTAATGGAATCCAGCGTGACGTTGCGGAAATTCATATCAAATCTGAAACGCAATGAAAATAGTTTAATTATGAATAATTCATATTCATATTTATTCAGCGGAATTACTCTACATATTTTCAATGCATTTCAGACGGAACAAATACTTGTTTTTTTTTCTGCACAAAGATTTGTTCCGTAGCGGGAACCGAATCCGCAACATGGTGTATAAGCAGGCTTAGCGCACTCCGCACTGTAGTGGTGTGTGGTAGGTATGCAGTGCTACGCGAGCTGAATTGAATTTTATTGCGTCATAGCAAGAGTCGCTATTTGTTTAAATTTCTATGCGGAGTGATGCTTCTGTCCCTAAGAATTCTGTGGTATGAGATAGAGCCATAGCCGCAGAGACTGAATAGCAACTTTCACACAAGTTATTCAAATAAAAAGTCTTGCATTACTCATTTCATTTTATATCTCTTCGACCGCGCTTCGACCGTTGTCAACTTGTCAAGGGTTCTTAAAAGTTGACACATGTAACTCCATTATTTATGATCAAAATTTATGCCAAATTTTTATGGTCGTATTAGCGACATGTCTCTTGCTATGACTTTAATAGTTTTCGCAGAATACAATAAGAATACCTACCCCAAACATGGCAACTGGAGTTTTAGAGACTTATTTAGACATAGTATATGATAATAAAACGGGATTTAATCGCGCTAAAAATATGTGTTTTATTTGGCGAGATGAAGTCCCATCTTTTTATCATATGTCTAAATGAGTCTCTATGTGTTCGAATCACGAAGGTTTAAAAATTACTACGTATTTATATTTAGAAAATTAATAGCGCAAATATAGAGTTCTAGTAAAATCTAAATATTAAAGAAATAATTAACAACCTTAAAATGGAACAACATGTACCTATACCTCAGTATTCTGTGCCTATACTTGGTGTCATTTCGTCCTTGTCTGTCACTCCTAAGAGTGGTTAAACAAGTGTAGTGATTATTTTTGCTCTTATCTTATTAAAAAAAAAGAGTAATATGAGTAGGACTAGCCCATCACAATTTGAAATAACGGTCGACTTCATGGAGAGGTAACTATTTTCTACAAAAATGGTTTAAAAGACGTTGCACGTGCTATTATTTAGACGACCAACTCATTCTCATCACTATAGATTCGGCTGGGTAAGTTTAACCTCCGCCTCTCTACGAGCTCCTGTCGCTCCTCATCACGACGGTCGGCTTCTACAGCCTCCGCGGCCAACCTCCATGTAAAATAACGTCTCGTAATCATGTTTTTTTGCAATAGTCGATACTTTTTACAAGCTCTCACCGATATTTAATTAGCGAGTATCAATACTATGAAAGTTTTCGTATACGTCAAAGTTTACTACCACTAACTTGTCAAAGTAGGGACTCGTACTGCCAAAACGCAAAAAATTGCTCGAAAACATTTTTCGAATTCGTTAACTACGATTCCATCTAGCCCGCACTGCCGATTTTAGTTCCTTCACGTTTCCGCTAGGGGCGTTGCAGGTAAATGTATGGAAGGAAACGAAACTTCATATCGTTTACGAAAACTATCAAAACTCGTACTAGGGGTACGGATCGTCATAAATCTACACTTGCAACCGTATAACAAATACGGCATATACAAAAAAAGGAAGTGACAACCGTGTCATACATTTAACTGCATGAAAATACACAATTATAAATCCTTGAATATGATTATGGAACCTTGGGGTGATAAAATACTTAAAATACAGTAGTTATCATCGTCTAAAGCGCTAACTTATTGCATACTTTAAATAAATTACTTTAAAGACTGTTTTTTGATTGGCAAATGGTAGACAAACCAATAACCGACCGATCACACCCATAATATTTATTTGTGTAATTAAGATATTTGCATTTATAGAGATAATATAAATTAACACAGTTTTCTCTTAATCCGTGTGCTAATTTGCATTTTTAGTATGAATATTTTAATTATTATTTTCTTGTCATTTGACAAGTTGTGTCTCGGCATTTCCATGGTGTCATTTAGGCACAAAATAAATCATTGTTGAATTTATAATTTGTTTACTTCATTTACTGCAGGAGTCAAGTATTTGCAATAAGATTAATGAGTTTCTCGCATGCAATCGCTTTTATAGCTTTATTTAGAGTAGCTACTTATAGCCCATTATAATATTGTAACAAGTTTACGTTTTATCAAAAAAAAACCGGCTTCAATGTATCTTCGAAGTCCAAGGTCAAATATCGATGAAATTTATATGGGACCACTTCGTAGCTATACTGAACCCAACGCAAAACGAATTTTCCAAATCGGTTCATGAATGACGGATCTCTGAAGTAACAAACATAAAAAAATATTAAAAAAATACAATCGAATCAGAACCTTCTTCTTTTTGAAGTCCGTTAAAAATAGTATCGCAACATAGTGTGCAGATATTGTGCAACGCAGTGCTACGCAGTGTCCCGCATGTTATTAATTCGGTACTCCGTTCAAACGTCTCTTTGACCTAATCTCTCGATACAGATAGGTAGGTAGGTACTATTTATAAACCGATGTTCTTCCAAATTACTTTACTTTTGCCCAAAGGTTATCTAACGGTTGTCTGGAAGAAGTCGTTTAGAGCGAGATGACCGCATATTGTTACGGTGTTTACTGTGTAATGTAAAAAGCTTTTTTTATTATGTATTTTAAACGACTTCAAACAAAGGATGAGGTTCTTAGTTCGATTGTTTTTTTTTTAATGTTAGGTAGGTACCTCAGAACTCCGTCATTTATAAACCAATTTGTTTTTTTTTTGCGTTGGGTTCAGTAAAGCTACAATGTGGACTGTGGTCCCATATAAATTCGACATCGCTATTCGACCTTGGACTTCGAAGATACATCACAATTGAAGACTGCTTTTTAGTTATAAAATGAATTATTCGTTTTCACCTATAAAGTGTTTTTTTATGTAACTGGATGAGGAGACGAGCTGGTCGTTTGCCTGATGGTAAGCACTACGCCAACCCATAACAATAACAGCACCGTCCAGAACTTTTTGCAAAATCCTGCGCGGCGCTGCACTGCGCTCGTCACCATGAGACAATTAGGTAGCGGTCGAGTCTCATAATGCCCAGTAACTTCGCTGGCTACAATGCCCTTCAACTGGAACACAGTAATGCTTGCGCACTACTGCTTGGCGGCTGAATGACTGGCAAAGTGGTGGTACCCACCCAGACGGCCTCTCGCATACGAGAAGCCTACCACCAGTAATACTGCTAAAGCTACGTTGGACACATAAGATGTGTCATTTCATTATGAACGGTATAGTGTGTAGTTAAATTTAATGATCTCTAAGATACACACATACGCACGCACACACGACACGTGGCTTAACAACGCAAAATTCAATACGTACGACTCATCCTAAAGGTACGAGTTCGTAGCCGACAGCAGACAGCAGCAGTAGACGACGACGTGTTGCTGCGACACTACTAGTTTTTATGTATTTCTATGAAGTACCTTCCGCAGCTAGCGACATGTCGCACCATCGCACACGACGTGTCGCCCGACCGCAGATCAGTAGTGCCACCGACAAGGGAAATCTGCCGGACTGTTATCTTCTTTTATGGAATTAAGTGATGAGACGAGCTGGTCGTTCGCCTGATGTTAAGCGCCACGCCTGCCCATAACAATTGCAATGCCATTCTCATCACCCCGAGACATCCGATATTACGACACGATTAGATTACGTCTCATATGCCCAGTAATTTCGCTAGCTGTTAACTGGAATACGGCACTGTCTGCCGTCTGCTGCAGCCACCTGTAGTTTGGGTTCAGAATCATGACTGCAGCGACATGACGCTGCGACGTGTTGCAGCGACACGTCGTCTGCTGCTGCTGTCTATAGTCGGCTACGAACTCGTACCTTAAAGTGTATGTTATAGGCACCTGTATATATTTAACCTGGCCGTCGTCGTATGTATAAATTTAAATACTCCGACAATATTTTATAGCTTATTTTAGGTACGTTTTACGACCTGAGACGGGACCGGTGGATGTCTGTCTAGATTTTATGGAAGCTAGGTTATTCGAGGATATTCGAGACTTTTCTACAGGGCTGCCGTGTTGTCGTGATGCTTGCCGACCGGGAGATTGCGTTCAAACACCTTGCTTTTAATATTTTTTTTATTTCTCAATGGCCTGTCACAATTCTGGAACAAGTAACATAAACTTGCTGACATGCTGTTTAAGTTGGGACATTTCTAAGTGTACCGGGATGTATGACAGCCCTATCGTAAAAACATTTAACAATATTCGTTGACAAGTTTATTAAGTTTTACTGCCAATGCCAGTATGCGAAAATGTAGATTTTGACGGGTACTCGTAATTAAGTGGGTTCGATTCAAGTGTATTCAACAAATTTCAAGTGTATTACAATTTGTATACCTATTATATAGTTTTTTGACTTCGCACAGTTTGTACGTTGTGCCAGTGCCAATTTCAATTAATATGCTTTAAGTACGAGTATGTCTTCCTATCTCTTAACGCTTCAGTTAAGCTGTGAAACTTAACTTAAAGCTTCTAGTGGACTTTTTTGTGAAAATGATATCAAAAGCAATGTTAGGTACACATTTTATTTTCTTTAGATTCAGATTCTTTATTGCTTCCATAGGTGTGCCAGCGTGGTGGATTATGGCCTATTCTCTCTCTATGAGAGAAGGCCCGTGTCCCAGTAGTGGGAACGTGATGGGCTGATGATGATGATGATGAAACATAAAAAAAAAATACAATCGAACAGAGAACCTCCTCCTTTTTGAAGTCGGTTAACAAAGGACGACGAACGTATATAGACCCTGTCGGGCACAGCAAAATTAGAAGAGAGGAGGACGCAGTTATTGACATTTCAAAGTCAATGTTGATTGTTTATACTCGAGCTTTACTAAAATATATCAATATTACCACGACTATATTACTACTACCAAAATTACACATATTATCGCTCGAAGTAACACTTGTTTTGGAAAATAAATCAAAATCGAAATAGTCTATCACTTTTCACTTGTAAAATAGAGCCCGCATACTCTATCATACCAACCCGCACTGGGCTAGCGTGGTGGATTATGGCCTATACGCTCTCTACGAGGGAAGGCCCGAGACCCAGCAGTGGTAACGTAATAGGCTGATGATGATGATACTCTATCATGTACTTCGTGCAATTTGTAAATATACTGAAAAAAATAATTGTAAAAGTGTTAGTCAAAGTTTGAGTTAGACAAACGAGGTTAACCATAAAAGAGGATCACCAAAAACCATAAAAATGAAGAGCTTAATAAAATCGGGCAGTAATATATTACACTTATTCACACTTTTGACAGCTGTATTTTTACATCAATGACAGGTAATTTAGCTGTTTTACAAGGAAAATATTTGAACTATAAAAAAAATACAACAGATTACCAGATTTCGCAGTTCACCGACCCGTGCCAAAACACGCATTACAAAAAATTCCAGCACGCGCCCAGTAAGCAGTAAACGCGCTGTAAAATAGTGTAAATCAATACGGGTTAGTAGACGGTTGCGATATAAAGGAGCGCTGCGCAGCGCTGCATCTGCTAGCCAATGTCAACTGTGACGTTTACGCGCCAAAAGTTTTACGATCCGCAGACGACGGCGCGTCAATCGAACAGTGCCGCAACGATGTTTACTTTTCAATGTATCGACGTTTTGTAACAATGAAAAATATTTACGCATCGCAGGAGAAAATGATAAACCTTTCTGATTTATTTATTTATTTATTCGGTTTTGGGAAGATTATCAACTATTTAAATCTATGTAGGCACTTAATTAAATATTACAAACATATTGGTATTTACCAGAAGGTTTAAGTTTTGCCAAAAATGTGATAATAAAATTACCTATTATTATTACCTGTTGTAGGCTCAATCTATTCCTTTTCGCAACAGCTGACAGCAGCATCAAGCATGACGTGCTAATGAAATACAACAGAAATCTAAATAAAAAGGTACTTATTTAGATATCTGTGTAAAATACTAATAAATACTAAATACAAAACATTTAATTAATCATAGAAAAACTAATCAATCAAATGCAATTTCCTGTTTCAACACTATCTTATCAAAACCATGTTACTACAGCATAAAACATCCCTTCTAGACATTAAGCAAGCTATTTGTAAATTAACAACGTATTACTGCAACAATGATGCCTGACACTTGATATCTCATTCTGCCTTCTGATTCGTACCGCTTACAAATTACCAAGTTAAATGCGTATTTATGCTAAAATGATCATAAAATGGGGAAATAATGGCAGTAAATTGTATTGGATTTGTGTTTTTGAAGACAGGTATTCCTTTGGAGGTGACGCGTATAATACCATAGTGACAAGTTCTTTCTTGGCACACGGCAAGAGTCAGGTCGATTTCGGAGGAACAGACAGAAAGGCGTTCGATATGAATCTATTTACACTTCTGATTGAGTGGTCTGTAATATAACTCTAATAAATATAATTAATTTTAAGATTACAACTACGATCTAACTTATACATTACCTATTCTAGAACAAGAACACATTCCAAATTTAAGTAGGTATTAAAAAAGAACTACAATAATTGCTACTTTTATTGTACACAGTTATGAAATACACCATCAGGACTATTAAGCCTTAGTTGCACAATATTAATTGAGGATTAATTGACCCATTACAAAGATATCTATGTAACTAATTTATCGCTTCGTTTCTTTTACATTGTAATTAATTCATTGACTGCTAAGTTTTATCGATAAAATATTCAAATATGGCACATCACTCAAGGGTTCATTTTACGAGCGTCTCGTCCCGGTGTTCCATTTTAAAATGGGTCTGCGCTTGTGGTAGGTCATTGGATAAATAATTATTACCGGCTCGAATTGACACTTCTTACTCTTAAACACTCCGATTTAATAGCTTTTAAATGTTGTTTAAACCATTTTGTAACATTTTTATGCTAAACTTATTCATGTTGAGTACCTATTCATGCACTTTGCAAAGTAATCAAATTAAAAAAAAAATAAGAATTTGTTTTGAATTTTCCCGCCGACGCTAAGACGTATAATTTACGAGTGGCCAGTAATAAAAGTTTTTGTTGCGAAAAGCGTCGGGGCTATAAAAGTCTTGCTTCTCTTTCTAGCAGGGGTTTATGGGCAGGAAAATGTGAGATAGCTGTATATCGCACCGGTAGTTTTATTGCCGGCAAGTGATGTGAACGTATGAGCTGGTAGCTAGGAAGCTTTACTAGGCATTCGCAGGCGATACACCATGGTTTTTAATTCAGAAAAACAGCCTTTATCTAAATTCTACAATAGAATAATGAATAATAGTAAATTCTGAAGACAGCGTGAGTCAATAATAAACATGTCCAAACTATAGTAAAGTATCTATCTACTTTTTAGCGCGTATGAAACAAGACAAAATTTACAATCAAACATATTTACCTACTAAATATATTATATACCTTATTTTTTATACAGATTATGAAACTCATTAACATATTTATTATTATTATATATATATTAAAAATTAAAACAGCGTAGGGATTATTTATATTTGCTATCTACCCCATGAATATTATATTATTCTAACAACAACCTACATAATATTCAGCAGAATTATACTGCATATTTTCATTGCGTTTCAGTTTTGAGATGAATTTCCGCAACGGCACGCCTGATTCCATTAGTTTCTTTACAAACATATTTTAATAATATTTAATTTTTCTTAATTAATCGATAACACTTAGATAAAGTATCGATTAATTTCACCACTACACAATAAATGGCATTAACGCGTAACATGAAGAAAAGTAAACATGTAGAACTAAGACGAAAAAGTTAATTTCAAATAAAAACAGTAGGTATTTAAACATCTACCGTATTTATTTATTCTTTTAGGAAAACTACAGCTAAACTTGAGAAAGTTTAAAAGTTTCCACAACATCTTATAATTGCTGATAAACAAATAAATCGTGAAACAGAGAATTATTTTTTAATTTAGTTCCACGCAGAACACAACATATGCCTTTGCCAATACGTTTGCTTTTTTAATTGACTTTTTAATACACTTTTGAGACGTGAAATGAGATGGACTTTTTGGCGGGAAGTGAAAAGTGATACAGTTCGATTTTGTTTTATTTTCCAAACAAGTGTTATTTCGAGTGATCATGTGTAATATCGGTGGAATATTAACCATTATGTGTTCGTAAACGTGCACGAGTGTAGGCAAATGAAACAAAATAGTGAAAACATTGCTTTTTATGTTCTCCCAAAAAGTCCATGGAAAGCTTGAATAAAGTTCAACCACTTTATTGAAGCACTAGGAGAGGGTCCGGCTTGTTGCTGTTGACCCTCATTCTCAACAAAAGTATAATAAATGGAATATTAAACTATCAAATAAAAACTACGTAAGACATGGCGGTATGGTCCTAAAGACTTTAGCTTGTGCAAACGGACGAACTTAAAAAAATAAATTATTTTTCAAAAAAAACTAAACCGACTTCAAAACCACAAATAGCACTCAAAAGTGAAAAATAAATTAATATAATTATCATAAGCGCTACCCACTCATATATTTGAAGTCGGTGCCAGCCAAGTGTAATAGGTAGCAGATAAATACTATGTATATAGTAAGTACTACTTGTAGGTAGTATCTATCTACTACCTTTTTTTTGAAGTCGGTTAAAAAGTAAAATGATATGGATGATGATTTTATTTTTGAATGTGCACGAGTGTAGGAAAATGAAATCCCCAGGATGGTAAGCGCCACGCCCGCCCATAACAATTACTGTGCCCTTTTAATACCATAAAAAGCACTTGGTAGCACTGCATTGTGCTCATCACCCCGAGACATCAGACAAAGACATATTATATGCGGCAGAATATCTGGCAAAGAGGTGGTATCTACCCAGATGGCCTCCCGCATACGAGAAACCTCCCACGAGTATTGCATTCTATTATAAGGTGTATGTAAATGTTCACTACTCAACGAAGCACAGGGTAATATAGGATCTGGCTTATAATAATAATAATAATGATTATTGCCGTCGGTCTGCGACTGGGTGCGGCAATTGTGGAGCGCCATCGGTGTCCATGTGGCAGCGACGTCGACAGGGACGGACTTCATGGACTGTATTGCCAGAAAAGTGCTGGCAGATTCTCCCGCCACGGCTCCATAAACGACATCATCAAACGGACACTTGCCACCATCAACATCCCTTCGGTGCTAGAACCGGTGGGGGTCGTTCGCGATGATGGTAAGCGTCCGGACGGCATGACGCTGATCCCTTGGGAGCGTGGTAGAGCCCTCGTATGGGACGCAACTTGCGTCGATACGTTGGCTCCTTCTCACCTCAGTGGATCAGTGTCAAAGGCCGGAGCCGCGGCGGAGGCTGCCGAAGACGCCAAGCGGCGGAAATATGCTTCACTCTGCAGTGATAACATTTTCGCGCCGCTTGGTGTCGAAATTTTTAGTTTTTTGTTTTTTTGTTTAGTATTTTTTTAATTTCTTTTTTTTTTGTGACAATTGTAAATTTCTTCAATAAATACTGAACGGATTTTAATGTAGTTTAGGTAGTTTAAGTCCTTGAGAAGTATAATACTTTTTAATAATAATAAATTAATTTATTTCAGGCAATAATACAGTTGACAAGCTAAGTTAGTTAGTTAGTTATAGCTGATGGCCATGCATTCTAGAAGCATGCAATTATAATAGGGGATCGGACAACTTTTCAGGAAGTGCTTAAATTAACCATAATGAATATATACATACATATCCGAAATTACTTAAAATTATGTTTAAATGTTACGTTTCAAATATTGCTGCGCAAAATGTCACCTCAGTACGTGTGACGTCATATATGAAGGCAAACGAAACGACAAGCTCTACGAAAGCAAACTTGCATGTGATTTATACGTTTTTGTGAAGTTTAAGGACTTTTGGATCATCATGGAATGAAAAACATATCGTTTTGATTTAGATAAAAAGCAAGAATATAAAATAAATACAAGCTCGCACACGGTATTTACTTTCAAATGACGTCATGCACTGTGTTGGTGTTTCGTTTGAGATAAAGAACAGATAAATATGTCAGAGTTATTACATTTTGTTTATTGATTTAAAAATATAAATCGGAAGTAGGAGAGACTGTGCAAGCGAAACTTTAGTTGCTGTTGGCAAGAAATTGCGAAGTCTTTCAGTGACCCAGCAGAAGCAAACGTCTTACGACAAATGGCCTCCAATTGAGGGCCCCACGTTAGGCACCGATCAAAGATAACTCCGAGATTCTTGACAGCTTCACTGTACGGAATTTTTATTTTATCAAAAATAACTTGCAGAAGCGTGTCCCAGTCAATTTTGCAGATTGTTCGTGAACTGCCGATTATTATCGTCTGTGTTTTAAGCGGGTTAACTTTTAGGCCGTACGCCTTACCAGGCCTAGCGCATCCCGCACTGTAGGTAGGTACGAAGCTACAAGTACATAGCCGGACACCGACGGCGGGTCGCGCGTCGTTAGACGTGCCGCGTCAGAAGAGATAAGAACTATGCGATAGAAAGAGAGGCGCTCTGTAGGTTAATATGACTGGTAGGTATGCAGCATAGCAAGAGTCGCTATTTGTTTAAATTACTTTGCGGAGTGATGCTTCTGTCCCTTAGTATTTTGTGGCCTTACTCCACTCAGAAATACTCAACAGATCTGCATTGATTGTGCTGATGGCTTCAGTAAGATGAGTAATAGGAGCTTGACAATAAATTTGGAGATCATCTGCATAAAGGTGGTAGGAAGAAGTAAGACGACGGGGTATTGAATAAACATATCACATAAACAGATCAGTTTGTTGAACAGGAACAGTTAGACGAATGTAATTTTGACGCAATATAAATAAACATGGCCGCAATGTTGCGTATTACTCCTTTTCTAACCATAAATTAATACTATGATTTAGTATTCTTTGCTATGATAATTTAATCATTCTCCTTTCCGTAGTGGTATCAATAGTTCTGACAGTAAGATATTTATGTAAATAATAATAATCTCACGATTACACTATTATTATAAATGCGGAAGTTTGTATGTAAGTGTGTTTGTTATTTCATCACGATACAGCTCAGCAGATTTGCTCAGAATATACAGCTGAAAACCCTGCCAAAATTATATAAAATACTAGCTGACCCGGCAAACGTTGTTTTGCCATATAAATTAAAAAAAAATGTTAAGGGTGAACAACCCTTATCACTTAGGGGTATGAAAAATAGATAGTAGCCGATTCTCAGACCTACTGAATAGGCATATAAAATTTGGTAAAAATCAGTAAAGCCGTTTCGGAGGAGTAAGGTAACTAACATTGTGACACGAGAATTTTATATATATGATGTTTTAGGTTTTATTTAAATGAAAATAGTACCAATTAAAGCTCCCTGTTAAAAATGTATCGCAAAGACACAGACAACTTTGTTGAAACCCGACCTACATAAAAAATACTTAAATAAAAAATCCCTGCATGAGAATAACGGCCATGTCACGCAAGGATGTCAAAAACATGTATATTTTTGACTTATCTTAACACTGCCTCAAGTTCACCTTAAATCCAGGTGAACTTGAGGCCTGAGAGATTTATAAAATGTCCATATAGCCACTATATATTATGCCTTTTAGAGATCGTCGGCTAGCAAACAACACCGTGCAAGTACTATTCCGCTACTTTACAGGAAACAACTGCATCCAATGGCATTTGAAAGTCATATTTGCCAAATTACGAATTAAGTCTCATATGCCTAGTTATTTCGCTCATCATTACTCCATCTTTCTGTGCTCTCTAAATTTTTCAAGGCGAAGTATGACCTTAAAAAGTTAAAGGACGAATGGAATCAGGGGCTGGTCTCGACTCGCCGAACGCTAGATCGTATGACTTTTTAAGGTTATATTTCAGGTGTAGCTCTAAAATCTTCTTTCATAAGTTAGACATATTATTTCAAATATGATTTACCTAAGCGCATATAAACCACTACGCTATTACGATACAGACAGAAGTTTCCTAAGAAATTCAAAGCAGTAATTCTAACTCAGAACTAAAGGAAAACGCAATATAAACTGAATGCTATTTGTATTATTTTAGTGACACTAAAATCGCACGAAGTGGCCTTTAGACACCTATTCTATTGTTGACACACGAAGATTTAACTAGCTATTATTCTTTATAACTTCAGTTGTCGGAATTGATGGTATTGTTGCTGTTACAGGCAAGTCTTAGAATGGTTTAGAGATGAGTAAATCATTTCAGAAGCGGTAGCCGCTTCTTCGCTGGCTGTAAATTTTCAAAGGCAGTTTTAGATTCTCTTGACGCCTGAGAGATTTGTTGCTTTAGGGTATGTAATAATATAGTATACTAATGTGTGTATGTGTTAATTCAAGGTAAAAGCTATCCCAATTCCGAATTTCACTCAAATCCGTTAAGCCTTTGCGGCGTGAAGAGGGAACAAACACACTAACAAACATAACATAAAATAAAATTTGCATTTATAATATTTGACCATATGACTATCTTGTAGTTTAAAAACAGTAGTAAGTGCAAGCAGTAGTTCGCAAGCGTTACTGTGTTCCAGTTTGAGAGGCATTGTAGCCAGCGAAATTACTGTGCAAGAGATTGTCTCGGCACAGAGCACCTCGGGGTGACAAGCGCAATTCAGTGCTACTATGATAAATCCCTTATTAAACTTTTAATAAAATGTTTTGGGTAGCACTGTAATAATTATAGCCTCCTGCGCGCACTAAGCGCTTCGCTTCCACTTTCATTATGCGCACTGCTAACGAGTGGAACTCCCTGCCGGAGTCGATCTTTTCCGATACTTATAATCTAGGAATCTTCAAATCTCGAGTGATCAGGTGAGATAGTGGCCAATAATGTATAAAAAAAGTCAAACGCGGCGCTTACCCTCAGGCAAACTCATATTAGGTATAGCAACAAGAAACTTAAAGACCATGTGAGGTTTAAAACTATCATGGTCACTAACGTCAAAATTAAGTTTAGATACGGGATATTTACCATGTTTTTGATTAGTTTTGAGAATTCGATATTCAATTCTTCGTGATCATTTCGCAACAGCGGCGCCGAAATATCGAGTTCTCAAAAAAAAACCACGGTAAATATTCCATTTTTAAATTTAATTCTTAATGACCACGTTTGGTGTATAGTCTTCTTCGCGTGTGTGGTCAACCTATGTGGGCACACAGGAGTGCAAGCGTAGCAATATACCTACTGACAATAGTTTTCTATCAACGATAGAATTTTCAGAATCGGATCAGTAGTTTCAGAGATCCTACAAACATACATATAGCGTTACCTTTTTATAATACTTATTAGTAATGACTTCACAGCCCGGTTTCACCCGTAGGTATAGACATTTTTTTCGGGACAAATATGAGGATATACAAAAATGAATGTCCATTATTCAGTAGTTTTTACGTTATTGCGTAACAAACACCCAAACATAAATCCTCACAAACTTTTGTATTTTTAATACTAATAGG
The DNA here is from genome assembly GCA_951640565.1 of Petrophora chlorosata. Classification (NCBI taxonomy): domain Eukaryota; kingdom Metazoa; phylum Arthropoda; class Insecta; order Lepidoptera; family Geometridae; genus Petrophora; species Petrophora chlorosata. Next base: position 5,308,781 of record OX621207.1, read on the forward strand.
ATCTAGTAGATCATAGTACAATCAACTTCACTCCCAGCCCCTACGCACGACTACGCACCCGGCTTGCTCAAACTATAATAAAGTAATTTAGTATGAATTTAGTCCTAACTAAAGCCCTTAGTGTAGACAGAATGTAAAGTCCGCTTGTTGTTAGGCAATTAGTTTATTGTTACAAATGAGCGGCCTGTGGCTTAGGGTTGCCACCTTTTGGAAGATCTACGTTTAATTTTACGAATGTATCACTGAGACACGTTTTAGTCGGACTCCACCATACAAATGACAAAGAATACATACAAAGGAGAATTGGAAGAGATCGATTTGATAAGACCGCCCGTTGTGACACCAGTAATAAAATATATCTATCTAATCTGTGCAAATTTTTATGCTTTTCTAACACGTGTTTAACAAATTGCTTGCAAACTTTCTTGAGGCGCCATCTAGTTGTGATGAGGGGAAATTCGTTTAACTTTTTCGTTTTTTTTTTTCTAGCCGCGAAACAAATACGCGCGCTTACTACGAGTATACTTATCTAGGAGAGTATATGTTACGGTCTACGATATTTTATGTGGCGGTATATTTTAGAAGTTTCTTAAATCTGTGCAGTAACAAGTCGTTCGATTGCTTCGTTACGACTGGATCTGAAATACAAACAATCAGACTCACATTCGCATTTATACTAGTATGTAGGTTCTATCTAATGGACTCGTCTGCGTAAAATCAGTGTGGCAACCCTAATATCAACCGACATTTGATTTCCCTCAATTACCTATGTGTGCGTCGGAATTGAAGGGTTACCAGTTACCTTAAGTTATTAATGGGTCCTAACTTATAATTTATTCGACGTAACATCAGGTATCAATCACTTATACTTAGACATGAAATGACTTCTGTGTTAGTTTTACGGATGGGCGATGTTTTGCGAATAGGGTTACTTCCATTTTAAAGCTATTGAACCATTCTGTTGTTAAACATTTAGACACAAAATAAACATACAAATATTTTTTTGAAACGGGTTTCTGGCATGTATTGGCTGCTTAGCTGTTAGTCCATGGAACTTTAAGTGACGCAATGGAATTTTGGGGGAAAATGAACAGCCCCCTTATCCATATGTCCCTCAAGCGCCAATCGTATATAGGTACGGGGGATAGTCCATTCTGATATGTAAGACACACTATAATATTATAAATATGCGAGTTTGTATGTTAGTGTGTGGAAAAATCCTAGGCCTTAGAATCGCGTGAGCAAGGTAGGTTAAATAAAACACCGTCTGATTTGAATGGTCAATGAGTGACCGAGCGTGTGTATTTTAAAATTGGCGGCGAAATATGATGAAGATACATTGTTGCAAAGCGTTTGCGTGTTTTAGGGGTTCCTAACGCCATCTAGTTTTGTTTTAGGAACTAAATTTATACAAGACAGAAAATGTGCAATGATAAAGTATGCTGAATAACTACATTGTTTTTATAGATTATTCTTTTATTAGATTTTACATTAAACATTCCGCCCACCAAGAACGTCATTGAACGTTCTTCACCGCCCACCGTGAGGTCAAGGGGGTGTTGATCAAGAATAACTTAAGACTTCATTTTAGAGAAACAACTAACATTTTACAACAAAAAACAAATTGAATTAACTTCTAGCTTATGATTATTACAACAAAAATAAGAACAGCGACAGAAACAATATAGTTACTGAATTTCTGAAACTCAGTGGGTCACTGGCAAAACACAGAGTTTTGAGGTTGGTCTCTTGATGAGAGATCCCTTGCATTTTAATGTCACTACTCTCGTAATGTTGTCCAAACCAGGGTGCTTGCTCACTACTTTACCTAACAGCCATCGAGCTGGAGGGAGATTGTCTTCCTTGACGAGAACAATGTCACCAATATTCGGTTCTGGAGTTAACTTCGACCATTTGTATCTCTGCAAACAGTGTACCAAGTACTCATTTGACCACCTTCGCCAAAAGTGCTGAACCATTCGTTGTGTTAGTTGCCACCGCTTCAAAGAAGTTATGTTACTCTGTTCATAGTTAGGCTCGGGGATGGCCATAAGTGGCTCTCCAATTAAGAAATGTCCTGGAGTGAGTGGCAACGGTTCTGTATGACTCTCAGGTAGCACAGACAAAGGTCTGGAGTTGAGGCAGGCCTCAACTTGAGACAAGACGGTCGTCATCTCCTCGAAAGTAAGACTAGAATCCTGTATGGTACGTTTCAGATGAAATTTGGTGGATTTCACCCCAGCTTCCCACAATCCACCGTGATTAGGTGCGTGAGGGGGAATGAAATGCCAAGTAACGCTATTGGAGCTTAGCCACTCACGGATGTCAACAGCAACAGATGATTTTTCTGGATCAACAATTTGTTGGAGCTCTTTAGACGCACCTACGAAATTAGTTCCGTTATCGCTCCAGACATCGCTAACATGACCTCTTCGGGCTACAAAACGCTTAAAACATGCTATAAAACCATCAGCAGTAAGGTCACTCACTGCTTCCAGATGTATGGCCTTCGTGACCATACAGACAAAAAGACTGATATAGCCTTTATAGCAGTGATGAAAACCGTGTCCATATAAGCTCATCATCTATCACGTCAGTTGTCAAATGAACCTTGACTTTCCTCTGTTCTAGATCAGTCGAGATTGACCTTGGTCTTTTGTAATCAATCGTTTGCTCCTTTAGCCATGAAGGACCCTGCAGCCACATAGTACACTGAGCAAGTTCCATAGGCGTGCTTCCTCTGGACGCTATGTCTGCAGGATTCTCGGCGGATTGGACATGTGCCCATTGAGTGTTGTCCAGCCTTGACAAGATATCGGAAGTCCTGTTACCGATGAAAGTTGTCCAACGGCTTGGGTGGCTACTGAGCCAGGCCAACACAACTGTTGAGTCAGTCCATCCGTGTATGTTTGTGCTAGCAACACCTAACACTTTAGCTACTTCGGTGATCAGTTTGGCTAGTAAGACTGCTCCCATTAATTCAAGTCGAGGTATGGATACCTGCATGGTTGGAGCAACCTTTGTTTTCGCCGCGATAAGATGAACATGAATGTTGCTTGCCGCATCAACCGTCCTGAGATAAACTGCGGACGCGTATGCGGAGATCGAGGCGTCGCAAAAACCGTGAAGCTCCTTGAAAGTGTCATCACTCTTAGCTTCTACCCATCTTGGGACAGAAACTTCGCGAACATTCACCAGTTCTGACCGGTAAGTAAGCCATTCTTTTAGCAAATCGTCGGGTATTTCTTTTTCCCAGTCTATTCCAGCCAGCCACAACTTCTGGATCATCACCTTAGCCACGATGACACAAGGCGCGACCCATCCTAATGGGTCATATAGACGTGAAATGTCCGAGATTACCTTTCTTTTGGTAATGGGTTCATGCTGTATAGGAAGTTGGACCGAATATTGAAAAGAATCAGATTCTTTGTCCCAGTAGAGTCCTAATACCTTTAAGACCTCGTCCATTTTTATGTCAACCTTTTTATCATGATTTTCTCGTCTGTCCATCACTATCCCAGCCAAATCCTTATTGTTCGTTACCCACTTCTGCAATTCAAATCCGCCTCTACCTAGTAACTCCTTCATCTCCCGATAAATCTTAATTCCTTCATCCACTGTCTCGCATCCCGTTAACAAGTCATCTACATAGAAATCTGTTTTAATCCTTTTTGATGTTTCAGGAAAGTCATCGCCTTCATCGGTTGCCAGCTGCTGCAGTGTCTTCACAGCCAGGTAAGGAGCGGACGCCGTGCCGAACGTGACTCTGACTAATCTAAACTCTTCTGTTTCAGATTCTGGATCGTCTCTCCAAACAAGTCGCTGGAAGTCTGCATCCTGCTTACTGACAATGACCTGGCGGTACATTTTCACAATATCTGCGCACAAGCAGATGGGATGAGTGCGCCATCTCATTATGATGTGACGCAAGTCTTGCTGGAGCGTGGTGCCGACCATCAATGACCTATTGAGTGATACTCCATCCTGTCCGCACACACATGACGCATCGAAAACTACTCTGACCTTGGAAGTCAATTTGTCTTGACGTATAACGGCGTGATGTGGCAAATAAACACTTTCCGATCGCTTTTCATCCTTGCCAGTTATGCGTTCCATGTGTCCAAGGTCCAAGTATTCGTGCATCACTTCGGAGTAACTTGCCTTGATTTCAGGATTCTTCTTGAAACGCTGTTCAAGAAGATGAAATCTCTTAAGAGCAATGTCTCTTGAGTTCCCATATTTACATGGAGGGTCGTCCTCACGGAACGGAAGACGCACTACGTACCGTCCGGTTGGATCTCTTCGTGTAGTTTTGCTGTAAAATTCTTCACACAGTTGCTCTTCATGTGTGAGAATTTTGGGTTGAAAGGATTCTGATTCAATTTGCCAAAATTTTATGAGCATCTCGTTGTCATCTACGTGAGCATGCAAACATGTGATCACGTTATGATGGCAATGGGAAGAGAGGACTTGATCATCATCAGTCTGATGTGTGGGACCGGACAAGATCCATCCTAAGGCGGTACATTGTGCAGTGAGCACGCCATTAGGACCCTTGATTAATCCGTCTCTCATAATTTGACCATACACGTCGGCACCAAGCAAAATATCAATTTTGTTTGGCGTGTTGAATTGTGGATCAGCTAAACTGATCGCTGCCAATTCTGGCCAATCAATGTTCACTACCTTCTCAGACGGAAGTAGACTGGTTATGGCACCTAGGACGTGCGCACGTACTTCTATCTGGAAATTAGGATCGTGATTTGATTGCACCTTCATCGTAACGACGTGCCTTGATGACAAAGTTCCTTTGTCACCACCCAACCCAGATATGATACTTCTGGTGGGTGTTTTGCGAAGACCGAGTAGCTGCACGGTCGATTCGGTGACAAATGACGCCTGCGACCCCTGATCAAGAAGGGCTCTGAGCAGGCGTACATTACCGTTTCTTGCCGAGGATTTGACAATGGCGGTGGCTAACAGGACCTGATTAGGTGCTGTTTCCTTCGAAAAATGTGCTGTGACATTTGAAGGTGATGGTTCAGACGATGTTTCCACTACCACTTCCGGTTTAGGTAAACTGGAAGTGCGCGACTCTATCATTGGCTTAGGATGTAGCAATGAATGATGTTTGTGTTTGCAGATACGACATTTGGTGGAAGAACTACAGGCATTTACTGAATGGTTTCGACCGAGACAATTAAAGCATAGACCTTTGGTTTGCACAAAATTGTGTCGAGCATTGTAATCTAATTTAGAAAAATCTTTACAGTTTGAAATTTTGTGACCAGTTTGTTGACAATACGGGCATGGAATTGTGGCAGTAACATTATTGGTTGACATTGCGTGCATTACCTTTGGCTTTTGGGTTGAAGAATTTGGGGTTGACCTTGGAGTGGGGCTCAAAAATTCAAGAGACCGAAATCTAGATTCTAAAAACTCTCGCATTTGAACTAAAGTGGGTAACTCATCAATGACACTAATCTTAGCTTCCCATTGCTTTCGTGTTTCAGAATCTAGTTTCGCGCAGATAAGATAAATCATAATCATATCCCATGACTCTACGTTGATTCCCAAGTTCTTCAATCCATTCAGAGTATCATTCGTCACATCTAGAAGATTTTTTATGGCGTTCGATGATTCTACTCTGATGCTAGATTGATCCATAAAACGCCTCAGCAGACAATTAGCCAGGTGTTTCTTATTGTTAAATCTATTATTAAGCAGTAACCATGACTCCTGGTAATTAGCCGCTGTGATAGGAACATGCCTTAATAGCTGTTCCGCTTCACCACTAAGGTGGCCCTTTAGATAGTGCATTTTCTGCACATTATCTATTGAGGCATTTTTATGTATCAATGATTCATAAATATCTCGAAACGTTTGCCATTCCGAATATAATCCAGAAAATGTTGGAATCGAAATCTTGGGAAGTTTGACATTAGACTCACTTTTGGAAGTTGGTGCATGTTGAATGCTTGAAGAGTTTGAAGAAAGCTTAATTATTGACAAAGCTTCCTTGAGGTCGGATTTATAATCTACATATAGTTCTTCGATATCATTAAACCAGTCCTCCTTAAAATATTTATGCTGCAAAATGACATCAGACTCTTCAAGTTGCAATTTATTATTATTTTCAACCACAACTTTCCACTGTTCTTCTAAAGCCTCTAGTCTGGTCAGTAAATACGATTCTTTAGCTAGCCGCTCTTTAGAAGACTTCTTATAGTTTGCATAAGCTTTTTCTATTCTAGCTTGATGGTTGACTTGACTTTTAATTAAAGTTGAAGATGCCATGGTTGAACCTTAATCAATTTAATTTAACTAAACCAAACTTCCAAACGCACTATAACCCAAGAGAAATAAACTCCAAGTTATTAAAAACAAGCGGACGTGAATTACCTATCAGTAATTCACGTCACCGTAACAATTCGTAAACTTATTATAAGTTGAAGCTAACACAAAAATATTACAAGTCCCAAAATATTCTTAAAATTTTACAAGTGTTTGAACTTCTACTATGGGACCGAAAACGGGCGTGGATTCCCCGTATGTTCACTTTTTACGAAATTATTCTAAGTTAATATTAAGCACAATCACCAAAATTTTACAAGTCCGTTATTCTATAAATTTGTTAGAGTCCAGTATTCCATTCACGAAAATTTTACAAGTCCCAAAATTGAGAATTTTTTCTAAGTCGATGAAATTTATTCTTGAATTTTTCTAAGTCCATGGAATTTTGAAACCACAGTTTAGAACATATCTTCCCGATTAATGATGATGACACAATTAATTAAAGTGATCACAAAATGTACTCACAATTTGTCCTGGCAAACCTCACTTCACTTCACTCCTCCTGCGGGGCGTAGTATGACGTCAACAACGTCACCAGTCCTCGTACTGACGTCACTCCTTGCTGCAGCTTCTTCCGCTTCCGACTTTTGCTTCCTCGGTTGTCCGCAAGGGGGCGCCACTGGCGCGTCCAAGCAAGCACCAACCAATCGTACCGAACCTCCTTGGTACGTGTACGATGTGCAGTATGAGCACCTTCAACGGCGATCCACCATTGGTTTCTAGTGCTTATACGCAATAAGTCGCGTCGCGCTCTTTACTATCCGATTCGATAAGGACCATGGAAAAATCCTAGGCCTTAGAATCGCGTGAGCAAGGTAGGTTAAATAAAACACCGTCTGATTTGAATGGTCAATGAGTGACCGAGCGTGTGTATTTTAAAATTGGCGGCGAAATATGATGAAGATACATTGTTGCAAAGCGTTTGCGTGTTTTAGGGGTTCCTAACGCCATCTAGTTTTGTTTTAGGAACTAAATTTATACAAGACAGAAAATGTGCAATGATAAAGTATGCTGAATAACTACATTGTTTTTATAGATTATTCTTTTATTAGATTTTACATTAAACAGTGTGTTTGTTACCAGTCACGCCGCAACGGTTAAACCAATTTGGATGAAATTTGGAATGGAGATAGCTTATACGCTGTATTAATACATAGGATATACATTTTATCCCGGAAAAACGAACAGTTCGCGAGGGAGCAACTTGAAACCTAATTTAACGCGGGTGAAACCACGGGGCACAACTAGTTTATTGTAAGCCAAAGCCAACCGGAAAAGCAAACAAACTGATCTTGCAACATCTTATCAAAGAATAGATATTATATTATCAAGGAACTTTGATGAACGATCTAGTTTATGCCAGTTTTAGTTAACTCCCCTACATACTTCATACAGATAAGGTATGCAAATGTAAGGAATGTAACATTTTACATAAGTTTATCTGCTAAACTAGGTCGCGATGGAAATAAGAAGTAGTAATGTCGTTTAGTTTAACACACCCTCATCATCATCATCATCATCATCAGCCCATCAGGTTCCCGCTGCTGGGACACGGGCCTCCTCTCGTCGAGAGAGTATGGACCATAATCCACCACGCTAGCCCAATGCGGGTTGGTGGATGTCACATGTCCTTGAATTTTTGTGATAAATTCTTGGACATACCGGTTTCCTCACGATGTTTTCCTTCACCGTTTTTACAGCTAGTGTAAAATCCGCACATAACTTAAGAAAGTCAGTGGTGCGGGGCCAGCGGGATTCGAACTCAGGTGCGTCGGATCGAAAGTCGCACGTTCACCCACTGAGCCACACTCGCTCACCCTAACACACCCTAAGTAGCGCGACTCAAATGTTTCATTTGAAACGTGAGACGTTTGTTGCTTCGCACACAGAGATAGTTTCGTAGTAGGGTGCCGATCAGGGTTCCGTTGGGCATAGTGGTTTGGGATTGATTGACGTTTTTATTGAAAAATTATTATTATTGAACTTGGATTAGTTTTTGGGTTTCGTTGGAAGGTATTCCCAATGACGCTGGTGCGGAGAATAAACATTATAGGTATGATATTTTTAACCGCCATTTTTATATTATTTTATATACTATAAAATTATATTATTTAAAGTAAATGGTAATATAAGAAACACATATTTTTATCTTTTTCACAGATTTTTATGATAAGACTACTAAAATTGATTTTAAATATTGTAATTTTAATTGTAATCCCGAGTTAAGCAGAAAACGTGGTATTTTGTTGCTAACTTTGTTTAAAAACTGATTGGGTCGGAGTAAAAATCTACTTTGAGCTGATTGGTTGAAAAACATTCAATTAACTAAAAAAATATTAAATTATTGTTAAATATCACTTATGAACTTGACATTGACATTATTTGACATAATCACACGACATGACACATGACCACAGAGTACAGCATTTTTTTATTTATTTTACCGGTTTTATAAATAATCGACATTATACCAGACTCCTTACACTTTCCGAGTTATCAAAATATCTCCGAAACCAGAGAATGAAAAAAAATCTATTTTTTTTTATTCAGTATACGAAAACCTCGAAATTGTTTCGTGACAGTCGCCATTTCTCACCATTTCGGCGCGAGCGGCAAAAATACGAGGTGGCAAAGTTGAAATTCGGAACGAGCACATCAAAATCTATAGAATTACCAATTGTCAAAACTTCCGGAAAACTTTCCAGGTAACCACTATTTGAACCACATGACTGTACTATATATAATACCTTAATAAAAATGAAATGTGTACTTTATTCGAGTAATAAATACTTCGATTTAAACACAAAAGCGAATCTAAGTATCACGTTTTGCCCTTTCGCTTGTTTCTCGCGTTTATTTCTTTAGTGTTTTGCAGCAGCGGCAACACCTTCTGCCAAGTATCTGGTACCACGTAACGCGAAGCGAATAGGGAATATTAACTTACTCTTTTAAAGGTATGAATCAATTCATTAATGAATACTATTAATGAAAAATATGTTTAAGAATTTTACGGCATCATGCGCCAATAAAATAATTAATTGAAAATTTGAACCAATTTAAATCAACATGAACGCCATTTGCTTGTGACGTCAAAATGTGGAAACCTACCTTATTGGATAAGCACTGTACATGTGTGGGTGTGTCAATAATTTACCCATAGGGCGGGCTCTATGTCAAAAATTGACTAATAAGCAGCGAGCCGCGTGACGGAACAATGTGGTTGCACGTACTCAAACGTTTTGCGATTACGTTCCGTTTTTCCAAAAATAAGAAAAAGAAATATTGAAATACAAAATAACTACGCAATTAATAATAATAATTATATCACTACTAAATGTTTACAGGAGTAATCTATCATAAAAAGTAATTTCCAGATTTTTCGATAACACATGCATATTCCCTATTGTTCAAGATTTGTCCGCCATAATCGGCCCGCTGTCGCCTTGTTTCTAGCTTAGATATCGTTTAATTCTACACTGTACAGTTATGCTCAATGCTCACCTGTCGCGGCGCCTTGTTTTGCTACAAGTGCGCGGGCGGCGGAGACGGACGCTGCGTCGTCAGCGGCAGCGGTAGCAGATGCGCAGGGTACTCCGGTGCTAGCACGTAGCGTGGAGAGCAGCACATGGAGTAGGACCCCTTGCGGGCTTGCAGCTCCAGCAGCGAGCAGAGCGACCGCTCGTACAGCCGCCATTGGTGTACCACCCAGTGCGCTGCAACAGAGCACTGCGTCAATATACTATTATGTATGCACTGCGACTTTTTTGATTGTCGTGGTGCGGTGGTTTAGGGTTGCACATCTGGCAGCACCGAATCGTACTTGCCTGTGTTTCTATCCTTTTCTGTCTCTTAGAACCGTAATTTACTAGAGCGAGAAAGAGAGCGGGTGTGCGACCGACTTGTCGATTCCACCGCGTGCGGTCGCACACGGCATTGGATAAAGCGATTCGGTGCGGCCAGATGTAGTTCAATCCTTAGGGAACAAATGACAATCAGTACCATTCTACTAGTCCTACTAATCTTACTGTTGCTACTAGTATTACAATTGCGAAACAGTGAGGATGTATGTGGATGTTTGTTATTCAATCACACGAAAATTACTTAACCGATCTTGATGAAATTTTGTTTGTAGTTACGTTAGGTACTTTAGGAAAATTCGTTCAGTAGATTTTGTGACATATTGTAACAAAATCCTTACAAATTTTCGCATTTATAATATAAGTAAGATAGGATTTCTCAGCGTTATCGAATGTCATTCCCCCGTCGCAAGGCAAGCACATAATAACTAACAATACAATGTAGTGGTGATTAGTGACAATGGATGGCGTAAGTTCATCTGATCAACTGCCAGCCGATCACGATTGCCAATGAGCATCTGCAACGCCCAGTAGCTAAAGTTAGGACAGGAAAAGATTCTTTAGAAGTCATTGATAACTTTTAAAGCTATATCCAAAAGCATTCATAGATTTTGAAAAGTACAATCTGCGAGAAAAAAGTCCCATTTCATGTTTCTACCTGTATATCGGATGATGAGACCATATTCGTTATATTTTCGGCTTAATCATCTAGTGACAGATTTTTGGCGCGGATGAACTTAGGCCATGTACACACTGCGTATCGTTTAAGCAAATTATATCAAATGCGTATCGTTACAAAATTACATCGTTATCGTTAACATAAAAAAATTACAAACCAAAATGTTTACAACAACACGCAATTGATTATGTTGTAGTTTAAATCAAAACACATCTACAACAAAATTGAAATCATGTAACATTTGGCAACTAAATCTATAAATCACAATTGCGATGCATCAAAATAGTCTACAATGGAATTTGATTGATGAAACAGTGTTACATCTGTATCCCAACATTCGCAACAGTTGACGCATAACAGAATACGTATCACTTCGTTCATATTTTGATAGTTTCACGATGACGTATCGCGCAACAATTTTTTTTTGACTATGGCAGTGGATTTTGCAAAAAAATATTTATAACTTAAATAAATAGACTCGACTGCCAAGGTCAGTAAATATATAACTGTGCCGCAATTTCCAATGCTCAGGTTTAAGTAAAATTTTAGTATGAAGAAAAATTTAGGTAAAATTTTAGTTCTCTATGTAAAATTGTCACGCAATTCCGTTGTAACTTGCAAGCTTAAAATATTTTTTTGATGTAGATTTTTTAAATCCTCGAATGAATAAATAGATCTATAAAAAATCGGCTCCAACTATAGAAACAATCCAAAATACTCACGCGCTGATTACAAATGATCCATTTGAAACATTTATCATGGTGACAGTGTTTTATTACCTGTAAAAATAGTCAAATACAAGTTTTGCGACAAGGATGATGTATTGCACTGATATTAATAATATTTCTTAGAAGTATCAAGAGTTGATGTTAAATGAAATATATTATATACATCTACGAAAACAAAAAGGTTAGTTTAGTTACGTAAGAAATAGCTTCAATACCCAAGCGCGTATCAAACTTGTAACAAATTTAAACGCGTATCCTGATATGCCAGAACATGTTTTTGTTACGCACAAAAGACAAAGTTTCTTATGCGACCAACAACATTAGCTGAAGTTTATAAATGATAAGAATGACATTCATCAGTCACTCACATCATATTTATTAAGCAACCAGCCTGAAAACAGGTTATCCTGCTGTCAAGTTCACTTAAACAGAACGTACATCATTGTAATTCTTCTCATTAATTACCTCAATTAAAATGTCAAGAAATTGAAACAAGTGCAAACCTATAAATTTGTGTAAAATCAACCTCGGATATTTGAATTAAATTGCCGTTAAAATGATGAACAGGCATTATAAATTAAATAGTAGCACCACACCTTAATCAGGAACCACTTTTAATAGTTCTAATAACCAATACGTTAAGCAAGACTTCAATCCAAACTTAAACCCGCAACATTGTTGCTACCAAAGTCAAGTAAAATATCTAGAACGACTCGTAACATGAGCCAAAACCACTCACTGCAACTAAACAGACAAGTCTAATATAAAATATTAAAATAATCATATACTCAGCGTTCAGAATAACGATTAAATCATGTCGTTTGAGTCAGTTCACCGATCACAAACGCTGCACATATGACTATTTCCAAACTCAAAATAAACTTAAGCATGTTATTAACAAAATAAGGAAGTAAAAGGTCGTAAAATGACCGAGTGAATAGCAACAAGTTCGCTACAATGTCGCGCACCCGATGCATATTTAAATCCCTAACGTAATGGCACTATCAAACTATATCTATTTTTATTGCGGCACGCACACAACCTTACAGCATCCCTGACCTCACCAATTGCATCCCAGTTCTTTTGACAATAGAATTCATTTTCTATTGAGAAACATTGGCGTTTAGATCGTTTTGCTTTGACGTAATAATGGTAGCATATGTGGTCGTGTCAATGATACAACTGCCAAGTCATAAGCGGTCGGTACGCACCAACCACGTGTCTTTATACATGTATATTGCATTGGATGCAATCCAGTGTAATCGGACACTTCTGATTAGAATAAATGTTATCTATCACTCCTAGTGTGATATGAAATAAGGGAAGCGGGGAAGCTCTTGTTTTAATGGTGGCTTTTATGATACAGAGATAGAAGACATTGCACGAATGCCGATATAGTTTCATTGTTATAAAATTAATTGCTTAGTGATATCAGACTTCCGTTTGGTTGGTTTATTGGTGACAAAATGTTATCGGATTGCCTTATTTATTATCTTGATAACTTGACTTACATAAAAGTACGTAATAAATTAATGAATTTACTGATCGCAGATGCAACTAACCGATTAAAGTATGTAAATTACTTATTAGCCTAATCAATTGGCAGGATTATAATAAAAATGAGGACCACAATGACTATGAAACCATACTAAGTAAAAAAGAAAAGTGTTATTTCTAGTAAATATTTATCCAACATTAACGTGTTTAGGCCATCAAAGAAATGAATATTTATATCCTCAATTATTTAATTAAAAACGAGTATAAGCAAAATGTAGCAATTTCTTTCAGACAAACAAGCTTCAGAGAAATAAATGATATAGTTATAATGCGACTAGACTAGAATGACCCCAGCAAAAATTTAAACTAGGTACTTAATCATTTACCTACGTCAATGGTAAGACTTGTAGATGGTTGTAGCTGTGGTTGTAGTATTCGTTAACAAATAATTGGTCACCGGTTACTAAATGCACATTGCAGCAGGAAACTGATTTGTGTTCAAATACAAAAATTGATGCGGAAATTACAGAAAAATTGATAGATCTAGTCCGAAAACTCAAGTGTTTATATGAACCGAAAAACTGGAGGCATACTACGCAACGCGCTGCGCTGCAACGCTCTGTGCTGTGATGCACACGCGTTGCAGCGTACGCGTTGATTTGATCCGGCCAAGTATTCTGCCGAAAGCGAGTGTGGCCCAGTGGCATGTGCGACTTTCGATCCGACGCACCCGAGTTCAAATTCCGCTGGCCCTGCACCACGTATTTAGCACACGCTCTAAAAACCATAAATGAAAACATCATGAGGAAACCGGCATGTCCAAGAATTTATCACAGAAAATTCTAGGACATGTTACTTCCACCAACTCGCACTCAGCCAATGTGGCGTATTACGGCCCATTCTCTCTCTACGAGGGAAGGCCCGAATCCCAGCAGTGGGAACGTAATGGGCGGATGATGAACCGTGAATGAAGTATTCTGCGCCACTGGCAAAATATCTCTAAAACTACACAAGAATACCAAGATACATTGAAGTCGGTTTTTTATCAAACAAAAAACCGACTTCAATGTATCTTCGAAGTCCAAGGTCAAATATCGATGAAATTTATATAAGAGTTTTTGGAGAGAAGATTTTTCCAAATCGGTTCATAAATGACGGAGTTCCAAGGTAACAAAAATAAATAATATTTAAAAATTGGGTTTTGAATTTTATCAAGTAAGTTTTATTTTAACATGTTTTTGCCTGAAATATTTATTATTATAGGATACTGTTTATTCCGGAAAATGAACCATGCGTGTGAAAGCGTGAGGCGCAACTAGTTTAAAATATTAGATAAGTGAATGTTTGTATGGATGTTTGCCAATAGTCACTCTGTAATGCTGGAATACATTAGCAAATATTCAAAGATACTATAACTACATAGTCTTTTAGTATGATACAATTTCTTCCACATGGATCAGGCATGACTATATTGTATAAATTGTATACCGTTGTTTAAAGGTCAGATGATACAATAACGGCAGGTTCAAGGTATATTCTATTTGCGGAAATAACCATGCACTGCGTGATTGTGTACTGATACTATATTACTACCTATAAAAATAAAAATGAATCACCGTAATGTTTTTACGCGCATAACTTCCAAACGACTGCACCAAATTGGAAAAATCTTTCTTTCATATGTTAGTTATTGTCAGGAGAACGTTTGTTAAAAATAATAGCAAATATTTAAAAACTTCGGTACGAAGTTCGCCGGGTCAGCTAGTAATGTATCATTTTAGAAAATTGCTTTTGATTAATCATACTTACTGTGATATTTAAGTACGACTTTATGACTCAATATTGTTGAGGAGTTGTGGTACGAGATTAAGAATGCCCCAATAAATGGATGTTATATTAAAAGTTCGCTAGGATATATATATACCTACTTATATGTGCGAAACAAAAATCCTAAGCAAGTATTTTTTAATTACAAAATTTGGTGAAAATATACCGAATGAATGAACCGTCACTGTTAATTAGTTTAAAGTCATACTAGCTTTCCAACCCGGAAATAACTATTTAATTCAAACAAGTAAAACTAAGACTATGAGAAAAATGCAACAACTAGATATAAGCAAAATGTCAAAATTTTAAAGAAAGTGCTACGCGCCGCCGCGCCGGCGCCGCTTGCTGTAGCGCATTCCAAAACGATACGTAACACGATACGCATGTCTGGTGTGTACACAGCTTTATAACAAAGTCTGTTGAAAATGTTGGAATACTGGACATTGCATGGTAACTTGTACTTAAACTGTGCTGTAAGTAGCTTGTTTAGGAATACAAGATCTGTTTAAATACGTAAGTATGTTAGGCGGAAAAAGATTAAATGTTAGCAAATAGTAAGGGATAGCTTATTATTTAAAAGATTCCCGCCAATAACAGTAAGTAGTTTTTAAAGTTCATGCTTAGAATGTATCGGGTCTATTCGCGAATTTGACTCAAGATATTGACGCATCGTCAAACTCAAGATTCTTGAGTGACAGGAAAGTCGTCGAGTCGAGTGGAGTAGAGGACGCTATTGACATTTTAAACTACCGAATCTCTATGAGTAAGGTAGAGTAGAGTTGAGGAACGCTTAAGATATTTATTGACTTAGAATTTAGGGCCCTTATTAAATGGTAAATAAGAGTAAACAATTTTTAACATATTTTGTCACTGTTCAAATTACGTTGAAACGAATATGTTAGAAAGAGACCAAATATTTAACATTAAATAAGGTTTTTTTTATATTGAATGCATTAGCGCATGCTAGGCGAAAATCTTAAAGATTTTAAATAATCGGTGGCTCAGTGGTTAAGGAGTCGGGACGGTATTCCGAAGACGCAGGTTCGATCCCTGCCCAGCGATATCATGTTTCTTCTTCTTAATTATTTAAAATCTTGAGATTTTAGCCTAGGCATACTAGGCTCATGCATTCAATATAAAACATACATATTTCTGAAACACAAAACTTGTTAACCAAAAATATTGGATCCGATTTTTTGGGTCGTTGGGAGCTACACAACTAATTATTAAAAGAGAACCTCGACACTCCCATTTGGCATTGATAGTGGTCACTAGTGGCGAGTTGTGCGCGAATAGTAGTGGCCAGTATGATTAAATATGATAGTTAAAAGTAAGTAATTTCTATACTTAAACTGAAGTTAAATTGTAGATTAGTAGGGTCTTTTCCAATATAATTTCAATTAACAAACCCATAGTTTGTATTATGTGACAGGATAGTAAAATTATATATTTTATTATAATAAGACATAATTTTATACTCTTAATCTCTAAAGTTTAAAATTCATAAATCACAAAATGAAATTATAAAAACAAAAGAGGAATGCGTACAATAAATAAAACATTTCCCTTGTTATGTTATCCAATTTATTTATTATTAGTTTATGTGATATCACGGATATTTTCCGGGTATTTTATTTATTTGTGTGATGAAATTTCCACTATAGACTTGCGGGCCGAGCGGGAAAGAAAGCCAGTAGTGTTATCTTACTTCTGATCAAAGTGATAGACTTCTCAATCTGTCAATCAATACCATTTAACGGTCTCGCCATCTGTAAATTATTGTTCCGATGGATATTATTTATACTACTGTACACTGTACTGTACACCTTACAATAGATTTATTATTTTATCACTAACTTCTGCTCCGCGGTTATGCCTGCAATGTTGACGTTTCGTCATAGAGGTTTTGGACTTTCCGGGATAAAAAGAGATACAACCTCCTGCAACGAGTTAACCATGAAAGGACAATTATTGAAAAAAAAAAACTAACATTTATGCTTCATAAACCCATGCATTTAAGGTTATGTTTAGAGTTAATAAAAATTTAAAAGTCTACTTACTAAGTAAACATTTGCAGTACTACTGTTCCCACATATCGTACCATAGCTCAGGATGCCATTCATGGACTTGTTTTAGTGGTCTAAAACAGGTCCGATTGAATTGCGTTCTAAATAGGTCCTAAACTGATGCTGGACCTAATCAGGACCTAAAGATCCATTGGGGACACATAAACAACGTAATATCACAGTTTAAAATCACACTGTGTTAATATCGACAGGAAAACTACAAGGAGCTTTAGGCTGCCCGCCCACGTCATACAATCGGCCGATTTTTTTGTCGGTGTAAACGAAACATACGGAGTTTCAAATTGCAACGCATACATCCTACAAAAAGTCGGTCACAAAATAGATGACAAATGACAGTGAAATAAAAAATCCGACCGACTATCTATCGAACCTACAAAAAGTCTGACGTCAGCGGAGGCACTAACAATTATTTAATGACAGACTAACAAACCTAACCTTTGAATAGATATGTTCAATACAAAATGTTAGCAAGAATTGTGCTAATGTGTATCAATAGATTCATGACTCGAACGACTCACTGACCGATTTCACAGAATAATCAATAGTACAAGTATGCACATTTGAATTCTACACTAAAACTAATTACAATCTGGTGACAGTTGTTGTTTTAATTGCAAATGCGTTTCTCTGAATAGTATAAAACAAAGTCGCTAATTCGTGTCTATCTGTGTGTTTGTATTTTTTAATGTGGAAGATGTATGTACAGGTGTTTGGAATTTTGTAAGAAATTAAATTAAATATGTTTATTAGTTTCTTGGTGCGATCTTCTTTAGCGGGTGTATTTTCGACGCACAGACAGAGTCAGTTATCGCAATTCTTTTCTGGGTCCGGACTTTAATCTGAGTATGGGAAAGATATGGTTAGACATGCTTACCTTTTTTTTTCAAAGCCAAGATATCTTAAGTTACAGTTTCAACGTATTTTAATTGATTTATGTGTTCAGGACTTAAATTTTTGTATTACTTTAATTGTGTAATAAGTGCATTTATTGTAGCTATTAATAAATACATTATGACTTTTGACTAGTTTTGACTTTTGATTGCTGAAGGAAAGATCCTGGAATCCTCCATATATAAGATACTTTTATTTCGAAAACTTGAAACTCTCCTTGAGTCCAGACTCAGTTCAGATTTTAGTTTATAAATACGACCCTTAGAGGTGAATTGTGCTAGGTAACGATTTTATAGGCACTTGCGACTGTGATTGAGGTGCTGTTAATCTTGTTCATTTACTGTGCCGATGCTCTCCGATGCGATAGATTGTCAACTACGCGCGATATGTTATGAAGAAGTTCTTTGTGTTTGTGAGTCTTAGTAACGATGTTGTGAAATCGACTTGATAATTTGAAGTCATTGATTACGTTATTGTTGTGGAATTATTGTGTTTATTAAACCACAAACAAAATCTCTAAAAAAATGCCTTTCAGGTCTTGCCGTATCTTCTGAGTAGTGGTTCTTCTTCCGATACGGTGGTAGAGTCATTATGATAATTTGACGTACATAAGTGCGTCTGTGATGCCAAATTGATTAAAAAGATTTTGATTTTGATTGGTTAATTATTTCAGACAACTAATTTATAATGTAACAAAATCTATTTAATGTAAACATGGAAGAAATTCTGGATTAAATTAATTTATTATTTATTTAATATGTATTATTATTAACATTATGTGTGCATATGTCATATGTCAATTTTGGCAGTGGCTTTGAAATGTATGTGAGATGATTCTTGTATATATTTTGCTAAACTACCAAGCAGCGGCAGCGCCGCAAAAAGTTCAACGTAGCGTGAGGTTTGCCTTTGAAATTATTGCATTTTATTTATTAGGGTATTCTTTTTAAGCGAATACAAGACCTCGAAAACAAGATAGCAGCGTAAAGTTTGACGCCAGACCATAAACATAGCCATGCGACGAGTCAATTCAAAAATCAAAAGGCTAAATTATCAGAGTCACTCTCACACACGCAAACATACGCACACCTTTTCGAGGGAGAATCAAGTAAAATTAAATTCTCTTCATCCATTTTTGGCATTACAGACGCAATTATGAACGTCAAATTATCACCATGACTCTACCAACGTATCGGAAAAAGAACCATTGAAGATACGGCAAGAAACTGAGAGGCATTGTTTTTTAGAGATTGTTTAAATTTTTGTGTTTTCTACAATCTTATGTTTCTTATGTACCATTTGGCTACTTTGCAGAAGTGGAATGGAGTGGAGAAAAGTGCAGTATTGCAAAAACCAGCATTTCTCTGGCCAAACGGTTGTCGACCAAATTGCCTAACAAAAAGTTCCAAGTGCACGCCGGCTGAAAGCTAAGAATATTATAAAGCCATATATCAATTCAGGGACCGATACCGATACCTAAAACAATAAGTTTACTTTGCCTGAATTTATCGGTAAATTTATAAAATACCGGTATTTAGGTACCTATCAATACCAAAACTACGTTATAATTATTATCGGTAATAAAGTATTGGTACTGGCGACGCGACGTTGCAAGCTTGATCGTTCGCGTTGAGCCGTGCCGTGCAAAAAGCCGTATCCAGACAAAAAAAAGATAATCAATTATTCATATTTATTTTCAATAATTTATTGCATCCATATGTTACAGATCAAATACATAATATTATTATGCACATATGACCCTGGCAGGGTATATCAATGTAAGTGGTGGAGCGGACCGATTCATTAATCAATACAATAAATAATATCATAATAATAATCAAGTCAGTGCTAAGAGACTGGCTGCTGCATCACAGTTTTTACTCACTGGATGACTACTTCAATTTAATCTGATATAAATTTGATATAATTTTGTGTCGCCTTTTGGGATTAAGTAGTATTAATATTGTAGATATTATATATCTATTTGTTGCATGAGCATGAATAATAAATTTGGAAATATAATAAGATTTCTCAATACTAATAATAAGATTTTGCATGCTATTAAATTGGCGAAATGTGTCAGTTAATAATAATTATATACCTATAACATCTGTATTGTACTCACATTCAAGCAAATAAAGTATATTCTATTCTATTTTATTCTATTCATTAATAACAATTCAATTCAATAAATATATTAATCAATTAATAAATAATTTTCATTTTCCCTTCTTTCCGTAACAAATATTGATACCTACTAATATACCGGTATTTCATCTGCCCGACTTTCAACGTTACTTTTGTGGTATCGGTACCGATTTTTTTACCGGTATTTCGGTCCCTGTGATCCATATCGATCAGTGTAATTGCTCAAGTGAGTACGCCGCACTGGCATTACCGATGGTAAATTGCAGGGTATCACTCAATGAACACGCGGTGGCCGCGATAACGTATTATTGCTGGGTTACGGCGGCTGGCAAACTTACAACTTTTTTTGATGACGGTTTGTGTAGAGTGTAGCGTGGAGCTTATTTCATTCAAGGGGCTGTCAGAGACTTGTAGTTTTTACAATTTGTATGGGATAACCTTGAAGCTAATTACTAAAATTTAATATTGAAATTTAATTACAGTGAAACTGAACAATTTATAATACCAATAAACTAAATAAATCATAAAATTAAACTTAATTAAGAACTATCAATACTTTTTATTTACAGAACTAATTAACAATTCTGTACAAACATATAGAATGATAAAAACTAAACTAACCTACAACAAAATTAAAAAATGAAATGAAATATAAAACAGAATTTAGGTCACTGTCCGCGGGCAAGGTGCCCAAAAAGCTGGCGACGTTACCTCGTTGAATGGCCAGACTAATTCGTTGGCCGAGGTAAGCGCCAGCCACTTAATTAAAATAAAATTAACTTAAATTATGGCAGCCTTCTATTTTTAAGCAATCAGATAATATTTATTATGTACCTTTTTCTATATTTAATGTATATATTTACATATATATCAGTTTATTTATACATAATATTGTCTCTTCACATATATTCCTAATGATATATTATATGTAATTTTATTTATATGTCTCACTCACACCACAATACAACACAAAACAACATAATGTTTTTGTACTCCGACGAAAGAGGCCTGGAAGCTATATCACAGACCACAAGCCTAGTTTAGGTTTCAGGTACTCCACCAGTTAAATTTTTTGTAACAAATGTTTCAATTAATAAACGATTTTGATTTTTTTATTTTTGGATTAAGTATAGCTTGAGGGTAGTCCCATACAAATTTCATTATCATTAGGTTCAGTAGAACCCAACGTAAAAACGCGGTGTGAAAGTACTTTCTCTAATAATTAATTTTATAAAAAAAACGACTTCAATTCTTGATATGTAGCTAGCTATACTGAACCCAACGCAAAAATTCACTAAATCAGTTTAAAAATGACGGAGTAATCGCATAACAAACATACAAAAAAAACGACATACGTACAGTCGAATTGAGAACCTCCTTCTTTTTGAAGTCGGATGAAAAACGCTGCTATCTTATTAAGTACTAGCTGCGCCCTGCGGTTTCACTCGCGGTTTCCCGGGATAAAAGTAGCCTATGTGTTATTCTGATGTGTAAGCTATATTATTGTAAAGTTTCATCAAAATCCATTCAATAGTTTTTGCGTGGAAGAGTAACAAAGGTACATCCATACATCCATTCTTACAAACTTTCGCGTTTATTATATTAGTACGATACCTTGATTATCATGATCATCAGCCCATCACGGTTCCACTGCTGGAACATGGGCTTCCTCACGATTTTCCTTCACCGTTTTTAGAACAAGTGTTAGATCCGCACATAACTTAAGAAAGTCAGTGGGATTCGAACTCGGGTGCGTCTGATCGAAAGTCGCACGTTCTCCCACTGAGCCACACTTGCTCGCCGCACCTTATTAAATGACATTACCAATTTTACTACTAAATATATCTGTGCCATCATTTTATTCAAGTTATAACACATAATAAACACATTTTATTCAACTTATCACACACACTAATTTAACAAAAAATATTATCAAGTTATATTCCGATTAATAACAGTCCAGTTCCACAACCAATTTAATCGACAGTTTAATCTTAACTGTCGTTTAAATTACAGTATTTCTTAATCATACCTCCTTTTCACACTCCAAGTAAGCAGTATGTATGGACGCATGCAAATTTAACCGATGACTGGTAATTAGGAACTGTCTTCTTAAAACTTCTAAAGCCAATGATAATGGTAGGTAAAAGTCTTATTAAAAGTGGACCAGCCAGTAGATTCTACTCGGGAGAAAGATACCAATGTTAATTAAGAAGAAATTATTGATTATACAGTTCATTACTATAAACTAGGAGCTCAGACTGATTGAAGGAAGTATTTAAATATTAAAATAGGGTGAGAAAATACGAGGGCCTATGTCGTTAGTAAAAATATATTACTTTGTTTAATCGTGGATTAGTTTTATCCAAATTGGCTTAATTTGTGAGAGAAATAATACTTGTGATTTAACGTGTATTTCATTTAATATACTAAAATTTTGTGACCAGTTATATTTTAATCCCATAGACTTCAAACATTTAACGTGACTTTTTTATTCGAAATTACTATGCCATATAAGCTATTGTTTCAAGGTGACGAGCGCAGTTCAGAGCCGCGAAAAAATTTACAGAATAAAATTTTGTGACCAGTTATATTTTAATCCCATACACTTAAAAAATTTAACGTGATTTTTTTATTCGAAATTACTATGCCATATAAGCTATTGTTTCAAGGTGACGAGCGCAGTTCAGAGCCGCGAAAAAATTTGCAGAATAAAGTTCTGGTGGCGCTGCAATGCGATTGTTATGGGCAGGCGTGTTGCTTACCATGACGTGAAATACCTGCTCTTTTCGTGAGTCAGTTGTACGAAAAAAGTGAGAATATAATTTTACAAAAGAGGGTAGATTAGATAAAGCTTTATTGTTACACAACAACAAGAAATAATAGGGGATTGAGCATCTTTTCAGAGTGTTTAAAATTAACCATAATGTATATATATAGCCATGAAAAATAATATTTTAATTAACTAAAGTCCTAAAAGTACCTAAGTCAATGTTTCAAATATTGCCGCGCAAACGGTCACCTCAGAACGTATGACGTCACACGCTGGCAGAACGAAACGACAAGCTCTACTAAGGCAAGCTTGCAAAGTGATTTATACGTTTAAAGACTTTAGGGTCGTCATAATATCAAAAAACATATCGTTTTGATTTAGAGAAAAAGCTAAATATAAAATAAACACAAGCTTCGCCCACGGTATTTACTTTGAAATGACGTCATGCACTATGTTGGTGTTTCGGAACAGATGAAAAAGGTCAGAATTATTAGATTTTATTTATTGATTTAAAAATATAAATTATTATTATTGTACAAATATATTGATTGAATGATCTTTCGGAGTCGACAAACATTCGTTTTAACTACATTCTAGATTTTTGTCGATTACTCTCCGATCCCCTATTACAAAACAATACTAAAAGCGAAAGTGTTACAATGGGCGGTCTTATCGCATATAGCGACCTCTCCCAGACAACCGTTGGATGGAGAAGACCCAAAGAAACTGTAAGGTTGTTGTGTATAAAAAACCAGTATATAGAAGAAGTTATCAAACAGTAATTGAATCACAATAATGCATGACAGATGATACGGCAAACGATCTCATCATTTCTCGGCAGACGACAACTTGCGAGAAAGCCATTAACGTTTTTTCTCTAAATGATAACGTCAAGAGAAATGGTATTTTAACGCGTTTATGTCTTGCTGGTTCATTTTGAACGCTAAATCATGCAATAAGTTCTGTAATGGAGATTTATGACCGTTTCAGAGAGACGATCAGATCGTGGTTATGAAACAGATTTTCTACGTGGAGATTATTTGAGCATCCAAAAGAAAAGTAACATTCGGAGCGAACTTGTGACGTTAGGCAGTTTGTTCACACACGTGTTTTCGCCGACAAAATTTGTCGTGTGACGATAATCATCAGTGTTGTCAGGAACCTATGAAAGTTTATTGACAGACTCGGCGGTAAAGCGAGCCTGCGAGGCCGAGTTAGGGATTGCAATCTCGCAGCTCATTCTATCCCGCGGGATTGATATGTGGTATTACTCAATACCACGCGGGATTACGCGGGATCCCGCATCTTTGAAATGATGTTATAAAATCAAATTGAAATTACAGATTTTTGTGTAAAAATCAACATTTAATAAATATTCCTTACATTAAGCAACAGAAATTATTTCTTTTGAAAGCAGCGAGTTCCCGCGGGAATGCGTGATCCCGTTTTGAGGGATTGAAAGGAGCGCGAGCAAAGCGGGCTGACGACTTCCGCAGCGGAGCAAAGGTCAAGTAGGGGAAGCGACAAGGAGGGGTGATGAGCGAGATTTCTGGTGGAGCCTACTTTGGTATTTTATATCATTTGCTATTTTTTTAGTGATTATATTTTTTATTCGGTGATATTTTTTTGGTAATCATTTACCTTTTTTGAAGTTATATTTTAGGTACTATATCTAGTGGCCAGTTTAACATTTCATTCAATTCGAAAGTTCTTTATTTCAATTTTGTCGTCACAGACGCACTTATGAACGTCAATTATGACAATGACTCTACCACCGTATCGGAAAAAGAACCACAACTCAGAAGATACGGCAAGAAACTGAAGGGCATATTTTTTTAGAACTTTTGTTACAATATTTTATGTTTGTTTTTGACAATATTATTTTTCTCATGTGCCAGTTGGCTACTTGGCAGAAGCGGAATGTTCCATGTATCTTTGTCTTCTATGTAATTACTAACTGTATAGTATGCTTTTTTCATAAGAAAATTTTTCACACTCAATTTGAATCTACTTTCTGTGAGCTCCGTTACACATTTTGGAATTTTATTGTAATAACGTACACAATTGCCCATGAAGGACTTATTCGTTTTACTCACTCGAAACCTAGGTACTGCAATTCTATCCTTATTTCTAGTGTTTATGTTGTGGTGGTCACTATTCACCTTGAATTACATTCACATAAGCCTAAAAGTATTGCAATAAGTAGTAGAAATTCCATAAATATATTTTACAAAGCAACATCAATCGTCTTCAATTTCAAAAGCGAGGCAATCAAACAAATATGTAAAGTGGCTGACAAAATAACCAGTCGGGTGATGCTAAGGACATCTGGCGAGGTGATGCAACGTTGCAACGCTTGGCAACTTGCCACCAAGGAGTTGCAATAAAACAAGAACTGAACTCCTCTTTTTATGAGAAAGTGGTAACGGATATAGGAGAGTGAGTTGAGATAAGACGTTAATAAGCTACGAGGTTAATTCACCAAAATACTATTGTGCTAACCTAGATCAGAATACCTTTTTACTTCTCATAGTCGTAAAGTGCTTACGTGCTCGTGATTAATATTTTATTAGCTATTTTTATTTATTTGCACCGCCGACCTCTCTCACTCCGTTAGTTCTTTCCATCCAAAGGTTGACTGGAATAAATCGCTTTTAGCGATAAGTCCACCCGTTATACTGTAGACTGTAACCTTTATATTTTATTGTTTTAGTGTACAATAAAGCATTTTTGTATTGTATTGTATTGTTCTCGTATAGGCGACGTACAAACGAAGAAAAGTGGCGCATTGAAGCTCCTTCTTAAATTAGACAAATTTTAACAAGAAAAATTGATTGATATTTCTGTATCTCACTAAGACCTTCTGAAATACTCTTAGTTGAAATAAATATAAATAAGAAATATTAACAATTAATTAAGCTACATTATTAATACACAGTAAAAAAAATTGGCCACATACTAGCAATAAATTAATAAAATGCGTAGTAAACCACTGGAATAATCTACCATAGTCAGTGATTAGTGCGCCATCAGTGAACAGTTTTAAAAACAGACTTGACAAACATTTAAAATAAATCACAAGTGCAACGATACGCACGCATTAGCTCAACAAGCTGCTAGTGCATCATAAATAATAATAATAATAATAAATTTTCATATAATAATGAACTATTAGACAAGTAAAGAAGGCTTTTATTCAAGTTGCTCATTGTACAAAGATGTTATAAAATATGATTTATAATAAACCAAAACTAACCATACAATATAACAGAGTACGCTGCATATTACTTGTCATTGTATGATTATGTTTCTCTCAGTTTATCTCTATTAGATAGATACAGAATACTCCTATATAATATAGCAGAGGTCAAGGTTATAATGTCAGTAGCCAATCTCGCTACAAATCCATAATTACAGGGCGCCCGCCCGCGCTCCGGCCGCCGGCCGCCTGACTTGCGCAGATAAAATCGCGTAAGTACAAAACTGCGGTAGCCCAGTATCGCCACAGGTGGTGTTTAGACCGGAAATCTTTATTGATTGGAACACATGCCTTTTCAATAAATTTTATTGCGTCAGGTGGAATTTTGGAAAGAGTAAGAAATGTAATACAAAATGCTACACAAAGTAAGGCCCGAACGACGATCCAGTAACTTTTATAAATTGTGTATGTATGTTAGTATGTAAGGTAGGTATATACTTCAAATCTTGTAATCTTACTGTGTTGTCCTTTAATATTGCTTGTAATAAATACCAATCACACAGTAGATTTTTATAGACATTTTCCGCCTTTGCAAATAGTTCTCCCAGACTCGCATTAATTGAGAGTTAGAGTACAGTGGATGCATTGTAGGCCTAACCAGGACTAGCGCACTCCACACTGTAGGAATGAAGCTACATGTACATAGCCGGACACCGACGGCGGGTCGCGTGTCGTTACACTTGCCGCGTTAGAAGAGATAAGAGCTATGCGATAGAAAAAGAGGCGCTCCGTAGGTTAATATGACTGGTAGGTATGCAGCGCTACGCAAGCTGAATTGAATTTTATTGCGTCATAGCAAGTGTTGCTATTTGTTTAAATTTCTTTGCGGAGTGATGCTTCTGTCCCTTAGTATTCTGTGGCCTAACGGCTGTTGTCCTATGACAATAACTGGGACCGACGGACGGCTTAACGTGCCTTCTGAAGCACGGTTGCACATCTGAGAGCTACCGTACACAAGCGGTCACTCATCGAGCAGATAATTTATAAAATGCTAGTCAGCTACACTACGAGCGCTGAGACTATTCCGTGCTGAATATTATTTATCCCCTTGATTGATGCGTTGCTGATAAGGAGGAAGGGAGACAGAGGGTATAGGGAGGGTATAGGGTGAAGGTCTAGCTTCCTGCAGCACCGAAACACGTTGAAGCAACTTTTCACAAAACTATCAGAAGATTAGCATTTTTACAAGTTTTTATTTAACTTGTAATAATGTTTGGGTCAAATCTTGCAAGTTGAATCAGAACCACTTCCTCTTATCTTACGGAGTTGAAATTTTGCATACATGTCAAAGTCCGATGACAATGTAATATTACGGTGACAGTTTGATGATGGAGACGGAAGGTGGACAATAGAATGGATCCTTCAAGGATAATCGTAAACTATACTCCGTCCAACCATTTATTACAGCTCGATTAGTGATGTCCTAATAGCGTTACTGATTTGATTTCTGAAAACAATCGACTTTATTTATGAATAAGTTTTAATCGATTTAACAAATTGATATTCCATTTTTGCTCAACATCTTGTATTTTTTATAGAAATAATCAGGTATTTAACCTCATTATTGCTTGTTTTCATAAAAATAATATGAATTATTTTTATTGTTTTATTTGCTTTATTTGACGTTATTTCTTAATATTTAGGTAACCATTTATGATCGATAATAATTATGTACAAATAAAAATATTTAACAATCCTTTATTTTTTATGGAAAAATCACCTTAATAATTTTTGGTTATCAATATATGGCCTCAAAAAATATCGAAGATAATTAGCAGATCTCGTCCCTATAGTAAAAAAGTGCCCACAAAGTATTGCATTTTTTTCACTATGGTTCATCACTTCAATAATTACTGAACTTTATAGGCGTGCATATAACAAAAGGAAAAATAAATGAATGGAAAAATGGTAAAAATGTTTAGACGGAGTATAGTAGTGTTAAGGCTTATAATCTGCACGCGGTTCCGATTAAGAATTAGTTAAAAGCTTGTCGTTGAAAATATATTTTTCAACAAGTCTTGTTTTATTTTTTATTGCGAACGCGAATCTGTCACAATAATGTAAATAAGGCCTTGTACGACAAATGACAGATACCTCATCATCAGCCCGTTACGTTCCCACAGCTGGGACTCGGGCCTTCTCTCATAGAGAGTATGGGCCATAATCCACCACGCTGGCCCATTGGGGGTTGGTGGATGTCACATGTCCTTAAACTTTTGTGAGTAGTTCTTGGACATGCCAGTTTCCTCACGATGTTTTCCTTTACCGTATTTAGAGCGAGTATTAAATCCGCACATAACCTAAAGAAAGTTAGTGGTGCGGGGCCAGCGGGATTCGAACTCGGGTGCATCGGATCGAAAGTAGCACGTGCTCCCACTGAGCCACACTCGCTCTTGACCGATACATATCAATACTTTATTTAACTCAATAGATAATAGTCACTATCCGCTGTCGGTCGGTCACACAAAGTAGAGAACAAATCATTCTTTGTGCCCTCTTTATCAACTTGAAATAATAAAACATTAATAATTATTAAAAACAATTACCCCTTTGTTTGGGGTTAAGTGATAAGAAAGCAATTTGGTATAATTTATTAGTTCAAATGTAATACAAAGTTATTGAGATGAGAGGTTTGTTTGTAAGTTGGTAATTAGTTACCATAAATTATATCGTGATATATATATGTAAGTTATTAATAGGAAGCAGGTTATTTAAAGGTCAGACGGTAGTTTTCCTTTAATAAGAAATTTCAACTGAGTAGTTATTATCGTATCACAAATCGATTACCGCGACTCTAGTAGCGAGTTTAGTAGTTCCTTAAAGGAAACTGTTACTTTTTTAATTTATAATGTTAGTACGACTAACTTCGCCCCGCGGCCGCGGTTTCTGTCTTTCCAGAACCTAAAGTTACTTACATTGGTTCACTAGTATTTTATATATATGTATATTTTTTTTTATTTATGTATATGAGGGTTAGGGTGTGAGGATGTTTGCAAATGAGTGCACGTCATACATTTTATTTTAGTTTTTGTGTCATTGATTAACAAAGTCCATGAATGAATGCTAGCGCGACCCCATCTCACCCCACCATGGCAGAAGACGGATAACCGTGGGGTTTTAGTCAGTATGTCGCCGAAAGGCGGAGTCTGACATAACCGAAGGGCCCGTGCCCGGAGGTATCCATGAGGATTTCCCCAAGTAGGTAAAAAAAAAAGATTTATTATACGCTAGCTACGAATATATATAGCTTGGTCGGAGTGCGCTAGCGACCCGCGACCCGCTCTGACTTCGCAGTAAGCCCTTCTGCGATGTAACATATTAAACGCTATACACTATTACGAATTACGCTATTACGTACACACTTTTCTCTTCCTCAGGAAATTCCCTAAATGATGGTGAAAACCGCATCAAATTCCATCAAGTTATTTAGGAGATTTTTTTCTATTTAGATCTACCAATAATATTATTTATTATTATCTTGGTTTACTACTATTTTCTTAATATGATCAATTCATGACAACTCCATATTACTTCTGATTTTTTTTCATGCATCTGAGCAATGGTACGAGTGATTTATTCGCGAAATCATCAAATATGATGCCTTTGCACTACTGCTTGGCGGTAGTGAAACTAGCAAAGCGGTGGTACAAAACTAGACAGCCTCTCGCATAAGCGACCCAGTTCCTATTAACTTAAATGTTCGAGTCCACTCGAACCAATGTTCTATGGGTTGTCCAATGGCTTCTCCTTGTAAGTAGTTAGTTTAGTTTTAGTAAGTAAAGTGTAGAGTTGTTTTTATGTTTATGTTCTTATCACTCATATCATACGATGTACTCATACAATGTTCTCATACAATGTAATGCATTCATACAATGTACTGGAACATGTCATCGCATGGCATTCCGCAGTTACAAAAACACCACCATTTAAATTGTACGCCTTCAAATGTGTATATTTATTTTATAATTGCATTCACATAATCATAATCATTGCATTGCAAAATGCTGGCATTGCTAGCAATTTAGCAAAGGTCAGAGTAGGTTTTCCTACAATGAAGATGTGTTAGGAAACGCCCGAGATCTTTTTTCTATTTATGTATTTATGCTATTGTCTATTAACCTTCAAGGACCGAATAGTACTTACTTACTCTACTACCATATTTGTTTGTTTCTGATACTATGACCACAGTCCTATGACTATGTGACATCTCACTCAAACTTCTAGTTTGACATTTTGTTAATTATAATTTATACTCTATTAAGGTTTGGAAACTATCGTGAGTCGAAATATTCATTATAAATATAAACGGCTCCACTCACGTTATGATTGTGTCGGAATAACTCCGGCCAGGTTTCGGACATTTAGGATGTCCTTCTTCCGGACAGTAGTCGTAGTGCAGTCTGCGCCGCGAATCCAAAGCGTAAACTCCCGGAAGAAGGACATCCTAATTGTCCGAAACCTGGTCGGAGTTATTGCGGCACAAACATAACGTGAGTGTAACCGTTTATGTTATAATCCATTGTTCATTGTTATATTTTAAGACTTTTTAAAAGATTTAAATAAATAGTCATCCCCGCTGTTTCTTGGTGCTAAAGTAATAGTTAGTTTTCTATGGTGCTATCTTCTCTTGCGTATTATAGCTGTATTTCAGAAGCAGGTAGAGTTAGTTTTTACATTTCTTTTCATGGCCCAGATTTGAGTATGGGAAAGAAATGGGTACACATGCTTCCCTTTTTTAAGTCATGATAACCTAGTTAAAAAAAAGTATTTTATTTGATTTGTATTCTGTGTACACGACGTTAAAAAGTGCATTCCTGTGCTATTTCATAAATATTATTTTTGACTTAGCCTACTTTTAACTTTTCTACACAGTTTTAATTTTTTTTAATCTCTTTAATAATTTTGGCATTAGAGTTCATAACCGTTAATCGCTGACCATAGCGAAATTACAAAATGTGTGACCCCTATATATATTTTTCATAATAATTATATTTAATGTGTACACCTCCTTTTTTCTTGGGTTTGACCCCTCCCTTTTCAAATTCCAAGGTCTCAATGAAAGAAAATAAAATACCGTGCCCCGGCCAAGAAACCGAAATCGCCCAAACCCGAGGGGCCGCCGCCACTCCGAAGTCTAAGGAGACCACCAAGAAAGGCATCAGAAGTCAAGAAGTGCCGTTTTTAGAGACAAGACCCATTATTAAACTCTTCTTCCATATAGATGAGTGATTTCCAATTTTCTAAAGTATCTTAACGTATTGCTTTAACCTTAAGGTATTTAATGGAATCATCATCATCCTCAGCCCATCACGTTCCCACTGTTGGGACATCAGCCAATTGTGAGTGACGAGCGCAGTACAGCGCCGCGCAGGATTTTGCAAAACAAAGTTCTGGGTGGTGCTGTTATTGTTATGGGCTGGCGTATTGCTTACCATCAGGCAAACGACCAGCTCGTCTCGTCATTAAGATACATAAAAAAAAACCAACCTTCTCTCATAGAGAGAGTATGGGCTATAATTCACCAAGCTGGCCCAGCGTACTGGTAGATGCGGGTTGGTGGATGTCACAAGTCCTTGAATTTTTTTGTTTTTTTTAATGAAATATTTATCTTTTATTAACCAAATGAACTCAATGTTTAGGAAGCAGTAAACGCAAGTTAGATTAAACGGTTTACCAAACGGCTTTCTTACTGGACCATCTCTATTTAAGTTAAAATCGACAAACCTTGACTCGACAATGTAGCCAGCGAAATAACTGGGCATATGAGGCTGAATATCTGATTTCTCGGGGTAAGGACCGCAATGCAACGCTACGCAGTACTTTTTCTGGTATTAAAAGTTCTAGGTGGCACTGCAATTGTTATGAGCAAACGTGGCGCTTACCAAGCGAAAGATCTGCCCGTCTCATCATTCAGTTCCGTAAAAAAACGTAATATAACAGCCACATGACCTTTCCAGCATGCCATCCCGCGTGTCACTGGCAACAAGTTTCCGCCGTACATCATCAATGCAACGACCTGCAACAATGTTGCAAACACCTTGACACTGAGCTGAGAAACTTATTCATGATTATAATTGTGCAACTGTATCTCGCCAGCTGTTCAGTTTTGTTATTATTTTGTGTACAAGTGTTACTTTTTTTTTAAACGGCGGTTTTCTGCGATCGAAAGTTTTTTTTTTTACACTTAATAGATCCATGTTTAGCCACTATCTCGCCTGATGTGAAGCGATGATGTGGCCTAAGATGGAGCACATAGATCTAGAGAGAGACGGCAGTTGAGCGGCTGCTCAGACCCGTCTCCCCAATGGTTCACCTTTTAACAGTTCCTGTTATAGTACCACAAAATCTGTCTGAACGTGGTGAAACCGCACGAGAAAGAGACCTAAAATTCTCTTAGGTCTCTTTCTCGTGTGGGTGTGTGGTCAACTCTGGTGTCAGAAATATAGTCCTCCCGAAGGTCTGCGACGTGGCCTGATTTGGGGTGATGACAGCAATGCAGTGATATGCAGTACGTCACGGTATTCAAAGTCCAGGGTGCAATTGTTACGGGCAGGCGGGGTGCTTACCATAAGGCGAACGATTTGCACGTCTTCCCATAATTCAGTTCCATAAAAAAATGTTCTAGTTTTGCTCACCAGTTTGTGGCAATGCTTTATCAAAAAAAGTCAAAACGTGACGTAAATCGTGATCATCGTGTCTAAATGATGAATCTTCAGAACAGCTTCCAACGAAATCCAAATCTCCCACTTTTTGAAAAATTAAAGCTTTTCAATTAAAGAAAAAAAACATTTTTCAAGATATGAAATTAGGATTTGGGATCTTTTTTAACTGAGATCTTTCTTTTTAAAACAATTTTTTTTGTTTCAAAGATCTCAGTTGTTCTAAAAAACTGCCTGCTGCTTTTAACGTATACCTATTTTATTTTGGTAAGCACAATGCAACTTATTGTCACTAAATGAGAAGGCCATAATACTGTTTACTTTAGGTGAAATAGAAGTAAAAAAAAAAAATTTAAGCAGCGGGGCGCTCGCAACATTGCAACCGGATTCAGGCTTTTGCAATTCTGTTTTGTTCCATCATCAAAAAATTATATATCTTCTATAGAAGTCAAATTGAATACGTGTTCTGCGTTTTGTTAATTTTTCGCAATAAGTAGGGCAAGTTATGTTTTATCTATATTTAAAAACCTTTTTTTTAACGGGCGAATGCCTTTATTACTGCAAACAACTCTACACTCCTCTTACTAAAACTAAACTAACTACTTACAAGGAGAAGCAATTGGACAACCCATAGACCATTAAAGGCCTATAGGTAGCTCAAATGCTTCAACCCACTACCAGTTGGCAGCGTACACAAGAAGCTGGCAGTGAAACCCTAAAAACCTTATTTATATTAATCGTATTACCTTATTTATTTACATTCAAATACGGGGGAGGAACGGGCGTTTAGCAGGTCACGCGCCCTAACTTTTCTTGTCCTAACTATCCAACATTTATCGTCTTAAAAAATAGCATGCAGAATGGCTTAAGATATGCAACTTATAAAGAGCTTTTCCATTCAGTTTCAAGACGAGAAGCCAACAGAAATGGGCATAGTACACACGGGATACACCTCTCTAAACAGAGAACTCGTTTAACGCGTCGGCTGCGCAGCATGCAGTCTGTGGCGAAGTAATAACAAAAAAAGTCACAGTAATGGTTCAAAGGAAGCTGTAAGCCCGACGACATGACAATTTTATTTACATTGCGCGTATGTTGCTAATTTGCTAGGCCGCGACGCCGACGCTACGATAATCAATATGCTTTTTAAGCAATATGCTAGAATATATTTCAATTTCCCATCACGCACGGTTGAAGGCATTTGAGATGTGGACACTACGGAGAATGCTAAAAAACCTTGGACTAACTTCACCTCAAACGCCACGGTACTTGAAAAGGAAAATCGCAACCGAGAGTTGTTGACGACCATTATGAGACAGAGGGCTGCATTTTTCGGACATCTTATGAGAGGATCCCAGTACGAATTTCCAAGGTTGATTCTCGAGGGCAAGATTCCGGGGGAAAAAAGCCCAGGACGTCCACGACGTAAATGGTTGGACGACATCAAAGTATGGACTGGATTTAGCTACCGAGATCTCAAAAGCGCAGCGTGGGATCGCAAGAAATATTGCCTACTGACCTCCAAACTTCAGTATGAAGATGGCACCCGATGCGACGAACGATACGATGACGAAAAAATAGTAGCAGTGCAGTAAAGTGCGTGATCATCATCACGCACTTTACTGCACTGCTACTATTTTTTCTCGCATGTCCTGGATGACTGGTAGAAAATGCTATCTAGCATTAATCTTCCATGTACAAAATGTTTTGTGCTACAGTATAAATAAATAAATAAAATATCAATAAATAAATATTGTAACGCTTGAATGTTTTATAATCCTGATGTGTAGGTATGTTTTTTAATATTTTCAATCGCTTCTCTATCACGGTCTCTAGCTAGATGGAAGATAAGGTCGATTGAGATCTCATCTTAATAATTAGCTACATTTTTTATGTAACTAGGGAATGAGACTAGCATTTCGTTCGCTTGCTAAGTCAGTAATTGCAGTGTCACGCTACCCAGAACTTTTTTATTTCGTTCCAAAACTCGTCATGGATCAAATTGTCTTCTAATAACCACTTTACGTACCATTTTACTGGTGGTAGGTTTCTCGTATGCGAGAGGCCGTCTGGGTCAGTACCACCGCTTTGCCAGTTATTCAGCCGCCAAGCAGTAGTGCGCGAGCATTACTGTGTTCCGGTTTAAAGGGCATTGTAGCCAGCGAAATTACTGGGCATTATGAGACTCAACAGCTAATTGTCTTAGGGTGACGAGCGCAGTGCAAGTTTTTGCAAAACAAAGTTCTGGGTGTTGCTGTTATTGTTATGGGCTGGCGTATTGCTTACCAAATTCTACGTATGTCTACATAATTAATTCATTTTTTTTTTATCTATACTGTCCCCCAGGTCTCCCCCTTGGGAACAAAGACGCTGGCAGCGCGTTCCACTCTTTAACAGTCCGTTTGATGAAGGAATCTGCGAAACGCTTAGTACGGATAGGTGGGCTGTAGTTAAAAAAACTCTGATGATTACCACATGAGACATATATCATAGCTAGTATGTAATGTAGGTATGTATTATTATTTATTATAGCTAAAAATAATATGAATATTGTAATTAAAATCTGATTTTAGATTTATCTTGTAAAACACGTGACGCCTGGTCAGCTAGCTCTGAGTAGCTACAATGAAGCGTTGGAACGCTTCATTCTTCAAGCGTTGGAACGCTTCATTGTATGCAATCGAATGCACCGTCTATTTTCGAAACTATAACTCTCGCAAAGCTATGTCAACGACGAGTACATGTCAAATAACTAGGTACTTTAATCCAGTCAATTTAGTCGTTGGCGATTTTTGGAATGAATAAATTATGTCAAATGCATACCAAGTAGGCTGGTGCGAGGTGGCGCAGGTTAGAGACGGCTGGAAAGACTTGGGGAAACCTTTGCCCAGCAGTGGGATAGCATAGGTTAGAAAAAAAAGTAGGTATGTTCGTAAGAGACAATCTCTGGGATCTAATGACCCGTTTTTTTCAAATTCTTTCACTGATAGAAAACTCCATTATCCTGGGCAACATAGCCTATACCTATTTTATTATGTCGATGCGAACTAAGTCGCTGGTGGTTGCTAGTAGGTTGCTGGTGGTTGTAGTACCTATATATAAGGCTTCTAACTGACCTTTATTATACTTTATTGTCAAATTATTTTGTGACAATTTGAAATATTTTTCTTTTTTATGCCAAATACATTTCAAAACGTAAGTAGGTACGTAGATTATGTAATTACCTATATATATTTATTATATATTTTTACATTTTCACGACATTTTACTGTACAAATATCGGACTGTGTAAAGACCATCGATTTGCCTCAAACAATCAAAGCCGCATAAGAAAAAAGTTTAAATGTCACGAAAAAACCAAAGACATTTAAATTTTACTACCATTTTTTTTATATCGATTATACGTGGGCGGCACTACGTAAAGGTCGGGTGAAGTCGCTGATATCAAAGAAACATAATGGTCAATGATCTTCACACTTTCGCCCTCAGGGTACTTGAAGAATACTATGTCCTATAAGGTAAATAAATAAAACATAAGATGTATGAATGTACTTAGTGTAGTCTGAAGCAGATGGTAAAATGGACAATCGAAAAGCTCAGGTAGAAAGAAGGTACTCATGTCAATTTTCATTTTTTTATGTTGGCTAACCAAATAACTTAGTGTCGATCGCCGTGGAGTTAAATAATTTTTTATTCCAAGTTTATGGAAATAAAACCGAGGCGACTGCAAAAAAAAACAAAAAAGCTGGTTGAGAAATATTGCTATCAAGCAATTGTCAAACGACTTTATATTTACGACTTTTATTTTTCTTTTTTTTTTCTCGTGGTAGGTCTCTCGTTTGTAGGAGGCCGTCTGGCAAGGTACCACAGCTTTACCAGTTATTCTGCCGCCAAGCAGTAGTGCGCAAGCATTAATGTGTTCCGGTTTGAAGGGCATTGTAGCCAGCGAAATGACTGGGCATATGAGACTTAATATCTGATGTCTCGGGGTGATGAGCGCAATGTAGTGCTACGCAGTGCTTTTTATGGTATTAGAAATTCTGCATGTCGTTTCAATTGTTACGGGCAGGCGTGGCGCTTACCATCAAGCGAACAACTTGTTAGTCTCAACACTAAAGTTCCATAAAAAAAACTTCAATGAAACTTAGGACGTCTTTTTTATCTATATTGCTTCGCCTTTCGGCCACATCTTCGCTTAACATCAGCCGAGATAGTAGTGGTCAAAAACATAACTAGTAACATGATAGTGGCCAAACATAGATCTATAAAGCATAAAAAAAACTGCGATTAAAAAGTATGTCTTAAAACTCTTTTACACTTCGATACAAAAACTAAGAAAAGCTCTCATCAGATAAAGTAGTTTCATCTTCGAGAAATCATAGGCGTCAATGCTCCAATATCAACGACCGCCTACTTTGCAACGCAGACAAAAACACGCAACAAAATACCAGCCGCGTTATACAATGGTTACATCAGTTCAGTAGGCCACACGTTGAACCTTGACAATGAATCCGCTTACATTGTAAGCCTGCAACAATGTAATGCGCTTAATTTGAAGAATGTCGCAGCTAGAACTATGTATGATGCGAAGTGCGAAGCGACAGACGCTATACCCACACACGTTTTCTTTAATGTAAATGAATGACGAGACGAGCTGATCGTTTCCTGATGGTAAGCAATACGCCAGCCCATAACAATAACAGCACCACCCAGAACTTTGTTTTGCAAAATCCTGCGCGGCGCTGCACTGCTCTCGTCACCCTGAGACAATTAGTTGTTGAGTCTCGTAATGCCCATTAATTTCGCTGGCTACAATGCCTTTCGAACCGGAACACAGTAATGCTTGCGAACTACTGCTAAATTTAAAACTACTAAAATTATTTCATTTCATATTTCATTTCATTACTGTTTGGCGGCTGAATAACTGGCAAAGCGGTGGTACTCACCCAGACGGCCTTTCGCATACGAGAAACGCCTTGAACACCTTCTCAATATAGACAAGTAAATTGTAAACTATTGACTCGAAAATGAGCCAGTTGGCCCATCATACAATGAAAAGCCATTGTCTGGTAACAGTGACTCAACGGGTTATGGACCGATTTACTAAAATCATAAACAAACATATGGTAATGTATGGTGTCATCAAGGGCCGCCAATAGTTTGACAGATTGTCAGTTTTTTTTTACGATTATTATATCTATGTTTGGCCACTATCTCGCCTGATGTTAAGCGAAGATGTGGCCTAAGATAGAACAAATAGATCTAGAGAGAGACGGCAGTTGAGCGGCTGATCAGACCCGTCTCCCCGATGGTTCACCGAACATCATCCCTTGATAGATCACTACTTGATCATTACTTACATTACATTATTATTTTGACATTACATTATTGATCATTACTTGATAGATCGTTCAGAATACCAGTAAGTATGATAGTATACTCGAGCCTTAGTTGCAGGTCAATGATCTTTATTCTCTCGCCATTCTTACATTGCAAATCGCAACAATTTATCAGAGACGCAACTTAATGTTACATCGATTTAGTTCAGTAGGCCAGACGTTGAGCCTTGATATTGAAACGCAACAATGTTAGCGGCAGACTTAATGCGAGATACTTATTGAAGAATTCGCAACCGGTTTCAGACCGTACTATTGCCATTTACTACCAAGTACAAGTAGTAGTGTTCATAAAATGCTATGTTCCAGTTGGAAGGGCACAATTTTAATAAAATTAAATTAAATAAATTTGTTTGTTAGAATTTCGGTACAATATTGCAAGGTGACATAGCTATAGTTTTATCCAACTAAATTCGCCCTTTGTCGGCGTACAAATATTTAAACAGTTTTATTGTCAAACATAATTTTATTTATTTATTTAACATTAAATGCAATAATCTAAGTTATTGAGCTTCGTCGGTATTTCCTTTGAGCTACAACATGGAGTCCTTTAAAAGGGGAATTAATAGAGTAAGTTAAGGGTCGGCAACGCATCAGCAATGCCTCTGGTCTCTGGCCTCTGGTGCTGCAGATGTCCATAGGCGACGGTAACCGCTTACCATCAGGCGGGCCATCTGCTTGTTTGCCGACACATTAAATAATAAAAAATAAAAAATGTCGAGGACACATGATCGCAGTGCTGGCAAGATTTAGCAAAACAAAGGTCTAGATTCTAGATGGCTCTGCAATTGTTAGGGGCAAGCATGTTTGTAACCATCGGGTGCATCACTCCCTTTTGTGCTTGTCAAATTCGCAAGACTAAGACAAAATAACCGTAAAGAATACTTGGTACTGCCCGAGCATAAATTTATTTTTAAATCAGTACAGCTCTAACTGACTTTGACAAACCAAGCGTATACAGTACTAGAAGGCCTAGCGCACTCCGCACTGTAGTTACGAAGCTACATGTACATAGCCGGACACCGAACGCGGGTCGCGCGTCGTTACACGTGCCGCATCAGAAGAGATAAGAGCTATGCGATAGAAAGACAGGCGCTCTATAGGTTAATATGACTGGTAGGTATGCAGCGCTACGCGAGCTGAATTGAATTTTATTGCGTCATAGCAAGAGTCGCTATTTGTTTAAATTACTTTGCGGAGTGATGCTTCTGTCCCTTAGTATTCTGTGGTACTAGTCAGCTTTCGGTGCCGATACTGACGCCGATCACTGACCGCGTCTAAATTTGACTTTAGAGGAGAGTACATTGTATCACCGAATGCGCTGGGCATTGACCAGACAATTAAATACAAAAGCTGCAACAATATATATATCAAATTAAGCAACGTTACATGTTACATCAATTCAGCAGGCCAGAAGTTGCCTTGACATTGAAAAACAACAATGTTAGTGCAAGACGAGTAACTGATTGATAAATGCTCCGGTTATCAATTTAAAATTCATAAGTTCGTCGGACTTGAATCACTGGCGCCAACCAGCTTGGTTGCTCATGAAGTATGGGACAATAACAAGATACCTACATGCCAAACTCCTTATGTATATATACATTATTTTATATTATTTTCCCATTTTAAACGCTAAAAGTAGCCTCTTGATAAAGCTCTTCCCGTAAAGTTTGTAGGTGGGTAGTAGTGGGTACCTTTACCTTTAATTACTCAGTAGATCTACCTTACCCTTTGACTGCGAAAGAGAATGTCCAAGGGCGTTTATTTAACCGTAATCCACTATGACCAATCAATGGAGCATACTTGTAGGTAGGCGGGTCGCGAACCGCTTTATCATATTCAGAGATAGCAACAGATATGAAGAAGTAAGCGTGTCTTCTCTACTTTTTTGTTTTCCTTTTCAATGACACACTGATCCCATAATCCAATACAATGCAAGTAGCTGACACAGTAATTACAACGATATATCAGCGCGAAGCGACGTATGTGTTGCATCAGCGTTCAGTAGGCCAGTAGAGCCTTGACACTGAAGCATTACAATGTACAACTGTGAGAAGATTGTTGCAGGGGCGGGGCAATCCTGAGACAATGTCACTGTGGATAAAATTTCAGTTTTATCAGTTACAAAATACTGGATAAAAACAAATGAAAATGTTGCTGATCTCCTGGCCTTTATAGTACGAAAGTCAACGATCTCTTGATTTGATTTGACTGGCACACTGACCCTGTGACAACACATTGTAGGCTGCAACAATATAAGTATCAGCTCGACGACGCCGACGTAACTCAATGTATTGCATCAACGTTCAGTAGGCCAGCAGACTGAGCCTTGACATTGAAGACTACAATGTTAGCCCGCGACTTAATTTGAAGAATTCCTGACGAAAACAAACCGGATTGCAACAAACTGCAACTGGTGGACTTGCAGAGCGCGGGACGGTGACGTAACGGCGACGATTAGCGGCTTGGTTCAATTGATTGCAGGTTTGCTTTGGTAAGTTAAAAGCATTATAGTTCTGCCTTCTTCTCTTTTCTGATCTCTTAATTGTACTTTAAGAAATGCCCATCCGCATCCGTCTTTTCTAAACATTGATGATTTATAATACGGTTTTCACCATAATTTGGAGAATTTATTGAGCAAACATTACATTCATGTTTTATGTACATCACGCCCATGCATCCACGCGGGGCGCTAGAAAAATAATAATGTAAGAGTAGTACTACGTACAGTAAGTGGAAGAGACATAAAATTAAGTTTTAATTAGTTTTGTTTGCGTACTTTGAACTTTGAACTAGTAAGCAGTGAACAATTTGAAGCTAAGATGAATATAACTACAAGTACTTACCTAAAATTTATGATGAGAAAGTGTAAGAGAGAGAAAGAAAAAGAGAGAGTATGAATTTTTATTACTTATAGATCTACGATGGAGCAAATACGTTAAGTACGTAGAAGAGACACAATATTAAGTAAGTAAATGAGACAAAGTTTATTTTTAACAGCTTCACGTATAAATAGTAGTTAGTAAGTAAGTAACCCAGGAATTCCACTCTTACTTTGGAACGACACACTGACCTGCAATTCAATACATTGCAATACAAGCTTACATAGTAATTGCAACAAGATATCAGCGACTTACTCAACGAGTAAATGTTCTGTAGGTCAGGGGGATGAGGGCCCTGACATTGACAACAACACAATGTCAGCGCAAGACTTACTTTGTACAATTTCCGCTAAAAACTGAATGGCAATTGCAACAAACTGCAATAAAGTAACAGCAACGAAACGATGACGTGGCAGTCGTGATAAGGGATTTATTAAGTTGCTTAACGTTTTGTTTCGCATTGGAGGTTAATTGAATAGGATTTCAGCATGCAAAGGTTGTGTAAGTGCGAAAAAACTTAGTATGAACACAAATTAAGTCGTTTACGTTATGGGAGTTCTGCTGAAGTTTTAATGAAAGCCATGAGAATCACAACAATTATTCATTAGCAGATACTCAATTATGAACTGAAATATTCCAAATAAGAGTAAAGACAGAAAGAAAATTCGTTTATTTGACGACCACAAAATCATACAACAAACAAAATAAAAAAAGAAATATTATTAGTATGTATGTATGTTTAAGTATGCAGGTATTTATTATTATAATCTAATTGTACACCGCCGTCTACTCCTTCTTTCGAT
The DNA here is from genome assembly GCA_951640565.1 of Petrophora chlorosata. NCBI lineage: Eukaryota > Metazoa > Arthropoda > Insecta > Lepidoptera > Geometridae > Petrophora > Petrophora chlorosata. Next base: position 5,350,624 of record OX621207.1, read on the forward strand.
ACTATCCATCCAAAAGTTGTCTGGAAGAGATCGTTTTAAGCGATAAGACCGCCCATTGCACTACCATTGTAAGAAATTTAGTGCTATTATTATTTATTATTTTGCAACTGGTATGCAATAAAGATAATTGTAATATTACAAAGATTACGTTTGTAGATAAAAATCCACGTTTTTGGATATACAGAATGCAACAATCCTATCTCAAGCGATAAGATAACAAAAGAGATTGTCGGATTAGACCATGACCTACACGACAAAAATCGTTCCCATCTCTGATCGCACCGTATAAACGAGACTGGAAACCGTCCGCCGATGTTGCGGGTTCAACGAACTCTTACAATGTAACGCCACCTTGAAATCGACACGACACAGGCAGTCGGCTCCGCGAATATCTTTGCTTTTTCTATACGTAAGGTAAAGCGAGTATTTTACTGCTTATCTCATCTTATTTTTATCTTGACGGCCGTCATACGACGCCGGCGCAATATTAATATGATAATTATGGTTTTGTGCGATTTGGCTTATTAACCGGTAGCTGTTGAATGTAAACGGCGTGAATTACATTATAGCAAGAAAAATTCCAATAAATAAAAATGTTTGAATCAGTCTTGTTGGCAGAAAAGCTAAAGAGTTAGATTTTTATTTTCCAAAACAAGTGTTTCTCCGAGTGATAATTGCCATGTTCGTAAACATGCACGTGTGTAACTAAAGAACTGTTTTTTATGTTCTCCCAAGAAGTCAGAAGCTTCACGTGAACTCCACCACTCCGACCACCGGAAGCGCTAAGGGGTCAAGAGGGTCCAGCATGCATCCGATAACCCTCAAAAATATTTGAAGCATATTATCATTTGTAACTCGTTAATATATTTAATAACTTGACAATGGCTAAATGAAAAACCAATACGAAGCCATATAAAACAAAAAATGTTAAAAGATTTGTTTTTAATTGCTCTCAGTGCTAATTTTTTAAAGTCCTACGGAATATTTTTGGCAACGCACAAAACATGTACCCATTGCAATAGTACGTTCTACTTGGCCCAATGTGGCCTTATCGTAAACTTGGCGTGCAGGTACACATTCCATTTTATTATTATTTTTCTATTTACTTCGGTTATTATTAATAGTTTCGATGCTCTGTTCCTTAAAAAATACCTGCCATAATTATTTTAAAAATGGAAAACAGAGTTCAATCTTAACTTTTTAAATAAATGGAAAACAATTCTGTTCTAGAAATAATGTTTAGATCGTGTCTAAAAAATCTCAGTACGTCTGATTTATATCCATAATATTAAACAAATGAGGCGAAACTTAGTACTTATAGAGATTACGCGTGCAGTAAAATTTACAAAATTATTTTTTCTCTCATTTTAATTGATTGGACAACAATAGCATCGGCATGACATGTTCAATATTGTAAAAGAATTACTTACACAAATTGCAACTATTTATTAAACCATTATACAGTTGTTAAACGGAACACTTGCATTCTTTCAAGGCAAGTAGGCGAAAGATCAGTAATAGTGCATAATTCATACGAACTGCATAGGTCCGTATGCATTAAAAGTAGGGTTGTAACGGAACTTCGCCTTCGCCTCCGTTACTGCGGAAGTTTCGCAAGAAACCGTACCACCACCTCAGAAAAAAAAAACTAGTAGTTGTAACGAAGGTTTATTAACGTCGTAATGCAAGTTATGTTCCAAGTGAACAATTATTTAGTGCTGCTGGCTTAATTTATGAAACTAAGAAATAATTTGAAAGGTAACAAAGGCGCAAAACTGTTGTTTGTGAAATATAATTTGCCTATCCTTCATTTGGATTACTAGTAAAGTCGATTATATTTGTAATTTTAAGAAAGTGTACTATGAATGTACCTATTTGAAATAAGAATTTTGAAATTGTGTTACTTCAATAAATCTTGAAATACCTATTTTTCCACTTCCACTTTAACCACCGCCTCCGCCTAATTCACCTCCGCTAATTCATATCCGCGGAGGTGAATCTAGTCGCCTCCGCTAAGAAGGCCTCCGTTACAACCCTAATGAAAAGGTACGCATGTAAATACATTTCAATTTGTACGGTTGGTAACACTGTATGTAAACATGACCTTGGATATTGTTTGTTTTAAGAACGGAGATGTGTATGTTTTGTGTGTAAACATTAAACAGCTGACGATCGTAGTTTAGTATCAATGCCAGCTTACTATTTATAATATAATTTGAATCTTTGCATTGCTCATTATATGACTTTCATATTTTTGATGACACTTGCTGACTGCCCAATCCGTGCGAATTATTCCTTGGGAAGTACCGCATCATCATCATCAGCCCATCACATGCTTACTGCTAGGACACGGGCCTTCTCTCATAGAGAGAGTATGGGCCATAATCCATCACGCTGGCCTAATGATATTCAACCGCCAATAGTCCGCAAACATCGATGCGTTCCGGTTTGAAGAATACTATTTCAAGCAATAATACTGGGCATTACTAGACTTAGAGCTCTCAGGGTGATGAGCGCTGTGCAGTGCTGCATTTTGCAAAACCTAGTTTTAAGTGGTGCTGCAACTACGGGTAGATATGTTGCTTACCAGCAGGCGAACGACCTGCTCGTCTCGTCACATAAAAACTTCAGTATAGGTCTTTTTAAATAATCCAATATGTGTTATAACTACGAGCGAGCTATTTAGCGAGAAATAAGCACGAAATCTGTAACCATAAAACTAAACTAACTGATTTTTATTTATTTATTTATTCGGTTTTAGGAAGACTATCAACTATTAAAATCTATGTAGGCACTTAATTAAATATTACAAAGTCATTTAAAAGTCTCCACTGTTAGTAATGTGTTAGTAATGTGTTTTTCTAGTTTCCTAGACGTGCTCATCACTGAAAGTTGGTATAGGTACCTTTTAGAAATTACCTTTTAGATAGGTTTCGCTAAATTACTACTTACAATATGGAAACCCACGATTATATTCTATTTCACGCCCTGTTTATACAACAACCTAATTTTCTACGGAACGTTAAAAATTTAAATTAGATCTACGTATAACCACCAGTTTATGTGCTAATGGGACGATTCCCATTCAGAAATCATTTGCAATAAAATTACGAAACCGATCCTGTGATGACCCATAACGTATAAAACTTGGTATAATTATATTTATAACTTTTACAATGTTGCCAGTAGAAGCAAGTGTTTTTCAAATTTTATGGTACTGTTTTTTTAGACAATTTTTTTAACTAGCAATTTTAATTGGTGGCTTTGTACAAGTTTTATGTGCCTATGCGATTTATTTAATGGAACGGTTGCATTATTGGATAGTAGAATGCAATAAAATTATAGTTGTTTTTTGAAGCTTCATATCATCTCCCTTTGAATAATAGACTACCTTTTGCTCGCGACTTCGTCTACTTGGTTTACAAATGATTGTCTAATTGTCTCGTGTCCAGATTGTCCCATCTAAAACCAATGGATCAAAATGTTGATGGGACAAGTTTGATTGATTTTAATCTAATTTTATTTCATTTTATTTTGTATAACATTTTATTTTATTTCTATTATTTTAATATTGTTCCATTATGTAAGTAATTCATTCTCATTATTAATTAATGTGTGTTATGGTTGTCTTTACTCGTATAACTATAATAAATGAAGTAGAGTAACAATATTATGTTTTTTATTATTATAGTTATTAATAGCTGTTGCCCGCGACTTCGTACGCGTAGTGAAGTAATCTAACCTTTAACCGACAATTTTCGATCCCACCCTTATCCCTCTCCTGCCTCCGCTCCTATCCCGATCCCGTCCCCGTCCTATCTCTTCACTATCCCGCTCTTGCTTTCGTCCCATTCCTATCCAAATCACGTCCTTTTCCTTAACCATTACCGCCCCGATTCTATCCCCATTACATTCTGTTACCGACCCCTCCTAACCCGGGACCGTCTCCCTCATAATCCGTTACCTCCGTTCCCGTCCCCTCTTGTATTGTATATCCCTCCTCATCACCTTTCTTCTTGTATTTGTAAATTATATTATAAGTTTTATTTTTTTAAAGATATATATGGAATAAATGGGCTTTAATAATAATAATAATAGCGAAGAGCCTAGATCAACATCTCAAGAGGCTCTCGCTAGACGGTTGGATTAAGGGTCAGATGCAGAAGGCAGTACTCTTTGACACGGCACGTATTGTCAGGTTCCTCACTCTACAGCCCTAACCACCGGTAGTCTGGGCCCTGCCCCGCTGCCGGCGGCACCCTAGGTTAAGTTTTTTTTATAATATTTTTGTATATATTTTTATAGAAATATTGTAAAAAACTTAAATTTAAGAAAGAAAATAAATAATAATAATAATATCCAACTCATGGTCACCCCAGCCTCGAGTCACGACCCTGTATCTGCACAATGCATAAGCAGTACGAGTTTAAGATATTTATCTTCCGTTTGTAAATGTATCTGAAGCTACCTGAATGACTTGACTGAGGTGTCGTCCTTGGCTTGAAAAATATTGTATTTGAACATATCTGACGGAGGGTTAATTTTTCTTGTAATATAAAACGAGTGAAATATGTAGAGTGTAATGCACGTAAATATGTAAAAGTTAAAATAATGAACGTCGTAAAATATTTCATAATTTTAAAGCTACCTACGGCGGAATACTAGCCGATGGCGCAGATTACACCGCCACAGTAAAACTACAAAACAGAAGTTCAGCTCCACTCTATATCTACACACACATGATAACCGTTAGCAGCTAGCAACTATAAAAATAAAAATACGCCTAACGAATCACATACATACCGAGATTCTGGCCCCCAACTAGGATTCTCTATATCTAGAAAACCAGGAACTTCGAGGACCGTAGTCCCACGACACCCAGACACGAAACAAATGCTTGCGCTTTTTTTTCGAATTGATCACGCAACTCTGTGGTGTATGAGATTTGAGCCAACCTGCCCAACCACTACACCACAGAAGCTGTCAAACCTATAATTTTCTGATCATGATAACAAGACGAGTTAACCATTTGTGCTAACTTTTTAACCGACTTCAAAAAGGAGGAGGTTTACAATTCGGCGGTATGTTTTTTTTTTTTTTTTTTGTGTGTTTGTTACGCGATTTCTCCGCCAATTATGCATTGATTTCGATGATTCTTTTTTTGATTGGTAGGTAATACTTCAAAGGTGGTCCCATATAAATTTTATCGAAATTCATTCAGTAGTTTTTGAAAAAAATAGCAAAAACAAAAAATATAAGTTTAATCTTCAAGTCGGTTCTTGTTTTTTTCGTAACCAACTTTCTAAAGGTGGAGATTTGTATTCGACTGCTTCACCTGCTTCACCCAGGGTCGACTTCCGGTGAGGGAACTCCTCAACGGTGAATAGTACAGACACAACATTTCGTAAATGGATTTAACCATATTAGCCTGTTCTAAATTCCATCATGACATGGCAGATACACCCAGGATTGACTTCCGGCGAGGGAACTCTTCAACAGAGATATAGGACAGACATGAAATTTTTTTGTACATGCATTTAATTGTGATAGCTCGTTTTAAACTTCGTCATGATGTGGCTTCTAGATCATAAAAGCTTGTCTTTAAAAACTTTTTGAATTAATTTAATTAAAACTTGTTTTTCACTAAAAAGGGTAAAATAAATTATTTTTCAAAAAAAACTAAACCGACTTCAAAACCACAAATGGCACTCAAAAGTAGAGTTTGAGTTTGTTCAAAAATAGAGTTTGAGTGCCATTTGTGGTTTTGAAGTCGGTTTAGTTTTTTTTGAAAAATAATTTTTGAAACATTATTTATAATTTTTAATGAAAACAATTTTGATACGTAAGAACTGCAATTAATTATTGATACAAATAGTTAAATATTTTCTTAACTAGCTAGATTGTCTTTCGAAAAAGGATAGTTTCAAGAATTTCATTAATTACTTTTATGGAACAGTATTTGCTAGAATCCGGCTACACGACGAGTATACAGATTAACAGTATGCAATTATGCATGCCAACCAGTAGATATTACACTACATTTCTTGCACTGTATGATAACATAATCCAACCTATGCATATTTATTAATCAGTCATAAAACTTGCAACACTGTTGCCAACCGTAGTTAGCTAGAAATGAGTCAAGTATAGATTGAACGACATTACTACGTCAATCCAACGGTTTATGGTCTCCTTATTTCAAGATATAGAAAATGTGGTACGAGCCTACTTTTAAGTTTCTTCGAGATAGAATAACGTAAGTTTGGATAGTGAGACGTAACCTTACACAGATCATAATGAACATGGTAATTTTTTTAATAGCATTTATATATATACCTACATATTTTGACTTGCCATGTTTGTTTAAGTTAAATCATGAAAGTTGAATCAGAACCACTTCCTCTTATCTTAAGGAGTTGAAATTTTGCAAACTTGTCAAAGTTCGATGACAATGCAATATTATGGTGACAGCCAGCTGACCTGATGATGGAGACGGAAGGTGGGCAATGGAATTCCTTGACGGATAATCGTAAATTACTAGTTTGGAGCTCATTTTAATCTGCTCGCGGTTCCAATTACGAATTTGTTAAAAGCTTGTCTTGAAAAATATATTTTTCATCCCCCCATCTCGGAAAGAGTATTTTTGCTCTGCGATATCTGAATGCAAAAGTCGTTTTTATCCGCTAGAGGATAAAGTAAATTTGAATTTAGAACATTTGTGAATTCAAAACATCAATTTATAAACCTATTTACTTCTACCTCCATGGTGCCGAATTCATCATACAACTTTTTTTAATTTGTTAAAAACTCAGACTCGGAACCTCCTTGGTGTACTTTTTTTAATTTGCTTTACGCGCGCAATGTATCTTGTGATTGTAGATGTTTTTTGCATTTAGTCATTTCTTCGCTGAGGTGGGTTGAAAAGTTACGTGTTGCACTCGAGTGCAAAGATTTTTCACCTCGTGCTCTTTTGATTCCCTCGCTACCGCTCAGGATTCTTATTTTAGAATCATTCGCTTGCTCGGTCATCAAAATGGAGCACGCGGTTAAAAAGCAACTTTGCACTCTTGTATAACAAATAACTATTTCAACAACAATCTTGTTTATGAAGATGTCATTAGTTACATGTCTCGTCGATATTGGCGTCTTCACTCAAATATCATCAACATAAACCAATATTTAAGTTTAAATAATTCGATGTCTAAACTAGCTGCCACTTTAACAGCCTCTTAGCAGACGACGGCGAAATAAACACAGAGCTGTATTGAAATATTTCATCAAAAGCCCGAAGGCACGCGCGACTTAAGTGAGTTCAAGATAGAACACACTTTTTAAAAACTAAAATTAATTTCTCAACTCGCGATAAATGATTTTAATTACCGGAGCCAAGTGTGAGCTGTCTCGGCGATCGATCCAAACTGGCGTTTCTCGAAGCTCGGTGATGCTGCGGTGCCTCGGCGTCGCTGCATCAGCATTTTCGTGAGGGTAAGGAAGGGGACACACATAACATCCCCCTCGTTAAGACAGAGGCCCATTTTTCAGGTACGAATGAAAAAGGGCTGAGGTCCTGAAGGCTGCATCTGCAAGTCTTCAGTAGTTTCAGCGGTTTCAGCAGGAGTACGGGTTCTTAGTTTCCATATCCTTTTATAGAGCAGGAAACATACAAATGCACATATGATGATGTAAATAGGTAGCGTCCAATAGTTAAAAGTAGTCGAAATTGTTTCAGTTTCCAGATTGATAGGATTTTCTTTTTCTATTAAAGCTTCTAGCTCGTAGAGTCGATTTAGTTCAACATTTTCAATCATCAGAGGCCGATTCCTGTTTTTTATAGTTATATTTGACAAGTCGAAGGATAACAGCTTCACTGGGTGTCCTTGAAGTTTATTTCTTACATTTTTCTTAATATTTAGTTTTGTAGATACGCTGCAACCTTCCGGTATTTCAATTAAGTAAGTTCCTTGTATAGAGCTGTGACTATCTCCATGACAGCTGAGTCTTATCTTTGTGTTCAAAGTACATGTCAGTAGGTAGTGTTTGTCGTCGAGCTTTTGCCAAATTTCTGTAGAGCTTTTATACGTATTATAGAGACATGTAGAGATTTCTTGAGCCGTTATAAGTTGATAAATACAATCTTTGTCTTTGTTCATGTATTGGTATGTAGATTCACGACAGAAATAACCTTCTTCAAATTTCTTGCATATGTTGTCCATATACTGGTAGCGTTCTTCATCCATTGCCAGGTAGGGTTTAGGAGGGATGATAATAGATTTATTTATAGTTGGTGAAGGATAAAGGTGATAGTAGGAATACTTATTTTTATACATAATAGGAAATGTCAAGATAAAAACAATCGTATTGTCAAGGTAATAAGATCCAGATTCAAGTAAGTCGTAATAATGTCTTAAGTCGGTCAACTTGTTTATTATTAGTTCGTCAGAGTTGTATAGAGTAGTTAGAGTATCAGAGACATATTTAATATCTGCATAAGATAATATATCGTGGTGAACAATTCCTAACTTCGAAAATGAGAGAGAGTTTTCAATTGAAATTAGAGAGTCTAAAATTGTCTGGCAATTTATTTTTAATAAGTCAAACAAACTAACCATTTTTATAAAATCATTGAGTCTATAATCTGTCATGTTGATTTCTCTGATTACTTCATTAATCTTTAGGTATATTTTGTTTTGATTATAAGTGATTGCAGCGATTGTTGAGTTATAAGCAGCGAGTAGATTTTTGTTTAATGAGATAGCTCTATTAAATGAACTCTGAATGATTTCTTGATTTTTATGTAAACTGGAGATAGCGTTAGAGATTTCAACAGCGTCATCATAATCTAGATTTCCGGTTATGCCTTTTATCACGGAACCCAGACCATTTATAAGTCCTCGCTTATATCTAGAGTTTAAACTGCTTATAGAATTATACTTTAACGTTATATGACTTAACCTATCGAGTAATATTTGCTTAGATACTAAAAAGTTACTAAAATAACGAGGGTCCGTTTGCTTAAGATAGTCGATAAATGCGATTATATGATTTTCTAAACTACTAATACTATCTCTAATTATATCTAAGTCTATATAATGAACGAAAGCGTGTTCGCTCTTTTGAATTTTCGCTATACCTAACTCAAATGGCAATATGCCTGGGTTATTGGTTAGCGGAGTCAGGGATACTTGAGGTACTTGGCCCTGGACTGCTCGATGTGTCGTTAGGACGATCCTGCAACACATTCGTTTGATTATTAAGAGGTCTTCTTAGATTCCTCTTATTATAAGTAACGTCTTTTACGTCTAAGATCTTAATACCGAGATCTTTCTTAACCTGTCTTGTCAAATAACGAGGTTGAGTTTTATGTCGAACTGCTAATGGATTCTTTGAATAGCAGAGAATATTTTCCGCGTAAACAATTGGCGGTTCGCGAGATTCATTGCGTTTTTCCATGATCGTAGCTCGTTTTTCTTGAAGGTTTTTATTTAATATTGAGTATAAATCTTTTGTAGTTTCTTTATGTTTTTGTATGTAACTTTGTAAGTAAGTTGACTCTAAGTTTATATCCAATGGGTCTATGTTATCAATATGTCCATTTATAATTTCAATCGGTTTTTTGTTTGTTACGGAATGAATCGAGTTATTGTATCCTAAAACAGCGTATAGCATTAATGCGTTTGTTGAGAGTTCTGAACGAGTTTGACTTAAGATTCGAATGTGTTCTAGGATGGTTGAATGGAAACGTTCAATAGCTCCGTTTGACTCTGGGTTGTTGACACTAATAAAGTGAAGACTGATTTTGTGCAATTTAGCAAACTCTTTTAAAGGTAGATTTTTGAATTCCGTTCCTGAGTCTGCTGTGAGACACAAAGGTAGGCCGTGATGAGTCATAAATATTGTTAGACAATTTAGCACACTTATACCTGTCATGCTTTCTAAGGGGTATGCTTGAGCATATTTTGAAAAGGTGTCAATGATCGTTAAAAACTTCTGTCCGTTTACGGATAACGTGTCAACGTGTACTACTTCGAATGGTTTGTTAGGTATTGGCACAATTTGAAACCGTTGTGTGTTAGGTTTTCTTTCATATTTACATGTTTGACATATTTCACAGTTATTTATATAGTCAGTTATACATTTTGTTAAATTTGGCCAATAATACGTTCTTTTGATTCTTTCTTCTAACTCATGAATTCCGCGGTGGTTTGTTTTTCCTTCGTGAAAGTTTTTAATTATTTGTTTCTGTTTATCTTTGTCGGTGACGTCATCAAGCTTATTCTTGTAATAAGTTAATTTATAGGCTGAGTTTTTAAATGTGTTTTGCAAAATAACTGTTATATTGGGAATGAATTCAATGTCAGATATGTATATGCCATATTTACGATTTGGGGATATATATTCTTTGAAGAGTGATATAATTTCAGCTTCTAATTTATTTCGAGATATTTGTGCATATATTCTTTTCTTTCCGGGGAAGATTTCTTTAACGTGTGGTTTTGCAGATGAATGGTGCACAATTTCAATAAATAATTGATTGTTGCGAGTATTTATGGGAAGTTCTGAAATGGGTATATCGAGAATTGGATTTTCGTCTGCTGATTGGGCTTGACTGAGGTCATCTAATTCATTTAGTACAGGCAGTTCTGTATGAGTGTTGACAATCAATGACATATTTTGGTCGGCTACGTTTTCGTCATCAGAATCTAAACAAATTGGGCTTAAATCGTTATTTTGAATTTCTATTCTAGATAATGCGTCAGCGTTTGTGTTTGAAGTTCCCTTTTTGTAAATTATATTATAGTCATAGTCTTCTAGTTTTAAACGCCATCGTATTAATCGGGAATTTGGTTCTTTCAAATTGAACAAATATTGCAATGGTTTGTGGTCTGTTACAATGTTGAATTTACGTCCGAACAAATAAGGTCGAAAATACTTTGTAGCCCACACAATTGCTAACAACTCCTTTTCGATTGTGCTATAGTTTATTTCATTGTCGTTCAAAGTTCTAGAGGCGTAAGCAATTGGCTTATCGGATCCAATTGTTCCCTGCGACAAAACTGCGCCTATTGCGAAATTTGATGCATCCGTTCTAAGATTAAACTCTTTGTTAAATTCTGGGTACTGTAATATCGGATCGTTGGTCAGGATGTTTTGACACAGTTTAAAACAGTTTGTATACTGTGGGGTCAATTCAATTTTAGCGCCTTTTTTAAGACATGCAGTTAACGGTTTTGTTAGTTTTGCTAGGTTTGGTATGAACTTGCGATAGTATCCAAGCAAACCAAGGAAAGATTTTATTTCTTTCTGTGTTTTGGGTATTGGATACCTCAAAATGGCATCGATTTTCTTAGGGTCAGGTTTAATTCCATCAGGTGTCACAATGTGACCTAAGAAAGGTGTTTCTCGTTTCAGAAATATCGATTTTTCAGGGTGAATCTTGAAATTAGCTTCTCTGAGTCGTTGGAAAACATTTTCTGTATTTATTATTGCTTCTTGGAGACTGACACTATAGATAATTATGTCATCGCAATAAACTATTACGTTTGGGAGTCCTCTAAGGACATTGTCCATAACACGCTGAAATGTTGATGGAGCATTTTTTAATCCGAATGGCATACGAAGGTATTCATAGTGGCCATTTTCCACTGAAAAAGCTGTTTTCGGAATGTCGTCTTTATTCATTTCAATTTGATGAAATCCGCTATAGAGATCAATTGTATTGAAATATTGACATCTGCCTAATTTATCTAAAATATCTGAAATATTTGGTATCGGATATCTATCTGAAATTGTCTTTTCGTTGAGTTTACGATAATCGACTACCAGTCGCCACTTTACTTTTCCTGTATGATCTGGTTTCTTTGGTACAATCCAAATAGGGGATGACCATGGGCTATTTGAGGGTTGTATTATTTTTTGAGTTAACATTTTATTAATTTGACTCTGAACTTCCTCTTTATGAACGTGGGGATATCTATAACTTCGGGCATAGATGGGTATCTCGTCAGTCATTTTAATATTGTGCTTTATTTGATTTGTGAAAGTGAGGGGTTGATTTTCATCATGGAAAATGTCAGAATATTTTTCACAAAGACATAATAATTGGTGTTTTTCTTCATCATTTAAATGGTCAGTTTTTATTAATTGTTCGACATCACTGGCTTTTTGTGAGACAATGTCGAAATTGTGAATTTCAAAGTGGTCCCTTAATCTATAAACTTCCAAAGGGGACATAAGGCTTACGATAATATCATTATCAGTCGGGTTACGAATCTCAAAATATGCATAGCCATGTTTCGAATTCGAAACTGAAGATGGAATAATGCATTTGTCTAAAACAGTTTCCGGTAGATAAATGTCGGAGTTATCTATGGATACAGGCATTTTCATGACCTTTGTCGATTTTCCTTTCACTAATCCTTCAAATAAATTTTTTATACCGGATTTCTGAATCGAAATCGGGTTTACCGCTTTTTCCGTCTCTAATTGTTTAGTCTCTAAGTTGACCTTAGCTTTCAATTGTTCAAGTAGCTTATAACCGATTAATCCGTCGAATACGTTGTGGAATTTATAAACAAAGAACTTCGCAGAGCTCTTATCGCGAAACTCACTGAACAACGGGATCTGTACTGAGAACTGATTAACTGTGGTACAATGTAAGTTGGTCACAGTGAATGGTTCATGAGTTAAAGGTATGTTCGAATAATACCTTTGTATTACTTCGGGTGACAAAAATGATTGATTTGCCCCTGTATCGATGAGTAATTTTAGGGGTGGATTTTTTATTTCGATGTACGGAAGCTCTCGTTTGATATGAGCATTAATTTCAATTATGGCGGGTTTTTGGTTTCCGAAACCTCGCGAAAATTTTGCTCGCACTGTTGTTGAGTTGCACCTACTTCCTGATTAATTTGGACATTTTGTTCAAAAATCGGTTCCGTAGTTTCAGTATATTGAGAATGTTGTGCTGGTACAGGCATTTGAGTAAAGTACTCGTTAGGATAGCAATTTTCGTCATAATAATTGTCATAATAATTATCCAAGCCGTATTCTGCATAATAATTATTATCATCACCATACATTGAAGATGTTTCTTGAGCATGCAGTGAGAAATTCGGGTTAGGATTTTGTTGAAAATAGTTATGTTGGGGTGGTTGATTAAAAGCACGGTTTTGTTGAACAAAGGGTGGTCTATTAGCTGAAAGAAATGAAATTCCACTCATAGGCTGTGGTCGTGTTGTAGTCATAGATGGTTCGGGTTTTACCTGATAAATTGGCCTTTGTTGGTTATTGTTGAAATGTTGGAAAGGTCTTGGTTGACCAACAGGTCGATGTTGGTTGGCGAAATAATTTTGCCGGTTGTTATAATTATTTTGTGAATTGTTAAACAGAGGTATTGGTCGTGGTTTAAACATATTAAAATGTTGTTTATTTTGGGGGAATACATTTTTGTTTTGTTGTTGTTGTGGTTGCATCAAAGTATTATTTTTACGCAAATAATTTATATTTTCTTCTTCTTTAATGTATTGCAAAGCAGTTGGTAAATCAATTGGTTTCATAGCACGAATGGTAGAGCCTAAAGGTTCTTTTAATCCAGCTAAAAATGTTTTCAAGCATTGCGATGTGAAAAATGTACGTTTACATACTTTCACCGTATCATCATTTTCATGCAAATTGACATAATTAATTAATGTATTTAATATATACATGCATCGATTGTAAAATCCTTGGGCATCGTCACTTTCTTGTTTTAAATTAACTAAATCTCTAGTTAACGAGTTTTCGTCTCTCTGGTCTGAAAAATGTTGTAAGAGCACACTTTTAACATTTTCCCATGTATCAGCGCCGTTGATGTTAACAACCTCTTCCGCTTTTCCACGTAATTTTCCTAAAATACTATTCAGGACTAACTGATTTTGAAAGCAATCAGGATCGTCTGTCATGTAAAACTGAGACAAGATCGTTTCAGCAGTACATACAAATCTAGACAACTGATTTGGGTTTCCGTCATAAGTAGGAACCATATCAATTGCTGTTTTAAAAATGTTTAGAGCCGCTGCCTCCATTTTCGATAAATGTAGAGCGTTCAAACAAACTTATAACTAAAACAATCGCTAATACCACTATTTTACGATTAAAATAAATGATATCGAGTTAAACTACAATAGAATAACTTTTAACGATTACTTAAAATTAATATTTTATTTATTCAATTATTTTCTTTATTTATTTATATTTATTTTATTTTTTAGTATAGAGTCCTACTCTAGGTACTCTATAATATATTAATACCGTTAGTAAAGTCACAATTAAGTCGACATCAATAATCAATAATTCAGTCAATATAGACAATAAACACATTAATAAGGACAAGGATCTGGACTTACAGAATCAGCATTGCCTCGAACATTTTATTTTTATATAACGGCATTTTATTATTTAGTTTAATCACTTTTTAATTTTTCACACTTATTCTAAGGTTCACTTTTCGCGCACAGTTTACGTACTTTTGATGTTCGAAAAGTCCGTTTTTAGACGCAAAAAGATCCACAAGACTGCGCCACTTAAGTGAGTTCAAGATAGAACACACTTTTTAAAAACTAAAATTAATTTCTCAACTCGCGATAAATGATTTTAATTACCGGAGCCAAGTGTGAGCTGTCTCGGCGATCGATCCAAACTGGCGTTTCTCGAAGCTCGGTGATGCTGCGGTGCCTCGGCGTCGCTGCATCAGCATTTTCGTGAGGGTAAGGAAGGGGACACACATAACACGCGTGGTCGCGTCAATATATCATTTGTCATCACAGATTGAAACTGATACTTCGCCGCCCACCAGTGCAAAATTACCATTCTTGAAGCTATTGAGCTTCTTTAATAAATCTGTTCGGGCTGGCTCTGATCGTCGAGATAATGAAGAGGAGCTTCTGGCTTTTATGCAGCTTTTGCGTTACAAATTCGAGGTAAATACGCTTAATTAGCGGCGCGCTGTGACATTGGGGTCTTTGGCAAGCGAATGCGCGGTGAAATTGTTTGGCCTTTAGTTCTCGCCGGCAGTAATGCTTGGGGCGTTTACTGGAACGACACGAAACAAGATACCATCTTTTAAACTTTAGTATTTGGACAGTAAATATTGAGATAAGAATAACCATTACACTTTATTTGTTAATGGAAATTATGCAATGAATGTCGCCCTGAAGGGACACCTGCATTGTGAACTTTTGACTTTCCAGGATAAAAATTAGCATGCACCTACTCAATGACTCGGTTTTAATTCTCGCTACGAGACAAATATTTTCCACTCAAAGACGTGTAAGACCCACGTTCCTCATATTTTCTGCGTCTATTCGGTAATAACTGCTAATAAGCTTTAACCCAGAAGCTCCATGTTAAGCTTACGCCCAAGCTTAGATTTTATACTAGTAGGTACTTCGGACGTAGAAACACTTCTAGGCATCTTAAACTCTAGTGGGAGAGCTGGGTGTTGGGCAAAAAGTCACGCGTAGGTTTTTCAGCGAAGACATAAACTGGGACTAAATTTACTGCCATCGATTCGTTCAAAACGTAGCACAAGTTTTAAAGCTTTCATCACACGTGAGCGACTAGCGCGACTGCGGAGCGGACAATTATTCAATTCAATTTTTTTTTTAACCAATGTAATACAATATGAATACCTTAATTTTATATAATAAAAATTGCTGTTAATCGTACGTAGTTCTTAAATATAAATTATTTTGTTAAGGTGCTAGTTACTTTTTTCCCTATTTACGTTAAATACATTTCACTTTAGTACAACTGTAAAGCCGAAAGCGCCGTAGCCGCTTTGGCTACGGCGCTTTCGGCTACACTTATTCGTTGGTCAGTTATAATGTATGTTAGATTGAAGGCCTACATGTAACCAACGCGGACGAAAAATGCTGCATCCTGTTTTCTAATAAGATTTTACATTTGCAATCCAACGCTAGGATCAATTGCTAGATTGTCAAAAATTAAAATAGGTGATTTATTTCAGTCTTAGTCATTTGCAATAAAAAGTGAAACTGTGGAGACGGATTTACCTTGTTATGAGTCATGTTACATAATAATCGCTATAGTAGTCATCAAACATTTAGGAGGCAGTCCGTAATCGTTGTAGGCGCTCACGTTTCGTCGTCGCGCCTGCCGCTCAGGTGTGTTCAAGACTTAGAGGTTTTTAAAGGATTTTTACAGGAAAACTTCATTTTATTACCATTGCAGTTCGCGCAGTAAAGGCGAGATTTTACGATCGAGAGTGGTGGGGTGATTAATAAGTTTTAATTAGTTATCCGTCGCACTGTTCCGATGCTAGTTTGTTATAGGTTTATTTTTATTGTAGCGTAAAAGTTGATTTTCTAAGTGGTCGACTATTAGTCCTGTGCCCTACAAAGATGTCGCGCTCACATTTTTTTATCCAATGCGTTAAATTAGTTTTTTTTTATAATTAACCTATGCTGTCCCACTGGCAAAGGTCTCCCCCCTGCCCCCTTAGCACGGACCGGAGACAAAACAATTTATCCCCTGTTTTATCCACTTTCGTCAAAAAAGGGGATATAAACAGGGGACATTTTATTTTGTTTTCGGTCCATGCTGAGGGAGCAGGTATCTCCAGTTGTCCTAGTTGTTGTTTCATCATCATCATCTTGTATTCGTCCACTGCTGGAGATAGGCCTCTCCCAATGAACGCCACTGAGCCCGGTCTTCTCCTATTCCAGTTTCTTCCAGTTGTTGTTTAATTTAGTTATTTACATTTATTAATCCAAATCCGTTCTACCGTTTGCTGTGAAGAAGTAAAACACTTAAAATATTTCGAATTTATAATATTAGAAGTCATTGCTGCAAAGGAGTTGGTTTAGAGAATTTTGTTCATAGTGGCGTCGCATTCAGACAACTTTAGCGGTTATTATTTTTCGTAGCTCTACATCAACTAACATTGTATAATGGACCAGCAGGGGCATCGTCTAACTCGAACGCCGGTCCCGATCGCTTTCAAAAATGTTTTGTGATCGGTATTTGTCTATAGAATTGTTAAACTTTCCACGTCCAAATCCCTATTGCAATCACAATCACTAAAATTGATCGATATTGTTTTTTATTACCTTATAGGCAAGCATTTTACCGCAGTCTCACCTGATGAAAAGTGACGACGCGGTCGACGATGGATCATGCTTGCCTAGATACCGATTCACTTGAGACTTGAAGACACCCAGATTATACGAGTAAGAATCGGGAAACAAAGACGCTTTACAGCTAAGGAATATCAGCTAAGGAATATTCCTTAGCTGTTCGCATTAAAAAGGTCGATGCAAAACGCTTTGTTCGGGCAAGAGGAATGTCAACCGTGTACGGATGCCAAGTATCCGTGCGTCTGTGAGTATATTGCAGTTTGAAAGATGCTAACACCTTCCAAATTTGAAATTGAAAGCGATCGAGATCGGTCTTCGAGTTACCTACACAATTCCCGCTGCAGCTTTACTTTAAATAATATCGGAGCTCAGATAATAGAGTTTAAAGTTTTAACTTATGGTTAAAGACATCGAAGATATGGCTGTTTTTATCATTGCAATGAAAATTTCTTGTTTATTGTACTTTCGGTGAAATGAGAATCTTTGATTCCTAAATTAACATATAAATAGATATTTCGATTAACTTTAGTTGTGTGTTTTATATAAAAGAAAATTCAATTGTTTTTTGTAGATAGTTATTTTTATTTTGAGCGAGTGTGGCTCAGTGGGAGCACGTGCGACTTTCGATCCAACGCACCCGAGTTCGAATCCTGCTGGCCCCGCAACACTGACTTTCTTAAGTTATGTGCGGATATAACACTCGCTCTAGAAACGGTGAAGGAAAACATCGTGAGGAAACCGGCATGTCCAAGAATTATTCACAAAAAGTCAAGGACATGTGACATCCACCAACCCGCACTGGGCCAGCGTGGTGGATTATGGCCCATCCTCTCTCTATGAGAGAAGGCCCGTGTCCCAGCAGTGGGAACGTAATGGGCTGATGATGATTTTTATTTTTAATTAGTTCTGTACGCGCCTAATAGTCATTCATAATAGTCTAATAGATATAGGTAATAGATCATCAACTAAGTACGTGTTTTAATACTTAATTACTTATTAGTGGAAACTTTTAATTAGCCATAAGTATTTACTTACGTTATCAATGTTCAATAAAATAAAATCTGGCAAGATGCGGACCTGGTGAAATCTTCATGCAGACGCTTGTGTTACTATAGGTAAGTACAGACGTCAGCTGTAGTTGTCGTTGAGGCTATAACTAAAAGTGTATCCACTTTCAGTGGGTTCTATACACGTATCTTTTACGTGTGTTTTCAAATACTGAGTTATGGCGTGTCACAAAGTTTCACGATTATGGTGACAGTTACTTTTATGTACAAGTATGCACCTGACTCCCCTTGTAGAGCTGGTGGCGTTAGCTGGTAGGATTTCGACTATATTACGAAACAGTGCGCAAGAATTACTGTGTTCCGGTTTAAAGAGCATTATAGCCAGCGAAATTACTGGAAATATACGATGTCTCGGGGTGATAAGCGCAATGAAGTTCTACGCAGTACTTTTTATGTTATTAAAAGTTCTAGGTGCTGTTATAGGCAGGCCTGGCGCTTACCTTTAGGCGAATGACTTGCTCACTAATTCACTCAGATTCATAAAAAAGTACAAGTATTAAAAAATATGCATGTAATTTCGAAGTTATGCTCAGAAGCTGAAAAACCGTATGGCGGAGACAGAGAGTAAAGCATTAATTAAATTAATTTACAAACAACTTGACTCTACAATTTGAAATCGTAATGACAATATCTATAATAATCGGTCAGAAGAAAATCAGTTACGCTAATAGTAGGCAATCCTCAGATTATTCTATGCTAATTAGTCGCTAAAATGCTGAGATTAAAAGACAGCGATGGAAGACTCCTTGTAAGAAGAAAAGGAAATAGGTAAGTGGAGCTCATTACTGTGTTCCGGTTTTGAACGCGCTGTAAACTTAGCTAGCAAATTACTAGGTTCAGGAGAGATAAAAACCGCTGCTACGGTTCAACTTGAACTGGAATAATAAGCGATAACAACAAAATAATAATTGCAGTTAGCGTTCTACGCGCGCGTATAATACGCGTCAAACTTAATGGCGGCTGACAGATGCACCACGTGACCTGCGCAGTAACAAAATCGCATACAAAATTGTATCTGCGCAGATCACGTGATGCGCCAGTCAGCCGCCATCAAGTTTGGCGCGAGGTATACCTATTGACTTTACTTCATACACTGAACCTAATAAGTCATTGATTTCCAAAAAGCTTACGAATAGTCAGTTGCAATTTGCTATCATCCGCATTTCAAAATCAAACAGACTTTGTAAATCATGCAATAAATAGGTATTAACTTGTTTATTGTCGTAGTTAGATACAGTAGGTCTAGTCTGAATTTTGCTTAAAAATCCGTGACAAGCGAGTAAACTCGGTATCAAGCTCTCGAATTCGGTTATCATGTTTCGATAAGTGGAAGCCTCACTCTGATGATGATGATGATGATGCGTTCCTAGCCGTTTTCGGCTACGGCGACTGACTTAGGTTAAGTTACTGTACGTGTTTGGTGCTTCCTCACATGACTGACGTATCCAATTTTAGCTGTAAACGTACGATTACATGTGCTACATGTGAGGACACCGTTCACGTAATTATAAACTGTTTGAAGGAGGTTTACTTTTGAGGTGGTCTCTTTTCGCATCAAGTTCTCTCCTCCGTTTGTTTTTAAATGTGTATACTTTAGCCTCACTCTAGTCCCAGAGCAAAGTGAGTGTCTAAGAAACACAAAGTTCAAGGACATGTGACATCCACCAACCCGAACTGGGCCACTATTTGTTCTGTGACTGTGCCAACGTGGATCCAAGACGTATAGTCCAAACTCTCAGAAGGCCCGTGTTCCAGCAGTGGGAACGTAATGGACTGACGGTGATAACAAGTATACGTTTTATCAAACAAAAAAACCGACTTCAATGTATCTTCGAAGTCCAAGGTCAAATATCGATGAAATTTATATGGGACCACTTCGTAGCTATACTGAACCGAACGCAAAAAGAATTTTCTAAATCGGTTCATGAATAACGAAGTTGAAGTTGAGGTAACAAACATAAAAATAATAAAAAAATAAAAGAAAATACAATCGCATAGAAAACCTTCTCCTTTTTTGAAGTCGGTTAAAAATCAAGATTTTTGAACGTTTTCTACCACGATATGTGACTCAAACGCTTGCACTCAACTGCGTCTTTACTTTTCTCTATTACCATAAATGAAAAGTATAAAATGTGCGGATATTGCCACAATTCAGATTTTATTATAATAATAAACATTTTACTGGGTTCATAACTCCTTTATATTTTATATTTGTATACAGTGTGAGGAGCGAAACGATCTTTTAGCAAGAAAAAAAAACGAAACACTGTGGAGTGGCTAAACCGTTTACCATACATATATAATTTACTGCAGTACTTTACAAGACGCAAGAAAAATGTTTACTACGATTTACTAAGATCATGCGTTTGGCGCTTATTTAAAACATTTTTACTTCTCTTTGGCTGAATGCATAAACAGCGAAATGCCAAAACGAACAGAAGAAACAAACAGAAGTTCTAATATTTACCTAAGTTAGGACTTTTTGGCGGGAAGTGAAAAGTGATACAGTTCCGATTTTGTTTTATTTTCCAAACAAGTGTTATTTCGAGTGATCATGTGTAATATCGGTGGAATATTACCCATTATGTGTTCGTTAACAAGCACGAGTGTAGGCAAATGAAACAAAATAGGGAAAACATTGCTTTTTATGTTCTCACAAAAAGTCCATGGAAAGCTTGAATAAAGTTCCACCTCTTTATTGAAGCACTAGGAGAGGATTCGGCTTGTTGCTGTTAACCCTCATTCTCAACAAACGTATAATAAAATGGAATATTAAACTATCAAATAAAAACTACGTAAGACATGGCGGTATGGTCCTAGAGACTTTACCCTGCCCTAAAGGGCAAACTTAAAAAAAAAAATTAACCTAAGTTATAATACCAATTAATAACATGAAGTACCTAAGTTAACATATACTTTTAGCAATTCAAATATAAACGCAGTAAGAGAGTTTGTCATCAGACACAAATAAAAAGGACGTATTTTCACGTAACTTGCCGTAACGCCAACCGTCGCGACTTGTGCGAGACCTAACTGAAGGAATATTGTCTACCTTAATAAGCTGTGTCGGTTTATGACGCTCTCAGCGCTTTTAGGGCTGCTACGTCCGCAATTTTGAACGAATTTACATACGGGCTGTAACACGATACGATCAAGAAAGAATGAAAGAAAGAAGGAAAGAATTTATTCTCACAAAACTGTGCTCTATAACAGGAGGGCCCGTCAACGAATAACAAAAAAATATGATGGTTGGTGGTTGAACAAGATGGTTCCTTAAAATATTTTCCCAAGTCCTAAATTTCGATTGTACTATTTTTTTATATATTAATATTAAGTATTTAATACATAGGGAATAAGCATGAGATATTAAAAAGAACAGATTGTTTATATGATCGAGGGAATTAAAAGTACGGAGGGGTGCAGCAATTAAATGTTAGTTTTTGACACACCCACGACTTCATCCACTTAGAATTAACTTCATAAGCGTGAGCAGTCACCGACGCCTATAGGTCATATCTTCAATACCAGAGTACCAGAGACATTGATAATGCGTTGCCGACCCCTAAGGAATCTATTAATACCCCTGTAATAATACGGTAATAGGACGGGTAATTTACATCAAAGTACCTATACTAAATACATACTAAAGTATAGGTACGATATCCTACTAATATAATAAATGCGAAAGTTTGAAAGAATGTATGGATGTATGTTTGTTAGTCTTTCACGCAAAAACTACCGAACCGATTTTAATGAAATTCGGTATGTAGGTACTTTAGGACTTGGAATAGCATATAGACTACTTTTTATCCCGGGAGCGGGGCGCAGCTAGTATTCTATATCCCTCCTACTTATCTAGTTTTTGAGTCTGTGTTTGCAAACGAAAATTTAACAGTAGGTAATGAAAGTCATTTCTTTTGAAACCCGTGTTTCAGTTTATTTTATTGTAATATTTATGTTTGCAGTTTAATGATACCATAGACTATCGCAATCACTGTCCTATAATTCTGCCATTAACCACCACTAACTAACGAGTTCTATAATAAACGATGGTAGGTACATCTCGAGGCCAGCCTCTCTGTAAACGCTAAGTTAGTGCCAGGAACGCCCAGGTCTTGTTTAAAGCTTAAACAACACCTACTAGGCCCCGAAGGTAATGCTGAATTAAGAAATAAGTATAGGTAGCCAGGTACGCTCAGCGACATAAGTACCTAAACACTTGTGAATCTCTAACAATTTCAATGTTTGTCTTTTTACACTGAAAGTTGCAAATGAAAATCCTGTTCATATCCAGTGCGAATTGGAAAATTGCAATGAATTGCGTGTAAAATAAACAAATAAATAATACGCCCAACGATTACATATGTATGTAGATCCTGGCCGCTAACAAGGATTCCCTGTATCTAGGGCACCAGGAACTATGAGGACTATGGTCCCACAAAACCCACATACAAAACAAATGCTTGCACTTTTTTTCGTTGCTCAAAAATTAGTTGTCCCGTCACGGGAATCGAACCCGCAACCTCATTGGTGTATGAGATTTGAGCCAACCTGCCCAACCCAAAATAAATAATAGGTACACAACAGTACACGTTCGTATTATGATTGGTAACAAGAATCCGCAATTAATTGAAAAAATAATCTAAAAACCACGTTTTTTAGGGTTTTGTACCCAAAGGGTAAAACGGGACCCTATTACTAAGACTCCGCTGTCCGTCCGTCTGTCTTACTGTCCATCTGTCACGAGGCTGTATCTCATGAACCGTGATAGTTAGACAGTTGAAACTTTCACAGATGATGTATTCCTGTTGCCGCTATAACAACAAATACTAAAAAACAGTATAAATAAATATTTAAGGGGGCTCCCATACAATAGACATGATTTTTTCGCCGTTTTTAAAGATAATGGTACGGAACCCTTCGTGCGCGAGTCCGACTCGCACTTGGAAGGTTTTAGGATTATGGATTTAGATCGTCATCGAGTTGTAAGCTACCCTAAAAGTTTCAGCCGAATAGCTAATCGGGAAGTGCTCGAAATTTGAGTTGCAAGATTCCATCCAGAACGACAGACAGACAAACAAGAAACAGACTTAATAAAAACGTGTTAAAAAATACATGATTGCAAAAGTTCACAAGCCCTAACAAACGTCTCAATTGATTTCAACGTTAATTATTAAATGACATTCGCTCTGAAGTGCGAACCGACTTAACGTGCTAAGTCTTCCATTTTACCATCGACAGCGAACATTATTAGACACCGTCCGGTAACTCGTAAAATCTGCATTTATGACGTTTGCACTGCAGTGTTCTTTGAAACACTAATTGGGGACGATACAATAGGTTATCGCTTAAAATATTTCAAGTCAAGGAGTTTGAGTCTTGTGGTTCTATATTGTAACTTACGTGTCTATTTATTTTTATGCTCTCAGATTTTTATTGTTATTTATTAGCTCCGTCCCGCGGTTTCATCCGCGGATGAAATTGTCCGAAGTATCACTCATGGATCCCAGAGTAGGATCCACTAAACACGGGCTAATTAAAAACTAAAACCTAACTAAACGAACATTCGTTTAGCCGCTGCAGCGTGAAGATCCGGAGCCAACACACACACACTTACAAATTAGCATTTATAATGTTAGTGTATAAGTGTGATTTTGATGGGGGTACATTTTTTATGGACCTCATGATGAGATGAGCATGTCGTTCGCCTGATAGTAAACGCCACGACTGCGCGTAACAATTGCAGTGCCACCGAGAACTTTTAACACCATAAAAAGCACTGCATAGGACTGCACTGCGCTCATCACCCCGAGATTTTTGATATTAAGTCTCATATATGCCCATTAATTTCGCTGCCTGCAATGCCCTTCAAACCGGAAACAGTCATGCTAGCGCACTTCTACTTGGCGACAGAATAACTGGTAAAGCTGTGTACCTCCTAACTGCTACTGTCATACCTACTTATATTTTATTTACACTTTTTTGTTACTGATACTGACTATGGGACATCTCACTCGCACTTCTTGTTTGACATTCTGTTAATTCTAATTTATACGTAATTGTTCATTGTTATTTTCGAGACATTTTAAAAGAGCTGAAAAATAGACATCCCCGCAGAGTTTTTGGTGCTATCTTCTCTAACGGGCGTATTTCCGAAGCTCTGATAGAGTCAGTTTTCGCATTTCTTTTCAGCACTCACTCAGACTTCAATTTGAGTATAGGAAAGAAATGGGTAAACCTTACCTTTTTTCAGTCATGTTAAGATAAGTTAAAATTTTTAACATATTTTATGTATCATGTGTTTATAACCTTTAAAAGTGCACGTTTGTGCCTATTTAATAAATGATATTTGACTTTGACCTACCCAGACAGCCTCCCAAAATTCGTCACATCTGACAGAAGTTAAGAAAAAGTTAGGAAAGCAGCTGGAGTAGGATTTCTTTCTTTTCCGTCTAGGCATAGATGATGGTTCTATGCTTTAACATTACAAACTGTCCGCAAAATATACACGCTCAAGACAAGAAGCCTAAGTTATTTTAAACTAAAGGCGAGTGAAGCCAGCAATAAAGCTATACGCAGCAAAGTTTAGCTCCACACCTGCTTCAACGGAAACACATCACCACCCAACTTCTAAGAGACCGAAGCTTTCCCACAACAACTTGAAGACATAAACCCTACCTATCCATCAAAACAAACACATCCACCACCTGCGTCTGCGTACCAATGATAAATAGCATACACACCCACTGCACACATTACTAAACATTTACCATAAACTAGTGCATCGTAAAATCGCATGTGTACCGTGCCTGCGCAGTACCTTAAAAGCATTGGTAATATAACAAAGCGCCTGAACCGAAATTGCCCATAAAAGTCCGACGGCGTTTTCTAACTAAAGCTATGAAACTGAAACGTCTGTGGAATTTACAATGGCTGCCGTACATTTAACGTTCGTGACGTACGCCTTAGTTTAATTAAAGTGGCTGGGACGAGTTCGGCAGGACGTCATTTCGGCTCGACTTGCAAGACTTAGACGTTATTCCGGATTTGGCAACTCGGTTTGACTTCAAGACTTCAACGTGAGTTGACTTGCTGTAAAAACCAAAATCGTTTTTTGAACGACGGCGGACGGTCCTTTCACTATCCTTCCCAAACAGAGCCTTCCATTCTTAAACTAAGAGTTTACCCTAGCCCTTCAAGCAGGAATTGTAAAAACCTTTATCAAGCACGAAATTTGAGGAGTGTAGACTACAAAACAATTTCATCTACCTAGTTCCGAAACTTATGGATTCCGTACACATTATTTACAATACACACTGATTTT
Organism: Petrophora chlorosata; assembly: GCA_951640565.1. Lineage (NCBI taxonomy): Eukaryota > Metazoa > Arthropoda > Insecta > Lepidoptera > Geometridae > Petrophora > Petrophora chlorosata. The sequence continues at coordinate 5,376,150 of OX621207.1, forward strand.
TGATTATAGAATCAATCAATTACTGGAGTGATGAATGAGTGAATGCACCATGAATCAGTAGTATTTCGCTTTTTAAGATATCTATTAATCTTTCCTTTATTGACATAAAGTTTTTTATTTAGTTCAAGTTCAAAGTTATACCTATATTCAATTTTGCCATCACAGATGCACTTATGAATGTCAAGTTATTACAATGAATCTACCACCGTATCGGATAAAGAACCACTACCCAGAAGATACGAACTAAGGGACATTTTTTTCTATAGGTGTACTGACGGTAAACCTATGGAACTTCTGGTTCACGAACTATTCAAAATTGTGTGTGTTGAACTTGAACTTGTGTCTCAGAACGAGTTTCAGAACTATTCGTACTTACCTAAATATTAATTTGTAATAAACATGAGCGCGAGTGTGGTTCAGTGGGAGCATGTGCGACTTTCGATCCGACGTACCCGAGTTCGAATCTCGCTGGTCCCGCACCACTGACTTTCTTAAGTTATGTGCGGACACTTTTACACTCTCTCTAAAAACGGTAAAGGAAAACATCGTGAGGAGACCGGCATGTCCAAGAATTTATCCCGAAAATTCAAAGAAATGTGACAGCCACCAACCCGCACTGGGCCAGCGTGATGGATTATGGCCCATATTCTCTCTGTGAGAGAAGGTCCGTGTCCCAGCAGTGGGAACGTGATGGGCTGATAATGATGAATAAACATGAAACGAGTCAATACAAGTATTTTATATATTAACACTTAATTATATATTAACACTTATTTTATATATTTACACTTAATTTATATATTAACGCTACACCTCTAGATTAGCCATAAGGTAATTCCATCAGGATTTCGTGACACAGGAATGGTTAGACCTTGCTCTCCGGTGAAAATGGTTCCCGATGACTATTATCTATTCAAATTAATACGAAAACATGCACATAATGCTCAATTCAATTCTAAACCTCAAATCACTAGCTTCTTGTAGGTATCTAGAAAAGAGGTGGGTTAAGGATGGACCCTCAATGAAAGCTAGGAGTTCTTAAGGTTGGGGCTAGCGCCTACTTTACCAACATAAATACTTCTTTCGAGTCGGTTTTTCGTAATATGTTTTTAGATAAATTGCCTAGAATTCAACCACCTCAATAGCATTGTCAGTGAGTTTAACAGATGTGTCTTGGATTGCAGATTTTTGCATAGATGCAAACTGCCTTTGACTGGCTGGAATACTGTGATGAAATACAAGAAGACTGTGGGTGTGGGTTATTGTGTCTTACATCTGAAACGCAACGTAAATCTAGTGTATCTAGTGTAGTGTATATACTATCTAGTGTAGTAATTCTAGTATAGTGTAATTTTCATTGCGTTTCAGATTTGAGATAAATTTTCACAACGTCACGCCTGATTTCATTGTCCTATTTCTCTGGGCATTTTGCGGTTTAGGTCTTAATAGCTCCGGGTTTTTCATGTTTATACTATCTTAGAATGTGATTAAGGCGGTATTGCATTAATTATTTACAGCTAGCCACCTCCTTGCTCAAAAACCCCCATTATTACCCAAATTCCGCATTGAACTATTTCGATTTCTTCTTACTAATCTTACAAAGCCAGAAAAACTCAGATAAAAAGACTTTTAAAAGTCTGCATCCAGCTAATTTTACATCCAACAAAGCCATATCCGTATACCCGGGGTAGGGCGGAACCGCGTCTGCTCGTGTAAAATCGTATAGCTCGAATACTTCCGTTTTTACGGCCCGGAATATTTTACGGCAGTTCGTTTTCAGGAATTGCACGTAAAGATGCATTTTTCATTACAAAACTCTACGTAGGTATTGTTAAAATTTAATGGTTCAAGCCGTTACGTTGAATGAAATTCAATTGGAGTACCTAAAATGCCATTTTCTAGGGTTTCAACGAGAATTTACAGTTTTGTATTTAATTTCTACTACTACTGCTACGGACTAGCTACATTTTGAAACAAAATATATTTAAGATTTAAAGTAAAATCATAGATTTCAAAATGTAAATAAAAGCAAGTCTTAAATGTGTAGTGCGGCAGGAGCTTTTCAATTCCAGAGACGCAATAAAAATATGCGAAGTCCCGCAGGTCATAAAATTCCCAACGACAATGAATTCCTGAAAAAGATAATACTGCGCTCGCGTCATCTCTTTATGCCCGAGTTAGTGCGAGCAGGACAAAAGATAAGCAATAAAAGTTTTGATAGGATTCCGGAATCCCGGTATCTTTGGAACCGGTATTCCGGTTTTACTATCCGGCCCGTGTATCGTCTTAACTTTATGGGCGACGTTTTAAAATTTTTACAGATTTTATTACATTACCCCCACTTTATGGGGATGAGGTCAGACGTCCGGCTCGATTGCTACTGGATGTAAATAAAACTGAAGGTTTTAGCTATCTATACCAGACTCCGTCTTTTTCGATGGTGGAATTGTGATTGTGCAGTGACATCACAATCTAGGTAGAGTAAGTGAAGAGCAGAATGAAGGTGCTTTAAATTTAAAGCTACAGGGCAAATAAAAACGGTGTGATAAAACAGGCGCAATTTGTAAGCTTGATTTAAGCGACTACGCCGCCGATTCCTGCCTATCGCTCTCATGCATCCCCTTTGTCCACGTGTTCAAAAACAATTACAAACTTAAATAACAATTAAACCCTCCGAAACAGAAACAAGACAGGTGAACTTGTATCCACAACCGCACTCGATAAAACTTCGGCTGGTGTTGAACGGTCAGTTTGAGCGTCAATTGTTTTCCGAAACCCAAAACACAGTCCAAATGCGGTAAATTTGCGGTCGCCCACTTTCCGAACTTCCAAAACAGATGCGCGATTGTAGACTTTAATTGTAATAGACGTGTCTTATTAGGACAGAACTTAGCCGAAGCTAATATACAAATTAACGGCATTGAAGTACCTACTAAACATTTCTTTTTTTCTCTTTGTGTTGAAAATCATTTTTAGTTTAAGGAACGAAAATTATACAAACTTTTTGTATAGGTAAACCTTACGCCGAAGGTAAACGACACCTTGTTATGTACTTACTAACTTTTAAGAGTTGTCTTGTCAAACTTTGGTTTGAACTATCCGAGAAATCTTACACCCTTGCCTTACACACTTGCCGGACACCGAATAGTCCGGATACGTCGTTCCCTATTCAAACCCGAAACCGCAGTAGGTAAAGTTGACACAAAACAACTGGCTAAAGTTGACCCATTGGTAAACTGAACTGAAGTTGTAGGCAATTATTTATTAATTGTTTTTAGATCTGAGGAATAACAATCGAGGCGTGTTACCTTTAATTACTCCTAATTTATGTTACAATCTAAGCGTTTCCTAGATATACATACACATATTATCTACGATTTTACTCGAATACACATTCTATAGTATCAGAAGGTATACCAAATTTCATAATTCAGCCGTTGCGGAGTGAACAGGAAAACACATACATACATACTTACATAAAAAACTTACGCACTTATAATACTAGCGGGATAAGATAACGAGATACAAATAGTTTCTATACATATATTGTTTTGAATTAAACACATGTAATGTTTTTTTTAATAAATGTATTTACCTAATAAATGACTGAAGCAACGCAAAGTTTGTTCCTTTTATTAAACCAAACCTAACGTTTTAACTAGTTTTGTTCTGGACGCATGTTAAAATAAGGGAAAATAAACACTGATTAAAGCCTTATTCCCTGCGTATCGACAAACTCACCCCTTCCGGGCGAGACACAACAATGTAGAGAAACTGGAAGTGCCAACAACAACTGTAGAAATGTCGTTTGTGCAAGCAACGTACAGCTTCGGAAACTAAAAGTGTTTGAATACTGGCTAGGACGAAGCCAAATTTGTTGGTTTGCTGAGTTTAATTTTTTTTTGTGGCTTCGCATTTTTTTTCATCGAGCCAGTGTCAAGTATATAATATTAACTAGTTTTAATTAATATATTTCAAGTAGTGTTGAGGATCATTTTTTCTTTTTATAACAGACTGGATCTGCGTTTGACCACAATCTCACCTGATGGGAAGTGACGATGTGGTCGAAGATGTAGCACGCTAAAAACTTAAAAACTTGTTTACTCTAGATTTGAACACACCCAGATTGTATTTATGCATACATCATAGCAGGCATGCTATGATCCTCAACAATACTTGCTATGATCAACAAATCAAATCCGGTAGGATTTGATTTGGAAGAGCTAGAAGTGTTTCAGCTGTTTTAGCTCCTTTAAATATTGTCACACTAGTCAAGATAATACCTGTTCACTCGAGATTTGAACATTCCAAGATTATATGTATCGGGAAAGACTAGACTCCGGCAGGGAGTTCCACTCGTTAGCGATAGATAAATAGTGTGATGGTTCGTGGGATTTGGTTTTAAACAAAACGTCGTTTAGGTTCCAACATTTATATTTTTGGGCAGAGCTTCCGCCTTAAAGCACTTATTAATTCACAATCAATGCTGTCAAGCATAGCCGTCACTTTCATACCAACTACCAGTTTACAAATCATGTTCATTAAGTTATATCAAGAATGTTATTTTATAATAAATTAATCCACTAATGAAACGTAAATAACTTAAATATTTAGTTAAGAATTATGATGAGTTAGTTACATTATTTAATTGATGATTTGATAATCAAGTTAATAAACTACTAGTGGCGCCACTGCTGCTGGCGCCACTAGTAGTTTCAGTAGTCAATCACTAGTTTGTAGTCATGAAACAACCGTTAAAATTTATATAGTTGATAAAACCACGTTACAATAATTAAACAACATTTAAACAATTATTCTAATCGACTAATTCAGTGGTATCTATTTAATTCAATAATTAATCATGTTATTGTCTATGGTCGGATTGTGACGTAGGCTATGGATAGATGTCATTCGCTAACATTAGTATAAAACAGTCACTATCCGCGTCCTAATTTATTTTTCTCCGCTTACTTCTTAACCACGCTTTTTATTTTGAGACGGTTCTAATTAAGTTTTTATATAGTAGAGAAAATTCAATGTTTTGTAATCAAGTCGTCAATAAATGATATCACATAAGTATTTTGCATCCACGCGAAGCCGGAGCGGGGCGCTAGTACGCGATAAAAAAAATTGCTGCATTACGTAAAATGTAAGGATAAGATTGTACTCGCACGATCATAAATTAAATAGGCCTCATAAAACATTGCAATCTTAATAAATGTGTAAAAGGTTTATGTAGCTCATCCTTGCCGAGATTGGCTTGACTACATCCGATACATTCCTTGCCAAGATTGTGACTAAGGTTGATATGAGATGAATAGACCTTGCTAAGTATTTGATTGAAACCTGTCTTAGCCTTACAAATAGATTTTTCAAGGTATCAAACAATTTTTACATTTTATTTTGTTGAATTGCAAAGAATAGTGAAAAAATGATATGAATTTATGAAACCCACCACGATACTGAAGTAATTACTTTGCTTAGACTCGTTCTTAGCAACGTTGTTATTTCGGAGTCAATAACAGGTTGGATCAGTATTTACTGGTCGTAACTACGGACCTTTGCCATTAAGGTGCATCACTAGTGATTATAAGGCCATAAGTCAGTGATTTTGTTGTTGAACTTTCACAACAAAACTCTTTAACTTGTTTATGCTCCAAACATGTTTTTTTACTGATACTTTTAAATTTAAATTTAAAAAATATAGATTTTTTAAGAGAAGTAATGCATCTAACTTTTCAAGTTTTAACCTCCTTTCTTTTAACTACATACAATTGCTAATAGAAAGGGATAGCTTCGTTAGCGTAAAAAATAAGTTTTCAAGAAATGAAAAATGACAACGAAACAACTGGGTGAAAACAACTCGAATTAGGAATTATAACTCTAGGTAAATAGATATTCAAATGCCAAAAGTTTCAACGCCTGTGCACATGTTAATGTTGTACCTATAGCTGTTTTAAGTGTTTAAGGCTTATAAAGGTGTGGTAATGTGGGACAGTTACGTACCACACCAGGGCCCCAATTCACTATGACAACTTGGCGAAATCACGTCGATTCCGTTCTTTGAAATCACGTCGATTCCTTCATTAATAAACGACATCTCTATGACGCATTCATATATTCGTATATATGACGCGTCATTGAGAATACATAGTTCGCAGATGTTGTTTTTTAATGAAGGAATCGACGTTTCCGTGAAGCAAGGAATCGCCAAGTTGTCATAGTGAATTAGGGCCCAGGGCCTCAATTCACTATGACAACTTAGCGATTCCTTGCTTCGAAATCACGTCGATTCCTTCATTAATAATCGACATCTTTATGATATATTTCGCAGATGTCGTTTATTATTTAAGGAATCGACGTGACCTCGAAGCAAGGAATCGCCAAGTTGTCATAGTGAATTGGGGCCCAGAAGTTTTCAAGACAAGACGAAGAACTATATTCAGATTTACGATTACTAAATGCGCCTCTTCCACAAAAAGCCCGACCGATCTAAATATCCGTGCCGCCATTGCGTTTGACACAAATGCTCTGAGTCGCGGCAGGCGGGACACAAATGAATACAAATGAGATGACCACCGCGCACCGTCCCAATTATACACCTGTAATTGTTCTGTTCACACTTTATGTTCACGTATTTTCACTTTGCAACAACAGAGACAGCATAGGACAGCTTTTTGATTAGTTCGATGAATTTGTTAGTTTAGTTTCTATGTTGGTCATTTTGATTACATGTAACTTGACGTACACGGACGGAACCCGATACCTGGCTAACCAAAGATTTGTCTTTGATATCACTTTTTTTCTTTACGTTCGCTGGCTGAATGATCAATCCTTGCAAAACTATAGACGTAGAAAAATGTTTTATGCGTTTTATTGATGTATGTAGTTTTTAGGGTTCCGTACCCAAAGAGTACCCGGGACCCTATTACTAAGACTCCGCTGTCCGTCCGTCTGTCTATCTGTTTGTGTGTCTGTTACCAGGCTGTATCTCATAAACCGTGATAGTTAGACATTTGAAATTTTCACAGATGATGTATTTCTGTTGCCGCTATAACATGAAATAACTAAAAAACAGAATAAATAAATATTTAAGGGGGCTCCCATACAAACAAACATGATCTTTTGCCGTTTTTATAGATAATGGTACGGAACCCTTCGTGCGCGAGTCCAACTCGCACTTGGCCAGATTTTTGTCGATCGTCTCATCTAACCTGCTCCCCGATTCAGAACCTCACGATAACGAATACCGAATCGATTCGACTATTATTGATCTCGTTTTGTATGTTTCTTTTCGAGCTATTCCGCCTCGAAAATTTAATACGGTTTCGGGTACAATATTGGTATCGATTACATGTTACATTTACCAATTTTGTTTTGTGTGCAATATTTTACATCATAAGTTATGAAACCGAATCGATCGACAACGAGTTATCGTGAGGTTCTGAATCGGGGGGCTGACCACGATTGATAGTTATTTGACGTTAAGGCCCACATAAGGCTCTGGTCGTGTCGTATCAATTTGTGTCATATTAAACTGTTGAACTTACCATGTTCTTGCTAAAGTTAGTTGGCTCACGGCCAATCTGGCCCAATATTATAATCGACCCTTAGCAACAACAATAGCACAATGAATCAGTACGACACTAATGTTCAATTGCTCTAGCAATAACCTGTAATAACTTACAAAAGAGACATTTTATCAAAATCTAGAATTGGTTAAATGTCACCTAAGGTAGGCTAAGGGTGTCTTAAATTTTAGCTATTGCCGTAAGGACGGTCTACGGTTCAGAACAGATCTAAGCGAGTAGAGCTGAATATTGCTCGCTCGTGGCCTAGGTTAACAAGGTAACATTTTCGTTGAGTTCCCTACTGAATCCAAACATTCGGTGATAATTGTTCGGTCGCTATAACACATTTTTTTTTAATCAGTTTGCAAAAGGCTTTTTCGCTGATATAGTTTATAATAAAACGGGACTTAATCGCGCTAAACATTTGTTTTATTTACCTCGACGTTTCGTCCACGTTGCTTTGGCCGTGGTCACGAGAAGGCCGCAGTCTTCTCGTGACCAAGGCCAATTAACATAAACTATATTATGTTCGGCTCGCGAAAACTTAAAAACTACTTTTGCGATGCGATTATATCACCTTGGTAAGGTAGTACAAAGGAATTTTACGGATATTATAACAACTAATCGCGTCGATCAGCAAGTTTAAACAATTTTCAGGCATTTGGAGAGCGTATCAGACCGTATGGAGTTACAAAAGCTCATTTGAGAGCGATTCACGCCACAATTGTTCCTAGTCTCAGCGTTCCGGGCACATTCCATCCATATTATGATAGACATTGATATTTCACTAAGGTGAACGAACATTGGCAAACCAAGTGTTCTGTTTCTTCAGAGGCATAGCAACTTCTTTCACATCATAGTTACGAGTTTGATCAGAGCAACGTTCATTATGAACATTCGATGAAAACTGGCCTTACCCCTTACAATGTGGCCATTCATTGAGCACTCCTACTTAGGCAGGTACCGTATAGGGTGTATCGGACGAGTTTAGTGTTGTCGTAGTAGGTAAGTACTATTATTTATTCTAGGCTATTATAGATCCTAAAGCCAGTAACGTAGCGGTTTGTGGGACGCTTCTTTCCTCGGATTGTACCTAGTATCGCGCATTATTCAAAAGGTTAAAGAGCAATGCAGCAAAATAAGATAAAAAGATTTTAAACAATATTACAATTGTTCTACCACTAGGTATTTTTTTTTTCAAATTCAAAATTCATTTATTTCACTTTGTAACAACTTTGTTTGTGAGACCCTAACTAATAAACTAGGCTGTAAGGCTGTGCCTTAATAGTTAGTTTCTTCCCATTATGTTCAATTTCTTTTTGTTACACTAATTTACATTTATTTTTAACTTTTAGTAAATTAATTTAGCCTTATTATAAAACAATTAGTATTTCAAAAGTTTTCGTCATTCTGTAATTAAGCATTATATCAAATCTGTTGTCAAGAGTTAAGATTGCGAAATAATTTAAAATTAAAATATAATATTATTTGTAACTGTAAACTATTGTTTCATTTTTTGGTGTTCATTAAAGTATTATTGTATTGTATTGTATTGTATTGTACAATACTTTTTGAGTTTTACATCTAGGCGACCTGCGTACTGCGGTTTTACCTGCTTACGAGGACACAGCTTTTGCATAACTTCACTAGCAGTAACTATATGAGAAAAATTGAAGATCGGTATAATATCGTGCATTTGGAAAGGCCTATGTCCAGCGGTGGACTCGTACAGGCTGTTGAATGATAATTTACTTTGTATTGCAGGATATTACGTAGGTGTCTTATTTTATTTTTCGTAATTGTGTCTATGTTATTTGAAGTGCAATAAATTGTTATTGTATTGTAACTTATGTAGAATACTTAGAAAATTCCATCAAAATACGTTGAGTAGTTTTTACGTGATTGATTAACAAGCATCCATCTTCGCACACTTTCATTTTATAATATTAGAACAGAGCGGGGAAGACAACTTAAGAGATGGGAAGATGAGTTGAAGCTTACAGCAGGCCAGGGTTGCCAGAGTAGGACGCAATGGAAAATGTTAGAGGAGGCCTTTGCTAAAAGGCACACTGAACTTAGAGATATCCTCTAAATGAGGAAAACAAACACTTCAAAACAGACGGGAGTTCAGGATAGAGGGCTAATTTATTGTTTGATTGAATATTAGAACAAACAAACGCCTTGCCTACAAAATAATATGATTAGCTACGATAGGTTTATGAACGATTTTTAAATGGAACTGAGTAATGACGTCGTTTGCCTGATGGTAAGCGGACACACCATAACAATTGCAGTGCTACCCAGAACTTTTTTAATACCATAAATTGCGTATCACTGCATTGCGCTCACCACCCAGAGACATCCAGTTTATGAAGGTATAAGAATAAACTTTATTGTATAAAACTGTATACATTTTTAGTAGAGCGTTCTCATCTAATAGCTTACATAAGTTATAAAAGTTTGTGCGTATTTAAGGACTGTAACAATATACGAAATTGTTTCTCAGACACATTTAGCGACTCTGTACGATGCTGGGCCGTTTATGAAAACTTATTAACATAATACAGGCATAAACGCAGTAAAACACAGCAGTTTTTAAAGAATTCTCCGAACCCACTGCTCCACTGTTGGCATAAAATTAGTCACAGCAAAATAAGCAATGAAATTTAAGCCCTTGAAGCTATTTCGCGATCTAGTCGTAAAATTTTATCGCTATCCCTTTCTGTTACATCATTTTAAGAGTGAAGAGTGAAAGAGAGGCAAGTTCTGCAACTTTGTTGCATATATCGATTCCGGAATAAGAAATAGCTATGAGCCGCAATATAACATTTAATGGCGCAGTTACCTTTTAATTATGGATTATAATAAAGTGCAAATAACAAGAAAAATGTGGATTCGGGCGTTTATTATTAATAATATCAAGAAATCTTGTGCCAAATGCGTGCAATGTTTAGTATAGTATTCTATGCCAAAAGGTCAAGGTTTCTGAAAAATATTTTATTGTCTTAAGATGAAATTAAATAAATGTATTTGTCTGAAACATGGGTACAGATAAAGATGTTGAGATTTGTTAGGTATAGGTTCCATCATGTTCTACCTTTCCATGTACAAATATTTATGATAATGAATTTAATGCATGTCATTATTTAATTTAACACATGTGATTATTTATTAGTTATTGTCAGTACCTTATTAATAATGTCAAAATAAGTATTAACTATTATTAAATAAGTATTAAATTAATAAGTATTATTGTATTAACCCCCGGCGCAAAAAGATGGATTTTATAAGTTTGCCCACTAAGTGAGTCTGTCTGTGGCACACATTTGGATGTGTTTTTTTATTTAAATCCAGGTTTTCTAGCGGTGGTGCTTAGACATATTTTATCACAATGTGTCTTTAATTTTTTTATTTATTTTTATATTATTTGAGCTAGTGGTTTTATTTATTTATTTATAAAGACACATTCATTTATTTTGACACAATGAATTTGTATTTGTATTAAAATAATTGTATTTTAATGGGTTTTTAATTGCCTGACAGTAAATGAATTTTATTTATTTTTTTAATTTTATACGTGATCGCATATATTGTGTATTGTTAGTTTTAATACAAGAACTAACATTTGAATAGTTTTTTTATTTTATAAAACATACAAATACTTTAACGTAACCTATTTATATGAACTTTAATATATCACTTAGGCATCCGGTTGTAACAACAGAAAATTAGAGACTTCAAATAAATTATTGAAAATAAGTTAAAAAATATTCAATTAAAATTGATTACTAATTGAATCACCTACATAATTGACCAAACTAATTAATAAACCAAAGTTTATTAAGAGTTTTTTTATGTTTGGCCAATCAATCTCGCCTCCTCGCCTTCGCCGAAGATGGAGCACATAGATATATATGTATGTACGTTAGAAAGACGGCAGACGGTAATTATTAAAGGTTACATCATGATCTTTCATGACATTCATTTTTTTCTTTTATAAATCCCTGAATCTCCCTTATTTATGATCTACTTTTCTCTATATCTCTAGAGCATGTAGCTCGTTCAATAGTTTATCACAACAAGGTCAGCAGATATAACTAGATACGTAGGATTTATTTACTATATAATAATAATAATGATGAGTATAATTTGTAATAATATGTACACGTGTAGAGGGGTCAAGGCGCAATGCATGGGTCGCAGTACAAAGTCGCAGCTTAGCACTGACAAATAGATGATAATAAAAATAATAATCAATTGTCTTCAATAATAGTCCTCGCACTTATCGGGGGCTGTCTTTGATTGTATCTTCTAATGATGCACTTAGAGACAGTCCCCGATAAGTGTTGCCCTTTACATACCTAAATTAAATGCTCTAAGAGGTCACTTCGTGTTGGACTCATGTCCCCGCGCAAGCCTTCCAAAGGACCGGGTGTATAACCCGTAAGAAAGAGCGACAATAATAATATTCAATATACTGAGCGCTACCGTGCGTGAGGGCACGTTAAGCCGTCGGTCCCGGTTGTTAGGACAACAGTCGTTAGGCTATGTCTGAGGCCTTCGGGCGGTATAATAACTCCGACACCAGGGTTGGCCACACACCCACACGAGAGAAGAAGATCAATATATTAGTACCTTTTGATATACAGGGCAAATTTTGGGACCTTCAGGGTGGGTACCTGTTCTATTGCATTGAAAAAAAATTCGTTCTTAAGAAACATGGGTTGTATTTTTGACAAAATAAAAACAGAGTATATCTATTTTTGAAAAAAAAATACAGTCAAACAGAAAATGTAATTTTGTAACAAAGTTCTGGGTGATGCTGTAACCGAGGTCCTGCGTGTTGCTTACATAAGGTGATCGCTCTGCTCGTCTCGTTACTCAGTTATATATACAGGTCATCATATTAATAATACTTTCACTCAAGAAGGGTGTGTGAGATTAAGAGACTACCTTGCAATCCGTCGAGGTATGAAAATCAAATAATAAAGATACTAAGCATCAATATCAAATAATAAAGATACTAAGAGCAGTGGGAGCACGTGCGACTTTCGATCAGACGCAACCGAGTTCGAACCTCGCTTGCCCCGCCCCACTGACTTTCTTAAGTTATGTGCGGAATTAACACTCGCTCTAAAAAACGGTGAAGGAAAACATCGTGAGGAAACCGGCATGTTCAAGAATTAATCACAAAAATTCAAGGACACGGGACATCCACCAACCCGCACTGGGCCAGCGTGTTGGATTATGGCCCATACTCTCTCTACGAGGGAAGGTCTGAGTCCCAGCAGTGGGAACGTAATGGGCTGATGATGATGATGAAAGATACTAAGCAGAATACCGCCTTTCACCCTTACCTCAAAATATAAAAAAGTAATAAACGCGGGCTTCAATTCATGCAACATGCAAAACCTACTTCTCCCCGGCTGTCAATAAAATCCGGCCATTCAGCCCGACCTACCGCAGTGTTGCTAGTGCATAAAAACTAAAAAAGTATCAGTCTAGGTAACATTTCTAACACATACGGGATACGGGTAATTTCTTTTGCAGTCATAAAAATTCTACACTTTTTTGCCCACACGCGTGGATTGCATATATTATTGAGTTTCTCATATGTGACATAGTGGTGAACAGTGATACCATTGATAGAGCATCAATATAATTTTTATAAATATCTCACTGTGGTTAAGAGCAATTATTACTACATGTTCCTATTTATTCGCAGTTTACGTGATCTAGAATACCTAAAACCGTGTCTATGTCAGTATTAAAAAATGTAAAACAACATTTAAAAAGTTTTGTTTTTTAATATTCGTAGTAGTTTTTTAATTAAAACCAGAAGTAACCTTTAGGTTAGAAGAAATTTTTTATTTTATTATTTTCACGGTTATCGAAATATTACTAGTATTTCTAATTACATTTTGATCCCTGGCAGTTATATCTAGCCCTGCCGATGTCGTAACAACATTAAAAATATTACATTGTAGAGAAAGCCACCAAATGAAAAAATAAATAGGGATTCTAAAGGAGGATTAAGAGTTAGATGTCTTTTTCTATCATCAAGTCACCTTTAATTTTATTAGTTATCGTTCTGAGCCCATTTAATACCAAACCTAGGTACTGAACAGAGCTCATAAATCACATCACAGGTCTAAATCGCGATCTAGACCTGTGATGTGATTTATCGTGACTAGTAACTAATTCAAATTAAATTAATATAATCAAAATCCATAATAATCAAACTTCCTTTCTAAGGAGCACGTTCTAGGTCAAATCTTTGAATATCATGTTTATTTAAAATTAATATGAACCAGTATTTAAGTTGTCAATACATAGCCAAGTTTGGAATTATAAAATAGTAATAATAAAATTTGTTAACTGGCAAACAATTTCAACCTTCCTAGTATCACTTACTTATAATGTTTAACTTATCTGAAAAATGCTGCCATGTTTACATTAATAACATTCCGAATTCACTCTCCATCAACGAGTATCGCAGTGTATCACTTTAATTATAATATCAACATAATTTTAACTACAAATTGGTTTGCACATGTCTTTTCACTTAACCATTTCAATTTAGCATAAAACCTGTAAATTAGCTATCAAATACAAGGAGCTGACTAAAAACAATTTACCTAATGAGTGAACAGGGCAGCTAAATTGCAAATATATGATAGTTCTTGGAACTATATAACTAACAGGGTATTTGAAGCGAGCTGATGGAAGCTTGATTATTGTGACCGGGAATAAAGGGCCCTTAGCGCTCTTAGCGTAGCTTGTCTAGAGCAGCGGTTCCCAATTTTTTTTAGCTATGGAACCTTAAATTATCTACCTAATTTTGGCGGAACCCCAACTCATATTTTTAACCGACTTCAGAAAAGGAGGACGTTGAGAACCTCCTCCTTTTTTTCAACGACTGTATGTTTTTTCTGTATGTTTGTTACGCGATTACTCCGCCAATTATGAATTGATTTTGATGATTATTTTTTTGTTTGGTAGGTCATACTTCAGAGGTGGTTTTCTTTGTTCTATTGATTCAGTATTTTTTGTTGGTCTATTGATTCAGTACTTTTGCGCGGGGCAGTATATCGATAAAAATGCCGGCCAGCGTCGGCAATTCTCGGAACCCCAGCGACCCGTTCACGGAACCCTAGGGTTCCGCGGAACACTTATGAGGAACCACTGGTCTAGAGCAATGATCCTACGGTCTGTCTGCACCCGTTTGTGTGGTATTTACATCTGAGCGCTACCGTGCTCGGAGGGCATATTAAGCCGTCGGTCCCTGTTGTTTTCTTAGGACGACAGTCTTTAGTTAGACCATGTCGGAGGCCTTCAGGCGGTCTATAACTCCGACACCAGGGTTGGCCCACACGAGAACAACCCAAAGTAGCAGTACTATTAGTTGATGAGCGGTTGTGGACTAGATCCGCGTTATTGTCGCCCATAACTCTTGTTATTGGCGGAACCAGTCAGCCATACCTATATTTTACGCAAGCCTGGCTTTAAGATATCTTAGCAGTTCTGTAATCTCTCAGATTCATACTGTTTAGATAGTAAAATTCCATCACTAACCCGCGTGTCTTTGTAAGCGCTTAGTAGCTTCATAACTGCTTGATGGATTTTGATGCGGTTTCTCCATTATTTAGAGAATTCTTTGAGAAAAGTGTACAATACGTAAATGCCAGCCATGCGTAGTGTGGTGCAATATAACAATTAAAACTCATACATTTATGGATTAGTTATTCCGTTCAAGTAAGACATTGTTATTGCGTACCCTACATAATATTTGTAAAATGTAGGACTATAATATGTTGGTGCCTACGTTAAGTTTCGCGTCTCATTAAAAAGGTTTTTACAACGTACGCTATTACAGGATTTCATTTAACAATTTTACAATCCCTAATTGTAGATTATAAAACTGCACGGCGGTTATGGCCCGAGTCTCGGGAACGAATAAAATATTATAAATGCGAGTAAAATGCTGAATTGATACTTGTGGATAACTTCGTAATCAAATGGGCTTAGGGGTAAGTACCTAATGTAGGTCTAATGAGCAAGTGTTGCAAATTTATCGTTGCAAAGGTGTTTTCGTTTTCTTATGGCGTTTGTTCGTGATGTCATGGGAAGGGTTCCGACTGAAAATCAGTAAGGTACCTATTTAAGATACCTTAGCGTATGCTGAGTCGGAACCTTTTCCTGACATCGCGCAACATTTCACTGTATTGTTTTTGTTTTGTCTTTATTTTAGTATGTGTATATTCAGTGTAATGTTGTGTGATGTCCGGAATAAATGTATTTTCTTTCTTTCTTCTTTCTTTTCAAATAAGTTAAAATAGAAAAAAAATGAGCTTATTAAAATATCGTAATCATTGAACACTTTGTATAAGCGACTGATTTCTTAATAGACGTATTATGCCTTAAACTCCTTTAAACATCAATATAATGTAAGGGGTATACAAAAAAATATGTGTTAGTGAAAATAACGATTCCCTATTTATTCCCATAACATCCTTAAAACTAATTTTGAAAATCGAGTAAGAGTTATATCTGCTCATTGCTTATTATAACAGGTAAAGAATAGGGCAACATATAATAATTTATGACCACAACAAATTATGTGCGTCCAATAATGATTACAATATATTATGACGAGATATGTATGAAGAATAACTTTATGACAAATGACGTTATGCGAATGAACTTGAACAGGTCATCGAAAATAACAGCATTTCTATTAATTTACTAAATATAGCTAAAACAGCGCTATCAAATAAATAATTAAAGTATGTTGAGTAACCTAAGAAATGGGATATAATTATATTGTAATTATGACCACAATGTTTGTCAAAGTCAAATATAATGTATTAAATAGGCACAAAAGTGCACTTTTAAATGTCATAAACACATGATATAAATAAAATATGTTAAAAATTGTAACTTATGTTAACATGACTTTGAAAAAAAAGTAAATATGTTTACCCATTTCTTTCCTATACTTAAATTGAGCGCTGAAAAGAAATGCGAAAACTGACTCTACCAGTGTTTCGGAAATACGCCACTTTGTACTTTATACATCACTAGAAATTCCTAACAACGCATATTTTTCACGCAATAGTGATGGGAATATCGACCTTTTAATACCGATTGCAAAGTAGTAATTTATCATGAAATAAGCAGTATTTGATGAAAAGTTTACTTTACTAAAGTTTACAGTCAATTCTATAAATCAAAGTTGTAAAGGAAACAATTAGGGAGGAGAAAGGTTTATTTTTATATCTCGATGATCTTCGACTTAGTTGTTACTGATTATTAGTAACTCTCTGACTGGAAAGGAAGGACTCAGGAAACTCAGGATGGCCAGGAATCAGGATAATGGATTAAGGAACTGTAAACATAAAGGAAGTCATTAAATTCTTAATATAGGTAGTTAGTTCGTGTATGAAAACTGCATAAAGTTTAACAAGAATATAATAACGTTGCCAGTTTTCAAAATAGATTCTTATTATTTTTAAGGACTCATTTCTGGGCTGAGTTGTTAAAGAACATACTCGATAATGTTTTCTGCTAACCTCACTCTGTTGCAATCCCAAGTGATAAAAATATAGGAGAAAACATGATCCAGGTATATAAAAATGCGCTGTAATGAATCATAAGTAATTTAATCTCCAGTTAATTGGTTTCTCGTGTCGTAAAAACTATAAGCAATATTCCGTTAATAAGGTTTCGGATAAATAACATGGATACAATTTAAGCTTGCAAGTTGCTACGTTTTATACGTGCTATATTTTAATAGTGTCGTATATAAGTCAAATTATGATCGATTCAGCTAGAGATGGCTAACATCACGAAAATCGATTGTTTTTATATTGACTATATATTTTTATAGTCTTAGATTATATTTAAAAATAAAACAATTTGTTTTGATTGCATATTAAATAAGCACAAGTGTTACATTAAAACGATTTTTAAGGTGTTTGTAATTTGTTTCATGTGAGCGTATTTTTAATTTTTAAGATTTTTGATCTTATTATTGAAACTGTAATACGAATTAATGAAAATAATACGATGAATTACCAATCTATAAATAATCGACTATTCATTTGTCGCATCCCTAGTATCCCGTCGTATAATAAGTTCGGTCGTAATCAGGTAGGTACATTCCACGATATAGTAAAAGTCGTAAAACGGTACCATCGCATCGCAAATTGTGTTATTTCATAAGTAGCATTTTATTTTATGTGTAGACTGTAACATAAAGTGCTAGTTATGTGAGTGGCTGTAAACATGGGGTGAAACACACGACGGTTTTTCAATCGTAACACAATCTTTACGATTATAAATACTATAAATGAGGTTATATAAGTCAGCCAAATTATAGACTTTACAACTTTGAGGTCAAGCTTTTCACCTCTACTAATGCCGATAGTTCGCAGACGAAGTAGGAAAGTTATAAGAGTAAATTGTACTCATAAAGCTGCAAAATCTTATAAAGTAACTAATTACGCTGCTATATGAATAAAGTTCAACATAAAAAACCATTTCGTGTGGTTCGCAATAAGAATCGAATTTCAATAAATTTACAATGCAATTTACTTTTATTGAATTTCGATTTAAAACCTTACATCTAAAACTCACCGATTTATCCAATGAAGTAGAAAAACACGATAGTCCGTCGGCATTCGCAACACACAGCGCACAGCAGGCGTCCACACAACACACGTCACTTGTAAAACAATGTATCATTCGCAAAACAACTTCATCGACGACGATAGTACACCACTAATATTATTAATTTCCAGCATTTTCCTACGAAAAAAGAAAATTAAAATAAAAAACACGAATATCGATAACACACACTGGCACAACACTAGAGCGCGAGATTCGAGGGTCACTTTATTTTTAATTAATAATTATATTTCGAATTTGGCCTCCTTCGTCCGGGCACTACAAAGTTCAAATCACGACTGGTTAGTGTATTCGAATGATTTACTTGGCCACTTTTATCCATACGTAACAATTTTGTTGTGTTTTGTATGTGTGAGTGTGGAGAGAAGTGCTGATTGGGCGGGAAGGAACTGAATTTGCAACAATGTGATGACTTATTTTTTGTTTTATCAGGGCCTTCTGTTTAACGTTTCTGTTACAGAGTCTAACATATTTGTATATGCCTACTAAGGTCACTGAAGAAACTAACGAGACCGGTCTTCCTGCGAATACTTTATTAAACACCTATCAAATATTTACTTAGAAGTATTTTATATTTCTAAAAAGTTTATTATTTATATGTAGTTAACTGTATTACACAAGTGAAAATGCTTTCACAAAGAAATTAAATATTCGCATGCGGTTTCGCTAATGAAACCAATACCACGAACGGTGTTACAAAAATAGTTGAGTTAATATATATATTTTAATCGATCGAATAATCGATATTACTTAAATCATGATAAAAATCTAAAAAATAATTTAAGGCCTCTTGTACACATAAGCAATACGCCTGCCCGTAAAAGGTGCAGAGCCACCCAGAAATTTATTTTGTAAAATCTTGCGCGGCACAGCACTGCACTCTGAGACAATAGTTTTTAAGTGTTATATTATAAAGCCCAGTAATAGAGGATCGGACAACTTTTCATAAAATGTATATAGTATATAGCCATGTTCAATAATATTTTAATTAAATAAAAGTACCTAAAACTATGTTTAAAAGTCCCAAAAGCACTTAAAACTATGTTTAAATGTTATGTTTCAAATCTTGCCGCGAAAAAGGTTACCTCAGAACGTATGACGTCATATGAAGTCCAACGAAACGACAAGCTCTACAAAAGCAAACTTGCAAGTGATTTAGTGAAGCGTTTATGCAATATTTTAGTGAAGTTTATCATAGAATGAAAAAAAATATGAAAAGCAAAATTATAAAATAAACGCATTTTACGCACACGGTGTGTTTTAAGATAATGAACAGATAAAAAATGTCAGTTATTAGATTTTATTTATCGATTTAAGAATATAAATCATTATTATTTTACAAAGATATTGATTAAATGATCTTTTGGATTCGATAAACATTCATTTTAACTACATTTTAGATTTTTTTCGGTTACTGTCCGATCCCCTATTTTGCTTTTGCTGGAAACAGTGCCTTTCAAACAGTGGCGTATACTAAATTGAGTTACCTACAAACTGATAGCACAAAAGCCTTAGGCTATTGAGTGGAAACTGACAATAATTTATAGTCCATTAAAGTTGCATTTGGTGAACGCGCAGTCAAGAACATAATCTTTAAGAGTCCATCAATAAATAAATAGAAATGCCTTATTGCTAGCTTGTTGTACTCGTAACTGAATTCTCCTAACCAGATTTTGAGCAAGGTCTTGCACTAAGTCGTAGAAATGTCAAAATTCCTTCCTTCACATGTATGATGGGCAGATTGTTAGTCGCAAATTATTGTTTTAATTTTTTTTCTATTTATTTTTTGATAATCGTCTATTTACTGTTTAATATAAATATGTTTAATATTTTCTTTTACTGTTTATTTATTGTTTTCTATGTGCTCCATCTTAGGCCACATCATCGCTTCACATCAGGCGAGATAGTGGCCAAACATAGATCTATTAAGCGTAAAAACAAAAATTATTAACGATATAAATTTTATTAATTGTATTTATTTGCTTTTCACCTTCCTTACTTTCTTTTTAAGAACAAGCTGCCTGTCATGCTCCATCAAATCACCATA
Source organism: Petrophora chlorosata (assembly GCA_951640565.1). Lineage (NCBI taxonomy): Eukaryota > Metazoa > Arthropoda > Insecta > Lepidoptera > Geometridae > Petrophora > Petrophora chlorosata. The sequence continues at coordinate 5,396,457 of OX621207.1, forward strand.
ATTATATCGTTCTGCATAATCTGACAATGTACAGCACAAGATCGAGAGCGGTAGAAGAGTCGTGGTTCGACCTTTACTCAGCAGTAAGACAATTCAGTCTAACAACACAAACTCTATCTCTTTTTTTTTTTAAAGTAGGCCTTTTTTATATACATATACGATAAATCTACGTTTGACCGCCATCTCGCCTGATGTGGCACGTAGATCTAGAAGATACCTATTTACTATGGCCTTGAAGACACCCTTTGTCAAGCAGTGGGAACGTCAGGCTGTCATGAATCATCAATATGATTATAAATTACTACAGTTGTATATATATTAAGCCCCATCAACGGTATTATTTAATGTCAATTTATGAACAGCCAATTTCGTGGCCGCCAATTATAATTGCAAAAAATAATGAATCGCCAATTTCTACCCGCAATGACAAGTAACTGTTTTAATTGCTAATAATTTTGTTAATGAAATAATTAACTGCTATTAATTAATAAAATTAAAGTATCATTACGATGGCAGTGAATTAAATTTATAAAATAATCAATTTGAAGTTAATTGCGCGATACAATGGGTAAAATTCAATGCTGGTTTCCGGATCGACATTGACTCTATTGTATTCTATTCACTTTATTACAAGGAACAGTTGATTAATTTATAAGTACAACAATCTTACATTTTATTTTAATTCATTAATAGAGAGGCATGTATTATTTATTTGATGAGACGTTGTTAACCAAAGTACATTTCTGTGTGGTATTTTATTATACTTTTCGTTGTGTGCGTGCGAAATGTGCATGGAATAGCATTTATTTGAGTTGCGAATTCAGTTTCTTTAATTCAACTGTTGTGTTTAAAGATTTTTCATTGTACTTATTCGTAAAATATTTAAGAATTAACAAGATACCTAATCTATTTAACAGGTATCGTCCATACTGCAGTGTCTACAACCTTACTATGATTAGATTAGACTATGCCTGCATATATTCTAATCTAATCTATATTAAACCTTTAGGTATAATGATTGTGATGTTTAGTGAGCGAGGATCTAAATCTGCGAATTTCTGTAACAGAAATTGCTAGTGTCATCAACAATCAAACACCACATTTTGTCTGGTCCCACAAGGCAAATAAAAATTATTTTATCCCTCATAAATCAGTAGAGGTTTGTGTGTCATGATGTCTCAGTCGTCTATAGAATAATTTACGCCCAAAGATAAGTTGTGTCCCGGACGATAATACATTTTACGTTATAATTACGTGGATAATCCTAAAACCGTTGAAAAATACTGAACTATTAATATGTTTTATGAACGTCCGTGGCATGACCACGTATCGGCTAATACCTAATCTGCGGAAGCTACGAAACCATTCTTGATTTATCAGTTATAAGATACTTTTACAAATTTAATTAGTCTCTTAAGAGAAATTGGTTTTAGATAGTTATGCAGTTATGCTAGATTTACAACTTCCTTTTGAAAAAGTTTTGCGGATTGGGCGTGCCGTGCTGAGAACTCCATCGCTCACTGGACGCACCGGCTACTCCTACTATATTATTGTTCCAAATTTTTTAATGCTTGAGATCGATACTAGGTAGCATATACTTGTTATTTTTATGGTTTGTGTTAAAAACCGGTACGGTATTCACAAAAGTATTTATTTGATAATAAAGTTAGACCAACTAAGTTGAAAAATTTGATCAATTTGACAAGTTGACTTTTAAGATAAAATAGATATTATATAATCGCAAACATTAAATCAAGTCTTATAATAAATAGATGCTAGATCTAGATTTATGTTTTTTATTTACAGCAGAGATGACACCATCGCATCGGTTACATAAAAAATAAGTCCAAGCAGTCAAAACTTCTGCCAATTTAGTCGAAATCACCGAATCTTCGAAGAGTCTCAACGCATTCCACGGTCGTCTGTCGTGAGTGCGTGACAGACAAATTGGCGCCTCAGAAATGCCTTTCGACATTATTGCGTTTAACAAAGTAGGGATGGGACGTTGGACGTCGATATCGTGTCGAAATATCGAAAACGGATTTATAAAAGGTCATTGAACCCTAAAATGAGGAATTATTTAGTAAACAGATATTATGATGAGTTGCTTGTTTTAATTAGTGCATCAGGTGTGCACCACAAGGGACCCAATTTCTGTACATAAAAGTAAGGTGGGCTGTTTATCTAAGTGGAAAATGAAATGTGTGCCTAGTGTACCTAGTAGGTAGTATTATTTATTTTTAAATGTGAGTTAGAATTCTATAATTTGCTTTTACAATTGGTTTACTTTTATTTTTATGTTTAGATTCACGAAGGTAAATTTTAAATTGTAAACGAACATTTTAAATGGTGTGTCAGAATGTGAATATATTGCAATATTGTAATAACAAGACTCAAAAACAAAAAGGCGGTGTTTATTACGCGTAGGAGAAGATCTAAATCGATTTATCGATAAGTAACTTTCAATCACTACCCCAATCGAATTCGCAATTCGAATGCCTTGTCTCGTGGTGGCCATAGATCAGTGCACTCGTTTTGCAATGTTTACTTGCTTTTCGCGCTTTTACAAAACTTAAGTATTTTTAATTTTTGTAATTCTATTTAAGTTTTTTTGATGATTTTTGTGTACCTACTTCAGATAAAAGTGGCAGTGTATTTTAGGCCATTTGGAATTGTTTTTCGGAAAACTAATATTACTATTAAAGTCCGTACTGGCGTGTCGAGTTCCTTAGCTCGAGACCGTCGAAGATGTTCAGATTGTGCTTCCGCGCATACTCGTTGATGATCATCTTCCCTGTGGACAACACAGCTCGCATAATTTGAACAGTCGCATGGGCACAGTGTAGGAATAATTACAAAAACTTTCAGGTCATCTAATTCTTTTCAGCATGATACACGGTGCAACAAAGCTTCAATAACAGAAATACAAGTTACATTTCTGATCCGACCAAACTGTTCAAAGACAAGTAAATTGCAGCTTGCTGATCACGGCGGCAACTTCAGAATGCAGCAGTAGACCACACGACTGATTTCTATGTATTTAGAAAATTATGCATACTGCTACATGATGCGCCGATTTTATAGATATACCATATAAAGACTACAAAATACGTAGAAATTAGAAGTGTACCTGCAGATTGCAGTTCCCGCCGAGCTCGGTATCATCTCTCATTTAATTTTGAAACAAGAAAGTGACAGACTAAAAAAAATAATCTAAAACGACGTTTGTATGCACCTTTTAAATAATGGATTTAGAATGCATTGATAACCCGTTTGCGAGCTACCCTGAAATTTTCAGCCGGATAGCTAATCGGGAAGTGCTCGAAATTTGAGTTGCAATATTCCACCCGGAACGACAGACTGACAGACAAACAAGAAAGCGACCTAATAAAAACGTTGTAAAAAGTTTTGTTGCTTCGTGTATGTGAGCTTTGGGTAAAATAAGAGAAATAAATAATAGTTCACATATATGTTAATTGTTCCTACACCAATGGAAGAAGAGAACTGAAAATCTTTTGGATTTACTACGGAAAACATAATGTCGTCTACAAATCCATTCTTGAAACTACCAATTCATCAGATTACACTGAAAATCACTTTTTATGAACTGTTTTCTAAAACCATCACTCCTCTGTATACGTTCTTGTAAAATTCGTTTTGGGCCTTTTGTAGCCACATTTTCTTCACGGTACTGAAGTTTTTTGTTTAATAACTAGTTATGAAAAGCTGAAAATTGTTCGTTTGTCGTACCTTGTCATGAAACATTGTTACGAAAACAGGAACAAAGCAAGTAAAGATGGATTCCACACTTTTTGATAAAACATTTGGCTACCTTTCCCTCTGGAGTCGAACCACATGGAGTGACATAGCGATATCTTTTTTGCCTCAAATGTGTTGTTAAGAAGTACCTTTACTCCACCTTTATTGGTTTCTTCTCCATTCTTGGTTTTCTACCGTCTCGTTAAAATTATTTCTTTCTTTCATCTGCCGCTTGGTTTGGCTGGAATTTAAATTGTCGCTGATCTGCCAAGGTCTCAAGCTTTTGGTTTGTTGTTGTAACCTTTCCAAAACTTCCAATCCATGATGTCCAAATGGCGAATAAACCTTGTAGACGAAATGTATGTACTTACGTTTAGCCGATTTGAGTATTTTGAAAAGAAAGTTAGCACATATCAAAAGATTTTCATTTCAATTCGCAATTGCATAATGTGAGAAGAAATTGACGTTGATACTAGATCCATTGTCATACTTAAAATTTAAGTAGGTACATTACCGAGTCGATACAGTATTTAAAGTTTAGCCCGTATACTTTATTCTTTTGTTTTTTCTCTATTCTATCTTAGATTTAAAGTTGAAGAAATCCTAGATCCGATCTAGGTTCTTGTATTCTAGCAAAGTAAGACTAGAAGCGGGTTACTGGCATTGCAAGTACCTAATAACTTAAAACTCGTCTGTTACTTTGTAAGCTTGTCCTATTTCGACGAAATTTTGCCTGCAGGATAACTTGCATCTCGCATACATACTGGCCATTTTAGCCGTTAAGCCGCTAACAGAAGCTATTTAGGGTTTATCTTAATCTATCAAGCTGAAGATGCTAATAAGGCGAGAATTTCTTGTAAGCGATGCAAGATTACAAGAAATGAAGACCATCCCCTTTGCCATTTTGCATAAGTTGGGATATTTACATATTAAAGGTAAGCAGTATGGAATGATTGTAGAGACGAAAATGCCGCGGTAGGGGACTGCGCGTGGCGTGGTTAAGTTACTATGACCGCGCGACGATTTAGCCCTAATTCGAGACATTACTAATTGATGAACTTCTAGTTAAGATTGAAGTATTTCTTTTAGTACAATAGTATCGTTAACAGTTAGGAATGATTTAAGAATCTTAAGATTTTAAATAATTAGGGAGAAGAAAACTGATATTGCTCGGGCAGGGATCGAACCTGCGTCTTCGGAATACCGTCCCGACCTTAACCACTGAGCCAACGAGCCAGCTGCTCGAGCAACCAAATTTCTTCTACCCTTCTTATATCGTCTTACGGGGAAATTTAAGAATCGTTTTATGAACAGCTTCAGATTTAAAGTAGAATCTCTAAATTTGAATACGAAAGTGCAATAATTATCGCCTACACGCTATCTCTGACAGAAAAAGCCGATCACTTTTACGATAGAGATCAAAAATGCTAATGTATGCGTTCGGTGGTCCTGCGTGAGTAATGGGAGTCCTTACTGTCTTTATGGTGTCGGGAATGTCAGTTAAGGATGATGAAGGTACGGGAAAAAAGATGAACCCAGACAAATCAATCAACCTAAATTAACATTTTTCGATATACTGTACAGCGATTGATTTTTTTTGAAAGATATTTGGCATTTGATTTAACTAACGTGTACTGTACTGTACAAATGAATGTATGTATGTTTCAAAACTCATTACACGTTTATATTAATTTAAAAAGTTCATAGATTTTAGTCGTCTGTTGAAAAGGTTACCATTTTTTATTTATATAAAATGGCACTGGGCTGGTCACGTCTGTCGCATGCCAGTAGAGCTTTGGGCCAAAATCACCACCAAGTGGCGCCCCGATACAGCAAGACGGCGTCGCGGCAGACCGCGCAGGAGATGGCGGGACGAACTCGACGCCTTTAGCGACTATTGGTCATCAATAGCGCAAGATCGCGAAGCCTGGAAGTCATGGGGGGAGGCCTTTGCCCAAAACTGGGACGACTCAGGCTTACAGTAACAGTAACAGTAACTTATTTAATTGTATACAGGGTGGAAATGCTAAAGCATCAGCAGCCTTAGCATGGACTGGAGCCTATTCTTCCCGTGGAGAAGATAAAAACCTTTTCCCCTCAGACAGTTTTGTCTACCTTCCAGTGCCATGTTGCTATTGTTTTTGACAAGTTTTTGATGTTTTATACTACACTCGAGAGCAATGAATCCGGGTCACTTAAAGAATGTTAAAAATCTCGGAAACTAAAAATGATAGGTTAATGCAATAAATTGTATTTAATAGACAATGTAATACTCCTTAAATGAAAGTAAAAAAAATATGAGTCACCATACATTTTATTAACACAAAATTACATAAAGAAAAAAACTGCTGATCTCTCCTTAAAACAAAAATAGGAAACATGAAATTTTTGAACTTTATTACGATTTTCTTGAATTTTAATACTTCGTATTGCCTCCTCGTGCTTCCATTACTGCGTTTACGCGGTTTGGCATGCTGTACACCAAGTTCCTTATACGATTTTGGGGAATATTCTCCCATTCCTCTGTGAGAGCAATTTTGAGCTCACGAAGCGTGATTGGGGAAGGGTTTCGTTGTTTTACGCATCTGCCTAGCTCGTCCCAAGCATGCTCGATCGGGTTGATATCCGGGCTGCGCGCTGGCCACTCCATACGAGTAATGTTCATCTCTTGAAGGTAGTCATTCACAATCCTACCTGTATGAGGTCGGGCATTGTCATGCATAAATATAGCATCCTCACCTAAATTGACCATAAATGGACCAACGTGATCATTGAGGATTTCTTCCACATATCTTACGCTAGTTAAAGAGCCGTTTTCTATGATCACCAGCTCTGTGCGACTTTCAGAAGAAATTCCGGCCCACACAAGTACAGACCCACCACCGTAGGCTACTTTTTCTTCGATGCATGCTTGCTTGAATCTTTCCCCTGGTCTTCGATACACTCTGTGTCTTCCATCGTGCTTGTAGAGCATAAATTTTGATTCGTCGGAGAACATAACTAGAAGAAAAAGTAGCCTACGGTGGTGGGTCTGTACTTGTGTGGGCCGGAATTTCTTCTGAAAGTCGCACAGAGCTGGTGATCATAGAAAACGGCTCTTTAACTAGCGTAAGATATGTGGAAGAAATCCTCAATGATCACGTTGGTCCATTTATGGTCAATTTAGGTGAGGATGCTATATTTATGCATGACAATGCCCGACCTCATACAGGTAGGATTGTGAATGACTACCTTCAAGAGATGAACATTACTCGTATGGAGTGGCCAGCGCGCAGCCCGGATATCAACCAGATCGAGCATGCTTGGGACGAGCTAGGCAGATGCGTAAAACAACGAAACCCTCCCCCAATCACGCTTCGTGAGCTCAAAATTGCTCTCACAGAGGAATGGGAGAATATTCCCCAAAATCGTATAAGGAACTTGGTGTACAGCATGCCAAACCGCGTAAACGCAGTAATGGAAGCACGAGGAGGCAATACGAAGTATTAAAATTCAAGAAAATCGTAATAAAGTTCAAAAATTTCATGTTTCCTATTTTTGTTTTAAGGAGAGATCAGCAGTTTTTTTCTTTATGTAATTTTGTGTTAATAAAATGTATGGTGACTCATATTTTTTTTACTTTCATTTAAGGAGTATTACATTGTCTATTAAATACAATTTATTGCATTAACCTATCATTTTTAGTTTCCGAGATTTTTAACATTCTTTAAGTGACCCGGATTCATTGCTCTCGAGTGTATTTAGGCAGCTATATACGATCTCTCATCTTTATATTTACTGAATATTTGCTGGCGACACTTAGCGTTTCCACCTTTTATATATTTTTATGACCGATAATTTCATATCAATATAAACCTATGAGTTTGATTGTCATATTATAACTTCATTTTTAGTCGAATGTAGTATCAGCGTCATTTTTTCTCGTGAATAAGTAGTACTTACCTCAATTTATGTGAAAAAATATCCAAAAAGTAATGTTCCGAAGCAGGGGTGTGTTATAAATCAATAATAAAGTGGTACGAACTACACATATATGTTTTAGCCATTTCCAAAAACAGTCAATGACAAAAGAGTTGCAATTGTTTTTCCTCCAAGATATGTTTAGTGTAATGCAACAGTATTCCCTTGCAATGCATTAAGGCCCTTACTGCCGCTATAGATTAAAGCACCGCATATACAAAAATAATGTTTATAGTCCTGGAAACGCGGTGGTTTTATCTGAGATGGCAATTTGAGGCTTATACATATGTATAACCACTACAAGATATAGTAGTCAGCACGAGTGTTGAGCGATAGAATTCCCAGTAAACTTATGCACAAAATAGAGCTTTTTTAAAACGAAACACAAAATATACAACCATCACGTTTTTTGAAAACCGTCGAAGATCTATTATATAAACCAGTTATGAAATACACAAAACGTGTAAAATTGTAAAGATCTTTTCTTTTACTTGCTTCACGTAAGTACCTAATTCAACACTCCTGTTTCGGTACATACCCTTTTGATATTATAAAAATAAATATAAAGACGTCGCATCGCTATCAAAGCTATCATTCGCAATAGCCAATGGTCCACGTACCTTCATCGATCTTCCGCGACGCCTCATCCAGGTCACTCCCGGCGTAGTTGAGGATCACCAGCACCAAGGGCATCATCTCCCAGGAGTAGTGGAACTTCTCGAGCAGCTTGTGGCAGTTCTCCACTAGCGTTTCGAGGGACACCGCTGGAAAGATAGAGAAGGGTATTCAGTTCATCGTTTCTAACCCATCAACAAAATTCATCAGTATTACACTGCCGCTTGAATGTCTCTCTTTGCAAGATTCCCAGTATCTTTAAGAAACCTACAGCCAGTCTACAAAAACCGTCGCTCCAATTAGCTTGAGGAAACACCAACCGCAGTCTGGTATGCAAGAACTGGAACACCATATCCCTAAATTTCCAAATGTCATTAAGAAATAGGATACAGAATCCTTTTTTTTACTGAGCTTCCGGTCTGTGGTCAGAAAGATTTTTCAACAATTTTCGAAAAAGTTTGCCTCAGTTACGTATTTTATTTTTATTTTATTATTTTATTTTATTTTATTCAAGTATTTCTTTCTCAAAAAGAATTTTTGGTTGAACGTTTTTTAATATAATATTAATACACATATCAGCCCTTAAAATACACTGCTGGCCATACTCTTTTTTTCATTACATGCCTTCTGAGTTTCTGATCCTGCGCCAATTGCAGCCATCTCTTATCCCGAATCTTAACGATTTCAATTCATCCATCTGGCTGAAATTCGGTAGGCCTACTAGATTCTCTTTAGGTGAGATAATTGGGCTGACTTACTCATAGGTAGGTGGAGGTAAGGGGCAAACATCCCGAGTGGAGGGACTTCGGTGTGGCCTTCATCGGCCCCATCTAGAATGAGAAGGCAAGCGTTTAGCCTGACGGTAAGTTGCAACCATATGTAGGTACTGCCTTCCATCTCTTAAATTAAAGCAACAAGCCCCAATGAGATAATATTCAATTTTCAAAACAATTAGTCGGAATCGGTGAAAAACATGGTATAAAAATTAAAGGTTTTTTTTTACGCTTTATAGATCTATGTTTGGGCACTATCTCGCCTGATGTGAAGCGATGATGTGGCCTAAGACGGAGCACATAGAGATCTAGAGAGAGACGGCAGTTGAGCGGCTGCTCAGACCCGTCTCCCCGATGGTTCACCGAACATCATCCTGAAACACGACTAGGTCGCTTGACGGCATGGCTTTGGGTTCTCGGCTCATACATTTGAAGGAAAATTCCACTAAGCGAACGTTTCATCCACATAGCCACGCTTTTCTATAAGTGTATTACACCTAACAGTGTTCCATTGATCAAAGTACCTTTAATAATAATATATCGAAGACCACAGGACAAAGCTAATTCAAGGAGCCAGACACCAGTGTCAACAGACTTGGATGTTTATACACACGTAGACACTTTAAGAGAAGTGACAGTGTGAAAAGTGAAGTCAAGTAAGTGTTATGACAAGTGTATAATATTTGTTATTGTTAGGGCTAAGAAGCTAAACATTGCGGGCAAAGTAACGATTGAAGTTTACCGAGAATAACTTTTGAATGATGCACTCCTTTTTTTATTAATTAATTATAGGCTTACGTTAGACCGCTATCTCATCTGTTGTTAAGTGATGATGCGGTAGAAGATGTAGCACGCTTGCCTAGAAGAAACCTGTTCACTATTGTCTTAAAGACACCCAGATTATAACTATCCGGAAACACAGATGCCGGCAGAGAGTTCCACTCCTTGGCCGTTCGCATTATGAAGGTCGAAGCAAAGCGTTTATCAAAAGGACAGTTAGGGTCTTTTCGTGGCTTCTAGGTTCAAGCTTCTGATGTTGGCTTTTAGCACTGCATGCGTGACATTTCACGTTCGCTCCAAAACACGTTGCGTTGTTTGTATTTATCTCTACTAATGTGGCCTAAGCATTGAATTAAGTGTCATAATGAATTAAGTTAAAATGTATACCCCAGTAAACCTCACATATCGAACTCGATCGAAACTGGACTGGCAGATGCACAAGACGTGCCAAGCACAAAGATAGAGAAGAAAAAAAAGTTCAAATATACATTCTCTTAATAACCCATAAACTTTGCGCCATTATCGACGAGCTGTTACACCGAGATCACAAAAATAATATTTTTCTACCAACATTACAGACATACGCAATCAATGACACATTAATATTCGCAAAAAATATTCGTTTCACCATAACAAGAGTAAAACTGGAAGCCGATCGACATAACACTAATTATTTATCACCAATAAATTATGGTAAAAGGGATCCATTTAACATTAATTAGTTGAATGAGGGAGCGAAATTAGTTTATCGATGAGGGATCTTAACCGGACCACCTCTGATATCTCTACTGATAACGTGCAGTATTAAGACGTAAGTATATATAAGTTAATGATCAGATATTAAAAGGCACGAAGTTGCGTAATATGTTGGTGCATCTAGTTAAAAACCTATTTAATTAGCTATAGGACATTTGCCTGCCGGCGCCAGTTTCCTGGTGGATGCAATCTAGGCTGGTCTTCGTTATTATACTGCCATTGGAGCTGTCACGTAAGCTTAGCTGTTTCAGCTTATGACTAAATCTGAATATAGTACCTATACTAAGGTGAGGTCCGTTTGGCCCGCATTGCCTTCCTCCTGTTATAGTGATTAGGGAAATGTTGATGTAATAGGTAATTATGCCGTCGCCACCGCGTCATTTTTTTATCGATTATATATCTCGAATGAATCTGGTCTCTATCTGGCGACTATCTCACCTGATGTGAAGCGACGGTGATCGAAGATGGAGCACATAGAGGAAGACCAAGTTGAGGCGACTGCTCAGACCCATCGTCGTGTTTAGGAACTAGCGAATTGGCAAGAAATAACATTTTCCTGCCACCTGATCCTGGACCACAAGTCTCTCCCTCGAATCTTCGTTTCTGGAGATGTGACCAAAGAAATTCCAGTATTATATTATAGCTGTATAGTCGACGAAAGTCTATCTTTGATATTAAGTTCTTTAAGAATAGAATTATTTGCATATCAACACATTTATCTTTTTCAGAAATATAAATTTCACACATTATTAACAGCCGCTTACACTATAGAAGATGATTCAGAAGCCTTCACTGGAAAGTTCAAAATATATTTATTTTAAAGAGATTTTAAAACGACCTCTAAGCTAACACTCACCTAGAACCGCCATAACAATGAAAGGAATCGACACAACAATCGGCACTAACCGTAAACAAGGATTAGTGCAGACGGCACCGAACCATAAAGCATCATAAAGCTGGAGTCAGCAGGCCAGCCATAGCCCACTTACAGTTTACGAGGGTCTTCCCTTTGTGACGGACGGCTGTAAAGACTTGAAGGCAGCGTAAAACGTATTCGAAGACATTTGAAGGCAGTTGAAGACAGGACAGTTCGTCACGCCTTTGTCGAGAGTGGAGCCGTGTGGAGTGTTGGAGGTGGTCGTTCGCACATAGTTTGTGAATGGCGAGAGTTAAGTAGAATGGGTATGTACTATAGGTAGCTAAGGCACTATGCTAGCGAAAGATGTATAGAAGACTATAATATAGCTGTGAATATAGCTTTAACCTAAATTCTTATTCTTATGGTATTATGCAGTATCTTTTGAAGACGTAAAGTAAATACCGTTGTGCGGACAATAATCAAGAAATCAATGCCAAAAGCTACGCATAGAATAGAATCTTAAATCACCATAATGCTGGGGTCTAGTAAGCATAACATCGTATGGCAAACCAGCAATACATTAACTACAGTTTTGCCTATTAGCTGTATTGACTTGAAGACGCCGTGAATCATATTTGAAGACATTGAAGACGAGGGCGTTCCTCGTGCATTCGTCAAATAAAAGTGTGTTATGGAGTGGTAGAGAGAGGCTTTCGCACATAGTTGGCTAGAATGAGTAAGATTATTATAATAGGTAGGTATGGCACTATGCCAGCCATGGTAGATATGCAAATAGGGACAAATAAATCTCTACGACTTATCTACATCCATTGACATTTCTGTAAAAATATCATTCAAGCAATCTCATGATGGAGTAGGAGCTACTATCGTGACTCTTTATTTTAGAATAGCAACCTCCCGCGACTCCATTCGCGTCGATGCAATAAAATATAGCCTGTCACTCAGGGTTAGTATAGCTTTCTATTAGTGAAAGAATTTTCAGAATCGGAACATTACCATAGTTCCGGAGATTACCTCCTACATATATACCTACCTACATATTAATATACGAACAGCTTTACCTGTTTATAATATTATTATAGTATAGATTTAGAATTATTATTAGAAGTGTAATGTTATGGGTACTTTGGTGTTTTGCGTAAACAAACGCTGGGGAAACGAACGGGCAAGGGTATTTAAAACTATTCGATTAAACGCTCCTAAAGACAGCACCTCGAACCTATAAACCAACTCTAGAAAACTAATGAAGTAATTCCAGTCTTTGTCACAGCGGCGCATTGGAAAGCTATACCTCGTCGTAAAGTGGTAATAAAACGTGCCAGTTGGCGCACTGCGGCAGCCGACACCTTCCTACTGTTACTGGCAGGGTATCGAATACTGGGAATGTTGACCTTTGTTTGAAATATTTGGGTTTTTGGAGAAAACAATGTGGAGAACTATACCGGATTGTTCTAGGTGTTTGTTCAACGCTTGAAGTGAATTCTGTTTATCTTTTGACAGATTTACTGAAGAAACGTCATGACTGCAAGCACGATGCTTGTGATTCAGTTCAGAATCTTGGGCACCGAGTCAAAATGCTGCGCATAATTTGGATATATGCGGGACGGTGTTGTTGGTCATTCTTGACTGTCAAAATTTAGGACAGTATGTATAGCGAACTGAACGGTAGAATATAAATAAATAAATACGCCCAACAATCACACATCACGGATTCCTTGCATCTCGGGAGCCAGAAACTATGAGGATCGTGGTCCCTCAACACCCAGACACGAAACAAATGCTTGGTTTATTTTTTCTGTGACATTTGTCATGTCGCTGTGAGTGCTGTATGAGATATGAGCCAACCTGCCCAACCATTACACCACAGACAATATATTCCAATTATTTTAGGAACAAAACTAGAACATTTTTAATTTGGTGAGAAACCATTTGTTTCGACCTTTTGGTCTTATACCTATCCAACAGTTCCTGGTAGGTATTTTATTTCTTTCCCGATTGTCTATCTTCTGTCAAAGGCTTCGAAGCGTGTCCCACTTTCCTTCCACAGTTACAATGTAAACAATACTTTACACATTTTAATGTTCTATGTTTTCTTGTCCGTTACACAAAAACAATGGGGCTTTGGTTTTATGGGCCTTAGATATGGGGGTATATTTCATGGCTAGTGGCCCCTATGGTTACAATGATAGGTAAGGTAAATAGATACATAGAAGTGACACTTTCTGTATTTCATAAATAATAAGTCATCTCAGTAATTCATCTTTTGACGTTTTGTAACACTTAAGAGGCATGGAAGATTCCGCTTCTGTTAAGAAGCCAACGGGCACATAAGAAACATAATATTGTCTAAACAAACATAAAATATTGTAACAAAATTTCTAAAAAAAAGCCCCTCAGTTTCTTGCCGTATCTTCTGAGTAGTGGTTCTTTTTCTTACGTCGGTAGTCATTGTAATAATTGACGTTCATAAATGCGTCTGTGATGCCAAAAATGAATAAAGAACTTTGAACTTTTTTTGTAGTACATTAATCTTTTACCTTTGTTATATTGTCGATTTTGATCGTCAATTTAATCATTAAATTCGTTTCACTCCCTTAATAATAATACCAAACAGATGTAGCATGCCGATCTGTTAGCTTGTTTTTCCCATTTTTGATTTGCTTTGTGTTAATTTTAATAAAATCTTTAACAACAACAATAAACTCCATTCTTATGATTTGTTTACGAACTCAGTTTGTTTTCGCTTCTTTTTACGCTACGTAATTCTGGCCGTGTATGAATTTGAAATAAAAGAATAGACCTTTGTATTGTTTTTACCGCGAAATTAAATTAATTACAATTTCACAATGATCTTTAATTATAAAGAAAATGATTTAGCTATCGGCAAAAGCCTCGTTAATACGAGAAAGGCTCTTGTTTATAAGATGTTTTTTTATGTAAGGCATAAGAACATTATCATTAGTTTAATAATTGTTAGCTTAATTTAAAACAAATACATTTAAATATTTTTGTACTACATAATAATTTTACCTACATAATAGTTTGTAACTAGCACATTTTTTTGGGAGAAGCCACTGGCTCTCGAAACACAGTTTAAACTAGTTCGAGAGCCTATGGATTCAATACTACTCTGTAGAAATATCTATTATGTCACAATTAATTATTATTTATTTATTTATTATTATTATTATTCATATTCTTTGTTTCCAAGGGTATCTTAAGTTTAATACATATAAAGATATAACTGTTAGCAATTTTGGATAATCTTGTCCGTGGCAGGACCAAGTTGTTTTTATTTCTAGTGTCTATGAGATGGACATCTTTAGACATGAAATTATATTTTCATTGCGTTTCAATCTCTATGTGTGTGTGTTAGCTGAGGATAGGGCAAAGAGGAGTAAAAAGAACAGGTGCAATAAGAGTATATACTGGTGTCTCCCCTATGATAGTTACTATGTTTATTAGTGTGCCATTAAGGTACGTTTTATTGGGATATATATTACTTTATTAGTGTTTTTTTTTACATTTGACTAGGCCAACGTTTGACCAAGATCCCGCCTGATGGGAAGTGACGATGCGGTCGAAGATGAAGCACGCTAGCCTAGTAAGTATATATTCACTCTTGATTTGAACATACCCAGGTTGTATTTAACAGGAAACACAGACGATGGCGGGGCGTTTCACTCCTTCGCTGTAAGTATGATCCAAAACGCTTCGTTCGAATGGGTGGAACTGCTACTATGTAGGGGTTTCGTTAATGTACCTATATTTTATTGGCAGTAGATTATTTAGTCAATAATAATAGTATCCAACCAAGTGGAGCTCATTTCGAGTAACTAATTAATAAGATTACCTTTTTTTCTATTTTTAATAAAATAATTTAAAATTTCATGGATTTCCTTTCATTTAATTTACCATCATCATCGCTTCACATCAGGTAGTGGCCAAACATAGATCTATTAAGTGTAAAAAATAAAAAGCATGTTTGTTAGAGATTTGATCCTTATGATTGACCCTATCCATTGATACCATAAAATTACATGTCATTTCCTCAGATTTGTGCCGGTTCGATTCCCGAGTGTAGCCGAATGCAGTTTTGATTCTTTTTAAAAACAAAGGAATGTTTCCTTCGAGTATAATTTGGTATCTTCAATTTTTTAGAGTACTTTCCCTCCGGGTGTTAAAAAATTCCACCCTGTATACTATTGCACCTGTATATTGTTGAATATATAAATCTTGTAACATTTTGTATACAGACAGGTCACGGTCAGTTTTTCAAAAAAATATTTGTGTCTTGTATGTATTTTAGAACTGACCCTGCCCTGACTGTATACAAAATGTTACAAGATTTATATATTCATAGGTTATCTGTTATATTTACTTAATACTTAAGCATAGTAAAGAACAGTTAAAATTTTGATCACGTTAACAATTTTGATTGATGATTTTGATCGAAGAGTGGAAACTTACCCGATTACCAAAAAGATTCTGCACAGTAGCCAACTGGTACATAAGAAACATAACATTGTAGAAAACTAAAAATTGTAACAAAATCTCTAAAAAAAAATGCCTCTCATTTTCTTGCCGTATGTTCTGAGTAGTGGTTCTTTTTCCGATACGGTGGTTGACTAATTGACGATCATAAGTGCGTCTGTTTCGCCAAAACTGATTAAAGAGATTTTATTTTAATTTGATTTCGATTCGAGATGTCGATTCAGTCGATTAAAATATTTTTCCTCCATTTGACGGTGACGATGGAAGGCGAAGCCAAATGGCAAGTCGAAACAAAAGGCATTCATAGGTATTTTTAAAAACTGATGAAAACTAAGGACCATCAAATTTAAGATCCTCTGTCATCTTATAGCTAATTCTATGGTCATGTCCTTGACCTCACATGTCGTGACGTCACTTAACAATATAAGTACCATCCCATAGCTCCCTAAATCCTTGCCTTCAAGCTAAAACAATTCAACAGTTCCAACAGCAGCGTTACTCATAACGTAACAAGAAAAGCGTTAAACCGTTACGTTTGCAATAACACGTTATAATCGCGCTATTCATCAGTCGCCGCGAGTAGCCGACCAATCGTAAGGCGGTGCCACGCCTACCGCGCGCGCCATTGGTCGATGAGCCAACTTTGAATATAGAACCACTTTTTTTTCTCTAACGCCTACGTAAGCTCATAAGCTCGTACTGATTTCCGTTCACGTAGTATAGGGGAAATGATAAGGGTGTGCGTTGATGGTTTATTCAGCGATAGTTGTTGGGCTGTGGCCTGCCTTCTAAAGGACTTATTAGAGGGCCATAGAGTCCATTCGAATGTGTATGTTTTGTTTATCCCCATCTGTTTTGTTTGGTAGTTCTGTAAGAATTTTAAATTACACTCGAGAGCAATGAATCCGGGTCACTTAAAGAATGTTAAAAATCTCGGAAACTAAAAATGATAGGTTAATGCAATAAATTGTATTTAATAGACAATGTAATACTCCTTAAATGAAAGTAAAAAAAATATGAGTCACCATACATTTTATTAACACAAAATTACATAAAGAAAAAAACTGCTGATCTCTCCTTAAAACAAAAATAGGAAACATGAAATTTTTGAACTTTATTACGATTTTCTTGAATTTTAATACTTCGTATTGCCTCCTCGTGCTTCCATTACTGCGTTTACGCGGTTTGGCATGCTGTACACCAAGTTCCTTATACGATTTTGGGGAATATTCTCCCATTCCTCTGTGAGAGCAATTTTGAGCTCACGAAGCGTGATGGGGGGAGGGTTTCGTTGTTTTACGCATCTGCCTAGCTCGTCCCAAGCATGCTCGATCGGGTTGATATCCGGGCTGCGCGCTGGCCACTCCATACGAGTAATGTTCATCTCTTGAAGGTAGTCATTCACAATCCTACCTGTATGAGGTCGGGCATTGTCATGCATAAATATAGCATCCTCACCTAAATTGACCATAAATGGACCAACGTGATCATTGAGGATTTCTTCCACATATCTTACGCTAGTTAAAGAGCCGTTTTCTATGATCACCAGCTCTGTGCGACTTTCAGAAGAAATTCCGGCCCACACAAGTACAGACCCACCACCGTAGGCTACTTTTTCTTCGATGCATGTTTGCTTGAATCTTTCCCCTGGTCTTCGATACACTCTGTGTCTTCCATCGTGCTTGTAGAGCATAAATTTTGATTCGTCGGAGAACATAACTTTTGACCAATCTTCAATACTCCAATTTACGTGGCTCTGGGCATATCTTAGTCTCGAAATACGATGCCCACGCTCCAGTTTAGGGCCGTTTGCAGGTCTAAGGGGTTTTAAGTTAGATTCAGCAAGCCGACGTCTTACTGTCCATGCACTTGGGTTACTTCCTCCGAGGCGTCGAAACTGATTGGTGAGTTCAGTTCCTGTGAAAAAGCGATTTCGAAGCATGGTGTTCACCAAGTATCGGTCTTCTCGTGCTGTGGTACACCTGGTTCTGCCCGTTCCTGGTCTGCGTAGGTTAGAACCAGTTTCTTCGTAACGTCGGAGAACTCTTTGTACTGTTGACAGCGACACACCGACAGTCCTGGCTGTATCGCGCTGACTCCGGCCGGTTTCCAGCATTGTAAGTATTCTGGTGCATTCTTCAGGCGTAAGCGACATAATTTCAGCTTGAATAATGAATATAGAGCACTATCAACATGTTTTATGTACCCACATAAATGACAGATTACAAACAAAAGCAAAACCAAATGCTGTAATTTCGTAGTTCCATCTTCGAAAGTGGCCCTTTTTCAAATTTGATTTTTTTATGATATAACTTTACAATAACTAAGAAGTTTTAATACCTTCATTTAAGGAGTATTACATTGTCTATTAAATACAATTTATTGCATTAACCTAGCATTTTTAGTTTCCGAGATTTTTAGGATTCTTTAAGTGACCCGGATTCATTGCTCTCGAGTGTAGATTTTAATTAAAATTAATGTGACTTTTAATTTTGGAAAAACGCGTGAAATGCATTATCAAAATATTGAAATATTGTTGAAACATATATTTAAAAAATGAGTTTTATGTCATTGTGCATTTTGCTTACTTTTTGAAACTTTGCACGTTATTTTGTACTCTTTTAAAAATTCCACGCATTTTTTAAATGTTTAATAATATTTAAAAGGTTTTGTTAAACATTTATTTTATCTATTATATTTATATTCCGCTTCTATTATATTTCTATTATATATATATTATATATATATTCTATTATATATATATTATATATATATATATTCTATTATATATATATTATATATATATTCTATTATATATATATATTCTATTATATTTATGCTCCTTTATATTCCGTGGCCATGAACAGTTGAAAAAACTCGAGTAGATATATACTTTACGGGGAATTAATATAGGTAAGATACATTCATTAATTGCATTTTATAGCAACTGAAGAACTTCTTGACCGTATAATTTCTAGACTGAAGACTTTCTTGAACGTATAATTTCTCTAAAATTACGCTACCAAGCGTTGTAGAGATAGAACGAGAATTAGATTGCAAAAGCTAAGCATTTTTACAATACTTACAGATACAGCTATTTTTTTACAGCACAATAACGGCGAAATAAATTATGACCTATTCTGCCACGGTACAACAGATATCTGGCATTGTGCATAGTATTTTTTTTATCTAACGCAATTATTCTTAGATAATAAAACTATACACGCCAATTGGAGTTTTATTGCCAGTAGGATGGTATCTATTGGACTCATGGATTCCCATCACATAGTAATAAAATGTAAGCTAGTTTATGAGTTGATGGTAGACATTGCATCTAATTGCTAGCTTTATATTAATAGCCTTGCTGTTATACTAGTTATAGTTTGGAATAAGGAAGTAGGGTTTGCTGATAGGAGTCGGGATTCGATTTTGATGTTTTACAAAGTTATTTATTTTATGGATGAGACGAGCAAGTCGTTCGTCTGATGGTAAGCGCCACGCTTGTTTATAACAATTGTAATGCCACACAGAAATGTTAATACCATAAAAGCACTGCGTAGGATATCATGCGCTCATCACCCCGAGACATCAGATATTAAGTCTCATATGCCCAGTAATTTCGCTGGCTACAATGCCCTTCAAACTGCAACGCAGTAACGCTTGCGCACTACTGCTTAGCGGCAGAATAACTGGCGAAGCGGTGGTACCTACCCAGACGGCTACCCGCGTCCCGCATACGAGAGACCTACTCGTACCACGAGTCACAAAGTCACAAAGATGTTGTTAATAAGTTTTAACATATATAGTTATAATATATATATATATATATATAATATATATATATACTATACTATATCATATATATATATATATATATAATATAGTATAGTATAGTATATATAATATAGTTTTAATATAATAAGTTTTAATCTCTGTCTCTGGTCTGCATTGTAGCGAATCCATAGCTGAGTAGGTATGGTGGTCAGGCGTCATCTTTGACGATAATACCTAGATACTTGAAGAGATTATATGTAGGTATACCCAAATTAAGGCTTATTCTACCTGTGATAGTAGTTTTTTGTTTCGATGTCCGTTTGGATGATTTCAGTCTGATTTAGGAAGTATTTCATATCCGAGTAAATAATTTAGGTGACACCATGGTCACCACTTGTATATCAATTTTTAGTTTTATATAGATTAGTATAATTTTTTTATTATAATAGTAAATCTATATAAATAAAAATTAATGTTTGTCCTCTATACGTTCCTAAACCATTGATCCGATTGTGATAAAAATTTCGTTGGTTCCGTTGTGTCGCCCGCGAGGGTTCCTGGTCCAAAAAATCTTGCATTACACCGCGTGCCACGTACATTTATTAAATCATTTACCTATTTCAGATAAAAATCCATATTAAACATGTCAACATAAATAAAATTAATTTCAAACAATTAAAGTTAAATTACAACATAAATCACATTCAACAAATAAATCAAATCAAAATTAAAGTCAATCAAATCAAAATAAATTAAATCAAATAAAATTACATTAAAATAAATCAACTCAAATTAAAATCAATCAAATTAAATAACATCATAATTAAATAAAAAATTAAATGTACAGCTAGTATTCCATAAAATAAGGAATATAGTTTACAAAACTTGAAATTAAGAGTTCCATGAAATGTACGAAATACGAAATTCTAGATAATAGGAACGAAAATAATACGAGAATATTTTACTATATACGCACGAGCCCAGAGTCAGAACTGTCCTAGAGTAAATCAGCCTTTATATTAGAAAAATCTATCTATCCTTGCAATTATTATCAATTTTAAAGTAGATTCGTGATAAGGTAAAGTATATATAGAACTAGCGACCCGCCCCGGCTTCGCACGGTTATTATACATATAAACCTTCCTCTTCAATCACTCTATCTATTAAAAAAAACCACATCAAAATCCGTTGCGTAGTTTTAAAGATTTAAGCATACATAGGGATATAGAGACAGAGAAAGCGACTTTGTTTTATACTATGTAGTGATTAAAGTCAAGTCAAACAATAAAAAATTGAACAAACTTTCAGATTTTTCAATTCATAGCTGATGTTTGGTCTAGTCGATTATTACTCGTATTAGCATATATGTACGTAGTTTACATAACATTGCTTATTATTTCAACATTTTGACATTATTATTTTAATTCTGACATTTAAATAATTTTATTCGACTATTTTATTATGTGATCTAAGTATTTTTATTTTGTTATTGATTTGATGCTTGTATTTAATAATTTTGTTAGCATTTGTATTAATTTCGTAATATGTTATTGTGTTAATTGGTTTCAAACTTTTTAATCAGATAAATATAAATAAATAAAATATTTTTTATAATAGGTATGTCTTTGGAAGTTTCTTTGCGCAGGTCCTACAATATTTCGAATCCAATCTTAGTCACATACTGTCCGCGTATTCCAAAGTATTTTTATTTCCTTTCCGCGTACTGAAAAGTATTTCTGTTATCTATTGTCCGCATACTCAAAAGTATTTTCGACGATTACTGTCCGCGTAATAAAAAGTATTATCGTCATCTATTGCACCACACTTAAAAGTACTTTAGTCTTCTGCTGTCCGCGTACTCACATGTATTTTCGACATCTGTTACCCGCGTCCGCGTCAAAAATATCGTCTTCTGCTGTCCGCATAGGTGCATGCATACTCAATAGTATTCGCGTTAAAGTATCGTGTTCTGTTATCCGCATACTTAATATGTACTAGTATTTTCGTCTACTGTCCTGGTACTCAAAACTATTTTCGTCACCTATTGTCCACGTAATAGTCCAATAAACACAGCTTAGCAGCTTGTCGTTAGAGACGCGTCCTTGTGCCCGACATCGACATAACGTTTGTTTTATGGCTTTTTCATGGCGTCCATAATTCAGTCAGTTAATTATGTCCACAATGTAGCAGAATGGCTTCGAGAGGCACGTTTTCTGTTATCTGGAAAGTTAGAAATGAGCATGGTGTACCTATAACTATGTAGACAGTGGCCCTTAAACCAAAAGCCTAAGTTTGAATGTTCTTAAAACACTGTCAAGGTGCCAAGTTAGATATAACTCAAGAATATCATATGTATGAAAGTTTTCGTGAGTTTGATTCATTATAAATATTTAATAAAACGGCTAGGACTCACGTAGTTTGTCGAATTAGTCGACCTAGGTTTCGAGCATATTCGATGCTCTTCTTCAGGGCGAGCTTACGCTGCGAAATACCAGTGAACGCCGCGATCTCTCGCCCTGAAGAAGAGCATCGGATATGCTCAAAACCTAGGTCGAATAATTCGACAAACTACGTGAGTCCTAGCCGTTTTATTCAATATTTATAATATCATATGTGCTGTTAGGTAGTTATATATAATAATTTTATTAGTAAATGCAAGCTATGTTCAACGGCTGAATTTTTATGTCTGATGTAGGGATAATGACATATAGGTAGGTACATATATGGTATAACCTCATGAACATAACTTTTTTACGGGGTAGTCTTATCTTATTTCACCCAACTAGCTACAACAACCAAGTAATAACAGATTAAATTTGTATCCTCAAAGTACATAACCTGTACTGCCACTGGCGACTTTTCTCAATAGCTACCCGATCAGAGCTGGTGTTGACAACTGAAAGTCTGATTGTTCGTGATGTCATGGACAGGGTTCCGACTGAAAATCAGTGCTAAGGTACTCAAAAATACCTAAAGTATGCTGAGTACCTTTTCCTGAAATCGTGCAACCTTTCACTGTGTTGTATTTATTGTTTTTGTCTTTATTTTAGTATTTATTTATTAGGTTTTCCAACAGACTTAACACAAAAACATCATATACATCATAAACAAAGACATTAAAGTATGTTCAGTGAAATGTTGTGTGATGTCCTTAATAAATGTATTTTCTTTATTTCTTTCTTTCTATATCTAAGGTGACAAACAGTCTGCAACGAAATACGTAGTACTATTGTGTTCTGTGGCAGAAAGTTGCGTTAACTATCGCCAGCACAGTAAGGTACCAAGCTGTCTGCACACTGCACTCTTACAGCTTCACACTAAACCCCTGTACGTAATTAGGCTTTGTTTACACTATCCTTATCGGCGACCGGCTCCGGCACTTCCTGCGCAAGTCTGCGCTAAGTCACGTCCACATCTCATACTATACTATCTGGTAGTTGTATATGTTAATGGACGGCACAATGTAAGGCGATTGTTCTCAATGGACCCTTGTTGTGTTGGCGATATCGCACCGGATGGCGGACATTGGGCTAATTGTCAGGAATGAGGCTGGTGGATAGGTCAGGTATGGATTGGACTAGTCGATTGGTTGATTGAGATTTTGTAGTGTCAGGTTAAGATCTATGTCTATGTTTTGACTTTTTTTATAGAACTTCTTTTATATTTTTTACATGTTTTTTACTGGTGGTAGGTTTCTCGTATGCGAGAGGCCTGAGAGTCTGGGTGGGTACCGCTTTGCCAGTTATTCAGCAGCCAAGCAATAGTGCGCAAGCATTACTGTGTTCCGGTTTAAAGGGCATTGTAGCCAGCGAAATTACTGGCCATTATGAGACTCAACAGCTAATTGTCTCAGGGTGACGAGCGCAGTGCAGCGCCGCGCAGGATTTTGCAAAACAAAGTTCTGGGTGGTGCTGTTATTGTTATGGGCTGGCGTATTGCTTACCATCAGGCAAACGACCAGCTCGTCTCGTCGTTCCCTAACATAAAAAAAGACATGCTGTGATAACCATACCTATTAACTACACTATCCTGATGCTTTGAAATTGGAGCGGTCTTTTGTGTGGGACGCTACTTGCGTCGATACTATGTCATCTCGTCTTCTGGAAACAGAATAAAAGGCTGGTGATACTGCAAATTCGGCCAAACAGCCCAAGCGACGCAAATAGGTTAACCTCTCAGTTACAAATTTTAATCATTTGGTGCTGTTTGCGTTCGTAAGGACCGGGAGATCTCCGTATTTAAAAAGTCTGAGTGCCTGGTCGAAGTGACGAGTGACCAATATACTGGGAGCTATTTGGCTCGACGTATTAGTAGGCAACCCATGTAATCCTGCCAGCCTCTTAGGTTATCCAATAGTTTCATGTTGTAAGTAGTTAAGTTAGTACTGTTTGAGTAGAAGTAGGCCGAAAGAAGCCCGTTAAAAAATACAATAAACGTGACTCGGTATGAGCATAGATTCTTTAGTATGAGCAGGCCTAGCGCACTCCGCACTGTAGAGCTACAAGTACATAGCCGGACACCGACGGCGGGTCGCGCGTCGTTACACGTGCCGCGTCAGAAGAGATAAGAGCTATGCGATAGAAAGAGAGGCGCTCTGTAGGTTAATATAACTGGTAAGTATGCAGCGCTACGCGAGCTGAATTAAATCTTATTGCGTAATAGCAAGATTCGCTATTTGTTTAAATTTCTTTGCGGAGTGATACTTCTGTCCTTTAGTATTCTGTGGTATGAGTAGGTATATTCGTGTTGTAATCATAATTCAATATGGTGGGATTATACTAAAATTGCAATTATTATGTTTCAGTGTGAAATTCTACTATTAAATCTTATAAATATACGACATGGTATCTACGCTTCTGGTTTTCTTGTTTAGTCTATTTAATTTACGGGCGTGGCAAATTTAATGTTTCCAATTAAACTTTTACAGGTCATAATTACATTTAAGAGTACCTAAATAGAACAATGTGAGTGATTCTTAGAAAGTGCGAAATTAATCTTAATTGCTTATTAACGCTAAGCTATCAATTAAATTATTTAATCAAATAACGAATAAAATAATTTGAAACATATTCATTATTTTATAATTATTTCTCTATTAATATTGCTACTAATAATAACAATACATGTGTAAACAATGCTGAAGACGTTCGAACCATTCGTTAAGCACTAACAAGGAGGCGTGACTACACAAATCCAAGATGGCGGCGTTGAATAATTAAAAAAAGAATAAATTTGACGTTAATACCGTCACGACGGCCGTTAGTGTTGCCATAAAATGCATAATGAGTTTCGAACTACCTGCATGATTCGCTTATTTTTACACTTTATTTCTGTATCTTCGTGTAGAATAAAATTTAATATTGCAGCTATAAAGCATACAGTGTCTTATTAGGGACGATTTACTTCTGTAAAAGATGCTCAGCGGCCATTCATTTTGCAGTAAAACTGTGTTCGCAACACATTCAATTTGTGTGTATAGAGCTATTGGCGGAGTTGCTCTTTTCTAGGATGTGTAGAAGTGTTATTTTAGTTTTACGATAATTGTTCTAAAGCCATTTTGTAAAGAATTCTATTTGCTACACAAAGAACTTCAAAGGTTGTTTCGAATGTTGCAGGCAAACATCATGAATAGCGTCGTGATGGTTGTTATGCAACGATAGGTACTACAAACACGGGTACATCTCTTGTTATTTTTTTAACAGCATATTTAGCCGGCTAACGTGGTAGAGTAAGCCGTTACTTAACTACGTATATTATTTTTTAAAGATATTTTTAGAGGCTCATTTATACGATGCAAATGTCTTGCCGGTTGCATACCCGATAGATAGATAGATGAACGCTTTATTGCAAACATTAAATTACAGACATAACATAAAAACAATTAAAGAAAGTGTTACAATGGGCGGCCTTATCGCTAAAAGCGATCTCTTCCAGGCAACCTTTGGATGGAGAGGAATTATCTTAAAGACCCATAATATCATACAAACATCGTTTAGTTAGAAAATGGATATAAATTTTTGTCTCTCTATCTTTGGTGTTCATTTTAAACGGAACAAAATACACTTCCTACGTAAATTAAAAAAATGACATACTGCCATTAATTCATTTAACAAAAGACAAAGGTGCATGAAACATTCCGCTTCTGCCAAGCAGCAAACAGGCATATGAGAAACATATTATTGTCAAAAACAAACAAAATATTGTAACAAAAGTTTAAAAAAAACGCCCTTCAGTTTCTTGCCGTATCTTCTGAGTAGTGGTTCTTTTTCCGATACGGTGGTAGAGTCATGGTGATAATTGACGTTCATAAGTGCGTCTGTGAAATGTGATGCTAAAGATGAATAAAGAACTCATAGAATTTTGAACGTTTTTTTCATAAACAAAAGTAACAAACAATCCCTGTCATAACATAGCAGAACATTAGCATAACGCCAATCGAAGATGTGTTGAACTGTGTCCAATTGACACGCTCTACCAAGTCTACGTTTGAACATAAAAAAAGTTTTCTATTGTCATAAACTTTATGTACCTAGCACCAGAGGAAAAAGAAAAATAGGTAGGTACCTACTATTAATCTACTGGCAACTGTCATGTATGAACTTGGTTTTAAATAATCGGGATTTTGGTTTTCAAATCGGGAAAACTACAATGGCTACAAAACAAAACTGGCTTTGTGAATCAGCGTATATATTTTATGGGATAGTCAGTTTTTTTTAAATAGAAGAACAAATAAAACTCTCTAAAATCTAAAATATAACAAAATTCAAACGTAATCATTTCGACTAATCGTAATCATTGGCTTCTTTTATTAAAATTATCGAATAAAGTACAGATTAAAGAGGTTTCTGGAAAATTGGGACATTGGCGTCCCGATCAAAAGTGAATCGGGACGTGTCACCAGACCTCTAAAAATCGGGACGTCCCAAGCAAATCGGGACACCTGGCAACACTAGTCAGTAGCATCATTATTATCTTCTTGACTTGAACATTATATTTGTTTTTATATTATTACATTCAAGTTGTGGTTGATTGAATATAAATTGGCACGATGTCTCAACCCACGTTTGTATACCCAGAGTCACGCAATCTCGTGGTCGGAGGCAATTCAGCTGTTCATTGGACAGTGCATAAGTTACCTAGTGTTTTACTTAATAACTTTATACGACATAGTATAGTCTGTACCTATATTGTATAATCAATAGTACAAGTATAGGTACATTTTATCAAAAAAGGTTTTTGTTGAAAACTAAAATGAGCCCAAACACTAGTAGTTTACGATTATCCGTCAAGAAGTTCCGTTGCCCACCTTCTGTCACC
The DNA here is from genome assembly GCA_951640565.1 of Petrophora chlorosata. NCBI lineage: Eukaryota > Metazoa > Arthropoda > Insecta > Lepidoptera > Geometridae > Petrophora > Petrophora chlorosata. The sequence continues at coordinate 5,423,565 of OX621207.1, forward strand.
ATCATCAAATAAGCTGGCTGACAACATAATATTGCATTGTCATCAGACTTTGAGAAGTATGCAAAATGTTAAACTCCGTAGATAGAGGAAGTGGCTCTAATTCAGCTTGCAAGATTCCACCCGTACAAACATACATACATTGCAAGTTAAATAAAAGCTTGTAAAAAAACCGACCAACAATGGACGCAGACAACGCTGCAGACCAAGACGGAGATGGCGAGACGAGCTGGACACATACCTGAGACATTGGTCCATACTATCTCAAGACCGCGAGAAAAGGATGGAAGGTGGGCAGGCATTTGCCCTGCAGGACATGGGCTGAATATAGCAAATAATAATAATAGCTTTAGCGTGAAAAGTAAATAATGGAAAATAACATAATATTTTGCGAATTACATTATTTCTTAATAGTAGATATATAAGTAGTACAATTAATTGATCAATATACGAGTATAAAGGTGGCCTACTAAGAACGGTACTTAACAGACAAGCTCCGGCAAAACAGCTCTCTCACTACACGATCTTGGATATTGAATTCTCTAGGTTCTCTCTCGACTTTGCATAATCGTTTTATACACATTAAAACCAAGCGCGTCAATAAATAGCCAATCTATTTATCTATTTGCATACTAATAGAGCCAATCTGACTCGCGCGTATGTATTATGCCGTTCATGTTTTAAGTTGTACATACGGTACGCAACCAGTGTTGCCGGCAGTCAAACAAGAAAAAGTCCGAAACCGATTCAGAAATTACCCGAACTTACCCGCTTTGTGTAATACTGTTTTTTTTAATAAAAAAAATATATGTATTACGTAGGTATTTTTTTAGCGCTTTATACAACGCTACGCAACGCGCTATACAACTACTGAATGTATGTATACTACACAACTCTTCTGAATTTCTTTTCTTTTACCCAACTATATCGAAGCCAAAAGAAGGGCTCTGATTTTAGCAGAGTATGTATGCTTGAGAGCTATTGCCTCGAGGTAGCGAGCGCAGTGCAGTGCCACGCAAATCTCTGGGTGTGTGAAATGCTACAACTGTTATAGGCAGGCTTAATTGGCCGCGTCTTATAGGATAAAATATTCTTTAAAAAATTATATGGTGGCCATGATACATCATACAAATCATTAAGTTGTGTTATAGCATATAAGATTACGTTCCGTTCGCTCACGATAGAATACATGAAATGTTTTTTTTGTCGCAAGATTACCCAAAATTACCCGCCAGTCATCGATTACCTGCTTATGGTCTAAATTACCCGAAATCGGGTAAAAATACCCGCACCGGCATCGCTGTACGCAACTATCGGTGTTGCCTAGTGTCATTAATACTTGTCAAGGCAAGCCCCTCCCATTTGCGCAGCTACATTACGCTGGTACAAACCTTATCTACCTCCCTCACAATCAATTCCCAACCTTACTCCTTGAAAATAAGGTGTGAAATCAGCCAAGCGAGTGGGTATTAAAGTAATGGCCCGTGACGATACGCCTTCTAACGATGATAAATGGTGAAACGGTTTTTTTATTTTCTTGGAGTGTAACAATGTTTAGCAATAGTCGTGATAGTCGTAAATTTGAATGGGAACTAGTGTAACGACTGCCGTTTTTAATTTTTCTAATACTAACTTACTTAATCGTGGGAGGTCTCTCGTATGGAGGCCATCTGGGTAGGTACACCGCTTTGCCGGCTATTCTGCCGCCAAGCATTACTTTGTTCCGGTTTGAAAGGCATTGTATAACCAGCGAAATTACTAGGCATATTAGACTTAATATCTGATGTCTCGGGGTAGTGAACGCAATGCAGTGCTACGCAGTACTTTTATGGTATTAAAAGTAACTGGATGGCACTGCAATTGTTATGGGCAGGCATGGCGCTTACCATCAGGCGCACGGCTTGTTCGTCTCATTAATCAGTTCCATAAAAAAATAAAAATACTTTTGTTGCTATATTCAAATTTTCGAAAAGGCGATTGCTATTGGTCATTTAGGTTTTTAACCCCCGACGCAAAAAGAAGTGGTGTTATAAGTTTGACCACTATGCAGCTCTTAAACGGGTGAACCGATTGGGATGCGTTTTTTTTTTTATTTGAAAGCAGGTTTTCTAGAGGTGGTTCTTAGACATGTTTTATTGTGTCGGGGGTTTTTAATTTATGTAAATATGCATTTTTATGTGACATATGCAAAAATTAAAATTAAATGCCGTTTCCGTGTATACAGTGTTTTTTCCGTGTATACAAAGAACTGTTTCTATATAGGTACAGTTTGCTGTTGCCTTGAAGCTACTATATTAATTATCATTTAGATTACTGTTTGTATTGGCAGTAATTTGTATGTAAAACAAACTTTGCATGTCATCATGGTGCGAAGCATTTAATAAATTGATGCACAATATGCATACAATCAACAAATAACTTACAATACAAACGACACAGCCCGGCTTTGCCTGGTGTGAATATTAATATTTTTATATTTTGGAACAAATGTGGCCGAGTGGCATCTTGTGCGCCCTACGATTCCGACGCACCCGAGTTCGAATCCCAAACGTGCCCTGAGTCAATGACATAAAAAAGCTGTCTGAAATCTATAAAATACATTTTATAACAAAAGCAAACCTATTTTAATTCTTATGTATCTGCGATTTCCAAGGTCGAAAATCGATGAAATTTATATGAGATCACATTGTATTTATACCTACTAAACCCAACGCAAAAAGAATTTTCCAAATCGGTTCATAAATGACGTTCTGAGGTAAAAAACATAAATTAAATTAAATTTATTTGCAGTAAATGTGGTACAATTAGGTCATTAAAATAAATAAATGTTGATCTAGTCACATTAATACAAGCATGCAAATTTTTTGTAACATTGTTTACTATATCATTTAAGAGGGAACGGCACGCTGAAATTTTCATACAAAAAGAGAAAACGTTTTTCTACCCCTAAACATTAACCAAATTCGATGAAATTTGGACATGTAAGAGATGTTACCATTATTGAGGTTTGTAGGTTTTGATTTTTTCAATAATTCCTATAGAATTTGAATAAATGGACCCAAAAAACTCGATATTTACTCGAAAAATATTTTTGAAGTTTGGAAGCTGTTAACTTTAAAAATATACATAAACTTAGAAAAAGGAAAACCTACAAACCTAGTTTATTCTCCATTTAAGAAATTGAAACCAACATTACCAAATTTGGTAGAGATTTAGTGTAGTAGAAACGTTTTCTCCCGAAACGCTAATTTTAACAAAAATCTGAAATTGATACGAATTCAGTTAAATTATTATTATTGTTATTTTTTAGTTAATTTATTTAATTTAATTTACGCATTTTCTGCGAGACCGTAAACCATTATTCAAATACCTAGTGCTCGCTGGCCGCGGCTGTGCCATATCCTCTTAAAAGACAAACGAATAAAAAAATCAATCGATTTGTGAACCTCCTCCTTTATTTAAGTGGGTTTAAAAAGAGCGAATTTTGCTTGCTCGCTCTAAAAACAATAAAGGAAATATTTTTTTTGTTTTATTTATTTATTATTTTTATTTACAGAACCAATTAACAATTATGTACAAATATATAGAATGATAAAAATAAACTAACCTACAGCAAAATTAAAAAATGAAATTAAATATAAAACACAGAATTTAGTTTTAATTTAATTTATTATTAGTTCCAAAACTTATTTGCGGTACATTGAGACAACAGTTTTTATTTTTTTTTATTGGTAAATGGGCATACGTTTGACGACATCTCGCCTGATGGAAAGCGAAGATGCGGCCTAAGATCGAACACGCTTGCCCATGAGATTTAGCGTGAGAAGAGCCTATTCACTCTAGACTTAAAGAGACACAAGTTGTAGCTGTTTGGGAACAAAGACGGTGGCAGAGCGTAAAGACGGTGGCAGAGCGTTCCACTCCTTAGCAGTTCGCATGATACAGGAATCTGCGAAACGCTACCGGATAGGTGGGATATGAACGACGTACGGGTGAAACGACTCACTCCGCCTGGAAGTCCTTAGATGGAAGGGAGAAGAAGGAATCAGATCGTGCAATTCCTTGGCACATTCCCCGAAGTGCAGTCGAGTATAACTCGAGTATAACTTTTACTAAGAATAAAACAGCATAGTGTACCGTCACACGCACTAGGTCTCTGTTGAGCCTGTAAGGTGGGGTTACAGTGGATCACTCCGTTTATGTTTCCGAATATATTTACCTTATCACGATGTCATGAGGAATTTTGGACGCGACTGTACTTGTACATTACGAGTACAGTCGCGTCCTGAGTTAGTTTAGTGTATTACGAGTCCGGGTTCACAGCCAAACAGCGAATCGTGTTCGCATGTTCGCATCGTCGGGATGCTGTTCGGTGAACCATTAGAAAGACGGGTATGAGCAGTCGCTCAACAGTCCCTTAGATCTGCGATAGTAAATATAAACCTCACCTCGAATTTCATTAAAATCCGTTCATCCGTTGCGGCGTCAAGAGGAAATAAACATACTAACATACAAACTTTTGCTTTTATAAAATTAGTGAGATTTAAGGTTTTCATACAAAATTCAACAATTATTAACTTGTTCACTGAACAGTAAAAATGCCAAAATGTATGCGTGAGCTATTTACGGATGGTTATTTACGCAAAATTAATAAATTGGTACCATTTATATCAGGTTTCTGATGTAAATTAATAGCCATAGTGTTACAATTAATAAAATGGTACAGTAATAATTACGTAAGTAATAGTTTTCTTCGGTACAATTTAGTTGCCATAGGGATCCCTGTTCAATAACTCACCCCGTATAGTAATTTATACATAACCATGGGTATAATTTGCGAAGCCAATGAAATCTTTTTACTGTGGCTATGAATATCCGCTGCAAGTTTTACTTTGATTGCATCATTTGCATATTGTTATTGACGTACATTTTGTGAAAGTAATAGCAAGTAGCTTAGCGGGTTCGTGTGACTTTCGATCCGATGCTCCGCAGTTCGAATCCCGCTGGCCGCGCATTAGTAACTTTCTTAAGTTTGCGGATTTAGCACTCGCTCTACAAACGGTGAAGGAAAACATCGTGAGGAAACGGACATGTCCAAGTATCATAAATTTCAAGGGATTTGAAATCCACTAACCCGCACTCGGTCAGCGTGGTGGCCCATACTCTCTCTATAAGAGAAGGCCCGAGTCCCAGCAGTGGGAACGTAATGAACTGATGATGATGCGTGAATGTAGCATTTTTTTAGTATTGAAGCCAACAAGTCGTTTTCCTGATGATAAGCGCCACGCCTGCCCATAACAATTACATTGCCACCTAGAACTTGTAATAAAAAAGTACGTGCGTTTGTAATAAAAAAGTACATCAGATATTGGATCTCATATGCCCAGTTATTTCGTTGGCTACCTATTGCTATTTAAATCGGAATACAGTAATGCACACTACTGTTTGGCGGCAGAATAACTGGCAAAGCGGTGGTACTCAGACGGCCTCCCGCATACGAGAGACCTACCAAGAGCATAATTGTAATTAATACAAGCATTTTGTGGTAGAGGTTTGTTCATGTTGTTGTGTTTAGCCTGATGCAGTTCGACCAATGTACCAGTGAGAGAAAAGGCATTATTATAATAATAAATTATCATAGTTATTAAAATAATAATAATGCATTATTATAAAATACAATACATACACAATGCTTATTGTGTTTTTATCATTCTGCAGATCTTTCTAGGGTGTAGTGGTTGCGCGGGTTGGTTCAAAACACGGGGGCTGCAGGTTCGATTCCCGCTACGAGCCAAATGTTTATGCATAGAAAAAAGTGAAAGCATTTGTTTAGTAAAGCATCCTGTGCTCTATTCCAGGATCTAAAATACCTATTTTCACAAGCGAATTTCAGTAAACTAAGGTGTAAAAAAACGCCGATACAAAAAACCTATAAAAAAAAAAACTGAACCGATTTTGATAAAACTTGCCTACCACCGTTAGAAACCTGCTTTCAAATAAGACCCTATCCAAATCGGTCCACCTGTTTATGAGCTACGGTTCCAAAGACAGACACACAAACAGACACACACAGTGCACAAACTTATAACATAAACCGTTCTAGTTAGTTAGTTTAGTTTCTGCGTGCGATTGAGTAACAAACATCCATCCTCACAAACATTCGCATTTATAATATTAGTTAGATGTGCACTAGTTTTCTAGTTTTGACTTAATCTTTAAGTTAGGTATCATATTTACTTAATATTTACTTGGCAATCAGCATGCTCATTCCTTATCTTTATATTCATTTCGTCTACTAATTCGATAACGCGCTCGTAGCGTAACTCGTCTATACATTCGTAACAGATCGCAACGTTCGCAACGGTCGCAACTTGGATGGGTGACCGTTTATGGTATTTAAATCTGAGCACTACAATGCTTCGGAGGGCAGGTTAAGCCGTCGTCGGTTCCGGTCGTTGTCTTAGGACATCAGCCGTTAGGCGAGGTGTAATAAAAAAATAATGTCGGAGGCCTTTGGACGGTCGACAAACTCCGACACCAGGATTGACCACACACCCACACGAGAGAAAAAGAAGAATAGATAACGATACGGAGTTAGTTTACAAGTTTGTTGAAATTTGAAACCTGTGTATTGATGTAAGAAAGTCTAAAATAACCAGCATATATTTTATCAAACAAAAAAACCGACTTCAATGTATCTTCGAAGTCCAAGGTCAAATGAAATTTATATGGGTGTCGATGAAATTTATATGGGACCACTTCGTAGCTATACTGAACCCAACGCAAAAAGAATTTTCAAATCGGTTCATGAATGACGGAGGTCTGAGGTAACAAACATTAAAAAATACGATCGAATAGAGAACCTTCTCCTTTGTTGAAGTCGGTTAATATACGACTTTTCAACGAGAATCAGTAGTACCATTAGGAGTATACTGTACCACGTCTATTGTGGTTTACCGTATGGGTAGCCGGAGATTGTGAAAGTTTTCCTTGTTACTATGGCAACGTTTGTTTATATTACTTCCTTAGTTCTGCTACTGTTTGTCTGTCCGCCACCTATAATTTTGCTTTGTCAAAGTGCGGTCGTCTAGATTGTTCTGAAAGTAAGTTGGCAAGCACTAATTTAAAGGTCGATTGCACTTTATGTGTCTAGTGCCTGAAAAGGTACCTACTTTTCTTTTTTTTCCAAAAGATAGATCTACGTTTGACCACCATCTTGCCTGATGTTAAGCAACGATGTGGCCGAAGATGGAGCACGAAGATCTAGAAGATACCTATTCACTCTGGCCTTGAAGATACCCATATTGTAGTTATCAGGAAACATAGAAGACGGCCATGATTTCCATTCCTTAGCAGTACGCACTATAAATGTGGAACCAAAACGCTTTATACGAATTGGCGGAATGTCTACTAAATAAGGGTGATATTTGGCCGATCTTCTACTCGACCTCGACTATAGACCAGTTTACTGACAGAGGCGCGCCCCAACACCTTTTATGATCGTTGCAAACGTACGTTTCTGTTTCAAGCGATGACTTACACCTACATCATTTGCTTTTGCTATCTATGCACACAAAATTTAGACATGTAAGCAGAAAGATCCGACACAACGCTACCCAACGACAAGCCCAGAGAGATGGCGGGATGAACTGAACTCCTATTGGAAGTAATGGCAAGCAATAGCCCTGAAACGTGAGGAGTAGAAGGAGGGTGGGAGAAAAAAAGCAGAGACATAATAGAATAAGCAGAAGAAAATAAAAGATTCGTGAAAGACTCTTGGTAGGTCTCTGGCATGTGGGAGGCCGTTCGGTTAGGTACCACAGCTTTGCCAGTTATTCTGCCGCCAAGCAGTAGTGCGCAAGCATTTGCGGTTTGAAGGGCATTGTAGCCAGCGAAATTACTGGGCGTATGAGACTTAATATCTGATTTCACGGGGTGATGAGCACAAAGCAGTCCTACACAGTGCTTATTATGGTATTAAAAGTTGTAGGTGGCATTGCAATTGTTATCATTGCGCGGCTAAATGCCAGTACAGATGTGCCAGTTGCCTTTATCAAACGGCCGTGTTGATGTTGCCTGCGTAACTAGTGGCCAAGGCGACATAGTATGAACCCCACTTCACACAACACCAAGTTGTGTCATGTATTTTTACAGTATCTACTTTCAAAGCCCTTTTTTGTTATATAATTAACAGTCTTTACCTTACCCCCAATGAATTTAATCCAACAATCGTATACGTGAGAAAAACTGAAAGTAAATGATCTCAACATAAAGCTATTTCCTTTGTATCCATTATTACAATTTCTTGGTTTACCTACAACTAGTATTCTAGTAGAATAGAATCCTTATATTTACTAATACGTATCAGACGATGTGTCAGCCGGTATTGTAATACAAATGTTTTGTTTTGGAACAATCAGTGATGCAAACGATTACCTAACCCACGTCTGATTGTTACAATTCACTAGGGCGACAAATGCTTGTAGTAAACATCTTTTTAAACTTTAGCGATAAGATTTGTTACACTGGAGCCTTCTCATGACCACGGTCGATGCGACTTGACCGAAACGTCGGGGCAAAGAAACTTAATGTTTTAATTTTTTAAGGTAACGGTTTAAGGGCACTGTACGCTGAAACACGGGCGATGAGCCTAGTTCGGCAGCAGATACCCCAATATTATAAATCGTCAACTAGCCAAATAACCTTACAAATAACAATAAACCTTAAGAACCTTATTATCTGTCGTCAATGTTCACATTGATAAACCGAAACTTATAACTTATCTTCATCACAAAATCATTATATTTTATTATTGTATAGGTATTTATATTTTATTATTGTTATTTTTTTTATATATTTTTTTTCCTTGTTATTTTATATACTATATATGCAATCTACAAGTATACATATATATTATTATGTTTTTTATATATATTGTTACTGATTTGTATGTATATATCTTGTTACTATTTTTGTATGGCCTTTTAATTTGTTTACTATTACTTTATATTTTGTTTGCACTACCTTATAAAATCTTCACAGTACACCGAGGTTAACTGGAAGATAATGCTCACTAGCATTAAGTTCGCCTATGTACTTACAAATTTGTTTGTGCAATAAAGAATTTTCTATCTATCTATCTATCATTATAATTTTATTAATTGTTGCACTGCTAGTGGTCCTTTTTCCGAATGCCATTGTAATAATTAAAGTTCATAAGTGCGTCTATGACGCCATAAATTGTATAAATAACTTAAACTCGAACCTAAATAAAAAATGCACGTTTAAAAAAAATACAGGCTATATAAAGTCAAACGCGTTTCACGAATGTTATCGATTATTGCGAATCTGAACCAAAATCCTAACTCAGCGGGTTAGGTTAGACACAAACAATACAAGCTTGTATAAGACACCCCACACGTTTTAAAGTAAAATAAGATTTTTTTTTCAATTAATCGATGAACCAAGAAATTGTACGAATAAATTCCTCCATCTCTCTCCTACCATCCGACAACAAGACATACGGAAACTCGGCATCCGTTTATGGTCAACGTTGCTCCTGCCAGAATAAAGCGTTTCGCTTCAACTTTCATAATGCGAAACTCTCTTTTTCATCAGGTGAGACTGCGGTTAAATGCTTGCCTATCAGGAAATAACAAAAAAAAAATTAAGGCTTTTTGGAAAGAAAAAATATGACCACCGTCTTGACGACTTGAATATGCATCACAATCTTCACAAGGTGCGGGAAGGGCTGCTCAATTAAGCTACGGTGGTCACCAAGGCAGGTGTCGAATTCTTTCTTCCGTTATTCAAACGTCTTAGGTGTTAATTCTACTAATATTATAAACGCGAAAGTTTGTAAGAATGTATGTATGGATGTATGTTTATTGCTCTTTCACGCAAAAACAACTAAATGGATTTTGATGAAGTAGTATTTATATTAAGCACTAGCTGCGCCCTGCGGTTTCACCCGCGGTTTCCCAGGACAAAAAGTAGCCTATGTGTTAATCCAGGGAATAAGCTATCTCCAAACTAAATTTCATCCCAATCCGTTCAGCCGTTACAGCGTGAAAGAGTAACAAACATCCATCCATACATTCTTACAAACTTTCGCGTTTATAATATTAGTAAGATAATAAAGAAAAAATTTAATTTCTTTGCCTTAAAAATTTCCAAGAGAAAAGTAAGATAGATGTCATAATATTTAATTTTCATCAGGTTGAATGTTTGTGCAATTTCCTATATAGAGAACATTGGCAAGAGCGTTTGTTTAGTTTCCCATAGAGCCATAAGATGGGTTAAATAGACGGCATTAAATAAACATGTAGCCAAGAAAAATAATATGAAACTAACGCCAACTTTATATATTATCCTCGTGTGACATTTTCATGTAGACACAACTTCTTGCATTGTCCTACCTACTTTTCTTACTAATATTATAAATGGGAAATTTTGTAATGATGGATGGATGGATGGATGGATGAATATTTCTAATTCGATCACGCAAAAACTATTGAACGGATTTTGATGAAATTCGGTTATTTTTACACCACATCAGCACGACATAACACCGTTTTTTTTATGGAACTGAGTTATGAGACGAACAAGTCGTTCGCCTGACGGTAAGCGCCACGCCTGCCCATAACAAATGCAGTGGCACCCAAAACTTTGAATACCATTAAAATCACTGCGTAGCACTGCATTACGCTCATCACCTCGAAATATCAGAAGGCCAATTCCGCTAAATTTTAATAAGAGTTAACCGAATCGAAACTATTTTTTTATGTAACTGAATAACGAAACGAGCTGTTTGCCTGACGGTAAGCAATACGCCAGTCCATAACAAGAACAGCACCACCCAGAACTTTTATTGCAAAATCCTGCGCGGCGCTGGACTGCGCTCGTCACCCTGAGACAATTCAAATCAAATCAATTAAATCAAAAGTTCTTTATTTCAATTTTGTCGTCACAGACGCACTTATGAACGTCAATTATTACAATGACTCTACCACCGTATCGGAAAAAGAACCAATACTCAGAAGATACGGCAAGAAACTGAGGGGCATATTTTTTAGAACTTTTGTTACAATATTTTATGTTTGTTTTGGACAATATTATTTTTCTCGTGTGCCAGTTGGCTACTTGGCAGAAGCGGAATGTTCCATGCATCTTTGTGTTCTATGTAATTACTAACTATAGTTTCCTTTTTTCATTAGAATATTTTTCAAACTCAGTTTGAATCTACTTTCTGTGAGCTCCGTTATATATTTTGGAATTTTATTGTAATAACGTACACAATTAGCTGTTGAGTCTCATAATGCCCAGTAATTTCGCTGGCTACAGTGCCCTTCAAACCGATTCAAAGTGGTGGTACCAACCCAGACGGCCGCCCGCATACGAGAGACCTTATTACGAGATATATATTTATTGGAATGTGCGAGGAAACTAAAAATTATTAGCATTTTCAAAAGCTAATTACTTGAGATATATATATATATATATATATATATATATATATATATATGTGTATAATGTATAATAGACCTCCTCATTGAGTTCGATGACGGCGGCCCTAAAAAACTATAACTTTCGAGCATGAGCCCTAATGTGGCTAGCTAAACCGAATTTAGTTTTAAATACCCGGTCACATGTAAACCAGTAAAGTTGGCCATCAGAATTGTAGGTGTATGTGTAGGAAGGCTTAGGTCTCTCTTTTCGTGTTCGGCGTTTTTCGTCCAGTGTTTCTAAACGGTTTCGAACGTGAACGAAAAGAAAACACGAACAACGTCTAACAACAGGTGGTACACAAAAATGTTCCCAGAATCGTTTGGGTCCATATATATGTTAATCGAGACGTCACCGCGCATATACATACGCGTTGATCACTACTCTGAATACATTTAGCAAGGAATTTATATGGAGGCGATGCGGTAGGCCGATGACAATGGTGTTCTGACGGTGGCGTGATAAAAAGATGTACAGATAGATTAACTGGGAATTAGTGTCAAATGAGTACCAGTATCTAATTATTTTACTATTTTTGAGTATATATAAATAAAATAATGAATTTTCTCCACCAGCGCGTGGTTATTAAAAACCAAGTGCGAGTTGGACTCGCGCACGAAGGGTTCCGTACCATTATCTAAAAAAACGGCAAAAAATCATGTCTGTTATATGGGAGCCCCCGTAAATATTTATTCCATTCTGTTTTTTAGTATTGTTGTTATAGCGGCCTCATGTGTGAAAATTTTTAATTGTCTAAATATGAGATACGGCATGGTGACAGACGGACAGACAGACAGACGGACGGACAGCAGAGTCTTAGTAATAGGGTCCCGTTTTACCCTTTGGGTACGGAACCCTAATTAACTTAATTGTGCGACGTTCTGTAGAGTCCAGAGCTGCCAACTGGTATTTGGCTGAGCCATACCACAGTTGGCTACAGTAATCCATGCAGGATTGTATTTGGGCGTGGTATAAGGTCAGGAGTTGCGTGGGACTAAAAAAGTCTCTGGCTTTGTGTAGTATACCAAGCTTCCTGGCAGCGGTTATGATTTAAATCTCGCTTAAATGGCCTATTTTTTTTTTTTTTATGCTGAATAGATCTATGTTTGGCCACTATCTCGCCTGATGTGAAGCGATGATGTGGCCTAAGATGGAGCACATAGATCTATAGAGAGACGGTAGTTGAGCGGCTGCTCAGACCCGTCTCCCCGATGGTTCACCGAACATCATCCCGAAACACGACTAGGTCGCTTGACGGCATGGCTTTGTTCGGTGGGTGGTATTACAACCACGGCCAGAGCCTACCACTCCAAAGCGGGTTTCATCACGATGTTTTCCTTCACCGTTTTAGAGCGAGCGCGCAAAATCTGCACTTAACTATAAGTCATTGGTGCAGGGCCGAGTCGGGACTCGAACCCAGGTGCGTCGGATCGAAAGGCGCACGAGTCCCCGCTGAGCCACACTCGCTAAAATTATTAGTATTATTAGTCATGCCTGGCGGTTGAAGATGTATGTTGTTTGATGTATGTATGATGATGTATGTATGATGTATGTTGTTGCCATGTCTTTAAAGGTCTCTAGTATGTCATTAACCATTAGTTGGTAACTTGCTACTATGTTATGGATTTTATGGACTGGAATTTGTGTACACCGCTTTAGCTAGCTGAGAAATGGTATAAAATCGGTATATAGGGTGGATGAGACATGGATACTTTGCCATTTCTGACATGTCTAATAAATGTTTGTTGTTTGTATTAATTATTTTGGACATATTTCTGTTTCTTATCAAATATTGTAAATTATGTGCGAATTAGTGTAATTGGTTAAGGCCGTACTAGTTTGAAATAAATAAATAAAATAAAATGTTTAGTACCTTCTCTAAGCTTAGTTGGTTTTAGTATTTTTCGTACTCATAAGAAACAACGATTGACACTAGAATTTTTCTTTTTTTGTAGACAGTACCAGTACCAGTATTTTTTTCAAAATTCAGAGTGAATGCAGAACTGTACTCAAAATCCCATGAAGCGATTTCTACATTTGAAAACAATAGCCGTGGGTTGAAGTGGCATAGCCCGTTAGAAAAGCTCTTCAAAAATTAAGGACGGGCTTCCTAGATCGATTTTCCGAAGCGATAACATGGGCTATAATATGGGGTACTTTAAAAGAAGGGTGAAAAGGGTCCTTAAACGTAGGCAACGCACTAGTAATGCCCTGTGTTGCAGGTGTCCATAGGCGACGGTAACCGCTTACCATCCATGCAGGCCGTCTGCTTGTTTGCCTATAAATCATATATATAAATTAATTTTTAGAAAAAAACAAAAACTGACTTCAATGTACCTTTGAAGTCCAAGTTCCATATCGATGAAATTTATATGGGACCACTTCGTAGCTATACTGAACCCAACGCAAAAAGAATTTTCCAAATCGGTTCATAAATGACGGAGTTCTGAGGTAACATATATAAAAAAAAATACATCCGAATAGAAAACCTCCTCCTTTTTTGAAGGCGGTTAAAAAATAAATAACGCTTCGACGGTCATCTCAAATCACCTGTATGACAAGATGAAACACTGCACGCAAGAATGTAGATTTTAGCCCAAGATTAAATCTATTTTCTCATTATAATATCTGACAGTTCAGATTCGCCGACCCGTGAGGAACGACACGACCTTTGTTAAATTGCTGCCATCAAGATGCAAATATTATCTGACAAATACATTATACATATATCAACACAACTGCAAGTATCTTTATCGGAATGAAATTCTTATCGCCATGTTACATCATGTTATCCTTATCATTAAATAAAATCGAGTGCATGCCTTGTGTGTGGCCTTGATAGAGATAAACAACGAAACTCAATCTAAAATGCATTTTATTGCAAATATTTTTGACTTTCGATTACAACTCTACACTCTACTTACTAAAACTAAACTAACTATTTAGTAGGAGAAGCAACTGGACAACCCATAGACCATTAAAGGCCTATAGACAGCTCAAATACTCCAACCCACTACTAGTTGGCAGCGTACCCAAGATGGTGGCAGTATTGCCCCGTTCGATTGCAATACTGATACGTTGAGCCAAATAAGTCCCAGCATTTTGGTCACGCGTCGCATAGATCAGGCGATGTGAGAGACTTTTGAAAATACGATGAGCTCCCGGTCCCCACGGACCCAAAGTCTCCACACTAAACGGCTCCAATATGTAACCGCTACCGAGGTTAGCATATTTCCGCCGCTTGAGCTGCTCGGCCGAATTAGTCACCGCGCCAGCCTTATTCTGCGTATCCGGAAGATGTGACGGCGCCATAGTGCAAATTATTAAACGCTTATCGGTAGGTATACAAGTACTTTTAACACCTATGATGATTGCTGAGAAATTGATAGGTATGGAAGAAGCCACTGCAAGACTTAAACTTACTAGGAGTAGTTAAGCGTCAAGGGAGAGGCATAGATTAATAAATATTTACTACGTAATGTAAGGGGTTTTTAATTGTACGTAATTGGCATGATCATTTCTACATAGCGTAAAACAAAAGTCGCTTTCCGCCGTCTGTACGATTAAATCTTTTAAACTACGCAACGGATTTTAATGCCGTTTTCATCAATAGACAGAGTGATTCAAGAGGAAGGTTTATATATATATATATATATATAAATACATGCATATAAGCCTTTCTTTACTTCCGTGCGAAGCCGGGGCGGGTCGCTAGTTACATATAATTCAACAACGGCGAGAGCGATAACATATATAGATATATAAAGCGAGTGTGGCTTAGTGGGAGCACGTGCGACTTTCGGTCCGACGCACCCGAGTTGCATACTCATCATGAGATACTCTCTCTATGAGAGAAGGCCCGTGTCCCAGCAGTGGGAACATGATGAGGATGATGATGATGATGATGAGACCGATAACAGTAAAACGTCATTTTCCGAATAAGGTCATACATACTGATATACATACTGACCTGACCCCATATTTATTTAAGTATGGTATGTTTGGCTTAGATGTAAGATCATAGTTAAATAAACGAGAGAAACCCTGTCTTCCCACGGGAATAGCGGCCAATGGGCGGAGTCACAGATCGAAATGCTAAGTTAACTTGCAGACAGTCTATTTGACTAGAAGCCTGTTCCACGACTCTTGAGTTGGTGAAGTGTCAATTTGATTTCTGGCATTTTCATCAGCTATGTGGTTTAAGACCCTAATAAAGTATCACTTGCAATTAAAATGCAGGAGTCATAAATATTGTAAAGAAAACAAGCTTGTGGAGAACCAGGGAACTAGTATTTGCGTTGACTTCGCTTTATTACCACTACAATCCATTACATGCGGCTTTGCTTGCGTAAGAATCGCTTTATCGCTTCGATATTCGCAATTTGAAATAGAATTATAAAATCAGATATCCGTCATAAATTCTCATTTATAATACCCACGTTTAGCTACGACCGTGAATTTATGATAGACTATAGTCTTAATTGTGTATAATTTAGGAATATGTATAAGGATTTCATTTGAATCAAAATGTTTATTTATCACACTTCAAAGAACACCTTAGTTTATATTCATAGCAGTCCAATCTTATTTATACAATTACACTAAATACTTCTCAGAAACTATACCTCGAATTCGACACCGGATATGATGGAGACACACGGACAGAGCTACGTTTATATACATATATTAGAGTACAATTAGAACAAAACAATGCCTCAATAACTACCTAAGTTGGTATAGCTGGAACTGTCAGCAGGGCGATTTTCATATCCTTAGTGAATGCATCCGCCCTTCAAGTGTGTAGTTCCTCGCCTTATAGGAAAAGCTTCCTGGAGCCAGGGTGTCTGTCTGTACTTTGGCAGGAAGACAAGAATTTTGGATACGAGACTTCCATGTCAAATAAAGGAAGCTGTGTTTTTGTATCCGGGAAAGTAAGCGGAATATCTTTAGTTTGCGGACTCGCTTGCAGTTTTCCCGTAGCAACTATAGATCTGTTTTCTGGGGGGGATATGTTGCCTATACCTACATTTTTATAGAACTTGTTGTGTCCGGAGGTTACACAAAAACAAAAAGTCGTATATGCGTTAATCCAGAGAATATCCCCATTCTAAATTTCTTCCAAATCCGGTTAGTCGTTGCGGCGTAAAGAGACTAAACACACTTCCACACAAACTTACGCATTTATAGGTAATAGTTGTTTTGGTTAGTGGTAGTTTTGGTTTATTAAATATTTATAATCAATGTAAATAGCACCTGGATCGAAAGGTTGGATGTTTAATATAAGGACCAAAAGGTTCAAGGACCTAAAGCTTATTCTCAAGGTAAATATTGTACTCTTGAACCTATACTCAATTTCTTAACTAATCACGTCAACTTCATTATATTTATTAGCGCATGATAGGAGAAAATCCTAAGAATTTAAATAATTAGGAAGAAAATTGATATTGCTCGGGCAGGGATCGAACCTGTATCTTCGGATGCCTTAACCACTGGGCCACCGAGCCAACTGCTCGAGCAACCAAACTTTTACCAACCAACCAACCAACTTTATATCGTCTTTTTATATCGTCGTTCCTATATTATATTTCTTCTTCCTAATTATTTAAACTCTAAATTTATTTCATTACAACAAATAGCTTCACATCTACCTTCAAAATATTGTATCAATCTAGCGAGAGTAAGATTTTCTTCAACTTGTAAGAGATCTACTCTTAGTCTAGATTGCTAAGGCGTATCCACATAAATCGATCTCTTTAAGGAACGGATTCATTAGACTAGTGCTGAGAAATGGCTGAAGCTCGGGAAGAAAATTGTTGTCCTTGTTTAGTGCTATTCCTCAGTTTATTTATACGCACTGGTCACAAGGATTATGTGACTCACGGATTGTAAAATGGCAAACTAAATTGTGACGTATGAAACTGTTAACTAAATGTAATCTTGTAAATCTGTACTTTTGATAATCTGTAGTTCTCAATAATTTTGATTATTTTGAATAACGCTTACGATAATTTTCAAAAGCGAATCCAATTCGTATCGATATTGCATAAATTCATTTCTAATATGAAATGCTAAAGGAATATTTGGTGGCGGAATAATTAAAGTGGCGGAATATCACATTTCATATGCAATGGTTAATTTTTAATATTGGATTAGTTTTCATATTTGTGTTTGAACGGATGGATGGGTATTGAATAGCTTTATAGTTGCACTAAACAATTATTTTCTCTATATATTCAGGGTTCTCATCTACTGTCGATCAGTTTGTATGTATTAATCAATTGACGACAGCGGCATAGCCCTCTAATTGACTCGTCCTTGTATCCATCAACAGTTATAATTACTAAGTTTCAACAGCTAATAACTAGGTTTCAACTTTGATCAGCTTATTACGAATCATCGATTTGTCTCTACAAAGAGATGTGCCTTAGTGGCGGGTTTATAGTCGTAAAGCCGCGCCATCTTGTCTCTTGTGTCAGTTTCATGTGGGTGTGTCTCCGAATTGACCTAACGACTGTTTGTTGACGTCCTAATAGAACAAATTGTACCGAAGGGACATTGAACGTGTCTCCCGACTCCTATACGGTACCAATCCAAGTATCAAAAGACGAATGGTCACATATCCAAGTGGTGACCGCAGCGAACGTTGCTTAACCAAGCAGTTCTGTTACAAACGGCTAGGCGAGCTACGCTACGAGCGCTTCATCTTGGAATCATATCTTGCGTTACAAGTTCCAACAAGTTAGCGTACTTGTTAGGAACTAGGCTCGTCTGTATCCACCAGATTAAGCACTTAACTAATTACTAAGTTTACGAGTTCATCTCGCAGGTACATTGAGTTGTCTTACAATGTGAGTGATACGAAGCGGTGGCGGGTTTATCGTCATGACGCCAGTGCTGGTAGTATTTGTTCCATAATTATAGAGGATCATTTTGCTAATTATATTTATGGGATTTGTAAACGTAGTTTTGTGTTCGTCTTTGTTAATGTTTGTTTATAGCGTTATTGTTTTATTCTCAACTGATCGTTTTTAACGAAATCACTCTTTAGTAATACAAACTTTAAATAAATGAAGAACTGGAATGAAGTCTCCTTAGTTTATTTTGTTATAGATATGTTTGTTATAAGTTATAAGAATGGCTATAAAACACCCGAGTATTAGAATAGCGTCATACTTGGGTGTTTTATGACCATATTCTTGGCGCCATCTTGAGTTTTATGACGCCATCTTTAATTGACGGCAAAGCGTTATTTGTGTAAAAGTGTACGCTTTAATAAGATAGGCATGGAATTTCCGATTGATGTAGTTTTCTTCACGGAATTTATATAACTTTCTTCTAATAATCATCATCATCAGCCCATTTTTTTCACACTGCTGGAACACAGACATTTTCTATTGAGACCTCCATCACGCTGGCCCAGTGCGGGTTGGTGGATGTCACAAGTTCTTGCATTTTATGATTCTCTGACATGCTGGATTCCTCACGATGTTTTCCATTACGGTTTTTGGATAGTGTTAAATCCGCACATAACTTAAGTTAGTGGTGCGGCGCTAGCGGGATTCAAACTCGCGTGTGTCGGATCGAAAGTCGGACGTGCTCCCACTGAGCCGCACTCGCTCGTTAATTAAGATAAACATTATTAATTTGCAAACTCCCGACCACATTGATGAGATCTTGAATTATACTTAACATTTAACACCTGCGTCCGCCTAACAAAGCGTACAAATGTAAAATTAGGGAGAAATAAGAATACATTTTAAGATACTTTACACGACTGGGGCTTACACTCTCTGATCTGAAAGTTTGCCAAATAAACCGGTGCAAAAACGTCCAGCACGTCCTGACTTCGACCAAACCTGTAATCCACAAACAGTGAGTACATTTTGTTGTGGGTGATGACATGACAATGATGACAGCTCACATAAACTTTGGCTGGAGTGATTGGCCAAGCACAAACATTTGTCCACATCGATCGACACCGACGCGATATCTGCCTCTCGGATTAACGCGTTTTACTGCCGCCCGCGAACGACTTTTATACGCCATTTGCATATTTTTATGGTTTTCTGGCGGTGAAATTAAAGTATTATAAAACCGATGCAACTCATTGCGGTACAGTCATGAGTCGTAAAATATTGTAGCGATCGCGATCGTAAAGTTCGCGTGAAATAAAAACTGTTCGACCAAAAAAGTTGCCGGCCCATTAAGTGTCTGTCGATAAACTATAGGGCGGAACTCCGAACTCTGGGGCACTGTCTGAGCGTTGCCACATCGTCCGGAATGGAATCATTTTCGTTATTTTTAACACTGAACTTGTCTTGGGAATCTTTCTCAAGAAAGCAATTTTCAAACTTATAGTCTCATAATAATGAGTTTGATATTACTAACTCTGATTACACTCATGGCGGGCAAAACTTAAAATTATGCATATTTTAAAAATTGAACTTATTGGGACTTAATTTATCGGGGTAATGTATGTATATGGGTGTGAGTCCCAAAGTTGCACTAATCTATCAAATTATAAAATCTGTCAAATTGGAAAAATTAGTTATTTTAGAGAACCGTCCTAATTTCGCGATCTGGCAACACAGCCCTCTCTACCTAGTGAGGGATCTCTAATTTAGAGACATTTGAGGGAGAAGATGACATGGTCTTTTGGGGCTCGTAAAACTTGCTTGAGTGGTATCGGATGGGAATACAAGTCGATGGTTTTGTCATAAAAGCGTTTATGCGGTCATTATGTTAAACATTGGTTTTGATTCGTTCTTAATTAGCGGATGCGATGCTCTTTTGTTTCATTACTGATTATGCAATTTGGCAAGTTAATTTTAATAATGAGCAGATGTCTGTATTAACTTAATTATTATTTACAGAAGTACTCGTAATGTTAGTATCTCAGGTAGCCTCTAGGGGAAGAATATAATTCTTCGCCAGAAAGGAAAACAATGACAACTTAACATTGGTGTTTGTACTTAACACTGTACTCCTGATTTATTTAAATAAATAACTTTCCAACATACTAAACTCGTACTATGACTCCTAACATGTAGGTTGTACAGGTAGTTAAATACCTATACAATTTTAGTAGGAACTGCAAGAATTATGATCTCACAACACATACCTAGTACCTACATTTTTAATTTTATTATTCTCGGAACCGCCGTATACCGAACCGACCTGTTTAACCATGCAGACTTTCAAATAGGGTACATAGGTATAAATTTTTCATAACACTGGTAATATTTTTACTTTGCCCGCTGCTGATACTTGACGACTATTTTGATTAATCATGCCCTTTAAAATAATTAAAAAATAAAATTATAACAAATTTGTATTGCACAGTTTATATTAAAATATGAGTACCTTTATATTCTAGGGAACGCTTGCCCAGTTCGGCTAATTATTGCAGAAAGCCTCTGAAAATAAATTTCGCATCGAATATTTATAAAAGACAATAAGCCAACGTGTAGCAAACTAAATTTAGGAGCAAAGCAAAATAAGATTCCTTTATAATATTTATGAAAAGACGCCGCAAAACCTAGCAAAAGTAGCAAAACCTAGGCAAAGTGTACGATGCTCCAGAATATCTAGCTTTTCACGGCAACATGTATGTAATAAGAAGTTCACCTTAAGTAAAAACACTTGATATGTTATAAACGTCAAAGTTATTCTTTGCCTTCAACAACATTGCATACGAACATCGCAAGTAACGAATGGCAGGATTCAATAAGTTTTTTTGTTGAAAACAATATTTTTCAAGACAAGCTTTCAACAAATTCGTAATCGGAACCGCGAGCAGATTAAAATGAGCCCAAACACTAGTAGTTTACGATTATCCGTCAAAGAGATCCATTGCCCACTTTCCGTCTCATTAGATCAGCTGGCTGTCACCATAGTATTGCATTGTCATCGGACTTTGAGAAGTATGTAAAATGTTAAACTCCGTAGATAGAGGAAGTGGCTCTAATTCAGCTTGCAAGATTCCACCCGTACAAACATACATACATTGCAAGTTAAATAAAAGCTTGTAATAAAACCGACCAACAATGGACGCAGACAACGCTGCAAATGGAATCGAGATCCTTTTTACCCATTTTAAAGTGACGACGCAAATAAAAGGGTTGTTATAAGTTTGAGCACTAAGTGTGTCTGCTGGGGCACCGTGAAACGATTTAGATGCGATTTTTTATTCGATGGTTTTGCAATGGTGGTTCTTAGACTTGTTTCATCAAAATCGGTTCAGCCGTTTTTTAATTTTTATACGTTTTTTGTGTCGGCATTAGTTTAAATTTTACTTTACTGAAATTCGCTTGTTTCCGCAGTCGATCATGCGAACGAATATGGAAGTACCAAGCAAACATCATATCTTCGAAAGCTACTTGAACTATACTAGTTACATACGTACTCGTACAAATCTATGATAATGCTTTTGCATAATCATTTGCCACAACGCCTGGTTTTATTGACCTCGCTATCTTGAACCTTATCTTCTCGGTTTTAAGGGTTACATCTGGCCACAAAAGTCAGCAAAGGGGCATGACCAGTCCCTACACAATTATCTCACGCCGCTGACCCAATGTTGCCAGTAACCTATTTCCAAGGAAATTGAGTTTGCCCAATTCCATCAAAATTCGATGCTCACTCTTGCATTGTAAAACAGGTGGGGGACAAGACAACATAAGTATAGTATACACGTGCGTTTTGATTCAGTCCAGTGTGCTGCGAATCAAGAGGTGTACATATGTGGGTGGTAGGATCTCCACTCATGAAGAGGATTCTAATCTATTTATTCTGAGTCGTATTTTGCGTACTCTATTTATGGATTTTGGTAACAGGCGACAAAAAATAGAAAATTACTCAATGATATTTAATTCGGACAGCTATTTTTATTTGACAGATTCTGAAACGGGATGTTATCGAGAAACGAAATTATTTTTACAAAGTAATTGATGGCATTCGACACTGCCGTATAAATAGTAAAAATAAGTAAATTTCTTTGAATTCCGAAGAACTGTGGGCCAAGGTTACCACAAAGTGGAATCCCAGCACAGCTAGACGGCGTCATGGCAGGACACTCAAGAGATGGCGGGACGAGCTTGACATCTTTAACAATGACTGGCAAACAATAAGGACCGTCAACAGTCGAAAGATCGAGGGGAGGCCTTTGCCCAGCAGTGAGACACCGCAGGCTAAAAACAAACAAACATCTTTTTTGCAAAAGTAACAATAATTACATTAAATATTTTGAAGTACGTTTCCTGCAGGAAACTTTCAAAACGACAAGTCTATGCTGCCAGCCCGAAAAAAATGGCAAAATGAGTATATTCACTGGTGGTAGGTTTCTCATATGCGAGAGGCCGTTTGGGTGGGTACCAACGCTTTGCCAGTTATCAAGCCGCCAAGCAGTAGTGCGCGAGCATTACTGTGTTCCGGATTGAAGGGCATTGTAGCCAGCGAAATTACTGAGCATTATGAGACTCAAAAGGTAATTGTCTCAGGGAGACGAGCGCAGTGTAGCGCCGCGCAGGATTTCGCAAAACAAAGTTCTGGGTGGTGCTGTTATTGTTATGGGCTGGCGTATTGCTTACCATGAGGCAAACGACCAGCTCGTCTCGTCGTTCAGTTACATAAAAAAGTAACCCTTTAATAGCCAAAAGGTTGTCCAATTGCGTCATCTTGTGAGAACTGAAGTTAGTCTTAGTACTGTGTATATTTTTTAGTATTAACAACGTTCGCTCGTTAAAATACGTGAACTTCGTTCACAAATGAAAATGAATCGAGTCTTTATACAAAGGGAAAACTTTATCATGCTACTGTCAGACCTTTCGTAATTCAGGTGTCAATTCACCAAAAAACCGACAGACAAAGATAACCAGCTGTTAATATATTACATTGCGGTTTTATGAACAATAGCTGTCAGTCTTATTGGACCAACCGGCAACCCCTTTACGACAAAGGGTTATAGAACAATAAGAAACTACTTATTTATATTTAACCTTTCGTTCTTTACAAGCATCGAATTATCTCGAAGTTGAGCAAGTGCATTGTTGTAAGTAAAGAAGGTTAACTTTGCCAATTTGGTGTGTTTTTGAATAAATAAAAAACCGCCTTGCGTGGCACTCTCGGGCAATTATTTGCATTACCCGTCCGTGTAAGGCACGCTATGGTATCACCGTAAGGGACAATTTACTTTTATTATTTTTCAAGATTACTTGTGCCGAAATTTTCACTACATTGTGTCGTACGACCCGATTCAAAATGCCGTTCATTATTATACCCCCGGGATAGTTCAGACTCATTTTGACCATCAAAAGAACGCTTAATGTTCTCGTTGTTCAGATGTATTGTTGATAATTTGTCGAAAAATTTTTAAAGTAAAAATTTTGTACTTCATCATCATCATCATCATCATCATATATATAAAATTCTCGTGTCACAATGTTAGTTACCTTACTCCTCCGAAACGGCTTTACTGATTTTTACCAAATTTTATATGCATATTCAGTAGGTCTGAGAATCGGCTACTATCTATTTTTCATAACCCTAAGTGGTAAGGGTTGTTCGCACTTAACATTTTTTTTATAATTTATATGGCAAAACAACGTTTGCCGGGTCAGCTAGTAATATTATAGGTCCCTACTAGCGAGACGGCTCGACACTGCGTGGAGCGAATTTGAATGTACTTTTTTTTACACTTAATAGATCTATGTTTGACCACTATCTCGCCTGATGTGAAGCGATGATGTGGCCTAAGATGGAGCACATAGATCTAGAGAGAGACGGCAGTTGAGCGGCTGCTCTGACCCGTCTCCCCGATGGTTCACCGAACATCATCCCGAAACACGACTAGATCGCTTGACGGCTTTGTTCGGTGGGTGATATTACAACCACGGCCAGAGCCTACCACTTCATAGCGCGTAAGCGGGTTTCATCACGATGTTTTCCTTCACCGTTTTAGAGCGACAATAATTAGACTTACAGTACTTATTTTTCAAAATTCACAACACTTAATATAACAAATAGTTTACTCATATTTAGCTATTTTTTATAGATCCGAGTAATAAAACGAGCAAGTCATTCGCCTGATGGTAACCGCCACGCTTTCCCATAAAATCGCAATGTCACTCCGTACAGTCTCAATGCCCAGTAATTTCCCTGGCTACAATGCTACTGCATTTACTGCTTAGCGGCAGCAATATATGGCAAAGTAAAAATGCTGGTTTATTCAAAGTAAACCGTTTGCCAAAAAAAATACTCACAGGTTTCACTCCATTGTGGGTAACCATACATTTTGGAAAATTCAAATTCATCACTCGACTGTTCAATTCGCTCACATTTTTTTTTATTGGTTGCAGACATCCGGCATTTTGCTGTAACATGTTATTTTTACACTTTTGAGAAGAACTCAGATATTTGTACTCCGAACAATGAAAAGCTGTTAAATTCACCTAAATATGTACAATAAGAAATACTTTGCGGTTCAGCTTAGTGAGCAATTTGGATACCTTTCACAATATCTCCAGATGGTAATTGTTTAGTAAAAATACATAAAGAGAGTGTGACCGAGCTGTAGCATGTGACTTTTGATATGTGGTAACAGAGTTTGAATCCCGTTATTAGCGAATTTTTCCCGCTCGCTTTAAAAACCATGATATTTATTGAAGCTTCAAACAGCGTCCAAAAGCCATAAAATTCTACTAATCCTATTATAATTAATAATTATTAATTATAATTAATTATAATTAATTATAATTAATAATTATTAATTAATTAAATTAATTATAATTAATAATTATTGATTATAAATGCAAAAGTTTGTTTTTAACACTAAACTTTATAAAGACTGAACGGATTGTGATGAAATATGATGGTCCTGGAATAGGTAGGTAACTCGTAGGTAATATGCCGGAAAACGGACACTTTCTTTAGGTACAACTATAAACCGAATTCTACGCGGACGGAATCGCGGATATCAGCTATTTGGAAGATGTGACATCCACCAAGCGGCATTGGGACTTTTTGGTGGATGATGACATTTAATCATATCTCTTCGGAGAAGAGATCATAGTTTTGTTTCCACGTTTAGGTATTGTGCGTACTGCCAACTGTTAACTATTCTTGGAACTTTTGTGATTGATTCTTGGATATGCCGGTTTCCTCATGATGTTTTCCTTCACCATATTTAAAATTAATAAACTAACGAATAAAGACAAGTATAAGTTTTATCAAACAAAAAACCGACTTCAATGTATCTTCGAAGTCAAAGGTCAAATATCGATGAAATTTATATGGAACCACTTCGTAGCTATACTGAACCCAACGCAAATTATTTTCTAAAAAAAGAATTTTCCAAATCGGTTCACGTATGACGGATATCATAGTAAAATAAAAATTAAAATACAATCGATTAGAGAACCTTCTCCTTTTTGAAGTCAGTTAAAAAATGCAGACAGTCATTGCAGTCACTAAACTCAAATCCAGAACGACGTAAGTAAACAATGATAAGTAAAAAGCTAATGGAATTATCTCAGGTTAGGGCGAGGTCACTAATTGAATATAATGACCGTAAATGATGTATGAATGAATTGTTGTAAGATACGACACGTTGAGAGCAAAGCACTGAAACATTGTTAGTTATCAGTTCACTTAGAGCCTTATCACACTATACACGTTTACGCGGCGAACATGCCGCGCACTCGCGGCGTCTTTTGGATAGTTACAGCAGCATAGCAGAGCATAGCATAGCAGAATACGGAATGATATACGCCGAAAATGGAATGATATGGATTCACCAAAACGAAATGTGAGGCCTCGCTAGCGATGGTTGAGTGCGACTGTACAATATTAAAGTAACGCGGCGTACTCGCCGCGAGTTCGCAGCGAAAACGCTCGCAAATCGCCAGTGTGATAAGGCTCCTATCAGGAAATGTAGATAAATATGCATCTGGCATCTCAGTTACGTGGTATTTATCGTGGTGAGTTATAAACACCCGTCTAGTTTCTTTCGACACTGCCCACCTAAATATGTGTAAGATCGGAAGATAAAAGGAATTCACACTCGCGATGCCGATTGGTAGCGATAAGACCGCCCGTATATTAAAAAATACATACACACATACATGTGTTAATACATACATACAAAGATCTATTAAGCGTAGCGTAGCGTAATAAAAACACCTTTTTTCAAATATTTCAGATAGTTCAAATCAGATTGCTTTTACATAATAATATAATATGAATGTTTATAACCCTAACTACTTTATGGTTAATTGACTTTGTCCATAATTTTCTACATTGATTAACTGCGCATAGTAGGTACTTAGGTATACCTAATATTAATTTGATTCAGTTTAACAACACTACTTGTGATTGACTTGATTGATGAATATTGGCGTACCAGTTCTAATCAATCTGCTTATTACAAGATCTCGATATCGATAGATTTGGGTAATTAATACGGGACAATTTCTTTTTCTCTAACCTATGCTGTCCCACTGCTGGGCAAAGGTCTCCCCCATCTCTTTCCACGCATCCCGATCCTCCGCTATGTCGAGTCATTCCTCTTGGAATGCCACGAGATCATCTCGCCAGCGTTTGCTCGGCCTACCTCGGCGCCGTCGCCCATCTTCTGGCACCCACTTCGTGACAATCTGAGCCCACCTATCAGGATACATTCGTGCGACTTGACCCACCCAATCCCATTTTAATCTGGCTGCTTTCTGGCAAACATCAACGATTCCTGTGATGGAACGCAGCGTAGTGTTTCGTACTTTGTCGATCCTCTTTATACCTAAGACGCTACGTTCCATCGCTCTTTGGCAAACTCCAAGTTTGAACCTTTGAGAGTCAGTCAGTGACCATGTTAGAGCACCGTAGGTTAGGATTGGCAGGATGCACATATCGATGAGACAATATTAAAAGGAACAAAACGTTTTGCTTCCACGTTCATTTTACGAACAGCAAAGGAGTGGAACGCATTGCCAACGTCTGGGTTTCTGACAACTACAACCTGGGAGTCTTCAAATCGAGAGTGAACAGGTATCTTCTAGACAAGCGAGTTACATCTTAGACCACATCATCGCTTAACATCAGGTTCAAACGCAAGCCAATAACAAGTAAAAAATTATAATTTTAGTACAGTAAATTAACGAAATGTTACAATTTCACAAGAGCGGGCGAGGCTCAGTGGGAGCATGTGCGACTTTCGAACCGACGCACCCGAGTTCGAATCCCGCAGGCCCCGCACCACTGATTTTCTTAAGTTATGTGCGGATTTAACACTCGCTCTAAAAACTTTGAAGAAAAACATCGTGAGGAAACCGGCATGTCCAAAATTTAAGGATATGTGACATCCGCCAACCCGCACTGGGCCAGCGTGGTGGATTATGACCCATTCTGTCTCTTTGAGAGAAGGCCCGTCCCAGCATTTTGAACGTGATGGCCTGATGATGAACAATTTGATTACCGACAACGGAGATCTTCGACTACTCCCAAAAAATCAAATAAAATATTATCCAAAAGACCATGTTATGCGTATGTAGGGGTTTAATTTGTTTGTTTCTGTGGCACTTTCTGGTAAACAGAGACCGCATTGTTCCATCAAATCGATATACACCGATGCCTTTCCACATATCGTGTTTCTTGACCTACAGATAAAAGAAACAAAGTGTGTAAGGCAATTTTGTGTCTTATCTTTCTTATTACGTCAACAGCTGGATATCAGTTTTTATACAGCGTAATGTCAAGAGATTATTAGCATTAATTTTAGAACATGAATGCATGCTGAAAATGAATAAAAATACCGCATGATTTCGGGCATAAGAATTCCAGAACTCCCGCATCGGCCTCGCACGGAAGTTACATGTTGGTGAAAAAATAAAAATATATTTAAAAGTAAAAAAAATGCAATGCACTTTTAAACGTGCTTTGCACATAATTAAATTCATTTATTATCAGGTCATAAAAATACTAATTAAAATACAATTACATTTTAAAGTCAGTAAAAATATAAAATCACAAGCTGAAATAAAGTAAAATCAATAAGTCATTAATCAAATAAATAAATATTTAATCAGTCAATTAAAATTAAAATAATAAAATAATCTAATGTCAGTTAAAGTATAATACAAATCTATTAAAAACAGTAGGTTTAGCAATATTAGTAATAAGTAGGCGCTATGAAAAACAAAAAACTTATTTCATAGTTTTTTGTTGAAAAATATTTTTTTCAAGACAAGCTTTAACAAATTCGTAATCGGAACCACACGCAGATGAAAATGAGACCAAACACTAGTAGTTTACGATTATCCGTCAAGAAGTTCCGTTGCCCACCTTCCGTCTCCATCATCAGATCTGCTGGCTGTCACCATAATATTGCGTTGTCATCGGACTTTGACAAGTATGCAAAATTTCAACTCCGTTGGATAAGAGGAAGTGGTTCTAATTCAGCTTGCAAGATTCCACCCAAACAAACATACATACATTGCAAGTTAAAAATTAACAAAATATTGTAAAATTAATGAAAATGCATGTATACCTCTTCCCACAATAGTTATCTAGTTTTAGGTACTTGAATGTAAACACGTTTAATCCAGTACAACTGAGATGATTCGGTAACAGTAATAAAAATGCAGTAGGTTTTATTTTATTTGCGATTCGTGGAAGACTTATTTGACCTCTATTGCTGTTGATAAGTTAGCGACGGTCGGCAAAGTGGCTTGATTAGAAGGTACTACCCATAGCGCTGTACTGAGTGTAGACGCTTTAATCGCACAATGTCAAAAGCGCATAATGACAACGGTTCGCAAATTGTCAAAGGAGCAAAATGTCCAAAGAGTGTTTACGTCCAAGGCGTACAATGGCCAGGAAGCAAAATGTCCAAAGCTCACATCTTCCGTGCTATGGTATTCCGTTCCGTTTCGTTCTTTGGTCTTCCAAAGAACGAACCATAGCGCAAAATGTCAAAAATACTACAACAAACATTTGTCCCGTCGCGGTAATCGAACCAACAACCTCGGTGGTGTATGAGATTTAAGCCAACCTGCCCAACCACTACACCGCAGAGGCTGTCAATGAAATGTAACTTAGCTCTTGTGTAATGTTAGACATAGCAATAAAAGAAATTTGTTTCATTCTAGTTTCATTTCAAGCAGTAGTGCGCAAGCATTACTGTGTTTCGGTTTGAAGGGCATTGTAGCCAGTGAAATTACTGGGCATATGAGACTTAATATCTGATGTCTCAGGGTGATGAGCGCAATGCAGTGCTACGCAGTGCTTTTTATGGTATTGAAAGTTCTGGGTGGCATTGCAATTGTTATGGGCAGGCGTAGCGCTTACTATCAGGCAAACGACTTGCTCGTCTCATCACTCAGTATCATAAAAATGAAATCTTCTCTCTTGTGGGGGTGTGTGGCCAACCCTGGTGTCGGAGTGTTTAGACCGCCCGAAGGCCTCCGACATGGCCTAACGACTGTTGTCCAACAACCAGGACCGACGGCTTAACGTGCCCGTCGAAGCACGGTAGCGCTCAGATGTATCTACCATACAAAGGTAAAACGAAGTCAAAGTCAAATATCATTTATTAAATAGGCACAAAATGCACATTTAAACGTCATAAACAAATAATACAAATCAATTTTTTGATATTGAATGCATTAGGGCATGCTAGGCGAAAATCATAAGATTTTAAATAATTAGGAAGAAGAAAAATGATATTGCTCGGGCAGGGATCGAACCTGCGTCTTGCGAATACCGTCCCGACGCCTTAACCACTGGGCCACCGAGCCTACTGCTCGAGCAACCAAATTTCTTCTATCCTTCTTATATCGTCTTACGGGGACGATTCTACGTCATCTGTCGTCAATGCTTCCATTGATCAACCGAACAAGTTTAATATCACAATTAGCAACATTTTCTAATGATAACGCAAGCACTATCAAATTTTTGATATTAAATGCATTAGCGCATGCTAGGCGAAAATCTGAACGGCTTTATCAGCATTTCTTTTCTGCATCCGGAATTTAATTTGAGTATAGGAAAGAAATGGGTCAACATACTTACCTTTTTTTTTCAAAGTCATGCTAACTTGAGTTACAATTTTTAACATATTTTTAATTAGATTTGTATTAAGATTTTAAATAATTAGGAAGAAGAACAATGATATTGCTCGGGCAGGGATCGAATACCGTCCCGACGCCTTAACCTCTGGGCCACCGAGCCTACTGCTCGAGCAACCATATTTCTTCTATCCTTCTTATATCGTCTTACGGGGACCCTGCCCAAGCAATATCATTTTTCTTCTTCCTAATAATTTAATATCTTAATACAAATCTAATTAAAAATATGTTAAAAATTGTAACTTAAGTTAGCATGACTTTGAAAAAAAAAGGTAAGTATGTTTACCCATTTCTTTCCTATACTCAAATTAAAGTCCGGGTGCAGAAAAGAAATGCGAAAACTGACTCTACCAGTGTTGTCCATTGCGACCGTTGCTTAACATAGCAGATCTGTCATTTGTTTCATTAAAAAGTAAAAACACAGCTGGCCGAAAAGAAAGCCTATTTTTCTGAAAAAGGTCGAAAAGAAAGCCTATTCTTTTTTCATCGAGGCTGATAAAGCCGGTTAATCAATCACTACGCGTAAGATTTGATTAGCCATAGTACATCGGGCACCGTGTCCCGGGCTAATTGCTACAGCTATAAAAAATTAATAATGACTTATCGCAATTGTATGACTTGTATGAGATGTATGACATAATGTTGCTAATCTATTAACCTGCTTGATTAAAAGTTGAGGCGTGAGGTTTAATTTGGTTTAGATTGTTATTAACTACTTGTATACAGAGCTTATACAGAGTGGGAGCGAGTGTGGCCCAGTGAAGGCATGTGCGACTTTCGACCTGACGCACCCGAGTTCGGATCCCGCTGGCCCTGCACCACAGACTTTCTAAAGTTATGTGCGGATTTAATACTCGCTCTAAAAACGGTGAAGGAAAACATCGTGAGGCAACCGGCATGTCTAAGAAAGAATCAAAAGAATTCAAGAACATGTGGCATCCGACTTCACTGGGTCAGCGTGGTGGATTATGGCCCATACTCTCTCTATGAGAGAAGGCCCGTATCCCAGCATTGGGAACGTGATGGGCTAATGATGATGATGATGATACAGAGTGATTTGGTTCAGTTTATTCAAATTTCAAGAAGGCTAGAAGGTGTACCCTATCCTACTTCCTACTAATTACAAACGCGAAAGTTTGTAAGAATGTATGAATGTATGTTTGTTACTCTTTCACGCAAAAACTACCGAACCGATTTTGGTGAAGCTTGGTATGTAGGTACTTTAGGACTTGGAATAGCACATAGGCTACTTTTTATCCCGGAAAACCGCGGGTGGAACCGCGGGGCAGCTAGTTTATCCTATAAAAAGCGTCTGAAGAGTTACCTGAGCGGTACATTTTATTTTTAATAAAAACCACAGGTTTGCCAACGAGCAATGGAGCGCCGTATCCTCGGAGTAAAACTTACAGACCGTAGAAGAAATACCATACTGCGCTCCAAAACTCAAATTACAGACGTCACCCAAAAAGCTGCCAGCTTGAAGTGGGACTGGGCTGGACACGTCTGCCGCTTGCCGAACAAACTTTGGGTCAAAATAACAACTGAGTGGCATCCTAAGTCCTAACAACGGCCGACGGCCCCGCGGCAGACCTCGACGGTGATGGCGGGACGACTTGGACTCGTATAAAGAAGACTGGACTACAATGGCGATCAATCGTGAAATGTGGAAAAATGGAAGGGAGGACTTTGCCCTGCAGTGGGACGAGTCAGGCTCCATATAATAATAATATAATAATAATTATAACTTTTGTGAAAGAAATAACTAGTTTGTTAATTTGACACAAAATGCCTGAAAGAGAGCCACTTAGCCCAACGGTATCGCGAGCATGAATTCGTTCGTAGAGCACTGAGGTCATTTTACATTGAGGCATAATAAAAGCCACTGAAACTCGGCGTTATCCACAACAAATCTCAGTATCTTTATCTTGGCTTCGACGGTTGAAACTAATGATACACAATACATGCAATTAAAAGAGCAAACAAAACATGGAAGCGCATGAAACATAATACACGTGAGGTTCAAAGGCTTTGTTCGCGAACGGTCTGAGGCATACGGTCATTCCGGGAACGCAGAGTTATGGCCTACAAAACGTCAAGCGAATCATCAATGTTTAAATCGTTATATATTGAAGAATTTCGCAATTATCATATTTCATACTTATTTACGACGTCTAGGCTCCCAGCTGACGTCTATCCAATGCGATCCTGGGAGGTCATAAAACGAATAAACCACACCGCAATAAACGTGCGTTTTATTCCCTCTGTAATTATATGACCTGTTTGTTTTACATTTTTTTGGTGACAAGGTAGACTAGTTTCATAGCGAGGGTTTCGCGGCGTTTCAGCAGTGGTTTATTAAGGAAGGTGAACTTAAACTTAAGCTACGGACACAAGTTCGCTAAGAACTTGCGAGTTGCGACGTTTATAGCTCCAGCGAGTGGCAACGATGAATTTAATGGTAGGAAACAACTCGTGCAAAATGGAACTCTGCCGGTGTTAAAATGGGAACTTTTTATAGGAGATAAGTCTCATTTAAGAGCGACGTCGCTCATAAATGCTATGGAAAGCCGTGTAATTACACACTCGAATAGGCCATTGTTGTGGTTGGGAAAAACAAATTAAAGCGCCACAAAGATGGCTTCGTTAAATGCGAGGCGCGAAGCGAATTTGTTTTGTTTAGGGCGAAACCACCTTCGTCGAACGTTAGAACTTGTCAATTCACGTTTTTAAAGCTTCTTCAGAAAGGGTCCTCTGTAAGTTCTAACTTCTACGTTGTTCTATATATTCCAATTAAATAAGAAATTAAGGGAATATACGATTAAAGGCTTTACGTAAAATGCAGAAAAAACAAAATTAAATGAGCTGACACTGCGTAGAAAATTATAACCCTACTCTACTGCCGTAAAATGACGTTCAAGGAGTTAACCAGTAGTGGTTTAGCAGAGAACAAAGGTTTACTTTTCGTAATGATGTAGCTCAAAATCAAAGGATAATGGGTCTTATTAATAAGAAAGAAGGTTTACTATTGATGATTAAGTAGCCGGCTTTGTCTGCAATTTCGTTCATTTAGTTCGCCACAGTTTGCAAATTGGCTACAATCCATTACACATTTTATCATCAAATGTGTTTATACATTTGCTCGGCCCAGACATTTTTAATTACCGTTCCTGAGGGTATATCCACCAGTGTCTGCCCAAACCCTTTTAGCCGGATGGGCATTACACAGGGTGTCGTAAAACCCAGTTTATAGTCCATAAAGCCAAGTGGAGATACACACAGCCTGTATGCATTTCGTATTACTTGTTGCACTTTTATAACCAATATATTTTGGTTTGATTTGCAACTTCTGGACGTAGCGAAATGGAACTTTTTACTCTATTTCGCTGTTGTGCACTCGGCTTTATTTTATTAGTTTTTATTTTATTGGCCGGTTGAGGTTATTATTGATTTACGCGGGTTTTAAGAGTTCTAAAGAGTTTAGTGTTCGTAGAAGGGTTTGTAATCAAAATGTGAACGTGTAATTCCTTTCGCTTCATAACAAGCTGGGAAAAACAAAAGCCATATACGAACTTGGTCACTCAAAAGGCGTTGTCCTGCTATATTATAAATATGAAAGTTTTTATATTAGTGTGTAAATGTGTTTGTTACCCCTTCACGCCGCAACGGCTAAACATATTTGGATCAAATTTGGAATGGAGATAGCTTATATCTTGTATGAACACATAGGCTACGTTTTATGCCGGGAAACCGCGGGGCGCAGCTAGTATTGTTATAATAATAAGCGGTTTAAGGACTTGGCAATCAGCCCCGAAAAATATTTTTTATGAAAATGGCGAACTATACATAGAGCGGGCCTCTTGCAGTAGCACTTAAACACTCCGTTTAGGTACATGGGCATCTCAGGAGGGTGGAGTTAGATAATCTAGCCAAATTGGATGATAACCAATCTAATTTACATACTCGTACGCGAGGTAGGTCTCTCGTATGCGGGAGGCCGTTGGGTAGATACCGCTACTATGCCAGTTATTCTACCACCAAGCAGTAGTGCGTAAGCATTACTGTGTTCCGGCTTGAAGCGCATTGTAGCCAACAAGATTACAAGGCATATGAGACTTAACACATCTTACCATCAGCTCACCTTTCAGAATCATAAACGTCTAACTAAAGAACTAACTAATGCAATACATTCAAGTCCTTTCTAAGCAAAGTTTAAGGCCACTTCTAAAGTTTTCATAATTAATTTCTGTTAGATGTGACCGTCACCTATTGAGAAGTAATATACATGCATGTACCCACGAGGTTTTTAATCCACCATTCCCATATAAAGTGACGAGTTCACACCTATTCCCGCCCGGTAGACTAATATGGCATTCTATGAATAAAAGTACAACATAAATACTTCTTAGAAGCAGTCCATAGCGGGAAGTTACCACTTACCCATAAGTTATTCATGAACGAAAACCTACCTGTTTGTTCATGATCAAAATATTTTTGACCGTTAGACATTAGGTCGATGAAACGATAGATCATTCTATTACCAATCAAACAAACGATTGACTAAATAAGTTTTGTCTAACGAACCTTTGATATTTTTACCACTATTCGAGTGAACGTTTGATCGAAAAAATGTAGAGGTGCACCACTTAAACACTCCTCCTCGCTTCGCTCTTCGTCATCCCTATGTATGATAATGCCTGCAGTTTTTTCGACCAATCGTTCAGTCGATCGGTGCTAAAAATATCAAAACGTTCGACAAAATCTTATTTAGTTAATCGTTTGTTCGATTAGTAATAGAATGATCTATCGTTTTATCAAACGGTCAAAATTATTTCGATCACCTGTGGTAAATTACGCCTGGTAAACCCATGTAGTTTTTTTTATCGCCAAAAGTATCTATGTATAAGTGTATGTTTGGCCACTATTTCGCCTGATGTTTAGCGATGATGTACCCGAAGAAACACGAATAGGTCGCTTGACGACTTTGTTCGGTGGGTGGTATCTACCACTCTAAAGCGCGTTTCTTTGCGGTCTTTTACTTCACCGTTTTGAGAGAGAGCGTTCAAAATGCGTTTACATATCATCCATTCGCTTTAAAAAAGGTGAAGTAAAAGGTGTCAAAGATAAACTGAAAAAATATTTATCCACAAAAATCATTGACATCGTTCATCAATCATTATCTAACAAGAAAGAGATGAAAGAAGTCTCCTCGCGGCCAAAGAATACTACTTACTATTTCTACCGCGGCGCACCCTGGAAACAGCTACCACTCGGTAACGCAGTCTAGGCTGACCAATCCTCTCACTTCAATGGCTTTCACTCAAATCTCAACCAACGACATGCTGTTCCAGCGCCAACGCAGACGAATCCCACCAAATCCAGTACAGGGCCCTAATTCACTATGACAACTTGGCGATTCCTTGCTTCAAGGAACACCGGTCGAGTGTCTCGACTTATTCTCGTGAGTGTAGCCGGTTATTAAACAATAATATGAATAACACTCACGCTAGTTTTAATAATGACATCTGCGAAATTTGTATTCTCTATGACGCGTCATAATTTGAATATATGAATGCGTCATAGAGATGTCGTCTATTAATGAAGGAATCGACATGATTTCGAAGCAAGGAATCGACGTGATTTCGCCAAGATGTCATAGTGAATTGGGGCCCTGATCGTTATATCTATCAATATCGAAGGATTTTCCACCGTTAAATAGCAACTGATGATGATGATGACCATTTATGAAACGCTGTCGGTTAAGAAACCAAATATTTTACTAATCGAGAAGCATAATTCCGGGCTATATTTTTTATGATTCCAAAGTGCAACTTGGCAGTTGGCAAGTAGCATTTTGTCATTCAACATGCAAACTTTACGACTCATGCGCATCCTATACAAATTCTCGGTGGTAAACTGTTTGCATTTCTCGCAAACCATTGCGTTGGTACGTAACATTAAGTGCAGTAACACAAATGCTTACAAACCGGCACCAAAATAACACGAAACGTTGCAGAGAATAAGCTGATGCCTAAAAAGGAAATCTAAGACAAAATCGGGTTGATCCCTTCCAAAAAACATCTATCATTAGAGATCAAATTGGAAACATTAAATTATCTAGCAACTGTTTTGTTGAATAGATATATACAAAAGTAAGATGTAGACATAAACATTATCGGTAATTGTTTTATAGAACCGCTGTCTGTGTTGAATTGACCTACTGGACATAGGTATTAATTCCGAAGCTACCGAAGACATTAACGGGGCAATTTCGTCCAATTTTCTAATTAAAACGATGATCCTTTTGTTATTATACCACTATTAATCACGGAAGGCTGGTTCTTTGTTCGCAGTCGCGCGTTGGTAATGAATGGGCGCAATCGTTGGCCCAATGATAAGGAATGCTTATTCGTTGATACGCAAGGCTTTTTAATCATGATAAATGCATGGTGAAGTGGTTGATTGGATTGTCAAAGTTTGGCAAGTATTTGAAGGGGAAGACATTTTTATGAGATCCTGTATATTTTACAGTTGGTATTCTGTAGTTGGTAGCTAGTGATGGTGGTTCTTTTGTCGTATGGTCCAAAAAGAAACGTCTTAGTACAGAAAAGTCCGTCTTGGATGACTGATGAGTGAGTATGACTATCTGTGGTCTTCTTCCTCTCAAAAAACGTGTGTTGTTTTATTGATTTATGGATCGGAAAAGAAATAAGATAAAGCTTTTTACTACCGCCAATTCCATAGAGCCGCAATTGACGTGTAAATATTGTTATATCGTATGATAGGAGTGTAGCTTAGTAAAATACTTTGATATTTGTGTTTCGAAAATACAGTCTACACGTACGGTACTATTTCCTCCTCCTTCGTTTAAAATAAAATTGCTGGAAGGAAAACAAAGCACAACCTTAGAACCTTAACTAAACCCTACAACGTTGAAGGCAATTTCCCTCTTTATTCCCTTCCAGCGAAATATCTGCACCGGATATTCTAAAAACAACCAGTTCCCTCGGATTCCTTATATTTTTCACAGGTATTTTCAAAAATTTACAGCAAAATAAACATATTTTTAACCAGACAAGTAATGGAAGATCTGACTCAAAATTTTATGCCCCAAAACAAAGTTACAAACCAAACAAATCAGTTATTTAGAGCTGTAATGTAATTTAAACGGTTAATAATTACGCATAACAAATGGATTGAGATTATGCCATATTATTTCACGTTTAGTATCTCACTGAGATAAATGATTAGTACCAGACAGCTGAATACATTTCATCCAAAAATGTGATTTATCTTAAAACACATAAAGAGCAAAATGATTTGCAGATTTGGAGGTTCATACGTTATTCTGGCCTGATCTGAAAGTGTCCATTGGCTTAGAGCCAGTGCGGTTCTCAATATGCTTTCTATAGTAAACTTTGGTAACAAGTTTTATACATATTCGGAGTGAATTGGTTCGATTCGTTTTTATTGCTGAGAAGGTTATTTCCGTATTCCGTGAGCTATACCTGAGTTATGACCCTGGGAGATGAAGCTAGTCTTTCTGTTGCTTAGAAAAAGAAATCATAAATACTACCACATACTGAAAGGAAGAAACAAATGCACCTAAGGCCCACTTGCCCAACGTGAAATCGTGGTGGGTAATTATTCTTTGTATGATTTACACCGAATCCAAGGATTAACTGCGGTTTCACGGTGGTTAGCGATGAATTTAACTCGTTTCGGTTTCGCTGAAAGGTTTCTTTTTGAAATAATTCATGAGTGGCCAAAAGATTTTACCGAGAACTAGGAAAACATTAAGTTTAACTAGCAACTTTATTAACTAGGAAAACATTAACTAGACCGATGTGCTCCAACTTGGGCCAGGCCAAACAGATCTGCAATAGATAAATAAAATGCAGCAACCGCGGGATTTCGGTTATGTAAGTGATGTTTTACTAAAGAGATCTTCTGACTCCTCCTCTAACAAGTTTGTTAAACAGTCAAAATTTTTTTTTTTTTTACGCTTAATAGATCTATGTTTGGCCACTATCTCGCCTGATGTGAAGCGATGATGTGGCCTAAGATGGAGCACATAGATCTAGAGAGGAACGGCAGTTAAGCGGCTGCTCAGACCCGTCTCCCCGATGGTTCACCGAACATCATCCCGAAACACGACTAGGTCGCTTGACGGCATGGCTTTGTTCGGTGGGTGGTATTACAACCACGGCCAGAGCCTACCACTCCAAAATCAAAGATTTTGGAAATTTCGAACTCATAGTAGTGAATAAAGGCGAATTTCAGTAAAGTAAAATTAAAAAAGTCGTCACAAAAAACCTACAAAAAGTAAAAAACAAATGAACCGATTTTGATAAAACTTATCTAAGAACCACCGCTAGAAAACCTGCTTTCAAATTAAAAAATACCGCATCCAAGTCGGTTCACCCTTTTAAGAGCTACGGTGCTACAGACAGACAGACACACATAGTCGCCAAACACCCCTCCTTTTTGCGTCTGGGGGGGGTTAAAAAGGCAGAGTGCCGCACTACACGTGCTTAGAAATTTTCATCTAGTTGATTCCCTGGTGCGCTCACGCACGTATTATCAGATACTGCAATCAATTACACTCGTCTGCCTGTCGGCAATACATTATTATTCTGCTACTGTGTAGCTAATAACTCGTATCGAGAAGATAGCCGCGTACAGACTTCTCGTAGTACTTCAAATCCTTACTATTATAACTGCAAAGTGTGTTTGTTTCTCCTTCATTCCTAAACGGAACAAAGGTTTCACGTGATTTTCTTCAGAGAGCTGGAGAGTTATTTTATACCACGTGTTATCCGAAAATAAATGAACAGTTCTCTACGGAATATATAGAAATCATATTTTACGCGGACGAAGTCGCGGGTATCAATAGATACAAGTCTATATTTTTAGTGAGGAATGTGCCTCTGCTCTGTAATAGCCAGTGTTATTCTGCTGCAAAATTTTGCACATACATTTCTGTGCTTTGGTTTGAATGCAGGTATTGCCACAATAATTAATAGTTATTTCAAACAATTAAATACACGAGTCTAGGGCAAGGTAAATTTATAAACTGCTGTCGTCTATAGAAAAATACTAATAAAAAACAATTCTCGATAATATAACGTTGAGTGCCGAGGACGTTTTCTTATTTATATGTTTGTTTGTCACCGTGCGGTAGAAAGCTAGAGATGTAACTTCAGACGCTCGGTTACATTTTATAGGTGTCTCCAATATCGTATGGCAAATTTATTGAAGATCCCTAATAATACGGAGTTTCATTCATTCGATCAATCAAAATTCTTTATTCAATATTGGCATCACAGACGTACTTATGAACGTCAATTATTACAATGACACCGTATTGAAAAAAGAACCACTACTCAGAAGATACGGCAAGAAACTAAGGGGAATTTTTTTTAGAACTTTTGATACAATATTTTATTCATGTTTCCCCCTGAAGAATGCTCCAATGAAATATTATTAAATACCGAAACCTAAGCAATTCTAGTTTTAAATATTTTTACAAGCTTTTATTTAACTTACAATGTTTATTATTTATTTGTTTGGGTCAAATCTTGCAAGTTAAATCAGAACCAATTCCTCAACGGAGTTGAAATTTTTCATACATGTCAAAGATCGATGACAATGCAATATTATGACAGCCAGCTGATCTGATGATGGAGACGGAAGGTGGGCAATAGAACTCCTTGGTGGATAATCGTAAACTACTAGTGTTTGGGCTCATTTCAATCTGCTCGCGGTTCCGATTACGAATTTCTTAAAAGCTTGTCTTAAAAAATAGCTTTAAATGGTAATCCCAAGGTATTCCAAGGCTGCCATATATCATGTAAGTAGGTACTAGCGTAATATAATAGAATCTTCAAAAACGTTGCAAGTAACCGAAACTCGCAAAAGCAAGATGTATTTCGTTATTTCGTTCCCTTTTGCCCTTCCGTCTGGAATTCATTAGTTAGAATTGCCCCATCTATGAATTTTTCCCGCTAGCTGCCAGAACATCGCAGCCGCTCAGAAATCTCTGAATATCACTTGGTGGTTCGCAAACAATGTTTACATGCAAATGTATGTACTTTTACAGCTCTTCTTATGGTTTTCTGTAATGTGATTGAATTTTTTGTTCGAGTTATAGTAATGTAGACTTGAGAAGTAGCTTGGTCAAAAACTCGCAGTGTTTTGTGAATTTAGCTCTAAGTTTTCGTCTCTCTCTAGATCTATGTGCTTCATCTTAGGCCACATCATCGCTTCACATCAGGCGAGATAGTGGCCAAACATAGATCTATTAAGCGTAATAAAAATAAAAAAAACTCTTCTAATTCCGCCCCATACTCTTTAACGTAAGGAATTCGCACTTGCGATGCCGATGGGTTAAAAGACTAGTGTATGACTTGAAATGGACTGATCTGTTATCATTACCCCAAGTGTTTACCCGGTTCTTTGTAAAATTTTTCAAATCAACCGCGGTAGAGTAATTGTGTATCGCCAAAATGAAAATTAGGGTTTAAAACTATAATGATTAAAAATATTCATTATAAATATAAAATGACTACACTTACGTTATTATTGATGAGTAAACTCCCGGAAGAAGGACATCCTAATTGTTCGAAACCTAGTCGGAGTTAGTCCGACACAATCACAACGTGAGTTTAGCCGTTTATAATAAACCGAAATTTATAAAACTAATTTATTTTTAATGGTATTTTTATTGGGGGTAAGTAAGCGGTAAGTGGTCCAGAGAGGATTTGAATGAAGAATACGAAATCTAAAGATGATACCGCTGACATTGAGTGATCATAGTTCAGAATCATGTAATTTATTGGCACGGGGATGAGATCTTATATACACGCCTAGGCATTCATGTTCTAAATAAAGAGTCCTACAAGCTAGTCACCTTTCTTAGTGTAAATTGTCTCGTTCAATAGGCTTAACACGTACTAGCAGTACTACATATAACTGTACATGTGCTTGCTTACGTCACAAGGGCATCTCCGC
Source organism: Petrophora chlorosata (assembly GCA_951640565.1). NCBI lineage: Eukaryota > Metazoa > Arthropoda > Insecta > Lepidoptera > Geometridae > Petrophora > Petrophora chlorosata. The sequence goes on from OX621207.1 coordinate 5,465,192, forward strand.
GTGTAGACAGCGTGTGATAAATTCTTCCTAGTGATAAAGGACTATATAGTTGAAAAGCCAACTTGTAAACCAGTGACGAAATGCAGCAGTACAGCGGGATATTATAAAGATGAACAAGACCAAAATTTGAGCTTCTTTCATTTCTCTGGAAGGTGTGTAGATGGATATTATATTATGGATATTGTATATTACTATAATTTTACTTCATTTTATTGAGTACATTCAAGATATCTTGGCCATGGAAATCAATTCAGTCAACTGCAGGTCAGCTCATTTCTGAGTGGCACTGAAATTGTTATTGGCGGGCGTGGCGCGATCAGGCGAACGGATCGCTCGTCTCATCACTCGGTGACATAAATAAAATAAAAAAATCTTATCACACAAGTTGAACCATTGGTTTATCACAATTTCAGGTAGGCACAAATAGACAAAGAGCGAGTGTGACTAAGAGCGAGTGTGACTCAGTGGGAGCTCGTGCGACTTTCGATCCGACGCACCCGAGTTCGAATCCCGCTGGCCCCGCAACACTGACTTTCTTAAGTTATGTGCGGATTTAACACTCGCTCTAAAAAAACGGTGAAGGAAAACATCGTGAGGAAACCGGCATGTCCAAGAATTTTTCACAAAAAGTCAAGGACATGTGACATCCACCAACCCGCACTGGGCCAGCGTGGTGGATTATGGCCCATTCTCTCTCTATGAGAGAAGGCCCGTGTCCCAGCAGTGGGAACGTGATGGGCTGATGATGATGATGATGATGACAAATAGGAGAAGTAGCCTGTACTTACTCGACCTTTACTTTTTGTATGTTATTCCTCAAACTTGACAAAATCCAACTTCTACTTATAAATAAAATAAATCCTACATCCTACTTATAAATAAACGCGGAAGTTTGCGAGGATGGATGGATGTTTGCTAATCACCCAAAAACTATTAAACGGATTTTGATGAAATTTATGTAGGTACATTAGGACCTGGAAAGGACATCTATAGGCTACTTTTTAGTCCAGGAAACCGCGGGTGAAACCGCGGGGCGCAGCTAGTATCCTATGAAATATGATCTAAGCTGCTATACCTACTCTGCGGCAGTGCAGTCTGCCACAAATGTAGACGACCTGAGCGATTTGCGTGAGTGGTCGAGTTAATGTTTGCGTAACGAGGGATAGCGGATTCGGTGCTCGCAACGGGAAAAAGTTGCGTAAGTCGGTTACTAGGCCGTAATGCGTGAGGTTCGCAAGTTACATGACGTTAGAACTAGACTCTAGACTTACAAGCTTACATTAGATGAGAAAGGCGTTTACAGACTGGATTCGCATGTTATGTAACGATCCGATACGCACTTCTAGATAGTCGAATGCGAGTTTATATACCTTGAATCAAGGTTCAAGATGTATGTACGTCGAATACAAGGCCGGTGTGAAAAGGCCCTTATAATTGTCATCAGAGGCGGATTATCCTTAAAGCCGACTAGGCCCGGGCCTAGCCAGCGCGGCCAGATATTAGGGACGGCCGACGGCGGCTGAATACTTGCTTGTTGCACCCGTGACAAATAAGTAATATATATAATATTATATCTCAGCTCAGTAGGTATATAATGAAGCTACGACGGCTAATTAAATAGTAATATACAAACATAAAACTCCTGAACTATGAAGTACTCTATTTTTAGGGTTCCGTACTCAAAGGGTAAAACGGGACCCTATTACTAAGATTAACTATCACATAACGAACCGTGATTAACTATCACGGTTCATGAGGTAGTGACAGTTGAAATTTTCACAGATGATGTATTTCTGTTGCCACTATAATAACCAATACTAAAAAACAGAATAAAATAAATATTTAAGGGGGCTCCCAAACAACAAACCTGATTTTTGCCGTTTTTATAGATAATGGCACGGACACCCTTCATGCGCGAGCCCAACTCGCACTTGGCCGGTTTTATTTGTATTCATTTTAAGTTGAATTGATCGCAATGTTGATTTCGTAAGTAGGTTAGGTACTTTATATTTTAATTAATTTTAATTAAGAGAAAGTTCAAAGTTCAAAAGTTCTTTATTCGATTTTGGCATCACAGACGCACTTATGAACGTCAATTATTACAATGACTCTACCACCGTATCGGAAAAAGGACCACTACTCAGAAGACACGGCAAGAAACTGAAGGGCATTTTTAAAAGGAAAGGGGGGCTATAGCGGCCTAGGGCGGACATGACTGCTAGTCCGCCTCTGTTTATAATTAAGGGTCAATTAAAAGGAGTGGGTTATTTAATAGCAGTGCCTACTAATAAAAGATCTTCCAAGTACAAAGTGTGCATCTTAACATGATATAGGCGCGAAATTAGTACCTAGTTACTGATTCCAATGGTACGCGAAGTTATGGCAATTGTTATGGGCAAGCGTAGCGCTTGCCATCAGGCGAACGACTGGCTGGTCTCATTGCCAAATTGCAAAAAAAAAAACAAAAAAAATGAAAAAGAAATCATGCAACGAAAAAATTATACGGAACTCTCACCAGAATACATTTAATAGAAGTCGGATTAAATATTGAATCCTTACTTTATGTATTCGGAAGAACTGTATTTTTTTTATATTATTTAATTAATTAGATATTTGTGTTCAGGAAACCTTGTAAATGTTCAACGTTTGCAATCGTTGTTACGCACGCAGTAACCACTATCAAATGCTCCATCATCATCAGCCTATTACGATCCCACTGCTGGGACTCAGGCCTTCCCTCATAGAGAGAGTATGGGCCATAATCCACCACGCTGGCCCAGTGCGGGTTGGTGGAAATCACATTGTAACGTTACGGAGGTCCCCCGGCTAGCTCTACCTATGACCTCCGCACGTACAGTACCCTTCTGGGAGAGAGAGAGGGACTGGGAAGCTGTAATAAAATTTATGTTAATTTGGTGATACTTTTAATACAGTATATAAAACAGTGCTGCTGAGGAAAAGATCTTCTGGATAATGAAAATTGTCGACAGAGGGAAATGAGAACGTATACTTTGTCGATAGGCTTCTTCTGCCTGTCGAAGAGGGTAAATAACGTAGAACTTTATCCTGGGTTTGTCCTTCACCCGAGAAACTGGAAGTTTGTCCTGGGTTTGTCCTTCTCCCAATCCAGGGGACGTTCGACGGCGGTGAGTGGGCCTTTGTTCGGGCCACCAACTTGTGATACCTCACAACAACGGAGCCACAAAAATAATCTGGTTTTCCATCTTTAACACCTTCAACAATCAACCAGAACCTCCGTTCCCTCACGAAGCTCAAGTTCAAGTCCTGGTTTTCCTCTTTTTTTCGTTCTCTGTCAGTTCATCAAATTTTGAATTCTGTTTTCTTTTTCCTCAAGGCAATAAAAATAGGTCCTAAATAAATAAGAAATAGGTTTGATGAGTCATGAAAAATGAATGAAGATGATATGTAACACTACAACATGTCTTTGAATTTTTGTGATAAATTCTTGGACATGCCGGTTTCCACGCAATGTTTTCCTTCACCGATTTTAGAGCGAGTGTTAAATCCGTACATAACTTAAGAAAGTCAGTGGTGCAGGGCCAGTGGAATTCGAACTCGGGTGCGTCGGATCGAAAGTCGCACATGCTACCACTGAGCCACACTCGCTCTCAAAAACTCTCAAAAGCTCTCTGTGAGAAATTAATAGGCACGAACGAATAAGACCGCCTATTTTACTTATAGGAAATTATGTATTACCAACTGCAATTCTGTTTTCTTTTTTTAAGTGCAATAAAGTGTTATCTATCTATCTATGTAACGAAGTAGGAAATTAACACTCATTTTAACAAAATGCTTATTTTTCGAGTAAAAATCTGTGACAACATTAATATTATTATTAATAATAATACCAATTAATAACATAACACTAAAACTAAAAACCTTAAAAAATATAATACTAAAATATATTATTAAAAGGAGTCCCTTTAGGCAAGGTTCCGAAGATACTGGCAGCGTTCCCCCTTTGAATAGCTAGACTAATTCTTTGCCCGAGGTAGCTGCCAGCTCTTCGGTCTCCTGTGATGTCGACTAACCTTATTAATTATTCTCCTTGTATGTAGTTAGTTTAGTTTTAGTAAGTAGAGTGTAGTTTGTTTTCAGTAACAAAGGCATTCGCCCGTTAAAAAAAATATATCATATTGTACTCTCATGTACGTCTCATAATCATATATTATATTTATTAACAGACTTCAAAAAAGGAGGAGGTTCTCTATGTTTTTTTTGTTTGTTACCTTAGAACTCCGTCATTTATAAACCGATTTGGAAAATTATTTTTGCGTTGGGATCAGTATAGCTACGAAATGGTCCCATACAAATTTCATCGATATTTGACCTTAGACTTCGAAGATACATTGAAACCGGTTTTTGTTTTTTTTCTAAAAATTAATTATACAATAAAATAAATTTTTTCTTGCACGTCCTGGATGACTGGTAGAAAATGCTATCTAGCATTAAGTCCTCCATGTACAAACTGTTTTGTGCTAAAGTATAAATAAATAAATAAATAATACAAATAAGCTTTATTGTATATATGAAAAAAAATGATTACAGATAAAACTTATAACTAGGGTAGTACAATGGGCGGTCTTATTGCTTAGAGCGATCTCTTCCAGACAACCTTTGGATGGACAGTATCGGTAGAAAAGAAGTAGACGGTGGTGTGCAATAATTCATAAATAAATAATACTATTAAACCATTAGACATCATTAGAACCATTTATAATTGTATCTAGTCATTTCGAAAAAACAACGTCCTTCCAAATTATGTTAGTCCTTTCTGTTCAAACGTTGTCTGGAAGAGATCGCTTTGAGCGATATGACCGCCTATTGCTGTACCTTTTTTTTTTAATGGTTTCATCTATAAAATGTTTATATCTAATATATAAAATTCTCGTGTCACAGTTTTCGTTGCCATACTCCTCCGAAACGGCTTGACCGATTTTGATGAAATTTTTTGTGCTTATCCGGTATCTATGAGAATCGGCCAACATCTATTTTTCATCCCCCTAAATGTGAGGGGTAGTCCACCCCTAAATTTTTTTTTATTTTATATGGCAAAACAACGTTTGCCGGGTCAGCTAGTATCTATATAAAGTAAAATCTTCCATGTCCAATCACTAAGTTCTAAGCTGACATGAAAATGCAGAGGTCGACAACATTCTTAACTAACAAGTCTTTGTAATTGAAACCTCATTTTTAATAATATAAAATATACGCGATAATTCCGTAAAAAATTATCTAATTATCATGAGTAATTAGAATTTGAACCCTAAAGTTTTAGATTAAGGGCCTTATTCCTCAGTTAACGGATATTTTTTCTTTTTACACAAATGAATAATAAATAAGCAGTTCCATAAACTAAAAGGTTATTGTAAGCTTCCTTGATAGAATATGTAAATGAGAAATGCAGAAGTCGTCAACGCTCGGCGACGGCGGAAGGCGCTATAAGCTCAGTTTTGCGACCTTGCCCCCCGATCCACTGCCCGAATTGCGGGACGATGTAAAATGTGAACCGTAGTGTAGGGATGGCACAAATAGAAAAAATAATTTCTTACTAATATTATAAACGCGAATTTTGTAAGAATGTATGGATGTATTTGTTATTCTTTCACGCTGCAACGGCTAAACGGATTGGGATGAGATTTAGTATGGAGATAGCTTATACCCTGGCTTAACACATAGAATACTTTTTACCCCGGGAAACCGCGGGTGAAACCGCAGGGCGCCGATAGTTACGTAATAATTATAAAATACTAAAGCGACAATATTCAAGCATTTATCATGAAAATCAAAATGTCTTGTCATCATTTTTTTATTTTATTTATAGACACATGTTTAACATCTGATAATCCGCTCCGATGATTTTGATCCATAGTGCCTATGATATTATATTTACGAGAATATACAACAAAAATCGAGAAGTATTATAATGCGACCGCTAAAATACATTTCACAGTATTAATATTTAATATTATATGATAATTAAGATAAAGAGAAATACCACTACATGCACTTAAATGAACCAAAATCGAAAGTGACACGTGTTAATCAGACCACACATACTACATACTTATACATACTAATAAAATAGTTATCGTCTGAAGCCACTGATATAAAGTAAATAAAATGGGAAAAACAGGATAGGTACTGTCAAATTGTGTAGCATTTTTGAGTGTATATGGCTAGTCTGAGGGCTAAACCAATACATACAATATATAATAAATCCAGAACGTTCTGTTTCCTCAACTGTATTCTATGTCTTCTTACACTCCTGTACACCTGTGTTCTGCACTCCTGTGTGCGAGATAACATTTTGCACTGCAACTCACAAACACGTGTGTAATTCCAGTTATCACAAATTTGATCGTTTCAAGAAGTTGACACTATTATATTGATGTATTTGTTCAGAAACTTCAGGGTGGCAACCCTGAAGCCCGTCCGAAATAGGGAAGTTTAATGACGAGCGGGGCGCTCGTAAAACATCAAACGTTCCGACGTCAGGGATGTCAACTTACTAAATTAAATATTTTATTCAGTTTACGTAGTTTCAGTAAATTATGTTTGATGGTGCATTTGGGAATCTGCATAAATTGTGACAGGGATATAAAGTTGCTTTCGGGAGTAATTTGTAATAAACATTAGGGATCTTAATTACCTAGTCTAGAACATTTAGTAAATGACATAGGTCATTTTGAGAAATAGCTGAATACAATCTTACTGAAATAAACGCTGATTGGAACAAGTCCAATTAGACCTCAATTTGTCACCTATTATAAGTTTTTTTATTGGTATATACAACAACTAGTAAGAAAACAATATTTTATTATTATTTATTTATTACTAGCTGCGCCCCGCGGTTACACCCGCGGTTTCCCGAGATAAAAAGTAGCATATGTTTTAATGCATAGCCGTATTTCACTCAAAACCCTTGAGCCGTTACAGGATGAAGAAGTAACAAACATACTCACAGACTCACTCACTAACAAACATTCGCATTTAAAATATTAGTGTGAAGAATTCTATTTTTGACAACCTTGACAGGCGACCTACACACCCCGTGCCACGGAACAAAACATCCTAGACTTTTGTGCTACATACTATATCTAGACATCTACCCTACATTTTACTGTACATTCGTGTTAATAGAATTTAAGGAAAAACAACCCTTGTTACTTGGAGTTTGGAAGTTAGAACTGATTGGATAGTAGCATGGTGGAGCAACCAAGATGAGTTGAAGTAAGACAGTAACATTTTGAAAAATTACCTACACGGTGTGTCTTGAAAAAAAATTCATTACATTTTTATCAAGAAACAATGCAATGTCGACATATTCATTTTGAAAAATTTAGAACAAAAACGAAAATCTTGCCGGACTTATTCCTTAAAGTGCTTCCAGGAAAAAAGTAGACAGTATCGAAAATGGACAGCAGTTGAAAAATGAATGGGTACTTATGGTACTTTCCTATTTTTCTTTCTTTTAACTCTATAACTCCACCTCCAGTTTGGATCGAACGCTCAACCTGCACATCAAAACCTTCCTTATTTCATTAGCCTTAAAGTTCAAACACAAGCAAACCAACAAAACTTGGTTATACTACCTTGTTTTCCACTGGGTTACCTCTAAATCTGGAACTGGTTATTTCACCTGTTTGGAAAACTACAGGATCAAAATCGCGTAAAGACTCGATCAGTCAGACTCAGGCGAAGTTTAATCTGATTTGATCTTCAGATTTCAAATGGTTGCTTGGGATTTTGGAGTTTAACAGCATTTGGAGTATTCTTGGAAATCAGAGATTCGTTTCTTATGACTTATGTTCATTCTTACTTATGTATATGTTTTTTAGATTTTAAATAACGCCCAACAATCACATACATCCCCAATGCAAAATAATGATTTTCTTCGCCAATATCCCCGTGCCTAGGAGAACCAGGATCTTCCTTTTTATGTGACTGATTCACGAGATCAATCAATCAATAATTTTATTGCAAATACAAATCGTGTTATACAATCAATTCTATGAACTCTGAATCCCACTCTAGGATAACTCCTGTGTTGTAGAATTCAGTCTCTTTCATTCGGTATAGCCGTTTACAAAGCGAAACAAACATAGGTTAGATTTATTAATCAGTGTACTCAGTGTAATAAGTGGTGAGATCTACGAGGACCATGGTCAAAACTCCCAGGGAAGAAGCAAATGATTGAGCTTTTCTAACAGAAATCATTCAGGTGAAAAACTATATAAATAAATATTTATTATATAGTTTTTCACCAAAATGGTACAAGGAATGATTTCTTCTCTCGTGTGGGGGTGTGTGCCCTGTTGTCGGAGTTTTTAGACCGTCTGAAGGCCTGGCCTTAATCCTGTTTAGTATGAACTACCACTCTTCTAGATCGAGAAAGAAGTATGGTGGGCGTGCGGCTACATTATAGTATATCTTTGTTTGGCTATCTCACTGGATGTTAAGCGTCGATGTGGCCGAAGATGGAGCACACAGTTCTCGTGGAAGACGGAAGTTGAACGACAGATCAAACCCTTCTTCCTACGATTTTCCGTCGCAGAAACATTTCCTTATTCAATGAGTTACTCACACACATACAGATACCCTCAGTTATATATGGCCAACGGTTTCATTGACGTCACTTTAATCGGGTCTTTTATCACAAGCTTTATTTTACTTGCAATGTTTGTTTGTTTCGGTCAAGTCTTGCAAGTTGAATCATAATCACTTCCTTTTATCCTAGGGAGTTGAAATGTTGCATACTTGTCAAAGTCCGATGACAATGCAATATTATGCTTGCAGCCAGCTGATCTGATGATGGAGACGTAAGGTGGGCAATGGAACTCCTTGACGGATAATCGTAAACTAATAGTGTTTAGGCTCATTTTAATCTGCTCGCGGTTCCGATCACGAATTTGTTAAAAGTTTGTCTTGAAAAATATATTTTTCAACAATCTTCAACGCTGTGTTTACCTGTTATTGGTAGTGCATTAAGCATTATTTAATTTTAAGAAATCTTTGTCTTTAGAATAAGATACAATGTAACTACTGTTGTTGAACCAAATAAAGAAAATAAAATAAAAATAAATCTTTATGTGGCTAGTTTGGAAACATAGTCTTAGGACTACTTACATAAATAACCTTTATAAATATGTATTACAATATAATGTATTCTAGCCCCAAATCCCGCTTGTTTTCTTAATTCTCCACACATGTTTTTAGTTAGGATGGCAACTGAACCACAAGTGTGTATTGCAAAGTAATTAAGATACGAGCGCACACATCTGCAACGAAGTATGTAATCAAAGTTGCAACTGATAACCGTGTGTCAACGAGGTGATATGATAACAGACTCTGTTTATATATAGGAGTATACATATAATTGAATTGTATACTCTATTTAGTGTATAAATGCAATCAATCTGCTTGGTCCCAATTTTGTTTGTGTAGTATACAAAATACAAATCAAGAAAGTGTTTTACATATTTTATTTAATGCTAGCAACCCGATACAATTTAAAATGTATTTACAATGTATTTTGAGAAAAAAAGAGAAATTACCAATTGTCATAATCTCAAATTCTATCAAGAAGTAACAGACACGAACGCGGATGCAGCCATTTTGTTTTAATACTACATTACAAATACAACGACATTACATTACAAATGGAGCGCAGCATCCTGGGCGTTAAAAGGACAGATAGGATTCGAAATACAACGCTGCGCTCTAAAACGGGCATAATTGACGTGGGCAGGAAGGCTGCCAGGCTCAAGTGGGATTGGGCAGGTCACATAAGCCGTATGCATCCAGATCGGTGGGCAAAAGTCACAACGGAATGGGTGCCTGAAGATGGAAGACGGCGCCCAGGCCGGCCCAAAAGAAGATGGAGGGACGATCTGGATGCATACCAAGAAGGTTGGTGCGAGGTGGCGCAGGATAGAGACGGCTGGAGAGACTTGGGGGAGACATTTGCCCAGCAGTGGGACAGCATAGGTTAATATAAAAAAACTACATTACAAAGAAAGAAACGTTTATTTGCAACACTTAACTTATTAACTATAAACACATGACATAAAAACAAACAGAATAAAAAACAAAATCATTAATTGAAGGATTAAATAAAAATATATAGGAAATTGTTGCAAGCCGGCCTCAACTACTACCTACTGAACTACTCTACTATTACTGAAGATAAGATGAGATTAGAAAAGACACTGAGACTAGCAAGGTCGTAAGGGTGATAGTAAGATCTAGGCTGCTCATAATAGTAACTGCATTCCCAGTCAGATCTTAGAAATGCTAAGTCCTTGTAGGATCGTACAATTAGTTGTCTAAATCATTCTAACCAGCCGCAGCCCTTCGATTTAGAAACTCACGATAACGAATACCGAATCGATTCGACTTGATATCGATCTTGTGTCATAGGTTTCTTTTCGAGCTATTCCGCCCGAGAATTCGATACGGTTTCGGTTAAAATATCGGTATAGTAAAGTCAAAAGATATTTATTAAATATGCACAAAAAATGTACTTTTAAACGTCATCATATACTCATACCAATCAATTAAAATAAGCAAAAGATTGTAACCTTAAATATTATGAGTTTGAAAAAAAGAAGTAAAGCATGTCTACCCATTTCTTTCCCATACTCAAAAGTCCGGGCCCATCGATATATATTGATTACATGTTGCATTTACGGAATTTCTTTTGTGTGTAATATTTTGGATCGATATCAAATCGAATCGGTCGACAACGAGTTATCACGAATTTCTGAATTTGCCAGCTGATCATTATGAGTGGGGGTGGCAGAGCGGACTCTACTTCCCATTTAAGGCCTGACGCTGATATTTCTTTAAAGTTCTGTTTGGCATAGCATTTTATTTGTGTCAAAAACCTGTAGTCTCAAACTTAGATGTGTTTATCCGTAACTTGCATGCCACGTGCCAAGTTACATCCTACTTGCACGTCAACACGATGATAGGGTTACGCGTACCTAGTATTAATTTCACTATATTCGTAATTGGCTTGTCTCTATTGATGAATGCTTAATTATTGACATCGGATTTAGGCCATTCTGCCATTCTTAACAGCTCTGCGTATACAGTCCATTGTCCTGAATATGTGTTGTTCATCCACTCTAGTACTAGAATTAGAATAATATAGTTTTACGTTTTTTACAATCTAGAGCGCAGACGCATGCATGGATTTTTTAAATGGAAACTGAGTGACGAGACGAACAAGTCGTTCGCCTGATGGTAAGCGCCACGCCTGCCCATAAGAACTGTAGTGCCCTGAACTTTTAATATCATAAAAAGCACTGCATTGCGCTCATCACCCCGAGACATCAGATATGGCCAGTAAATTCTCTGGCTACAATGCCCGTGAAACCGGAACACAATAATCCTTGGCATCAGAATAACTAGCAAAGCTGGTACCTTATTCAAACGGCCTCCCGCTTACGAGATTTACGCGAGTGGAGCGATAATAAAATTATTAATCCTAATAAAATTATATCTTGCATGTGACAAAATTTATATATACTAAACCTGACATTCAAATTGTAATTATTTAGTTTTATATATTATTAAACTATAGTGACTAAGCACAGACTACTTATGACATTAAATTAAATTAAATTAATAATGTAAATACTTATAAGTAATTAGAATCAGAATGTTGAATTATAATAGAACTGCACCCACTGTGCAACACCCTTAAAGGGTACATACTTATAGCATACTTTGTGACACTATTTTAACACCTGTCTGTAATAATATATGTATGAGCATGAATAAATGAATATGAATAATATCGTATACCTACATACATTTACACTTCACATACACATATATTTATGGGTCATGTGCGCATATATTTATGGTTATGTGGTCTGTTGACCGTTTGCTCTACATTTTGGTTATATAAATTTGAGGATCAACATGACTGTGTTAAAACGATAATGTTGGTACTCAAATCTAGAGTGAGAGTTTATTGTTATATATAAACTGGGGTTGGTCATGGTTTATTTTGCGTTAAGTATCTTTAAATAAGCATAATGTTACAATTAATGCATTTTACAATCTGCCTTCAACCTGATGCGTCTGAGATATATAAAAAGAAACCGCAACGTCACAAATAATTATTACAGTCACTGCTTAATTATTTTGCCTTGAGGCATGATATATTTAGACATTAAGGGTTTGTTGATTGCAGTTTTGTACAAAATGGCGTTTTTTTAGCTTTGTAACATTTTTTAACCGAACCGCACTTTGATTTTTTTTTCTAACGATCACATATAGATCCTGGCCCCCAACTAGGATTCCCAGTATCTAGGGAGGCAGGAACTATGAAGACCATGGTCCTACAACACCCAGACACAAAACAAATGCTTGAGCTTTTTTTTGTATGCACACGTTAGTCGCGTCGCGGGAATCGATCCCGCAACCTCAGTGGTATATGAGATTTGAGCCAATCTTTGAGGCAATCGCTACACCACAGAGGATGTCCTGAAATTGTTATAAACGACCCAGATAGCAAAATACGACCCAGATATAATTAACCTATCCACAGTTCCTTGACAACATAAAGGTCACAGATCAAGAATGAGTTTCTACGGATATTTTGCCTCACAGACACTACAGTCTAATAAACAGTTCTACGTGTATTTTGTTAAGAACAGGGTAAAAGAAAACAGATAGGCAAGCTCATAAAGCGTTACGACTTATACTGCCATCTCGCTTGTTCTCAGAGGGTGGCGGCTAACGGGGAGGCGGCCGGGTGCAATAAAAACATAAGCCTAGCGGGGCGGGACTTTCGTGCTATGTGCGGCAGGGGTGCCTTTCGGACCTCTACCCTTGCCCCTTCGCTGTTAAGTGGTTGTGCCATACCTGTTTAGTTATTCTATTAGAAGTAGGTCACGCCTATTTAAGCCTGCCTTTAGTCCTATACTATTGGGTATTCTGTGTGTTAGTGTGTTCAGTTCAGTACTTTTCTGTAGTCTAAATAGCAATAAACTGAACCTTTTTATACTACCTAATAACTAAGCAGTGCTCGTAGCTAAATTGTAGCGTAGGTCGCCTAGCCGTTTGTAACAGATCTGCTAGGTTAAGCTGCAACGTTCGCAGCGGTCACAACTTGGATGGGTGATCGTTTGTGTGGTATTTAGTACATCTGTCCGCTACCGTGCTTCGGAGGCGTTCCCGGTTGTTGTTTTAGGACAACAGACGTTATGCCACGTCAGAGGCCTTCGGGTCGTCTATAAACTCAGGCACCAGGTTGGCCACACACCCACACGAGAAAGAAAGAAACATTATTATTATTATTCCTAATGTTAGCTTTTCTCGAAATCAAAAGAATTTCGGTAATTAATGAAAACTACGGGCCTAAACCAAGTGGAGTTCACTTTGAGAATTTAAATCTGTTGTTCCATCGTCTTGCAAGAATTTACACACAATTCGGCAGGTATTCCATATTGCAGCTTTTTGCACGTTTTTGGGTAAATCTATTTTACTATTATACCGAACCATATTTTGAAAGTAATATTTCTTCTCCATTAGACATTAGGTATGAATTAATATTATTTCCTCCTACAATTAATAAAAGAAATCAACACATTAGTTAGGTAGGTAGGCATGTACAATATGCGTTAAGTTAGATATCTTACAAGTTTGACGCATACCATATCTGACGGGAACGCTACCGTCCTCATAAATATTTAATAAAACGGCTAGGACTCACGTAGTTTGTCGAATTAGTCGACCTAGGTTTCGAGCATGTCCGATGCTCTTCATTAGGGGCGAGTTTACGCTGCGAGATTTATAATGAATAAAACTCACGAAAACTTTCATTCTAAAATTGCTACCATCCTCGTCCGTCGGACACTGTTGCCAGCGTCGGTTACCTTACGCGTGGAATTCGACGCCTCTCGCCGTTGCCAAGCCAGCTGGGTGACAAAATGTAACACAACTTCACATCGAGAAACTTGACTGAATTAAAACTTAACTGGCATATAAACTTAGGCCAAACTTAGGCTCACAAAATCGAGCGTATTTTTTTATTCAGGACGATAAAAGTGTCAAATAAAAAAATATTATAGGCGATATAAAAGCACATAGACTTCGCTGGCTCGGCAACCTCGAAAGAATGGGTGAGGACCGGCTGTGATGCGAGTGTATTTGGGGCTGACGAGTGGCCAACGAGCAGTCGGCCGTCCCAAGTACCGCTGAAAAGACGAGAAGTGGAGGAATTGCGTGAGCTCCAGGTCGAGGAATGGCAGGAGTTGGCGTAAGACAGACTGAAGTGGCGTCTTCTATTGTTGCAGACCAAGACTCACTTTAAGTCACTGCGCCACCCTATTTAGTTAGTTAGCAAAATTATTCTCAGTGTTTTCATTAAAAAACGTACGCTGTTTGACCAGAGGTTTATGCGTCTTTAAGGGTTAAATAAATTTTTAAGTGCTGATGCCGAAAACTCAAAACAAATAATAAACATGGTAAATATCCTGTTAATAACCATGAGTTAGTGACCATGTTTAATAGCTGAAAAAGCAGTTTAAAATATCTTAATTAGACAAAACTAGAATAAGTAATAAAATTGGAGTAAATACAGACACTTGTTGTTGTATATTGTGTTAATTACAAATTGTTTATGAACACGAAAGCTAATTTTGTTCAGTGGCATGCGTTGTTGCTCTCTCACTAGATTACAAATAGAGATTGAAGAATCTTATATATAAAACTAGCTGACCCGGCAAACGTTGTTTTGCCATATAAATTAAAAAAAAATATAAAAAAAAAAATTGATGTTGGCCGATTCTCATAGATACCGGATAAGCACAAAAAATTTCATCAAAATCGGTCAAGCCGTTTCGGAGGAGTATGGCAACGAAAACTGTGACACGAGAATTTTATATATTAAGAGATTCTCGTGTCACTATGTTAGTTACCTTACTCCTCCGAAACGGCTTTACTGATTTTTACCAAATTTATTATGCATATTCAGTAGGTCTGAGAATCGGCTACTATCTATTTTTCATACCCCTAAGTCATAAGGGTTGTTCACCCTTAACATATTTTTTTTATTTATATGGCAAAACAACGTTTGCCGGGTCAGCTAGTAATTGTTTAAACTATGAAATAATATATCATATGAAATGATTGTTCGTGATGTCATGGATAGGGTTCCGACTGAAAATCAGTGCTAAGGTACTTAAAAATACCCTAGCGTATGCTGAGTCGGAACTTTTCCTGATGTTGCGCGACATTTCACTGTGTTGTATGTATTGTTTTTGTTTTGTCTTTATTTTTGTATATTCAGTGTATTGTGTGATGTGCTGAAAAAAAAATTTATTCTTTCTTTCTTTTAAAATAATATATGAAATAATCAGATTTACCTAATAAAGTGTATGATAAGATAGTGTAATAATAGATTTTTACACGACTTTTTCTGCGAGAATCACGTCATCAAACGTAATCTTTCACTGATTTTCACAATTTTTGAAGCTATGCTAAGCCGCAGAAGATATAATCATTACTATTATTTATTTATTTATTCAGTTTTAGGAAGACTATCGACTATTTACATCAATATAGGCAGTTATCTATATAATACTAAAACCGTTTGAAAGTCTCCGCTGCTAGCAACATAGAGTCCTTTAAAAGAGGTTCAATAGAGTCCTTAAGGGTCGGCAACAAATTTGCAATGCCTCTGGTGATGCAGATGTCCATAGGCGACGGTAACCGCTTACCATCAGGCAGGACGTATGCTTGTTTGCCGACAAATAAAAAAAAAATAGTATAGTCGTCAGTAACAATAAACTGGTCAAAGAAGTAACATGCTTAATAATTTTGACTCATTCATTTCATGAGGAGAAAAATTCTAACTATGTATGTTAGCTACAGATTCAAAAACTGCTGAACGGGTTTAATTTGGTTTTCAGGATTCAGTAGGTACCATAAGTCCCAACTTAGGTTACAGGGTATGGCACATCGAAATTGGTTGGGTGACTACGAAGATACAACGTGACCTTTTCGCGCGCTCTCATGACATGTACTGGGTGGAAGGTCTTGTTTAAATGGTCTTGGAAAAAGGCTATATCCTTCCTCTCTCGTTTACGCAGACAAAGTCACGGGAAAAAGCTAGTGTCTAAGCTAGATTTGTAAGTCTCTTAGATAGACAAAGAATATATAATCTGGTGTTCCAACAGAGGTATTCAAAAACATAAGAGATTGTACAAAGGTTGCGGGCGACGCGACGCCGGGACCAATATTGGTGCACAAAAAAAAGTGCAAGCATTTTTTTTCGTGTCTGGGTGTTGTGGGACCATCATGGGCCTCGTAGTTCCTGGTTCCCTAGATGGAGGGAATCCTAGTTAGGGTACAGGAATTATGTATGTGATCGTTGAACGTATATTTACATATAGCGGTAGCCATTAAGGCTACCGCCTCGGCTAAAAACATGTTCAGGATTAAGAATAAAAAATTATGAATGTTAAATAATGGTGAAAACCGTTTTATGGTATTAACAGTTTTTGGTGGCACTACAATTATTATGGACAGGCGTGACGCTTACCATCAGGCGAACGACGTGCTCGTCTCATAACTCAGTTCCATAAAAAAACTTACAAGTTAGGTTATTTCTGCAGGTGTGTGAATATTCTGGCCACTGTTCACCCCCACTTTAGTGTCGAGTAAAACGAGTAGTGCAAAATTACCACCTTGCTGTAATAAGAAAACTGGCATTTATTTGGCTTCCTGATTCATTTATCAAAATATTTATGACGACAAGGTTCTAAAATGTTTACACACTTATAGAACACGTATATGGACAGCGTTTCAGACAAGTGCAAAATTCTTGAATAGGGGCACTCGAAAACAAAGTAGGGCTTTCTTTTTGGATAATATGCCTCTTTAGTTGACTAAATCGAGAGCAGAGTACCAACCATTGTAGACGGCAGCGATTAAAATAAGACAGTGCAATTTGATTCCAAATCCATTACAATAAGGCGCAATATGAATTTGTACACATCGTAGAGAAATGAATAGAATGAACTTACATAAAATCAAAAGAAACCCGATCGGAGTTTGCAAAATGAAAGAACAAGTGAATAAAAAAGTGATTACAGAGTAATTAATAATTTAATTGCAGACGATAGACAAAGACGTGCTCAATACAGTTTGTCTGGTAGAAGTTGCATGATTGACATTAATTAAATAATTAAACCTTGTGTAATGAACAATGAAGCACATAATAAGTAAAATACTGCATACTATACATTTAGTAATTACATAGAAGACTAAGATGCATGGAACATTCCGCTTCTGCCAAGTAGCCAAAAAAGTCTTTGTCTGGTGAATAGGCATCTCATGGGCAAGCGTGCTCCATCTTAGGCCGCATCTTCGCTTTCCATCAGGCGAGATGTCGTCAAACGTATGCCCATTTAGAAAAAAAAAGCCAACTGGCACATGAGAAACAAAATATTATCAAAAACAAACACAAACCATTGTAACAAAAGTTCTAAAAAATGCCCCTCAGTTTCTTGCCGTATCTTCTGAGTAGTGGTTCTTTTTCCGATACGGTGATAGAGTCATTGTAATAATTGACGTTCATAAATGCGTCTGTAATGCCAAAAATGAATAAAGAACTTTTGAACCTTGAACGTATTTATTTACGAGGGTCAAACTGAAAGTTCTTAGAAAATCAAAAACTGATTAAACTAGCTAGTTATTACTATTATTATATCATTTCAAAATAGTGTCCGTTCACGCCAATATATCGCTGCATCCGATGGAACCACTGAGAAAAGCACTTTGCCCACTCATCCTTAGGGGTCTCTTCGACGGCCTTTTGAAACGCTGCCACAGCTTCCTCAGCGTCCATAAAACGTTTTCCTTTAAGTTTGTGTTTGCGAATGATCCAGTAATTCCACGTTTAACGTCGCCAAATAGTCGATCGTTAGCCTGGCGGCGTGCGACGAAGCGTTGTCGTAGTGAAGGAGGATTCTACTGCGAGGTCGTTTCTCCCGAACTTTTTCCAAGACAAGTGGCAAACAATTGTTAGTGTACCACTGCGCAGAAACTGTTTTTCGATCCTCAAATGCAATTGTCGCGAAATGACCTGTCCTTCCGAAGAACGACGCTACCATCTTTTTTTCCACGCTTCGACCTCTCTTCACTTTAGTTGGCAACTCCTCGGAAGGAAACACCCACTGAGCAGACTGTCTTTTGGTTTCGGGATCATAACATTAAATCCAGCTTTCGTCACCCGTAAGTATGTCGAACTCAACATTTGAGTCACCTCCTTTAAATCTTTTAAGCATTTCACGGCACCAATCAACACGACGGAGTTTATGGGCCTCGGTCAAAATATGAGGTATCCACCAGGCACAAAGCTTGACTCATACTGATGCCTAAGCTTGTCCGAATATGCTGATAGGTCACTCTTTTGTCAGTCTCTATCATACGACGCACAGGACAGATGTTATCTTCGGTCGTCGCCGTAGAAGGCCGAAGGTGAGATTAGTGCGACCACGCTTAAACTCATTAAGCCAGTTGTAAACAGTGGCACGAGATTGGGCTTCATCGTGAAAGGCCAATCGTAGTCTATCATAACTTTCTTGTTGACTTAAATGTAATCGAAAGTCATAAAAAATCATAGCACGAAAATTTTCTCGCGTTAAATTCATGCTGACGTGACACAGACAATTTTCAATTGGCCGCCAAATCGTAAAACAAATGACAATTGAATGAAATTCATACTCAATAATCAAAGAGTTCCATTTTCAAAATTTAAATTATTTTTTAATTTATTTTGTTTACAAGTGGCCAGTTCTAAAAACTTTCAATTTGACCCTCGTATTTATATTTAGATCCCACAGGTAGACAGCGCCACCAACTAGCTGCGAAGACGGTATTCACTAACATGTTCCTATAAACACTTGTGACACAGAAAAAAAAAGGTTTCCGCTGTTTAACGTCTAAAAAACGTGAATACAAAGCAGGCTAAGAGGCTAACTTATTTTGTATTATCCAATCGCTCATCGATAACAATTTGACAAATTGGTTTATGCTTTGTGCTAAGCAGAATCCGCTGTGAAATTTGGACAGGTATCGCATTTTGACAGCGATTAATAGATTTACAAAATAGCGTATTTCTTATAATTGGATCAACGCTCTACTTGTTTCTGCGTCACTTAAAACAGTTTGACAATTTCGTGAGATCGTTGGGCGTTCTTTTTATATTTTACTAGCTGTGCCCCGCGGTTCACTCGGGGTTTCCTGGGATAAAAAGTAGCGTATGTCCTATTCCAGGGACTAAAATATCAACTTACAAACTTTCATTAAAATCCTTTAGTAGTTTATGCGTGATTGAAAGATCCATCCTCAAAAACTGTCGCATTTAGGAAATAAACCAATAGAAATGGTAAAAAAATATCTCATGAATAAATGACACTTCAGCTACTGTAGGTTCAAAGAGTCTCGTAGGACGAGAAGACAAACTAAATTGTTTATGAAAAATAAGGCCATAAACGGTCATAATCCACTGGCCTAGTGAAGCTTGGGTTACGTTTTTCTAGAATTCTAGATTCTTAAGCAATAAAAAATATTTATTAGTATGATTTGAACATGCTGATGCCTAAATAAGATAACCACTCAATCAAATCATGCCAATTCAACTTATAATACTCCTATCTACACTCCATCACTAATCATCTGCTGATCGCGATTGGATTGAGCGATCGGCAAGCGATTTAATTTACAAAATAGCAATATGGATCAAGTTTCAAGCCGCGCCGCATGTACGATGCCTTACTTTGTCACTAACCCGTTTTACAAGACACAAAAAAGTTCGGCCTCTTTGGAGATAAAACAAGATTCGAGACACGTAAGACACGGAGGTTTTTAAGCTAAGCGTTAATAAGACGTTAATGAAAATTAAATAATTACATTATTAAATCTAATGGAATCAGGCGTGACGTTGCGGAAATTCATATCAAAACTTATTTAACGGAACTTATTCAGCGAAATTACACTACATATTTTCATTGCGCTTTAGAATTACATTATTAAAAATAGCTAGGATTTTCCGGTCAACGGTCCCACAGCAATACTATAGAAATAATGTATGGTAGGCACAATATGATTTCGTACCAATTTGCTGCTTTACTAGCCAGTCTGCTAGCCGATTCAGAACCTCACTATCTCGTCGGCCGATTCGGTTTGATATCTTACGATCCAAAATATTGCATACAACATACTGGTGGTAGGTTTCTCGTATGCGAGAGGCCGTCTGGGTGAGTACCACCGCTTTGCCAGTTATTCAGCCGCCAAGCAGTAGTGCGCGAGTATTACTGTGTTCCGGTTTGAAGGGCATTATAGCCAGCGAAATTACTGGGCATTATGAGACGAGCTAATTGTCTCAGGGTGACGAGCCCAAGCAAGCGCCGCGCAGGATTTTGCAAAACAAAGTTCTGGGTTATTGTTATGGGCTGGCGTATTGCTTACCATCAGGCAAACGACCAGCTCGTCTCGTCATTCAGTTACATAAAAAAAAGCAATACAAATTCCGTAAATGCAACATGTAATCGATAACCAAATTGTAACCAAAACCGTATCGAGTTCTCGCGGCGGAATAGCTCGAATAAGAACCTAAAACATGATCTATATCGAATCGATCTATCTAGTCGAATCGATTCGGTATTTGTTACCGTGAGGTTCATCGGGGGGCTGATACTCAAATACTCATTTATTCAAAAACTGGGTTTACAAGTCAATCATGATGTCTAGGTAGTAATTTGAGTGGAAGGTGCATTGCCAGCATGCAATAAAATATAAATTAATAAATAAATTAGCAAAAATTCTAAATTCAATATGAATATTCAAAATTTTTCCCAATGTCTAAAATTATAATCACAATTATTATTATCAGTCAAAAAATGACAGGAGTATGAAATATATTAATTACTGCAATGTCATTAACTCTAGAACGTTAGCTTGATAAGCCAGCGTTTTAGACGGTGATACGGTAACTAAAACTCCGAAGATACTTTTAACTACAAACGGCTCACAAATGTATAAAAGGGTCTCTTTGAAATCCTCATACTTCTCTCTTACTTGTTGTGTGTGTGTGTGTGTGTGTGTGGCCAACCCTGGTGTCGGATTTATAGACCGCCTGAAGGCCTCCGGCATGGCGTAACGACTGCTATCCTTAGACAATGATCGTGACTGAAAGCTAAAAGTGCCCTCCGAGACACGGTAGCGCTTAGATGTAAAATTAATTTAACACACAAACGGCCAACCATACAAGTGGTGACCGCAGGGAACATTGCTTAACCTAGCAGATCTGTTACCAAACGGCTAGGCGATCTACACTAATAGTTTGAGTATCTACTATTTGTAATTACGATACCGCTTGGTAAAATCATTATAATAACAATTTGGATATTTGAATATTTATATAATTAAAGCTCTATACGAGTGTTTTAACACCAAAAGGATTACTAAACCAGTTTCGATGTTGCTAGTCTTAAAATCAGGGAACGATTACAGGTCGAAAAAGTCCACGAACAGCTCTAGTTTGATTAGCAAAAGTGCTATTTTCTAATTTAAGTTTAGAACTTACTAGATTTATAAGAAAAAAAATACCCTAGTAATAAAAAACTTGCCGTTATAATAAAACATATACCTTTATAATAAAAACTACTTTAATGGCACCAAATAGGTTAAGAATACTACAGTAAACCTATCAAGCTTCAAAACATGACAATAACTTACTAAAATAACGAAACCTGGCTTTTCCTTGTAAAACTACAATAGACTCTTTGTCTCTAATGATGTTGATAATTAGCAGTTACTAATAAATCTGACGCACTAATAAATTTGAAGTGGATTTATATGAGAAGCGTTGCATAGAGGAGTGGTAAGACGCCATTTGAACACAAACATGAGAGTGTAGCTGAGGAACTTCATTTGAAACTAATAAGTACCTCTAGTACAGTTTGTTCTATATTCTAAGCTAGTTCATCATTCTGCGCTTGTTCTAAAAAGATAAACGAAGGAAACCAGTGTATACAAGAAAAAATTGAGATAATTTATGACATTCCCAAGTCGCGTGTGCCTGCGTGCTTGATTCATCATCATCACCAGCCCGTCACGTTCCCACCACGCTGCTGGCCCAGTGCGGGTTGGTGGATGTCACATGTCCTTGACTTTTTGTGAAAAATTCTTGGACATGCCAATTTCCTCACGATGTTTTCCTTCACCGTTTTTAGAGCGAGTGTTAAATCCGCACATAACTTAAGAGTCAGTGGTGCGGGGCCAGCGGGATTCAAACTCAGGTGCGCACGTGCTCCCACTGAGCCACACTCCAGCCTGTGCGTGCTTAATTGAAACAAGTCTATAGATATTTATAAAATAGGCACAAAAAAATCACTTTTAAACGTCAAATACACATAGGTAATACAAATCAATTAAAATACGTTAAAAATTGTAACTTAAGATATCTTGACTGGAAAAAAGTTATGCATGTGTCTACCCATTTCATTCCCATACTATACTCACGATTGACGTCCGGGCCCAGAAAAGAAATGCGAAAGCTGACTCTACCAGTGCTTCGGAAATACGCCCGCCAGAAAAGATCCCAAGATGGCAAATTTGTGACAAGTACACCCACAAGTCACAAAATGTAAGGGTAAGGCATACCTTGTGAGTTGTAGGTAGCTCTTTGAGAGCTGCCGGCCAACCAGGTCACAGATATGTAGGTACAGTACGGTATGTACAAGTACCTACATACATAAATATATCTGGATCTTTTTGACCGCTCGGAGAATGAGTTTCACGGAGCGGGTTTTATTTCGTATTTGATTTAATTGATCACATAATGTAATGTCCATCGAAGGAGTGTGTGTATTAAATAAATAAATAAATATCGTATTGAGCTATAATACAGCGAGTGTAGCCTGCTTGCCATATGATAGCTCAATACGATATTTATTTGAGCTCTATCTCAGTACGATGGTCCAATTTAGTAGTTTCAGTCAGGAAATCGATTATTATTATTATTATTATTATTAAAAAAACCGGCCAAGTGCGAGTCGGCTCGAGCACGAAGGGTTCCATACCATTAACTATAAAAACGGCAAATAAATCATGTCTGTTGTATCGGAGCCCCTTTAAATATTTATTATATTCTGTTTTTTAGTGTTTGTTGTTACAGCGGCAACAGAAATACATCATCTGTGTAAATTTCAACTGTCCAACTATCACGGTTCATGAGATACAGCCTGGTGGCAGACGGACAGACGGACGGACAGCGGAGTCTTAGTAATAGGGTCCCGTTTTACCCTTTGGTTTCGTAACCCTAAAAACCATAACGCGAAACCTATAAGTTGATGATAAACTTTTATTGGATAATATGACACCACAAGACATTGAATTGCAGTCAATGTTTAGATTGACTGCAATTCAATGTCTTGTTCTAAGCCTTTGAGCTCAATACGATACCCATACTATCGGCGCTTGTGTAACCTGTGGGTAGGCCTGCAGGCTGATGATGCTCAATATTAGCTAGGTTTAGATCTACCAATAAAGAAAATCGTAACAAATTTACTTATGACTAAATTTCAAAGTCAATTTTACCTACGGGAACCAAATAATTGTGGATAAAAAATTAAATTATAAGAAAAAAATAACTATTTCACTACTCGTTTAGTTTTTAAAATGCTGGGACCATTTAACGTAAATAAAATAAATAAGCTGCGCCAACGAGCATTTTAAATTGTATTTAAAATTTAAAATATATTTCTTTACATTTTAATCACAATATAATAAAATAGGTATTTTTACTATATTAATTTTAAAGGTACCTTACGAACAACGAAATTAGCATTGGAATAAGTATTTCTTTGAAATATACGGAATAAATTATATTATTTTTCTCTCTTGGTATATTTGAAAAACTTAGAAAAACTGCACTCACCAGTTTGTCAGATTTAGGCCTAACTCGCCGCTTGCGCAAATAGATACGATAAAAACTCTATAATTTTGGTATACCTCTACTAAATATACTTTTTAACAATACTTTTTTAGGTAGGTATAGTTTATATATACTAGGTAAATACATATTAAAATATTAGTTTACATTAATATTTTCATATACACAATGATTTGCAATTTCGCGACCTAAATGTATCGAATATCGATAAAATGATACACGCGTTTGAATAGGTTAGAATACCACGTAATAGCTTATTTATTATATTTAACCTATTTCATCGACAAAACAAAATGTTTAACATCCCTAGTAGTTTTTTGTTACGTAAAAAAGAAGTCATTAATGTTGTAGGTTAAGGTCGAGTCTACCCTGTCAGTCCCTGTCAACTGTTATTAACAGCTTGGTAAATATTAAATAATATTTTTAAACGTGTGGTGTAATAAAAAGCTAAAAATGTCATATCAATAAAAGATATTAACAGATTGATAATAAAGTAATGTTTACTTTTTATAAGTTACCTACATATCATAATTATTTTCTTTCCAAGTTTTTTAGTCATGCCTATCTTCAAGTTATTAACCTACTTAGGTACCTTTTTTGTTCAATAAAGGAACTAGGTATAGTAAGAGTAGGTATATTTTAAATCTGCGAGAAAAATAAAGTCCTCGGAGGAAATGGAACGGAGTGGAAGCTTAATTAATAATACAGTTTTACATGTCGATTGTAAAACTGTATTAACAGTTTTACAATCGACATAGGTTTATAGAGAATACGGCGGACAACCGCGGACGTTACCAGTTCCCACGGTCCGTGTAAAAAAATGCGGTCCTGCGTTTTCACGGACTTAAGGTCTACGGCGGACTGTCCGCAGCCCTAAAAGCCATAAAAGTGCAATTTTAATTTTTGGAATAGGCCGTGCGGTCTGCCGCCGTCGACGCGTTTCAGAATCGGGAAGCGCGTGTAAATCGCGATCGACAGAGTTCCCACATGGCAGACCTACCGCACTCCGCACTTTAGGTTAAGTCTTCTGTGCTTATGATACTTTGTAATTTGTAGAGATATTATTGTCTACTAGCTACTGTTCATTTTCTAAGAATAAGATACACGTCAGAAGGCTCTAATATCACTGAAAATGGATGCAAATACACTGGGAATGGGCTGCGATGCCGACGCGTTTCGGCATCGGGAAGTGCGTGAACTCATCGATATCGAGATCGACTACATTGTATTGTACATAAGTAGGTATTGTAACTATGGACAATTGCAAATACACGATAATGGTTTTGCACTAGTATGGTTTCTCTGCGTGAGATCTAGCCGCGGTATAAGAATAAGAAACTGTATTTACACCTTTCCACTTGGAATACCTAACCTACTTGATAAAATGAATTTGTTTCATTTTATTTGTTTTGGTAGGTATGTAAGGTGGATCCTGAAACATTGTCTGAAGATTATACAGCGTGACTGTTTTCATTTAAATTTTGTTGGTAATTTTGCCTAGGTAAGAAAACTTCTATGTTCATAAGAAGTAGAGATTTTTGGACCGGAAGATAGAGTAGTTTAGGGTTTACCTAAAACAGAACTTTGAAAACACTTCACTTGAAAACAGTTTCACTAGGCAGAGCCGTGTTAAGGACTAACCTGGTTGCTGAGGTGGCAGCAGTGGCGGCATGGTGGGTGGCGGCGGTGCGGACGGCGGTGGCGCCGCGTACGGAGACACCCCCGGGGACTCCGGCACCGAGTCCAGGCTGGGGGAGCCCATGGAGCGCGCGGGCGGCGGCGGCACGGCAGGGCTGCGTGGCGCCTTTACCACCGGCGGGTCCGGCCGCTCTAACTCCAGCCCTTGCGGTTGCAGCCCTGACTCCAGAGCCCGCGCGCGAGCTTCATCCTGCGCCTGAGCCCGCCGCAGCGCCGTCTGAAGCGCCATCACTCTCTGCCGGTCCGCCGTCAGCCGGCACTTCTCGCAGTTGCAGTAGCGGTACTTGCAGTACCGCTTGTGGCCCTTCAGCTCAACCTTGAGCCGGTGGTTGCGGCAGCGGGCGCAGTTGGGCGGCGCGCGAGGCACCCCCGAGCTGGAGGCGCCTGGTTCCGACCGATTGTCGCAGTCGTCGACTCGGCGCCTCCACGCGCCCACGGACACCATATCGAGGCCTTCGTGGTCGGCAGTGTTCGCGGGAAAAACGCGCGCGAGACGGACGCACACACGGTGCGACGCGCGGTCACGATGCGACTGCTTGCCCCCGCCGCCGGCGCGCTGCCCCGCCCCGCGCCCCACCCCGCACACCTACTGCATTTGTTGCTGTGCACCGATGGAACTGCATACTCGAACATTAAAATTCCAGATTGCGAAATCAATTTGCATTCATGTAGTTGTAGAGTCACTGCGTCAGTCATTATTTATTTGCTATAAAGAATTGCATATCGCTCAGTAACTCTATTAAAATCTTCGGGATACAAAACATTTAGTACGTTAGTAGAGTAGGTATCGAAAGATAAGCCAGAACAGCTACTCTATTCAAAGACATTTTAATCTTTTATCACTAGTATGAATTATGCAATTCCATATTTTAAAACTGTTATCGCATTCAGAGCTGATAGGTACCTATATACTTAGTTCTTTCCGTCTCTAGGTCAAAATGATAAGAAATTCGCGAAGCTCCTTCCTTGGTTACTTATCCCGACTTGTTTTATTTGCAGTAATGCTATAGATGATTGTTTCCATTTTGCATCTCTATTATAATCTCTGCCAAGTAATTTAGGATTTTAGGTGGTTTATGAACAATATTACCTATTATGTTCCTATAGAGGAATGGACTTGCATATGAAACGCAGCTTAGAAGCATTATTAAGCATAACGGAAACCGAAATCATTCAAGCGTACCTAGTATCTACTTATTGTCTAGATAATATAAACCTGAAAATCAAAAGTAAATAGGTACGCTTTAAAGTAAAATGCCAAAGTTGAAGATATTGAAATTGGCAATAAGTACCTACCTGTATATCGTATAATTCTTATTGTTCAAAATACCTAAAGTCAGCACACCTAAGTTCAAAATACTCAAACTGTAAAAGTATAAATGCTTTAATAATTCAGATTATTCGAAATAACTTAAGTTATATCTTATTTCACTTTAAAGCACTATACGACTTTGATTACTAAATCTATCCTTAAATCAGCATAACATATCTATGCTCGTTACGCTTGCTCAACTCACACGTTGTGGTTGCGATTTTACATTAGTTAGTAATGTTGCTATTGTGAAGAGAAAAATATTAAAGTACTTCATATTAAAATATTATTTACACCATCAGGTACTTTAAGTTGCTCTTAAAATACTTGGAAATGAATTGAAAATTATTTTATATTTTATCATTTCACATTTTAGAGCTTTGTTAGTTCGTAAGAGTTTTGCCTCGAAGCACAGAAATGTAAAGCCCATCCGTGACTTTCTTAATAATAATAATAATTAATGCTTTATTGTACACCAAACAAGATATTAACAAGGTAGGTACACGAAATATTCTTACAGACTGTAGTACAACAATAGTCTATAAGAATATTACATAGCATTGGACCAGCTTGGTGTATTATGAAACACTTTCTCTCTCAATCTCTCTCTCTCTCTCTCGCTCTCTTTGATAGATGACCCCTATCGATTGGTGGGTACATAATAGGCTGAATTATGATTTTATTATAATAATGTAATTCCGGTATTATGAACTTCATAATTTTACCATAAGGGTTTCAATAGGAATTATAATATGTAACCCGCATCATATATCCCCGCATATTATTATATCTGTAAAATACCTTATGCTTGCATTTTCGTAATTTACCTAAATACTGTTTATTCGGTATTTCAACGCTCTACCGAGTTTTTAGCACTATGTGCATGCCTATAATCATTGATGCATTAAACAAAATTAAAACTAAAGCGCACGTATATACATTTTAAAATACTAATAGTAGGTACTTAGGAATTTACCTACATAATATCAATCTTCTATTAAACAGAAAGTTGACAAGAAGATAGTGTAAGTTGACTACATCTTAACATAAGGAATATTATAAAAATATACATATGGTAGATATGGGTTTTTCTTATTAGATTAGAACTGAAGATATCCCATTGGAATCTGAGATTAACAAACAGAAAAAGGATCACTTATCTTATAAGAACTCTTGGACACGCGTAATAATTTTCTTATTAGATGTGGTCGTAATACATAATAACATTTTTATAGCAGTTAGACATTAACATCAATACAAATGTTTCCTTCTGTAAAATTAAAATACTTACCTTACCCATATAAACCTCTCCTTATAATGCAATTACACCCGTTCACACCGCGGTTATCCGAGATAAAATGTATGTGTCAATCCAGGATATACAACATTTGCTATAAAATATAATTACTAAGCTATTGCATAGCTTCTATCGCGGGCCTTGAGCGTGGAGACCGAATCCAGAAATTCCGTAACGAAAAAAACCTAACACCCCCCACTCCGAATGCTATGCAATAGCTTTACCGCGGCAGTCTCCGAGTGCCACACGTCTTTTTTATAAAACTACTATGTAAGTATGTAACAACAAATACGAAATAATTTTACAATGTTTTCTGGTTTCATGCTAATGAATTTCAGTAGAATCGATAAAAAAGCTCATAAACAGCAACTACATGCGTTTCCACATAAAACCATTGTATAATTACATTCTAACAATGCAAAATTTATATACCCAATGTTCAATAGCCGTTAAGAACGCAACAAAACTATAACTTCCACGTTTAGTTTACAAACTTTATGACTGTCAAACACGTCAATTAAAAAAATCATATCGATGGCAAGACGTTTTAAAAAAATGACGCACAGTAATAAATGACCACTGCTGCGTGTGGTGCACTTCTGATCGCGTGCAACTCCAACACACGTGCAGACTTTTCACGTAATCTTACCTTATCTATGTGTGCGTGAAGCGATCTCGTCTCCTACAAACTAGTAGCTAACCTGTGGAATTTATGGATGTATGAGTGAGTGTGCGATTTTTGCACTCGAATGTAGAGCAATCAACGACAGAAGTGGATGATCGGTATGGAGATCACTTTTAGACGGAACAGAAGATGTCTTGGTAACGAAGTACGCGTACTGGCTATTGTGAAGTTAACAAGACGCTGATCCTTTAATACTGCCACATATTGTCATCGTATCGGACTCGGGAATAAATGAGTATGAACTCTTGAAAAGACGAATTAATCGAATTATAGCAACCAACCATTGTTGCTATGCTGCCTTGTCTTGATAACTAAAACCTTATTGACATGATAGTTCAGCATGAAAAAATGAAAATATTGTCATTTTTACGGATAGAATTGGAGATTTTGTTAAAATTGCATATTTATATTTAAATTTAGGTTGACATGCCAAACTTGTAATCATTTTTTATTAATTGACATTGTTATTAATTGACATTATTATTAATCGACATTATTATTAATTGACTTTATTATTATTTTTATTATTATTTGTATTCCAACATGTAATTGGCCCGCTACACGCTTTGGTTGTAGTGCTGTAAGTGTAACGGGCACCTGAATTGAAATAAATAAATAAATAAATAAAATAAATGAGAAAAAATAATTGGATGGAAAGATGTTCTATAAACAACACAATTCTTCTTGCGGTGCCTCTCCACTACTGGAGGCTGGCCGTCAGCTCCGCATATCTTTCCGCATATCTCTCTGTTTCTCGCTAGACGAAATAGCTCTTCTACGCTGGCGATTCCGGTCGACTCTTGGACATTCTTGAGCCATAACTTCCTTCTCCTCCCAATGTGGCGTTGTCCCTCTATCTTTCCCATCATAATGTTTTGGAGAAGGCGGTAGTGATCGATAGCGGTCAAACGCAAGCCTAAAAATAAAAAAATACAAGCAGACGGCACGTCTGATGGTAAGCGGTTACCGTCGCCTATGGACATCTGCAGCACCAGAGGCATTGCTGATGCGTTGCCGACCCTTAAGGTCTCTATTAATTCCCCTTTTAAAGGACTCCATGTCCTCAGTTCTCAGGATTTATGCACACGTCTTAAATACAACACATTGTTCTTTGTATATCCACAGAATACTAAGGGACAGAAGCATCACTCCGCAAAGAGATTTAAACAAATAGCGACCCTTGCTATGACGCAATAAAATTCAATTCAGCTCGCGTAACGCTACATACCTACCAGTCATATTAACCTACAGAGCGCCTCTCTTTGTATCGCATAGCTCTTATCTCTTCTGACGCGTGTAACGACGCGCGACCCGCTGTCGGTGTCCGGCTATGTACTTGCAGCTTCGTACCTACAGTGCGGAGTGCGCTAGGCCTGGTATATCTCAATGACTGGATACCACTAGAAGGATGCTGGTCTGGACTGGCCTGAAACCACGTACGTAGTAATAGCCTTGGTACTATTAAGTCTTCTGTGGTAATAGTTAGTATTCTTTGCTGCAACTGACCACAGGATTTTTTTAAGTCTGCACAGTTTATACATTCAGCCAGCGTCATGTAAATTACATACGTAGGTACCTAGGTAGTTGAAATAATTGTAGCTACCATACCTATCATCAGGACCAAGTTGACAGGCTCATTATCCCTCACCCCTCCCCATATAGAAGACGTGAGTGGATGATTTTACTGGTGGTAGGTTTCTCGTATGCGAGAGGCTGTCTGGGTGGATTCCACCGCTTTGCTAGTTATTCAGCCGCCAAGCGTGCGCGAGCATTACTGTGTTACGGTTTGAAGGGCATTGTAGCTAGCGAAATTACTGGGCATTATGAGGGTGACGAGGCAGTACAGTGCCGCGCAGGATTTTGTAAAACAAAGTTCTGGGTGGTGCTGTTATTGTTATGGGCTGGCGTATTACTTACCATCAAGCAAACGACCAGCTGGTCTCGTCATTCAGTAAAAAATGAAGGTGTTCTGTAACATTTTTTTAATTTGCATTTATTGGCATAAATGGAGTAACGAGAGCATCTACGCATATCTTTTAATAATATGCGAATAAAGACTAATAAAATGGTGTTATGAATAATTAATAATTGCAATGAATGTAAGTGTCATGGGCACAAAACATTTCCGTCAGTCTGTCAGTAATAAAATAATAAATCTTTTACATTTTTGTTGAGAATGAAGGTGTTATATTTACGAACATAGCTCCTTATCGCTCAACGAATTTTTTGGAGTGAATGAACAAATTATCATGCCGCTTTTTTTCTTCTGTCGGTTGAAAGGATATGTAACATCTACTATGGAGCATGGTCTGCCTATTGGCCACCGTTTTGAAAAATACAAGTTTCTAAATATTTATTTATTTATTATAATTTTGTTTAGGAAATGATGGGACTGACTTGCCAAAGTGGAAAAATGACCAAAAACCAAATTTTTGATTAAAAAAATTAAATAAAAAATAAATATGTATTAATCAGACTTCAAAAACTTACCATGCAGAAAAAACACGCATATTGTTAAACCAAACCATAAATTCTTCAACTGCTACAAGTAAAACAACACTTTTTCTCAGCGCCTCTTTTTCCAACACTGAATAAATAAAATTAGTTGAAACTAGTAAGTAATCTGTGGCACTACATCGGTTATTACCATCAGAAACAATCGAAGTTCAAACTTTGTAAAAACTACTTGCTCAGTCTCGACAATTTCGCACCGGCGACTGCGTCAAAGGAGCCGATATTTCTTGCACATTTCGATTATAAAACAATTTCAGTAAACACTAAAATGACTAAAACAGTGACAGAGACGCGCCGGCCGAGAGATTTGTAGTAAAAAAGTGGCAGAAGTGGCAAAGAGGTATTCCATTCAGTGCGTTGACCACGCATGGATAAATTGGACAGATTCGGTGTAATCTTTATGGATTGATTTTGAATGCATGCTTGGCGATAATTTAAGATTTTTTATATACCTACTCAGAAAGAAAAAAATGGCCTTGGTCCACCCGAGAAATATCTGTTTTAAATAAGGCCTTATTCATAAACATCATATTTTTCAATTGATAAATATAATAGAAACGATAATTACGTTTGTATAGAAATAAACATTCTGACACTGTCACTGTGCTTTCGCCATGTGTGACGATGGATCTCTTTCTAATTCTCGTAGAGGATTAATTATGGGATTTCGTCGTTTACTCGTGGTACGTCTCTCGTAGGTAAATTATTCTGCTTCCAAGCAGTAATGCGCAAACATTACTGTGTTCCGGGTTGAAGGGCATTGTAGCTGGCGAAATTACTGGGCATAATGTGTCTCGCGAGGTGACGAGCGCAATGCAGTGCAGTGCGGAGCGCAGTGTCCAGAGGAATAGATAATAGATTGTGGCGATCTTTATGGCGGTTTTGAACACAGAATAATTAATAAATAGTAGGTAGATACAGAATTGGTCATAGTTTATCATGGTATTCAAAATTAGATTTAATTTTAATACCGTTTAAAGTCACGTTCTAATTCTAGTTCTATTCTAGATTCCACCATTCTTAATAAAACTTCTGGTTACTGTAATCGTCTCACAATATAAAAAAATGTAATGGAATTGACAAATTGACTGCTCGGCAAGTCAAGTTGTTCACACAATAAACCAATGTGAATTTTGCAAGGATTTTTGAATTTTCTGATCTCGAGATTTTACTTTTCTCTGCCTACCTACCTACGCTTTTTCTAGACTTTCCTGTTGTGATAAGTTTAAAAACTGTCCAAGTGCGAGTCGGACTCGCGCAGGAAGGGTTCCATTATCTATAAAAACGGCCAAAAATCACGTTTGTTGTATGGGAGCCCCCTTAAATATTTATTTTATTCTGTTTTTTAGTATTTTTTGTTATAGCGGCAACAGAAATACATCATCTGTGAAAATTTCAACTGTCTAGCAATCACGGTTGATGAGATACAGCCTGGCGACAGACAGACAGACATACATACAGACAGACAGACAGGTAGACAGACAGAAAGACAGACGGACGAACAGCGGAGTCTTAGTAAAACCCTAAAAAGCACGGTCACTAACACTAGTCAATATTAGAAACGAGATATTTATTATTTACCATGGAATTCTTTTATATTGTTCCCGATATTAAGGTACTGTCTATTAATTACTCTGTGGCACTGTTGCAAGCGGGAACAAAAATAAAAGAATAAATTTCCAGTTATGTATTATTAAACTGAGGTTCGATGATATAGTGAAGGGGGTAAGAAATCTATGGATGCGGAATGCACAGAACCGAAACAAATGGCGTGAGGGAGAGGAGGCCTTTTCCCAGCAGTGGGTGGACACGAAATTAGAAATTAGAAATTATTTATTATTACCAAAAACAGTACACATATATAACATAGTTTTCCTTTATCTTTAGTAAGCTGGGCTTGTAGTGTGTAACATCAATTGGTGCGCAGAACCTACACTAAGCATAAACTTGTGCCGTAGGTATCTGCTAGCTCTTCCATTGCACAGTATCACACAGCCGTGGATTTTATAATGGTAAGTGTTGAAGTATAACACGGCTGAAATGATGATGATGATGATTATTAAACTCAAACTTTTAAGCTCTGTCCAGATTAGCGCAATTCTCCTTCGATTTATAGCACAGAAGACTTAAGTAGGGAGTTAAGTACCTACAGACGACGATAAAATCGGTGTATCATCACGGCCAAAGTTGGAACTTACCGTTTTCAACAATTTATGCCGCCACAAAACAGTTTGCAAAGCCTCTAATAAAAGCTAATACACAAAAACTCAACTCAAATGGAAACGGTTTTATTAACAATGCTTTCAAACATGAATTTCTTTGTTGTGTGTGAAATTCTAGCTAATTAGCTACATGTTCAAATATTAATAGTTTGTATGGCGGCGTCGCATGCGATGCATGCGATCCATACGATGTGGGGATCTGTTGAGCCTTTGTGACAAAATTAATAAAAATCGAAAAAATACTTGTGTGTACTAAATGTGTCGTAGAGGCTGTAGGTTCACCGATGTAGCGGCCGGCGCGATGTCATATATCAAAATTTGTCGTAGAGGCTGTAAGTTCACCGATGTAGCGGCCGGCGCGATGTCATATATCAAAATTTGTCGTAGAGGCTGTAGGTTCACCGATGTAGCGGCCGGCGCGATGTCATGTATCAAAATTTGTCGTAGAGGCTGTAAGTTCACCGATGTAGCGGCCGGCGCGATGTCATAATATATCAAAATATGTCGTAGAGGCTGTAGGTTCACCGATGTAGCGGCCGGCGCGATGTCATATATCAAAATTTGTCGTAGAGGCTGTAGGTTCATCGATGTAGCGGACGGCGCGATGTCATATATCAAAATTTGTCGTAGAGGCTGTAAGTTCACCGATGTAGCGGCCGGCGCGATCTCATATCAAAATGTGTTGTAGGGGCTGTTGTAGGTGGGCACAAAACAAATAATAGTACTACGTAGGTTCACCGATGGGCGACCGGCGCCTCGTCCTGTGAACCGTCGCGAGGAAAATTAAATTATCCTCAATATCCTTCGATTAAACAAAAGTGAATCTATGATTATCGTATACCTATTATCTACAGGCAGTAACACCTATTAATTATTCTGTTTTACCAATGGTACCATAGAAGAGATAATTAAATAATAGTTACTAGGTATTAGGTGGTAGTATACAAGCACCCACTAGAGTTAGGAGTGAAACTAGTGGTAAGCTCCGGCCGCGATCATGCCGTCAAGCGACCTAGTCGTGTTTCGAGATGATATTCGTTGACCATCAGCAAGGCGGGTCTGAGCAGTATTTCTACTGCCATCTTTATCTCGGCTATATGTCTCAGGGTTATAATCGCAATGCAGTACAGCGCAGTACTTTTTATGGTATTATAGGTTCTGGGTGGCACTGCTATTGTTATGGGCAGGCGTGGCGCTTCGCATCAGGCGAACGACTAGCATGTCTCATCACTCAGTTCCATAAAAAAATATGTAGATCTACTTATGTGTTTCAACTTCAACCAAATTCATCAAAATCGGTTTAGCTTTTTAATCGTATCATATAATTACTTTCGCATTTATATAGGTATAATTAATAATGTAGTAAGTATAGATTCCGCATGCACGCGGCACGGAGGAAATGCAATAATTAGAACTACGGAACCGTTTGCAGAAAAAATTGTCTTGACACTTTCATAATCAATTTCATAGTTTTATACATAGTGATAACCTTGCACGTTTCAATTAAACTTCAAGTTAAATGTGTTTAACGCCGCAAATTATAGCAATCACGACACCGCAGTGCTTTACACTAGACGGGACGGGGACGACACGACACGCAATCACGTTTGAGTTTGACGTCGAGTGTAAAGATTTTTTAAAATATCTGCTAAAAACTGTGTACCTATCTGTTCAAATCAAATCAAAATCTCTTTATTCAGCTTTGGCATCACAGACGAACGTCAAATTATCAGAATGACTCTACCACCGCATCGGAAAAAGAACCACTACCACAGAAAACTTAATAGTACCAAGGTACTCAGAAGATACGCCAAGAATAATAGGGGTTTTTTTTTAAGAGATTTTGTTACAATTATTTGGTTATTTACAATGTTATGTTTATCATGTACCAGTTGACTACTTTGCAGAAGTAGAATGTTACAAGCATCTTTGTCTTGTACATATTATAATTAGCTAAAAAGACCTATAAAAAGTTTAACAAATACTTATGTACCTACCTACCTATTATATATTTTGAGCCAACAAATCAACAACAATTTCCAAAGTCCTGAAAACTTTCCAGCTGTAACTCCCTGAGCATCAAATGACCTGGAATGAGGTTGCCTGGAAGAGATTCGCTTTAAGCGATAAGGCCGCCTATTGTAACACTTTCTTTAATTGTTTTTATGTAATGTCTTTCATTTCATGTTTGTTATAAAGCGTTTATCTATCTATCTATCAAATGACTGTACCAATATAGTAAGTCATGTACTATAAGTATGCATACAGTTTCACACTTACAGCCGCGTCAGTTACGTATCGGCTCTTGTAAAGTTCCTTTAAATAACTTAATCAACTCGCGTGCTTTATAACTGCCAACAATTTAAACTTATTAAAGTCGCATAGAATTCAGTAAGTTACACATTAAAAACAAAAGTTTTAATCCACGTGTTATTTTACTACCAAAATAAAAACCTGTCACTTGGAACTTAACGGGACCAATAGTTGTTAAATAAGTAGGTAAGGTGGGTATGTAATTTTTTTTATAAGATAGGGACAATAGGTAATATGTAGATATGTATTTTATTTAATGAATCGATTCATTATTGAATACTATTATAATTTAAAGCACTGCGTAGGACTGCATTGCGCTCATCACCCCGAAACATCAGTGTATTAAGTCTCATATATGCCCAGTAATTTCGCTATGCCCTCAAACTGGAACACAGTAATGCAATAATTAGTATATCTAATATCTATACAGAATAGTTATGTAGATAACGGGTTGTGAATGTTACTGTTTAAGAAATGCTGTTTGTGATTGTGCATGTACAAGTTTCATATCTTCGGCGTCGAACGCAGAATGGATTCAGGGGGCCTACTCCGAGTTGCTTTCGTTCGTTCGTTCGTGTGGACTAAAAGAGACACTCTTATACCTGTTGCATAGCGCTGTCCCTTAATCCGACAGAACGAACATCGTAACTACTTTTTCAGAGTACAGGCCCAGGATTAGTATCCGCAAAGCAATCTCCTTCCTCACTTAATACGTCATACATCATCATCATTATCATCCACAGCCCTTTACATCCCACTGCTGGGTATATACCTGCTCACTTACTTTTATTTTCAGTCTTTAACGATGATACAAGTCAAGAAACCGTGGTGGAAAGAGTACAGGGAGAGGCAGTACAAGCCACGGGACACAATGACCATGGAAATGATAATCAGGAAGAGCTTCCTCGAAGTACTCCGAGAGTATACTGATCACTGTTCCATAAGCGGGGTCAAGCAGATGTGCGATCCGAAGATAGGGTGGAAGCAACGGTATTGTTTCCACATTCTGATTCATTTTATTTGTGTCGCTTGCACTTTGCATAATTCAGGAGCTGAATACAAGTCGTTTTGCAACGCCGCTGATTGCATCATGCTTGGTTTCCTTGTGCTTTGTAAGCTAACTTCTGTATATGGTTATTCTAGCTGCACCCTACGGTTTCACTCGCAGTTTCTCAGGATCAAAGTATCCTATGATCTTTATCAGGACCTGTACTTGCATACCAAATTTCATCAAGTTCCGTTTAGTAGTTCTTGCGTGATTGAGTAACAAACATCCATCCATCTTCCATTTTGCGAGTGGACGCTCCGGACGCAGTTATTGTACCACCTACCGAACAATGCTATAAAGCGACCTAGTCGTGTTTCAGGATGATGTTCGATAAACTTTTGAACTTGAACTTTGAACCATCAGGGTATACGAGTCTGAGCAGTCACTCAACTGCCGTCTTCCACTAAATCTATGTGCTCCGTCTTCGGCCACATTGTTGCTTAACATCAGTTAAAATAATAGCCAGGCAGGCAGACCCATGGAGTATATTATTATGTATTATAAATCTTTTAAACCCCCGACGCAAAAAGGAGAGATTGACATATAAAGTGGTTAAACTTATAGTTTGACCACTGTGTGTGTCTGTATGTGGCGCCGAGACGGATGAACCGATTTGAATGTGGATTTTTTTATTTGAAAGCAGGTTTTCTAGCAGTGGTTTTTATGCAAGTTTTACCAAAATCAGTTCAGCCGTTTTTTTACTATTTATAGGTTTTTGTCTCGGGTGTAAAATTTTAGTTTACTGAAATTCGCTTGTTCTTTTATGGAACTGAGTGGTGAGACTGGCAAGTCGTTCGCCTAATGGTAAGCGCCACGCCTACCCATAACAATTGCAGAGTGCTACCCAGAACTTTTAATACCATAAAAAGCACTGCGTAGCACTGCACTGCGCTCATCACCCCGAGACATCAGATATTAAGTCTCATTATGCCCAGTAATTTCGCTGGCTACAATCCCGTTCAAAAAATCACCTCACGTAATTAATGGACATATGAGTAACGAGCGCCCCTCTTTACTCATATGTCCTCAAAGCCCATTTGTTCCAGAATAATCCGTATCTCGGTCTTCTGCTTTATGATGAGCCTGGTCTGCTACTTCCTCTACCACACCTGGTTCGGGACTTTGGCCAACCCCCTGATCGTGACCTCGGAGTCGTCTACCTACCCCATAGCGGAAATTGACTTTCCCGCTGTCGCGCTTTGCAACGTCAACCGGATCAGCAAGAAGGCGCTGAAAACCTTTGCGAAGAGTATGTAAGTTGATTCAGGTAGTTACCCGAAAATGAGAAGCGCGACCGTAGCAAAAAATATAAAAAATGCGAAATGAGTTCAAAACAGTATAAAAATAGATACGCCCAACGATCGCAATCATAGATCCTGGCTCCTAACGAGGATTCCCTGTATCTAGGCAACCAGGAACTACGAGGAACATGGTCCCACAACACCCAGACACGAAACTAATGTATCGCACAAACATTTGTCCCGTCGGCGTCTCGGGAATCGTATCCGCAACCTCGGTGGTGTATGAGATTCGAGGCAACCTGCCCAACCGCTACACCACAGAGACTATCAATGTACCTAATGGATTGCTTCGCAGTGATGTTGTGGTCTACCTAATACAGTTTCAGTTTTTGGTTGGTTCAGGATTTATGTAAGGTTATTGGGCGTCCTTTAAATATCTATTAAACTTGCGCTGCTAAACGCTAGACGAAAATATGTATATCTACTCAAAGTTTAAAGTTCAAAAGTTCTTTATTCAGTTTTCGCATCACAGACGCACTTATGAACGTCAATTAGTAGAATGACCCTACACCGTATCATAAAAAGAACTACTACTCAAAAGAAACGGCAAGAAACTGAGGGCCATTTTTTTTTTACTGTCTGTTATACTAACAAAGACCATCAGAGCTGTTAATGAACGAGTCAGCACATTACACAAAAAAACCTATTTATCAATAAAATATAACCGTTCCAAAATACTCAGAAACTTATTTAAAATGCATTTTTTTCACAATGCTATTGGCATATGAAAAGGCGCTAAATGCCATCTCCATGATGCGGGTATTGTTAGCAGCAGTTTAATTTAAATACAAATTCGTTAATGGTTGAAATATTTTTAGTAATTGGTAATATGGCTCTCTACTTCAACACAGGTATCAATTACCTTAAGTAGAGTTACATGAGTAGGTATCTACGACACTGGCTGCGATGCTTCAACACATTAAAGCTGCAAGCTCAGCTGTTCTTTCTCGAAACAAACGTCATAAAATTAATTATTTACAAGTAGAGAGGACATATATTATATACAACATAATTAAAAGTTCATGTTAGGTACCTACACTATAGATATACTCGCAGGTTATTATATGATTCAACCACTGTCACTGATTTAACGTTAGTTTTTTCGGAATTTCCTCAAAATATAAAAATAAACATATCTTTTAAATAAAAATAATTTAACGTACTTAATTACCTAAGTAGAGAAATGGTGAATAGAATAGAATCAGGCGTGACGTTGCGGAAATTCATCTCAAATCTGAAACGCAATGATATAAATCAAAATATCGGGCGGAGTAGGCATGGCAGACGCGCCGCGATCTTACGTTTCAACAAATGAAGCGGAGTGATACATTTTTCTCTGACCTTTTTTAAACTAGCCTAAGGAGCTGGCGATAGCTCTTCAATCTAGCTGTATTTTTCTCGCGGAGGCTTTTCGAATGGCATTTCTGTTCTAGCAAAGCGTGCTTCACTTGTTCCTTCCCTGGTCACAGCTCGAAACCGGCTTTGTACAATAGGTGCGAACAATGCGTACGGCGAGTGGACATCGTCTTACCTGGTTCCTCGACTAATTAATAATCTACCTCCGGATTTGATTAACGATATCTCGCCACTAAACATTAAAGTTAAACTTAAGGCTCACTTCTTGAAACACATTGAATGTTAAGATTGCTAAGAAATGCACTTACCCATTTTCTACCTTCATACATAAAGTTATTAGATGATTGTGTTACAGACCTAATATCGATTTAGACTAAATATGGTATTGAACACAAACCTCAGAGGTTTACGAATGCCATGCAACTTGCTATTGTTATGTTATTTTTAAATGATAAATAAATTAAAAAAAAACTTGTTCCGTCCCTGGTCACAGGTACCCCTTGCTAGCGTTCAAAAACGAGTCTCTGGAGGAAGTGGAAGGGTTCTGTAGGAACATCGGCCGGCTGCTCGACTTCTCCTACGAGGCCAAGTGGGACGGACACGCGTTCCTCGATGTGGTGGCTTCGAAGAATTTCAATACGAGGACTACGATAAAATATATGGAGAGAGTAGGTGACTATGTTTATCATGCGCCTTACGCTTTATGTTGATTATTATAGCTCCTTAGCAACAGTTGCCATGCTCTGCTGACTGGGGCTGGTCCAAACAAAATAGAACGAAACAGAAAGAATTCCTCATCCTCGAATTATAAGAAAAAAACCATACTTGAAATAGTTGCTAGATGTATGTAGATTTGAGGCGCGCCGGAAGCACTCTAGATCTGGCCCTGCACCAATGTTGAATAGCGGATAGTAGCCAATCATAATTATATAATTATGATTGAGATAAGCATAAGCGATTAAAAAAACATAATTTTGTGGATGGCCAGATAATGTACCTAGGTTCTCCTTTAGACCAAAAACTTCACCAGCAAAATATATCAAAGCTAACTTATATCTTAGTTTTCTTTACTTATATGATCAAACCCAAATTATCTTAGGTGCTAACTGCTAAGCTGCCAAGCGAAGAATACTTACTTCCAAGTAGGGTGAACACACTAAATTCAACTGGAACAGTGGCGTACTTGATGCTTACCTACCTTTACCTTTATTATTAAGTACTCTATTCCTCTAAATTAATGCGTCTAGCTAAAATAAAATGCGTTTTTTACTGACAGCAGGACAGGAAGACAGGAATTAAATGGCTAAATCAAAGCCTTAGCAGTTTTCTCAAAATATTTCATTGTGTTCCTTATAGTTGGCGCCGTCATGTTCAGAAATGCTGGTGCGTTGCGCATGGCAAGGGACTCCGGTAGACTGTCTTACGATCTTCAAAGTGCGGCGGACTGCGCGCGGGCACTGCTGCGTCTTCAACTACATTGTGGAATACAACTCTGCTATATCGTAGGTTTTATAAAACTACTTACAGAAAAATATGGAGTGAATCTGCTGCGCAAAGTAGGTGTTCTTGCATACGTTTCATAATCAACACCATCGCGACGATGCGGTGGGGCATTTATGTTATTCATGTTTTTACAGTTATTTATCTACTTATACAGAATGTATCTATACAAAAATTACAGACAAAATATTTGAGATTATTTATTGACACCTTTGTGCACCTACCTAAATTTTACATTGATGTCTAGATTAGATTTTGCACGGGCACCGAACCGGGTTTTGGTAGGAACGTGGTGAAGGTCGAAATGTTATCTGAACATTAAACAGAAATCAGAATAGACACAGAATAGTTTTGTTTTACTAGTCATGCTTGCGTTTGACCACTATCTCACCTGATGGTAAGCGATGATGTGGTCTAAGAAATTACACGCTCGCCTAGAAGATACCTGTTCACTCGCGATTTGAAGACTCTCAGGTTGTAGTTGTCAGGAAACACAGACGTTGGCAATGCGTTCCACTCCTTGGCTGTTCGTAAGATGATCGTGGAAGCATAGCGTTTTGTTTGTATGGGAGGGATATGTAATAGTACCTACTATTAATAAGTAGATTTTATAAACACAATTTTCGAATGCTTTCCAGGCAGAATAGAAGTACCATAAGAGAAGCGAAGCGCCAGCTCCTGCCTGGCTTCTTGCACGGTCTAAACGTCATTCTCGACCCCTTGCTTGACGACTACGCATACGCTTTGAATAAATTTCAAGGATTTGATGTAAGTATAATACACTAGATACGCCTCGCGATTTCCCATGATATAAAGTAGCCCTTGTCCTTTTCCAGGCCCAAAAATACCTACATACCATCAAAATCCGTTCAGTAGTTTTTGCGTGATCGAGTAACAAACTTCCATCCATCCATCCATCCGATTCCATTCACCCTTACAAACTTTCACATTTATAATATTAGTCGTATATATTTTTATGGTTCGTTAGTAAACTTATTGCTATTTTCTATTACGAGCGGTTCTAGATAAAAAGTCATCAGCAATGCCGCTGGAGCAGCTATGCTACTAACCCAGAGCCGCACTCCGCTATTTAAAGGAGTTGGGATGGCTTGTGTAGATGCTGGCGGAGTTAATGCACAATGCTTGAATTGCTTAAGGAATCCGTTCAGAAATTGTTAAGTACTAGCGATAAGGCTGCTTTCAGGTTTTTCTCTTCGACCCAACTCACTTCGCAGACCTGAGCGCAGGCCGCCTGATACACCGTCTGGCTGAGCCCAACCAAGCAGAGTTCATGGAACTCAAGTCCATCAGGCAGGTCGCCTCGCCTGAGGTTAGGAAGTATCCAACGACAATTGTGAGTTTTTACAAATTTCTTTAACTTTTATCGTTGTCTCGGGTTAGAAGTTAGAGGAAAGAATGAGGCATGGAAGGATATGTATAAAATAGGAAGAAAGGAAAGATAAAAGGAAGCAAGAATGGGAAGCAGGTAGCAATTGCTACCTGCTTCCTTTTCTGCCTTCCTGCCTTTCTTGCTTAAGCAAGAAAGGCAGGAGGGAATTAAGTAAAAAGGAAGGATAGGGCAACGGAAGGAAAGGAGGAAGGAAAAGGAGAAAAACAGAAATAAAGAAGGAAGTAAGGTAGAATGTATGAAGGACAAAGGGAAGAATAAAAAACGGAAGAAAGAAGGATGGAGTAAAGAAAGGAAAGCAAATATAATAAAAGGAAGGAAGGAAACTAGGAAGAAAGGAAGGAAGGTTGTAAACAAAGAAGGCAGCAAGCAAGCAAAAAGGAGGCGAGAAGTATGGACAAAAAGAAGACAGGAACGTACGAACGGAAGAAAAGCAAGGATAGCAAGGTCCCGTTTTACCCTTTGCCTTTCTCAATCTAAACTTCTACTCTCCAGCGCAAATGCCGGTTCAAAGACGAGCTGAAGAGCGAGTACAACAACATGTACTCGTATAGCGCGTGCATCGTCAGCTGCCGCGTGCGCTCCGTTCAATCGCTTTGCAAGTGCACGCCTTACTTCCTGCCCATTGGAAGGGACTCGGGGCCCATCTGTACTATGGACGATTTGAAGTGCTTGAACAAATACAAAGGTGGGAAATAAAGTTTGAAGTTTCGTTTGTCATGGTTCGCTATATCCTGAAAATAAAATAATGTTCAGGATTTAGCGAACCGTTAGCGAATTTAGCGAAGTAAGCCCGTTGCGTGATGGTTTCGTTGTCAACAGGAGTGTGTGGTTATAGTTATGAATGTCAACGGGCTAGAGATGGAGATGAAAAACCATAAGGGAGACGGGTCAGCTGGCCTATTCAGAACTTTACGCTAACTTGTTGTCGACCGATTTGGTTTGATATCTTACAATCCTAAACATTGCACACAAAACGAATTCCGTAAATGCAACATAAATAATACCCCCGCTCCTGCTCGTACCGGGTGCAAAGTTTAGCCATTCCTATCCAGCGCGGAAATGCAGCCATTGTAATGGGCACTTTAGCACCAGGTACAGTTAGGGATGGGTTATTTGATTAGTTCAATATAAGACTGATTTTAAATTTTTATTTAAGACTATATTATTTCATGAATTTAATAAATGCAATAATTACTTATTATTTGTAATTTTTCCTATATAATTTTATTATTAAAACATAAATAATTGATACCGATATTGTAACCGAAACGTGCCGAAACCGTATCGTATTCTCGGGGCGGAATATCTCGAAAAGCTTCAGTATTCGTGATCGTGAGGTTCTTAATCGGGGGCTGATCAGTCGTTCGACTGGTGTTCAGTTCAGTTCATTCAATTGTGGAAGACGTTCATCCTATAGATATATAGTGCTCCATCTTCGGCCCTATCGTCTTAACATCTGGCTAGATAGGGGCCAAACATAGTTTTGCTTAAAACAATAAAAAACCCTTCGACATTCCATTTGCCTTCTTTTCCAGAAAAACTCTTCTATATCTACCCAATAGATGCTGAAAAGACCGACGGGCTAGAAGTAGAAATGGAGGACTCTCTGTTCTGTCCAGACTGCCTGCCCGACTGTGAGCTGACCCAGCACTTCACCACATCTTACAAGACGTCTACAACGCTTTTAGCTGATAAGAAGTATTATATTGATGAGTTTATGTAAGCTGGTTTTCGTGTCCCTATTTTGGTACATTATCTTTTACATTATCATTATTGTCATCATCATCATCTCATTATGTTTCCTC
Source organism: Petrophora chlorosata (assembly GCA_951640565.1). Classification (NCBI taxonomy): domain Eukaryota; kingdom Metazoa; phylum Arthropoda; class Insecta; order Lepidoptera; family Geometridae; genus Petrophora; species Petrophora chlorosata. The sequence continues at coordinate 5,509,658 of OX621207.1, forward strand.
TACTGGAACACGCGCATTCTCTCGAAGAGAGAGTAAGGGCCATATTACATCACGTTCAGGCCCAGTTGGCATAAAAGAGTTTACACCACAGAATAAAAACTGGTAACACAGTATGAATAAATCAAATTTACTTATTGCAGAAAAGACCTAAATATGACAGACAAAATCTTCTTGAGCATCCACCACGCTGTTTCTGACGGAGTCTTGGACCGCCTGGATGTCGTCGCTTATTGGTTTGAAGTATTGAGTCAGTAAGAGTTTATTATGATACGTACCTATACCTACTTCCATCTCCCTAAGCACGCGCCACTCTGAGTCTGAGTCTGATCTTCGGCGTTCTTTGTCTTTACCACCAATTGATTGTATAGGTAATAATTGTTTTTAGTGCTAAAGGCATTCGCCTATTAATGTGCACAAATTTTATTCAACAGGTAATATTGGCGGGTTCGGCGGAGTTCTTGTTGGCTTTTCTGTATTTAGCGCTGTAGAAATCGTATACTTTCTTATAGTTCGATTTATGTTGATCATACGTTACAATTATATAAAATATCACTAATTTGATAGAATAATGAAATATACTTATATATATAGACTATTTAAAAATAATATAATCGGGATATTTTGATTTTCTTCTTGTTTTTCTGGCAAAATTATAACTTCGCTTTTTGTCAAACAGTTAGACAATTTTTTTTTTAAGTTCGCCCGTTGGGTCATCAGCAACAAGCCGGACCCTCTCCTAGTGCTTCAATAAAGTGGTGGAACTCTATTCAAGCTTTCCATGGACTTTTTGGTAGAACGTAAAAAGCAATGTTTTCTCTATTTTGTTTCATTTGCCTACACTCGTGCACGTTTACGAACACATAATGGTTAATATTCCACCGATATTACACATGATCACTCGAAATAACATTTGTTTGGAAAATAAAACAAAATCGAACTGTATCACTTTTCACTTCCCGCCAAAAAGTCCTACAGTCGGAAAAATGGAATAGACGTATCGTTTACGAAGATAGTTTGATTTTGAGTCTATTAATTCAGCATTTCAAACATTAATTAAATAAGATACGAATGTATTACGAATAAATTATAAAGGATAGTATGAATAAATTTAATATAGTTTTTTACAATTACCTATGCAATTTATGATTACATAATAAAATTGAACTTTGGACAACAGAACAGAGTACCATAGATCCATTGTGCGCGTAGCTCTTTCCGAGAATGCGCGTTCTTTATCTGTCAAAGAGGCCGTATCGCTGTCAAGGCTGTACAAAGATTTCGCGTCGCAATTTAATAAATTTACGCAAAATGTCCGCAAATTCGCCACCGGGGAAGAGTGACGGTGAGTTCTTGTTGCTATTGCGAGTATTTTTATGTGGGGAAGTGTTCAAAATGATAAAAATTGTTTTAGGTGATGATCACATTGATAGGCCTCCAGTGGTCCCGCCAAATCAACCAGAGAGTGAGACCCTCAGTTCTAGGATAAGAGACTGGGATGTGGACTCAGTGCGAAGGTACTTGGCTACTAAACTTGGGTTTTATGAGCCCCCAAAGCCGCCGACGCCGGCTGACAAAGTTTTGGACGAAGTTAACTTGGCCGGAATAGTCAAATGGATCAAAAGTGCGAGATGTAAGAATATTATAACGCTGTCCGGAGCTGGCATATCGACATGTAAGTAAAGTTTACACTTAAAACATTAAATGTATCTTTTAACATTTTTACAATACTTTAATATTACAAAGTTTAATGCGTTGTTAGAATTTGATTTCAAACGAGTTATTTATCATGTATTTGTTTTGTTTTGAGTTCTTAATATTTCGACCCTGTTACAAGCACCATCATCATGAATAACTGCATCTAACAAATACATGGTAAATATCATGTTTCTAAATTAAATCTTATGTCAGTATAAAAGTATGTGACCGTCGCATTAGAAACAAATTAATGTTGTGAAATTATTACAAGAATCATGATATTATACTGTACTTGTAAGTAATAACATAGCACACTTATAGCGTCATTACCGTTGTGATGTTTTCAAATGGAAAATTCTGTTTATTATCACAAGGTCATTTGGCTAATGTTTTCATGGAATGTTTTGTTTGTTGATATCCTGTAAATTATATTCAATCAATGTTGTTGTAATGTATCTAACTTATTCTGAAATAATTTGGTTTTATAGAATGTGGATTTTTGCCCTAAAATCAGAACAACTCAAAAAATATTCTTTTTTTTTTTAATCTTTCATTCTATGGATCATATCGAGTTATGATGTGTCATTGATTATTGAATTTTATTAAATCTTTGTGGTTTCTTCAACTATCATTTTGCCAAGTTTCAGAATAAGCAGAGACAATAGTAGAAGCTAATTGTAAATATATTGTTTCAGCGGCAGGCATCCCAGATTTCCGTAGTCCAGAGACTGGCTTATACCACAACTTACAGAAATACGACTTACCCGAACCACAAGCAATATTTGAAATCAATTTCTTCAGGCAAAATCCTAAACCGTTCTTTATGTTGGCTAAGGAATTATATCCAGGAAACTTTAAGCCTACTATATCACATTATTTCATTAGGTTATTAAATGAAAAAGGTAAAATTTTTATTAAGTGTCAGATATTTGTCATCTTTAACGATGATTCTAGTTGGTTAACTCTGTTGCCGCAGGGACTTTGTTTTCTCATAAAAACTACACTTTCCCTTGAAAGAAAGTCCTACCCTGCATTAATAAGATGCTTGGTAGTGTATTATTACTTGGGAAGGTCTAAAAAAGATATAGATAGATACATGAATGCTTTATTGCAAACATTAAGTTACAGACATTACATAAAAAAACAATTAAAGAAAGTGTTACAGTGGGCGGCCTTATCGCTAAAAGCGATCTCTTCCAGGCAACCTTTGGATGGAGAGGAATTATCAATATGTTAAAGACGGGGATGTAAGGTCTACAATAATAATATAAACATAAACAATGATGAGATATGTAGATGTCGTGGCCCGATCGTAGACTTGGTCACATCATGACATAAAAATCATTTCATGAAATGGTAGCATCTGACTCTACATCTTGTACTAAGATATTGTTTCCAAGCAGTTATGTGTAACCATTTTTGTATTCCAGTTTGAAGGGCTTTGTTGCCAGCAAAATTACTAAGTTTTATGGGCTTAATAGTGTGTTGCAGGTGTCGCACAGGATTTTGCTAAACAAAGTTCTGGGTAATTCCAAGACGTCTTGCTTACCAAAATAAACACCTGTTATCTCTTAATTACATGCAAAAAGATATTGTTTCAAGTCGAAGTTTGGGACTAAAAGGGTCATGACCACCATCTCACTCCTATGAAGTTGCACCATCTATCTATCTCTATCTACCAATGATTATAGAAGATAATATCTTAACCTTTTATATAAACTACCTTACAAAGACTATATTGCCGTTGTGTATTTAGAGTAGGCAATAATCTTAAGTGTTTATTTTCAGGACTACTCCTACGTCATTACACACAGAACATAGACACACTGGAACGCTGCGCAAACATACCTGACGACAAGATTGTTGAAGCACACGGTACATTCTTCACATCTCACTGTTTGGATTGTAGGAAGGAATACACTCTTGAGTTTGTAAAAGGTATGTATCATAAATGTAAGTGTTAATATGGAAGGATGGAAGAAATTTAGTTAGTCAAGCAGTTAAACAATAAAAGAAAAGGCCGAGAGGCTTAGGATACAGAATAAATTTACAGAGATGCTTTTTCTGCCTGGTGGAATAATTTTTCTGTTTTACCTACTAATATTTATAATCAATGTATGGATGGTTAAGAATCTTTTCAAGTAGCTATTGTAGATGTAGAAATAAAACCAAAAATATATTACATATTGCATTAGAAACAATGGTAAAGCAAAAAAAGCAATTTTAACTAGAATTCCCTGTATCGAGGGCTTAAGGAACCAGAAACTACAAGCATAAGCTGCAGCATACATACGCTTTCTTTTTTCGTGTCCATTAATTTTTTTGTAGCGGGAATTGACAGGAGAGTATGTAAGTACCTCTTTGGTAAATGAGATGTAAGCTGACTGGCCCAACTATTTTTTTAGACAGACTTATGTTTCTACAATGTTTTTGTTTCAGAACGTATATTCGCCGACCAGATCCCAATCTGCACAGTCTGTCCCGGAGTAGTGAAGCCAGATATAGTGTTCTTTGGCGAGAGCCTCCCGGACCGGTTCCAAGCGTGCCTTCAGGAAGACTTCCAGCACTGTGACATGCTGATCATCATGGGATCTTCACTGGAAGTGCAGCCTTTTGCCTCGCTTATTGATATGTAAGTACTTTCCCGCCGTCCGTCGGCGTAGTTCTTGGCTTTGGCGTCAGTCGGTGTTGAGCTTGGCATCAGTGCCGGTCTTGGCCTTAACTTCGATTTCATTCTTGCCTTTTACATATAACGTTGGCGTCGGTCTTGGCCTTAGAATTGGCGTCAGTCTTCGCTTTTGGCCTTAGCGTCGGCGTCGGTCTTAGTATTGGCCTTAGCATCGGCTGCAGTCTCGGCTTTTGGCCTTAGCCTTAACGTCGACGTCAGTCTTGCCTTATACATATAACGTTGGTGTCGGTCTTGGCCTTAGCATTGACGTCAGTCTTGGCTTTTGGTCTTAGCGTCGGCATCGGTCTTGGCCTTAACGTCGGAATCGGTCTTGGCCTTAATATCGGCGTCAGTCTCGCTCGCTCACCGTCAATTTGTCGTCAGTTTCGGCTTTAGCGCTTAAGATATCTCAATAGGATAATTAACATTGCTTGCGTTTTTAGGGTCCCAGACTGGTGTCCGCGCCTGCTAATAAACCGCGAGAAGGCGGGCGTGCGGTCCCCCATAATGCGAATGCTGGGCATGGGCGGAGGCCTACAGTTCGAGGACGCGACTCGGGACGTGGCTCAGCTCGGGGACTGCGACTCCGGCTGTCAGCTGCTGGCTGACCGGCTGGGGTGGGGGGTAAGTTGTTATTTTTAAACCCCAACGCAAAAAAGAGAGGTGTTACAAGTATGACACCTATCGTTTCTGACCTGTAGCTCTTAAACATGTGAACTGATTTGGATGCGGGTTTTTAATTTGAAAGCAGGTTTTCTTGCGGTGTTTCTAAGACATGTTTTAACAAAATCGGTTCAGTTGTTTTTTACTTTTTGTAGGTTCTTTGTGTCAAGGGTTTTTTAAATTTAAATTTACTGAAATTTGTTATCACACATGTAGTAAGAACACACATGTTACACATGTTGAAAATCTAATATTGTAAATGCAAAAGTTTCTGCTGAGGGATGGATGGATGTTTGTTACTCAATCACGCAAAAACTACTGAACAGATGTTGATGAAATGTTGATGATGATTCTAACTTGTTATTTTTGATTCAAACTTTAAATTAATTCAAAAGAATATTATCAGTTTATTAAGTGATTAAATACCCATTAAAATACAATTACATTACAAAATCAGTCAAAACACTTAATAAAAAAATTACAAGCTCTCATAGAATAAAATAAAATCAATAAGTCATTAAATAAATATTCATCTTACAGGATGAGCTTCGAACCCTTGTGGCGACCGAACACGAGCGGCTAGAGCGAGAGGGCGCTCTATCAGCGCCCGCTATACCTGTCCCTCTCGCACCAGACGTCGCCGGCGTCAGCGGAGTGGCGACTGAACCTAAACTATGAGTCCTATATTCACCTTAATAAGGCACGCTGGTATTAAAAAGAAAAGAGTGGAAGATTTCCCCCTAATCTTGCAGACTGATTTGTGCCCAAACTTTTGCAGCTTTGCAGACGCTAACTTCAGTCTCAAGATGTCTGATTTTTTATGTAATTAAGTGGCGCGACGTGCAGGTCGTTCGCCTGATAGTAAGCAACATGTTGCAGCGCCATCCAGAACAAAAAAGATTTAGCATGTTTTGCAAATCCTGCACAGCACTGCGCTCGTCACCCTGAGTCAATCACTCTAAGTCATAATGCCCAGTAATTTCGCTTGAAACTGCCCTTCAAACCGGAACACGGTAATGTTTGTAATAATCCTCAAAAAGAATACTATGAGCCGAAAGTTAAACCGGAAATCAGTTTTGTCATCGTGACTCAAAATGGCCGACCCGGCTGAAAGGCGGAGCTAAGTGACGTCATCACAAAAGAGTGCAAAGGAGTTCGATTGGCATCTCGTTTGTTTAACACACAAAATGTTACACGCATTTTATCACTCTTGTTACTCTATGATACTTACCGTTACCGGTATATCCATTTTACCGATACTTATTGTGGTATTGATACCACGGACGGACGGACCTTGTCGTAGTTTCTGGATGGTGAAGAATTCTTCAAGTGTACTCACAGTGTGCTCATTAAAAGTCACTATCACTACCCATGGTAAGCATGATTTAGAGATCTGCAGGAGATACGTTCCCAGTGTGCCTTTAGCCTTATTACTCAGTAAAGTAAACACCCTTTGTAAAGGTACATCAAGTCAAAGCAGGAGTAAATATTATCTATACTAATATTATTATTACAATAACAACCAGTTTGTTCGGTGAACCATCGGGGAGACGGGTCTGAGCAGCCGCTCAACTGCCGTCTCTCTAGATCTATGTGCTCCATCTTAGGCCACATCATCGCTTCACATCAGGCGAGATAGTGGCCAAACATAGATCTATTAAGCGTAAAAAAAAAATATAATCTCGACGCAGTTACGTTTTTTAGATATAAATTCTATTTCATCGTGTCTATTAAGATGAAAATATTCTCCTGTTTGGACTTGATTTTCCCTTCCAAAACACCTTGTACAATTAATTTTATAATTGAGCTTGATGCTTTTAATAATAATAACATATCTGTGTAAAAACATATGAGTTATCGAAGTCGACAAGTCGAATTTTGATCGAAATCGATTTGGATTTTCACAAGGAAGATCGAATGATCTTGATTTTTGGTGTTGAAAATCGTAACAATTTTTTAAGTGTTTCAGTTCTTGTTTGATGAAATCTTCCATCGTATTAAGCATTTAAATACCTATAAATAAATTGTTTTATCTAATGACCCGGCTCCATCTGCGCCTTAACGCATATATTAACACGATAATGAAGTACTACGTAGATGTGGCCCACATTTAACGCGTTAATTTAATAACGTCATAAGTGATGTCTTTATATTACACGATCACTTCGGTGGCGGTTTACGACACATCAAACCGTGCCGTACCGACAGCGTAGTTCCTATAGGGTCGTGCAATCACGTGATGTTTTTAGCAACTTTCTAATTAACATTCTTATACATGTATAATCTAATTTAAATCTGGATTAAGCACCGTGATACAAATGTCCAGACAGATATTTAAGGTTGCAGGTTGTTTCTGAACGTTGCCTGGCAACGGTGAGTCAAGTTCACGTGACGTTTTGCGGTACAGAAATTGCGCGTTCAACAAAAAAAATACACGTGATACCTCACTATACCCCACCATACCCTCCCCTCTTGTGATATTTCGTGATTTTTTCCAAACCCCTTCCCATTTTCAAACCTCACGTAATGGACGATCCCTATAGAGTAGGCACAGGATTAACGCGTTATTTTTCGACGCCTTAATTATGGCGCAGTTGGACACAGCCCACGTATCGTAAACGCAGGTGGGGCCGGGTCATGAAGAATATTAGATAGGTCCTAATTATACTCTTACGAAATTAGACGATTTTCTTTGTCGCTATGAGTTTTCGTTTGAATCAGTGCGGCAAGTATCTGTACGAACATAGATAATATTAGACTCAACGTAACCAATGTGCCGATAGCCGGGTCCACACCTGCCGATCCATGGGGAGCGTTCAAGTATTACGTAACGAATTTGGGGGTAAAGGGGGAGGTTTTATAAAACGTTACGATCCGCAGGAGCGGGAGGGGGCGTTTGAACTACGCGTTAGGTAACATTATTTTTAAACTTTCAGAACGGTCGCGTAGAGATTCTCTCACGCATTTTTTAGAACGTTTTTTTTCTCAAATTGCGATTTTTAGGTAAAAATGGTTACTTGGTGGATACCTAACGTTTTACTAGGGGTAGGGGGGGGGAAACAGAAAAACGATACGGCGCGTTACATGGGGGTAGGGGATCAAAAATCTCCAAAAATTGCTTTACGTAATACTTGAACGCTCCCATGTCCGCTCCAACGCGCGGCAATTACGATCCAAACACGCGATCGGTGTGGACGCGTCTCGCCCGATCCAAACGACAACGATTAACGAGACGTTGTCAGTAACTAGTAAGTATTCTGAGACGACGAACCAAACGTAGCAAATGTTTATCGTGGATCGGTCGGTGTGGACCCGGCTGTTGATGGAAACGATACGTTTTATTTGGTCCATGTTCAATCAGAGGTGCAATTTTTGAACCCCACATCGTTTTTGGAATATGTATAATTTATTTATTTATTACACAAGTAATTTACGTACTAATCCAAAACGATTGAATTGCGGAACTTAGTAGGCAAGAGATAAAATTCTAAAGCTGCCTTTATTTTTTGTGAAATTTACCCACACGTCGGAACGTCTGGCGCTCCTACACGAGACTCAAGTGTAACTCGACTCAAGTATACCAAGAGCGAGTGTGGCTCAGTGGGAGCTCGTGCGGCTTTCGATCCGAGGCACCCGAGTTCGAATCCCACTGGCCCCGCACCACTGACTTTCTTAAATTATGTACGGATTTAACACTCGCTCCAAAAACTGTGAAGGAAAACATCGTGAGGAAACCGGCATGTCCACGAATTGATCACAAAAATTTAAGGATATGTGTTATCCACCAACCCGCACTGGGCCAGCCCATAACAATAACAGCACCACCCAGAACTTTGTTTTGCAAAATCCATTCGCGGCGCTGCGCTGCGCTCGTCACCCTGAGACAATTAGCAACAAAACTTGAGGGGGAATCATTTATATATTTCTCAAACTGTATTACATTGAAAATGATCAGGGTCAAAATAGTCGCCAGTGATTTTGAATACGATTGGAAGGGGTCCAAAAATCGCACCCCATTCTCGTCGCACTATAATTACATAGTACGTAGATATACCTTATTTATGTTTAGTAAACTATACTTAATTTATAAATTAATTTATTTAGCTTTAATTTTTATTTTGGGAATATATTTTGTACCTATGTAAAATTAATTTTAATTATTTGTGGAGATGTAGATTATTAACAAAAATCATTGTCAATGTCGGTCAGTCCCACTGTTGGGACTGAGTATTTGGGATAGACTATTCTTTTCTTTTTTAGTGCTCGCTTATTGTTTAGCTTATTTATTAATGAAAATATTTTTTATAATTGTGCGGAGAACCAATTTTGTGATGACATAATCTTATGAACTAGGTAGCCAGTGTTTCCCAAACTATTTTTGCCGGCGACTTGTTCATTACTATTTTGGTGAGTAAAATGATCTGGCATTTGGGAAACACTGATAGAGCGTTCGTCATGATATAATTATTGCTAGGGAATTATTTTTGTAAGGTTTTCGCTTGTATTGATAGATTAGTCATTGTAATAGTACAATCTGACAAAATATAGTTCTTCCAAGAAACTTCCTAGTGCAATCAATTCAGTTTGAAATTCGGTCTTTACCAATTTATCTGTGGATATAAGGATAAAGAAACTAGATAGCAATAGCCTAGTTACATTATAGCTTGTTTTACCTGGTAGTGACTTATTTTTAATTGGGCGTGCTGAATGTAGGGTACGGAGGGGGTGGCCCTTGGGCTTAACCTTCCGAGAGCTGCCCCTTATACCGTTGGGGTGGCCCAAGGGCCAAGGGCTGCCCCTTATACGTTTCAGTGCTAAAAACAGACCAAATTTGGTACACAATCAGTATTTTTGGTGAACGGTTAAAAATTATCGTTTTTAATTGTTCTGATTTTATACATCATTATATCTCAGCACTACGATGTCACAGCGCGATACAAGATGCTTTGCGCGATTTTGAGTTGAAAATAAATGTAAGCTACGCAACATTGAAAATAACTTTAAAATCCGTCCAGTAATTTCAGGGTTTATAAGTAACAAACAGACAACAATCACTATAGTAAGATTTAACCAAAAATCGTCATTTATACATGTGTTTTTTAACATAAACGGGTTCGATTCCCACCTAAGAATTGATATAAAAAAAATTAAAAGATGCAGTTTTGTTTTTCATCAAAATCGGCCCCGAACTTCATCGACAATTTTTCGCTAATTATGGTTTAGGATTTGGCCATCCACGCTTAATTGAAAAATACCGGCCAAATGCGAGTTGGACTCGCGCACGAAGGGTTCCGTATCTATAAAAAGGGCAAAAAAAAATCACGTTTGTTGTACGGAAGCTCCCTTACATTTTATTTTATTCTGTTTTTTAGTATTTGTTGGTATAGCGGCAACAGAAATACATCATCTGTGAAAATTCCAACTGTCTAACTATCACGGTTCATGAGATACAGCCTGGTGGCAGACGGACAGACAGACAGACAGACAGCGGAGTCTTAGTATTAGGGACCCGTTATTACCCTTTGGAATACGGAACCCTACAAATCACCTGTATTTGATTTTTTTTATGTAACTGAATGACGAGACGAGCTGGTCGTTTGCCTGATGGTAAGCAATACGCCAGCCCATAACAATAACAGCACCACCCAGAATTTTGTTTTGCAAAATCCTGCACGGCACTGCACTGCGCTCGTCACCCTGAGACAATTAGCTGTTGAGTCTCAAATGGCCAGTAATTTCGCTGGCTACAATGCCCTTCAAACCGGAACACAGCAATGCTTGCGCACTACTGCTTGGCGGCTGAATAACTGGCAAAGCTGTGGTTCAGGCATGTTTTACTATTCTTCCTCCCTTAGAGTGTATAGATACTACAGATAGATTGGTAAGGCTTCGAAGTTAGTCGAGTAAACTGTCATACACGACGCCCTACATAATTCACTGGCTTTATTGTAACAACACTGTATTGGTAAGGAAGGAAGAAGTTCCTTTAAAACCCCCGTCAGATGAATTAGAGTAGATATATGTACCTACTAATATTAAATAGCAACGGAATCAATGGTTAGGCAGGCCCTATGTCAAAGGCTTTGCTTTATATCTTAAATGCATATTGTTGTTATTCAATGCAATAATTAGTTTTAATTAGGTAGGCAATACATATGGCACTATAAATAATGAGACGGCACGTTTCGCAAGAAATATCTAGTCGAACTGATACAAGTGCCTTCGTAATTGCGAAGTGTTTCTGTTCTGGTTACAAAATACAGGCTGGTCCAAACACGTCCAAGAAAATATTTCTATTCCTCACACCTGTAGGTATCTGAAAATACCCCCTGTATGAGTCTGTTAAATAGTGGTCCAGCCAGTGACGCCCTAATGCTCCCGCAATATGTTCCGCAATTTGTCGTAGCTTTCAAATTATGATTTCATTAATGTTTTGTTGAGAACTATCGGCCGGAATAGTTCTTATTTATAATTTTTTGTTTCAGGACATTTTTTCTTGTATACAACCCTAATTTCTTTATAGGCCGATTTCAGTGAAAATTCTCAAATAAACATTAAAATAATTATAAATCCAGGCGCTCCAACCGCTTACCATCCAGGCGGGCCGTCTGCTTGTTTGTCTATATGTCATATATAAAAAAAAAAGTACAAAAATATCGGGGGACATACAGGGAGTATTCCAGACACCCGCGAGAAGGAAATATTTTATTTTTGGCGTCATTGTTTGGACTACTCTGTATAAAACTCATTATTTCAATCATCGAAATTTCCAGAACGGATTCTGGCGCCTATGTTCTTTTTGGCTGCTAGGTGCTCGCTAAGAAAAAAATCCGAAATTCCCACGGGAAAACCACAGTGCGAAGAACTAGTTTCCATAAGCTTATAAGTATTGCCACTTAAACTAGTATTTAGTACTTTTCAAGCACCGAAATGCCTTGCAAATGGTAAGTTATCATCTTTCTCGCGACTTCCAATGCATAATAATTCCTAATTTGTGAGAGAGATCCTAACTTTTTAAATATACCAGCGTCAAATTATATCAAAATACATTTATTACTAACAATAGATCTCATTTATTCGTGTTACCAATATTCGCTGTTGAAATGTGTATAATAAAAAAGTTTTAAAATAATTAAAATTGTACCCGAATGCCTAAGTTTAAATAAATAAAAGAGTTATGTAATATTTAATGCATTTTTATTCCAAAATGTTGTGTTATCAATCGATTACACATATTTACAATTATCTTAAACACGTAAAAGACAAAGGCTAAATATAAAATACAAGCACGACAGGACGCAAGAAAAATAAAGATTTGATGATACATCTCGCGATTATGGGTTGTTCCTGACATTCCCCAGTGGGGGACATCCGGAAAAAATCTTCCAGATGTCCCGCACTATTTAAAATTTATTATTCATGTAAATATGTATGTAGACAAGAATAATATCTATGGCCTCAATATTTTGAATTTCTATAAAGTGGGGGACATCCGGAACAATTCTTCCTGATGTCCCCCACTTTTTAAGTGGCCGGAAACTGGGGGATCTCAAGGATAACCCGCGATCATCATCTCGTCTTAGGCGTGCAATACACATGCGGGTAGTCATTAATCGGCACAGCCGGAGGGTATTCTCGAATCATTTGTAGATTAATATTCCAACGAAATAATGCCGAAAGGAATGTGGCGACCCGCGTATTGTGTACCTATACTATACGCCTTATTTACAACATAGAATAGAGAATATGCATGTGTCGTCGAAAAATCTGGAAATTACTTTTTACGATAGATTACTCCTGTAAACATTTAGTAGTGATATAAAAATAAAATAACATAAATAATAACATAACATATATAACATAACATAAATAATTATATAAATAATGTAAAGATTATTATTAATTGCGTAGTTTTTTTTGTATTTCAATGTTTCATTTTCTTATTTTTGGAGAAACGGAACGTAATCTCAAAACGCTTGAGTACGTGCAACCACATTTTGACGACACGCGCCTTGCTGCTTATTGGTCAATTTTTGACATAGAGCCCGCACTATTGGTAAATTATTGACAAACACACTTGCTTGCGTTTGACCACTATGTCACCCGATGTTAAGCGACGATGCGGTCGACGATCTAGAACGCTTACCAAGATAGTACCCGTTCACTCGATTCGTTTGCCCCATTTGTAAATCATTGATATACACACACATGTAGCATATATGCACCAATGAGAAGATCCTAGGTCCCCACATTTTGACGTCACACGCAAATGGCGCGTTTATGTTGATTTAAATGATTGAAATTTTTATTAAATTATTTCATTGACGAATAATGCCGAAAATTTTTTAAACAATTTTTTTCATTAGCTGTGTTTAATAATGAATTGATTCATGCATTAAAAAAAATACATGCATATTCCCTAATAAAAGAGCTTAACAACAGTCAATTAGGTCAGTTAGGTTTACTCCTTCGCGTCTGTAATTCCTTCAGCACTGATGGCAAACATCGCTTCCGTCTCCGGCAAACAAGGACTGTCATAGATCTTGCATACTCTGAAACCGGAGATAATACTGATTAGACAACAGAAAACGATTCCTATTTGTTACCAGTTACAGATATACAGATACTATTCCTAGTTGTTAGTGTTATTACCAGTTAAATACTACCACAGAATACTAAGGGACAGAAACATCACTCCGCAAAGAAATTTAAACAAATAGCGACTCTTGCTATGACGCAATAAAATTCAATTCAGCTCGCGTAGCGCTGCATACCTACCAGTCATATTAACATACAGAGCGCCTCTCATTCTACCGCATAGCTCTTATCTCTTCTGACGCGGCACGTGTAACGACGCGCGACCCGCCGTCGGTGTCCGGCTATGTACTTGTAGCTTCGAACCTACAGTGCGGAGTGCGCTAGGCCTGATACTACTTGTGGTAGGTCTCTCATAACTCGTAAATAATCTGTGACGACGAACCAAACGAAGCGAATGTTTGATCGTGAGGCCGGTGTGGATCGGGCAAGTCACCTCTGAGGTTGCCAGTTCGAATCTACGCTACGGGACCAAATGTTTGAGCATAAAAAAGCGCAAGCACGTATTTGTTTCTGGATATTCTTGAGACGTCAATTAGTTCCTGGCTCTTGCGGTAGGTAATCTTGAAATAGCGTTGAAGACCGGAAAATCTTGGATAGATTAAGATATTGATATAGAAATGAAGTGCTTACAATCAGTTGCACGAGCGTGCCTGTTTCGTTACTTCATTGAGGGGCATTTTTTCAATCCTCAAATAGTAAGTAGAAGAGCCAGATAAAATAATGTTAAACTGTTTTGAAAAACTTTCGAGACAAATGTTTGTACACCGAAAAATAATAAGCTTTTCTGTTGAAAATTATTTTTTTAAGACAAGCTTTTAACAAATTCGTAATTGGAACCGCAAGCAGATTAAAATGAGCCCAAACACTAGTAGTTTTCGATTATTCGTCAAGGAGTTCCTTTGCCCACCTTCCGTCTCTATCATCAGATTAGCTGGCTGTCACCATAATATTTCATTGTCATCGGACTTTGACAAGCATGCAAAATTTCAACTTCGTAGTATAAGAGGAAGTGGTTCTAAATCAGCTTGATCAATCAATCAATCAATCAAAAGTTCTTTATTCATTATTGGCATCACAGACGCACTTATGAACGTCAATTATCACAATGACTCTACCACCGTATCGGAAAAAGAACCACTACTCAGAAGATACGGCAAGAAACTGAGGGGTATTTTTTTTAGAACTTTTGTTACAATATTTTGTTTGTTTTTGACAATATTATGTTTCTTACGAGCCAGTTAGCTACTTGGCAGAAGCGGAATGTTCCATGCATCTTTGTCTTCTATGTAAAGACAAAGATACACACCTACATTGCAAGTTAAATAAAAGCTTGTAAAAAACACAAGCATTTGTTTTGTATAAATGTTCTCACAAACAAAAATAATCAGTAGCTACATCAAAACAATTTACAAACAACAATGGGCAGACTTATCGCTAAAAGCGATCTCTTCCAGTCTATGGATGGAGATAAATAACGGAGTGAGAGAGGTCGGTGGTGTAAATAAAATAAACACTTATTCTAGGATTAACATAAGTTGGATAACTACAACTACCCTACCTGTTGTCCCCTCTGCCTTTCCGAAGATACAGTCTAGTGGTAGACGCGTGCGCAATAATATGACCTCCGATTGGTTTCTTCGTGTCCGCGTTGAAAACACCCACAGAATCCACTTGCGCTACCACTTGGTTAGTAATCACTACCGCTACACCAAACTGGAATAAAGTAATAGCACAGAATACTAAGGGACAGAAGCATCACTCCGCAAAGAAATTGAATTAAATAGCGACTCTTGCTATGACGCAATAAAATTCAATTCAGCTCGCGTAGCGCTGCATACCTACCACTCATATTAACCTACAGAGCGCCTCTCTTTCTATCGCATAGCTCTTATCTCTTCTGACGCGGCACGTGTAACGACGCGCGTAGGTCTGGTAATAGATCAACTAGCTTCTTTCCGCGGTTTGTCAGTTATTCAGCCACCAAGCAGTAGTTATTATTGTTATGTCGCTCTTTCTCACGGGTTATACACCCGGTCCTTTGGAAGGCTTGCGCGGGGACATAAATCCAACACGTAGAGGCCTTTTAGAGCATTTAATTTAGATATGTAATGGGCAACACTTATCGGGGACTGTCTCTAAGTGCATCATTAGAAGATACAATCAAAGACAGCCCCCGATAAGTGCGAGGACTGTTTATTATTATTGTTATTATTTCTTTATTTAAGGTAACTTAAGATAACATTAGGTACATTAGTGACTAAAGTAATTCTAAGACCCATATTATATATACCTTACAGACTAACATACATATTATAATATTAAAAAACTATTGGTATTGCGCGAGCTTTACTGTGTTCCGGTTTGAAGGGCGTTGTCAGCGAAATTACTAGGCATTATGAGACTCAACAGCTAATTGTCTCTGGGTAACGAGCGCAGTGCAGCGTCGCGCAGGATTTTGCAAAACAAAGTTCTGGGTGGTGCTGTTATTATTTTTTTTTTTTATGTGACTTAATTACGAGACGAGCTGGTCGTTTGCCTGATGGTAAGCAATACGCCAGCCCATAACAATAACAGCACCACCCATAACTTTGTTTTGCAAAATCCTGCGCGGCGCTGTACTGCGCTCGTCACTCTGAGACAATTAGCTGTTGAGTCTCATAATGCCCAGTAATTTCGCTGGCTACAATGCCCTTCAAGCCGGAACACAGTAATGCTTGCGCACTACCGCTTGGCGGCTGAATAACTGGCAAAGCGGTGGTACCCACCCAGACGGCCTCTCGCATACGAGAAACCTACCACCAGTCATACGAGAAACCTACCACCAGTGTACCAGGTGTATTGTTGTGAGCTGGCGTATTACTTACCATCAGGCAAACGATGAGCTCGTCTCGTCAGTTACATAAAGAAAAGGTTTCATATGCAGTTTTCCAAGATGAAAAGTAGCTAAAAAGTAGCTAAGTAGTAGTAGTAAATATCGTGACGCTTACCATCAGGCAAACGACTTGCACGTCACATTATGGAATTACTCAGACACACAAAAAAAAATAAGAGCACGTCTAAACCTCTATAATACCTCATCGGCCAACCTCAGCAGCATTCTCATGAACCTGCCAAGATGCAGCTGCCTGGAGTTCAGCTCGCCGCGTCCCGAGTAGTCCGTCCTATACAGTGCGGTTGCACTGTCCACTATTATAAGGGAGTATCTGAAAGTGTTAACACTTTTTGAGAAGTGGATTATGATTCCTGTTGCAATCATGGCTGGTCCACAAGTCATACTCGTGAACGGGTGCTGCTTGTGGGGACTGGTCAGCCCCCCTACCCATATTTCCCTCAAGCGCCAATAGTATATCGTGTTGAGCTCGGATTAAGGTGTAGATTCACTGCAACAATTTCTTATATTGCCATATATTGTCCCATTAAGTTTATCACAACTCGTAGTCATCGTATTTTGGTATAAATGAATGAGATTAATTCAATTTCTTGCCTGAATCGACAATAATTAGACCGTATCTTATTAGTCGCAGTATACCTTAATTCGATCTCGACACGATATACGATTGGCGCTTGAAGGACATATGGGTAGGGGGGCTGGTCTGGTCACTGTACTGTATCTACATTAGAGATGAAACGGATGTCCGGCAACTATCCGATATCCAGCCCATCCGGCGGCGGCGTACATTTACTATCCGGCCGGATACCGGATACCGGATAGTAGGTCTATATCCGGCGGATAGATTTTTAATAAATTATGAAAATTTCCTAAAACCTACAAATTCTTCTTAAAGTCGAGCGGACGCACTATGAATAAGCGCTCTTAATCTTGAAATCGATACATACATAAATTTAGCAAAAAACGAATTTGTGCTCGTACTGAACTAGTGGTAGATCATAATTTACCGCTAGTTCAGTAAATAAACTCTAATTTCTCTGAGTTAAGAGGTAAGAAGAGGTTACGTTTGTCTTCGTAAACGAGGCCAACTTCAGAGAAAACCCTTCGCTATAATAATATAAACACCTGCAACGCGCTGAAAAATAAATTCTGGAGAACTTGGTCAAGTTCGGGTACTGCGTCGCACTGGCTGACCACCAAGTAAAGGAGTCACGATTCTGGTCAATTCAAGGTCTTTAAAGAAAAGTTGACTTCACTTACGATGGCGTTTTTTTCTTGATTACACTAAACAGCGTCATTTTTATTTGCTGTCTCGTCTTGTCAAAATAATTCCAAACGCTTCCGCGAACTCTTTCAAATGGAGCGACTACAACTTTATAACACGCTAATAGCAATGTTTAGCCGAATATTCGGCCGCCGGATATCCGTCCGGCTATCCGGCTCCTAGGATGGCCGGTTAACCGATATCCGGTATTGGAGCCCCCTTAAATATTTCTTTTTATTCTGTTTTTTAGTATTTGTTGTTATAGCGGCAACAGAAATACATCATCTGTGAAAACTTCAACTGATTTCACAGATGATGTATTTGTCACGATTCATGAGATACAGCCTGGTGACAGACGGACAGACAGACCAGACAGACAGACGGACGGACAGCGGAGTCCTAGTAATAGGGTCCCGTTTTCCCTTTTGGGTACGGAACACTAAAAAAGAAACAAGTGAACAAAATATTAAGTTTGTACGGAATTCAATCTGATGATACACTTGGTATCATTGGATTTACTCAGAGCAACCCAGAGATCATTAGTTTATATTGTTCAAGTATTCCCTTTCGGTTTCTATACGATTGCCTGTGTGGTATTTCAATAAGGAATCTGTTCATGCCGAGATGTGAGAAAAATAATGCATATGGTCTACATAATTTTTATCTACTTGTATACTGAAAACTAAAGTTTTAGAGCGAGTGTGGCTCAGCGGGGACTCGTGCGCCTTTCGATCCGACGTACCTGGGTTCGAATCCCGACTCGGCCCTGCACCAATGACTTATAGTTAAGTGCAGATTTTGCACGCTCGCTCTAAAACGGTGAAGGAAAACATCGTGATGAAACCCGCTTACGCGCTTTGGAGTGGTAGGCTCTGGCCGTGATTGTAATACCACCCACCGAACAAAGCCATGCCGTCAAGCGACCTAGTCGTGTTTCGGGATGAACCATCGGGGAGACGGGTCTGAGCAGCCGCTCAACTGCCGTCTCTCTCTAGATCTATGTGCTTCATTTTAGGCCACATCATCGCTTCACATCAGGCGAGATAGTGGCCAAACATGGATCTATTAACGGTAAAAAAAAAAGTAGTTTAGCGTACCTTGACTCCGCCATCATAGCACAAGCATGCACAAGTAACTGTGTCTGATGATCAGTATTATAAGCCCTCGCATATGCTACGTTGTCAAGCACTGCTGAGCCTTCCATTCCATATCTCTGAGCAACAGCAAGCAGGCGCTCAGGACGGAACGTGCCTTCGGTGTCAATGTACATGCATTTGCCTTCACCGCCTGATTGTTCTATTGGTAACTGCAAATTAAGAGGAGTCATTTTATAGAGTAGTGTAGACACTGTTTTTTGCAACACACCAATAACTGAAACAGAAGACCTACAAATATTTTTGCCATAAAACAAAATGTTTTTAGTGTTTAATGAATTTGATTTGTTTGAATTATTTTTTATCATTCTATATATTTGTACATAATTGTTAATTGGTTCTGTAAATCTATACTTATAATAAAACTGTAACGAAGCGGTTACTGTACATTGAAGATATTTTTGAAAATCAATTTTTTTAGGAGTATATGGTAGCAACAGAACCCAAAAATACAATTTTTAAAATTTTTGTCTGTCTGTCTGTCTGTCCGGGATAAACTCAGAAACTAAGGCACGAATTTGAATGCAGTTTTTTGAAATATATTCTGTGGAGTCCGGCGCTACACATAGGCTTTGTTTCATCAAAATCGGTCCAGTAATATTGAAGTTATGACGGAATTTAGGAAAAAATATAGGTGTCCACTATAAGTTGAACCACGGAACATACCGGCCCCTTTGTGCACATGGCTCAGCTTATACTGGTTTATTACTTACCTACAGAGTTTGTAGAACTAAGGTATTGGTTCACATGATGGTATTCTAAAAAATGTTTTGTGGAGTCCTAGGCTACATAACAAACTTTGTTTTATAAATATCGGTTTACGAAAACTGGAATTATTACGCAATTTAACAACGTTGAGTACCTACCGATTAGCAATTTTAGTATGAAAGTTTTCGTGAGTTTGATTTATTATAATTATAAATATTTAATAAAACGGCTAGGACTCACGTAGTTTGTCGAATTAGTCGACCTAGGTTTCGAGCATGTCCGATGCTCTTCATCAGGGGCGAGTTTACACTGCGAGATCGCGGCGACTATTGGCGGTGCCGGTGGCGGTGGCTGGTGGAGTGGTATAACGTTGAGTACCGTTGCAAGGCAAATTAGCTGTTTAAATCGAGCCACCCATAGATAGCACGTCTTATCAAGGGGCGTTTTTCTGACTCGCGGTGACGGGTTTTATGGACATGGCGCTGGACCTGCACTGGAGCTTTTTTTTTGATCAGTTTGCAAAACGCTTTTTTGCTGATGCGATTATGTCGCCTTGGAAAGTAGTAGAGGAATTTTATCTAGCGGTTCCCAATTTTTTTTAGCTATGGAACACTAAATTATGTACCTAATTTTGGCGGAACCCCAACTCATATTTGTAACCGACTTTAAAAAAGGAGGAGGTTCTGTTTTTTTTCTATGTTTGTTACGCGATTACTCCGCCAATTATAATTTGATTTTGATGATTCTTTTTTTGTTTGGTAGGTCATACTTCAGAGGTGGTCCCATATAAATTTTATCGAAATTGATTCAGCACTTTTGCGCGGGTCAGTATATCGATAAAAATGCTGGCAGCGTCGGCAATTCTCGGAACCCTAGGGTTCCGTGGAACAACTATTAGTAACTGCTGGTATAGACGAACAAAAAGCATAGCAATACCGTACCGGGCCCGGAACGGCCGCGGCGGCTAGCGTGGCACCGCGGCGCACCGTCACCGTCAGTTTTGCGTACGAATCGTAAAGGGTCCATGGCATTTCCCCCCGATGGCAATCCCACCCGTGTTATTTCCACCCGGCCTCCGTGGTCCCGTAATATGTTTTTTTAAACTGAACGATGACATTTGATACGTATACTCGGTCAAAGAAACTATAACACATTTTTCACCAATTTTAAAACATCCCTAAAAGAACTTGCTAAAATGTATATATCTAAATATAAAAATAATCCACTCCCTCAGACACAGACACACACACACACATCACACCTCGAAAACCAAAAACCTATGAAGCTGTTTGGTATGTAAGTTCTATAAGGGGATCATTACGAGAGCGGACAAAAGGAATGAGAGTTTATGTTTTTAAAGATAGGGCTATCAATTTTGGTAATTAGGATTGGGAGCGGAACGGGATGATAACGGGATAAGATGGGCATGGAAATGGGATAAGCGCGAGAGTTACAGAATAGGAGCGTAATGGTAACGATATAGGAGCGAGACTGGAGCAGGAGCGGAGCGGTACGGTAACGGGATAGTAGGGAGCGGTAACGGTATAGGAGAAGGACAGGATCAGTCCAGAACGCGGCGGTTACGGAATACAACCAGGACGATAACAGGATACGAGTGGGAAGGTAACAGAATAGAAGTGGTACGGTAATGAAAAAGGAGCAGGATGGGAGCTGGAACGGGAGTATTTTGGGACAGAAAATGGTCGGAAGCATGATGAATTACTACTACACTACGCGTACGAAGTCGCGGGCAACAGCTAGTAAATATATATATATTTAAAAAATAATAAAAAAAAGAATAATTTGATATTGGGGTACAAATTGTTTTTTTTTTACGCTTAATAGATTATGTTTGGCCATTATCTTGCCTGATGTGAAGAGCTGATGTGAAGCGATGATGTGGCCTAAGATGGAGCACATAGATCTAGAGAGAGACTTAGTTGAGCGGCTGCTCAGACCCGTCTCCCCGATGGTTCACCAAACATCATCCCGAAACACGACTAGGTCGCTTGACGGCATGACTTTGTTCGGTGGGTGGTATTTCAACCACAGCCAGAGCCTACCACTCCAAAACTTTGATATTGAATTAGTCACTTCCTCTGTAAGAGGGTGGTACACAACTGGAACCGGCTACCTGAAGATGTCGTGCCTGCCACTTCAGTGAATAGATTTTAAAAAGAAATTGGACAACTGGCTACAAACTTAAGCAATCACTAATACAAATATGAGAAAATGATAACTTTCAACACTGTGTTTAGCATATAAATAAATAGTTAAAGCAATGGTACCAAAATATGTGGTAATTTTAAAGATTAATTCATAGATAAGCTTTATGACAGCCTCTGTGGTGTAGTTGGGCAGGCACCACTGAGGTAGCGGGTTCGATTTCCGCGACGGAACAAATGTTAGTGCACAGAAAAAAAGCGCAAGCATATGTTTCGTGTCTGGGTGTTGTGGGACCATGGTCCTCATAGATCCTGGTTCCCTGGATACAATCTAAGTATGTAATCGTTGGACGTATTTATTAACTATATGTAAAAAAAAAGTTTTTTTACACTAAACATGTACATACATACAGAACAAATAAAAAGAGAACTTAAATTATCAATAAAAAGAGAGAAATAGAACAATGGAACTGCCCATAGCTAATGCAGAATATTTTTACCTACACAATGAAAGAGCTTTCTGCGGTTTCTTAGTCACACATTTGCTTTTACCTGGCAAGTGACAGCTAATGTGTGACACAGCTGTGTCTTCCCAGTTCTAAACTCTCCAAATATCTCTGTGATGGATCCAGTCTCTATACCTCCGCCCAAAAGTCTGTCCAGCTCTTTAGATCCAGTAGTCAGCTGGATTATTTCGGCTCTGAAATAATATGAATAGCATCAACAAGAAATTTATCCAAATTAAAAAATATCCTCACCATATTTGTAAAAATGAACATAGATGTATTATGTATGAAGACCTCATTAAATAAAATACAACAAAGAAATATACATCTTTAACAACTTCTCCTAAAATGTACTTTCTAAAATATGTTACTGTAACAATTTCTTACCATGTTCCTTTAATCCACTTTTGATAGCAGCAGAGAGAAATACAAGGGAAAATTAAAATGCTGGTAAAAATTTATTATCCTTGAAAATGAGTAATATATGATTCAAACTTCACTATTCTGTAAGAAGTTGCACATAGCGATAAGGCCGCCCATTGTTCTACCACTATTTTATGTAACTGTAAACTTTGTTTCCTGTTTTGGCGTTCAATAAAGTATTATTGTATTGTATTGTATTCTAGAAAATGAGTGATATGTGATTCTAAAAATTCATTATTCTAGAAAATGAGTGACAAACAATGGATACAACAGATACAAACATTCATTATTCTAGCAAATCAGTGATATGTGATACAAAATTCATTATAGTAGAAAACAAGTGATATGTGATATAAATGGCATTAAAATTTGAAAAATGAAAATGAAGTAACTCATTATTGAAACACACAGATACTTAAAAAAACTAACAATAAATGCTTATTTGTAGTGGATCAATTTGCCAGTCTGATGTGGGTCTATTCCAGGGCATACTATCTGCACCAACTTCGGATGCGGCTAGGATGACCTATCAGTCCACATAAAGGCTGGTTAAAAACAGTACCTAAGTATAAATCGCGATTAATATGGGACTGACATAGTCGTCGGACGACTCAAAGTCCCTAAATTAAAACAGATACAAAAAAAACAATTGGCAGTCTTATCGCTAAAAGTGATATCTTTCAGACAACCATGATAACTAGTAAGTATACAGATAAGCTTTAATAGAAAATAAAATATTAATGTACACATTGTATCAGATGCTTACCTCTTTTGATGAAACTCTGTAGCTGTTGTGAAGCCCATGGGCACTAATTTGGAAGCTTCAGCCAGGATTTTGTCCGCCTTCGCTTCGGATATGCCCTTTATTGTAATGAGCCATTTCTTAGGAGCATAGGCAACGGATTCTACAGTGTGGTAGCCAGCTTCTTCCAACTTTTTAATGTCACCTGATGTGATCCCATTACCCTGAAATATTTAAGGACAATCATACTAATATTTAAAAAGCGAAAATTTGTGAGGATAGATGGATGTGTGTTACTCAATCATGCAAAAACTACTAAACGGATTTTGAAGAAAAGTGGTATGTACTTGAGTTATGTTTTTACTTTGTATTGTGGTATGTTCCACAGTACACCAAGGTTAACGAGAAGATAATGCTCACTAGAATTAAGTTCGCCTATGTAGATACAAATTTATTTGTGCAATAAAGAATTTTCTATCTATCTATCTACTTGAGGTTCTGGAAAAGGACATAGGATACTTTTTATCCCGGAACGCCGCCAGTGAAACAGGGCGGCGCGACTAGTTAGTCATGATCAGTCATGATAGATAATGGAAACAGAGATGTTCTTTAACGAGTTATAATTTAACAGCAGGTTACAACATGTTGCATAGTCTTACCTCAAGCTTGCCGATGAGCTGCGGCCCGCACTCGTCCAAGTCTTCATCAACAGAAGCAGTAGCAGCTGATGCTGTAGCAGTCATCCTGAATTGAAGTATCTACAGAGCCACCATCACCGAGACATGTGTTTCTTTGTTTTTATAATGTAATGCAGCGAGCCAGTGAGTGCTGCTCCTTCAGTCCTTCCAAAACCTTAGTTTACAGCAATAGATTACTGATTATTTTTGGAAAATATCGATATTACCAACTTTTTTGGAGTTGCTTGTTTCCACAGTTTCCACTTTCAGGCACTTTCTTCACTTTGGTTTGATTTTTAAAAGCTGGTTGACGGATCGGAAACTTCAAAAATCAAAGTGGCCAATTTCCCTCCAAATTTGTTTGTTGATTGTTGTTTATCTCGGATTTATCCATCGATCGGTTTGACTGATTAATCGACTAAACGACTACAATTCTATAATTTTATTCCCCTCTAGTTATGTCAAACTCAGCTGCTGTCTATTTTTCATGTCTTTTTGGCGGGAAGTGAATACAGTTCGATTTTGTTTTATTTTCCAAATAAGTGTTATTTCGAGTGATCATGTGTAATATCGGTAGAATATTAACCATTATGTGTTCGTAAACGTGCACGAGTGTAGGAAAATGAAACAAAATAGAGAAAACATTGCTTTTTATGTTCTCCCAAAAAGGTCCACGATAAACTTGAATAAAGTTCCACCACTTTATTGAAGCATTAGGAGAGGGTCCGGCTTATTGGTGTTGACCCTCATTCTCAACAAAAGTATAATAAATGGAATACTAAACTATCAAATAAAAACTACGTAAGACATGGCGGTATTGTCCTAGAGACTTTAGCCAACGCTAACGGGCGAACTCACAAAATAAAATTAAAAAAATATGTCAAAGTGACAGTGACAACACAACAAAAATCAAAAAAACATTTTGATGCCGGAAAATCACTACCTATATTTTTCTTTATTGAAAAGAAAACATAAGTACATTGAGGAAAACCCGGAAAGGAATACGTTGTAATACTCCTCCAGTCTTAGAGTTTTTCCACGCCACAATGGCAGAATCGGCACAATCGGCAGACATTCAAGAAATCTCTCTACACATAGATGGTCAAATTTTCACAGCTAAAAAGGATGTCCTTTGTGAGCACAGTGATTATTTCCGCGCAATGTTTAGCGGGAATTATGTGGAAAAGGAAAAGAAAGATATCACTATCGATGTAAGAAATACATAATTCCTAAGTTCTATTCTACTGCTTCTATAAGAACTTTTTAGAATTTTACACTAAGTCCAAGCCTAGCGAACAAACTGCGTTTCAATGTCGCACAAAAAAAATTCTTTTTAATATTGTTGTAGGTTAGTTTAGATTTTATTACTGTACATATATTTGTTGATAATTGTAATCTATACTTCTATACTAATATTATAAAGAGGAAAGATTTGTATTTTAGTAAGTTCGTAACAAATAAACTCAAAACATACTGGACCGATTTCAAAACTTCTTTCACTAACAGAAAGCTGCGCTATTCCTGAGTGACATATGCTATATTTATTATGTTGATGCGAACGAAGTCATGAGCAGTTGTTAGTATTTAATAAGTCTATGTAAGCTTGTAAAAAAAAGGTGTAAGTTTGTTTGCAAGTTTAATATAATCTCGATTTAGAACATAGCCTTTAACTTAACTCTTCACACACATCTGACCAAACAGTCCAACAATCTATTTACAAAGGTATTTATTTAATTTTACTATTACCTACTCCAACTGTCTCCCACTTTCTGTTGTGTATTGTCTCTGTTCTGACAGCTGTTATGACTTTTTAGTCATATTATCTTTCTAGTTGTCATCCTTTCCTTCTCTTCACTTCCCTTACCTCTATTGTTTTTATCTCCAATCTCTGCTGTGTCTGCCAAGCAGTAGTGCGCAAGCATTATTGTGTTCTAGTTTGAAAGGTATTGTACCCAGTAAAATTATTGAGCATATGAGACTTAATATCTGATGTTTCAGGGTGATTAACGTAATGCAATGCAGTGCTTTTTATGGTATTAAAAGTTCTGGGTGGCACTGCAATTGTTATGGGCAGGCGTGGCGCTAACCATCAGGCGAAATACTTGCTCGATTCAACACGCAGTAACACAAACAAAAAACAAAAAAAGTTATTTTTATTTGTCAGTTATTACTTTGCTTGTAAGCCCAGCATTGGCCAAGCTCAGACTGAAACAATAGCAACATATACTTAATTACATATTTACAGGTTGTAGATGCGGTTTCAATGGAAATAATACTAAAATACATGTATATAGGTCTCATAGATCTGTCTGAATACTCACTACCGGTAATTGGAAAGTTAGCAATGGCTTGCAACTTTCTCCAGATCACTCAGTTGATAATTCAGATAAAATATTGTTTAGACATTCGTCTTTCCCATGAGAATTGGGTAGAAACAATGATGATAGCTGAAAATGCTTCATACGCGAAATTAGAAAAACTCTCAGCGGCATTCGGCTTACTATCGTTCAAGGAAATGAAACCAGAGTACATACCAACATTAGACAAACTGTTCTGGTACCTCTCCCACCCATCGTTGAACACAGAAACCGAAGCAGATGTCTTCAAATTTGGATACAAATGGGTCCTGCATCCAGAGACCTGCTACTGTGCAGATATATTAATGGTTGTACTGGGATGTTTGGACATTACAAAACTTACCATTCAAGATTTAAAAGAGATGTCAATAATGATGGCAGACTGTGAAAACAGTTTAGCGTCCAAAGTGGTTGATTGTCTGAAGATGCTTTTAGACAACAAATATGAGATATGTCTTGAAGTTTTAGTTGAAACCAAGCAGAATTTGTACGAAGCATTCAGCGAAAGCATATACAATGAAGTATACAATATTGTAAAGAATAGTCCAGTGCGAAAGTTGCTATACACACCGACAGTGGCAATTTGGAAGTATAAAGATGGAAAATTGGATTTCACAAACCATGAGATGTACACATTCTCACGACATCATTTTGAGAAATGGTTAGAAGTTGCAGAGATGAACTTGTGGGGTTGGAACCTAACAGTATGGGGGGTTAATAAGCTGGTGCTAGTTTGTGGTGAATATGGAAGGGGTACAGGGCAGTTTATGAGGGATGTCAAGGTATATGATACTTTGAGAAAGGCGTGGACATGGCACGGAATAAAATTGCCGACAAGAAGGCATGCAGGAGTGACCGTGGCAGGAGATTTGCTGTTCATAGTAGGAGGCGTTGGTGGATTTAGGTTGGTATATGCTTATATGCTTAATCAACCTATTTTAGCATACCTTATTTATTTAAATGACCTACTTACTTATGTTCCTCTGCCCTGAGCCGTACGCGTACTACACTCCTCTATTCTTCACTATTTAAATTACAGAATTTAATGAACTTTTTTTTCCCCAATGATCACATACATTGATCCTGAGCCCTAACTAGGATTCCTTGTATCTAGGAACTACGAGACAAATGCTTGCACTTTTTTCTGTGCACAAACATTTGTCCCGTCGCGGGAATCGAACCCGCAACCTCATTGGTGTATGATATTGGACTTGGATTTGGAGGATTCCCTGAATCTAGGGAACCAGGAACTATGAGGACCATGGTCCTCATGCATCGGTCTTTAGGCACTGCTCCAATCATTCCAAGGGAACTGAAGTAAACATGTTCGAAGTAGTAACAAGATTTTCCCGCGTGGCTTTCCCGGGAGCCGCTAGAGGTTTTCCGGCGGAGCTATAACATGGGGTACTTTAAAAGAAGGGTGAAAAGGGTCCTTAAAGGTAGGAAACGCACCAGTAATGCCCCGAGTGTTGCAGGTGTCCATAGGCGACGGTAACCGCTTACCATCCAGGCGGGCCGTCTGGTTCTTTGTCTATTAATCTATAAAAAAAGAGCTTTTTGTTGAACAATATTTTTTTGGTGCTTTTAACAAGTTCGTAATCGGAACCGCGTGCAGATTAAAACGAGCCTAAACTCTAGTAGTTTACGATTATCCGTCAAGTTTTATTACCTTCCATCTCCATCATCAGATCAGCTGGCTGTCACCATAATATTGCGTTGTCATCAATTTAACAAATATACAAAATATCAACTCCGTAGGATAAGAGGAAGTGGTTGTTAGAAAGTGGTTTTGATTTAACTTGCAAGATTTGACCCAAATATTGAAGAAAAATAAAAGCTTGTAAAAATAAAACAAACGGCTGCAAAATGTAGCATAGGAGACCTTACAATACAACACAATACAATCATACTTTATTGAATGCCTAACACAGGAAAAAAACAGTCAAAATAGTCAATAAATATTTATTTATTTAAACAGTGGGTACAATGGTCGGCCTTATCGCTATGCGCAATCTCTTACAGGCAACCTTACTTTACAGGGTGCTGCAAGACTCCGCAGTGACTTACAATTTAAAAGCGAGGAGCGCCCGGCTGATACAAAATTTCCCTGATGCAATACAAAGTCCTGCTATATGCGCACATTACGGCACTGTATATGCCGCTGGACATAAAAACATCTACATGTACGAAGACCTGGGAGAAAAAACTAACTGGAGGACCATACTGCCGGCAGATTTTAGACCGAATCAAATGGTTTCATTCAAGGAGTACATTTATTGCTCGCAGAACTACTTCAGCAACATGTATAGATTCAGACCAGGTATTGATCGGAAGCTAGAGATGGTTACTCAGTTCAGCGCTCCGCCTGTTGCTTATTGTAATCTTGGTAAGCATTTCTAAATTTATTTCATTAGTAACTTTTTCCCGCGGCTTCGTCCGCGTATACGACAGAAGCCCACAGTTGTCTTTTTTCAAAACTATTTTAGCAAGACCTCCTCAGTATATGGGAGCGCGTACTACTAAGAGGTCAAGCTGTATCTTCGTAGTCACCCAACCAATTTTAATGTTACATACCCTATAATCTAAGTTGGGACTGATGCTACCAAACCCATAAAACCGCATTAAAATCGGTTCAGCAGTTTCTGAGTCTATAGACAAAACCATACATCTAAATACCATAGATTCGTGTTCAGTACCCTCTAAATAGTCCATCAAAGTTAGTTTTGCAAAAATATCTTCAATGTACAGAATTAGCTCTTCTCCATTTTTATAATAGTATAGATAGATCAGCCACCTGAAACTAGTTTAAGGTGGTATGTTACGGACGGATTAACCACCTTTTAACTTTTAACCCATAAATTTACCACGCATTAATTTAGCATTTCTACTATTCAGTGAACAAGTTAATAGTGGTTGAATTTTGTATGAATAACGTACCACCTTAAGTTCAAAAGTTCTTTATTCAGCTTTGGCATCACAGACGTACTTATAAACGTCAATTATTAGAATAGCTCTACCACCGTATCGGAAAAAGAACCACTACTCAGAAGATGCGGCAAGAAACTGAGGGGCATTTTTTAGAACTTTTTTTATAATATTTTATGTTTGTTTTTGGCAATATTATTATCATATTTATTTGTAGGCAACATACAAATCTTAGAGTTCTGCGTGTCTCACCATTTCTGGCACACAATTTTTTATAATATTACATTATTATGTAATAATTTAAAAAATTGTGCGGTAAATGAGGTATAAATTAAATTTCATATGACACCTTGACTTCCATCTTTTCAGGAAACCGTCTGTTGGCGTTCACAAAGCCCGTATGTGGGCAACACGAGAGGTTGAAAGTGGAGTTATACACCGGCCCCTGTAATTGCCCAGACGGCATCTGCCAGGACCTTAAGGGCTGCCTTCCTAAAGTTCTGTGGCATGACGCGAAAGCAAACATCACTGTGAATGACGTAGCCGGCGCCTGCCCATTGGTCATGAGCATGCCGGAAATAAACGTAAAAATATCGGAGTACCACCAGAAATACATCAACAGATACGCCAACGTTACCTATGATAAAAGTGATAATTGAAACAAGTTTTTATTTATTTAAGTCGGTTATTGTAGTGCAAGGTTTCAAATGAACTTGAACGTTGTTCGAGGTGATCGTAAGACGTTTTTTTATGTAACTGAATGACGAGACGAGCTGGTCGTTTGCCTGATGGTAAGCAATACGCCAGCCCATAACAATAACAGCACCACGCAGAACTTTGTTTTGCAAAATCCTGCGCGGCGCCGTACTGCGCTCGTCACCCTGGGACAATTAGCTGTTGAGTCTCATAATGCACAGTAATTTCGCTGGCTACAATCCCCTTCAAGCCGGAACACAGTAACGCTTGCGCATTACTGCTTGGCGGCTGAATAACTGGCAAAGCGGTGGTACCCACCCAGACGGCCTCTCGCATACGAGAATCCTACCACCTGTACGTATAGAAAAAAAGAAAAAAAAACCGTTTGGTAACAAAAAAGTATTGAGTGCAGTATAAGGTAAGTACATAATAAGAAAAAACAAAATTTAAAAAAAAACTGTTTATGGAAACTTATTAGTTATTAACTAAATTGAAAAAAGAACTTTGTGGTGCCAAATGGGATTTCTGCTCAGCACAAATGTTCAGTGTCATTGACCCAACGCTGGTTTTCAGCAAAACCCCAAGGCGTTTTAATATTATTTTGCGGTTTAAAATTTAACTAATGAATTATATTTTGGTCACGCATAATAGCTTTCACATGAGATCTCGGTTAGTATCAGCATAAAATAAAAATGGTTATATAACAGTTGTGTTTATAGAATAGGGTATTTGACGAACATTTTTATTATAACAATCACCCTATACGAACCTCCATCCTGAAAATCGATTTGAAATTAGTTTTTCGATAGCTTGTCATTTTGTATACTTCCCGCTACTTTGGATACGATTTCAGTCTGCGCCGCGAATCCAAAGCGTAAACTCCCGGAAGAAGGAGATCCTAATAGGGGATCGGACAACTTTTCAGAAAGTGTTTTAAATTACCTATAATGAATATATAGCCATGAAAAATACTATTTTAATTAAATAACTCTCTAAAAGTACCTAAAACTTTGTTTAAATATTATGTTTCAAATATTGCCGCGCAAAAGATCACCTCAAAACTTGTGACGTCATATGTAGGTAGAAGATGACAAACTCTTCGAAATAAAACTTGCAAAGAGATTTAAATACGTTTTGTGAAGTTTGGGGACTATATTGTAGTCATGGAACGAAAAAATTTGCAAAAATACATTTTATGAAAAGCAAAAACGTAAAATAAACACAAGCTTGACTCACGGCACTTGCCTACAAATGACGTCATGCGCTGTGACTGTTGTTTCGTTTGAGATGAAGAACAGATTAAAAATGTCAGAATTTTTAGGTTTTATTTATTGATTTAAAAATATAAATCATTATTATTTCACAAAAATATTGATTGAATGATCTTTCTGGTTCGACGAACATTCGTTCTAACTACATTTTAGATTATTTCTCGATTACTGTCCGATCCCCTATTGTCCGAAACAATCATAACGTGAGCGTAGCCGTTTATATTTATAATAAAGTTCTCTTAAACTCTTATCATACTTCTATTGTTGGTATTACCACCTGGTTAGTTCGTCAGTTGTATTCCACTCAGAATTGGTTAGATTTTAATATCTCTTATTTAGTATTGTAGTTTTCTTTAAAGTTGTTTCTGGTAATATTATATATTTATATAAGAGCGAGTGTGGCTAAGAGCGAGTGTGGCTCAGTAGGAGCTCGTGCGACTTTCGATCCGACGCACCCGAGTTCGAATCCCGCTGGCCCCGCACCACTGACTTTCTTATGTTATGTGCGGATTTAACACTCGCTCCAAAAACGGTGAAAGAAAACATCGTGAGGAAACCGGCATGTCCAAGAATTTTTCACAAAAATTCAAGGACTTGTGACATCCACCAACCCGCACTGGGCCAGCGTGGTGGATTATGGCCCATTCTCTCTCAATGAGAGAAGACCCGTGTCCCAGCAGTGGGAACGTGATGGGCTGATGATGATGATGATGATGATGATATATGTATATGAAAAATTAAATAGGTATGTATATAATACAAAATAATAAGTATATGTTTTACCAAATTATATAAAATATAGTACCAATACTATTTAATAATAATAAATATGATGCTTTGTTAATTCATATTTTGATGCAGCAGTTAACTGCTGGGCAAATCCGAAATTTTGAAGTGGATAACTTTACAAAAAGTCACTCTGGTAATGTGTTACTCTATGTATTTTAAGAATGAGGTAAATTTCTTCTATTTCATAGTTTCGGATTAGACCATCCAAATTAATCTGAAATATTCCCCCTATTTAAAATATTAAGGATAACCTAGTTATGTACATATTTTATAATACAATTACCTTAATAAATGTGCAAAAAATACAGTATTTACTCTTTTTATATGTGTATGTCCCTGTTTCCTTGTTTTTATGTCGTGCTCGAATCTGCTCTTTGGTCATGAGGTCATGAGGTCATGACCATGTCTAAGCAGAGTTTTGACATCTCTAGATATGCCATTTTAATCATATAAATAAAACAAGCTTTGTTATCAATTTACATTTATTTAAACATCCATTTACAAACATACTGAATTATTATTGTGTACATACAATTTGTACAATAAATCAAGTAAAATAAGGAAATTGTTAATACTAAATTATACTTAAATAAACTTGACAGCATTATATGCGGTCTTATTAGACTAGGAGTCAACAATAATAAAATACGATTTTTGATTTTAGGTATACAATGTTCGAAGCATTGACACTGGTGATATAAACTTAATTTAACTATCAAAATGTTATTTACAATGATTAAAAAATATTAAAATACTATATTAAGTTCTAAGTTAAGGCCACTAGTTTTGACGCTGTATTTATTTAATAAAGCACCTTATTGTAATGGCACTGTCAGAGGATTTTTCGTTATATTTATTACAACGTTATAAATTAAAACCATAAGAAGCTCGCATCCATCGCATTTGGCTTAATTCTACAGTGATGTATAGTTAGAAGTATGGAAGCTATTTTATTTGTAGAAAATCATTCGTTATTTGGCTTATAAAGAAAAATAGAAAATGGAAGCACTAAACTAAGAAAAAATTAATTTACTATAAATATGATACAAATAGTTACAATATATAAAAAAAAACAATCTGAAGTCAGATCGCCGCGTCAAATATATTCGGGAATACTGTATACTGATGTCGAAATATTCAAGGCACAATTTGGAAGGCCTAATTTCTTCCTCATTCAAAAAGAATTATTTAATAGTATGTACTTATATCATCAAGCTCTCGTGCATTTACCAATAAACTTAACTGTATTGACTGTCAGGAGACATGGTCCTTAGTCACAGACAGGTCATAATAGTCTGACATACGTATACCGGCCAAGTTTTGACAGCAGAAGGCTGGCCTTATCGGACATAGCACGGCAAAGGATGTTTTTTATTTTAGGATTGTTTTAGCTGAATCAAGCTAATTTGAATTTTATTTTAATTCCCTTAGCACTTACTTCTGACGATATCGACTTAATCGTTAATGTCGTCACAAGGAAACCTGAGTATACCGCGGCAGGCTTCAGCATTCCGCGGCAGGCTTCGGCATTCCGCGGTAAGCTTCCGCACGTCAACGGTATACTCCGTCGAAGTATTCTCTGAGCGTCTCTCGGCATTCCAACGAATACTTAGCCGTGTCGTGCCGTTGGTAAGCGCCCATTATAAATATACAATAGTCCGGCCACAAAAAGCTTATCAGATTGCAATTATGATTCAGTTTGGCCTTATGGAGCGACAAGGGTCTAACATAATCAATTTTTAGAAAAAAGCAAAACCGACTTCAATGTATCTTCGAATTCTAAGGTTAAATATCGATTAAATTTATATGGGACCACTTCGTAGCTATACTGAACCCAACGCAAAAAGAATATTCCAAATCGGTTTATAAATGACGGAGTTCTGAGGTAACAAACATAAAAAAAAGCAATTGAATAGAGAACCTCCTCCTTTTTTTAAGTCGGTTAAAAAGGGCCAAAATAGAAACGTGTAAATTTTAATGATAACCATTATGCCACTTTAGAGTCCGGATCCCTGTCTAGTCAACGTCAATAATTAGTATTAATTTAAGTTCCATGTCATAATCACTAGTTTGACATTTTGCTTCTCTAAAACACGTTCTTCTTGAAATCTTTATTGCGACACGGTATTAAAAGTGCACATATCATTGAAGCTGAAGCCGACTTTATGCAGACCCTTGTAGCACCTCTTCAGTGAGACTGACAAATTCCTTGGTACCTTTTAAACAGCCTTACGACTTAAAACTAGATACATTATGGTCTTTACGTCCATCCACCGGTGAGTTTATGGAACATTTCCTCGTCCAGATTCTGGTTGGCATCCTTGGAACGCATTGAGAGGAAGATGTAACCTCCAATGAATTCGTGGACGACCTTGCAGTCAGCCGATTGCACGGAGAATATTATGTTGCCTTCCTCGAATTGGACCATCATGTGCTTTATCTCCCAGTTTACGTTCCAAGCCTGGAAGTTACAGTCGTTGGTAAATTATCTGTATCATCATCATCATGATCAGCACATCACGTTCCCACTGCTGGGATACGGGCCTTCTCTCATAGAGAGAGTATGGGCCATAATCCACCACGCTGGCCCTGTGCGGGTTGGTGGATGTCACATGTCTTTAAATTCTGGGCATGCCGGTTTCCTTACGATGTTTACCTTTACTGTTTTTAGAGCGAGTGTTAAATCCGCACATATGTATCTTGAGAAAGTCAGTGGCCAGCAGGATTCGAACTCGGGTGCGTCAGATCGAAAGTCGCACATACAGTCGTTCAGTGAGCCACACTCGGCTCTGTATACTCATTTAGAAAGAAATATTGAGATAAAAGGAGAAGTGATTTTGTTGAACGAAATGGATTAATGATTATACAAAAAAAAAATGAATATAAAATTCAAGCTAAGCAACAAGCAAGCGCTACTTCTTTATGTTAATTCGGAATGGGTCGCCAAAATACAGACCTAACTTAATTTGGGGCTCACAGATAATTTAATATTAAATCAATGTGTATAGAGGGCGCAGAGCGCCTGTGGCCCAGTGGGAGCACGTGCGACTCTCGATCCGACGCACCCAAGTTCGAACCCCGCACCACTGACATTTAAGTTATGTGCGGATTTAACACTCGCTTTAAAAACGGTGAAGAAAAACGTCGTGAGGAAATCGGCATATCTAAGAATTAATCTCAAAAATTCAAGGACATGTGACATCCACCAACCCGTACTGGGCCCGTGTGGTGGATTATGACCCATACACCTCCATGAGAGAAAGCCCGTATCCCAGCAGTGAGAAGGAGTAAGGTGTGTATTTCGTTTTTTTTTACTATAATGATATTTTTTCATCAAGACTAACCTTCATAGTACTAAAGCGCCACGTCTTGATATGGTCGCCGGTGTTAGGGTCAAGCCTCATTACGCGGTTGTTGGCGATGCTGATGATCTCGTCCTTCCTATGGCCCATGAAGCGCACCACGAACAGCGTCTGTCCATAGTCGGGGAGGTTCTGCCAGGTCTTGATGTACTGGAGCTTGGCTTCAAGAAGCGGCAGGTCTTTTACATTTGCATGGCTTTCTAGAACTCGTTGGGTGAACTGCGGAGAGAAACGCTGGTTACAATACAATAATACTTTTTTTATAGTATGACCTTTCCCTTGAGTTTCTTGAGGAACTCGCCTACACCTACCACGAGTAAAACATTGTATCTCACCTTCCCCTTGAGTTTACACCTACCACGAGTAAAACATTGTATCTCACCTTCCCCTTCAGTTTACACCTACCACGAGTAAGACAGTGTAACTCACCTTCCCCTTGAGTATACACCTACCACGAGTAACACACTGTATCTCACCTTCCCCTTGAGTTTACACCTACCACGAGTAAGACAGTGTAACTCACCTTCCCCTTGAGTTTACACCTACCACGAGTAAAACATTGTATCTCACCTTCCCCTTGAGTTTACACCTACCACGAGTAAGACAGTGTAACTCATCTTCCCCTTGAGTTTACACCTACCACGAGTAACACACTGTATCTCACCTTCCCCTTGAGTTTACACCTACCACGAGTAAGACAGTGTAACTCACCTTCCCCTTGAGTTTACACCTACCACGAGTAAAACATTGTATCTCACCTTCCCCTTGAGTTTACACCTACCACGAGTAAGACAGTGTAACTCACCTTCCCCTTGAGTTTACACCTACCACGAGTAACACACTGTATTTCACCTTTCCCTTGAGTTTACACCTACCACGAGTAAGACAGTGTAACTCACCTTCCCCTTGAGTTTACACCTACCACGAGTAAAACATTGTATCTCATCTTCCCCTTGAGTTTCTCGTGTCCTCTCCCGTAAAAATAGATTTTTAATTATTTTTAACTTAGAATCAACAAATTAGATCAAAATGTTAACTTCATGCTTACTCTGACTTATTATTCTGATATTGTCACAAACTGTGGTATCATCTCTAACCTAATCTAAACTTAGCAAGTCGTATCTCAGAATCCCAAGACACAGGCTTTCGCCTAGTTTGGGACTCGTCGTTTAGTCGTAATCTGCAACACACCGCTAACCTTTTTGAATTACTTGTGTACCACAAATGTTGTAACCTTTTTGAATAAACAATTTATTATTATTTTTTATTATTATTATTAGTTTACACCTACCACGAGTAAAACACTGTATCTCACCTTCCCCTTGAGTTTACACCTACCACGAGTAGAACACTGTATCTCACCTTCCCCTTGAGTTTCTTGAGGAACCTCGGCGCGAGGTAGTTCTCCGGCTGCAGGTGGTCGAGGTGCGGCACGCTATGCGGCTGCAGCGCGGCGGCGGGGCGCGGCCGCTGCAGCGCCAGCAGCGCGCGCACGCCGCCCGCCTCCGACGCGAACGACGCGTCCGCCAGCGAGCGCCCGCGCGACCCCAGCCGGCACGCCGCCACCCACTCCGCGTACTGATCCTCCTACACAAGCAAACGTACAAATTGAACAACTGGATACGAACTAAAAAGCAATCTCTACTATCAATAATAAAATCAATAATATTAAATATCATCCCTATATAGTAGACATTCCGCCAATTCAAACAAAGCGTTTTGGTTCCACGTTTATAGTGCGTACTGCTAAGGAATGGAACTCCTTGCCGTCTTCTTTGTTTCCTGGAAACTATAATTTG
The DNA here is from genome assembly GCA_951640565.1 of Petrophora chlorosata. Lineage (NCBI taxonomy): Eukaryota > Metazoa > Arthropoda > Insecta > Lepidoptera > Geometridae > Petrophora > Petrophora chlorosata. The sequence goes on from OX621207.1 coordinate 5,547,010, forward strand.
GGCGTCTTCAAGGCTAGAGGGAATAGGTATCTTCTAAATCTACGTGCTCCATCTTCGGCCACATCGTCGCTTAACATCAGGCAAGGTGAACAAACGTAGATTTATAACAAAAAAAAACATTATTTTTTTTAAAATTATTAGAAAATTGGCTTGCGTTTGACCACTATGTCACCTGATGGTAAGAGTGTGGTCGACGTTCTAGGAGGCTTACCAAGATACACTGTTCACTCGAGACTTGAAGATTCCTAGATTGGGAGAAATATGGGAAAATTACTTTCAACACTGTTCAATTTCTGTATGTCAAATCGAAATGGGTTGCCAAGATACCATTTTACGGACTTAATGAGTTCATGAAAAGACGTGTTGGCGAATCCTCATTTTTGTATGATGTTGTTTATTTAATATGTGGTTAAATCTTGACTATATTTATATTTTAATGTGATCTGACTAATTATTATAATGTACATTTCAATATTTTAATGCAAATAATTCCATTCAAATTAATAATTATGTAATTAATTTTTTTTTTTTATTCCATGTAGGTATATTAATAATGTATATCAATGACATAAGAAAATATTGTAATTGAGACTTGCCTAAAATAACAAACTTTATTATTATGGTGAATAAATGATTCTATTCTATTCTATTCTACAGGCCTAGCCTAATTTGGGGCCTATGTAATTCAATTGTATAGCAGATTTGTGTAAATTTGTAAAATAAATCATTATTATTATTATGCCGCTCTTTCTCACGGGTTATACACCCGGTCCTTTAGAAGGCTTGCGCGGGGACATGAGTCCAACACGTAGAGGCCTCTTAGAGCATTTAATTTAGATATGTAATGGGCAACACTTATAGGGGACTGTATCTAATTCTTTCTGTATTGAGGTGAATTTTTAATGGATGAGAGCTGGTCTATGATATGAGACCTCGGCACCTGCCAGTTCCGCCTCATAAGAAAATATTTTGGCAGGTGGTGACTCGCCACCCACTAAACGGGCCCTCTATAAGGGCCGCCGTTCATTGGCGACGAAAGTGGCAACGTTGGTGTGGGTGGCTAAAGGGTGTCGAGAGGTGTGCTGCAGTTTCACTTAAACGCTACTCCCGGCGTTATGCCCTTTAACACTTCCACCCTTGGAGCTTAGTTCTTAGCTCTTGCATCTCCACCCCCGGACGGCCAGTTAAGGCAAGCCGGGGGTCAGGGGTCTCATTTAGCCCCAGGGAGAATCTCGGGGTAAGGCTCAGTGTCGCCACGCACCGACGACTCGCCACAAAGTCGCCCCTGGCCTATATATATATCATTATTATTATTATCATTATCTAAAATTATTTGTATACAAGTGTATTGTAAAAGTGACGTTTAAATAAAGTTTATCAATATCATCATTTATTGATATTTTAAATACAGTAAACAAAAACAAAAGTGGATTAAGGTCTGTACTCTCACCATGAGAGAAGGCCCGTGTCCCAGCAGTGGGGACTTAATGGGCTGATGATGATGACTAGGAAAAGCAATATTAGACTTACATTTTCACATTTGAGCCACATCTCATGCATGGCATCCTCGGCCGGCACTTCTAACTTGATGCTGTACCGTCCCGAGGCGGGGTGCGCGTCCGGAGTCACCTCGGCGCCCCTCAGCTCCACCGAGCAGGCCGGGGCTTCGCCCTTCGCGGCGGCGTCGCGCGACGAGTGGATGCGAAGCACCCCGTCGCGGCACGAGATCCAGCCGCGCTTGTACGCCTTTAGAGTAAAGCGTTTCGGTCTGGAAGGAGTTGGGATTTTGAGTGGTTTGTAGTGTAGGTCTAGAATTATGTTGTCTATGGTCTATAGAAAATTTGGTCTGTTTTCAGTTGATAATAATAGCTATAATAATGAAAAAAATTAAGAAAACCCCGACACAATAGAAACCACCACCACCAAAAAAGACACCACCGCTAGAAAACCTGCTTTCAAACAAAAAAAACCGCATCCAAATCGGTTCACCTGTTTAAGAGCCACGGTGCCACAGACAGACACACATAATGGTCAAACTTTATGTGTTACTATATTGTATAGCTAAATTACAAATATAGCTATTAGTGTACATAGCTATATTTGGCTCTGTATATTTTGAAACGTTTTTAATTACCTTATGTAATTTGTTTCAAAGTTTTATTTGCCTTATTATCTGACATTTTAAAGGGAAACTGCAACATTATTGTCGGCCTAGATTTTTATTTTTATTCAACTATTTTTTATAATTTTCATATAACGCCAAACAGTAACCAACCAGGAACATATGTAGACACAACATTTTTACCATAGTGGGTATCGAACCCGCATCTCCGTTACGACCCAACCACTACACCGAAGCGGCTTAACATTGAGTGATTCTAAATTAGGTACTCTGTATATTACCACAGAATACTAAGAGACACCGAAAAGAAGCATCATTCCGCAAAGAAATTTAAACAAATAGCGACTTTTGTTATAACGCAATAAAATTCAATTCAGATCGCGCAGCGCTGCTTATCTACCAGTCATATTAACCTACAGAGCGCCTCTCTTTCTATCGCATAGCTCTTATCTCTTCTGACGCGGCACGTGTAAAGACGCGCGACCCGCCGTCGGTGTCCGGCTATGTACTTGTAGCTTCGTACCTACAGTGCGGAGTGCGCTAGGCCTGATATTACCTACATCAATAGGTATACCTATAATTTAACTTATGTTTCGATGTTACTGGCGACCACATTTTGCCTTATTTAAAATAACACACAGATAGTAACAGGAAGTAACGACGTATACAGGTTAGGTTATTTATTAATAATATGCCAAAACAATATTAGACTTGTTGATTACAAAAAGCAATAATAATTATGTTTTAATGGATAATTATGTACAAATAATTGAGGATATCATGTTAATGAGTGAATTAATACATTATTTTGAAAACTAACAAACACTGTACACGGTAAAAGGGTATCTTATTAGTTTAGTCTACTGGGCCCCAATTCACAATGACAACTTGGCGATTCCTTGCTTCGAAATCACGTCGATTCCTTCATTAATGAACGACATCTGCGAAATTTGTATTCTCTATGACACGTCATATATATGAACAACGTCATATAATGAATGCGTCATAGAGATGTCGTTTATTAATGAAGGAATAGATGTGATCGAAATCACGTCTATTCCTTCATTAATAGCGTATAGCATATAGCGTATAGCAAGGAATCGCCAAGTTGTCATAGTGAATTGGGGCCCTGGTGTGTTTTTCTGTTTTATGATATTATCGGATCATGACACTGGATCGAGCCTCATGACCCAAAAATCCTCTCTACCAATCGACAGTTCTATCCAAGAATTGTTCAAGAAGCGATTGAGATAAAGAAATACCGTAACTTTAATCGGGAGGATGGTTTAAGGTTATCTGGATCGTGGAATCCGGCGAGTAGGTGTTCGCGTCGCTATTTATTTTCTAATGTATCTACCGAGCGAGTGTGGCTCTGTGGGAGCATGTGCGACTATCGATCCGATGCACCCAAGTTCGAAGCCCGCTGGCCCCACACCACTGACTTTCTTAAGTTATGTGCGGATTTAACACTCGCTCTAAAAACGGTGAAGTTAAACATAGGAATCCGGCCTGTCCAAGAACTAATCACAAAAATGTAAGGACATGTGACATCGACCAACCCGCACTTGGCCAGCGAGGTGGATTATGACACATATTCTCTCTTCAAGAGAAGGCCCGTGTCCCAGCAGTGGGAACGTGATGGGCTGATGATGTATCTGCCGATACTGTTAGTATTGTAAGTCGTGACCAAGTTTAACAAGACCAATTGCGGGAAGTTGGAGAAAACGCCCACCGTTCCTGACGCTGGTACCCGCTTCTCCAGTCTTCTCGTGACCACGATCAATGCAAGTTGATCAAAACGTCGAGGTTAGACAAAAGGTTATTTTGATTATAAAATTGTGCGAGACCCGATAATATCATAAAACAAGAGTACAATTCGCAAAAGTTTAAAAACTACTGTTGTGTATTTTTTAATTTTTAATATACATATAATTGCAGGGGTAATGAGAGAGTCTTACGCGATGGAGCAGTATTCGTTGTTACATTTGCTGAGCACCGAACAGTAATGAAAGAAGAAATAATATTAAATGAATATGTAGATAATGTTTAATAATTAAGATGTATATTATATGATAGATGTATAAATAAATAAAATAATAAATACGCCCAACGATCACAAACATAGACAATGCTTGCGCTTTTTTTTCTGTGCACAAACATTTGTGCCGTTGCGGGAATCGAACCCGCAACCTCAATGGTGTATGGATTGGATCCAACCTGCCCAACCACTTAGTAACACTAAGTAACTTTTATTTACGTTACAGGTGACCTATTCCACATGGACAGCTGTTTCCTCTATTTTTACTTACTCAAACACGTTACTTAGAAAGTTCCTTATTATTGGGTCGATACGACAGGACGCTTGCCTTGATGTCGTATCGCATACATTTGTTTATTTGGCAATACGACTCGGGGTGCGGCGTGCGAATTTTTATCTTATGTAACATAAGTAATTTTTCGTATATTTTTGTGTTCAATATTATACCACAAAATGTTCAAAATGCGGCCCAAAAAATATTTCGGAATACGACCGCTGTAGTGTCGTCGTGCCGACTTAATAAAGGAGAAGTCTTAGACCGTTTCCACGACACGACAGCCGTACGACGCGTCCTCGACATATTGCATTCCAACTTTGTGTCGCATCGAGTTCGCTGTCGTACCGACCCAATGAGGAAGCGCCTTTAGGTTGATAGACGCGACATCTATTGAAAATGTAAACTAAAATTTTAATAAATCCCGAATTAAAAATCCTATAAAAAGTAAAAATAAGCTGAACCGATTTTGATAAAACATGTCTAAGAACCACCAGAAAACCTGCTTACAAATAAAATCTAAATCGATTCACCCGTTTAAGAGTTACGGTGCCACAGACAGACACATAGTGGTCAAACTTATAACACTCCTTCTTTTTGCGTCGGAAGTTAAAAACGCGATCCAATATGGGAATGCGACCGATGCGATGTCGTGTCGTTGTCGTACCGACCCAATGAGGAAGCGGCTTTAGGGTGATAGACGCGACCTATTGAAAATGTATCACACATTTTATCAAACAACTTAAAACACGAAAAACTGATTTATCCTTAGAATTATCCTCACCTGAGGTACTTCAAGTAGCCGGCCAGCTCCGGCACATGTGTGATATCAGGGCGCGCCGGCGGTCCGCCTTCTAACTGCGCTTGCAGCTCGCTAAGCGCGGCATCGATCTCGTCCTCAGGCGCCGCGCCGGCTGCGCCCGCGCCGTCCGCCGCTTCGACCGACCCACCCGCTAGGGTTTGCAGCTCGATTTGAAGCTGGAATAATAATAATAATAATAAATTTGTTGTTCAAACTTAGTAACTTAACCTTAATATTAACACCCGAAATAGGCTCTAAGTTTCACAATTTACTTTAACTTACCAGAAGACCAAAAGCTATTACAGGGTCCACAATAGGGGATCGGACAACTTTTCAGAAAGTGTTTTATATTAACTACAATTAATATATATTATTTACGGTTAGGTTGGACACAAATTAGTTTGTCGAAATATTCTTTCAAACTATAAAATCCTTTACATAACAACCAAACAACCAACTTTAATTTATTTTTGAATAGGGGATCGGACAGTAATCGAGAGAAAATCTAAAATGTAGTTAGAACGAATGTTCGTCGAACCAGAAAGATCATTCAATCAATATTTTTGTGAAATAATAATGATTTATATTTTTTAAATCAATACATAAAATCTAATAATTCTGACATTTTTAATCTGTTCTTCATCTCTAACGAAACAACAATCACAGCGCATAACGTCATTTGTAGGCAAATGCCGTGAGTCAAGCTTGTGTTTATTTTACGTTTTTGCTTTTCATAAAATGTATTTTTGCTAAATTTTTCGTTCCATTACTACAATATAGTCCCCAAACTTCACAACACGTATTTAAATCTCTTTGCAAGTTTTATTTCGAAGAGTTTGTCGTTTTCTACCTTTATATGACGTCACATGTTTTGAGATGACCTTTTGCGCGGCAATATTTCAAACATAATATTTAAACATATCTTTAGGTAGTTATAGAGCGTTATTTAATTCAAATTATTTTTCATAGTTATATTATTCATTATAGTTAATTTAAAACACTTTCTGAAAAGTTGTCCGATCCCCCATTGTCCATGCATACATGCGGATTAAGAATACTAATGATAAATTATACAATTTAATTAATTTTGAGTAAATAGCTATCTGTAAATAATTCACCACGCATAAATTTAGGTATTTCTGCTATTACAACTTTTGCAGGAAAGAGGAATGAAATAATATTTAATATTTGTATTTAAATATGTCGTGGAGGAAACAGAAATCATATGAAAATGTATTTCTCGAAAACAATGGGTCTTTGGAGGAAACGGAATAAGAAGGGGTGCTATTCAGTGAACAAATTAATCATGGTTGAATTTTGTATGAAAACGAACCACCTTAACCCGTTCTTTATCGCCAGCGGTTGTCAGACACAATAATCCATAAAATAAATATAAATATATAATATCCATAAATAGAATCCTATCGAGCTCGCCAGTTGCAACTCTGCAACTGTAGTATCTGCCAGCAGGCTTGATGGCACAGCTGGGCCGAATTATTAGTTAAACTCAAAGGAGTCGCAACACCTAAAGGGTCACAAAGCATTTGATCGAAGTCGCTCACATCCTACAAGTAAAATTTACCTGTAAAGCCGCAAACAGCAACATTTCCTCTTCAGTACAATGCAGCTCCTGGTTTAGTATCTGCCAGCGTGCTTGCTGATACAGCTGGTTGAGGCGGGGCGCGTCCGCGGCGCGGGGGGTGAGGTCGAAGAACGAATAGAACTTGAAGCGGAGCTGAAGTGTGTCCCATTCGCGGACCCACTGCTCCATAATGGAAAGGGATGAGTCCAGCCAACTGAAAGCCAAATATGATGTAGATAAGATATAAAATATAAATTAATACAATATTAAAAATCCCCCGACACAAACAACCTATAAAAAGAAAAAACGGTTGAACCGATTTTGATGAAACACGTCTAAGAAATACCGCTAGAAAACCTGCCTTCAAATGAAAAAACCGCATCCAAATCGGTTCACCCATTTAAGAGCTACGAAGCAACAGACAGACACACAGACATAGTGGTTAAACTTATAAAACCACCTCCTTTTTGCGTCGGGGGTTAAAAATGAATTGAGGGGACATCATCATCAATCCATTACGTTCCCACTGCTGGGACTCGGGCCTTCCCTCGTAGAGAGAATATGAGTCATAATCCACCATGCCAGCCCAGCCCGGGTTGGTGGATGTCACATGTCCTTGAATTTTTGCGATAAATTCTTGGACATGTAGGTTTCCTCACGATGTTTTCATTCACTATTTTTAGCGCGAGTGTTATCCGCACGTAACTTAAGTCAGTGGTGCGGGGTCAGCGGGATTCGAACTCGGGTGTGTCGGATCGAAAGTCGCACGTGCTCCCACTGAGCCACACTCGCTCTTAACATATGAGGGGTCATAAAAAAATTAACTAAATACAAAAAGCAGCTTTTGAATTTTTTGTCGGTTTATCTGTCTGTTGTTCAGCCATCACGCTATAACCACTATTGAAAATTTTATCCGATTATATATGTGAAATTCTGGAGGACCCGGCGCCACGTTCAAGTATAATAAATATATAAAAAAGTATAATCCGTTCATTAAATAAAAGTTATGGTCAGTTGTTTAGACAGCATTAAAAAAAAAACACTAGATAGGTCAAGAAAATAATCAGGTACGGATTTTTGCAAGGGATATCTCACAGACTATATTTGTCTTACCCAACATTCATCCTAGCGCGTTCCATCAGCGACTTAGGCGTGAGTAGGGACTCCCTGGACTGGCTATCAGGTTCTAGAGGAGTATCAGCCAGGGACAGTTCTGCGAGGGAATCCAGGGCGTCCATGGAGGCGGCCCGGGGCGGAGTCCCACAGTATCCCCCGTCGCTAGAGCCGTCGCTTTGCGTGCTGTAGATGTGATTGCCGTATCGACGAAGGGTACCATTCTGTGGAAGAGTACAGACAAGATAAGAACAGATCGATTTTTGATATTTATTTATTTGATTTGAATCACACTTAATAACATCTTTCTGCTAGAAAATCACCAAAAAAAACCGACATACATTTTTTTTATCTTTTAAAACATGGTACCTGGCCCCTAACTAGTATTCTCTGTATCTAGGAAATCAGGAACTACGAGGATCATGGTCTCGCAACACCCAGACGAAACAAATGCTTGCGCTTTTTTTGTGACATTTATCCAGTGGCGGGAATCGAACCCGCAACCACAGTGGTGTATGAGATTTGAGCCAAACTACCCAACCACTACACCACAGAGGCTGACATTTAATAACGATATCTTGGTTAATCGATATTTTAAGTCAATATCAGAACTTTAGTGTCCAAAAAAGTCTAAGTGACATATCGAGTAGGCCATTCACATGATGGTATGCAACGCGCCATTAAAATCTTAGACAAAATCTTGAAAACCTTAGACAAAATCTTGAAAATCTGAACAAAATCTTGAAAATCTTAGGTAGGTACTTACGAGTACAAGGAATCCCTATTATAGGCCTTGCTTGTAATGTAGCAAAAATGAAGCCTCTTAAGTGACGTTTCCTCGGATATCTATGAGCTATTAAAACGCCCTGCGTCAATAAATATTCATTGAAAGCCAATAAATATATTGGAAGCATGGACCTTGACTAAAATATTTCACTTTGCCAAACATATAAATTGTTGTTTATAGACAGATACTAAGAGTATTAGTCAAGTGCCGTTTTTATTAGCACGTGTTCGTTTTTTGTGATCGGGGTTTGGCGAGCAGCTTAAAGTAGCGGGTTTAGGGGTGAATGAACGCATATTTTTTAATTTCATGTACGATAAGACCATTTGATCGATGGTAATCTTATAAACGTGCTGTTTTTTAATGAGCAACACAAATTGACCTACCATTTTTTACATTACAATCACGCACTTAGTATACTTGTAGTAGGTAGGTAAAGTTAGTAGCAGGCCTAGCGCACTCCGCACTGTAGGTACTAAGCTACAAGTACATAGCCAACCACCGACACGGCGGGTCGCGTTGTCACACTTGCCGCGTCAGAAGAGATAAGAGCTATGCGAGAGAAAGAGAGGCGCTCTGTAGGTTAATATGAGTGGTAGGTATGCAGCGCTACGCGAGCTGAATTGAATTTTATTGCGTCATAGCAACAGTCGCTATTTGTTTAAATTTCTTTGCGGAGTGATGTTTCTGTCCCTTAGTATTCTGTGTTAGTAGGTACCTAATAGGTATTTGATTTTATGGGCAGGCATTAAGAAGAAAGAAGTCGGTTTTAATTTTTCACTAACTAAATGTAGCCTGTGTTAATCCTATCTTTAAATTTGTATACTTTGAAGGTAGACTAAACAAACAAGTTATGATAGAGAACATAACATAAACAAATTGAGACTGACGTGAAACAGATGCACGTATATAAGTAAAAAACTTAAGATCTTCGAAACGCCATGTGTTTCCGTTTATATAATGAACTCTCCTTCGTCCAAAAATTTATGCTTCCAAAATCCGTACTAACTAAATCCTAACTAGTATCTTTTCTGTGACTAAACTATAAGGTCATGCTAGTCATTGAGCTCTAAGGATTGATTAGTGAGAAAGGTGGTTAGGTTTTACTGTTCAGGGCACGCCGGAATTTTAAGGCTTGAAAATATAAATAAATAAATAAAATCCAACGATCACATACATGGAACCTGACCCCTAACTAGGATTCCCTGTATCTAGGGAACCAGGAACTATGAGGACCATGGTCCCACAACACCCAGACGCGAAACAAATGCTTGTGCTTTTTTATTTTTCTGTGCACAAACATTTGTTCGGTCGCAGGAATCGAACCCGCAACCTCAGTGGTGTATGAGATTTGAGCCAACCTACCCAACTACTACACCACAGAGGCTGTCAATATATTAGTTACATGGTTACCACGCAGAGCAGAGTTAAAGACCGTCAGTAAGTATTTGAATTTAAATTAGCTTATCACGGTAACAATAAACAAAATTGAATGACATAAGCAGAATAGTAATAATTTAATGCATGTTAAACAGCTCGAACTCAGAAATAAGTACAACGCCCTTACAGAGCACTTATGTGTATACCTTAAATAAATAAATCTATATTTTTATAAAAATGGAACTGAGCCAATTCTGTACAACGAATATATTTTAGAAAAACCAACTAGGATCCACTATTTAGAAGGTACTAAACAAGAATGGACGGTTTTAAGAATTTTTGTTTGTTTGTTATCTATAGACTCGAAAACTGCTGAAGGGAGTTTTCAGGGTTTGGCAGCAGAAGTACCAACTTAGATTATAGGGTATGTAACATCAATATTGGTTGGGTGATTACGAAGATACAACTTAACCTCTTCGTAGTACACAGTCTCATATAAATGGGAGGTCTTGCTAAAATGGTAAGGAAAATGGGCTTCGTCTGTCGTCCACGTAGATGAAGTCGCGGGAAAAAGCTAGTAAAAGTAATAAACATTCAGCTTAAGCACTTATCTAGTCTTTGAAGACTCTTACCTGTTGTGAAGCCACGGGAGTAGCCGACAAAGACCTTGGCGGTGGCGGTGTCGCTGGACACATCCCATTGGACCTGTCCAGGCTGTTCGAAGACCCCCTGGTGGCCGCTATGAACGTGTTGGTATCAGCTGGGTGCGTGGACTTTATCCGCTTGGCTTCCTTCAAGTTCTGGTAGTTTTGTTTCAAGTGGGAAGGTTCTAGGGGGTAGCAGAGCGAGAGTTCTTCTGGATGCCTTATGCCTGGAGTAGAAGGAAATAACAGATTATCATTGACAGCGCATTCTGTCTACTGCAGGGTATAATAAATATGGTCTTACTAGCTGCGCCCTGCGGTTTCACCCGCGGTTTTCCGGGATAAAAAGTAGCCTATGTGTTAATCCAGGGTATAAGCTATCTCCATACCAAATTTCATCAAAATCCATTCAGTAGTTTTTGCGTGAAAGAGTAACAAAGGTACATCCATACATCCATTCTTACAAACTTTCGCGTTTATAATGATAGTAGGATGCCCTGTTCAGATGTTCTAGTAACGAATCGTTTTGCTTACGGACAGTGAAATTTTGACAATTTTAGAATGAAAATATCAATATTTCAAATCTCACTTTCCGTAGCTAAGATGGTTCGCTACTTGGACATAGGATCCGGGCATAAGCGCATTGTAACAGTATGTTCATAATAAGCTGTTGCGGTTGTGCATTTTTTTTATGATTAATGCATTCCAGTACACGATGTCACAAAAACCAAAATGTTTATCGACAGAGTAGTCTTGTAGGATAACTTAAGGACACTAAAACTTAAGTACCCATATTCGAAATTTACGATAGCTTTGACGAAGAAGTTTGTAATAAAACTGATACGAATAGGAACGAGTAGGAGTAAGTGCTGGCAGTCACACACTTTTGTACAACACGTAAAATGAGTCGTTAAATAGACAGGCGATGGAGATAAAGTGGTGGCTAACGACGACAAAAAGTCGAACGACCATTCATCAGTTCCATCGCTTTACTGACAACAACGTTTATTACGCTAAATACGACAAAATTCGCGCTAGCTAAGATAACCTTTCGTGGCCTTCTTGAAGCGACAAAACTTTTGCGTTGTCGATTAAATAGCGTCTAGGGACAGCTTTTTTTGCACTATTGTTTCTGTTATTGAATGTCACACAACCTATCCTAAGGGAATCAAATAGAACGCAAAACATGGCGATATATCTTTCCCATGGAATCTAAACACGTAAAAGCTTCTTTGGTATAGCGAAAGTTGCAGTAAGTGGATAAAAACAGCCAAAAAGAAGAATAAATTCAGTACGGCTTGGCTGATATGACATGTTCTTAAATCTTGCGATTTTAGCCCAGCGTAAATTGAGTTTTGGGATGGAACTAAACGTTAGAAAAATTGGACATTTAAAGAAATTAACTTTAAGGAATTTAGAATTTGATATTTCTAGAGTTTAACATTATACGAATTAAACGTTTGGAATCAAGCGAACTGGACATTAGGCGTCCTAAACGGATATTTAGGTGTAATTTCTAGAGATTTAAATAATTTTGTTACTTACCAAGGCTTTTACAAAGTTGTACCACTGCACTGAAGGTATCAATGGAGAAGTCGATCTTGCAGTCCACGTATCTCAGATCAGGTAGCTGGATCCTCAAGGGTTTGTGCATCGGTGTGAAGTGTAGGGCTGCATCGGCGTGAACTCCGTACTGGTCCAGGGTGTGCTTGGGTCGGGCGAGCCATTTGTTGCGGGTGGGCCACCAGAGCGCGTGGTCTGACCAGTCCTTTTTGACTTCTGGAATAATGGCGAAAGAAAATTAATAAAGATCGCCGGCTTATCAATTGTTTCTTGGCTGGGTGTGAGACCTCAGTCCATGTAGTTTCTGGTTCTCTAGATACAGAGAATCCTCGTTAGAGGTCAGGATATATATAAGCATTGGGCATTATTATTATTTTAAGTGGTGTATGATTTCTGCGAGATTTCGAAAGCTGGATTTATGCTTGCAATATATAAAAATGAAATTATATATTATAAAAACCACCTTCTTATCTTTATGTTATGAAATTAATGCGAATTTCAGAAACTTGCAGTTGGTCCTGTCAGATGAGATCTACACAAATTGAAGCCAGAAAATAACTCGAGAAAAAGTTAACAATTCCAAAAACTTTACACAGAATCGATTCAGGATTACTACTATGCAATTTGAGGCAATCCATCCAAATTAACACTACACAACGAGGCTGTTGCAGATATTTTTGGGCATGATTACGTTAGTCAGACAAGGCCAGCGCAATTATAGTCCATTAACTATTTGGGTGAATTTTAATGGTCCTCGAATGTTTTTTGGATAAAACTGTAGCAGTGTGAAATACTAGCCGATAGTACGATACTCGCGACTCCGTCCACGTAGAATTCGGAATATAATTATTCCTTAAGGAACTGTTCGTTACTCCGAGGTCAATCCTAGAAGGACCTAAAGTACCTACAAACCAAACATCAATATCTGTTCTATTTTTATGAAGTTAAGTGGTAACAAAGACACGGACACTTCGCATTTATAATTGACATGATTTTATTAATTCTTTATTCCAAACTATATATCGTCCCCTTACTGCAAAAACCAACTAAGTGCGCTTTTAAACAAAAATGAGTTACGAATACCATTAAAATCTCCTCTTCAAGATCTACAAACTAATGTTAGAATGTTAAAAAGCGCAATAAGTTGGTTTTTGCATTAAGGGGACGATATATTACTATTTTTTAATACATAATTCTTTGATTTTAAATATTAGGTATTAAAAATGCATTGTTTCCTCTCTCCCAGCTGTGACCAACAGGGTCTATAACGAACTGTTTTAACTTATGATGAATAAATAATAATGTAACATTATAGAATGCAATAAAGAATTGAGTTGAATTAATTTTATAAGGAGCAGGATTTGAAGATGAAAAAACCGAGTAGGTTTTGTGGAATAAAATGAGGATAAATAATTGAAAAATTCGTTTATAAGTGTTTGTTTGTGAGCGTGTATAAATATTTAAACATTTGTAGAACACTGTACTGCCCCCCTACACCTTATGTCCCTCAAGCGCCAATCGTATATCGTGTTGAGCTCAGATTAAGGTGAAGATTCACTGCGACAATGTCTTACAATGCCATATATTGTCCCATTAAGTTTATCTCAACTTGTAGTTATCGTATTTTAGTATATATTAATGAGATTAATTCGATATCTTGCCTGAATCGATCATAATTAGTCGGTATCTCATTAGTCGCAGTGAAGCTATACATTAATTTGAGCTCAACACGATATACGATTGGCGCTTGAGGGACATATGGGTACGGGGGCTGAACACTTTCATTCACGTTATCATTTTAAAATATTTAAATTCGTTTTTTATTCTGGCGAAGAGGGACAGTAGGAGGAACCTGCGCTCCATCGCCCACCCTCGTCGTTACGGTCACATGACCACCGTCACTATTAGGCGAGTGACATAAAAAAGAGCTATCACTCACGCAGACGCGTGACGACTGATAAAAACTACAAAAAAACCGGCCAAGTGCGACATAAACTCGCGCACGAAGGGTTCCGTACTATCTATGAAAACGGCAAAAAATCATGTCTGTTGTATGGGAACCCCCTTAAATATTTATTTTATTCTGTTTTTTAGTATTTGTTGTTATAGCGGCAAATTTAAACTGTCTAACTATCATGGTTCATGAGATACAGCCTTGTGACAGACGGACAGACGGACGGACAGCGGAGTCTTAGTAATATGGTCCCGTTTTACCCTTTGGGTACGGAACCTTAAAAACAAATAATGTTGCTGCAAGAGGTCTATAGGTATTATTAGGTATAGGTACCTATAGCGGAACCACGATCGATTGCCAGTTTGTAGGCAGATACTGATGTTTTCATTAATAATATAATTCTTTATTTCCGACAAATTACAGAACATATTTAAAACAGTACTAAGCATAAATAAACAAACAACAGCGACACTACCAGTTATTGTTATTGAGCCCCCGATGCCAGTTCAGTTTTGACATCACAGACGCACTTATGAACATCAAATTATCAAAACTGAAACGCAATGAAAATATAATCCCGCTGAATAATTAAAAATATTAATTATTATTATGAATTATTTTGAATTATTCAGCGGGATTACACTATATATTTTCATTGCGTTTCAGTTTTGAGATGAATTTCCGCAACGTCACGCCTGATTCCATTGCATTATCAAATTATCACCTTGACTTTACCACCTTACCGGAAAATTAACCACTATTCAGAAGATACGGCAAGAAACTGAGAGGCATATTTGTTTAGAGATTTTTTTACATAAATTCAAACCATATTTATAAAGCAATTCTTATGACCCTCTGATAAATCATCATCTACAATCTACGAGGATGTTTTAAGTCCTCTTCTTTTTAACCATTCGTATTGTGTAGTGACGAGCTGAGATTAGAACTTCAGAGAGCACATTTAATTTTCACCTAAACACCTTCGGATTAAAAAGGCACAAGTTCTATTTCGGCGATTCTCGCTTCGATCTCTAGAGTCATATTAATCATGAAGTAGTAAAAATGCGAGCTTTAATTAATAATTGTACAACAACTAACTAAAACTTTATCGCCGCATCTCAGGTTCAAGGCCTTGCTGCGTCGCTCTAAAAGTGTGCGTCACTTGAAAACTCTCAGAAACTTGTGACGTCACCGATCTACGCGCAATTTATAATGAGCTCCAGCGTTTGCTATATCTTCCCTCTATTGACCGGTTTGTAGAGGAACCTAAGAGGGATGGGAGGTCAAAGTTGTCTGGTTATCTGCAGTCGTGATCATTTGTTTTGCTTCCGAGGCGTGAGTCACCACGGAGCTGGTTTAAGGTGTACTCAACAAATTGTAGCATCTAATTGCGTTTGTGAGTCACTCTTCACTTAAAGAAGAAAAAGTATTAGTTATTGATTACGTAACTAATGTTTGTACTCTGTACCTATTGTAATCACGCAGTTGTTCATCATCATCAGCCCATTACGTTCCCACTGCTGGGACTCAGGCCTTCCCTCGTAGAGAGAGTGTGGGCCATAATCCACCACGCTGGCCCAGTGCGGGTTGGTGGATGTCACATGTCTTTGAATTTTTGTGATAAATTCTTGGACATGCCGGTTTTCTCACGATGTTTTCCTTCACCGTTTTTAGAACGAGTGTTAAATCCGCACATAACTTAAGAAAGTCAGTGGTGCGGGGCCAGTGGGATTCGAACTCGGGTGCATCGGATCGAAAGTCGCACGTACTCCCACTGAGCCACACTCGCTCGCTCGCAGTTGTTCACTAGTCAGATAAATCTCAAGCCCAGCATAAGACTGTAGGTGTAAATTATAAATGTAAAAAAAAGCAAAGCAAGTTATACATGTTTAAGGTTCTTCTCTGTAGAGAAGACCAATGACGTATCATTGGTCTAACAGGATGATGTACTGTTCTTTGGTTGCCAGTTCTTTGAAACACACAAAGCTATTTGTTTCTATAATTATTTTGCAAATGAGAGATATCATATAATGCACAGTTCCCAAATATAACCGAATGTTCATTAAATAACTTCTAAGCAGTATATGACTGCTTGGCAGTCCGTTAAGATATTGGTAAAGGAAAGGCAATATTATTATTTATTAAAGTTATTTCAAGTTTAAAATAAAATTACTTCATCTTTAGCGGGTATTTAACAGTACAGTCATTTAATTTATAAGTATGTAATAACTAATAAGTCACGCTCTAAAGCCACAATGAATTGGTTAACTGCTTTGTTGAATGAATAACAGACGTACCTACATCGCAAAACATGCGTAAGAATTTATGAATGGAATAAACATAAATGTGCAAAAATTAAACTCAGTATATTGTCAGCTTTTAAACGTAATGTTCCATGATGCTGACAACCTATTGGGGTGTTTTTGTGACAGACTGGAAATCCCATGTTGTCTAGTTTTCCTTGATTTCGTCAGCTTCGACACAAATTATAGTTTGCGTTGAGGATAAGTCTTTAGTTTAGTGTAGAAGAGTAAGTACATAAATCCTACATAATACCTCTATAATGTCGTTTCACTGATCCATGACAAATTAATTCTTGCCCAGAATGACTCGGACTGTTCCCAATCAGGAGCAGATTAAGGTTAAACTGTCGACGTGACACTTTGGACATACTTCAACGTACTATCTTGTTTTGAACTGGACCAACGATATGCAGAGATCGCTGACGAAGATAACCGAGAACGCCACGAGACAAAAACAGATGCTAGTCGGCGAGACAGCACTTTCACAACATAAACAACAGATCGGTGGCGACCACCACTGCGAAGTATGTTGAACTTTTCACCAACCCACGGACGAGTATAGTTCTTTTAATGAGACGTTTTTAGTACATCTCGTAAATAATACTTTGATAGTCTTTTCTAGAAGGGTCAGTGTCTCTAACTGTGTCAAAAAGAGACGACAAATTTGTATTGTTATTGAAATAAGCTAAAGTGAATAGAAGTACAAAAGTTGGGCCGAGCTGTTTTGTGTCTCATAATGATCTCATATCTGTCAGCAATTTTGGAACGGACTTAAAATATAGGCAACAAAATGTCGAAGGTTGTTTCCTAACAGTATAATTAATTGTGACTCATCATAAGCCATTGAGAGTGATTCTAATAGATAAAGTATCTGAATCATAGACAGTATGATCAATATTCAACATTTCAATAAGTGTATAGGCATCATTAAGCTGCTTTATGAACATGAAAACAAACAACAACAAACAACCGCTGAATACTTCTTAAAACCACTGCTGACGTCACTTTATCGACCTATGCAGACCTATGCACAAGCCTTGCACTCCGTGAGTCATAGTGTTATAGTGAAAAATATCTTAAAAGCAAGTAGCAGCTGTTGCATATAAAATGTAGCACCCAAGGTTAATGGATATTAGAGAGCATTTGATAAACAATCTTTATAAGTATAAACATTACTGAAGTGATAAAATTAATTGCTAATTCTTAAAAAAATCTAGTATATATTGCTATTATAAACTAAATTAATGAATAAAATATGACGATAAAGTTACTTGAGCATAGACGATCCAACCACACGGAAGGAATTCCAACATAATATATGTATATCTTACTATAAGTACTGTAGTATTAAATCATAAACTATTTTTAATTACAAATAAGGTATGGTGTTCATAACTCAGATAACTGATAATTATCGCAGATTCGCAGTAGATACACACGCCCAGGGACAATGCAGGTATGTGGTGATGTATTATCAAGTACGTAGTTGTTCCCGCGAAGTCTATGCCCATATTCGCACCGAATAACTTGGATAGACGCGTTTGGCAGCCCCTGCTTTCGCGATTTTACCAACCACATCACGTATCGCGATTTCTCGCAAGAGAAATACCATGAGATTCTAAAATACCATTGTTGGAAACGCGTATTCTCAAGTAAAGCGTGACATTGCCAAAGTCCCATTAAAATGACTAGAGGACATCAGATCGTTCCGTTTGCAAATGGCCTTTAACATTATGTAGCTTCGCATTAAGATAAACTCGCTACAAGATAAGCCAGATAGCGAAATAACAAAAAGGTTAAATCGAACATAATGCAGTCGAGTACAGAGATCATGTCGTATAATTATTTCAAGATATTTTAATGATCACTCATTTAATCTTATTCAGTTGTATCCAGCAGTCACCAACGCTGCTCCTTATATGGTCGATTGTGGCCAATGTCGAGGCGCCAATACGATACTTTTATAGTATACCACCTTACTTGAATCAGATCTAAATGCGTATGACGATTGTAAATCGATTCTATACGATGTAGAGAACGATAAGGCGTCACATTCTAAGAAAGTGAGATAAAGGATAACTAAACATGGATTGTGTCTAGCTTTTTGTATGAGGAATATCAATACAGCGAAGCTGAATCGCATGTATGTAATGAGCCAAGTCTGGTATACAATAAAACATGTGTGATATGAGGTAGCGTATGTCGCAATATCTTTCAACGTGAGTTCGTTATTCTTCAAGGCGACGACGTAGATGTTTCGCAAGAGACTCCTTCTAATTGTGGACATGGAAATATTCTTGGTTATCGACAGTTATGTGGGACAAGATTGTTTATTTCTGGCAGCAGACAGTTCCTGCGAAACCGGCGAGACAGCGGTATGTGCTGACAGCTTCGCGTTATTTACTTGCAGTCAGATAATAAATGCGTTTCGGTACAGACGGAGGCGAAAACGAGAAAACTATTTCGCTGAATGAGAAAATTTCATTTCTCCTATCTCTATCGATATTTGCAAAGTCTGTAAAGTTTTCTTCGTTTTTAATTGTCTACACTAGACACCAGTTACGTGAACCATTCCCCGACAAGAAAATACATTTTGATTTGAAAAGCGTAACGAATATCAATGCACCTTATTTCGGGCATCGTTAATCCGATGTTAGTGACGGGACGTTACTGAGGACTTTCACTACAGAACAGAGGGTTAATTAAGTTGATGATTCATTAAAGCAGGACTCTGCCCAATGAAATTAGCTTTGCTTTCTTTACTATATTATCGAAACGTCACTATCACTAATATATATCACTAATAATAATAATGTATTACATAATAGTGAGTTCGTATATGTTTATATAGGTACCAAGGTCTCCGAAGTATGTAATTGACCATATCAATTAGAATTTTATTTGTTTAGATGATAATCTGATGACACCAAAAAACTTTAATAGGTTAACAGGGCGTCTAAACATTACCATAATAGATAGTAGAGGCGCAATTGAAAACCTTTTTCAAACAAGCTTATCTATTAATGTACATTTTGTAAATATGCGTACGATTAGTTCAATTTAATTATAAATTACTAGCTGATGCCCGCGACTTCGTCCGCGTAGTGGAGTATTCATCCTGCATCCGAACATTTTTCGTCCCATCATATTCACATTCCAGTTCCCGTCTCGCTCCTATCTCGTTACCGTACCTTACCGCTTCTGTTCTGTTACCTTCCCACTCCCACCCCGTTATCTTTCCACTCCTATAGCGTTACCGTAATGCTCTGGTCCTGATTCCGTCCCGCTCCTATATCGTTATCGTCCTACTCTGCTACCAATCATATTCCGATCCTAACCCTTTATCGTCCTCCCTAGCGAACCTCCTACCGTGTTATAGTTCCCCTCCTATACCGTTATCATCCCCTTTTTGTCCCTTTGTAATCCCACTCCGGTCCCGATATAATTACCAAATTTTTCGGCCCTTACTTCATTTGTGAGTCATGTATTTATAGTTTTTTGCCCAAGTATCAAACGTACAAAACGCTAGCGTAGTAGTTTGAAACATATTACAGACTATAGAAACCGGGTGGAAATGAAACGTCGGGGGGGAACCGCCACGGACCATTTACGATTCGTAATACCAGTAATACGTACAAACGGACGGACGGTGCGGCGCGCGTGGTCTCGGTCCGGGTTTGTAATCATTTATATGTGTTTGCGGTGCGGCGGCAGCGCCAGTCCGGCGCCATGTACATACATGAAGCCTGAGTTACAGAAATCTTTGAAACCTAAGTCTCCTATTTACATATACATAGCTGTTGCCCGCGACTTTGTACGCTTAATAAAATCATTCATTTTGCTCCTGGCTATTTCCGGCTGCTCTCGCTTCTATGCCGATTTTGTCCTGCTTCTATCCCAATCCTAACCCGAATTCATCTCGTTTCTATTCCAATCTTTTTCAGCTCTTATCTCGTTTTAAATAGACAGAATACCTACTTACATTATAAACATATATTTTCTTTACAAATTTTATCATCCGTTTAAATCTATCAGGGGATGGTATTCAAAACAATCGTAATAATACATGTGTCAATAGTTTTTTTCACGATTAAGTATATGTAAGTATTTTGGCCAAAAGTCAATCGTCGTAGCTCCAGAAAAAATATTGTATGTCGCAGGGAAATGAGGATACCAGGGATTTCTCGAAATCTCTAGGGATACGACGTACAGTTTTAATAAATAGGCTCTCGCCAAAACTCTTGCTTCGTCATCCCTTCGCTTCACTTGCGCACTCGACCATCACTCCACTCGGGAGGTCGCCGGCTCGCTACGCTCGCCACCTCTCCCCCTCGCTTCGTTCTGGACTTGCGCACTCGTTCTGCTCAGGAACTCCGCGCGAGCTCCTGGCTCCGCGCTTTTTATATACACTCTAGGGGTAAATGCTAGTCGGACCGCGGAGAAGTGGTCCTTACCATACATGATTATACCATGATTTTGTCGTATCCCTAGGAATATCGCGAAATCCCAGATATCCTCATTTCCCTGCGACACGTACGGTCAATGACAAAAGTTGCTGAATATTTGTAAATCTTCGATTGACTACACCTTTAGTATTTCTTATTTTTCTGAATGTTGCATTTTAAAAGTCTATTAAAATCCTGTACTAATAAGAAAATTGCAAAAAATTGCATAACGTTAGAAATCATTTATTTTGCCTAGTCTATAATACAAAGTTTAGCTTTCACCTTACAAACAAAGGTTTTCCACACAAATATTTGCCATCCCGTTTAGACCTTTTAAGATGTTTAAAAAGTAGTGAAACATGTGCGTATAGTATCTTCGATTAGTATATACGTACCGAATTTCAAAATCATTGGTTTAGAAAAAAAAATATTATCCACCTTGTTTAACGTTTTTAGAGGTTAATTAATATAGCGAGTTTCGTTTTAATTTATTGCTTTTGTTTGGTCTGTATACGAAATTTCATTGCTACAACTTCATAAACAAAAATTCTCCACACAAACTTTACCACTCTGTATAACCCTATTAGGGGATGATTTTAAAACATGGTGAAATAAGTGTTTATAATTTTACTGGCTGAGTACTTATAGTAAATTTCAACATTGTAGCATTAAAAAAAATTTGATACTTTCCACCCTGTTTAACCTTGTTAGAGGGTGAATTTCAAAAAATGGCGAATTACGTTTAAATTTATTTCTTGTGCTTACTCTGTGTACTAAATTTAATTGCCATAACTTTATGAACAAAGATTCTTCATTTAAACTTAACCACCTCGTTTGAACTGGTTTGGGGATGATTTCAGCAAAATGGTGGAAGACGTGCTTAAAATTTATCTGTCTGAGTAAATGAACCGAACTTCATCGTCGTAGCTTTAAAAAAATATAATTACATTTCACCCTTATTTTACCTAATTAGGGGTAGATTTTTAAAAAATTTTGCTTCACGTTTTAATTACCTTTTTTTTCTTAGTTTATGTCCCAAGTTTCATCAAAACCACAAACTTCATAAATAAAAAAGATTTTCTATACAAACTTTACCACCCCGCTTAGGCATGTCGGGGGATGATTAAAAAAAATGTGAAATACATATCTATAATTTCAATGGCTAAGCACGTATACCACATTTCATCGTTGTAGCTTAAAAATAATAATCTTCACTTTCCACCCTGTTGAACCCTGTTAAGGGATGATTTTCAAAAATAGTTAATCACGTTTTAATTATCTTCTTTTACCAAGTTTTATCATAGCCACGAAACTTCATAAACAAAGATTTTCTGTACAAACTTTACCACCCCGCTTAGGCTTGTTAGGGGATGATTTTCAAAAAATGGTGAAATACACATCTATAATTTCATTAGCTAACCACGTACACCAAATTTCATCGTTATAGCTAAAAAATAATAATTTTCACTTTCCACCCTGTTTAAATCTTTTAAGGGATGATTTTCCAAAATTGTAAATCACCTTTTAATAATATTTGTTAGGTGTGTGTACCAAGTTTCATCGCTATAAACAAAGATTTCTTATGTAAACTTTACCACCACGTTTAACCCTGTTAGGGGTTGATTTTTGAAAAACGCTGAAAACTAATTTTTAAGCTTGATCAAACTTAGTTGATTTACCCTATTTCTTTACTGTAGCTACAGTGTCCCACTAATAAAAACTTCTACTCCATACAAACTTTGCGGCCCTATTTAATGACCTTAAGGGTTGATTTTTTAAAAGTAACTGAAAATATATTTTTAAATTTTTATGTTTAGTCAATTTACTAAGTTTCATAACTTTACTAAAAAAACATACACCATGGAAAATTTGCGACCCCAATAAATGACCTTAGGGGTCGAATTTCGAAAAATGGCGAAAATAAGTTCTTAGTATTTAGATGCTTAATGCTCCCGCAAAATTTTATAACTATTGGTCAAGAAACAATCACCGTAGCATACATTATAGTTTCCGCATTCCAATCTAAAAAACCACACTAAACCCCCCTTAAGGGTTGATTTTCAAAAAACTGTGATACACGTGCTCTTTTATTTCTTTTGCATAGTATACTGCCAAAGTTTCGTGACCGTGCGACAAAAGAATTTTTTTTCCCCGTACATCCTTTATGACCCCATTTGACCCACTTAAAGGTCAAATTTCGAAAAATCCGTTCTTAAATGACGCCTTCATTACTTGTAGAATACGTGGTCCAAATTTCAAGTTTCTATGTTAAGCGGTTTCGGCTGTGCGATGATTGTAGAAAAAAACCCTGTTCTTTTATTATATAGATGAATGTATTATAGAAACTAGCTGCGTTCCGCGGTATCACACGCGTGGATATTTTCAGGAATAATAAGTACATATCCCATGTTCAGCTGTTGCGGCGTGACGAGGTAATAAACACACAAACTTTCGCATTTATTATATAAATGTGTTAGGTACAGGCATTATCATAATATTCCTAATATTCATTCGTTTGCTTCTACGTTCATCTTACGAACAGCCAAGGAGTAGAACGCATTGCAAACATCTGTGGTTCCTGACAACTACGACCTGGGAGTCTTCAAATCGAGAGTGAACTGGTATCTTCTAGGTTCTAGGCGAGCGTCTTACATCTTAGACTTCATCATCGCTTACTATCAGGGGAGATAGTGGTTAAACGCAAAACTATAAATAGTAAAAAATATATCATAGTATCGTAAATTACATTTATTTCGCTTGACCTGTGTTTCGATAAAAACGTTTACATAACATACTTGTACTTGAAGAAATGATAATGAAATGATAGCTTATCTGTGAACTGAAATATAAACAACACTCGATGTTTCTAATTTCAACTTAAGATCATTGAAATTGTGAAACTGGGTACCTACAAACCGTCTATAAGTTAAGAGCTACATTATATTTTCCGTCGGAACATTTTAACAAGACGTTTGGCATTTGAATTTGAGCATTTCCATACAATTCACATAGGTAGATTTCAATAAATTTTGCAACCGGCTCAGTACAAAGGCAATTGGTCAAATCGACTGCGCAAATTCCGCGATGTCAATGCGGTTGCATGTGGGCTGACCTATTTAGAAGAGTACCGAGCTCACTGCAACTTAGCAGGAAGTAGGCAGCCAATGGGCTCATCGCATTTACGACCAATCACACTGCACCTTGTAATAAACAAGACTTACAGATATCTAAACTTAATCTCGTATCTCATATAAGAGAGCTTAATGCTCACATAAAGACTAGCAAACATAAAACAACCAAAGTAATTAAACCCACCGTTTTCCAAGCTAATAGTGAATAAATCTCGAAGAAGAGTCTCGTAAAACAAACAGGGGCAAATACGGTATGCTACGCGACGCACACTAGTGTAAAGTGCCTTTGTTTGTATTGAAAGATTTACTTTGCCACAGCCGATAATATCACCAGCGGAATGTATAATGTACTCGTTAGACAAATATTTGCTTTTTTACTTTACGAAACTTCTGGATTGTCATTCTGTCTTAAAGTTTCTCAGCGTGTGTAATTAACTGTTTCTCTTAGATACAATCAACCGGTCAAGGTGGTCGTAGTAACAAAATACAGTAGTGCAACTAGGGCACTCTTTGCGGTAAACCTTTTGAAGTTAGAGTGTAGTGTGTACACAAGGTAGATCCGCTTCGAGATTAACGTGGCCATACTAATATTACTGTGCGGCTGCTGTAGATGTCGTGACACCGACTGGGACGCTTTGGAGCTTGGGGTTGGGACTGCTCCTATCACACTTCCTTCATTTAAGAAGTCCGAAGAAGCCCCTGGAAATTTTATCTCTAGATTTCAAACTGTTTAATTTAACTTAGTAAAATATTATTGAATTTGCACCAAGTCTTTGATAATAACTAGTTTTATTGGCAAACCGTATGATTATTAAAAATACGTGTGAACTGGGACGTAAGGCAACATTGGCAGCACAAAATTACTACCAGAGTAAAGATTATTATGTAGTGTGAGTTATAATAAACCATACGGCATTTGAGTAAAGATTTATGCGATTAATACTATCCAAAGCTTGCGATAAGTCTACCTCCTTAACAGTAATTTGTTTACTACACACCGCTACTGTTGGTTAATTGATGATGCGCAGCCATTCGGCTGGTGCATATAAATAGCTATTCGTGCGATCCCCCATGGAAAACACGTGTCCTGAGTGTCAGCAGGTGAAGCAACTCCAGATTCCTTTCAACGATTACTTACTGCGCCGTTAATCAATGTGGTCCCAAAACGAGTTTAATTGGCGGTCATTAAAGAACGGTTATTCTAGGAACTGATTAAAACATTAGAGCATAAATAAAGTTTAAGTTGTTTCTGTCGTCTTCAGATTCCGAGAAGATGGTATTAGGTGAGCTTATGAGGAAATAGAATGGAATGAAGCCCGTAGTAGTATTACGATTCCGCATAGCGATCCTTATTTGATGAAGAGGTATAGGTGACATAATCGTGGGTGCGTAGGCGACGCCCCAGGTCGCCGCCCACCGCTTCCGTCGCGGAGGCGGCTTACAGCACCTGATCATTGTGAAGCAATAACTAAAGATTATCTATTTAAACGGTTACGATATCAATATTTTGCCCGGACTAGACGTAACGACAAACAAATTTGAGAACAAACCTCAAACACAGTAACTGACAAAACCACTCCAGAACTAAACTTGCAATTCAAAGAATGCAAGAATGATGGATAGAATGCAAGAACTAATTAAAAGTCAAGGATAAAAGAAGCAGTAGCATACATCCTCAACGCAATTGATGCGGACGTTGATTGATTGATTGATGGTACAAACCTACGTGTGGGTGTTCAACTGTTCACAACGAGAGTAGTTTTATTTATACTGTAACGGGATGTATTGCAACACATAAAGGAATTGAGGGCAGCTCAATGATAGCTGATTAAGTAGATATAGTAAGATAATAAGAGATAGAGATAGTAAGACGAGACGAGAGAATATGGTGAAGATGACAGAAGTTAACCCCAGAAGGCGTAGTAATTGCTGATTAGAAATGTTCCGAACATGATACACACAAATTTTTTTTAGAGCATGTTGGCAAAATGTTACTAGATGATAGGTTGGCGATGGATATGAAGAAGTAAGAGAAAACCTCTATAAATCACCGGATACAGGGCAGTTTTTACGTACTTCATTGCAGATTGTTTGCTTAAATGTTGACGCAATTGTATTATTATCGTAGCGAATGGTTGGCGTCAGTGCTCATCGCGTATAATGGCAATGGCTGCACACCACACACATTCATTCGTGTTACTCATTGTTACTATTAGATAAGGTGTGACCTTAGTCACCTTCGACAAAACTTCGCTTCATCAGTTGAACTCTATACGATAAATTACGAGTCAAAACAAGAAGCAGCATTTTGTAAACCAATGTTCCTTTTTAATGTCCTCATTTTTCCTCATATGAGAATGTCGGTAACTTTTAAAAGGAACGAACTACGAATACCTGGAATGTATTCATTATACTCAACAACATAAAGATCGTCAAAGGAATGAAGCTGTTTAAATTCCTTCGTTAAGAAGTTATTGCTAAAGTTAAAGCAGTTCTATAAACTATTTGAGATCAAAGACGAAAATCTGTGACGCAATCGCATGCTTCTACAGAAGTTTATATTGGAATAAAATTTAAACTAATAAGTTGACAGAATTGTGTATAGATAATCTCATTATCATAAATTAATTAATAGAAGGAAATGAGTCATACGTGACGTGGGTTTGCTTCCAGCGCACGTTGATGATACTGATACAGGACGTTCCTATCAATGAAAAGATATTTTTGTATAGTTTTGAAACTACTAAGAGGTAAACTTTGAAAAGAGAAACCTATCCTCAGGATATATCCGAAATATATAAAATTGAATTAATAAAATAAATACTAATAAACATAACTCGAGTTGAGCAACGTAAGAACGATCTTATCATTGTACAATGAGATACAAATTGTAAACATATAAAGTTGGATACAATCGCTGCACTTGGTGAAATGAGGACAATAAAAAAAGAGTTTTATTGCAACGACTTCAAAACTGAACCTCCATTGTTATCTGCGACAGTATAATAAATTGCCAATGGTATAGAGAAGGTAGATCTTAATGATATGACCAAACGGGCACAGTCGACCCACTTCAACAATGAGTAGTCCAACCCACAATGAGACCAATTATTCGCACCGTAAATTGACCAATCATTAAAAGCAATATACTCAATATCAAAGAAATAACTACGAATACAAACTACAAGGAACAAAAGAAGAAATGTTACAATAAAAATTACGAAACGGTGTGAAGTGAGAGAACAATAGAACACGTGGCGTATGTTGCAACAGAAAAAGAAATAATTTAGTTAACCATAGAGATGGTAGTCATCTGAAATAACAGGATACAACTGGTTATTAAAGCTTCGCGTGATCAGGTTACACATGTCTAGGGAATTTACATGCTATATGAAGGACTGTAACTCTAGCATGACACGACATGTCAACATCAAGATGTAATTACAGTTAAGCATGTCATTTAAATACAGTTAACATTATGAAAAAAAGAACTTTAAAACAATTGAAGATAATTATGATTACAATCTGATTGGCTAAGCTGAGGTATAATGGATTGCGTAGTAGATACTGAACGTAAAAAAAACTTGGGAGGCTCCCACGCGGTGTGAAATATCACTAGGGCCGAATAGAAGGGCCATTCATTGAATGGTATTCATTGACAAATCACAGCTGTTTGTAGGAGTAGTATGCGTCCGGTTCTAGCCGTACTATACCAGATTAGATAACATCTTATTGCTTTATTTACCTTGGGCATTCCGCAGTTTATTTTTATATCGTTCACCTTTCTTATACTTTTATTCTTATTTATATTATAACTCTGACTATTTTGTATCTCGATGTTGCTACTTATTCTGTTCAAAGAGTTTCATAATGATTAAACCATTTTACACCTACCTCATTATTGGCAATTAAAATTGGATAGGAAATCCAATTGGTCAGCAAACGTATCTAATATAGTAAGTTATTAATTTATATCTAAATATGTGGAATGCGGAAGCCAACTCAATAAAAGCATAGGTAATTATTTAGAGAATTTTGACACCAATAGATTACAAAGAAAAGTAAGTAACATAGCCGATATACGCAGTAACGATTAGCAGGTGACTCGTCTATCTCGAACACCGATCCCGATCGCTTTCAAACATGTGTTGTGATCGGTATTTGTCTGTGCAATTGTCGAACTTTTCTAGTTAAAGGTCGCGTCCCAATCATAATCGCTAAAAATAATCCATATTGCAGTTTGAAGGATGCTAACGCCTTCCAAATTTGAAATTTGAAAGCGATCGGGATCGTTGTTCGAGTTACACGATGCTCTTGCTGGTCCTTAAAGAGATAGTAGTGTGGCCTCTTCTGCAATAGACCGCTTACCACACCTTTTGATTTTCCAGATATTCAACCGCCAAGCAGTGGTAGTGTGCAAACATTACTGTGTTCCGGTTTGAAGGGCACTGTTTTAGCGAAATTACTGGGCATTATGAGATTTTCTCTCATACATTTTATGATACTGAAGAGATAATGTCTCAGTGTGACGAGCGCACTGCTCAGGATTTTGTAGAACATGGTTCTAGGTGGCGCTTTAACTGGCAAACGTGTTGCTTAGGTGAGCCAACTGCTCGTCTCGGCCACTTAGCTACATAAATAAAAAAACGAATTTTCTGGAACACCGATAATAATGATGCATCGAGTTTTAATAAAACAAAATACAAGCTTCGCTCGGTACGAGTTATTGCATCTTGATACAATATTTCACGCATGGTCAGATTTTGTTCTCTCTTTTTATCCTGGCTCGCCTTACTTTAGTTTTAACTTAATTACAAGGAAAACATCCTCGATTACAAGGTAAATTGTTAATGGTTTATTATTTATTAATAGCTATGACGGTTTAAACACGTATCGTGTATGTACCTACGTCATTAATTAATACAATATGTAACTACAATTATTTTTATCATACTAATAAATTAAATTAAATTCAATATTATATTATTATATTCAATTTAATATTATTAATTAATGCACCACAAGAAATTATATTATTTACTTACCTACATGTACAGCATCTAATTGTATTGTTTATAAAACTATGTAAGTGATAAATTTGAAAATACAAGAAAAGGTATACTTTAAGTTGTAGGACTTGCTTTAGCAGTTTTTTTAAATATACGTTTCACGTTACGCTTTAGGTAACGAGTAGGTAAATATTTCTGCCTGCAACTGTTAATTGGGCAAAAAATTGGCAGAAGTTCATTAATAAATGTTACTTAAAAAATAAATATAAATTGACATTACCAGATTCCTTAATTGAAGAAAAGTATTGACTGATCTTTGATCGATGATGTAAGACACAATATATATAACAGCAACGACTCTCACCTTTACCTGTAACAATAAGAAATCATCATTAGACCACAGCCACCTCAATGCTTCTGCAGTTTATGGTGTGAAAACAGGTAACCAC
Organism: Petrophora chlorosata; assembly: GCA_951640565.1. Lineage (NCBI taxonomy): Eukaryota > Metazoa > Arthropoda > Insecta > Lepidoptera > Geometridae > Petrophora > Petrophora chlorosata. Next base: position 5,576,603 of record OX621207.1, read on the forward strand.
GCATGATTTAGCTGCACAATTATCCGTAATAACATTAACATAAACTTTCCCTTTCGCCCACTATCGAATCATTTGTAGCTGAATGGATAGTGAAAGTGGTCCTCAAGACAAATAAAAGAAATCAACACATGACACTTGATATAGTATGACGTTGCTTGATATAAGACGTATTAAAGATGCAATGGTTGATGTTTCAAGTGGTAATATACATTGACGAGGCGTAGAGACTATTGACAAAACACGAGAAAAGGTATGGTATATTCATGCAATTGCAAATTAGAGGATGGTAATTATTTTTATAAAAATAGAAATCAAAATGCTTACGAGTAGATACGAGACGTGAGTAAGAAGAATTAAAGCATTTTTCAATCCGTGCAGCGCTTGTTTACTCAAGATCAATAGATTTATGAATGAAAAAGTGGTAAAGTGGGCCCAATAAGTATCAACAAGTGAAGAAGTTCTCTATTATTGATAAACTTAAATTGGAATACTTTAAACTATTGCATTGCCAAACGCTAATAAGATTTATTGGATTCCTAGCCAGTTCAATATGTAAAGTAAGCTAATAAATTCAAAGTCAGTAAATAATAATCTACCAACGGCGGCATAAATAGGCGATTATAAATAAACTTAAATAGAAGCAAATATTACAAGTAAAACTGATACCAAAGACTTAAACGGATGGCAAAACCTTAAAGAGTGTAAGGTAGTAAATTGTCGGAGGACAAAATTGGAACCACTAGCAATCATTAAGAACAATCTGTCAATATAGATAACCTATCATTATTTGTTCCATATTCGCGGTAGCGACTACCGTAACCCGGTTTGTGGCGATAAATTTCCCCATCTCGCGTCTGAGCAGTTCAGACCATGGCACCAATAGAACCAGTGGGGAGCAATTAACAAAACAATTATGCCTACCTATTAGCGAACGGTGGCTAAGCAATGATCTAAACTAGAACATACCAAGCACAGACTCATCATTCTTCGCGATGATCGAGAGCAATGAACTCGTTATTTATGATTAGACGCCTAATTCGTTGGCTCAAAGTATTAATGCAATACCAGATGAAATCTCGGTTAAGCAAATGTTTGACAGATGATAAAATGCTTAGCACTCAACGTGGGTTGAAAGTAGCACGGAGACTTGTTGACGATAAAGCTTGTCTATCTTATCTCCTCCTTCCCATTACAGTTCGACAGTTTTCTCACGGCCCGACGCAGGTCACAGGACAATTATGTTCACTGGTGCATCATAGCTTCTTCGAGGAACACGATTTCCTCTCGTTCCCCTGGGTAGTAGGTGTAACTATTTGCCGGTACTAAAATAGACGGGGGTTTAGCGAGCCGTCATCATCCACTTAGCACGTTCGCCAATCGCCATCTTGGCCAATCAAGTCGTTAACCTCTGACTGGACACTTGTTGTAGGCACTCTGGCTTTGTGACAGTCTTAAAGCCGCAGTCCGACGTACGAAACTGGAGAATCAAAATGCAAACAGACAATCCTTTTATATTTCACGAGTCATTAACTTCTGACTTGATTGGGCGCATCTTGTCCATTGAAGGATGCGTTGCCTTATTTATTCTTAATATGTGTGTCATTGTTTTGTGTATTTCGCATTATCCAGTGCACTTCTTTACAAAAACTCTTTGACGTCAAATCTTTACAATACCGAATCCAACATGGCCGCCAGCTGTTTAGCCATCTGCTATTGTGATTCCCTGCGGTAACGCAAATTAATTGTCATTGCAGTGCCGGCGCCATCCGAATGAAACGTACGACGTTGTACTTTATCGAGGCATCGAATGTCGCCGTTAACTGTCTGTCGACGTTTATTTACGACGACAGATTGTCAGTTTGACTTGGACACGTGACTTTAATGTCATTATAGGTGCCGAGAGAAATGCTAGAGAACTGAGTGCCGCAGCAATTAGCACTAGATTGCTTGCCGTATTGGTGTCAGCTTTCTTAGTTTAACTGAACGGTGAAAAGGTCTCTAACTTGGCCCTAAAAATAATAAACCACAAAGACGTATGATATGAGTTAGAGCTTCGCAAACTCAAGATAAACTTTAGTAGCATGCGTTGTGATATCGGCATCTTAGAAGTCTATGGAAAGACACTTAACTATAATTGTCTATTTATCACGTCTCCGATGGTTTACGACCTAGCTTCACCAGGTTGGCTTTTGTACTCCTACAGCAAAAAGCTTACGAAATAGACATACATCTAAAACCAATTAGAGTCTCAACAAGTCAACAATTGGAGCATGACGGCCGCATTGTCATTTAGAAGACGAGACACGGCTGGTTCAAATTGATTGTTCGTACCATCCGAAAATAAGGGCCTACTGTCATTAAGAAAGACCGTATAGAACAGAACAGCCACGTAACCACGTTAGTAATACGACTAAAATACAGTAATTTGCGCTTTGCGCTCATCCCAGTTCTAAACTAAGTTCATTTACGACAGTCGTCGTCCTACTTCGCTTTATCTCCGCTGATATATTTACAACCACTACAACAGTTACTGTTTGCCGTGTTTATTGCACATGTGTTATCTAACCTAAAAGAGGTGACAGGGATATTGTGCAGTTAACTTTAAAGACACAGACATTCAGCTCAATATTTGTAAAGGAAATGAATCCAAAACACGTGGGAATATTTCAGCAGAGCAATTTGGATACTATAAGGAAACATTCAATGAAAGGTTATTCTCAGATTTCTCAGTATGAAGATTGAGATCATTCAACCTTCTGAAGATGCCGTGACCCACATTACGTTTTATTATTGGAGGCATGATCGAGCATCGCGTTTGCGTATTTATATTTATGCAGAATCGCGTACAGCACAATACTATTTTTTTCATATTGGCGGTATGAAATGAAGGCCGGTTTGATTTGATGGACACTGTCTCAAGCGTCAAGCGTACTCAGCGTTGAGGTATTGGGTGTCAACTGCCGAGTATATACTGCAGTAATGCAAAAGATTTTGCACGTTCTGGCTGGTCCTGTAACAGTTATGAGCAGGCGTGTGGTTTATCATTAGATGAATGACCTGCTTGTCTCGTCACTCAGTTATATCTATATCTATATTTATATAAAAAGGGTACTTTTTAAGATGATTCTTGGTTGTAGTTTTTATTGTTTAAGATTTTAAGAGACGTAAATTCCAACATGGTCAATTCTGTTATTCAACTATTCAGATTTTATTCATACAGATTCAGTAGGTAGGTACTTATTTATAGAATAATAAAATTTAGCCATATAATAATGTTAGTAGGAATAAAATGCAAAGACGGGTATTTTTATTATAAAATAGGGTATAATCATATTATAGTCTCTTACTGTCAGCTACGTTGACTCTAACAACGTTTATTTCAGGATGTTTATAATATGCAAATTGTAAACATTATAATAATCGATATAGAGCATATAAGAATCGATGGCCATCCATCTTCAATGTCATGTCATCATTATATGGCTCGAATTCGACGGATTTAAAAATAGTTTCGACAGATAGCGTCACCTCGGTTATTACATCACGCCTGGGTGCGACTTTATTTGTGTTAGCTCTGCAATAAGAGTTGTACAAAGTTATAATAATATTCATGTTGATTACATTCAATATCATCTCGTCAAGGAAATCTCCTTTTCTCATTAGTTGCCTTGCCTTGTTTGAGACTTAGCATACTCTATAGATGCTCTATGAATTCTATGATTTATTTAGTGCGGCAGCGTATTACATATAGTATCGTGATCAGTAGTCACAAAATTATGAGATCTATATATAGATAAACAGTTTATATAGGTGTGTAGGTAAATTCTAAAATAAGCCGGAAGATGCATCCTGTTGGTCCTTATTATGGGGTTTGCTTGTAGAAATATTTAGTGTATTTTCACTAAATACGGAAAAAAAAATTGCAGTATAAACGGATATTTTATTCCGGTATGAGAATCCAACTCGCACCCTATACTTTTTCGTTGGCAATTTACTCATCACGCAGCCCGCATAGTGAGGCGTTATATCAAGATATTAGGTCAGTTCCGATCTAGCTATCGATCTGCCACTGTTTTTATTAACAGCATGTTGGGGGCAGGTCGCACCCCTTTACTTTCAAGCTTTTAGCTCTATCATGATTGATGAACGGAACCATTACCGGTTCGTCTGGTTCTACCATTATATACTATTAACTATATAATTATGTTCAGGAGTGACTATTGGTTTTTAATTTATTCCATCAGACGTTTCTAAGTATATGTATGCCATATATGGTGCAGTTTCAAATATATCATTCATTTCTTCCGTCTGTGGTGATTTATTAACAAACTTACGATCACTCTAGAGTCCAACTATAATTCCAGGAAATGTAGTCAAGAATATTAATATCAAAGATATATTTAAAGGAGCCGTATAGGCTTATTTAGTTACCTATGAGCGGATGTGGCATTCTATCTTCTAACGCTGCTTGAATTCTACAACCAGAGAAATGAGTCATGGATCAGTTTGTCGCTTTTATGTCAATGCACTAGGGTTTAAAGTTTTCAAAGACCTTTCTGCCTCAATTGTAAGAGTTCTATGATCCTTGGAAGGAACTAAGCTGGCGCCATATTCCAGCGATAGTTTTCATTGCGCTGGCGCAAGGCGTGCGGTGCGCGTGCGCAGAGCGGATACGCATACTATATAAATAGCCGATAGTCTATTTTCGTCAGGCCGGAGCGCCCAGGCGCCCGCCATGTGCCTTACACAGACGGCTGGAACTCTTGCTAGCTTAAATTAATTAAATTCTTCGCATACGAGTCACGAAAAAAAGGGCCACTACGCTCACGTATTTGAGGGCATCCGTGATTCACGCACGACACGGTGACGAAGAAAGCATTGAGTCATAATATAAGACAGCAATCTGTGACATCAATGTGTGTTGTAAACATATTTGACCGGAAAGGCTATCGTACATAGACGTAGAGTTCTAGATGGATATGTGTTTATCAATACGGTTTCGGGGACTCAATTCACAGTACTTACAGTAGGTGAACAAAAACACAAAGCAAAGCAAAGCATAGCATAGCAACGGGTGTATTCAGAAATTACAATATTTGCATTGGTAATACAGCAGAAGTAAATACGAGAGGTCTGAGTGCCGTGTTGTGGCAAGGTCAGGGACTCAAGCTCGGTTTACAAATATTTATGTCTTCACTTGCCACCAATGAGTACTTTTTGCGTGGGAACATGTTCCCACAACCCTTCAAAGTCTTGACAAAGTATCAGGACAGATGTCATAATTGTCATAAATACTTATCTTCAACAGTTTAGAGATCAAATTTCGATAGCAGATGACGTTCATAAATGCATTCATTTGATGGAGTTTCAGTAGCGGTAGAAGTATTTTCTCAGAGACGGATTTTAGCACGTCTGCTGAGCCACTGGTCTAACAACTTTCGATTTCGAAGAAGCTCGGTTATTATGTTTGCGATAAAGAATAAGAAAAATACACAAAAACACGGTGTTGCTTTGAATATCATGGGAATAAACCATATTTTAATGGCTGTGGAGACCACCGTGAGTGGCGATATCGCTGTTTGAAGGAAGCTAACGCCTTCCAAAATTGAAAGCAATTGGGATCGGTGTTGGAGTTAGATTATTCCACTGCTGGTCGTTTCGTCTATTTCGATAGATTGTTTAAGAGAAACTGACAGTTACCTGCCCCCCTTTGGTACGTCCATGCATTTCGTTTCGCTCTTCGGTCATAACATAATTCGATCAGCTATGGATCCGGAGTTAGAACTGGAACGCATTGTGGAAGCGGTTTACGATGCTAGAGGTAGGTCATTTATTGGGAGCGATGGGTATTCTGGAGGCTTAAGCATATCTATACATACACCGTAAAAATAAAAAAAGTGGTAAAAATAGGCAATTGAACGTTTTTTTAGATATCGGTAAAGTCTACAAAATACGTATCGCCTGGTGAAAAGTAGTCACAACCGTCTACATGCAATAATTTCTCAGAACAACTAGTAGCCTTGGCCCAGAACGTTGTTTAAACCAGAAATGATGTCATATTTATTAAAACGAACACTGAAACGTTTTACAGAGGTCACTTGACGCACTACGCGGTACATAATGTTGTCATAATGACACTAAATATAGTTGATGAGGAAAGTCCACGTTAACGAGACGATACTGTTGATAATGTTAATTAAACCAACAATGTAAACATCACACTGAAATAATCAATAGGAAGGCATCCAGCCACGAAATTTTATGATAAGAAAATGTTACGCACTTATGAATTTAATTAAGATAGGCGTGACAATAAAAGCATTGATTGGCTACATCACAGATGGCGAAAAGTTTTTCTTATTGCGAGTGACGTTCACGGGATCACGAGTTACTGTACCTTATTTGTATTTTTCGAATTTGTAAAAAAGTTTCTTAGCGAGTTGTGGTCGTTTACTTGGTATAGTTAGTAGGAAAGGAAGGTAGGCAGTTGTAGGATTAAAAATAATTAGTTTAGCGCTTAATGCAAAATTAATTCGCTACCAAAGCAAAGTAGACAACACAACATTTGCGTTTAATGGAACATCAAATAAAGGAGTGGCAACCCACCCATAAGCCAGACCTTGACCTGATGAAGCTAGAGGACAAACATACACCGTTAAAGCTGCTAAATTATTAACAAATGAATTGCTAGGGAGCTTGAAAAAACAAACACGTGTTTGGTATACAAGATGCAGAGTTGTAGACAAAGGTTAAGGACGTGAAGCTAACAAGAATGCCTTGTAGAATATAAGTGATGTTTGAATCAAATCCACCTATGTTCGAGATGCGGGGCGTTTATCACAAGCAATTTACCCTAATGGAGATATAATGGGTATTAACGACACTACTTTTAGATAATAATATGACGACCTTTTACATGAGTTTCCTGTTCTATTCTACCTGTCCGGATTGCTATACTGTGGCGTATTCAATTTAACCTTCACTGTATTATAATAAAGAGCAAACATCGTCTACCGCACTTAACATTGGTATAATATAAATAATCTTTAACAAATCACATTCTTAGCCTCTATAATCATCAAAAAAAGCACTTTATTTATACAAAAATAAAGTCATTATTAATGCGTTATCTATCAAAATGAGCGAGTAAAGCAAACCCTGAAGATTTTTTGGCAGAATATCAACGGACGAAAACACAGCGTGTTCCTAACATACACATTTTCAGAGTGAAGTCAGACGATTAAAAATAGAAATCTGACACGAAACGAGTATTGGTGTTTAATTTAACGGCACGATTCGATATTTACGGCCTCAATATGGCTAAGTCTAAACAAAACATAAAAAAAATACGAGAAAAGCTGAGGTTGCGAAATGAAAAGAACAATGCTACGGCACATTGGAAGTTGGAACCTTTATTGGATTTCACTTTCAATGGTATCAATCAAATGGGCTTGACAATAGATTTCTTTAGTATTTTATCGCAGTAACAAATGGAAAAAAGAGGCTAGACATTATTCGAGTAATTTGTCATGTCTTATCGAGATTGCAATACCAGTTTTCGAGACACCAGTTTGATATATTTAAATTCATTTTGTAATGGGATACGATGCCGATGAGTTATGTAGAGATAACAAAACTTCTTATATTGGATTCTAAAGGTCAAAATGAACTAATAACGTCTTCACTTTCTTTAGAACAAAACCTACATAGGTACATCGTTCTTGACTGTCGTTTATTTATACGTGAGTTATAACTATAAGTCATATAATATACGGGTATTATTTCATTATTTACTCTCATTCACGTACTCGTGTCAAGAATTTTCACATTTTTACATGAGCTTCAAAGTACCACGAAGTCAAGACATTGAGAAATTAAACAGCTTCAACATTATTGCCTTATAAGTATTGGTTGTTCTCTCGATTTCTTGCCATGACGTCACAGTCCAGCCCGCAGAAAAACCGGTCGGCATCATGCATGACCGCTGTAGAGTCATCCGCTATCTTGAATCACGTTGCCAACGTCCTGGCTTAAGTAGTATGTCATATTCATTTCGATTCAACCAATGGCTTAATATAAAGCGCATTTGCAGTCATAAATACAGACGCAACATATAATGAGAAGCATTCTTTAAAGCTTTCTTGAAGACTTCTCGCTAAATTTGTCATTATCGGGAACTTTTAAATAGAAAGCTGGCTTTGTCTAGTTAGACTGTTTATAATTCCGAAGGCGTCTAAGAAGTGCTAGTGGTTTATATTATGTGTCATATTGGTTTGACGAGTAAACTGCAAAGCGCGTGTCAGTTTTGCATAACAATAGCAGAACAATGCGTCCCTTGTTCCGTTTTGCCAACGCTTGACGGGAAATATTTACTGTGGATTTGACATTTATTAAACGGACTAGTTTGCTCAGCTCCCCTTTTTCGCAGCAATTTCTATTATCCATTTACAAGTATCCATATCGTGTAACTAGCTTGTCTTGTTTTTGCTTCGGCGATCGTTGCGATCTGTCGCTGGTTACACGGTCCTCGTCTGTAGGCTCGTAGGCCTTTAAATATTACACTTGCAGTAATTTACGATTATTTCTGCCTGCAACTGGCCATTAGTAGTTAATAGAGTCTGGTGTTTATTACTAATTGGACGTTTCGACACACATTACGTGACTGAGGCTGAATGAACTTTATTAATATCATTTGGTAATTGTGACACGACGTTCCTAGGTTTCTCTGGACCATTGAACGGATAAACGAGCTGCATATGCTTGTGAGATAACACACGTTTCAAGTTATTGTAAAGCCTCTTTGAAATTGCAAATGAGCATTCATTTGTGGCGTTGCAAGTGAGCCTGCGAACGTGACAATTAGACAGACATACAGAACATTATGGACCGGTTATTTAGGACAAACTCAATAAGGATACAGATTTCCATATGTGCCGCTGCAAGCTTGGATGTTGTGAATGCATCGACCTTTTGCAATAACTGCTTGACTGACAGATTAATGATCTAAGCTCGTCAGTGTTTAAAGATAGGTCGTAATTCAGATGAAGTCTTTTGTTTGTTAAATGTGGTAGTGTGCAAGAGTGTCGTAGCAATACCTCAATTAGCCAATGAGTTGCGGCGAGGGGCGGAATGCGCGCGACCGTTAGCGTCCGGCTACACGAGCCATAGTAGGTGGCACTCCTTCCACACCATCTCGGCACTGGCCACTTTTATGTGCATTGATGACATTTAGATCGAGTATGATTTGTTGAGTTCAATGGCTTCTCGTACAATGTCGATCTATCGATATACCGCAGTACTTATTAGGAATTAAGAGTACCTACGTAAAGCAGTATAGACGACTCTTCGCAGGTTATGAATTAGGTAAACATTTATTACAGCACCATTGTACGGTAAAGACTATCTTATGTAATCTGTGGAAATTGGAAACTAAGTTACTTTCCAATCAAAATTGAATTTAAACATATTGATGACAATACCAAAGAGTGGTCCAAACTTACCTACATCTCATTTCCATTTCCGACAAAAACTACTTAGTTTTTCAGTCTGAGGTTTTGTCGAAAATGGAAATTTGAATAACCCCTGAGAGATCTAGAAGTATCGGGCTTTAGATATCATCATTTTTTTTTTCTTTTTTTTACACTTAATAGATCTATGTTTGGCCACTATCTCGCCTGATGTGAAGCGATGATGTGGCCTAAGATGGAGCACATAGATCTAGAGAGAGACGACAGTTGAGCTCATCACACACAGTGACAGTTGAATTCATCACTTACCCCAGACAACGAGCTTTTCATCAGCTAGATAGGTGATGCGGGCGTATCAACCTATCAGACTACAGGACATGTTGACACAAGGGCTTTATTGTTAAAAGCTAGGATGTCGCACATTATCAGACGAGATAGCACGGCCCCTCTTCGCATCGACATGCCCTGATAACTATAAAATGCATTCGGATAATGAGCACCGCGTGGAATATACCCAGGAAGCCCATAATCACCTACATTAGGAGCCGCTAGATAAAACGGCCACTCAATTTCCTGGATACATCCAACACAATAGACGGGATTTCCCTTTAAAGGCACAAGCTTATTTAGGAACACAATTAATACTATGGCGGCATAATGAGGTGTTTAACTAATATGGTAGAGCGGTTACTTCAAGTTCAAAGAGTTAAGGATCCATTTTAATCGAGAAGGGTTTTGTAGCTCTTATTTAGCACGTCTACGTTTGGAGTTAAGACTTTGTTGCTAGTAAATCGACTGTCTCGAAATGTTTACTTGGCACGCTAAAAATATCGAGGAAGTCAACGCCCTTAGCTACTGTGCGATTGGTCAAGTACCTCATGAGCATAGAGGAACAATGAGTCGATGATAAGGCGTTATCTCTGTGCCGGCGGGGAGTGCGGGAGGGGTGGGAGGGCGCCGGAAACACGCGACTCGACATGGCGGCTTCTCGGAACGTGCGTACGAGCATCCGTCTCAGACACCGAGAAAATAACATAAACAAAAAGAAATAATCTGTTTTTGCTATTGTACCGTTACTGATTGAGCTTGTACTGGCAGGAATGAGTAATGAGACTAAGAGTATACAAATTCAGCAAAGTTCACACGAGCATAGAAATGTCTTAGTCTATTCCTAGAGCTCTATCTAGGACTACTAGCGGTCTAATAGCGAAAGCTGAATTGGATCTCATTTACAACACGGCATTCTTAAAGTTCCCAGAATCTGGTACGCCTTAGAATGCAGATAAACAAGTCCTTAGTGACGAAATACGATCCGCACTCGTCTCCAACTTTGCTTACACTATCTAAAGAATTTCTCCTATTTATGTAATTGCTGTTTTAACTATCTTATCATCATCGGTATAAGAGATTATTCAAGCCAATATCATATCATACGGTAATATTTTATTTACGTATTATATTATCGTAGATAATCTCCTGGATCTTCAATGTTAAGAATTGGTTGTGTAACCTGGTCACGATTGTGCTTCGTTTCTTACAACCTGGGCAGATAATGGAATAGATAATGCAATGTTTAATGAATGACAATGACACACTTTTCTGTTTGCAAAAACACAACCTTAGCAGTTAGCATGCACTCACTTGATAAAAGATGCTGAGCTAACTTTAATTGTTCAAAATAGTTAAATGGTGAAAATCGTTCAGTCAATAATCAATGAACCACTGGCTGTTCTTTGGAACGTGACATGTATTGGAGCAAACCACAATTTCATCAACATTTATGTTTGACGAAAATAAGAATAATAAATCTTACACCCCACTGCTATTTCCTAGCTTGCTACTATCGGTGATACCTATTTGATTTTCGTGATATCACAAATGTATCTCAAAAACATCTGCATAGGCTGGATTTGGCTAAGTTATCTGGTATTTTGAACACGTTCGTATTATTATTTTATCTTTAACATTCTTTATTTCTTTTATGAGCTATATCTATCTTCATTAGCACACGTGATTCTTCAAAAGGACATGTAAGCAAAGCAAGCCTTCTTCTGCTTGTACCCTATCTTGCGTTTCACCCTTTTCAGCAAGTTTTGCAATCGCTTCTTGTCATGTAGTGTTATGTTTATCTACTAACTACATACATTGTAATGTTTTTGAACTGCATTCTTGAGCTCTTCGATTTACTGTGTTACGATACGAGGTTTGTTTTTAATTTCACTTTAGCTTGGCGTTTCGCCAATTCTCGCAAATTTCCTTTGTAGTCTTTTATGTTTTCTTTTTTAAAGTTTTAAACATAACAACAGCAATGTGCATAAAGTGTGACCAAGTGTGTCATACGTATACAGGACACAACTTTTTCCTCTCATTCTATTTTACCATATGTGTCCGGAACACAGAATGAGTAATGAGGGTCCATTGACGTCAGAGAACATCTAAAACACGTTGTTTCCTTTAACATATAATGATTAAAGTTTCCCTTTTAACTGTGTAACTTATGGGAGTTTTTCTGGGTGGCAATGGTTTTGTGTGATTAACGGCGGTAGTCTTTGTGAAAAATCTGATTTGTGATGTTTTTTGAATTAAGCATTTGCAACTCTAGTGTCTCTTTTTATTTTTATCTCACAAAACTGCCGAGGAAACCTTAGTTAGTGAAATTCTATCACAACTACTTCTTTAGTTCCGGAGCATTAGATATTTTGCTTATCTTTACGGCCTCTTAGGATTTCCTGCTTTTCTGATTAAATGAGTCATGTTACGACTATTCTAGAAGTATAGTATCTGCAGTTACGCAGTTGCGAGTACGACATTGTTGTTATTGTGTATTTGGTAATCGAACAGCAGCAAGGCGAGGTCTTGAATAATACATACGAATTGAGACAAGTTTTGGGTGCAAGTGGGCGAATATCAGCGGCCATTTTGAAAGTTATCGGCTCAGATTCGCGTAGGTGAGAACTTTAAAATTGTTTACGTGACTATGCCATTTGTTAAAGTCCATTTTATGCGCCAAGTATAGGTTGTGAGAGTTGCCTACCCACAGCCAAAGCAATTTGTTATGGCTATTTGGTCACAACTTATGGAGAAAATAGATTCTGCATTACGATTTTGGTCTTTACGAGAATTGACGAGATCATGACTATTTTCCAGTCTATCTTATTGTGGTTCTTGATAGAGAAGGTGTGATGAATTAAATTATTTTTTTAAATTAAATGTTCTACGAATGTCACCGCATATCTGATCGGTAGTTCACCTGTACATTTGTAGGTAAAAAAAGTCCGATCCGCTTGGCATAATCGGCCGCGAAGGACGCATGCCTCGATGCCTGCGTACGCGCATCCACCTCTCTCTCTCTCTCATTAATACACCTGTCTTGCTCTATTCGCTCTTTAATCAAGCAGGTATTGCTTTATTCCAGAACCAGTTAAAAGGCGAAACTGGCTTCTGAAGTACGATGAATATTTTGAATATTAATGGATGCAAATTTTGCAAGCAAATTCTAGCTTGGACCTTTAGTTGAAGTTAAATATCTTTAGACATTTTAGAGGTAGAATTTACTGTGATAATTAGTAGAACAATAATAATTAGATAAGAAAAAAGCTAATTTACATCAACTGAAACACTGAAATTGCAGTGCTTTTGTTCATTTTTTTATTACCAAAATAAGATGTTTTGCAAAGACCCAGTACTTAATGTTGACATGTGTAAGCTGGGATGGATGGATGTATGTTCATCAATCTAGTCTTAATGGCTGAATGGATTAGGAAGATAAGTTTCTGTATGGTATAAAATATACATACATGGAATATGTACGTACTTATATTATGTTTATACAGTATGTTTTATCAATGACACATAAATATACTACCTACCTATAAAATAAAAACTTGTGGCATACATTTAATTTTATAGTGTGTATTTAATTAATTTCATAGTATTATTCTTCTGGATCAAATCTAACAAATGAACATTTGTAAATTGTATATATAATTTTTTTTCAAACATTTACAGACAACAGTTGACTGAATTTATAACCAAGGATATACAAACCAATGGTAGATAGATTGATCATGTAAAAACTATTTTGGGCCGCTTACTCATGAGAGATACACTAATTGTGCTCAAGGTCGAAAGTTTTAAGAATTAGGCAATCTTTGATATTTTTTTTACTTTGCATAGAACAACTAACAGCTATAATTTTAATAATAGAAGTTGTTTGATGAGTTCAATAATAATTAGTTGCTGTTCCACCAAACTATAAAAATAATAATGCATTTATTTTTTTCACAAGTAGGTTCACAACATACAATCTATAATAGGTATATTATGCGTCACTTTATTAGATGTTTATAGTTTATAATTCGGGTCGCGAGATTTAATTCCTTAAAACATTGCATGCAGCTCAGATTTCAATGTGTTAATTCATTTAAAGTATTGATCTGTACTAGGACTTGAAATAAGTGTTTAGGGCTTGGTTTTTAGTGGCAAGCATAAACCTATTTAATTTACATATTTATACAAAATCGTGATAATCATATGAGCCCCTCGTACACAAATCTCAGCTTCAAAGACATTTAGATAGTCTGAAAATACAAGTTGAACTGTGAGCCACATGGTGGCATACCGGTCTGCTATTGTTTTACCGTTGATATAAATCAGCAGTCTGCTAGAGGTTAATTCATGTTCTCATTACTACAAATTATCTATTATGTAGGTGTTACTTATGAAAGTCTCAGATATATGGAAGGTAGGGATGGTTACTCTGCCACAGTTTTGAAGAAGTAGGTTCATATATCTTTTCAAACTACGACTTAAAATAAGATTATAAAATTATCAGCGTAATACAGCAGGCAAAGTATATATGTAACCTATTTTGTCCAAGTACTACCGAGTTTGTTATAACTTCAATAGCACAGTGAATGTTATCTTATCACACATACCTAAATAGATGATAGCACTGCAAAACTCTGATTATAACTTTATCAAATAAATAGTGACTTAGTTGAGATATCTTCAGTATGTTGACAAGACGGGCAAAATCTACTTTAATTGTAGGTCTATGTTTTTTACTACGCCAAGACTATTCGTTTATAAACTATATGCTAAGCCTCAATACATGATCATATTATATGCGGCCTGTACTTACCGAAGCTCTCAGTTAGTTTGAGCATAACACCGCCAATGTGCATGTCGCCTTTTACGACCATCGTACGTTTGTCGTTCAGGTCTGTAACGTAGATCGTGAGGTTCCACGACCCATCGCCCACCACTTCTCCGTCAGCTAGCATTTTGCACGAGTTATTGTTCACTTTACACTATATTGTCACTTCCGAAGGCGCATCGCGTTGTAACAGAGTTGTAATCGACGGGCATGCGTCTGACGTGAACGAACACGAGACTGCGACTGACGGATGGAGCACGGACGAGCGGACGACACGACGAGCTCTTGTATCTCGGTTTGGGTTGGTAATTTGGTAGGACGGAGTCAGAGGCTGCGATACGCAGGCGGGTTACGTATGTATCCAGATTGGCGCGGGAGTTGAAAACATAAACAGGCGACTTCGACGAATAAGGAAAATAACAGGATTTACGTTATCCTATGCTTTTTCCATTGAGTTTTACGGTGATTCAATTGGGTTTACGGGAATTCCAAACTAATTATTACGTACGTCATGTACTGCGGATTTGCTCAATCAATTGAAATTATTTTATTTTAAAAGCGTAGTGTATAAGTTGTAATATTTTTATCTAGGGTTGTAATCCGTATATACAATTTTTATCTAGGGTTGTAATTCAGATTTAAAAAGAAAAATCAAGTAAAAGAAGGTCATATTCCTCAATGAAGAAGGTACAAAACATCACGGGTCGTAATCTTCATAGACTAAAAACTAGACTTGAGATGACCTTGAAGCAAAACGATAAGTGACAGTACCGCTCCCCCCGACCCGTCAGTTTCTCCGCCGTCAGTCGCCATTTTGATTTACATGTCAAATCAATATTTGTCATTATTTGTCATTGTATTTTCTGTTCCATACTTTCTGCAATAAATGTGCGATTTGTACCTTCAGTGCGATGTATACTAAATGCTGTGTACCAGGTTGTTCAAATTCGCGACAGGACGCTTTTTTACATAAATTTCCAGTGTGTGAAAAAAGAGTCAAAAAGTGGCTCGACTCCATACATTGTGATTCTTTGCGTAGCAAAAGCCTGAGCTTACTCAGCTTCAGGTGTGTCACAGGCATTTCGAGACATGCTTTGTGACTCCCAAGTCACGTCTTTTAAGCAATGCTTATCCAACATTGTTCCTGGAATCGGAAATTCGCAGCGGGACTCAGCTGATGTCGTAAGTGAATTTTGATGGTCAAATGTACGACACATCTCTTGTGATATGTGGTAACATTCATCTAGCATACATTCCTTCATAATATGAATGTGTTGATAATGTTTTTTCTTTAGCCAATGTAATTAAATCGATGAGAATGTTAAGCACTTTCAATTAACCTAACAAAATCAATGCTCACATTTTATACATACTACACGACAACTACCTTTGAATGAAGGTGATTAGTCAGCAACACTCATTGCTGTTATAAGCTTTAGCCTAGATTTACAAATCAGTCAAATCATACTAATCACACAAATCATACTAGATGAAAATAAAAACCCTTCATTCTAATGTACCTTGCAAGGTCATGCAATGAATCCAAAATCCAAAAGGGCCTCTCCACATTACATGTTATTGGGAACTTAGACGTATAGATTATCCTAATTTATGTTACTATAATTTATGTTTATACTTGCAGAAAATGTGAATCCTGTTGCTGAGCAAAAAAGGAACATGTTGACCATTCCTACTGTAAAGTGCCTACAAAAGAACATACACAAATGGAGCCTATAAACAATGGTAAGGAATAATTTTTAATCATTTATCATGACTCTATTGGTATTGTGTGTATGTTTGTATTACAGTGCTATTAACAATTACCATATATATGTGGCCACTGCCCTTAGGCCATCATTTTGTAAGTATTTCTTTATTACAAAAGTTAATTGTATCTCTATAAGGCAAGTTCAATGCTCATAATTATTGTTGTACAAAATTATGTATTTTTGTGTTCAACAATCAAACAGTATTTGAATTTTAAAGAATAATAACTTCTCAGTAACAAATATTACTCTTTAAATTATTATAGATGCAAATCAAAACAATAACTAATGGTATGATTTCATTTTTCACAGCTCACTATCCCGATGGAAAAGAAGTCAGCTCGACATTGAATAATACAGCTGAAGTGGTATCCTTTTTCGATGACCTATTTGATAGTGTGAATGGAAGTGCAGTCTTCACAAAAAGATCGAAAGGAAAAAACTACGTTCTGCTACAGCAACCAGTGTTCACCACAAATTCTGGGCTCAAGCAATAACGAAACTAGAGAACTTGAAATTCATTGACAAAAATGTACGGGAAACATACATTCCTAGTGTAAAGAACTGGATGAGTACTCTGAGAAGTTTTCAGAGGTTATGGCAGTTCCTTAAAGAAAAAAACATTAAAATAATGAGACCGAGATACATAAACTCAGACGCAATAGAAAAATATTTTGGTCAAGTGCAATCATATAATTTTAGGGATAATAATCCAACTTACCACAACTTCAAATACACCTTTAAAGCCCTCTTGATTACAGGATTCATAAAGTTTCACTACGCATCATTCAACTGCGAAAATGATGAAAGCAACCAGCTCTTAAAAATAAAGTCACTATTTGACTACAAAAATGCAAAATGCAGTACAGAAAATGAATGTGGTGAAAATATTGAATCCTGTATAGAGACTCATCCAATGTCTATGGAAGCAAGGCGTGAGCGTCTAAATGTGCAGTCGCGTGCTTATACTGCAGGGTGGTAAGAAAAGTTATTTCAAAAAATAATTGTGGTATATGTAAAAGCAACCTCGTAGCGAATACCACCAAGTCACATACCACGATGTCCACAAATGGATTTCTCATAAAGAATACAAACAACTCAATCAAAAGAAACTCACCTACCCCGCAGAGCACATTGTGAGGTACTTTGGCATGATATTCGGCGAAACCAACAAATATTTAGAAACAAATGCTCATAAAATAAATCTATCAAAAGAAATAAAAGAAATCCTTAAAAACATGAGTTTGAGCGAATATCATGCCAAACACTCAGAAATATTGTGATCGACGCCTTGCTCACAATTGTTGTAAAGTTGTGCATTCATAATTGGTGCAATGTAATAACAAAAATTTTAAAGGGCACTGATATAATCAGGTTGGAAAGAAGAGTACTTCCAGAAATGCAACAGAAAGCGTTAAATAAATAAAGAAAAAAAATAAATGATCTCGTTTAATTTTATACGTTGTTTTTTCTACCTTCCCTCGTTAGTAATATACCTAGGTAGTCTTAGTAAATATTTAAAATAAAATGTAAGAAGATATTCCTGCACGAATGTTTGACATGGGCATAATACTTAAACTTGTCAGTGCCTGTTATGTAGTGCTAGCGGTAAAAAAAAAATGAAATGTCATATATCGTTTTGCTACAACCAATCAGGAACGAGTTACAAAGTCTAGGGAACATTGTTCCTCACATTGAGGTGTTCCTCACATGTCCGTCTGATACGTAGTATCTCTAACTAGTCTGTGCAAAACATTGAGGTCTCATTCCTCAATGTTACAAAATTAACACAGACTAGTAGGAAGTATAAAATTAACAAAATTACAGATAAAATCAAACATCTGAACTTTAAGTTAGCGCTAATGTTATTTTTTTTTACATTTAATTATTTTTTTAATTTATTAGCATTAAACTTTTTTAATATTGCAGTGTTACCCTAAGAACATTGTGGAGTCCATAGATCAAGGAACATATACTCTAGCGAGCATAGATTGAGTGAAGTCTGCAATAGCAATAGCAGCAATAGCTGTTACTAGCTGTTATTGTAGTGTTAGTGTTGGATTATCTGTTAGCTGTCACAGTTTTTATATCATTTATCATTTTATTTTTGAGTTTAATTGATTTCCCAAACTCAAGGTAAGGTAGTTTGGATGAAGAAAATTCAATTCAGCTTGCGTGGCGCTGCATATCTACCAGTCTTATTAACCTATAGAGCGCCTCTCTTTCTATCGCATAGCTCTTATCTCTTCTGACGCGGCACGTGTAACGACGCGCAACCCGCCGTCGATGTCCGGCTATGTACTTGTAGCTTCGTACCTACAGTGCGGAGTGCGCTAGACCTGGTTATAGGCAAAGCAAGGATACTAAGAGCCAACAGTATTACATTGTGATAAGAATACCTCAAACTTTGAGGAATCGTAGTTCGTATGGCAATACTGCTTCTAGCCGTGTACGTCATTGAACATAATATATATCACCACACGCTGATTGGTTGACAACTTAACATGTTCATCAAACAAATGCTTGAAATACGCAATATGACTTGGAACATAAGCGTCAACGACATAATAAAGTCATTGTCATGTGTCATATCATGGTCATCACAAATCAAATGTCATGTCAACAAAACAACAAATTGGATCGAATGGAATTTTATGTGCTTTACCATCCATAGTTTATTTTAGAAATTTGAGTAGTTTCTCTTTGTTTTGAATGGATTTCAGTGTATAAATTGAGTTCAGCAAAATTTACACATGTACAATCGTAATACCTCCAAAGAAATGGTGTCAACGAAAAATAAAAGCAAATGTAAATTCACTATAGCTGTATCATTGTATTGGGATGTATAAAACAAATTGTTGATCAGTCACATTTATTTTCAGTGCTGTTATGCTCTACCCCTGAACATCGAGGCGACTCCCCTTCAAGAGACAGTGATTCCGAAGCCGCTAGTCCCGTGCCTTTTCTATGTACACAAGATGGTGCCGAAGGGGAGACTGACGTTGTTTGGAACTTTTACACGCCGAAATCCGAGAACACAACCACGTCACGTGTCAAGAACTCCACCCCTCTAAGCCGGAGATCTAAAAGAGCTCTGAGGCCCAAAGTTATTGAAAAACAAATACCTAAACGACGACCTGTCAAACCATCCCAAAAGAAGACTGAACTGTTTCAAGAACTGATAGAATTGAATCAAAATTTGCATGATCTGATAGCTAAAAAACAAAGTAGTGCTCCAGAAGTGGCTGAGAAGCCTCAGTCGGGCAGCGAAGATGATATCTTCAATGAATCACTTGATTGCTCTCCTAAATGCATTCCTAGAAGTAGCTCACACTGCCTAAGAAAGAATTTATTGAGCTCAAACTTTGGACGGCCAGACCCAGAAGCTGCTCTAGAATCTGATGACTCAATGAATGAATGTTTACTTAAAGCCAGTCAAATAGTAGAAGATAAAATCTTAAACATCAACCCTGTCCCAGCTAAGAGGACAAAATATGAAGCCCGTAAACCTTCTACACTCAAAACTGACATTAATTTAAAAATGGATCAAGACTCAATGGACGCCATACTTAATAGTATAAAACTAGAATCACCAGCTGTCAGTAAAGTTAAGAAATGTAACTCTCCATGCATGAACAATGACTCTTTCGACAGTTTAGTTGGAAATTTAAATGACAGTGTGTTGGAACAGCTAACACAAATGCCAATAAAGACAGATCTTTCCAATAATAAATCAAACATTAAATCTAGAGACTGGACTGTTAAAGAATTGGTGGTACATGACAGCAGTTCTCCATCAAATTCCTTTTTTGGGCGGCATAACTCTATGCCGGAGTCACCATCTGTGCCAAATATGAATAAACCATCTACAAGTGGCATGGCTTTTGGACGATATAGTTCAATGCCATATAATAAAGAAGATGATAAAATAGGTAAGTTTTATACTGTCATTATCAAATTTTTTTGGTTAGTCATTATTTTAGCCTAGCCTAGTGATTGAAATTATTTAGGTGATAATAATAATTTAAGTAGTTTACGAGGTAGTTCTGTAGATGGTTGTCAGTTAGAAACTAACACTATTATTGTCAATTATTTATAAATTAAAATATTATTGGTATCATTACAGTGCCTGGTGATTCTCCGATAAGATGTACTCCTGAGGAAATAAAAAAGAAGCACCAACTTGCACGGGAGAAGCTTATGGCAAAAAGGTTACTGCCATTTACTGCTTCACAGCAAACCCAATCTTTACCTACCCAACTTACTGAAAAGCCCGTACCAAAAAAGACACAGTTTCAGCCAAAGATTGCCAGTTCTGCGATAAATGTTAAAAATTATAATATTCCTGTAAATAATACAAATATCACAAAACAAACTACCATGGATTTAAAACAGTTAATTGAAAAGAAAAGACAAGAAGCTCTAATGAAGTTGAGACGCCGTCAACCGCAAAATATATCCTAACTATGTGTTGGTTATTGTAAGCAGCTTGTTTGATATTTATTTTATTTCTTAAGTATGTGCCTTTCATTTGATTTATGTGATATCAAGATATTGTATTAAATAATTAAATATCTACCAATGTGAAAATCATTTTTATGTGGACTATGTGGAGATTACTATGTGATGATTTACTGAGAAAAAGGTACATTACATGATCATGATATAAGGTACATGTAGAATGTCCTAGGACAAGGATCGAGCCTGTTATATAGCAGACACCCTAGATGCCCTAGATATTATAGGAATAGACATCAGTCATTGATATTAGTTAAATTACAAAAAAGTCTAAACCGATTCGTGGTTGGCAAGTATGTAATGTACCCGTAGAAAAATATTACTTTTACAAGAGTATGTACCTAATATCTTGTATATGTCGCAGCCAACTAGCTTAATTCGCCGTTCATTCAACAGCCTAGCCTCTTTACTAAACAGCGCCGTTCAACTAGCGGCCTGAATGATATTCAGCCATTTGATCAAACAGCTAGGCAAATGAATCGATGACATTTAATTATTTGCCTAGCCTGTTTATTTAAAAAAAAACAGCCTGTGTAAAGCCTGTTTTTCAAAGTTTAATGAAAAATAGTACAATGGAAGAGTAGTGACAGCCTTCGGTAGGTTAGGGAACAGCGGAGGTGGCCCTTGGGCCACCCCAACGCCGCGAACATGTATATTAGATATAATATGATGTAAGTAGATTATAATGTATCATTTCGATAGATTATAATCTATCAAAAAATAATGCGACAGTTCACAATCTTTCGACAGTTTACAATCTCGCGTAGGATACATCGAAGCATTAACCGCATGTTAAGAATGACCTAAGCATTAGCCATTGCAGCCAGTTAATTAAATGTTGTAACAGACGCTATGGCTGAATATCATTCAGGCTAGGCTGCTGATTGAACGGCGAATTGAGCTAGGTGGCTGCGACATATACATATCTTTCACTTTTCTCCATTGGAATAAAATATAGCGTAAAGTAAAATGAGAGACTAATAAAATTGAATCCATACATATTCCATATTTAGCAAAACGAAAGATACTGTGTACTAGTATGTGTAACGTAAGTTACTGTGCCATTTATGCATCTCTATAATTATTATATCTTATAGATTAGAATCTAGACCATATTATTTTTGGTTCTAGCAGAGATGCATAATACACAAACGCATAAAGCCAAATCCCAAATGAAAGAAGAAAAATTAATTGACTGGTTATGCCTAGAATGCTGTGTTTCTTTGGAACGTAATAACTAACACTGACAGTAAAATTAAAATGACAATGATACAAAACAACAAAATAAAAACGTCATGTCGTCAACGTCACGCACGCTCAAACCGAATTGGAAAACAAAATCAAACCAAAAAAATAAGTTCAATCAATATTTTGTGCAAATTTGTTGTAAAGTAAGCAAGTCTGTGCAGTTTCCCGTTAAGGCGTTAACTGACCCGTAACCTTTTAACTGACGCTGTATGATAATTTAGAACTTTTGTTAGTATGGCACTGAGCTACATTCGCCAAGCCGTCCGGGCAGCCTGCACTGTCGGCGCACAGAGATCTCATGTACTCCACAGCAAAGCAATCCAGAGGACATTATGCACTAGTGAACCTCTACGCTTAGGAATGATACCTATCGTGGTAGAACAAACAGGCAGAGGTGAGCGAGCTTACGATATCTATTCCAGATTGCTCCGCGAACGAATCATCTGCCTTATGGGGCCGATTAACGACGATATAAGCTCCCTAGTCGTTGCGCAGCTACTTTTCCTCCAATCAGAATCCAGCAAAAAGCCAGTACATTTGTACATAAACTCTCCTGGAGGTAATGTAACTGCTGGATTAGGTATATATGACACAATGCAGTATATCACTCCTCCAGTCGCAACTTGGTGTGTTGGACAAGCATGCAGTATGGCATCTCTGTTACTATCAGCAGGAGCTCCTGGAATGAGGCATGCCCTCCCAAACTCTCGCATCATGATTCATCAACCTTCTGGAGGGGTTCGAGGTCAAGCAACAGATATTCAGATACAAGCTGAAGAGATTTTAAAACTTAAAGCTCAGATTAACAAATTATATGTGAGGCATACTGGATTAGCAATAGAAAAAGTTCAGAGTTCTATGGAGCGTGACCACTTTATGTCGCCAACGGAAGCTAAGAGTTTTGGACTAATTGATAATGTCTTGGAGCATCCCCCGTCTCATGCAATGGAGAAGGAATGTCAAGGGACCCCAGGTACTACACCTGCACCAAGTTCTAAGTGATCTTTGTTTTTGGTTATAGTCAATACAATGTATAATTCAGTGATTGTTAATATTTATAGGTAATAAATTGTATAACATTATGAGCTGCATTTCAATTCTATTTTATTTTTACTAACCCTTTAGGTCAACAATAGCGAGCAGAAAGACCTTGAGGCTATGCTAGATTTCTTATTTCTGCTGTAATTTTTTTTAGTTTTGCTGTGCTGTGTTTAACCCCCGACACAAATAGGAGTGATAAGTTTGACCATTGTGTGTCTGTCTGTGCACCGTAGCTCTTAAACAGGTGAAATGATTTGGATGCAGTTTTTTTAATTAGATAGCAGGTTTTCTACAGGTTGTTCTTAGACATGTTTTATCAAAATAGATTCAACCGTTTTTAACTTTTTATGTCTGGGGTTTATTAAATTTTAGTTTACTGAAATTCTTTATAATAATCATCATCCACAGCTTTTCATATCCCACCCATGGGTACAGGACTCTCATGTTAGTCTCACGTTAACCCTTTGAACACCTATAATACTCGGCAGTATCTGCTATACTCGGCAAATGAAAAAGAGTTCTATTTGAAAAAGTGTATGCCGAGGTCAGCTTGAACCGACTAAAACGTTTGAAAATTGCGTAACTTGACGAGGAGGGCACGGCTTTGCCTCTATAGCGCGGCGTCAAAAGGTTAAGGGACCTACGATATCTCACTTATTACAAAGTTAAACAAATAAAAGTAATTTTACCTAGATACAAACTTTCGCAATTTGTATGTAAGGTATTAAGCGCCATACACACCAAAGGAGCGAGTGTGGCTCAGTGGGAGAACGTGCGACTTTCGATCCGACGCACCTGTTTTCGAATCCCGCTGGCCCCGCACCACTGACTTTCTTAAGTTATGTGCGGATTTAACACTAGCTCTAAAAACGGTGAAGGAAAACATCGTGAGGAAACCGGTATGTCCAAGAATTTATCACAAAAATTCAAGGACATGTGACATCCACCAACCCGCACTGGGCCAGCGTGGTGGATTATGGCCCATACTCTCTCTATGAGAGAAGGCCCGTGTCCCAGCAGTGGGAACGTGATGGGCTGATGATGATGATGATGATGACACACCAAAGCCGCCGACCCGCCGACACAGCTCGCCGACACAACCCGGCGGCCTATATGAAAAGAATCATGTTGGCAACGTGCGCCCGCGCGTGCTACCCGCCTACACTCGAGCTGTAGAAAGTTCTTAACACGTACACATACAACAACTTATCCTGACAGCCCTAACCCTGCGGTTATGTTGTAAGTGACGTGCTAGTATCTTTTTAGGTTTAATCCAACAGCTTTGTTCCCGTTGGAGGGATCCAGCAATAATAATTCCACAAACTGCTATCAACAGGTCATCGTTCATTTTAAATGATTATTTTATTTACTGAATTGTGCTTGAGATACAGCACACAAATTATATGACAACGTCTTTCGACACGCGGCAATCACTAACTACCAAATAAGTTCCTCATCTCGAGCTGCCGACATGCCGTCGACAAAGATTTCCGACTTGCAATGAGTGAAGTCGCCAACTAGCCCGCCGACAAAAAGTTGCCGTCATAGGTCGGCGGGTCGGCGGCTTTGGTGTGTATTGCGCTTTCGTAGGCTTTATTTACCTGACAACAGCATTGCTAAGATAGATGATAATGATTTTAGCAGTAAAATATAGTCATAACTGAAATCATAAAATAAAAGGTATATCTAAGCATTTATTGATCTCAAAATAATTGACTTCTGCAGTACAATATTTGAGAATAATTTGCGATCCATTGATAATAATATGACACGTTGGTGTACACCAGCAGTGCTGGGTATCTCTTCAAGCAGAACGAGACCACCCCGATCTGGAGAGCACCATGATCCGTGACCAGGGCACTACCTGAGTCTCCCCTAGAACAAAAATATTGTAGTTAGCATTAGTTTATTACAAGCTTTCATTTAACTTGCAATGTTTGGTCAAATCTTCCAAGTTGAGTCAGAACTACTTCCTTTTATCCTACGGAGTTGAAATTTTGCCAAAGTCAGATGATAATGCAATATTATGGTGACAGCCAAATTCAAATTAATTATTTTATATTTATTAAAATACTGCGATTTTTTCTTGTGTGTTTATTGCGCCAGCTAATCCGATGATGGAGACGGAGGGTGGGCAATGGAACGTCTTGACGGATAATCGTAAACTACTGAATGGGGTCAATGTTGGCTCAATTTTAAACTGCTCGCGGTTCCGATTACAAATTTGTTAAAAGTTTATCTTGACAAATATATTTTTCAACAAAAATATTGTTTATTGCAACTGAGCAACGAGACGAATAAGTCGTCTGCGTAGGGACCACGCTTGCCTCGGTACACTTTACAAATGTAGTGCCACCCGAGAACTTTTAACACCATGCAAAGTACTGCGTATCATTGCATTGCGCTCATCACCCCGATGGAAAGCCTACCTTCTTGTTTCTGGGAATTAAATAATTAAAAATCAAAACACTCAAAATTGGCACAAAACCTGCACGGTAAAATACCAAGCCTATTGCCAAAATCGGAAATCAGTTCAGACGTTTTGGAGAAATAAACGTGCCTACAAACAACAATTCAGACCCTTTATATAAAGTGAAAGGCTTTGTAGATTTTGCAGATAGAGTTCATAACGACTCGAGCCTTTTAGCCTTTATTAAGGCTAGCCTCGCTGGCTTAAAAAGTATAAAGGCATAGGCTAAAGAAGACTATTACTATAGGCTAGGGTTTTAAATCACCAACATTTCTAAGTCCTATACTGTCAGCCAAGCTCTCTCAAACTTTAAAAAAATGTTATAGGGCCTATATAGGCTTAAAAAGCCTATAGGCTTTCTATGACTAACCCTAGACCTTTCAAAGTCCTATTCCGAAAGACCAGCTCTAAATGACTCGAGAGATTTTTTAGGGCTATTAGGCTATAGTCTTTTGGAATAGTATTAGCAGGTACTTTAGGTACTTACTGTGCAGGGTGATCGGCATCCTTCTCCGTGCTGCCTGCGCAAAACATGCCCTGATGTAAGTGTCCAACTAACGCACAAGTTTTCTTTGACCTCAGTCTTTGGTTCACATATTTTAAACGAACTGAGCTAACTTGCTTTTCGTTCTGTAAAAAAATGATATGATATAAAAATACTATTCGTGGTTCTTCTGTGGCACTACTAGGGTGGCTAATAGCACAGAAAACTTAATAGTACAGCTAATAGTTGAATTAGGAATAAAAAATGTTCTATAGGTTAATACCTAATATATAGGACAGAGCTAGGCTGTGCTTATAGTATACCTAATAACCTATTTGTATAGTTAAGGTTATTTTCTAGGGCAGTACATACATAACTGTCTATTCTTTTTTGCATTTATGTATCTTAGAGATCAAAAATATATCTAACTTAAACCATTCTGTGCTTAAACGCAGAATCTTTGGATTTTACGGCATCCTAAATTTCTAAACGATTGAGGTAATAATTGATCGGTTGAATACACTGGAATATGAATAAGAACCTTTTTCAAGAAGTTCTCAGAATTATTACCGCATCAAAATTAATCAAATAGTTTAGAAGTACCAAGCGAATAAACAGAAAGACACCGATGACAACTTTGTTTTTTTTTTTATTATTTATAGGCTTACGTTTGACCGCTATCTCACCTGTTGTTAAGTGAAGATGCGGTCGAAGATGTAGCACGCTCGCCTAGAAGAAACCTGTTCACTCTTGTCTTAAAGACACCCAGATTATAGCTATCCGGAAACACAGATGCCGGCATAGAGTTCCACTCTTTGGCCGTTCGCATTATGAAGGTCGAAGCAAAGCGCTTGGTGCGAGTAGGAGGGATGTGAACCATAAATTGATGACGGCTTGCCGTACGCCTGGTCGTCCGGCGATAGAATGTTAGTGATTATACTACTTATTTAGAGATAGAGAAGAGAAGGTATAGAGAAAAGACGATCGAGATTTTTAGAACTTACGCTGACGACGCCCCATCCCGCCACAAATGCCGAATAAAGGTTGGTGTTTTCTGGAAACTGCCTCGAGATCATGACGCGTTTAACATTTGGTCCGAAAGGGATATCTTTTTTTACCACAGCCACTGCGATGTCGTTTTCCATTGTAATCTCGTTGTAGTTTATATGTGTTAACACATCTAAGACTTTCCTTTTGATCGTTACCTGGTAAAGGTATGGAGGATTTTATGCTGAAAATAAACTTAAATGACTAGGTACATTTTCAGTTTACGCACCAAATCTTATCAT
Organism: Petrophora chlorosata; assembly: GCA_951640565.1. Classification (NCBI taxonomy): domain Eukaryota; kingdom Metazoa; phylum Arthropoda; class Insecta; order Lepidoptera; family Geometridae; genus Petrophora; species Petrophora chlorosata. The sequence continues at coordinate 5,604,044 of OX621207.1, forward strand.
TACGCGCATTCAATTTAATTTATATTGGAAACTGGGATAATATATTTGTACCCAATAGTATTCGTTTCATAGCGAATTTCTAAACATTGTAGTTTTGCTGCCGTACTTTGTATTGTGGTATTGTTTGAATCACTAACACTCGTACTTATTTTGAGTTAAGTGGCTCGTCTAAAAATCGAGCGGTAACTCAAATCACTATAATCGTATCTAAAAGTTTTTTTTATGTAACTGAATGACGAGACGAGCTGGTCGTTTGCCTGATGGTAAGCAATACCAGCCCAGCTCGTAACAATAACAGCACCAACCAGAACTGTTTTGCAAAATCTTGCGCGGCGCTGCACTGCGCTCGTCACCCTGAGAATTAGCTGTTGAGTCTCATAATGCCCAGTAATTTCGCTGGCTACAATGCCCTTCAAACCGGCACACAGTAATGCGTGTGTACCACTGTTGGCGGCTGAATAACTGGCAAAGTGTGGTACCACCCAGACGGCCTCTCGCATACGAGCAACCTACCATCAGTAACGTGATTATAATTACAAAATAACTCCGACGAAATTTTAAACGACATTGAATTGATTTATCTCACCAACTTACCTCCTTGAGATTGGCATTTCCAAATAAAGCTATTATCTGATCAGTGGATGTATCACTAAATGTACATCCTGACACGCAATGAGCGGCTGTGAGTAGTATCCTCTGGTTTAGAATCGCTGAGCCGCAAATCCAATGCTCATCTTGCTGTTCTTTCACATTCTTCTTAACGTGCGCTGTCTTCCCACCTTGAGTATTATTCTCAATTTGCGCGTTCTGTCCACCTTGAGTGTTCTCCTCAATTTGCGCATTCTGCTCACCTTGAGTGTTATTATAACTTTGCGCATTCTGCTCACCTTGAGTGTAATTTTCAGTGTGCACATTCCGCTCATCTTGAGCGGTATTCTCACTTTGCGTATCTTTCTCACCTTGAGTTTTATCTTTACTTTTCGCATTCTGCTTACCTTCCGCGTTTTGCTTATCTTGCGAATTCTTCTGACGTCGGGCGTTCTGCTCATCTTGCGGTCGATCATTGCAACGCGCATCGAGAAAGGCAGAGTGTGGGAACTTCACAATGTTTCCAAAGTCACCTCCAACTACGAAACCTTCCATTGCTTCTTTGGACGTCTGAATAAACGTGAAGACGAGGAAACATATCGCCGCGATCTTCATAATTCTCGTTGTGCCATGTATAGATAAGTTTTCTAGATTGGTTTTTAATTTTCTGCTGATTGCAATTCTCCCAGTAATGAGGGATATTAAACTTAGTTGCACGTAATTACCCGCTGCTGAGTTGATTGGATTGCTTTTTTTATTGCTCAAGATTAGACCCGGAGAAGACGAATGTTGAATTTGTATGAATAACGTAAATACCTTAGTACATCATTTCAAAGGAAATAATAAATACGTAGTCCTACTCTGTTGATTGGATGTCAAAAATATAGGTACTTAAAGATGTAAGTGACATTATGAGTTTGGCTTTTTCTGTAAAAAGGCACAGGTAGAAAATTCCAATGCATAAATGTGCATTCATCCTTATGCATAATAAATTAAAAATGTAAAAACCCTCAAAACAATAAAACGTCTAAGAACAACCGCTAGAAAACCGGCCTTCTAATACAAGAAACCGCATCCAAAACGGCACACCCGTTTAGACACACATAATGGTCAAACTTATAACAACCCTCCTTTTTGCTTCGTGGATTAAAAATATATACAAGAATATGCTAAAAATCATTATTTTAATCTTGATATACTTAGGTAGGTTACAAAGATCGTCTTTGGGTACCTACTTAGTAAAAATGGCGCTATGAACTAAGCGGGTACCAATTCATATTTTACCGATAATATACAATAAGATGAGATAATGTATAAGTTTATACATATATTTTATGTTAAGTAAGATAGATAGATAAACACTTTATTGTTAAAAAACCTTAAATATAGGTACATGAAAAACAAGTAAATTTTACAGTAATCAGCATAACAATAGGCGGTCTTATCGCTCAAAGCGATCTCTTCCAGACAACCTTTGAACAGAAAGGACTAACATAATTTGGAAGGACGGTTTATACATATATCTATAAATATATCTAAAAATGGCTAAAAAAATAAAAACCATACATTATATTTATTTTTGTTTTAACCTTTATTTTTACAGTACAGTATCTGAGCATTACTTGAGATCCAATGATAGTAGAATGAGATATTGGAATAAGCCATCAAAGCTGGTAGTCTTAGTATGCGGAAAGAGACCATGCCTATCTGCTCAATACCGTCCATTGTCACCAGAGCGCTGCCAGAGTCCCCGCTGAAAAGTATAATAAAAAATTCTTTATTGTAGGTACATCAAATAATTCACAAACTAAAGTACAGTTGACGGACTTATCGCTAAGAGCGATCTTTTCCAGTCAACCTTTGAGTACAGTTGACGGACTTATCGCTAAGAGCGATCTTTTCCAGTCAACCTTTGGATGGAGTTAACTAACGGAGTGAGAAAGGTCGGCGAAGTAAATAAAATAATAATGAATTATGTGTTATTATCCTAAATTCGAATACAAGTGCGTAAATATCATATCTATACCTAAAATACTATAACACATAATATAAATATATTGGGTATTAAAGATGATACATAAATAAAGGTTATTTTTCCATAAAAAATCTCACAATATATTTGCAAATACTTAGGTTGGTAATTCTTAAGGTTTTTTAATCATGTGGAAATTTCTTGGCTAATAAACAATCATCATCATCATCAGCCTAACACGTTTCTACTGCTGGGACGGCCTTCTCTCGTAGAGAGAGTATAAACTATAATCCACCACGCTGGCCCAGTGCGGGTTGGTAGACATCACATGTCCTTGAATTTTTGTGATTAATCCTTGGTCATGTCGGTTTTCTCACGATGTTTTCCTTCACCGTTTTAGAGCTAGTGTAAAATCCGCACATAACTATGAAAGTCAGTGGGATTCGAATGCGTCAGATAGACAGTCGCACGTGCTTCAACTGAGCCACACTCGCTCTTAACTTTCTTAACTTACTATTACTTAAGTATTTTGTATGTCACTAAATTCTACTTTATTTTTATTTCATTTTGTTCTTTTTATATTTCCCCTGTTATTCGCAATTTAAGTACCTTCCCAAAGACATTTTGTGCGGGCTGTAAGTGCGAACACGTTAGGACTGCCCCGAGCATCGGGTTGGGTACGGCTCGTTTTTGCGCAGCACACTCCACACATAGTATATTATTACTATTTTTATTATTTATAGGCTTGCGTTTGACCGCTATCTCACCTGTTGTTAAGTGACGATGCGGTCTAAGATGTAGTACGCTCGCCCAGAAGTAACCTGTTCACTCTTGTCTTAAAGACACCCAGATTATAGCTATCCGGAAACACAGATGCCGGCAGAGAGTCCTTGGCCGTTATTATAAGTTGCATGTTGTGTTTTCCTGTTATTGGACTTTCAATATAGTTTTGATGTCTTTGTTTATGATGTACTAGCGACCCGCCCCGGCTTCGCACAGTTATTATACATACAAACCTTCCTCTTCAATCACTCTATCGATTAAAAAAAAACCGCATCAAAATTCGTTGCGTAGTTTTAAAGATTTAAGCATACATAGGGATATAGGGACAGAGAAAGCGACTTTGTTTTATACTATGTAGTGATAGTGATGTGTTAAGTCTGTTGGAAAACCTAATATATAAATAAGTATATTTTGTTACTTACGCAGAAGCGTGATCATCGCTTTTTACCGTGCTCCCAGCGCAAAACATACCCTTATGCAGTTTGCCGATTTGAGCACATGTTTCCACTGACCGCAGCCTTTGACGAACTTTTTTTAATTTCCCCGTGACATGGGCATTAGGAGCTTCCTGTTACCGGGTATTATAATTTAAGATCAAATACCAAACGATGACAATGCAATGCGGTATAAAATCCTTAAAAAACTAGCTTTTTTTTGTTAGCCACCTTTTGTTCCTGATGTTATTACTTTATTATGGCATATTTAAAGGACGAGTGATGTTTTTTATCTTCGTCTGATTGTTTGTGATGTCATGGGAAGGGTTCCGACTGAAAGTCAGTGCTAAGGTACCTACTTAAGATACCTTAGCGTATGCTGAGTCGGAACCTTTTCCTGACATCGCGCAACATTTCACTGTATTGTTTTTATTGTTTTTGTTTTGTCCTTACTTTAGTATGTATATATTCAGTGTAAAGTTGTGTGATGTCCGGAATAAATGTACTTTCTTTCTTTCTTTCTTTCTTTCTTTCTTTCTTTCTTTCTTTCTTTCTTTCTTTCTTTCTTTCTTTCTTTCTTTCTTTCTTTCTTTCTTTCTTTCTTTCTTTCTTTCTTTCTTTCTTTCTTTCTTTCTTTCTTTCTTTCTTTCTTTCTTTCTTTCTTTCTTTCTTTCTTTCTTTCTTTCTTTCTTTCTTTCTTTCTTTCTTTCTTTCTTTCTTTCTTTCTTTCTTTCTTTCTTTCTTTCTTTCTTTCTTTCTTTCTTTCTTTCTTTCTTTCTTTCTTTCTTTCTTTCTTTCTTTCTTTCTTTCTTTCTTTCTTTCTTTCTTTCTTTCTTTCTTTCTTTCTTTCTTTCTTTCTTTCTTTCTTTCTTTCTTTCTTTCTTTCTTTCTTTCTTTCTTTCTTTCTTTCTTTCTTTCTTTCTTTCTTTCTTTTCTTTCTTTCTTTCTTTCTTTCTTTCTTTCTTTCTTTCTTTCTTTCTTTCTTTCTTTCTTTCTTTCTTTCTTTCTTTCTTTCTTTCTTTCTTTCTTTCTTTCTTTCTTTCTTTCTTTCTTTCTTTCTTTCTTTCTTTCTTTCTTTCTTTTTCTTGCTTACTTTCTGAGCTTTGGCCAGTGAAGCTGACCGAAGTAAAATAAAGTAATAAAAAAAATTTCAATCCAAAAACAAAAGTTCGCTTTTGTGGTTAAAACTAATGGTGACAGCGAAAATCAGTCAATATTTTTATCGTTAAATGGGCTCACGTTTGACAACAACTCACCTGAACCATCAGGTGAGTTGTTGTCAAACGTTTGTTGTAAGACGCTTACCAAAGCGTAGTTGCGGTCTAAGGTGGAGCACGTATGCCCATGAGGTGCCTATTCACTCTTGTCTTAAAGAGACCCAGGTTGTAATTGGAAGGAAATAAGTATTCTGGTAGAGAATTCCACTCCTTTGCGGTACGTATAATGAAAGAGTCAGCGAAGCGCTTTGTGCGGACTGGTGGTACGTGCACAACACTTTTGACCGTTTATGAGTTTTGACTGTAAACCACCCATCTAAACAACAATCACCCATCTAAATTAATAAGTAAACCTGATTTGAGAAACCTAGGTATAACTACTGCATATGTGAGATTTCGATCGTGTATTCGTACTCGACAAGTCTCTGTTTAAACTGAACATAATTTGACAAGTAGTTTAGTTATTAGTTCGACAACACAAACATTCAATTTACTTTCTGGCCCTTCGCCGGCCGCTGCACGCCTGCCGCGGCACGCTCGCTTCGCTCGCTCGGCTCGCGCCATATATGGTCATTGCTCTAACATAACTTTACCTAGTCTTTGAGGCCGTTTGTGTTGTCAAAGTATTTTCTGTCGAACTAATACTTGTCGGAAACAATGAGAACTATATTTTTTCAAAGTAAGTGCCGTGTTGAAATAAAGAACTGTCGAAGTTCAGAGGGACACCGCCTAACCTCATTGTGTAGGTTTATCTTAGTAGGGTAACAGATTGACTCACGTCTACTATGCCCCATCCTGCTACGAATGTGTTAGCGAGTTTATAAGGTTCTGGAAATTGCCTTGAGATCATGACGCGTTTCACGTTGCTCCCCAAGGGGAACGTACCCTTGATCACCGCAACGGCCACGTCATTTTCCACAGAGACTTCATTGTAGTCTTGATGTATTTTTAAATCTACGATGTTCCTTTTGATTGTAGCCTGAAAAGTTTTAAGACCGTGTTATAGGGTAAATCGGATTTCTGAGTTTGAGGAGTAGTTAGAAAACTGTACTCAGAAAATGCCGGTACACTTTCTGAGTAGGTACAATTATAAAATATATCGATCATGATGGAAATAAAATTAGAAGAAAATTAGAAGTAGAACTCTAAACTTGTTGTTTGACAAAGTTTTTGAAGCGGTATCGGGTAGGTACTATTTTGTTTTGTTGGGTTACATAAAAAACACTTGCTACATTTTCAAATTAACTTTATTAGTAAAAAAAAATAGATCAATTTCCTGCGCAGCCTCGAGGCATCTAAAATTTTGCTCAGGTTGCTGTATTTTTGCCGCTAGGTTTTCCACTCGTGTCTTGGTTACCGAATGAATTACTAAGCAATGAAAAACTTGAAAGCTTCTGATGGCAGGAACTTATTCACTTTATTAGGTATGTCGTTAAATGACAGTAGGCATTGTCTTACATTGTCGTGTTTCGAAACTTAAATACTCTCCACATAGAATTAAAACGCTTTAATTCTATGAATCATATCTAATTCTAACACTTCCACTATAATTCACACACACACACACACAGATTTTAATTGTTATAATCACGTTTTTATTAAGTCACTTTTTTGTTTGTCTGTCTGTTTGTCGTTCCGGGTGAAATCTTGCAACTTAAAATTCGAGCACTTCCCTATCTTTATTAGCTATCCGGCTAAAACTTTTAGGGTAGCTCACAAATCGATGACAATGCATTCTAAATCCATTACGGCGCATAAAAACGTGGTTTTTGGATATTTTTTTTTTAATCAACATTAATTTGCTTGTTTACTTGTTTCCTCACTTACCTTAGCGATGTCTGCGTGTCCCACCAACGTATAAACATAAAATAACTTGCTTTTAGGATCACATCCTTCCAAGCAATGAGCAGCCGTGAGTATGATTTTTTGGTTTAGTACTGTTGAGCCACAAAGTGCTTGTGTCGCAGTGGCCGGCATACCCGGCATATCCCAACAGTGCAATGAGAGAAACGCTGCGTGAGGCGCCTTCAAAATACTGACGTAGTCACCACCCACAACAAATCCCTCCATTTTCGGTTTTTCCTCTGTACAATTCATAATTCGAATCGATATCAAGATGAAAATCCATTTCGCTGTCCACAAATCTAATAGCATGACTGGCTCAAATACTTGAAATGTTTGTTTTTGTGCTGATTACGAAACTAGGTACTTCGATATTGCCGTGACTAGTAACATTAAACTTCTTACACGTTTGATTGGTTCTTAACCGACTTAAAAAGAGAGGAATTCATTTTAACCAGTATCTCGTATTGAATGCTTGTTCGTGAGGTATTATCAGTACTCTTTTTTCATTTTAAGAAGGACTAGTAAGGCAAATTCCGATGTTTCCTTGCTGCAACAAAAGTGGTAACGAAATGGTGCTTTACTTACGACTACATTGGCGTATTCCTTTTGCAATCGATTGTGGTATTCATCTAATTTATTTAATGAAAGACGCGCCCGCTACACCTTTTACACTATCACGACGACGACGCGTGAATGCTAATTAATGTTTTTTTTATTACTTATAGGCAAGCATTTGACCGCAGTCTCACCTGATGGAAGGTGACGACGCGGCCGAAGATGGATCATGCTTACCTAGATACCGATTCACTCGAGACTTGAAGACACCCAAATTATAAGAATCGGGAAACAAAGATGCTGATAAGGTGTTCCATTCCTTAGCTGTTCGCATTAAAAAGGTCGATGCAAAACGCTTTGTTCGGGCAGGAGGAATGTCAACCATGTATGGATGCCGAGTATCCGTGCGTCTTGTTGTCCGATGGTAGAAAGGAGATGGAGGAATTAGGTCATATAATTCCATCGCACACTCACCGTGATGAACCCTATAAAATACCGACAGGCTAGCAACTTTACGTCGATGCTCGAGACTCTGAAGCTTAGCTTCAACCAACTCTAGTTTCATTTTGTATATAACTTTTTATCGTAAAATAAGTCGGAAAGGAGTTATTGTCAAATAACTGCTTTTAGGCGCCATTTTTCCAATATGGAGGCGCGAGCGGCAAAAATACGAGGTGGCAAAGTTGAAATTCGGAATAAGCACATAAAAATCCATAAAATTACTAATTTTCAAAACTCCCGGATAACTTTCCAGGTAAAACTACCAAATGGCTGGACTATTGGGATTTTGCTGAAAACCAGCGTCGGGTGTCAAATAATGACACTTGACATTTGTGCTGAGTGAAAACCCCATTTGGCACCACATATCAGTTATTTAAGTTGTCTCCTTATATTATTTCTGTTTTCTTTTCGTTAGGTATGGTTTTTGTGGTCGTCAAATATATATTTTTTTGTTTCTTTTATATACCTACTATATTTTATATTAGATTTGTGGACCATAATTATTATGGAACATAAAAAAGAGATGTAGAAACAGGGTCATAGATATAAAACCAACGTGAGATGACCCCAATTATATTACGTCAAGTCGTCACAGCCCCTCAGCCTCGGGCTTCATATTACAACGTCATTCCGATCCTGTTAATATTTAGCAATTTGTATTAACTTTTGAGACTTTGACTTACGAGTCACAAGTTATTTGAACCCTGTAATTGGTTAACTTTACAAATAGTAGGGGAGCCCACGAGGCTAAATGGGGATTTACTCGAGCGTCGTAGAGACCTATTGGGATGCAAAGCTTAGATGATAAGAAGAAAAAAATGTTTTATGATATATACCTTTACATCGGTGGGGGAAGCGGCTATAGATTTTTAAATATGTAAAAAAAAACTGTTGCATGGACATCCTCGTGCGCATCAGATATTGATAGCATCAATGCCCTACGTATTTTTAATAATGTACGTATGTTAATCTGATCGTTTGCATGATGCGGGTGGTTGTATTTAAGGGTAGAAAATGAAAAAAAAAAAATTTTATCGAGCGCGTCAGATTTTCTAAGGGAGTGTTAAGTACACCAAAAAAAAGCTCTCATTCACTAATCTGACGATTTCGATGGGACGCAAACTCGCGGCCATTTTCATAATGTGCAAAAAAAAATCGCCATTTTGAAATACTCAAGCGCGTCAGATTAAGATATATATGGTTCATCTTTATGTTCTAAACGTACTGTCTCATAATCTGACGATTATCTAGAGGGATTCGCCTGAGCTGACAAAAAAAAATTAGAAAAACGGTTCACTTTAAAGGCCATCCCTGCAACTTCCCGCTAATTCCATTCCTGGGCGCTTGAAATTGTACTTATGACATTTTTGAGCTCAAAATATAATTTATGTGATATTTGAGCTCGCTGAGTTCAAAGAAATAATATTTCTATGCATTTGAGCTCTCCCAGCTCGAAAGTCTGATAGAAGTTTCATAGAACACTATTTTTGGAATTTTCAAACCGCAATAACTTTTGAATGGATCAACCAATTTTCACGCGGTTGGCACCATTCGACGCAGTTTTATCATCCTCATAAGTAATTTTGCAATTTTAATTGATCGAACCACAAATTTCGGAGTAATCCCGAAAAAACACTTTTTCAGTGGGGACGGAGTGAGAGAGTAATAGATAGAGAAAGAGTGAGAGAGGAATAGAAACGCGGAGAAGGAAATGTAGGCATCACGCAGCTGCAAGCATTTTTTTTTTTTTTTTTACTCTTACTCGATCTATGTTTGGCCACTATCTGGCCTGATGTGAAGCGATGATGTGGCCTAAGATGGAGCACGTAGATCTAGAGAGAGACGGCAGTTGAGCGGCTGCTCAGACCCGTCTCCCCGATGGTTCACGGAACATCATCCCGAAACACGACTAGGTCGTTTGACGGCATGGCTTTGTTCGGTGGGTGGTATTACAACCACGGCCAGAGCCTACCACTCCAAAGCGCGTAAGCGGGTTTCATCACGATGTTTTCCTTCACCGTTTTAGAGCGAGCGTGCAAAATCTGCACTTAACTATAAGTCATTGGTGCAGGGCCGAGTCGGGATTCGAACCCAGGTGCGTCTGATCGAAAGGCGCATGAGTTCCCACTGAGCCACACTCGCTCTACCCGCTGAGCCACACTCGCTCTACCCGCTGAGCCACACTCGCTCATCATTTAACTTTATCGACGAATTTTTGTTATTTCGGCTTGCGGAAATCGTCAGATTATATATTTTTCATTATTCTTGAATTAATTCCTTCAAAATAAAAAAAAATGTAGCTACGCTCGAGAATGTCGAGATGACGTTTTTTTTTTACAACTTTGTTGCCCTCCCCTTTTTTTACGTCACTCTCAAATTGTCAGATTAGTGGAATATACACTTTTTAGGATGTAATTAACTCACCCTACCTTAAACTGACGCGCTCGAGAATTTCTGATGGTCAATTTTTTTTTACTAATCTGATCCTGTATCCTTCACGGGCGGCCTTATATATGGGCCTCATGTTTTGTGGAGGTACTTAACCGGGTACAAGGTATCCCCCTGTATATTAATCTGCCGCGCTTTAGTAAATCCCGAAATCCCCGCTTGGGCTCCCCTACTAAAATATCCTTCAAAGTTTGAAAAGACGTTATGTGTCAGTTAAATTGGAGATGTATCGACTCGTAATACTCAAGAGAGACTGCATATCAACCATTGAGGTCTCACACATTCCTCAATGATATCAACCTTCTGTCGAGATAGCTAATCGTCAACCCTTCTGTCACTCAAAATTAAGGTCGAATTCTGAGAATTCCCGGCGCCATACGAGTCTATATGAGAGAAGTACCCGCAAACTGTCATCAAGTTTCACTACCATTTCCGAGAAAGCAATTTCCTGCTTTTACGGTAAATAAAGGTTTTACTCGTCTAGGCACTTAGCGCAAGCTGTGATGGCCTGCGACGTTAGCCTTTGAAGCCGTATTAACAAGGTCATGAAGATGAGGCCAGCATGGCACCACGCGCCACAGGCAGCGTCCACATCCACGCAATGGTGTCTCCCGCGGTTGACGAGGCACTGCTGAATGGTTTGACTGGCGCATGCGCGTGACATGGGTCGATATCAGTGACGTCGGTGGCAGTAGGGCCTCAGTCAGCCGCCGCCGGTCTTCGCGCGAACATGTGGCTGCAATGCTTGGCTGCGACTGTGCTGATAGCCGCGGCCGCGTCCCGCGAGGTCTTCACCAACTCCTTCCTGGTCCGGTTCAAGCGGTCCGTGCAACACGACGAGGTGCACGAACTGGCGCTGCGCCACGGCTTCGACAACCTGGGCCCGGTGAGTGCAGCCGCGACGCGACCACGTGATATACGTAAACATACCCATAGACGCCGATCATATTTGCGGCGACGTATGTAACTTGGTTTACGCCAAGAGGAATTTGCCCAAATCGAGCGAGCTTCGAAACGGCTCGGCTTTCGGTAAATTGATCTTGGAGGCTGTTGCTACGGCGTCCATTGGGGATATGTGTTTTTCATATAGGCTAATTATGTCTTCGAGTTGATGTTAACTTTATGTGGTAATTCCGTACAGGGTACGAACATAAACGTGTTTGTGTGCATAGGATGTTTAATGTATCGTTGGCGCCATAACTGTTATAGCCCGACGTGGGATGGGGGTATTTGTGATTTTGCTGATACGTTATCGTGGCTGTTCGCGCCCACGAATCAATCGTAACAATTTTACTGGTGCGTTACTAAGCTAATGGCTTTGTTCGTGAACTTTGCACATACCGTATGTCTAACCTTAGTTTAACCTTTCAGCTGGATCCTTTTTGTTATTGTTTACGGCAGAAGTTACTGTAAATAATTTGTTCGTTAGAAGCTTTCTGATAATTGAGATGGGATAAATTAAAGTTCGGATGTTGTTTGTAATTTACTTGTTGTCAAAGTATTTTATTTACTAATTACTTTAGCCGTTGGGCTGAGGGAGTAGTAAACATTTTGATAGTAGGGTCATTAAAAATTCCGAGAGCCCTTTCATCCATCAATGTAGGAATTTTAATTATTTTTCTCATCTTTTTGTACTTATTGAAATTTATATCTTTATCGTACATTTGGAACCACAGAGTTGATACTAGTATAGATCTAAAGAAAATTCTTTAATTTTACTATTCTTTGGCGAAGCTCACATGCAAGGTGCTATGCAGTGACGCATGTAGCAAATTTTCCTCAAATAAATACGCTCAACGATCATATTCATAGATCCTGGCCTCTAACTAGGATTCCCTGTATCTAGGGAATTAGGAACTACGAGGACCATGGTCCCACAATACCCAGACATGACACAAATGCTTGCGCTATTTTTTTCTGTGCACAGCAACATTTGTCCCGTCACGGGAATTGAATCTGCACCTCAGTGGTGTATGAGATTTGAGCCAACCTTTCCAACCAATACACCTAAGAGGCCATGGTGCTTAAAGAAGGTACTTTTGGAAGGGACTTAATTACAAATCAACTCTCATTTGAATACTTAAAAACCAATAGGTAATTCATGTATTGGTCATGAATTACCTATTGGTTTTTATAAGGAGCATATAATCCTAAAATATCTATAGATAATATAATAGAAAAGGCGTACATTATTTTTTACTAACGTTCATACATAATTATTTATTAATAATACCTATACATACTAATAATTTCGCAGTATTGATGTAGTCTAGTTAGAGCGTACACTAAGGAGTAATTGGGTGGTTGTGGAGTGGGGAAGAAAGTGGAAAACACCCGCGAAGCCAAATAATTTAACTTTTATTGGATAGTAAACTATAATAAGCACAAAGTTAGCAGACGATTCACATCCAGCTCGACATGTGTGAACCGTTCGGTGATCGTAATAAGTAATAACACTCGATATTATTTGTTTGAGTTGTTAAAAATGTGTTGCAATATGTAGGTCATCACAGAATAGCAATAAGTTACTACTTACTATTGATGCTAACTGAACCCGCCAGATTATTCCATTACCAAATGAAGTAAGGCTTTCATTAATAATGGGCGTTGTTCGGAAGCCATATACGTACAAGGAGAATCGACGACTATAAAAGAGAGAGTAGGAGTATTTATCATCTGTCAAAACTGAATTCCGACCCACTGTTATTAGACACAACGGTATCACAACCTTCTCCAACTCCGATATTACTCTACTCCGACAATACTTTAAGCTGACATAACTGAGACACTTTATGCTATCCTACTAATATGATAAATGCAAAAGTTTGTGAGGATGGATGGATGTTTGTTACTCAATCACGCAAACACTATACTGAATGGATTTTGATGAAATTTGGTATGTAGGTAGGTACTTTAGGTTCTGGATATAGTATTTTATTTTATTTCGCGGGATGCAGCTAGTATGAAATACTGCATAGAGTTTCTGCAAGAAAAGGTGGAACCGTTTTCGTACCATGCTGTCGGTGTAGAATTTGTTCTAAATTGATATTTAGAACAATTATGATTAGTGTCTTAGTTAATTCATGTCGGAGTATTGTCGGCGTAGAGTAATATCGAAATGCGATTAGGTCGTGGTAGCGTTTGGTCTCACAACAGGTTGTCGAAATTCAGTTTGTGACAAAAGGTATATCTACACACACATTTCTATGATGTACCTACCAGTATTTGTTTGTGCTACAGATTGTGAGTCATATATGACATATTGTATGACTGTAGGCGAAAAGGAGGGTGAATCGTTGTATGCGAATTTAGAAATTTAAGCGGGGAAACAAATCGGTCAGCAAGGAACTTTACTCTATTAAGGTTGAAATGTGGGTGAAACGTAGGACAATTTGGAAATTCAAGCAGAAATGTGAGATTAAAAAATTAATAATAAAATACGCCTTTTGAGGTTAGGTCGGTTTTGTATGCTAATAAATGGATTTAGAATGCATTGTCATCGAGTTGTGAGCTACCCTGAAAGTTTCGGCCGGATAGCTAATCGGGAAGTGCTCGAAATTTGAGTTGCTAGATTCCACCCGGAACGACAGACAGACAAACAAGAAAGTGGCATAATAAAAACGTGGTAAAAAGGAAAGATCTAACGGGAAATTTTCCTCCGGCACCTATTATTGTTGAATACCCTGTTTCACACACACATACAAACTCAGTATGTGTGAGTATTGTTCACCTATAATGTTGTTGTATGGTAGTTAAACGCCATCGACTGACACAGAACTAACAGATAACGCTTGTAGTAGGTAAAACCTGTTACGTTAAGTGCTTCTAAATAGGCTCGATAGGATCCTACTTTTTGTTTCTTTATTGGAACGATTAGCAAGTCCTTCGCCTGAGCGCCACGCCTGGCCATAGCAATTGCAGTGCCACCCAGAACTTTAATACCATAATAAGCACTACGTAGCACTGCAATGCGCTCATCACCCCGAGACATCAAATATTACGAAGATATAGCCAATTGATTAGGTTAATAATTAATTTACATTAAACTGATAGCCGAATCATGGGGACCGGGGTACATAGAGTTTTCAAAGAAACTGGAAAACTTCTGTTCGAGGCAACACGTGACCAAAATGCTGGCATATATTGATAAGCATTGCCAATCAACGTGGCGTGGTGATCTTTACTAGCGGGCGTATTTCCGAAGCACTGGTAGAGTCAGTTTTCGCAGTTCTTTTCTGCGCCCGGACTTCAATCTGAGTATGGGAAAGAAATGGGTAGACATGCTTACCTTTTTTTAACCGAATTCAAAAAAGGAGAAGGTTCTCTGTTCGATTGTATTTTTTTAATATTTGTTACCTCAGAACTTTTTCAAATTATGAGAGAGATTCAAATTTATGAACCGGTTTAGAAAATTATTTTTGCGTAGGGTTCAGTATAGCTGCGTAGTGGCATAATATAATAATAGTCAGTTTTCTTTGGTAGTGGTCCCATATACATTTCATCGATATTTGACCTTGGTCTTCGAAGATACATTGAAGTCGGTTTTTTTTAATTTATTATTTTCAAAGAAAAGATATCTTAAGTTTCTGTTTTAACGAATTTGATTTATATTATGTGTAGGTATATGACGTTGAAAGGTTAATTTTTTGTGCCTATTTTACAAATATCTTTTGACTTTTTTGACACACACTTGCCATTTCATTCAAAATTTTAATTAGTGAGATAGGATAGGATGATTTATTTATTTATTTATTGAACGCCAACACGATGTACATTATTAAAATTAAATGTTACTTAATTCTAAGATAGTACATGGTTAATGCCATCGTAAATTATAGGCGAAGACTGCTTACAAATATTATATGGCGAATATTGAATTGATTTGATTAATTGAATCAATTGAAAACGTTTTACAGTTAAAACATTTCAAATATGGTGTTGCTAAAAAATATAATTAATTATAAATATATGCAAAAATTAATAAAACCTGTCGTCATGAAATTGAAAAATTGTAAAGTAAATGTTAATAACAATAATAATTCATTTTAAAATTTTGTTTAAAAATACTAACATTACATAAAAGCCATTCATTTAAAATAAATTTAAAAACACATGCACAACTCATGAAAATATAAAAATTAAATAAAAAAAACACTAAAAACAATTTATCGAATGATTATATAATTTTATCCAGTGATTCTATCTAAACCACAACAACAGCCACCTAACAAAGGCTCATAAACATCGTGTATATATCCGTTGTGGTTATCATTAATGTCAGCCGTATAATTGAAAATGGAGGGTTTAATAGTCTACGAAAATCGGCTTAATTTCGGTTTGCTTTTTCCAATTTTGGGACTATTTTGTTAACGGGATATGAGGTCGGGATAGAATTATTATATTTATTTCTTTAGGCGAAATTTTTGAACCCTGTGAAGTGTGTGTGGTTTATTTAATGTAATGTTATATTGTTGTATGTATGTCAGTCTGTAAGGTATATATTCTATGGGCCTCTGTTAATTTTACTTTGTTGTACTTTAATATTGCCTGAAATAAAGAGTTTAATATTTTTATTTCTCAAACAATCAAAAGATCTTTATTCAATTTTGTCGTCACAGACGCACTTATGAAGTCAATTATTACAATGACTCTACCACCGTGTCGGATAAAGAACCACTACTCAGAAGATACGGCAAGAAACTGAGGGGCATATTTTTTAGAACTTTTGTTACAATATTTTATGTTTGTTTTTGACAATATTATTTTTCTTATGTGCCAGTTGGCTACTTGGCAGAAGCGGAATGTTCCATGCATCTTTGTCTTCTATGTAATTACTAACTCTCTTCTCTTCGCCAAGGCGAATATGTCACTCCGTATGGCAACAATCAACATTCAATTCAACACTAGAAACTAAACACAACACAATTACCTATTTTTAAATAAAGTTTTACTAAGTCCAGTATCATTCCGGCTTTTTCTGATAATAATGGAAATGCTAAGTAACCAGTAACCAATGGAACTGTCACCAAATAGTAGTTGTCTAGACCCTTCATTTCGAACACATTCCATCAAAACATGGAATGTATTTTCTTCTTTGTTACAAATAGTCAAGCCATGCCGTCAAGCGACCTAGTCGTGTTTCGGGATGAGGTTCGGTGAACCATTGGCGAGACGGGTCTGAGCAGCCGCTCAACTGCCGTCTCTCTCTAGATGTATGTGCTCCATCTTAGGTCACACCATCGCTTCACATCAGGCGAGATAGTGGCCAAACATAGATCTATTAGGACTAAAAAAAATGGTACATAATGGTGAAACTTTAATAATAATAGAAGCTGTCTACTTGAGAATAGAAGTGATACAAAGGTTGCCTGGAAGATATTAAGCGATAAGTCTTAAGAAGATTAATTTAGTACATTGATCATTTAGTACGAATGTTTTATGACATCTATTCATTTATTTTCTCAAGGGAAATATTTTTATACAAAATAATTTACATATACGCTAAAATATACGAAATATAAAAATATGTATAAAGACTCTAAATAAATTAAAGACTAAACTAATAGAAATTAAACTAAATGCTAATTAATAATAATTAATATTTAATTTTATGTTATGTCATTTATTTTTTTATTTTATTTTTGTAGTTGAGTCTTGTCTGTATAACACTTTATGTTATTACACACTAAAAGTTTCAGTTTTAACAGTTTCTTTAAGTCCTCTCCATCCAAAGGTTGTCTGGAAGAGATCGCTTTGAGCGATAAGACCGCCCACAATGGGCGGTCTAACACTATAGTTTTTAAGTTTGTTATTGTACTTTTTGTTATTATGTTTTCTGGTGGTGAAACAAAATACTGAGTTATCTAATCTAATCTAATCTAAAATTACAAAGCCACAAAATACTTAGAAGCACTTAAACTAAAAGTAGCGTAACTACTTACAAGGTTGTACTAACAAATTGATTGTTGGAGACTGATAAATTGGGGATTACATCGGGCCATTTCGCGCGTGGATGGGCAGAGTGTAGACGGACGGGTGGAACATAGCTATACCCCAGAATAATTAGTATTACCTATACCGTTAGTAATTATATAGAAGACGAAGATGCATGGAACATTCCGCTTCTGCCAAGTAGCCAAAAAAGTCTTTAAGTCTAGAGTCATTTCATGCAACATCTCATGGGCAAGCGTGCTCCATCTTAGGCCGCATCTTCGCTTTCCATCAGGCGAGATGTCGTCAAACGTTTCCCCATTTATAAATTAATAAAAAAAAACTGACAAAATATTGTCAAAAAATAAACAAATTATTGTAACAAAAATTCTAATGGCACACTAGAAACAAAACATTGTCAATAAAAATACAAAATATTGTAACAAAAGTTCTAAAAAGTGCCCCTCAGTTTCTTGCCTTATCTTCTGAGTAGTCGTTCTTTTTCCGATACCTTGGTATTGTAATAAAAGAGGTTTGTTAGTGCGTCTGCGATGCCAAAACTGAATAAAAATGTTTTGAACTGCAAGCTATACCTGCAAACTCACCATTGAGTGGGTCCCACATAACGTCAGACGACAACGCGGCAGGCCCAGACGGAGTTGGTGGTATGAGCTAGGCTCTTACTGGAAGGATTGGCCTCATAAGACCTTAAACCGTGAGGAATGGTAAGAGGCAGAGCATTTGCCCTGAAATGGGACGATCACGGCTCAAATATATAAATGGAAATACCAAAATAATCCGAAACCTATTTGCTCAAGTGACAGTTCTCTTCTCTCAAGGGTTTGCTGGAAGAAAACTCTTTTTAGGGTTAAGCTCGCCTTTGTACTTTTTTTTTAATTTAACAACCTTAACCTTAAGGTTGTTTATTATTTCTTTAATATTTAGATTTTACTAGAACTGTATATTTGCGCTATTAATTTTTGATATTTCCGTTAATGAAATATATACGTTTGTTAGTTTTTATTCTTTTTATGTTTTGATTTCTTTTACATGTAGTTTATAATCCACGATGTAAATGTTCTTTCAGTGTACAATAAAGAATATATGAATAATTTGAATTCTACAGACGTACCTACTACGTAGCGTCCCCTTTTTTTTCAAGCTACAAAAAATGCGGGCTAGTTCAATACCCTTTCTAAATACAAGGAACAACAAATATATGATCTAACTAACTGCTGCTCGCGACTACGTACGCGTGGGAATTGGTTATATCGAGATCCCTCAGGAACCACGTATTGAATTGGGATCAAGATTATTCTATATCCTTTTCCAGACTATCTTTGTGACAAATTTTATCCAGAACAGTTGTCGTTTAGTTACGAAAAAGAGTTAATTTCGCAATTTATCTCTTTTCAGTTGAAAATACGTGCTCCACGCGGTTTCACCCGTGGTTTTAAGGGATAAATGATAAATGAATGAATGCCTAATGAATGCTAATGCTAAAGTGAATGCCTATGAATGATAAATGAATGAATGAAATAAGTTTATTTTGGC
The DNA here is from genome assembly GCA_951640565.1 of Petrophora chlorosata. Taxonomy (NCBI): domain Eukaryota; kingdom Metazoa; phylum Arthropoda; class Insecta; order Lepidoptera; family Geometridae; genus Petrophora; species Petrophora chlorosata. The sequence continues at coordinate 5,622,871 of OX621207.1, forward strand.
AAAAACATTAACAAATACTTAACTAAACATTAATGACTTAGTAGGTATACTAGGTAATGCCACAAAACGGCCCTACTCAGCATAATGCCGGCTGAAGCAACCAGCGCTAATCTTCCGTAGGAGCCTATGAAATGAAAAAAAATGAAATGAAATAACTTTATTGAAACACACACATATAACTAAAAACTAACAATAAAAGCTTATTTATAGTAACCATTGGCGGTCTTATCGCTAAAAGCGATCTCTTCCAGACAACCGTGCAGGGAGAGGAAAAACGCAAAAATAATGGACGGTCGTTCCAATATCTCAATACACTTACATAAAATACACACTAATTAAATAGTACATAATCTAAATACAAACAATACTTTTTAAAATATAATACACATACATAACTAAAACAAAATAACATAACATAACATCGCATAGCATAGAAATGTCTAAATCTAAACTAAAATTGATTAAATATATATACAAAATACATACAATAAACATTTATTCTAAAAGGCCTATGGTGGAGGGGAAAGTGCCCAGAACGCTGGCCGCATTGCCACGCTGAATGGCAATGCTGATTTTCTGACCCAAATATGAGCCAGCATTCTGGTCACACGTCGCCTCCACCAGACGTTTTGCCAATACTACATATATATACATGATACATGTTCGATTCCTGGACTTATAGAGCCTACATCCCAAATTACATCGAAATCTGATCAGTAGTTTTTGCGTGATCGAGTAACAAATATCCATCAATCTATCCATCCTCACGAACTTTCGCATTTATGATATTAAGTAGGATTAGTGGGGAACTTTGGATGATCTTCCTTCGATATCTCGTACCTCCCCCTTGTCAATTTGATCGTCATAATGTCAATTACAGTGTTACGTAACTGAATGACAAGACGAGCAGGTCGTTCGTTTGATGGAAAGCAATACGCCTGCCCATCATAACAATAACAGCACTACCTAGACTAGAATTTTTTTTGCAAAATTCTGCGCGGCGCTGCATTGTATTTTCAACCGACTTCAAAAAGGAGGAAGTTTTCAATTCGATGGTATGTTTTTTTATGTTCGTTATGCGATTACTCCGCCAATTATGAATAGATTTTGATGATTCTTTGATCTTCTTTTTTGTTTAGTAGGTCATAGTTCAGAGGTGGTCCCATTTAATTTTATCGAAATTAAATTTTAACTTATTGAATAAAATAACAAAAACAAACAGTTTAAGTTTGGTCTTGAAGTCGGTTCTTGATTTTTCAAAAAAATATTATTCGTTTTTGCATTGCTCGTTACCCTGAGATAATGGCCAGTAATTTCGTTGGCTACAATGTCCGTTAAACCGGAAATCAGTAATGCTTGCGCAATACTGCTTGGCGGCAGTATAACTAGCAAAGCGGTGGTACCTACCCGAAACCTACCAACAGTAAAAAGTATCATGCCAGTATTAAATTGTGTCGATCGATCTTTACTTACATAGGTACTTAGTACCTGGATGACCGAGCTTAGCTCGGTATTTTTGAGATGGCTTAGTGTTGCTGCTGTGTCGGTAAAGCAGTTTAGTTGTAGTTTAAACTGATGGCTGTAGTTGCCAAAGCTTTAAAAAAATAATATTACTACTTGCCAATAGATGTCAGGAAGAGTCATATTTTTCATACGACATTTTCTAAAAATGAAACTAGCTAGATCGATTTATCGCCCCCGAAACTCCCTGCATACTAAATATCATGAAAATCGTTGGAGCCGTTTCCGAGATTCAGCTCATATATATAAGAATTGCTCGTTTATTATATACATATTACTTCAAATTGAACAAGTTTTTACTTAATGACTATTATAGTCGGTTGTTTCTAAACAAGAAGAAGTACAAATAAACTCATTACTTTAGTCCTACAGCTACGAAATATTTACAAATGTATGTGTAGGTAATATACTATAATATATATATACCTATAATAATGGCTTACAAACAAAAATTTTAAAGGTGACACTCGTTCTCTCCCAAGTGCCTAAGTAGCATAGTTTATGCCAACTGTCGATAAAGCTGCAGGTCAAAGCAGCACTACTTTACAGTAGTGATAGTAGAAAACCTGCTTGTGAGGACTAGGCGCATAATAGCCAATTCTCAAAATGGCACGAGTCGTAAAAGGACATAATATTTTTCATGCGCATTAGGTCAATGTTGTTTCAAAATAAATAATTAATGTAAGGACATAAAATAACGGTGTTTTATTAAATAATGGTCAAGGTAAACCAAATGTCTAGTAAAAAAATTAAAAATTCTGAATTATTTTACCATTTTAAGAATGACGTTGCATTGCAATGCGCCCATCACCCCGAGATATAAGATATTAAGTTTCATTTGCCGAGCAATTTCGCTGGCTATTATTAAACTATTATTGTAAGTAGATAAGCAGGCAGAAATTGATGTACACAAACATATTTAAGTCCAAAAAATAGTTTACCCAATCATAAACTGTGATAAGTACATAAATAACAAAAAAAACAAAGAAGAAAAGCAAATTTTTCAACTGAATAGAGATAAAATGTATTCATAACAAATTAAGGTTCAAAGAAATATAGAGAAAAACATTGTAAGCAAAAATCGTAGACCTGTCTACGATTATTCGTAGATTACTGCTACGGGTACGAGTGCTACGGCGCCGTCGTAGCATGTCTTATTATCATTTTATGAATAATAAGATTTGCTCATCCAATAGAAAAACTACGCTTGAATTGCTATAAAAATGGCTTAACGAAGCCTCCTCGAAGGGTGTTGTCCCAAACACAATGGAGTATTAAACCAATGGAGACCTAATGCCTACTTTTTCTTTACGAGTACACTACTCACAACAGTGGGAAGAAAGCGCGTTTGTAGTTGGCTAGTAATAAGTATTTTTGTCAGTGCGGGGCCAGCGGGATTCGAACTGGGGTGCGTTGGAACTTGGATCGAATGGCGCACGTGCTCCCCCCACTGGGCCACACCCGTTCCTCCCGCTGACCTCGTACCACGGACTTTCTTAAATTATGTGCGTATTTAACACTCGCTCTAAAAAAGGTGACGGAAAACATCGGGAGGAAACCGACATGTTCAAGAATTTATAGTAGAGATTCAAGGACATGTGACATCCACTAACCCGCATAGGGCGAGCGTGGTGGATTATAGCTCATACTCTCTCTATGAGGTAAGGCCCGTGTCTCAGCAGTGGGAAAGTAATGGGCTGATGATAACGATGATGATGAAGTATTTTTGTAATTATAAAATTAAGTAACGAGACGAACAGATCATTCTCCTGTTGATAAGCAACACATCTCGCCATAACAGATGCCAAACCACTCAGAACTGTGTGATGCAAAATCCTGCGCGGCAATGCATTTCGCTCGTCACCCTGAGACAATAGCTGTTAAGTCCTTGAATGCCCAATAATTTCTTAAATTAGTGCTACACTGCTTTAGCATGCTGCGGAGATATATTAGGTAAAAACCGCTAATGTTCTGTGAGACACGGGGCCCGCTATGCGGAGTCTAGTGGTTTTATAGACTGTACCGTACAGTTACCGTATTAAGTCCCACATTCCCAGTAATTTATAAAACCAAAATGTCGCAGCACCGCCCCCAACCTATGTTTATACAGACACTTATGTCACTTGGCACTGTCTGACACAATAAAAGCCTTGTTTATATGCGGTGAACTCGCGGTGTGTATGCTGCGATCTCGCGGCGAGTTCGCCGAGCTCCTACAATATTGTACACTCGCACTCAACCTAGCGAGGCCTGACATTCCGTTTTGGTGGATATATCATTCCGTATTTTGCTAGTGAATCCGCGAAGACGCTAGACGCCGCGAAGTAGCGACCTCGCGGCGAACACGCTGCGTAATCGCTCGAAGTGAGATAAAGCTCTAAGAAAAGTAACAATGTTTATATGAAAATGTTCTTTTCCTGCGAAGTTTGATGTAAACAATATCATCTAACTGGAGTTACCTATTTATAGAACTTTGCTTTCAAAACATTAGTCAAACTCGGAACAGGTTTATCAACTTTGTTATGTTAAAATAAAACGATATGAAATGTTTTCAGGCAAAAATATTATTTATATATATTATTAGAATGCTTCTTAGAAAATAACTTTCATGGCTTAAAATTACAATTACATTCCTTATTTACTATATCGTTACTTAAGTACTAGAAAAAAACTCAGGTCAGTATCAGGTTTCCCTAAACGTAAGTAAAGTCTATTCCGATCTTCATACGAAAGTTTTAGGAGAGAAATGGATCACTTGTTGAGTCTTTTTATATCAGCGGTGAAATTGGATACCGTAATAGTCGTAAATCATCTAAATATAATACTTACCAGATTTTAGTGTAGGAAGATAAATTGATTCGCCTTTTGCAATAAATATGTTTTCTAAACGAGGGCGACAATATATTAAGATAATATATTAAGTTACAGCTGTAGATGAGATAGATGCTAATGATAGATCTCATATAAAAAAGTAAAATGTTCGGTGGTTCGGACACATTATTAATAATAATTTACGGGTGACACTCACGTTTAAGTTGGAGTAGTCGGGTTGGGTGGATCGGGTGTGTGGCTGACACATGAAATGCGACCTTTAAGAAGGCTGCTCGTACGGCGTCACAGTTAATTAGGTATCTCTTCATCCGGGCCTAATTGGTTTATCTACAATATCTAAGACTATATACTATAGCGTAGGAGAACAGGCGTAGTAAAAGGAAAGTTTCTTTTTGATCTTGCTAAAGGCATTACGGATAGCTGTTACAATGACAACAGTAAGGTTGTTAGTTATTCTGTGGTTAGTGGTTAGGTCTTCTTTCTTTCTCGTGTGGGTGTATGGCCAACCCTGGTGTCGGAGTTATAGACTGCTCGAAGGCCTCCAACATGTTCATTAGCTGTCCGACATGTCCGACATGTTCATCAACTGTTGACCAGAGACAACATTCGAGACCGACGGATTAACGTGCACTCTGAAGCATGACAGCTTTTAGACGTAGATACTACACAAACGTCACCACGTCACCCATCTAAGTGAAGAGCGCGACGAAAGTTGCTTAACCTAGTACATCTGTTACGAACGGCTAAGCTACGAGCGCAACACAGGTTATATTAGTAGATTTAAATATAATAAAATATTAATTTATTGTAACACACGACTTGTGTTTATCACATTAATAAATATTTATATAATAAATATAAATGCGAAAGTTGTGTGTGTTTGTTCTTGACGCCGCAACGGCTGAACGAATTTGAGTGATATTTGGAATGGAGATAGCTTATACCCTGGATTAACACATAGGGAGATAGCTTATACCCTGGATTAACACATAGGGAGATAGCTTATACCCTGGATTAACACATAGGGAGATAGCTCATACCCTGGATTAACACATAGGGAGATAGCTTATACCCTGGATTAACACATAGGGAGATAGCTCATGCCCTGGATTAACACATAGGGAGATAGCTTATACCCTGGATTAACACATAGGGAGATAGCTTATACCCTGGATTAACACATAGGGACATAGCTCATGCCCTGGATTAACACATAGGCTACTTTTTATTCCGTGAAACCGCTGCGGGGAGAGCTGGTACAAAAAAAACAAATTTATTGAACTTCATAAATGAAAGTCGATCGTTATGAGCAACCATCATTCGAAGATATACCTACAGACAAATATAGCTTCACTAGACTTCAATAATTTCTTGAATAACATACACTGCCTTTGATGTTTTGATTTTCACAGTGACTGATTGTATCTCTACATACAAATTCGATTTAATAATTTCGTTTGCTCTTTGAATGTAGCACGTGTCTGGCATGAAATTAGATTAGATACTTTTTATTCGCAGACGTAAAGATTCCACGAAAAAAATGAACGTCTGCCGGTGGAGGCACGAAGCAAAATTAAAAACGAATCATGTATTAGGTTTGGAAAGGTACAGCTAAGTACTTAGGTGTTTCTTTCATCTTTCGTGTCACCTCTAGAGCCGAGAATAACGCAATTAGATTAGGTATACCTACTATAAAGTACCCAATACTATATTTCTAAAGAAAATTGCTTATGATAATAAATAACGCGCGCAGACTAATTCGTATTGCATGTATATACGAATTTGTCTGCGCGCTTTCTCTGTCCCTATATCCCTATGTATGCTTAAATCTTTAAAACTACGCAACGGATTTTCACGCGGTTTTTTTTTTAATAGATAGAGTGATTGAAGAGGAAGGTTTATATGTATAATAACCGTGCGAAGCCGGGGCGGGTCGTTAGTTTATTATAAACGGGTTGTGGTATCGCAGTACGAGTATTTGTTAAAAACATATCAATTTTAATTCTTTATTGCATCCTATAATGTAATTAAATGACAGGTAAATGAAAATACAGTTTACTATAGACCCTTTTGGGCGCAGCAATTAGGAGAGAGGAAGACTATTTGTGCGTTGTATTAAACCATGTCCAAGATCAAGTAAATATAAAAAAAACCTAAATATTATAGAAATTGTATTATCGAGAAAATTAATATCAATTTAATTATAAAATATGGTTAATTTTATTATTATAAATCAATGTTTTTTTCAATTATTAGTCACTAGTGATACATTTAATTAATTATGCTCCTGTTTCTTATTAATTTAATGTATTATTCTAATATTCCTCAATTGTGTTATAGGTTTTGTCAATTATTTGTTTTATATTATATATTATATCCGGAAGTTTATATTTTAACGGACATGGCAATGGGACCTGACGAGTGCTCTCTATATATCGCTACTATTTACTTTATATATATTTCGAATACTTAAATAGAATATTAAAAAAAAAATATTAGACTATTTATTTATTTCAGGCAATATTAAAGTACATAAAAGTAAAATTAACAGAGGCCCATAGAATATATACCTTACAGACTGACATACATACAACAATATAACATTACATTAAATAAACCACACACACTACTTCACAGGGTTCAAAACTTTCGCTCCTTCCCTGTATCTCCGGTATACTACTCCTACAGGCCAGAAGTCAGAAATCAGGAACAGTTCCTTATGCACCGCTGGAACTTGGAGCCTATAAGACTTGAATTCAGTGGTCCTAGTCGACTCCAGCCTCGACAGTCGCATTGCTATCTGTCCCTGGATCCGTCCATGAAGCGTTTCTTTGATGTACTTCAACACTTCATCCCCTGATGTTTCGGGGTTCAAGCGGGAGAGGTAGATGGATACTGTAGGCTCCACAGCACGTAGTGTATGCGCTGTGAGCGGGGCGGTGCCACGTTGGTTGCGGCCCGGTCGGGATCGACGCTTCTTCATCTCCACTGTAGTGAAGCCGTCATTGTTGAGCGAGGTTTTATATAATACATTCATATTCGCATCCCTGAGAGGCCCGTGTGTTGCATATTGTATTATAATGAAATGATTACGAATATAAGTGAGTAGGTACCTAGTGGTAATCTTTCCGGTACGGTTGTAGAGTCATTGTGATAAATTCACTTATAAGTGCATCTGTGATGCCTCTGAACAAAAAGCTATTGAGTTTAGAATTTTTAGCCTGACCACACTCGGCTCGATCACGAGTATGACTTGTAGACCAGGGCCCCAATTCACTATGACAACTTGGCGATTCCTTGCTTCGAAATCACGTCGCTTCCTTTATTAATAAAGAACATCTCTATGACGCATTCATATACTCGTATATACATTGAGGTCTCATTCCTCAATGCGTATATATGATTCTCTATGACGCGTCAACCGCGTCATAGTGAATACAAATTTCGCAGATGTCATTTTAGCCTTCACCCTCTTCACCTATATTTGATATTTGAGTGAGCATGACCGTAAAACCTAGTTTAACAAAATGTACCACTCCTTTCAATGCTAGAAATTAAATGTCGGCAACTCTCTGAAGCGCGTAGATTAGCTTTCTGAATTCAATTTAAGTGCAAAGTAGGTAATCCTGTCCAGCTTTTAACTTGTCGGTGGCAAAGGGATCCCTGTAATTTCACTTTTAGCGAATGTAAAGTGGGAAAATAATAATTTTATGAGTTAAACTTATAGAAAGGTACTTTGTAGATAAACAATTGTAGTCAGTAGTTTGTTGTAATATTCTATTCTCTGAGCTTTACCACACTACGCGCGTTTACGCGGCGAATACCGCGCACTCGCGGCGAACATGTCACGAATTTGCAGCGTTTTCGCGGCGTCTTTTGGATAGTCACTAGCAGAATATGGAATAATATATATACCGAAACGAAATATCAGACCTTGCTAGCGGTGGTTGAGTGAAAGTGTACAATATTAAAGGACTGCGGCGAACGCGCCCCGTAATCGCGGCGTGGTTGCAGTGAGTTCGCCGCTGAAAAACGCTTGCGAATCGCTAGTGTGATAAGGCTGAAATATGTTAAATATAAGTATTTATAATCTAATTTTCTCAACATCCTGCTTATCATATAATTCGCAAATGTCCAAATCCTTTAAATAATATTCTAACTGGTTCTGACGTCATTTACTTCCATACAAAAGGTCCGCTATCAAAGCTACGCTGATCAAACACGATTAATTTAATCCTCTCAAATACCACCCTAAAACAATAATATTGATAAAGATAATTTGTTACTGGGTTCCGCGTTGAAATATTTAAATGTCCCTTATATCGTGGCATGTAGAGTCTATTATGCAGCAGACGTATCGCTCGGACAGTAAAAAGGTTTTACTAGTAAATGGATTCTTGAGAACTTTCAGGAAATATTTTACGATATGGCGGAAGTTTTATGTGCAACAATAGCGACATTTTCTACTTGTACTTGGGACAAAGAAAACCTGAGCAGTTTTTGTTGATTAAAAGCAACGTCTCGGCACATCAAGTTCTCCATCTTTATTAATTTTTATTTCCGATACAGGTGGCTTCTTCTGGTCAACAATAATACAATTCAGCTCTACTTTTTGGCACTGAAAATGTTCACGACGAAATGAGAATATAATCTCTTATTCTTTGACAGCGTTAAGGTACAGTCAGCGCCGTAAGTAGCTGAACTTTTAAAATCTTTCAATTGTCAATAACAGCGAAAATATACAATTTACATACAATTTTTTGCAATATCCTTATTCGCACAGGATATTTACAGACTTTTAAAATGCCACGTCCCACGAAATAAGACAAATATTGAAGGTGTAGGCAATCAAAGATTCCCAAATGTTTAGGTACTTTTGTCTCTAACCGTACCACTGACATGGGATCAAACCCAATAAATAAAATAAATAAATAACGCCCAACGATCACATACATAGATCCTGACCCCTAACTAGGATTCCCTGTATCTAGGGAACCAGGAACTATGAGGACCATGGTCCCACAACACCCAGACACGAAACAAATGATTGCGTTTTTTTTTCTGTGCACAAAAATTTGTCCCGTCGCGGGAATCGAACCCGCAACCCCAGTGGTGTATGAGATTTGAGCCAACCTGCCCAACCACTTCACCACAGAGACTGTCAGAATGTACAGAATCTAAACCCGATCGTGTATTATTTTAATTTTTTTTCTCAAATAAAGTCCCTCCATTAGTATTACAATCTAGCCTATTAAGACTAAAAGTAATTTGGTTTGTCTAATGACAATGTGTCAGAATTCCGTTTGTGACTCTATTTCTTCATTTTGCTCAAGGTGGTAATCCTCTTGTAATTTTCCAGGCTGATTTATTTATATAATCTTTTCTAATCAAAAAGCCTTTGAGGCAAATTAGATGCCACTTCAGTTAGAATAAAGGCCTCTGCACATACAGTGCGTGACGTGACCGCAGCGCGGCGATGGCCTTTTTTTAACACAGGGAGCGCCGCGCCGCATCGACGCCGCGCTTTCTGTGCATTGCCCAATACAGTTCAGTACCATGGGCGTACCCAGCATTTTTAAGGGATGGGGCAGAAGCAAATACACTAAGTAGTAGGCAATCAAACATGCTTTTTATTTGCTGACTGATAAATTTTATATACTGCACTACACCTTATTTCAATAACAACCTGCGAGGCTTCTGGCTAAATCTAGCTAAAATTTCATAAAAAAAAAAAATTGTGCTTCCAGAATCCTCTTTCTATGCACACTCATCATACAGAGGCCGACAAGATGGTTTTCTGTGATTGTTGACCTTAACCAAGTTTTTATTCTTCGTAAAGTACTAAATGACCTTTCTATAGTGCCTAAAAAATTCTTAGCTTCGGGTCAGAGAGCAGGGTGGGGCCTTGCCCCACCGTGGGTACATTATAACTAAAAACAAAACACCAACGCCGCGTTGCGATCACGTCACGTCTGCTGTGTGCAGAACCCTTAAGAGGATATGGCACTGTCGCGGCCAGCGAGCACTAGGTATTTGAATAAATGTTTACGGTCTCACAGAAAATGCATAAATTAAATTAAATAAATTAACTAAATAATAATTTAACTAAATTCGTATCATGCTTCAGATTTTTGTAAAAATTAGCGTTTCGGGAGAAAACGTTTCTACCACACTAAAACTCAACCAAATTTAGTAAGTTTGGTCTCAATTTCTTAAATGGAGAATAAACTAGGTTTGTAGGTTTTCTTTTTTCTAAGTTTATGTCTATTTTTAAAGTTAACAGCTTCCAAACTTAAAAAAAAAATTCGAGTAAATATCGAGATTTTTAGGTCCATTTATTTAAATTCTATAGGAATTATCGAAAAAATAAAATCCTGCGAACCTCAATAATAATAACATCTCTTACATGTCCAAATTTCATCGAATTTGATTAATGTTTAGGGGTAGAAAAACGTTTTCTCTTTTGGTATGAAAATTTCAGCGTGCCGTTCCCTCTATAATATATGTATACATAACATATTCTACTAAGAAAATAAGTAATACACTTATTACACACACTCGTACACGTGTTATTTATACACGTACACCTGACACGTGTAAAATTGTGTATACCATAAATATCTTTATTATATTTGCCGCTTTGAAGATTGAAAGGGAATTGCGGCTTCCTGATAACATGATAACTTCAAAATGTATCAGGATCGAAATCTGAGTGTCACTCAGAGTTTGGTGAATAGGGAGGGAACGATAAGTACGAGTGTGTAGTTATTATTTCACCTCTGAATACGTCAGATCTGGGTCGCAGCACATATTATCACAAAAGAAATAATATGATAGTACGTAGAGACTTTAGGGTCTGTTTCACAGTGAATTTTAAGATCACATTAATTTTTAGGGTTACGTACCCAAATGGTAAAAGTAATAGGGTCCCTATTGCTAAGACTCCGCTGTCCGTCGGTCTGTCTGTCTGTCTGTCCGTCTGTCACCAGGCTGTATCTCATGAACCGTGATAGTTAGTTGAAATTTTTACAGATGATATATTTCTGTTGCCGCTATAACAAAAAATACTAAAAAACAGAATAAAATAAATATTTACGGGGGCTCCCATAGAACAATCGTGATTTTTTTGCCGTTTTTATAGATGGTATGGGACCCTTTTTGCGCGAGTTCGACTCGCACTTGGCCGTATTTTTTTCATTTTTAGCCGACTTCAAAAAAGGAGGAGGTTCTCTGTTCGATTGTATTTTCTTTTATTATAATTTTTTTATTTTTATTTTTATGTTTGTTACCTCAGAACTCCGTCATTTATGAACCGATTTGGAAAATTCTTTTTGCGCTGGGTTCAGTATAGCTACGAAGTGGTCCCATAATAATCTCATCGATATTTGACCTTGGAATTCGAAGATACATTGCAGGCGGTTCCTGTTTTTTTCTAAAAATTAATTAGTATCAATATCTTTCAATGTTAAACTTCTGTCATATACATATTAATATGGGTCACTTTATTCAACCTTATAATAATTATTATTCAATTCCATGGTCCATGGTCCTCGTAGTTACTGGTTACTTAGATACAGGGAATCCTAGTTAAGGGCCAGGATCTACGTTTGTGGCGTATATAAAAAAAAGAAAAAGAAGAAATTGCAATATTCATCCTTTACCGTGAATAAAAACTATCAATTTATAATAATTAGGTATTTTGTCCTATTGAACTGTTTTAAATCAGAAACATAACGCTAATGAACGCGAAAAAGCCCCTAAAGTCTGTCTTTCAAAATAATATACGATTCACCACTGCGGGCTGGGGTCTTAGGAAGAAAGTTTGATTGTAATTGGCTGATAAAGAGCTCTTTAGTAGTTACTACTTTAGCAATTCAGGGTTTTAGTAGCATAGTAGTTTAGATTTTATTACTTTATTTATTTATTTATTTTTTAATCAGTTTTTTTTAAAATTAGCTTTTTCCCTTAATTTGTCTCTGCCAGCCAGTGGAGAAGCTAAGTAACCAAAGGCGCTGGGGCAAAAAATAAACTAGGGCCCCAACTACACTAACTATTTACAATCGTTTGTTTCGTATTCGTCGCGTTCCGAACTCTGGTTTATTAATATTCCGAATGTGGGAGAAAATTTCACTAGTTCAATTTATAGTTTGTAAATCAGAGTCCAAGGGGCCCCCGGGGCTTGGGCGCCCCGGGGCACTGCCCTGTCTAGCCCTCCGGTAGCTACGCCACTGATGCCAGCCCCAAAATACAAATATTAAATTCACTACTACAGCATAATTCCGGGATAAAGTAGATTAGTAGTTTTGATTTAGTTACTATTTAGAGAAGAAATAATCGCAAACAATCGCTTCATAATCGACTTTTAATTTTCTTGCAATGAAACCATTTATACTAAGTTGTGAAAACTCAATTACCAACAACTTATAATTAATTTCCCTGTAGGAAGGCGCCAAATGACAAACTTGTATAATTATATCTATGAAACATTGAAGGGCGCAAGGGACCTGAAGCACTAGTAGAATTAATTGTACTAATACAATCAGCGACAAAAGTTAGCGTATTTTTTTTTTATAAACACTAGACGTTAATCGTCGACATTTGCTGTGTACAGAGTTCACAGAAATAATGAATAAGTCAATACTTTATTGCAAACTTACACATAGGTTCTTTTTTTATTAGTGGTGAGGTTACATATGTCCCTGCTAGGGTAAACAAATTATTAATTATACAATACAATACAATACTTTATTGTACACCAAACAAATATAATCAGTAGGTACATGAAAGCAACTTAAAAACTAAAGTACAATGGGCGGACTTATCGCTAATAGCGAGCTCTTCCAGTCAACCTTTGGATGAAGTTAAATAGCTGAGTGAGAGAGGTCGGCGGTGTAAATAAAATAATAATAAATTATCGGTCATATCCCAAATTAAAGTACATATACAGAAACAATAATAATGGATTATAATGGGAGTGGACCGATTTTTTCTATAACGTCTTTGTTAGTTGTAATTACTTATCATGTTTATTATTATTGTCATTGAATCGTTCATCATCATTCAGTCGTCGATCATACAAATCGTTACGGTAGTTTTCAAATAAACAGTGCATACCAACATTAAAGAAAGACAAAAAATATACTTATGTTTCACGGCTTCATTCTTTGCGATTTATAGTTAACATGTGGTAGTTATATCGAGCCGAATGAAGTCGTTCACATAAGTGTGATCGAACTTCACTTTGTATGTTTGTTTGATCATTAAATATAGGTACATAGAATTAAAGAGCTTCTCATTTTTGGAAGTTAGGTTAAAAATAATTTAAAATGTTTAGCGACTTTTGTCGTCGACTGTACCTTCTAGGAAGTCCTATCTTAAATAAACTGACAAGGGCAAGGGAAAATTCTCATCGACTCTAAAACACAGCACAAATTCTCAGAAGCACATAATAGAGTGTCAGTCCTTCGATCAATTGACATTCCATTAGAAATGGCCTAATGTAACAAAATGAATTAAATATATTTTTACCGACTTTAAAAATAGGAGGAGGTTCTCGATTCTTTTTTATATTTGTTACCTCAGAACGCTGACTTTTATAAACCGATCTGGATAATTGATTTTGCGTTAGGTTCAGTATAGCTACAATGAAACACAATCGAACAGAGAACCTCCTCTTTTTTTTAAATCGGTAAAAAAATTACCTTTGGCACTTTTGAAAGGGATTCCGTGTGTAAAATTACTTTTGTAAGCGAATCTCGAGGGTCTGAAGTTTGGCGTTATATTCTCCTTAAATAAAGCATACTTTTAGTCACGCTCGGTTTGTTTTTACTGGATGTTTTATTATCGCGGGCCTAAACCGCGGCTTTTAAGTTTTAAGTAGGGTGCAAAGCCTGCGTGAGCATAACGAATTAGAATAATTTTAGATAGTAAAAGAATAAATTGCGTCTTTACATTTCAAACGCTTCGAAATATAAATGAGATGTTTTTACATGTAGCTGTTTGTTTTTTATGGCCTCTTTCAAGTTTGATAGCCTTAGTGGTGTTGTGAGTTCGATTCCCGCTACGAGACAATTGTATGTGCACAGAAATATTACATTTTTAGAAAAAAAACAAATACCGACTTCAATGTATCTTCGAAGTCCAAGGTCACATATCGATGAAATTTATATGGGACCACTTCGTAGCTATACTGAACCCGACACAAAAAGATTTTTTCAAATCGGTTCATAAATGACGGAGTTCTGAGGTAACAAACATAAAAAAATAATAAAAAAAATACATTCGAACAGAGAACCTCCTCCTTTTTTGAAGTCGGTTAAAAACAAGCATTTGTTTCGTGTTTCGTTTTTTTGTTGGACCATGGTCCTCGCAGTTCCTAGACCCTAGTATACAGGGAATTGGGAGTTAAGATCTATGTTTTTGATCGTTTGGCTTTATAATATATTATACACATATCTAGAGCAATCAGCATTTCTTTTATTCGTTTTATGCAATCGTGTAGATAACGATGTCGTCACCCGTCACTCGTGGTAGGTCTCTCGTATGCGGGAGGCCGTCTGGATAAGTACCACCACGGCTTTGCCAGTTATTCTGCCGCCAAGCAGTAGTGCGTAAGCATTACTGTGAAGTGTCAGGTTTGAAGGGCAGTGTAGCGAGCGAAATTACTGGGCATATGAGACATATCTCATGTTTCGAGGTGATAAGCGCATTGCAGTGCTAGGCAGTGCTTTTTATGGTATTAAAAGCTCTGTGTGGCAGTGCCACATTGCCTGCCATTGTTCTGGTATTTGTTCAAATCATTAGATGTTGTTTAGGGAAATGATAAAATCGTGTTGTTATTTTAATATCCTCCGTGATTTGGTCAAATCACTTAGGGAATTGATCAAATCTCTGTTTTTATCATATCCCTGTGACATATACAAAGAATCGTCCAAATTAGCTCTTTCGGCGACAGTCGATAAACTAGCCTACTTTCGTTTGATCCTCTTTTGACGCACTCTCACCTACACCAGGGATTTTCCTACCTCCATGCCCACGCCTTATCTTTATTTATCCTTGTGGCTTGCCGCATCACATGAATTGAAAACCATGGCCTGTTTCCAGTGACGATTTAGCCACCCATTCTCGCCACATTATTATGGATGACGTCATTATCACCCACGGTGATTGGAAGTACTTGAGTGAACTGATGTGGCATAAGTCGTTTATTTATAGAGATAAGAGATGCATAATCAATGAGATGATGTGATTAGAGTATTCCAGTTGATGAATAAATAAGTGAAGGCCGTCTCTTGTCTACGTATGAGATAAACCATTTAAGTCTCGTCTATGTACGCATTTGCATTTTGTTTAGACACTATACGCTATGTCTATACCTACAAGACGTCGCCTTTATATTTATTTTTATATGGAACTGAGTGATGAGGCGAACATGACGTTCGCCAGATTGTAAGCGCCACGCTTGCCCATAACAATTGCAGTGCCACCCAGAACTTTTAATACCGTAAAAAGCACTGCGTAGGACTGCATTGCGCTCACCACCCCGAGAGATCATATATGAAGTCTCATATGCCCAGTATTTGCGCTGGCTACAATGCCCTTTAAACCAGAACGCTGTAATACTTGCGTACTACTGCTTGGCGGCAGAATAACTGGCAAAACTGTAGTACCTACCCAGACGGCCTCCCGCATACTAGATACCACGAGTATCTTTGAGTCATTTCAAAAGTGCTGAATTATTTATCTTAAAGTTTTTTAACTGACTAACGAGACGTGTCTGTTGTTCGCCTAATAGTACCTAAGTGTCTCGCATGGGGTGCACACGGAAAAATATAAAAATAAGTAGGTATATTAAAATCATTGAAAACATCGATGATGTAGCAAAGTAGCGATGCAGCTACGGTTTTCGTAGCGCACGTCTACGCGAATGTTGTAAACGCCGGAAAACTATTCGTAGCTGTTAGAAAAGAGTTTACTTTATTTATTTCCTAAGCATCATCAAAATCATTAATGATGTAACAAACGGTTTGTGTAGCTACGGCTTTAGTAGCGCATAAATATGCATTGCCCGAACTTTTGACAACCTCTGTGGTGTAGTGGTTGGGCATGTTGGCTCAAATCTCATACACCACTGAAGTTGCAGGTTCGATTCCCGTGACGGGACAAATATTTGTGCAGAGAAAAAAAAGCTCAAGCATTTGTTTCGTATCTGCGTGTTGTGGGACCATGGTTCTCATAGTTCCTCGTTCCCTAGGTACAAGGAGTCCTAGTTAGGGGCCAGGATCTATGTATGTGATCGTTGGGCGTATACACCTATATTTTTTTTTAATTATGCTTACTGTTTTTGATTTAGCACGTTCTTGTATTCAGCCAGTGACTAGTATCAAATTAAAATTTCAAATACCCGAATATGCGGCAAAAAAATACCTATACAATACAATACAATACAATTTAATACAATACAATACAATACAAAATGCTTTATTGTACACTAAACAAAAATAATTCAGTAGGTACCTACATGAAAACAACTTACAAACCAAAGTACAATGGGCGGACTTATCGCTTAAAGCGATCTCTTCCAGTCAACCTTTGGATGGAGTTACATAACGGAGTGAGAGATGTCGGCGGTGTAAATATAATAATAATAAATTATGTTCCCATCATGTAACATATGATACCCATCAAAAATAACATTATACACAAGAGAAACAGTATTGATATACAAATGTCAGCGTTTAGATGCCAGATCGATACTCAGCAGGCGTTTTTTTGCATGGAACTGTCGGTGACAAGCCGATGACCCGCCTGATGGGGAAATCAGCCACAGTTTCCTTTGGACTGTGTTTGCAATAATCGGGAATTGTTGTATTGCGTTTATGATACAGTAAATACAGATGAAATTCGAAATACAAACCAAAACACTAAATCAAAATCAAATGTTTATTTGCAAGAATACAAAATGTTACTCAGGTCTCAATCTATTGGTATCAGTATTCAGCCTGCAAGCAGACGTGCAAATATTTAAAATTTCTTTCTACTATAACAAAAATCCATATAAAAACAATTGTTTAAAAGCCAGCCACTTAAAGTTTCCTTAAATCTTATGTCACTTAAAATTTGTATGTCATTTGGTATCAAATTATAAATTAAAATACCTACACCACTGATCCTATAAAAAAGTCAGATACTACGCACGGAACACGGGATTGACGCGCATGAAGCGGATATCACTACACAAAGCGGATACTACATCGAGTCAGTACGCAACGAAGCGCTGGCTGAGTAAGTACGGCGTGACGCGTGAATTTTAGTTCCAAAAATATGCCGTATTGCGTGTTCAAACATTGTAAAAACTGCTCCCAGAAACCGAGACGAAAATATGGGATATCGTTTCACAAGTAAGTTCAAATATACAGAGCCTTCTCTGATACAAACTCCTTTTTCAAGAGTTGGAGGGAAATTTGAATTTAGAATACTTTGGTATAACCAGCCAGTCTTTCAAGAAACCCAAAACTTTTTGCGCATTCCACGCATTATTATTAATAGCAACCATTGATTGCGATTTGGCAAGTTTGATTTCAATTTCCACATAACAAAAATTCTTAGACTTCGAAAGTCTATCTATATCTACATGCTATCTACATGAACGGTGTCTTAGACCTCCCTATCGCTGGCGCTGAGATAATATGTTACGCAGATGATACAGTAGTTATTTTTCGGGATACCTCTTGGGATAAAGTTACTCGGCTGGCGGAACTAGGGCTTAACAGAATTGCTATATGGCTGGATCGAAACCTTCTGACCCTCAACACCAAGAAGACGAAATTTGTAACCTTCTACAAAAGTCGCCACTCAAAGCCGGACAGTGTTATACGAATAAAAATTCATTCGTGCGATATGCTCTCTAATGGTGCTTCTATTTCCTGCAATTGCGATTAAATTGGACAAGTGGACCATATAAGATATCTTGGCGTCGGGGTTGACGAGGCTCTTACTTTTAAGCAGCACATTAGGATGTTATCTGACCGTGTCCGAAAAATCATATACATTATGAAAGCCTTACGTCATTCTTGTGACAGGAAGACTCTGTTGATGGTTTACACATCGCTCTGTCAATCTATATTATCTTACTGCAATCTAGCATGGGGTGGTGCAGCAAAAACTGTCATTATGGTCCTTGAACGAGCTCAACGAGCTGTACTCAAAGTCATGCTAGGCAAGCCTTTCAGATTTTCCACCGATGCTCTATATAAAGATGCGAAGGTACTGACCGTGCGACAGCTTTATATAAAGAAAGCCGTAGCAACGGTTCACAAACACATTTGCAGCTCAGGTGAAGACACAGAGCTTATGAGGAAACGTGTGTTTAAAGTTCCAATTCCAAAAGTGAACTCAACTTTTGCGAATCGTCATCCGAACTATCTACTTCCACGTATTTATAATAAAATTGCTAAGGTCTGTGACATAAAAGACAAACGCACGTCAAACGTACAACAATTAGTCCAGCAATGGTTACTTACCCAGTCGTATCATGATACAGAAAAACTAATTTGCTCATGAGCGCGCACACACCACACACACACACACACCCTCTCACACCCCCTCTCACACATACTCGCACTCTCACACTCTCTCACACACTCTCATACATCAGGCACATATTTTATTTTATTTTACATATAATTTTAACGTCCTCATTTTAAAATCCTCTATTGGGATGCTTCCGATACCACTATTATTGTGAACAAAATTGGAATCGTATATTAAGGTTTCCACGACACGGGCCTAGAGCCTAGTGTGGAGCCGCCGTTCAAATCCATTGGAAATTTAATTTTGTTTTAGATATGTTGTAACTATGTTTATTTATAACTTTAAGCTTCCACTGTAACTTTCGTTTTTTTTTGAAATAAATATCTTATCTTATCTTATATTCTTAGACTCAATTAATTCTGCCGCAAGCCTGAAGTTTTAACAACTTGCAAAGTTAACATTCCTTCTTCATTGTGTTATTAAAATAATAATGGATGTATTATATTAAACTTTTTGATATTTATTAGTATTGGTTATATGTATTTTTCACGATGATTATTCTTTCTGATTTTTTAACCGATTTGAATAAGGAGGTTATTTATTCGATTGTAATTTTTTTATGTTTGTTACCTCAGAACACTAGCTGTCATTTATAAACAGAATAGGGGATCGGACAACTTTTCAGAAAGTGTTTTATATTAGGTAAAATTAATATATATAGCCATGAAAAATACTATTTTAATTAAATAACGCTATAAAAGTACCTAAAACTATGTTTAAATATTATGTTTTAAATATTACCGCGCAAAAGGTCACCTCAAAACTTGTGACGTCATATGTAGGTAGAAAACGACAAACTCTTTGAAATAAAACTTGCAAATAGATTTAAATACGTTTTGTGAAGTTTGGAGCCGATATTGTAGCAATGAAACGAAAAAATTAGCAAAAATACATTTTATGAAAGCAAAAACGTAAAATAAACACAAGCTTGACTTACGGCATTTGCCTACAAATGACGTCATGCGCTGTGATTGTTGTTTCGTTTGAGATGAAGAACAGATTAAAAATATCTATTTTATTTTTTGATTTAAAAATATAAATCGTTATTATTTCACAAAAATATTGATTATATGATCTTTCTGGTTCGACGAACATTCGTTCTAACTACATTTTAGATTTTCTCTCGATTACTGTCCAATCCCCTATTGTAAAATTCTTCTTACGTTGGGTTTAGTATAGCTACAAGGTGGTCCCATATACATTTCATATTCGACCTTGGAAATCAAAGATACATCCAAATTAAAGTTGTTTTTTTTTGTTATAAAATGAATTATTTTAAATTTAAGTTTAATTAAAGTAGAATAATTCTTCGAATTAAAACTTTAAACGATTATTTAGTTCAAAAACCGTTAAATAAAGGTACCGTCAGTGCAAAATAAAATAGCTAATTCTAAGACGACTAGAGAATCCATAAAACTTAAGCAGCTGATCCACTGCACGTGCAAAGGTTCGCAAGCGTTTAAACCGTTTTTATTCCCTAGCATTAATAGTAGCTACATATTACAGTTAGCTGACAAGACATAGAAATATTTTATTTTAGTCTTTATCGTCCCACTGCGGGGCTAAGGCCTCCCTACCTCGTGGTAGATCTCTCGTATGCGGGAGGCCGTTTGGGTAACTACCACTTTGTTATTCTGGCAAGCGGTAGGGCGCAAGCATTACTGTGTTTCGGTTTGAAGGGCATTGTAGCCAGCGAAATTACTGGGCATATGAAATTTAATATCTGATGTCGGGGTGATGAGCGCAATGCATTGCTACGCTGAGCTTTTCATGGTATTAAAAGTTCTGGTTGGTACTGCATTTGTTATGGGCAGGCGCAGCGAACGAAATGCCCGTGTCATCACTCAGTTCCATAAAAATAACCTTTTTCTACTCCTCACAGTTAAAGCTCTTTTGCGGCCTATCCTTCCAGTAAGCGTCTACCTCATTCCGCTATCTGCGTCTAAGTCTGCAGCGTTGTTGTCTGACGTAGTGTGAGACCCACTCAGTTTGATCCACAGCTCGTTCAACATGCGGCAGAAAAAGAATGAACTAAAGGAATCTACTATCAAAGACTAGCTGAAGTGGCAAAGGATTGCGTGAACGTATTCGAGCATTAAGGTCAAATGAAATTTGATTCCGAGTTCCGAACCAACTGTTTGGTTAAGTGATGTGCGTATTAAAAAGGACCAGAGACCATCCCGTTGACCATTATGGGCCTATTATCTATATAATAAAAGAACAGGGTTTTTTTCTACAATCATCGCACAGCCAAAACCGCTTAACATAGAAACCTGAAATTTGGACCACGTATTCTACAAGTAGTGAAGGCGTCATTTAAGAACGGATTTTTCGAAATTTGACCTTTAAGTGGGTCAAATGAGGTCATACAGGATGTATGGAGAAAAAAAATTCTTTTGTCGCACGATCACGAAACTTTGGCAGTATACTATGCAAATAAAATAAAAGAACACGTGTATCACAGTTTTTTGAAAATCAACCGTTAAAGGGGGGTTAGGGTGGTTTTTTAGATTGGAATGCGGAAACTATAATGTATGCTGTGGTGATTGTTTCTTGACCAATAGTTATCAAATTTTGTGTGAACATTAAGCATGTAAATACAAGGAACTTGTTTTTGGCATTTTTCGAAATTCAACCCCTAAGGTCATTTATTGGGGTCGCAAAGTTTCCATGGTGTAGGTTTTTTTAGTTAAGTTATGAAACTTAATCAATTGACTAAACATAAGAATATAAAAATATAATTTCAGTAACTTTTCAAAAATCAACCCCTAAGGTAATTAAATAGGGCCGCAAAGTTTGTATGGAGTAGAATTTTTTATTAATGCGACACTGTAGCTACAGTAAAGAAACAGGGTAAATAAATTAAGTTTGATCAAGTTTAAAAATAAGTTTTCAGCATTTTTCAAAAATCAACCCCTTACTGGGTTAAACGAGGTGGTAAAGTTTACATAAAAAAATCTTTGTTTATAGCGATGAAACTTGGTACATACCTGACAAAACATTATTAGAATGTGATTTACCATTTTTGAAAATCATCCCTTAAAAGGGTTAAACAGGGTGGAAAGTGAAGATTATTATTTTTAAGCTATAACGATGATATTTGGTGTACGTGGTAAGCTAATGAAATTATAGATGTGTACTTCACCATTCTTTGAAAATCATCCCCTAAAAAGCCTAACCGGGGTGGTAAAATTTGTATAGAAAATCTTTGTTTATGAATTTTCGTGGCTATGATAAAACTTGGTAAAAGAAGAAAATTAAAACGTGGTTTACAATTTTTGATAATCATCCCTTAACAGGGTTAAACAGGGTGGAAAGTGAAGATTATTATTTTTAAGCTACAGCGATGAAATGTGGTATAAGTGCTTAGCCAAGGAAATTATAGATATATATTTCACATTTTTTTTAAATCATCCCCCAACAAGCAGGGTGGTAAAGTTTGTATAGAAAATCTTTTTTATTTATGAAGTTTGTGGTTATGATGAAACTTGGTACACAAACTAAGAAAAAGGAGATAGTTAAAACGTGATTCACATTTTTTTTTAATCTACCCATAACCAAGTTTAATAAGGGTGAAATGAAGTTACATTTTTTGAAGCTACGACGATGAAATTCGGTTCATATACTCAGACAGATAAACTTTAAGCACCTGTTTCACTATTTTGCTGGAATCATCCCTAAACCGGTTCAAACGGGGTGGTTAAGTGTATATGGAGAATCTTTGTTCATGAAGTTATGGCAATTAAATTTGGTACACAGAGTAAGCAAAAGAAATAAACTTAAACGTAATTCGCCATTTTTTTTAATTCACCCTCTAACAAGGTTAAGGTGGAAAGTATCAAAAATTTGTTAATGCTACAATGTTGAAATTTATTATAAGTACTCAGCCAATAAAATTATAAACACTTATTTCACCATGTCTTGAAATCATCCCCTAACAGAGTGGTAAAGTTTGTGTGAAGAATTTTTTGTTTATGAAGTTGTAGCAATGAAATTTCGTATACAGACCAAACAAAAGTAATAAATTAAAATGAAATACGCTATATTAATTAAACTCTAAAAACGTTAAACAAGGTAGATAATAATTTTATTTCTAAACCTATGACTATGAAATTCGGTACATATATACTAATCGAAGATACTATACGCACATGTTTCACTACTTTTTAAACATCTTAAAAGGTCTAAACGGGATGGCAAATATTTGTGTGGAAAACCTTTGTTACCTTTGTAACCTTTGTCACCTTACAGGTGAAAGCGAAACTTTGTATTGTAGACTAGGCAAAATAAATGATTTCTAACGTTATGCAATTTTTTGCAATTTTCTTATTCGTACAGGATTTTAAAAGACTTTTAAAATGCAACATTCAGAAAAATAAGGAATACTAAACTTTTGTCATTGACCGTACGTGTCGCAGGGAAATGAGGATATCTGGGATATCGCGATATTCCTAGGGATACGACAAAATCATGGTATAATCATGTATGGTAAGGACCACTTCTCCGTGGTCCGACTAGCATTTACCCCTATAGTGTATATAAAAAGCGCGGAGCCAGGAGCTCGCGAGGAGTTCCTGAGCAGAACGAGTGCGCAAGGCCAGAACGAAGCGAGGGTGAGAGGTGGCGAGCGTAGCGAGCCGGCGACCTCCCGAGTGGAGTGATGGTCGAGTGCGCGAGTGGAGCGAAGGGATGACGAAGCGAGAGTTCTGGCGAGAGCCTATTTATTAAAACTGTACGTCGTATCCCTAGAGATTTCGTGAAATCCCTGGTATCCTCATTTCCTTGTGACATACAATATTTTTTCTGGAGCTACGACGATTGACTTTTGGCCAAAAAACTTACATACACTTAGCCAAAAAAACTATTGACACATGTATTATTACGATTGTTTTGAATAGCATCCCCTGATAGATTTAAACGGATGGTAAAATTTGTAAAGAAAATATATGATTATAATGTAAGTATTCTGTCTATTTAAAACGAGATAAGAGCTGAAAGAGATCGGAAAAGAAACGCGATGAATTCGGGATAGGATTGGGATAGAAGCAGGACAAAATCGACATAGAAGCGAGAGCAGCCGGAAATAGCCAGGAGCAAAATGAATTATTTTATTAAGCGTACAAAGTCGCGGGCAACAGCTATGTATATGTAAATAGGAGATTTAGGTTTCAAAGTTTTCTGTAACTCAGGCTTCATGTATGTACATGGCGGGGAACTATAACACGGTAGGAGGTTCGCTATGGAGGACGATAAAGGGTTAGGATCGGAATATGATTGGTAGCAGAGCAGGACGATAATGATATAGGAGCGGGACGGAATCAGGACCAGAGCATTACGGTAACGCTATAGGAGCGGGAAGATAACAGGATGGGAGTGGGAAGGTAACAGAACAGAAGCGGTAAGGTACGGTAACGAGATAGGAGCGGGACGGGAACTGGAACGTAAATATGATGGGATGAAAAATGTTCGGATGCAGGATGAATACTCCACCACGCGGACGAAGTCGCGGGCATCAGCTAGTTAATAATAATTTACGGGTGACACTCACGTTTAAGTTGGAATAATTCAACTATACTGTCTGTTGGATTACTCCAGTTTAAACGTGAGTGTCACCCGTAAGTTATTATTAATAATGTGTCCAAACCACATTAATTTTCATAGTAAAATATTATGGCCTATTGTGATGTTTTTTTTTTATCACACTAATGTTTTAACAAGTTTATATGTAAGTAGATGAAGCGACGACCTGCGAAAGATGGCCGGAAGAAATTGGATGAGAAGAGCCAAAGATCGGGCTCAATGGCGTTCATTAGGGGAAGCCTATGTCCAGCAGTGGACGACTACAGGCTGATGATGATGATGATGTATGTAAGTGTGTTAGTGTGTTTGTTATCTCTTCAGGCTAAATGGATATGGATGAAATTTGGAATGGAGATAGCTTATACGTTTAATTAACACATAAGATGATTTTATCCCGGAAAAACAAACAGTTCCATGAGGGTGCAACCATGAACCGAATTCTACGCGAGCAAAACGGCGCGGCGCAGCTAGTGTAGAAATCACAAACCTTCCTTGGCTTCGTCATATTGTAGCTGGGTAATTTTCAACACAAATTCAGCAGTCGATAAGTGGAAATTGGTTGATACAACTTTATTCATCACCATCGTTGTCATGGTTGTCTGGAAGAGATTATTGTCTAGAAGGCTTTTAGCGATAACACCGCCAATTGTTACACTACAAAATAAATAAGCTTTTATTGTCAGTTTTTTAATTATCTGTGTGTGTTTCAATAAAGAGTCATTTCATTTCATTTTTCATTTTCATTTCATCATCATCAGCCTATTACGTTCCCACTGCTGGGACTCGGGCCTTCCCTAATAGAAAGAGTATGGACCAGTGTCTATCCCACTGGCACAGTGCGGGTTGGTGGATGTCACATGTCCTTGAATTTGTGTTAACAAATTTCATGGCATGTCCACATGCCGCATTCCCCACGTTGATGTTTTCCTTCACCATTTATAACTTTAGAACTTTATTGTACACCATTAACATAAAAACAAATAAAAATACAACCCGTACGCGTACTTACCGCTGATAAGCAATCTCTTCCATTCAACCTTTGGATGGAGGATTTATTATCAGCACTAAAAATTTAGCATATTAAGTAACGACCCGCCAGTAACAATATCTGGATGGATTAAACTTATAATAGCATTTTCCTGTTGATTCAATTTAACAGCCAGGGTCAACTCTGGAACTAGTTAGTAACTTTATATAACTTTCACGAAGTTACCACTTAGGAACAATAATATTTCTGGAAGTTGTTTGGGACGAGATACTATTATTTTAGTTTATCTGTAAGCAAAGGTTCGTTAAGCAGAGTTCTTTGGTACTTTTGCCAGCTTTGCCAATTATCCTACCTTCAAGCAGTAGTGCGCAAGTAATACTGTGTTCCGGTTTGAAAGGCATTGTAGCCAGCGAAATTACTGGACATATGAGATTTAATATCTAATGTCTCGGGGTGAAGCGAGCAATGCAGTGCTACGCAGTGCTCTTTATGGTATTAAACGTTCTGGGTGGCACTACAATTGTTATGGGTAGGCGGTGCGCTTACCAAAAGGCGAACTACTTGCTCGTCTCAGTTCAAAAAACCTCCTCTCTTAGCCCTTTCTGACGGAGTCCAGAACACAGACTTAACCTGTTACGAACGGCTAGGCCAGATATATAATACACAGTTCTAGCCCCAACATCATGGCTGTCAACATCATCAAATTACGGATATGATAAAAGCTCAAGATAAAGACCAAATATTTGAAGTTAAACTTAAAACGCTATTACTTACTAAAAGTTATTAAAGTTTAGATCAATTTTTAAGGATAAATTTTGACGAAAAAAGTAATGATGTATCGGTCCGCTTCTACTCATATTGCTATGCCCTAAATTGGGTACATATATGACTCTGCATTATAATACACTCGAGAGCAATGAATCCGGGTCACTTAAAGAATCCTAAAAATCTCGGAAACTAAAAATGCTAGGTTAATGCAATAAATTGTATTTAATAGACAATCATAAAAAAATCAAATTTGAAAAAGGGCCACTTTCGAAGATGGAACTACGAAATTACAGCATTTGGTTTTGCTTTTGTTTGTAATCTGTCATTTATGTGGGTACATAAACCATGTTGATAGTGCTCTATATTCATTATTCAAGCTGAAATTATGTCGCTTACGCCTGAAGAATGCACCAGAATACTTACAATGCTGGAAACCGGCCGGAGTCAGCGCGATACAGCCAGGACTGTCGGTGTGTCGCTGTCAACAGTACAAAGAGTTCTCCGACGTTACGAAGAAACTGGTTCTAACCTACGCAGACCAGGAACGGGCAGAACCAGGTGTACCACAGCACGAGAAGACCGATACTTGGTGAACACCATGCTTCGAAATCGCTTTCTCACAGGAACTGAACTCACCAATCAGTTTCGAGGCCTCGGAGGAAGTAACCCAAGTGCATGGACAGTAAGACGTCGGCTTGCTGAATCTAACTTAAAACCCCTTAGACCTGCAAACGGCCCTAAACTGGAGCGTGGGCATCGTATTTCGAGACTAAGATATGCCCAGAGCCACGTAAATTGGAGTATTGAAGATTGGTCAAAAGTTATGTTCTCCGACGAATCAAAATTTATGCTCTACAAGCACGATGGAAGACACAGAGTGTATCGAAGACCAGGGGAAAGATTCAAGCAAGCATGCATCGAAGAAAAAGTAGCCTACGGTGGTGGGTCTGTACTTGTGTGGGCCGGAATTTCTTCTGAAAGTCGCACAGAGCTGGTGATCATAGAAAACGGCTCTTTAACTGGCGTAAGATATGTGGAAGAAATCCTCAATGATCACGTTGGTCCATTTATGGTCAATTTAGGTGAGGATGCTATATTTATGCATGACAATGCCCGACCTCATACAGGTAGGATTGTGAATGACTACCTTCAAGAGATGAACATTACTCGTATGGAGTGGCCAGCGCGCAGCCCGGATATCAACCCGATCGAGCATGCTTGGGACGAGCTAGGCAGATGCGTAAAACAACGAAACCCTCCCCCAATCACGCTTCGTGAGCTCAAAATTGCTCTCACAGAGGAATGGGAGAATATTCCCCAAAATCGTATAAGGAACTTGGTGTACAGCATGCCAAACCGCGTAAACGCAGTAATGGAAGCACGAGGAGGCAATACGAAGTATTAAAATTCAAGAAAATCGTAATAAAGTTCAAAAATTTCATGTTTCCTATTTTTGTTTTAAGGAGAGATCAGCAGTTTTTTTCTTTATGTAATTTTGTGTTAATAAAATGTATGGTGACTCATATTTTTTTTACTTTCATTTAAGGAGTATTACATTGTCTATTAAATACAATTTATTGCATTAACCTATCATTTTTAGTTTCCGAGATTTTTAACATTCTTTAAGTGACCCGGATTCATTGCTCTCGAGTGTATTTAAGATCCCTGTAACATGTATGATGCAATAAATGATATGAATATGAATATATGAATACAAAATAACTACAATACAATATACTACAATTTGCTGTTTAATGTACATGTGTGTTGTGTTGACAAATAAACGTTTTATCTATTTATCTATCTATCTATCTTAATATGAATATAAAGCTTGTTTTCCTCGACCCGATCGACATTTCAATACATTTCCGAAGGCAAATAAAACAATGCGATAAACAATAGGGTTCCAGCCTATTCATAGAAGAACAAACACGCAGCTTTTTGTCCAGCTCGGCCCAGTTGCTGGAACGTGACTATTGACCACAGTTTGCATAACAGTGCAAATGAGTGGAGCTGAGAGCGACCAATGTCACGTTTTCGATAATACTGTGCAAATGCTTCTGTTCGGCAGATTGATTGTTATATTTGGTACTAGCTGCGCCCTGCGGTTTCACCCGCGTGAAGTGCAGGGTATAAGCTATCTCCATACCAAATTGCATCAAAATCCATTCACTAGTTTTTGCGTGTAAGAGTAACAAAGGTACATCCATACATCCATTCTTACAAATTTTCGCGTTTATAATATTACTAGCTGCGCTCTGCGGTTTCACCCGCGGTTTCCCGGGATAAAAATGGGCTGAAGGGCATTATAGCCAGCGAAATTACTGGGCATTATGAGACTCAACAGCTAATTGTCTCAGAGTAACGAGCGCAGTACAGCGCCGCGCAGGATTTTGCAAAACAAAGTTATGGGTGGTGCCGTTATTGTTATGGGCTGGCGTATTGCTTACCATCAGGCAAACGACCAGCTCGTCTCGTCATTAAGACACATAAAAAAAAAGTAGCCTATGTGTTAATGCAGGGTATAAGCTATCTCCATACCAAATTGCATCAAAATCCATTCTGTAGTTATTGCGTGAAAGAGTAACAAAGGTACATCCATACATCCATTCTTACAAACTTTCGCGTTTATAATATTAAGTAGGATTACGTTACATTACATAGATATGTCCTAAGTGCTACGTACCACTAGATAGTGGTAGGTAGCACTTAGTTGTATGTACCTAGTATTTTTTTATGATGAAATGGGCTTACGTTTGACAACTTGAACTTGTCTATATCTATATTTTAATGTGATGTGACTAATTATTATAATGTCAATTTCAATATTTTAATACAAATTAATAATTAATAATACTATTCAAATTAATAATTATGTAAATAAATTTGTTTTTATTCCATGTAGGTTATATTAATGACATAAGAATATATTGTAATTGAGACTTGCCTAACAAACTTTGTTATTATAGTGAATAAATAATTCTATTCTATTCAACAACTCACCTGATGGTAAGCGTAGTTGCGGTCTAAGGTGGAGCACGTTTGCCCATGAGGCGCCTATTCACTGGTGTCTTAAGATACCTAGGCCCTAATTCAGTATGACCACTTAGCGATTCCTTGCTTCGAAATCACGCTGATTCCTTAATTAATAAACGACATCTCTATGACACATTTATATATTCATGTGTATACTCTACTTAGCAGCTTAAGTTAAATTCAAATTACTTATTAGTCTTATTAGGCTAGATTGTAATGATTTTGAGGTGTCATATTAAGAAACTTCATTAGAAAAAAAAAAATAGTGTCATTCCTCAATGTGTGTATGATTCTCTATGACGCGTCATAGAGAATACAAATTTCGCAGATGTCGTTGCCCAGGTTGTAATTAGAAGGAAATAAGAATTTCGGTGGAGAACTTCACTCTTAAGTAGTACGTATATTGAAAGGGTCAGCGAAGAACATAGCAATTAGTACTTACTAGTAGGTAAGTGCCTAGTATAGAAAGATTGACTTGAAATCTAATTATAGATAGTAGATAGACAATGTTTTTTTTTTAATTAACTTATTTTGATATTGTTATTATATTTTTTATTATTTTAATTTTTATTATGACATTTTTATGGAATATCTTCGTTAATTAATATGATTACTAATTATTTGATTGTTTAATTAATTGTTTATTTATTATTAATTGACTTTGTTATTAATTTTTAATTAATTCAAATAATTGTACTTTATCTAACATTGTTATTAATAAATAAACTATGAACTATACGTAAGTACGTATGTACGTACTTAGTGTTTGAAAGCTTCTCTCGATGTGCGTCAATCGCCACGTGCGTACGTATGTCGAATACGCCACTATTGTTATAGCTGTCGATTTTAAGAACACTCTGTCTGAAGTACACAGTTGAAGTCTCTTCGCTGCTTTTTGATCACTCAGTTATTTCTAGACAGCGACTGTTTTAGAATAGAATAGAAAAACTCTTTATTGTATACCAAATTAAAGAAATAGACAATAACACAGTCCTTAATTATGGTAGTACAATGGGCGGTCTTATCGCCTAAAGCGATCTCTTCCAGACAACCTTTGGATGGACAGTATTTGAAGAAGAAGTAGACGGCGGTGTTTTACCACCATTCTCACTCTTCAAACCTACTACGCTGGCACGTGCAGAACCGTAATGGTTTAAATAGGACCTCAAAACGATTATGGCCCTTGTGAGAACCAGCCGGCTTGCCCGATGGTCCCTCAAGCGCCAATCTATCATATTGTCCCATGAAAGTTTATCTCAACTTACGTAGTCACTTAATTGTTACCTTTTTATTTCTGTCCATCCAAAGGTTTGAAATTGCACATAGCGATAAGGTCGCCCATTGTTCTACCACTATTATTTGTAACTGTAAACTTTTGTTTCCTGTTTTGGTGTTCAATAAAGTAATATTGTATTGTATTGTTGTAGTTACCGTATGTTTGTGTAAATGAATAAGATTAATTCGATTCCTTGCCAGAATCGATAATCGCATTATCACATTTTAATAGTCGCAGTAAAGCTATACCTTAATCAGAGGTCAACATGATATACCTACGATTGGCGCTTAAGGGACCAGGGGGTTATCCGGCTGGCTGAATAATCGAACCAAAAAAAGAAGTATAATAAGGTTGATATTCCTCTAAGAAAATCATTCAGCTTGCAACCAAAGCGTAAAATGACAGTTTATAAACAGCAGTTTATAGCCTTAAGACTGTTGATTTACAAAATGATAAAAGAATCATGTGACGTACTTAATGACGTCTTCATCTTGTGATCGCAAGCTGTTGAAGTCTACCACTAGATCGTGGGTGAATTATTTTTTATTAGCTTCCACCCACCATTCACTTTGTAGGGTTTCACAGAATAAATAGCAGTACCATCGGTTTTATTAACCCCCGACGCAAAAACGAGCGGTGTCATCAGTTTGACCACTATGTGTGTCTGTCTGTAGCACCGTAGCTCTTAAACAGGTGAACCTGTTTTTAATTTGAAAGTAGATTTTCTAGCAGTGGTTCTTAGACATGTTTTATCAAAATCGGTTCATCGGTTATTTACTTTTTATAGACTTTTTGTGACAGGGTTTTTTATTTAATTTTTGTACTGAAACCCGCTTGTTCAAGAGTACGATATGGACTAAGAACGCTCATTCCCTAAAATTCCTGGCCCCGAATTATGTTGCGTAACTATCTGACCTTTAAAAGTTTTTTAATTACAATGTACGATGTGAATTTGTAGCCAGAATTTTAACCACTCGAAAAGGTCGTGATTTATCTGTTCAGTCGTATAATGTACAGCGTGATTACGTTTAATACTCTTTTTATGGACATTAATTTTAATTACTCCTAGGGTTGTCATTTAACAGCCGAACAAGGCTGTTTGTCTGTGTTTGTGTTGATTTGTTTTAATTTATGTACATTAAAGGATTTGCGGTATTCAGTATTGCTATGAATATAAAATCATAACGAATAGTTTTTGATAAGAGATTTTTTTTTATTATGTCGTGTCACAATATTCATTTATAAACTTCATAAACATTACAATCTAGCCTAATAAGGCTAATAAGTATTTGAATTTAACTTAAACTACTTTGATAAGAGATGTTGCAACTTTTAACCGACTTCAAAATAAGGAGGTTCGCAATTCGACTGTGCTGTGTTTTTTGTATTCATTTATTCATTGCATTCATGTACATTTATTTATCATACATAGGTAGGTCTTACAATTATATCTTAGGTTGGTACATGAGCCCTGTAAGGGTGTTTGCAAGTCAGTGCGATAGTACATTTAGTCATTTTAATTTATATTTATTTTTGTTTTATGAACGTCAGATATATTGTTTTTTTTTATTTGTTTTTGGCTTGCGTTTGACCACTCTGTCACCTGATGGTAAGCGACGATGCGGTCGACGATCTAGCACGCTTACCAAGATAGTACCCGTTCACTCGAGACTTGAAGATTCCCAGATTATAGCTATCGGGAAAGACTGACTCTGGCAGGGAGTTCCACTCGTTAGCAGTACGCATAATAAAAGTGGAAGCGAATCGCTTAGTACGCGCGGGAGGAATGTCCACCATGAAACGGTGGCGTATTGCCGTACGTCTTGTAGTCCGATGATAAAATGGGGTTGGGGGAATTAGTTGGTGCAATTCCGCTGCACACTCTCCGAAATGTATCCGATAGACTAACACTGATAGACTGGCAATTCTGCGTCGATGTTCAAGACTGTGCAGTCTTGACTCGAATAGCGCGTCATTGTATGTTTGTTACGCGGTTACTCCGCCAGTTATATACAAATTTTGAAGATTTTTTTGTTTGGTAGTTCATACTTCAGAGGTCAGTCCCATGTAAATTTAATCGAAATTGATTCAGCACTTTTTAAAAAATCAACAAACACAATAATATAGGTATAGTCTTGAAGTCGGCCTTTGTCTTTTTTTCCAAAAAATATATTATATCTACGTCGTCTTTGTCAGCTTATGATAGTTATTACTGCTGGTCCTTTCTCAGAAAAGGAGTATTGGCTTCAATTTTCCACGTTAGCCCACTGCGAGTAGTGTTTTTCATTACATATGTTTTCCTTCAAAACGCTGTAAAAAGGTTTCCCTGTATCTTGGGAACCAGGAATTACGAGGACCATGATCCCACAACACGAAGCAAATGCTTCCGCTTTTTTCTTTCTTGTGCACAAACATTTGTCCCGTCGTCGATTACCGCACCCACAACCTCAGTGGTGTATGAAATTTGAGCCGACCAATCCAGCCTCTGTTGTGTAGTGGTTACTACACAACAGAGGCTGGCTGTTCAATCGTAGATATCACCGATTTTTATTTTCTGCGCTGGAACAAAAGTAGATTTTACAGCTACTGAAATATGACAGTCAAGGAACAATAAAAACGATTGCTCTCCAACTTCCGATCGAAAAATAGTTCATTCCCTTCAGCACAATTGTCAGGATTTATTGGAAAACTGGCTTTTCCATTTCGATAGAGATCACACCAAAATTGATGAAAAAAGTTCGTCAAAGACGGTATTTGTTCGCGTTGTTTTGTAGTTTGCGACTATAAATGTCTACACACACACTATATTATATATACTTTAGTAAAAAATGAAATTAAATATAAAATACAGAATTTAGGCCACCGTCCGCGGGCAGGGTGCCCAAATAATTTTGTTGTAGGTTAGTTTAGTTTTTATCATTCTATATATTGAATATGTCTTTAGTAAATAAAATGTGTATGGTAGAATGGAATAGAATAGAAAACACTTCATTGCACTTAAAAAATGAGAGTTGGTAATATTTCTTATAAGTACAATAGGCGGTCTTATCGATAACTAGCGATCTCTCCAGACAACCATAGAAAAACAACATAATATTATTTTTTTATCACAAATCCTCTCTATCCAAAGGTTGTCTGGAAGAGATCGCGATATTAGCGATAAGACTGCCCATTGTACTAATCAAATTTTAGGTTCTATTTTTACTTGTTCTTGTTATGTTTTTGGTGTACAATCAAGCGTTATCAATCAACAATCAGTCAAGAGAATATTAAATTTAATGAAATTGCGTCACCTACATGGAAACGCTAGCGGTACGTGTGGGCAGAAGCTTTAACATGAGAACGGATAAAAAGTTTTATTGCCTGCATAAAGGCACTGAACACGATACCTATGTACATACCTACCTACCGATAACTGCTACCTACCGATATACATCTATGTGACTAACGTTCGTGACATACGCTACTGCAAGCTCGCGTACTTTATAACAGCATAGGTACGGCAGAAAGTGTGTCATTTCATTTTTTTTATGCTTAATAGATCTATGTTTGGCCACTATCTTACCTGATGTGAAGCGATGATGTGGCCTAAGATGGAGCACATAGATCTAGAGAGAGACGGCAGTTGAGCGGCTGCTCAGACCCGTCTCCACGATGGTTCACCGAACATCATCCCAAAACACGACTTGGTCATGGCTTTGTTCGGTGGGTGGTATTACAACCACGGCCAAAGCCTACCGCTCCAAAGCAATATTGTTGCGGAATGAAGCGCCGCAAAATATCAATTTCAATGTTAATAGCAGCCTCATGCAAAAATCTTTTAAA
This sequence comes from Petrophora chlorosata, assembly GCA_951640565.1. NCBI lineage: Eukaryota > Metazoa > Arthropoda > Insecta > Lepidoptera > Geometridae > Petrophora > Petrophora chlorosata. The sequence continues at coordinate 5,657,289 of OX621207.1, forward strand.
TTTTTTCTCATTTTGTCGTACTTCGGTTTCTAGGGCGGCGTGATCGTTATAGAAGATAAGAATTAATTTTGTAACAAAAAAATACCGACTTTAATTCTGATGTGTCTTCTAAGTCCAAGGTTGAAAATCGATGTTATACTGAATCCAACGCATAAAGAATTTTCCAAATCATTTTATAAATTACGGAGTAATCGTGTTACAAAACATGAATAAAATACATACAGTCGAATTGAACCTTTTCCTTTTTTAAAGTAGCTAAATCTAAAAGAAGTGGTACACCTGCATTACGTGATTAATGCACAAGCTCGGCCAAAAGCGCGCTAACCGAGTAATACGTCTGTCACACGCTGGTGACGTCTCATATCCAATGACGTCACACTTTTAATCACATCAGACTGATACTTCATTGATAGTGAAAATGGTATTTGTTGACCAAGACCCGATACATCTCGATAATGGGGTACATTACGTCACTAACTGGTAGAGTCATTGTGATAATTTGACGTTCATAAGTGCGTCTGTGATGCCAAAATGATTAAAGAGATTTTGATTTTGATTTTGAACTCTATAGGGGTACCTATTTATAATAATTGGAAGAGCAAATCTGTGAAGAGATAAAGTTAGCGTTTATTTGAATATAGATATCAAAGTATAGGTAGGTAAGTCTTACACTGCGAATAAACTTAAGTGTATGTGGAAAACATAGTCACTTCAAATTAGTTTCTTAAGGCGTTCGGCTTATTGCTTATTAGCTTAGCTTTTTTTGTCTATTTTATATGACTTATAGGCAAACAAGCAGACCTCCTGGATGGTAAGCGGTTACCGACGCCTATGGACACCTGCAACACTCGGGGCATTACTGGTGCGTTTCCTACCTAAACCCCATTCCATATCTTGCAGGTGTGCGGCAAGAAAGATCTGGAGAATCGGACTGTACCTATGCGATTTCCATAGATCTATGGTATGTGGATGGGCTTAGTCAATGTCTATCTTCACTCAGTCTATAAACAGAGTCAGGAACAAAAGTTTGTCCTAGGGACTAACACTGTCCCGTTCAGCGCTAAAATAAAGAAATCTAAACGAAAATAAACACTTAATACGGCACTTCAGAAATCTCAAAGTCAGAATTCCTAATCAAAGCAAATTAAACTTCCCAAGAACCCTCAGAAAGTTTTATTTCCTTAAATAAACCAGCATAATTACGTATTATGACGTCAGGAGCCATAAATACCGTGATCTCTATTGAAGCTTCAACGCTTGGCCGGAGAATATATAATTTTTTTGTACAGTAACATAAACGAAGGCAGACAGGCCGCGCATAATTTATGTTTGAACTTCGCCCGTTTATTATTTACGCCTCGTTCTGACCCAGACTGTAATTTATTAAAATGCACTGTTGCTTGACGCGTAAATACGTGACGATTATATTTTATCTTGAGACATGAAAATCTTACACAACTTGTTTTATGCGATACTTTTTTCGGTGTCGGTGGAGTGGGCTTCCATTATTGGTCGTTCAGTTCGTTAAGAAGTTCAAAGATGTAGGTACACTAAGAAAAATAAATGTTGTTTTTAGATATATGGAAATTTGAAAGGCTGGCAGCAATCAGTAATTTGTTATTTACCTGTTCAAATTTAAACCAACCTAGGAGCAAAGAATATTTAACTTTTTAAATACACAATTCGCAATTTTTTATAGATTTTGAATATTGCGACGATAGAAAAGAAAAAAACTGTCTACAAACTTTTATACAACGTATACGTACTTCAATGCGTAGGAAAAGTGTGTTGGGTGATCCTACAAAATGTTTGCAGAACCTGGAGAAAAACGAACAATAGCTTATTATTTCCATAATTTCCCTTTGACCGTAGAATACAAAAGTTAAAGGAAATTGGTTTTTTATTCACAAAATTGCTGATCAAATCGCTATTTTACAGTCCAATGGGCCTCATATTGAAGTCGAACTCGAGAAATGAATGATTTCGTTTGCCAATTTGGCAAAACAAAGCAAAGCCATTTGGCAATTGGATCCATTCGACCGTTTCAAAATAATTTGCTTACTATTGTAATACAGATTGGGTAGATTTCGTGTTGCATTATATTATTACCACGTTTTTATTAAGCCTGTTTGTGTATCTGTCTGTCGTTCCGGGTGAATCTTTCAATTCGAATTTCAAACACTTCCCGATTTGCTATCCGGCTGTAACTTTCAGGGCAGCTCACAACTCGATGTCAAATTATACGTAATCCCTAAAACGTAGGTTTTAGATATCTTTTGGAATCTTTTACGGATTCTTGTTTTATTTTATATTTAATCAACATTGTACCGCCACGCGCCGCAAAATCGCAACTGCATGTCCAGTCGCAAATTCATACGATTGCGCCGCGGCATTATCGCGACGATATCAAATCGCTGTCAAAAAAAAGAGCATATTTGCATGAAAGGTCACATAATTTTTGAATCCTTAGGCCCCCGAACTAGTCAAAAACTGTGCCTCCAATCTAGATTATTCTAGAGGTACTTAATGAAAGCAAAAGACTTTTCCACGAAGGGAGATTACATAAGCAAAAATTATTATTGTTACAGTTGTTATTTGTATATTAGGTAAAACACGATCGTTATATTTTAGGTACTCTTAGTATTGTGTGTGTGAGGCTCTAAGTTTTAACGAGCAAATAATGCAAACTTCGCTCTACCGTCTTCACATGCTAAACTTTTTAGCCATAGACTTCTTACATAACTTGAATGGAAGCTCCTAAGCTTTACTGAGAATATATTTCGAGGTAGTTTTACTTGTGGAAGGTCTCTCGTATGCGGAAAGCCATCTGGGTAGGTAACACAGCTTTGCCAGTTATTCTGCCGCCAAGCAGTAGTGCGCAAGCATTACTGTGTTCCAGTTCGAAGGGCATTGTAGCCAGCGATATTACTGGGATATGATACATATGAGACTAAATATCTGATGTCTCGGGGTGATGAGCGCAATGCAGTGCATTTTATGGTATTAAAGATCTGGATGGCACTGCGATTGGCAGGCGTGGCGCTTACCATCAGGTGGACGACTTGCTCGTATCATCAATCAGTTCCATAAAAAAAAGTTAAATTGTGGTAGTGGAAAGCAGGTAATAAGAAGTTGAGTTAAACTGAGTTATCAACTTTTAGGAACAGATAAAGGAACTGAGTTATCGATATAAAGGAGGAAGAAGTTCGTGAATTAAATATCTACCTTGTTAACGTTTTAGTTGCAGCCTATTTGAAATCCATTAGCCTAAGTTAGCAGCTACGGATTAATTAGTGAAGGGTATCTTGGGTAAGGCTATCTCGGGTAAAGGTCGGGCTCTCTCAGATTGGCATCTCTCAAAGGCTCCGCCACCGTACCAGGCCACTCCGCCGCTGCTTATCGCTGACGTAGTAGAGAGTTGAGCTTTATTACCAAGTCGTAAGACTCGTAATTGAAATAAACGCGCTCTAATTGTGTTATGCCATTACGCCTGGTTTCTGCGGTAAATGCCGTGGTCTAATAGAAGCAACGGTATTCGATAGACTAATTGGTTTAGTTTCATAACCTATTTCATACCTAAGCGACATCAAAAATGAATTAACGCTGATGTGCCTCAGTACCGGATTCGAACCACAGTTGACCTAGAATCAGCCCTATTATAATAACTACTCATATAATTGAGTACCTACTCCAATATAGGTATTTGGTATACATATCTATATATACACCTACGAGCGCGTATATTACATCTTTACTAAAATACTTTATTCGTAGTAATGTCTCACCTTGGTGCTACTGTATATATATGTACTGTATAATATCATAAAAAGTAATGTTAAATACGCCTAACGATCACGGTCATAGATTCTGTCCTCTAACTAGGATTCCCTGTATCTAGGGAACCAGGAACTACGAGTACCATGGTCCAACAACACTCAGTCGCGAAACAAATGCTTGCGCTTCTTTATTCTTTGCACAAATATTTGTCCCGTCTCGGGAATCGAACCCGCAACTTCGGTGGTGCATGAAATAATTATGAGCCAACTTGCCCAACCATTACACCACAGAGCGCCCATATTTTGCGACTCTCATCAAGTAAAAGCTATTATAATAACGGAGAACAACACTCAGGAATAATTAGCAAGATTCTAGGGAGTTATTACTTAAATAAACCACGCGCCGAGACAGCGGCCATTTATTGTCTTCTTATAATGAAGCTGAAGACAAACCAAAACCAAATACTCATAATAACAGTACATAAACTCAAGTAGGTATACATCTATATACTATGTGCTCTAGAGTCGACTGTATTACGTTATTTACGCTCAGTAGATCTATGTTTGGCAACTATCTCGCCGTATGTGAAGCGATGATGTGGCCTAAGATGGAGCGCATAGATCTAGAGAGAGACGGCAGCTTGAGCGGCTGCTCAGAGCCGTCTCACTGATGGTTCATCGAAAATCATCCCGAAACACGACTAGGTCGCTTGACGGCATGCCTTTGTTCGGTGGTTGGTATTACAACCACGGCCAGAGCCTACCACTTCAAGTACTTACCCCTGTACCTTTATTCAAGATTCAAGTTCTAATCGTTAAGCTACGTACAGGAAGATTTTGCCATTTACAATATTGAAGCAGTGTCGAAATTCTTCAGTCCGTAAGTAAAACTATTTTTTTGCTTAAATACCTATGGGCATAATCCTACCAGCCAAGTAGGAACATTGATTAAAAAGCAATGTATCTGAACTCCTTTCTATATGATTTATAATTGTCTAATCCAACTTTAAAAAAAAGGAGGAGGTTCTCAATTTGATTGTTTTTTAAGTCAAATCATTTGATCTTATCTTTAACAAAAACTCCGAGCATAGCCCTCTCCATAGCTCGCTGAGCGACTTATGGATCTGTCTCACTGTGAGTGTCCACGTCTCGGCTCCGTAGGTCATTACTGGTAGGACGTACGCGTACGCGGCATCATCAGGTGTCGACTCGCCGAACGCTGGAACGAGAGAGCGTTCGGCGAGCCGACACCTGATGATGCCTCGTGCAGACAGCGAAACACGTGTATATATATATAAAAGCGGAGGTATTATTTATCTATACATTTTAATATAAATTCATTTTACATTATTATTATTCTAACAACAACCTACATAATATTCAGCGGGATTACACTATATATTTTAATTAACCGACTTCACCGACTACGTCACGCCTGATTCCATTGCATGCCTTCCAAATTTGAAATTGAAAGCGATCTGGATCAGTGTTCAAGTTACACGATTGCTGGACTCTCCGATAGACCATAGCGTCCGATTTCCTGAAACTAATGTACTGTCGCCATCCTCCATTATGTGGCTTTATTAGAGGTCCTATATAGGAGCCACAATGAACGGGGATAAAAGAGCGAAGATAATAGAGCTGTCTTCTTTTATTCATAGATAGTAGATATATGTAGGTATGTAGACACTGAATTCAAGATAAGAGTTCGTATGTCGATGGATTATTCATTGTTTGTTTGTAAAGGCCGCTCTTTTCAGAGTTCTTAGATTACTTGTACAAAGGGCGGATTTGTAACCTCGACTTGACTTCATTCACGAGATTATATCTTAAGATAGGTAACAGACTAGAAATGGGGCAGACGCAGCTGCTCCAACTAGGCAAAGATATCTGTTTAAATTGGAGTTGTTATGGGCAGGCGTAGCGCTTACCATCAGGCGACAGACATGCTCGTCTCATCACTCAGTTCCAAAAAAAAACATACTGATAAGTTTTTAATCAGTGCGTGCTACCTGTTATGACATAAGGAACTGAGACTTCAGTACTATTAATCCAAATGAAAGTCGCTCAGGGACCTAAGGAAAGAGCTTATGCTCGCTATTACTCTAAGGGATCGAATCCAGAACGAAGTTATTCGACAAACAACTATAGTTACCGACATTATTCAGCGGATTAGCAAATTAAAGTGGCAGTGGATTGGTCATATCTGCCGCTGAACTGATTACCGTTGGGTTAGGCGAGTTGAGTAGCACCGCGAATTGACAACGAACAAATTTCAGTAAACTAAAATTAAGAAAAGCCCCGAACACAAAAAAACGTATAAAAAGTAAAAAACGACAGTACCGATTTTGATAAAACATCTAGGGACTACCGATAGAAAATCTGCTTTCAATTAAAAAATAGCGTATCCAAATCGGTTCACCCGTTTTAGACCTACGGTGCCACAGACACACATAGTGGTCAAACTTATAACACCCCTCCTTTTGGCGTGGGGGGTTAAAAACAGTATTCGTACGAAGCCGGCGCAGGTCGCTAATATAAGTATAGTCTAAACAAGTGGTAAACGTTTTATCAAACAAAAAAACCAACTTTAATGTATCTTCGAAGTCCAAGGTCAAATACCGATGAAATTTATATGGGATCACTTCGTAGCTATACTGAACCCAACGCAATAATATTTACCAAATCGGTTCATGAATGACGGAGTTCTGGGGTAACAAACATAAAAAAATATATAATCGAATAGAGAACCTTCTCCTTTTTGAAGTCGGTTAATAAAATATCAAAAAGAAAACAAGTTTACCTTTGGAAGCAATATTTAGAAGAGGATCATTATTTTTTGCTTCATATTCTAAGAAAGAAAACCCTCCATCCATCGTCCATTGATGTCAAGTTCAGGGTTGGATGTCACTATAATGTGACAGGCGGAGAGCGCGCGTGTTCGCCATATTGTCTTGTTGGCGGAAAATGACATATGATGCCCAACGCGGGCATAATAATGTGTTCCTTCTTCAAAAACCGAATTCCTTTTACTCTTAGGTATGATTTTGTTTCGGCTTCTTAAATATGAAGGAGGCTGTTTTTAAATATAGATGTCGGTGTTTTTTCGCGGCTTTAATTTTTTGTCATCTATCAAGACGACTCTGTCCGTACAGTCGGGTTAACCCATAAAGTACCATATAATATTATACTTTGGTCATAGTACAATTCACTGACCAAAGCTGCTCATAAAGGTAGATTATATTCACGAGTACACAAAAATCGAGAATCGCTAGGTACATAGGTAGGTACTTTATTTTAAAAAAAGTACCATATACTAATAGGCATTTGCTCGGTTTTTAACATATATCCCCCCTTTGAGTTGTTACAAATAATTGTAAAATTAAAAACCTGAGAAGGAGAGTGGACATATCGGACTTTTTGGCGTGCTTTGAGAGAGACTTATGTCCAGCAGTGGACTGGGTGATAATGACGATAATGATGAAAATTAGATTGTACAATAGTTCTTTTACGTTGTTTTGATTTCTGTTTTTCCGTTTATCTTTACTTGCATGCTTTTTGTTTTTTTGTTTTCCGTCCACGTTGTACATAATCTGTCGCCTATATGTGGAAACTTGTAAATGTCCTTTAGTCCATCCCTCCTGCTCGCACCAAGCGCTTTGCTTCGACCTTCATAATGCGGACGGCCAAGGAGTGGAACTCTCTGCCGGCATCTGTGTTTCCGGATAGCTATAACCTGGGTGTCTTTAAGACAAGAGTGAACAGGTTTCTTCTAGGCGAGCGTGCTACATCTTCGACCGCATCGTCACTTAACAACAGGTGAGATAGCGGTCAAACGCAAGCCTATAAATAGTAAAAAAAAGTAGTATATTTAAGTATCCTAGTTATTAGACCTAGATGTAAGTATTCCAAAAATTGTAAAATAAAAATAAAATAAATAATATTTTCTGCGAAACAATAACGCATACTTTTGAGACAAACAATAAAATATTAATCTAAATATCTGTTTTCTTAATTTTCTAGTAAATAACGAGTAAGGCTATCATGATAATTCAATAACAATATCACATTAGCTAACGATCTCAGTCTCGATAATGGCTATTTGATTAATTACTTCGTACAACATTTTCTAATCATATATTACTTACTTACTCATGTTCCCGTCTTCATTCAAATAGAACTAATTAATCTAATTATCTGCGATAAACCTATGAACGCGAAAATATCAACTAATAAATGCGATAAAGTTGTCCAAATCTCATTTCATACATAGGTAATAAAATAATAATACTAAGCGGAATCCTCTACCAGATTTATGTCAAAGAGACATTCATTTAACTTCGTAATACAAGACGAGCAAGCAAAAATAAATTAGCTGAAACTCGACAGCGCGCGTTGCTCTCATATTTACCTTCAGACATACCTATATTTCGCCGAAACCTTCATTATATTTAATTTACCCAGTGTTAATATTTCAAAGGAAACTTCATAGAGAAAGTAACAAGTTAGACTTTCTACCACGTAAAGAAGGGTAGAGATAAAGCTGGGGCATGTCAACAGACCTGTGTCAATCGACAAGTGCTCTGACGATTCCATCGGCTTAGACATAACTTATTATACTATTAAATAGGGTTTTGAGTTGTTTTTGATAGCTTATGTGTGATTCGGACGCCGTTCAACTTTACCCGATCATAATTGGTCCAATTACATTTATATACCTACATATACTAGCTATATACGAGTACTACCTGCATATACTATATATACTAGCTAGTCGAAACAGCTGGATTAAAAGATCGTCTTAGGTATATGGGCCTAGGAAATGGATGTTTCTCAGTAATGTCTATTAACATGGACTTCTTGGGATTGGGAGATCTATGTAACTTTATACACATATTATTCTATTTTCCCTACATTTGGTGCACGTTCTCCAGAACTTAACGGTTATTAATCCATAATTTGTATCTATCACGTCATACATAAATAAATAGCTATATATTTTTATATGTAAATGTTTTTACTTCACAATACAATACAATTACACTTAGTATAGATAATTATTTATTTAGAAACAATTATGTATAAATATATACAGTGATAAAAAATAAACTAACCTACAACAAAATTAAAAATTGAAATTAAAGATAAAAAACAGAATTTAGGTCACCTTCCGCGGGCACGGTGCCCTAAAAGCTGGCGACTTATTACACTTTATTGCACACCAAATAAAGTAAAGACCTAAGAAATAATAACAAATAGGTATACAACCTTATCACTTCGATCGATTTCTTCTAGACAAATTCGATACATCTTTGTACTGCGTCTTTGTTTTAAGGGCATCGTGACTTGGATACAATCTCAACGAGTAGGATGATACAAGTACGAGTGAGGAATGGATTTTTCTGTTTAACGTGAACACGGAGCCTTACGTGACCGTCATACCTACACGCTGTGAGTGATCATAACGAGATTCAGTCTCAAAACGATTCAGTCACATCCACCATCCAGTCATATTGAGATGTCGTTGTAAAGCTCCTAACCCTTATATTTGTGTAATGAGGTAACGGGATGGTCAAGGTCAAGTGCTTAATTCTAAGCAACACGCTCATAAAAGCAAGCCCATATTCCCAAAAAAGTTCCTATGCCACACAGTTTTTCGAACTGCAAAGTAACTGCACTGAGCTCTTCTGATAAATAGTAGAGAGGTCGTCTGGGTGGGTACCACCGCTTTGCACTGGTGGTAGGTTTCTCGTATGCGAGAGGCCGTCTGGGTGGGTACCACCGCTTTGCCAGTTAATCAGCCGCCAAGCAGTAGTGCGCAAGCATTACTGTGTTCCGGCTTGAAGGGCATTGTAGCCAGCGAAATTACTGGGCATTATGAGACTCAACAGCTAATTGTCTCAGGGTGACGAGCGCAGTGCAGCGCCGCGCAGGATTTTGCAAAACAAAGTTCTGGGTGGTGCTGTTATTGTTATGGGCTGGCGTATTGCTTACCATCAAGCAAACGACCAGCTCGTCTCGTCATTCAGTAACATAAAAAAAAAGTTTGATAGCATCAATCAAACAAAAACAGTACAAATACAAATACTCTTTATCTTTAAACCAATAACATAAAAAATTTATTGCAGATAAACCTTATAACTAGGGTAATACAATGGGCGGTCTTATCGCTTAGATCGATCTCTTCCAGACAACCTTTGGATGGCAGATATTGCAGTTGTACTTTTTAGTTATCGTAAACGTATGTGTTGAACAAAATATTGAGTCTCTAGGTATTTATCCGCCTGAACTATTATAAAATTACTTAGTAATTTTGTACGCTCGCTCTAAAACGGTGAAGGAAAACATCGTGATGAAACCCGCTTACGCGCTTTGGAGTGGTAGGCTCTGGCCGCGGTTGTAATACCACCCACCGAACAAAGTCATGCCGTCAAGCGACCTAGTCGTGTTTCGGGATGATGTTCGGTGAACCATCGGGGAGATGGGTCTGAGCAGCCGCTCAACTGCCGTCTCTCTCTAGATCTATGTGCTCCATCTTAGGCCACATCATCGCTTCACATCAGGCGAGATAGTGGCCAAACATAGATCTATTAAGTGTCAAAAAAAAAAGTATTACTGGAAATACTGGAATGTATTTTCCCATCACTAGTTATGAAAGAGTCCCTCGAGGCATCTAGACAAAGCCTTGGTTATGTAAATGCTTGCTCTATATTTTGTCTGTTGTTACAAAACAAATATGGAAATGTGACCTTTTTGCTCACGCAGATGTCTCACTTGTGAATTCTTTTAGTATTTGGCTTGGTCCTGATGGGATACTGGGCCAACTTCATCTGACATAAATGAAGTTAAATTGTTTCTTAGAATCCCATGTTGGGCGCCATTTTTACAGTCGTCCCCAGTTCAAGTGGTAACAGGTTTTACTTTTATATAATTTTCATGCTGGTTGTTAGTACAAAGTTTATTATGTATCTTTTCGTATTTATTTGGTTCTAAAATTGAAATCCGAGAAAGAGACTGGCAAAACATGATTTGACCTAAAACATTGGTCGGGATAAGAAATATTTAGGTACTTAATGTACCGAAAACTTAACATTCATTAAAATTGAAATATTGGCTGCATGCGTAAGAAATTCGCACTTGCGATGCCGGTGGGTTAATGTGTAATTACAAAACACCCTTGTTTATGTTCGTGCTTTAGTTTGATTTGATGATGTTGAGTATCCAATTTATCCAATTTTTATTCTATAACGACATTAATGTACGAAGCCATTTTATAATACTGAACAAAAAGTCATCCAATTTAAAAGCTTTGTTAAAATACAATTGAAGTTTTTAGACTGAGACTTCAGTCTGAAGGCCCTTGACGTTTCACTAGTCTAGCCTTATTGGGCGCCACTTTTACAATCTTTCTTGGCTAAAAGTCAATTAAGTTTGAAACCGTTATTGATCAATGGCGTTCATTGGGAGAGGCCTATGTTTAGCAGTGGACGACTACAGGCTGATGATTATGATGATGATGATTGATCAATTAAAAGTAAACACAAGGCAAAACGGACGGAAGGTCGGGGAGACGGGTCTGAGCAGCCGCTCAACTGCCGTCTCTCTCTAGATCTATGTGCTCCATGTAAGGCCACATCATCGCTTCACGTCTGGCGAGATAGTGGCCAAACATAGATCTATTAAGTGTAAATAATAATAAATACAATATAGGTGAATAGTTATGTTTTAAAAATAGTCCCAAACTGTCACGTTACGAAATGGACTTCATCTCTTCTATTTCCACTCTCGGAAATAGAATCCTAAGTGGCTATAAAACGAGTAAAACAAGAGGATGGGTCGAATACGAGTGCACTCGATGCGACGACATAGAAACTTCCGCCGAGAGAGTGCTCGCGGTCGATGCTAGGGTAGCATGATTCCAATATATCTGTATGTATGCTTTTAACGAGACACCAACTTTTAACAACGTTTTAGTTTTTACAAAAAGTTCCTTAACGAACCTAATGACTAGACATAGTGTCGACTCGCCGCTGGAACGAGAAAAGAGCTGGAGCAATCGATCCAAAAAAAAATTTTACTTTATATTATATAAAACTGGAAGACCATCACTGACTGACTGACTGACTGACTGACTGACTGACATATTGACAGAATTGATCTCCCACTTGCCGTTATGGTGGGGGGGAGTGTTTGGTATGGTTGGATAGAGGATGTTTTGAAACCAACCAGAAAAATCCGAAATCACCAGAAAGTGGTTTCCTTGATGGAACTGCTCAGGGGATCTCGGAAACTATAAATCGGATGGGGGTACCGCTTGAACTAAATATGCCCCAAACCTTGGACCAATTTTGAGAATTTGAAAAAAAAGATGGCCGCCAAAGAAAAAAACATGGCCGCCATACAAAATGAAAATGTAAATAACTTTTGAATGGTCAGAGATAGGTATAGGGTGCTCGACCAAATGTCATAGAGGGCGATGGGGGAAATTTAAAAAAGTTGGAAAAATTAAAAAAAAAGAAAAAAAAATGGCGGCCATTTTGAAAGTTGCTCCGATCCGACTGAAATTTTGCATAGGAAGGTTTTCTAAGGCGTAGATTACGATTATGAAAAAAAAATTTAGATTCCGTCATTTTTCAAGATGGCTGCCATACAAATGTTTTTTTTCATGACAGAATAGGTGAAAATAATATGCAAATAACTTTTAAACGGTTAAAGATAGGTATAGGGTGCTCGACCAAATATCATAGAGGACCATAGAGAAAATTAAGAAAAGTTGGAAAAATTAAAAAAAAAGAAAGAAAAATGGCGGCCATTTTGAAAAATGCTTTGATTCGACTGAAATTTTGCATCGGGGGGTTTTTTAGGTCGTAGATTACGATTATGAAAAAATAATTTGGATTCCGCCATTTTTCAAGATGGCCGCCATACAAAAGATTTTTTTCTGAACTAAGAGAATAACTTTAAAACCGTAATCGATAGGGAGCTTCTATAAAAATAAAACAACACCACCCCACGCGAGCTGCTTTAGCAGCTCGCGCACGCCACAAAATCACTTGGATTGCGCCATTTTCCAATATGGCCGCCTTACAAAAGTTTGTTTTTAGAACATAAAGGCTTAGATAACTTTAGAACCGTAATCGATAGGAAGTTTCTGTAAAAAAAAAAATAACACCACCACCACGCGAGCTGCTTTAGCAGCTCGCGCACGCGGCGAAATACTAGTTATATTATATAAAATTAAAAGACCACTCACTGACTGACATATAATTGACAGAAATAGAAGTGGTACTTGCCGATATGGTGGGGGGGAGTGTTTGGTACGGTTGTATAGAGGGTGTTTTGAAACCAACCAGAAAAATCCGAAATCCATGGAAAGGTGTCTCCGAGATGGAACTGCTCAGGGGATCTCGGAAACTATAAATCGGATGGGGGTACCGCTTGAACTAAATATGCCCCAAACCTTGGGCCATTTTTGAAAATTTGAAAAAAAAGATGGCCGCCATACAAAAAAACATGGCCGCCATACAAAATAAAAATGTAAATAACTTTTGAATGGTTAGACATAGGTATAGGGTGCTCGACCAAATGTCATAGAGGGCGATGGGGGAAATTTGGAAAAGTTGGAAAAATTAAAAAAAAAGAAAAAAAAATGGCGGCCATTTTGAAAGTTGCTCCGATCTGACTGAAATTTTGCATCGGGGGGTTTTCTGGGTCGTAGATTACGATTATGAAAAAAAAATTTGGATTCCGCCATTTTTCAAGATGGCTGCCATACAAAAGTTTTTTTTCCGGAAAATTAAGCCAAACAAAACTTTTGAACCGTAGTCGATAGGAAGCGTCTATAAAAGAAAAGCAACACCCCCCCACGCGAGCTGCTTTAGCAGCTCGCGCACGCCACAAAATCACTTGGATTCCGCCGTTTTCCAAGATGGCCGCCATACAAAAGTCATTTTTCAGAACAACTGAACTTAAATAACTTTAGAACCGTAATCGATAGGGAGCTTTTATAAAAAAAGCAACACCCCCCCCACGCGAGCTGCTTTAGCAGCTCGCGCACGCCACACAATCACTTGAAATCCAGCTTTTATTCAAGATGGCCGCCATACAAAAGTTTGTTTACAGAACAAAAAGGGCAAACAAAACTTTACAACCGTAATCGATAGGAAGCTTTAAAAAAAAAAACAGCAGCCACCCCCCCACGCGAGCTGCTTTAGCAGCTCGCGCACGCAGCGAAATACTAGTCTTATATATAAAATTCTCGTGTCACAATGTTAGTTGCCTTACTCCTCCGAAACGGCTTTACAGATTTTCACCAAATTTTATATGCATATTCAGTAGGTCTGAGAATCGGCTACTATCATTTTTCATACCCCTAAGTGGTAAGGGTTTTTAAATCGAGTCGAGAGACGAGTCTTAGTATTTTTTTAAATTAATGGGCTGTAATTAAAAATTTTATTTTTACATTAAGTTGATTTAACCTAATATGAATTTGGGCAAGGCTTAGGGCTCAATTATGAAGACACGGCGCGTTGCGCGTATCGTGATACGTCGCGTGATGTAATTAACCTCTGCAATGAAACCCATTACGTTGCTCTGAGTTGATTTAACTAACCTATACCGGCTATTAATATAGTATTATATTTATTCAAATAGGTTTATATACGTTGGGTATTTGACCTGAAGCCGGTGTGTAATGGAAGCTAGTTAGGGGGTGGCTTAGGTCACCCGTTTCGAAGAGAGACCCCTCTCTCTTTGGTACCCCTACCCCTAAGCCCCCGCATAGGGGATTCCTCTCTCATTCATTACCTAATGCTATTATCGCGTAACTCTTGTTTATATAACGCTAACTGCAATGGTATTGCATATGAGAGAGTAATGGGTGAAGTTTATTATTCGATTGGTCTTTTTTACAAAATGAAGAAAGTTTAATAAACACAAAAAATAATAGTTTATGTTATAAGCGTATTAAAAATAAAACCCAACTATCGTACGTTTACCTACTTAAATATAATACACCTAAATCTAATAAACCCTTACCAATGGGCAACCCAAAATGCTGGCAAAATTACCACGTTGAATTGCAATGCTTAGAAAAAAATCGACTTCAAGACTATACCTTTATGTACAAACATCAAATATATATTATTTATTGTTTTTGTTGATTTTTTCAAAAAGTGCTGCATCAATTTCTATGAAATGTATATGGGCCCACCTCTGAACTATGACCTACCGACCAAAAAAGAAACATCAAAATCAATTAATAATTGGCGCAGTAATCGCGTAACAAACATACAAAAAAACATACAGTCGAATTGAGAAACCCCTCCTCTTTTGAGCTCAGTTAACAAAATATTGGCTAGCATTTTGGTCACGTGTTGTCTCGACCAGAAGTTTTGTAGTTTAAAAGTTAGTTTATGAAATATAGTATGCTTTAACTTTATGGCCACTTGCTACTTTTTATTTATAAATAAACAAAATTAAATAATATCATTCAGTGATTTGACCTATACCACAGAATAATAAGGGACAGAAGCATCACTCCGCAAAGAAATTTAAACAAATAGCGACTCTTACTATGACGCAATAACATTCAATTCAGCTCGCGTAGCGCTGCATAATATATATATATACTATTATATATACTACCAGTCATATTAACCTACAGAGCGCCTCTCTGTCTATCGCATAGCTCTTATCTCTTCTGACGCGGCACGTGTAACGTTGCGCGACCCGCCGTCGGTGTCCGGCTATGTACATGTAGCTTTGTACCTACAGTGCGGAGTGCGCTAGGCCTGCCTATACTAACGAGGTCGATTCGACAAGAGTTATCTTTATAACGATCCAACTTGTCGAGTTTTCCAAAGTGTTAGCAAATCGTTGATAAAAGTTGAGTCGTAAATTATCTAGTTATTATGTATCTCGACACTCTACTTAAATAATAATTCATTTTTTAACAAAAGAAAACCGACTTGAATTCTGATGTACCTATCTGCGAAGTTCATGGTCGAATGTCGATGAAATTTTTATGGGACCACCTTGAAGCTATACTGAACCCAACGCAAATTTTTCAAATCATTTATCAATGACGAAGTACTCGCGGAACAAATATAAAAAAACATGCTTTCGAATTTTTTTTTAAGTCGGTTGCAAAGCGATACAACGTTGTACAGTGAACCATAAGTCTTGGAGATTTTTGTTTTTTTGTGTACTTCAAATATAGAGAGATTTAGATTGTAACAAAATAAAAAAATACGTAGATACCTAAAGTACATAATATCTAATCATCTCAGAACATTACACTACGCTTAAAATGATTGCTTCCCTCCATTAAAAAAATCTCTTTCTATTAAATACATTTCATCGTTAAACAATGAGAATATATGTTAAAAAATCGTTTCACTCTTAACGTACAGAGCGTAAGTACATATAAGTACCTAAATACTTACACTTATTAATCTACCTACATGAAATGAAAGTAGAAAGAAGCAAGACAAGTCCAAGTCCAAGTCCAAGTTCAAATCCTTGTCTCATCCAGAAAAGTAAAATAACTTCAACTCGGGTTTTATTTGTCTCTATTGCTGTATTTTGTAAATTTTTACACTAATGTAATATATTTTATTTAACTATGATTCTGAATTTAATATTAATCTATTTTTTTTTTACTATTTATCGGCTTGCGTTTGACCGCTATTTCACCTGTTGTTAAGTGACTAATTGTAAAAAAAAACCTAAAACCTGTTGTGAAGTGATTAATCTATTAATTCAAGAATAAACATAATATCTATAAACAGATATCTTCTGTAACAGCTTGTCTTTCGACAAAGGCCTCCTCTAAAGATATCACCTTTTGTGTTGTTCTTTGTTATTCAACTCCATTTCGCTTCCGCTATTTTTATTTTCATCCTTCTTCTGTTTTTCGGCTTTTATTTATGAGCTTTCAAATTGAAACTACTCGAATTCAAAAACGTTCCACAATCATTAATCTGCACGAAATTGCCTTACTTTCGAAATTATTTTTCAACGTTCGCCGTCTGTCAAGCACACTGTAGGGTCTGTAGGTACTGTTGCGGTAATGCTTGGCTGTTTGTTTTTATTTATCGCAACATCTACATTCAGCCTAGTGCTCAAAAGTTTTTGAATAACGCCTTGCCTTAAAACCTTCTCCTACTCCTGAAGTTTATGTTTAGATCATCATCAGCCTGTAGTTGTCCACTGGCTGGACATAGGACTCTCCTAATGAACGCCACTGAGCTCGATCTTCGGTTCTTCTCAAGTTTCTTCTTGTATCTTATGTTGTAACCAATATCTTATGTAGGTTCCTTGCGATATATATCATATATGTATACATTATAGGTACTTATTTAGGTATCATTGTGTTTTTGACTACAGCCGATAAATCTTGGTCAAACATCAAAACGAAAAAGAAATGTTTCAGAGCGAAATTTCATAATCAAAGTATTGGAATGATAAATGTTATATTAAGCCATATCCGAAGAACATTTTCTAACACTGTAATATCTAGTTATACGTACCCACTGTTGTTTATTTCATGACAATAAAACTAAATATCTCCGTTCAAGACAGTAAATCTATTTGATCGGGCAACAGGCGTTCGCTGATGTTGAGGTAGTTTGTTTTATCGCAGGAGCCGTAAAAGTTACGGCTGCGTATAGCTGGGGTGGGATTTACGAAGAATACGAGGACATATAAATACAGTATACATATATACCTGTATACTAGTGCCTCCGCCGACGTCCAAAAAGTCTCTTTTTGTAGGTCTGATAGTCGGTCTGATTTTTTTCATTTGTAACCTATTTTGTGACCGACTTTTGTATGACGTTGCAATATGAAACTCCGTATGTTCCATTTTCACCGATAAATAATTCATTTTATAACAAAAAAAACGACTTTAATTCTGATGTATCTTCGAATTCCAAGGTCGAATATCGATGTAATTTGTATGGCACCTTGTAGCTATACTAAACCCAACGCATTTTTTTTCCAAATCTGTTTATAAATGACGGAGTTTTAAGGTAACAAACATTAAAAAAATACAATCGCATTGAGAATCGACTCCTTCTTTTTTAAATCGGTTAAATAATCAGAGACCCATTGTCTGAGATGGGCGGTAGGACATAGGTTATATTACACCTAGCCTCTAGATACAAATCCCACATTTATTACACAGTACTTCTATTTAATTTAGTCTTTTATATTTCGTGGAGCGAGTGTGGCTCAGTGGGAGCACGTGCGACTTTCGATCCGACGCACCCGAGTTCGAATCCCGCTGGCCCCGCACCACTGATTTTCTTAAGTTATGTGCGGATTTAGCACTCGCTCTGAAAACGGTGAAGGAAAACATCGTGAGGAAACCGGCATATCCCAGAATTTATAACAAAAATTTAAGGATATGTGACATCCACCAACAGGCCCGGGGCCAGCGTGGTGGATTATGCCCCATACTCTCTCTACGAGGGAAGGCTCGAGTCCCAGCAGTGGGAACGTAATGGGCTGATGATGATGATGATGATATTTCGTGATTCTTACTCATGGTTCCATCGACTGTCGTTACGAGAAGATTGACAGTATTGACTTATGACCACGCTTGATACAACTTGGCCAAAGTTTCTAAAAGTCAGATTAATAATTGACGTTCTTTTAATCAATTATTTTATTGCAAACACAAGTTCAAATCGTGTAGTACAATAAATTCTATGAGCTCTGAATCCCACACTAGGATAAATCCTGTGTTGTAGGATTCAGTATCTTTAATTCGGTATAACTGTTTACAAAGCGAAACAAACAGGTTAGATTTTAAGATTTTTGAATAATTAGGAAGAAAAAAATGATATTGCTCGGGCCGGGATCGAACCTGCGTCTACGGAACCGTCCCGAAGTCTTAACCTTTTTTTTCTACTTTCGTATTATTTAAAAAATCCTTAGATTTTCGCCATGCGCTAATGCATGCAATATCAAAAATAGGTTAGGTTTATTAATCAAATGTTGATTAAAAACATCCAAAGTGATAACGAAAGCATAATATAGTTATTTTATTTTATTTTATTAGGGATAACAAACAGCAGAACACTTACATATTAACTAATACTAATTTACATAAAAAGTGTATATTAGTGAACCACCAACTACGCTATCCACGAGTTACAAAAAAGAAACAATAAAATAGTTAACGAGATCAAGTTTTTAAGTTATGTATGTAATCCACAATTAACTTTATTGAACCTATATAAAGTTAATTGTGGATTACACTAAATAACTAAATAACTATTAAAAAAGTTATTTTCCCTATATTCCCACCCTTATTATTTACTAGCTGCGCCCCGAGGTTTCACCCGTGGCTTTCCGGGGTAACAAGTAGGCACCAAATTTCATCGAAATCCGTTCAGTAGTCCATTCATCCATCCTTCCTCACAAACTTTCGGATTTATATTCCGTGTGACAAAGAAACTTGTTAACCCAAATTGTGTTTACATCGGAAATCAATTTCCACGCTCCATTTACGCTCCATGATTTGGAAATTGTTAAGTTACACGAAAATATTCTTGTAAATATGTGAACCTGCTTTTATAATGTACTTAAGGATAATCTTTCCAAGGATAAACATGTTTACGGATATTACACGTGGAAAAAAAACGTTACAAAAAAGAAAGTATCTACTTACGACTTCGGTAGAGGACTTAACATCAAAACAGACAGACACATCAAAACAGTCCCTTTGTTACCCTCCTTGATGGAGGTCGAAGCTAAAACACCGTCTGGAAATAACAAGTTACCTATATAGTCTTTTAACTGAATTTGGTGCCATAGTTTCGTTTGTGATCCTATAGTTTCATCATCATCATCATCATCAGTCCACCACGTTCCCACTGCTCGGATACGGGCATTCTCTCATAGAGAGAGTATAAGCCAAAATCCACCACGCTGGCCCAGTGCGGGTGGATGTCACATGCCCTAGAATATTTCTGAAAAATTCTTGGACATGCCGGTTTCCTCACGATGTTTTTCCTTCACCGTTTTTAGAGCGAGTGTTAAATCCGCAATCATATAGTTTAAGAATGTCATTATTGCAGGGTCAACGAGATTCGAACTCGGGTGCGTCGAATCGAAAGTCGCACATGCTCCCACTGAGTCACACTCGCTCTCTCCCTATAGTTTAAAATTTTCGAATTCGCGTCTATTTTTCTTGGTCTATAGTGTATGTTTTCCTTCAACAGGTGCTGGGCTCTGACACAGATTGGCACTTTGCTCACCGAGGGCTGCCGCAGGCTCGTCCCCGACGCTCCATCTCACACACACGCCTGTTGAAACAACATCCCTTAGTAAGTACTCTTTTAGGTTACTTTCCACAGCTAGGCAAAGGGGTTTCTTTCTACGCGTATTGGCCTCAGATTTTTCAACATCACGACCATCTCAAAATAAAAAAGATATGCACTACAATTCAACGCTAGCTTGATACGAGAGTACTTTTACCATTAAATTTATTTAAGCTAAACAATGTAATACAATATAATATCTTAATTGTAGTAACATAGCTAATTTTATGGTATAAAAATGGCTCGTACGAAATTCTATATCCTCATATTATGTAATTTTTTGCAAAACAGGGTTCCTGACGATGTTTTCCTTTACCTTCAATAAGAAAGTGGCAAATTTCCGGTGCCTAATGATACATATGGAGTCTAACAGAGACGTTCTCATTAGTCTTTATCATTATATCATTAGTCTCTATCCACATACGTCATACCTCCTCCTCCTTGAGTCGTACTCCTCATGTCTGAGGGTCGTGACCACCTATATAAGCAAACTAGCTTTATCTCGCGACTTCGTCCGCGTAAACGACAGAAATAGCCCATATTCGTATTTTTTCCAAGACCATCTCAGCAAGACGTCCCCAGTATATGAGAGCGCGTACTACGAAGAGGTCAAGCTGTATCTTTGTAGTC
This sequence comes from Petrophora chlorosata, assembly GCA_951640565.1. Lineage (NCBI taxonomy): Eukaryota > Metazoa > Arthropoda > Insecta > Lepidoptera > Geometridae > Petrophora > Petrophora chlorosata. The sequence continues at coordinate 5,678,026 of OX621207.1, forward strand.
ACCCAACCAATTTTAATGTAACATACTCTATAACCTAAGTTGGGACTAATGCTACCATAACCTAAAACCCACATTAAAATCCGTTCAGCAGTTTCCGAGTCTATTGATACCAAACATACAAACAGACAAACATTCTTAAAACTGTGGATTCGTGTTCAGTGCCCTCTAAATAGTTGATCATAGTTAGTTTTTCAAAAATATCTTCTATGTACAGAATTGGCTCAGTTCCATTTTTATAAAAGTATAGATGACAAATGCAAAACCTGGCGGAAGAGTTGTGTATCAGGGACTCGATCTCCAGTGACAAAGAGATAGCAAAAATCTCAAGTTACCGTCCGGTTATTTACTTTTAGTCCATAGTTCCGGGTGTATTTAACCGCTTATCTTAGCGGCGACATCAGGTCAAGGCCTTTAAAGTAATGTAGTGTCGTCGGGTCAAGCGAAAGTGTCCGTTTGACCCAAATATATACACATGAAAACATGGAACAAAACTAAACTTGGTTGGGTCATAAAACACTTCTAAGAAACGATCACATTTTTATAGAAAGGGTGGCCCAGAGCAGTAGTTCACTCTATTATACTCTATACTATATTATCTACTTACCTTTAAACTAAAAGCCAAAGGATTGTCGTGCTCCAGAACCACTTAAATAAAAGGATAAAATGTTAATGATACATACCACCATCCGTAAGCGACCTGAGCATTTGTGGTATGTAAAGCTCTTTCTACAAGTATTCAATACCTTTGTGCTATGAGATATTTTCCTTAACAACTGAGGTAGGCATGCCTTTGAGAGCATATTCCACTAACAGATGCGAGCATGTGTTAGTAAGTACCTACTCTTAGGTAAGAGCGTTTCGTCAAGACGTCCCGATTTTTTTTATAGAACTTTTAGCGGGTCGTCCCGCTTTTTAGCCCAAATTAAATGTTTTTTGAAACTCAAAAGGTTAAGTAGTTAAAACATAAAAATCTACTGATTATTTATGTATTTTTATTATGTCTCGGTTTCAACGAAATAATTCCGCTATTTTACTCAAATGTTTCAAAATCTCGCTTAGCCCGAAAAAAATTGTGGCGACCCTGGTACGTACCTACAAACATAGTGTACCTAAAATATATTACGTGAGTTACTCTAAAGGTGAAAAAAATTGTCGTGAGAAAACCTGCACTCGGTCGAGGCCCGCGAGGGTCTAGTCCGCGCCCGCCTAAGTGGGGCCCACGCCTGTCCTGCCCGTGACCCGCCCCTAGCCCGGCTTTGTATGTTTTACGTAGTGAGTCTTTCTACATGTTTTTTGACTTAATACGATATAAGATCGAGGCTTGTGTGAGCTGTGCCGGCAGGCTAGAACATCTTCAATTTCCTTAGAAAGTGACAGACAGTCAGTAGGTCAGTAGTCAACAGACATTAAAAAGGTGGAGGATCTCAATTCTACTATATATGTTTTATTTTATGTTTGTTACGATATTATTCAATCTATCAATCAAAATCTCTGTTTTCAGTTATGGCATCATCGACGCCCTTATGAACGTCAAAATAAATATACAAGTATATTCTACAATTCTAAATTGATTTTGGCCATTCTTTTTTTTGTTTGGTAGGTTATACTTCAGAAGTGGTCCCATGTAAATTTAATTGAAATTGAAGCAGCTCATTTTAAGAAAATCAATAAAGAATATAGGTATAATCTTGTAGACGGTTTTTTTCTTCTTAAAATAATTATTATGAGTTTAAACATGTATATTTATCAAACTTAAGTGATATTTTGGTCATATAATAACTTAGCTGGATATGAAATAGACAGTCGGCGCTTTTCCTTCTTTACACAAAAATATGTCTCCTACCTTACTCCAACTATAAAGTTAAGTATGTCAACATGTTTGTCCCGTTCCATGTATTCCATGTATATTTTTGGAATCAGCAGAATTGGGGTCAAAGGAGTTGACCTTTCTTTAATTGCGGGTTCCTCTTGTTCCTTTGTTCGTTTTGACAAAGGTTTTGATTTACAAAGAGATCAGTATGATGTTTTATAGAAATAAAAAACCGGCCAAGCGCGAGTCGGACTCGCGCACGAAGGGTTCCTTACCATTATCTAAAAAGCGGAAAAAAAACACGTTTGTTGTATGGCAGCCCCCTTATATATTTATTTTATTCTGTTTATAGTGTTTTTTGTTATAGCGGTAACAGAAATACATCATCTGTGAAAATTTCAAGTGTCTTAACTATCACGGTTCATGAGATACAGCCTGGTGACAGACGGACAGACAGACAGACAGACGAACGGACAGCGGAGTCTTAGTAATAGGGTCCTGTTTTACCCTTTGGGTGCGGAACCTTAAAAACGAAGTGTAATCAAATATTTGTCCACTAGAAATGAACATCCATCGATATGAAAGATTAATTCGCGTAATATCCCTTCAGATTGCTGGAAGGTCGAGGGCGACATCCATCATGGGTAATCCACGTTGTCACCCTGTCTCGGCTGGTGACACCGATCATTTATATAGACTGAGATTAAAATCAGATTTTAGGCGTTTTTATTATTTATGGAACTGTGTAATGTGACGAGCAAGTCGTTCGCCACGACTGCCCGTAACAAATGCAGTGCCAATAAATAATTTGAATTTAATTCAAATAGTATATAGTGTAGTGGTTGGGCAGGTTGGCTCAAATCTCATACACCACTGCTGAGGTTGCGAGTTCGATTCCCGCTACGGGACAAATGTTTGTGACAGAAAAAAAAGCGCAAGCATTTGTTTCGTGTCTGGGTGCTGTGGGACCATGGTCCTCATAGTTTCTGTTTTCCTATTTACAGGGAATTCTAGTTAGAGGCCAGGGTCTATGTATAAAATGGTTGGACGCATAAAAAAAAATTATGCACATTTTTAAGCTATTTTTTATTTCTCAGGTCCACACAGCGATCCAGCAGCCCGGTTTCAAGCGCGTCAAGCGAGGGTTCCGGCCGCTTCGTCTCCCGGAGACCATCACCGCATCCTCAGAGCCTAGGGACCCCTACTTCCCCCTCCAGTGGTACTTGAAGAACACGGGTCAGAATGGCGGGAAACCTAAGCTGGACTTGAACGTGGAGGCTGCGTGGGCGCAGGGGTACACCGGCGTTAATGTCACCACTGCAATTATGGATGATGGTTGGTATCTTTAAAAAAAATATATAACTATAACTATAAAAAAATAGAATACTTAAGAAGCTGCGCCCCGCGGTATCATTCACGCGAGGAATCACTTTCAGTTTTTCCCGAATTTACTAATTTTCTTGGCAATTTTTTCTATTTTTCTTTCCATAAAACCTAATTTGCACTATTACGAACGTTAAACAAGCGAAACTCAGTAAACTAAAAATCCACCGACACAAAAATCCTATAAAAAGTAAAAAACGACTGAAATGATTTTGATAAAAGTTATCTAAGATTCACCGCTAGGAAACCTGCTTTCAAATAAAAAACCACAGACAGACACACATAGTGGTCAAACTTATAACACCCCTCCTTTATTGCGTCGGGGGTTAAAAAAATTACATATTGTTCCAGCTGTTCTCAAGTAACGCGTTTACCAACGAACAGCATTTAATTTTTATTTATATAGCCGAATAGATATATCCATTTATAATAGCTAGTTTTAAATAACGTTATAAAAGCATCTGTCCTCATAAAAAGAAAGTGAACCTCTTCTTTTTTATAATGGATGGTGTAATGTAAAACTATGTGAACTCGAGGTGGCTTTTAGGTCAAAATAATTATGTAATTTGATAAAGAGGCTATATTTCTTTATATTGTACATATTGTAAGTAAAGTTCTACAAATAATGCCTTTCAGTTTTTTGCCGTATCTTCGGGGTAGTGGTTCTTTTTCCGATGCGGTGGTAGAGTCATTGTAATAATTGATGTTCATAAGTGCGTCTGTGATGCCAAAATTTATTTATTTATTTCAATTCAGGTGCCCGTTACACTTACAGCACTACAACCAAAGCGTGTAGCGGGCCAATTACATGTTGGAATACAAATAATAATAAAAATAATAATAATAATGTCAACTAATAATAATGTCAATTAATAATAATGTCGATTAATAACAATGTCAATTAATAAAAAATTATTACAAGTTTGGCATGTCAACGTAAGTTTAAATATAAATATGCAATTTTAACACAATCTCCAATTCTATCCGTAAAAATGTCAATATTTTCATGCTGACCTATAGAAAAAATGTAATAAAGAACTTTTGAACTTATCTTCACACAATTTGTGCCCCTTCGTCGTGGCTTCAAATTCCATTGGTAGCCGCATTTTTCCTAACCTTCGACGAAGGAGCTGTAGTTTTTGGAATTTAGAATCCCATTCAAATGTTAAGACCCTAGGGATCGCTGCTTCTCTATAGGTTTAGTATGAATTTGTTCCCAATCACTTTAGCTTACGAATATGACTTATAGTTAAGTGCAGATTTTGCACGCTCGCTCTAAAACGGTGAAGGAAAACATCGTGATGAAACCCGCTTACGCGCTTTCGAGTGGTAGGCTCTGGCCGTGGTTGTAATACCACCCACCGAACAAAGCCATGCCGTCAAGCGACCTAGTCGTGTTTCGGGATGATGTTCGGTGAACCTTGGGGAGACGGGTCTGAGCAGCCGCTCAACTACCGTCTCTATCTAGATCTATGTGCTCCATCTTAGGCCACATCATCGCTTCACATCAGGCGAGATAGTAGCCAAACATATCAGAAGGCAAAATCAACCTTACAACTTTACCTAGCATAAACATATTGTTTAAAAGTCCCTAAAAAAAGATTAAAAAAAAAGCTTTACCTATTATCTATTTCGAAGCTTGATTTGTTAATTGGAAAACATCTCAAACTAGAAATTCGAACTCTAGGCAAATACATGTTCAAATACCAAAACTTTCAACGCCCATGCTCATGTTAATTTTAGGAGTGTATAGTTGTTTCGTCTATTTATGACTCATCAGTAATTTTCAAAGGTTCGTGATTCGAACACATAGTGTATGATAACGAAACGGGACTTTAACACGTTAAAAACATTTGTTATTATTTACCTCGTCGTTTCGACCATTAATTAGCCAGACTTTTCGTGACCACGTTCAACTTGGTCGAGGTAAAGGTATGTAGCACGATTAAGTTCCGTTTTATTATCATAAAGACTCATCAGGTGTGGTAACTGCCACACGACAGCCAGACTACTGTCTGAAGATGGTGTTACAACCGAGATAGATAGATAGATGAACACTTTATTGTTAAAAACCTTAAAAATAGGTACATGAAAAACAAGTACATTTTCGACTGAGATGTTCTATATAGTTATACGTGTTTCGTTAATAAATAGGTACCTAGTTGACTTTTCTTTTATGTAACTGATTGACGAGACGAGCTGTTCGTTTGCCTGATGGTAAGAAAGAAATACGCCACCACCCAGAACTTTGTTCTGCAAAATACTGCGCGGCGCTGCACTGCGCTCGTCACTCTGCGACAATTAGCTGTTGAGTCTCATAGGGCCCAGTTATTTCGCTGGCTACAATGCCCTTCAAACCGGAACACAGTTATGCTTGCGCACTACCGCTTGGCGGCTGTATAACTGACAAAGCGGTGGTCAGACGGCCTCTCGCATACGAGACTAAAAAGCTAGTTACTTATAGCTGTTCCATTGGTTACCTTAATTGGATCGAGAATTTGTAATAAAATGCCTAAATTTTCTAGGTAGATACTTTATAAAATAAGTTTCGTAAAATTAATAAGATATATATAAATAAATAAGATATCTTTTGAAGACGCCTCGTTCTAATTTACTTAATTTGAAATTTGGGCTGAAATATCTACTTCCGAGAAATAGGCAATAAAAGCTATTCTTAGTAATAAAGGCATTTGCCGTTAAAAAAACAGCCTGTTGATTTTATTTTTCTTTTCACAGGTGTGGACTACATGCATCCAGATTTAAAATACAACTATGTAAGTATTTCCACATTAATTATTATTTATTTATTTATTTAATCTTCATTTCAGGCAACATTAGAAATAAAATGAAATAAGTTTAATAGAAAGAAATAGAAAAGTTACAGTTGTAATTTACTTATTCTACGGCCCATATAAATATATACCTACCTTAGAACAAACATACATACAATTTATATTTTTATGATAAAGATGAACCTAAAGTATGATCTATGTAAGATGAAGTTTGTTAGTAAATTCTATTTGAACGTATGGTAGGTATCATATATATTTGGTAAATATTTGGTGACAAAAGGGCTGGCTGATTCCTGGCTCAAAGATTAGCTTTAGCCATTCAACGCGGGAATGCAGCCAGCGTTCTTCGCATTTTGCCGCATGGTCACCACTTGTATATAAATTTCTAGTTGTACATAGTTTAGTATCTTATTAATAGGTTCTTTTTTTGTGACAATTGTAAATTTGCTAATAATTAAATTAACACTTTGGTATATTACATACGCTTGTGTTAGTCACAGAATATTTAATATTACAAGGCATGGTGATGTAGGGTGATGGGATGAAAATTCGTATTTTTTTATATAATGATTTGTTTCAGCAACATACCCCATTAACATTACAATCTAGCCTAATAAGACTTAAAAGTATTACGTCGTTAATATCCCACCTATCCGTACTAAGCGTTTCGCAGATTCCTTTATCATGCGAACTGCTAAGGAGTGGAACGCTCTGCCACCGTCTTTGTTCCCAAACGGATACAACGTGTGTCTCTTTAAGTCTAGAGTGAATAGGCATTTCATGGGCAGGCGTGTTCCATCTTAGGCCGCATCTTCGCTTTCCATCAGGCGAGATGTCGTCAAACGTATGCCCATTTAACAATAAAAAAAAAAAGTATTTTTTACCGTCTTAAAAAAGGAGGAGGTCGTATGTTCACCGATTTCTCCGCCAGATATGCGTTCAGTTCATCGTACCTATAGCTACGAAATGGTCCCATATAATTTTCATCGATATTTGACCTTGGTATTTGAAGATACATTGACGGTTTTTTTGGAATATGTATACTTGTTATTCAAAAATAAATATAAATATGGAATAAGGTAGGTACTTAACTACAGGTACATTCAAGTTAAATACAGACAAATATTTTTACTTGCCGTTTGTTGCTTCGAGATATTTTTTTTTCTTTTTTACACCTAATAGATCTATGTTTGGCCACTATCTCGCCTGATGTGAAGCGATGATGTGGCCTAAGATGGAGCACATAGATCTAGAGAGAGACGGCAGTTGAGCGGCTGCTCAGACCCGTCTCCCCGATGGTTCACCGAACATCATCCCGAAACACGACTAGGTCGCTTGACGGCATGGCTTTAGATATATCTTTGATAACATGTAGCTTAAATTAAAAACCAAAAAAAAAATATATGGTTCCAGCCTCGAGGCGAAAAAATAATGTTCAATTATCCAGCGAAATTACTGGGCATTATGAGACTCAACAGCTAATTGTCTCAGGGTGACGAGCGCAGTGCAGTGCCGTGCAGGATTTTGCAAAACAGAATTCTGGGTGGTGCTGTTATTGTTATGGGCTGGCGTATTGCTTACCATCAGGCACACGACCAGCTCGTCTCGTCATTCAGTTACATAAAAAAAAAAAAATTAATTCCTTTCCTATTAAAACATTGGATATAATAAAAAACGACAAAGTTGAAGTTATAATACGTTATAGACATTTAATATCGGATCACAACATCTGGCATGGATACTCCCATGACTCAGTAATATGAGCACTGGCTACTTAGGTATGAGCGCGGACGTGCTTGCCAACTTTTGTGAAGATTACTTTTTTAACACCTTACACAATTTGTTCTATTTTGCCAACTTTTGTAGGCATACGTAATATTAATACGGTTTTGTAATTTTTACATTATCATCTAAATTCACTCTTAGTTGACCCACTAATAGGAGTAACGTTAGAATTCAGAATATTTTGCCAACCGAGGTACAATGAAACAAATAAGATAAAGATACATTTATTTGAATTCTAACAAACATCACATATCATAAACATTCCTAAGTGATTGACACAATTTTTTATTCCTGGTTGGAGAACATTGGTACCTAAAAACGATGTGTTTTGGCATACCAATACAATAAGATATATCAAATTTTTTTTTTTATAATTTGGTTTGGTCATGTCGTTGCGGTTCTAATTTTAAAATCATGACCTGTACCTTGAACTTAGAAGCCGTAAGAAGCCACTGTATTTATAATAAATTTTTCGTTAAAAAGGAGGGATTACCAGTTTTTACCAAACTCAGCCCCAAGTTCCTTTGGAAACAGTTCAAGTGTGACATATTTCAATAAACTACAATCTCCATAATAATATACATTTATTGTTATTAGAACTCGCTCCAGAGCTTCGACATTGAACGTAATTTATGGACTTCAAAAGTCAATGGAACGATTAATTATTTCGCATAATTAACATAAACGTGTACAGGATTTATGTGATAAGGCTATACGCGCAATAATGCGGTTTGTGGCCTCTTGTGGACGGGTCGTGGTCGTGGCCCAAAACCTGAGTGTAATTAATTTATTTTATTTTGTTTTGTTTGAGGGGCTAACAGCTGTTGTTACAAAATAATTTGACAATTCTATATAAAAAAGCCAATTAAAAGCCTTCACAAATAGTAATTAAACTTTGTAATCGATAGAAAGCCTTTGTATTTTAAGGATTTACCACGTTTTTATTAAGTTATTTTTTTGTTTGTCTGTCTGTCGTTCCGGGTGGAATCTTGCAACTCAAACGAGCACTTCCCGATTAACTATCCAGCTGAAACTTTCAGGGTGCTCACAACTCGATGACAATACATTCTAAATCAATGTAACTATAATAAGCTCAATTTTGAGCTATCTATAGGCCTTTGAATGGTCTATGGGTTGTCTAATTGCTTCTCCTTGTAAGTAGTTAGTGTAGTTTTAGTAAGTTTGAGCTACTTAAATTCATGTATACCTTTTATGTCATCTTTCGGGGACGATTCACGATAACGTCGAATATTTTAAAATCTTTTTATAAGATTTTTGCCAAGCTTGCTTTAATGGATTCAATATCAGGCTTAATATTTTATAAAAAAGGCTCCATTTTCTAAGTAGACAGCTTAAAGTTTTGCTCTTTTACATCTTTTGTTTCTTTTTTCAATCCTGAAAGTAATTCATTTTCACTTGGTCCTTACCTAAAAAAGAAGTCGGAGAAAGTGAGAGTCGGAACTTGCGCATTCCGTATTCAGTATTACTTTTGTATTATATACTTTTGTATTTTTCAAATGTAACATTTTGTTACTTGATAGCTGCAATTAAACGAATAATCAATACTTATAGTGATTTTTTTCTTTATTTTATGAGCTTAGTCCCTGTGCGATTATGCCGCTCATAAGTGTTATAAAATTATAAATAATTGGTACGTACCGTTCTCATTACAATAATAAATAATAAAAAATCATTTATTCAATAAGGTTCTTAAATTTATTTGGCTAGTTGACAAATTTATAATATTGGGGTATCTGCTGCCGAACTAGGCTCATCGCCCTTGTTTGAGCGTGTATTACAATAAATACATTTAAATAATAATAATAAAGATTTATTTGCAATAAAGGTTTTACACATACAATACAATTTACAATATAAATCTGTAAAATGTTTAAGTCTCCCAACTAGAGGAGTAGAGACCGGCAGAGGAATCGTCAACTAGAACACCGATCTCGATCTCTGCGGGTTGAAGGACAGACTAACATAGAAACAATTCAACGACCGCACGATTTCGCTACTAATGGCTAATTACAAGATGTTATTAACAAAAACCTTTGTTCAGTACATTCGTAAAAACAAGCGCGGCTCCAGTCAGTCAAAAACTTAGGGATCCATTATAACCTGTACTAATCTGGCTTATGATTTCAAAAAGCGGCGTAAAATTAGAAAGGGCCCTTTATGACCGGAATAAGAGCAAACAAAAATAATGTTGGCGGTTTTACCTCACCTCGCTCAGCAGGGATTTGTTTCTCCACTGAATTTTAAATGAAAATTCTTTATTCACCGCGGTTTAAAGGTTAAATGGTAAAAGGCGAACAACTCCAATTAGTTTTAGGTGTGATGTTAAGGAATTTTAGGTTCGCATTACTTGTCTGAGAAAGGTAGACGAAAACTTACCCGGCAAAGGTTGGGTAGGCTTGGGGACATTACAAATAGGTAGGTATTTAGACAGATAGATAAACACTTTGTTGTTAAAAATAGGTACATGAAAAACGAGAAGGTACATTTTACAGTAATCAGCATAACAATAGACGGTCTTATCGCTCTAACCGATCTCTTCCAGACAGTATTTATTTTATTTAAGAAAAAGCTTTGTGCGATGAAAACATCTTCGGAGATGAAAAAGAAGTATACAATATTTATCATTTAAAGTCTTTGGTACTTTACAATAAATCAAAATCCTAGTCTATAAATAAATAGTAAGATTAAAAAATATAAAGCATAACTATCATACCTACTCGTACTCTTAGATATACTATAGGCAGACGATATATAAGATATAGGTACTCGTCCGTATATTGAGACTACTTATATATATTAACTAGCATGTAGAAAACTTGACATACTTACTTCAAGTACTATTAGGTATTCTGTGTTTCAAGTCTCACTTAGGCTAAATTGTGTACCTATTAATAACTCTATTGTAGGTACTTGTCTGACATATCTATATATTTTCCTAGGCCGTCATAAAATAAATTGCATTTGGAATATCAATCTGAAATCTTAGATATCTGATGGAGCCGGCGGGCGGCGGCGGCGCCTTATCTAGAGTGCCACTGCCACTGCCCCGTCGCCCGACGTAAGTCTTCATTCAATGCCACCTAGGCTCATAATCCTCTGATCTGAGTAAGGACTTGTGAGTAAATAATAGGTACTGATTGAATTGATAACTTACATTCGTATAAAAGTATTGTAATATATAGTGATATGAAAATATATTGAAAATATGTATATTGTATACTGATTTCTTGCTTTTCGAAAACGAACTCTATTGCATTGCGGAGTTCTTGCCGGCCAGACAGTATACTTATTCAAACAACTATATTTTTCTTACATACTTACATAGATCCTAGAACTAGGATTTCATGTGTATGAAACTTCAGACACTTTATCTGAGGTATGAAATTAAATGATATGTATGTGTAACCAGGAACTAATATAAAGAGATAATATTTATTTGACTGCTACACAATTATGCAACAAACATAGTAAAGAAAAGGAACAAACAAGGAAAATTGTTTACGGATCCTTAATATACTAAAAATAAAAACCAAACTAACTAAGAAGTCACACAACTGACACAACACCAATATCCGAATAAAATAGTGGTTTTTTGTTGTGCAAGAGTTGTTTTTTCGTAGCGGGAATTGATCATGCTTATTCTACAAAAGCTTTCGACCTATAAATTAATCTCCTTAAGAAAAAAAACAATTGTCGTGTTTCGGGATGATGTCGGTGAACCATTGGGGAGACGGGTCTGAGCAGCCGCTCAACTGCCGTCTCTCTCTAGATCTATGTGCTCCATCTTAGGCCACATTATCGCTTCACATCAGGCGATATAATGGCCAGACACAGACATTTAGACGTATAAAAATGAGGCAAGCAAGTAAACGGCCATATCTGCTCAAGATTGAAGTTAAAACACCGCACCTCTATTAAGTCCAAAGTTAAGGTAAAGTCCCATCAACAGCACATCAAAATTTCTGACTAAGCTACGTAAAACAAAGTTGCCTTTGTTCAACTGGTAACAGGATTTGCATCATTTATCACACAGCGGTGAAGGAAAATTGTAAAAGAGTAAGGGAATAGATATGGGGTTCCAGCGTGTTTTTGCTTGTGGTGTAATTATATTCTTTTTTATGTTACTGAATGACGAGACGAGCTGGTCGTTTGCCTGATGGTATGCAATACGCCAGCCCATAACAATAACAGCACCATCCAGAACTTTGTTTTGCAAAATCCTGCGCGGCGCTGTACGGCACTCGTCACCCTGAGACAATTAGCTGTTGAGTCTCAAAGCGGTGGTACCCACCAAGACGGCCTCTCGCATACGAGAAACCTACCACCAGTAATAATAAATATACACATATATATCTACGCATACACATACATACACACACATACACATACATACACACACACTTACCTATTCTTATTAGCAAACTTCATGTACGAAGCATGTGATTGATTATTCGTCATCACATGCGCTACGTAGTACTCTTTATGGTATTAAAAATTCTGGGTGGCACTGCTATTGTTATAAGCGTCCGTACCATCAGGCGCTCGACGTGCTCGGCTCATTACTCAGTTACATAAAAAAATCACGCTCTACCATTTGTTTTCTCTTTATTTTACGAATTTTTCTTCAATATTTTATATCTCTGTATCTGATTGGAATAGTTTGTAATAAAATTTAATTGTATAATGAAATATTATACCGTTACAAAAAGAAGGTAACCTTCTTTTTGTAACGGTATAATATTTCATTAACTACCCAGTTAATAAAATATTTTACAATTAAGCCACTGGCTCCTGAAACAGAGTTTCCACTAGCTATGGGTTCAAGGAGCTGATAGATTCAATACAATTTTGTATAAAATAGTTATGACAATGAAATGAAATGAAACAAGTATACGTTTTATCATACAAAAAAACCGACTTCAATGTATCTTCGAAGTCCAAGGTCACATATCGATGAAATTTATATGGGACCACTTCGTAGCTATACTGAACCCAACGCAAAAAGAATTTTCTAAATCGGTTCATGAGTTCTGAGACAGGGTTTATGTCATAAAAATTGGAACTTGTCGGTATATAAAAATTAGTGGGTTGTGGGTTAGATTTATTTGTTTCGAGTCTGGGTACTGTGGATGTGGAATCAGTGTGGAAAATTAGGTTCTGCATAGTTTTTTTAGTTGCAGGGAATCCTAGCTAGAATCTGAGTCGGGAGCGGCTTCCATCTAAAGGGGTTCTCCATCTTTTGCATCCAAATCTCCCAAATTATTTATGTTAAATAAAAATTTTACAGCATGAATAATTATTTAAATAATATTCTTTATATTAAAATAAATGAATGAAAAATCTCTTAATACACCAAATAACAATTTAAAATTAATGTGAATGAAATATTCTTGCCCCGGGTCAAAGAATATAACCTAACTAGGTACTCTCTGCCGAGAGCCCCGCCGGGTTGAAGAAAACATAAGAAAATGGTAATAAATTATGTTAAAGTCTTTGCTACGAGTACAAAGATATTTCACAAAGCTAACTTTACCTGTTTTTTGAATATCTCACGCTATATTTAGGTTTAATACGCGTACTTATGTATAATTGTATATAATGGAAGTGTATATATATATATTTGTCGGTTTTTAACCGACTTAAAAAAAAGAGAAGGTTCTCTATTCGGATGTTTTTTTTTATGTTTGTTACCTCTGAACTCCGTCATTTATTAACCGATTTGGAAAATTATTTTTGCGTTGGGTTCAGTATAGCTACTAAGTAATCCCATATAAATTTCATCGATATGTGACTTTGGAATTCGAAGATACATTGAAGTCGGTTTTTGTTTTTTTCTAAAAATTAATTATAATCGGTACTAATTGATGAGACGAGCAACTCGTTCACCTGATGGCTTGATGCCAGATGGCGTATTATATTGTTGTAATATGTATACGTTTTATCAAACAAAAAAACCGAATTCAATGTATCTTCGAAGTCCAAGGTCAAATATCGATAAAATTTATATGGGACCACTTCGTAACTATACTGAACCCAACGCAAAATGAAATCGGTTCATAAATGACGGAGTTCTGAGGTAACCAACATAAAAAAATGCAATTGAATACAGAACCTTCTTCTATTTGAAGTCGGTTAAAAAGAACAAGTTATCAATGTCAACATAAAACAAGTTATAATAAACTACTCAATCATCATTCCAAGCTAACATTATTTGGAACGAACAAAGTTCGAGAAATAAATTGTCCATTTAATTTGGAAGCACACAAAATGAAAGGTCAAACGCAAATAGTCCGAAAAAGGGACTTAGATTAATTAATTTTACTAATTGCTTGCGAAATATTGGCTTATTATAAAAAGGTGCCTACTGGCATCTAAATAAAACCAGAAGTGTACCTAGGTACTTATCCCGTGTAAAAAAAAACATGTTTATACCCTTAGATCATTATACCCTTCTAGAACATAACAATAACGATTTAAATACATATACTATGTGTATAATATGTGTATAAATCAAAACGACTTTAGTTCCACGAGTTTTGAAATTTCGAAGATTTTCACTCATGAAAAGTTTTCGTAAGTTTCCACCGCGGAATGTAAAAAAACTTGTTCAAAAAATCACGTCTGTTGTATGGGAACCCCCTTAAATAATTATTTTATTTCGTTTTTTAGTATTTGTTGTTATAGCGGCAACAGAAATGCATCATCTGTAAATGTTTCAACTATCTAACTAGGTATCACGGTTCATAAGATACAGCCTGGTGACAGACGGACAGACAGACAGACGGACGGACAGCGGAGTCTTAGAAATAGGGTCCCGTTTTACCCTTTGGGTACGAACCCTAAAAATATGCACAAGCAGTTGGAGGCGAAGTAATAGCAAATGCTGATTCAAGTTAGAATGGTCGCAAACTAAGATAATATTTTTTATTTTTAATGGGAATTTCAAATACGCTGTATATCCAACCTTTGAACATATCAATTAATTCGCTTGCTTGGTCAGAATAGCCTCCTTTCGAGTTTCTACCATATTACACCTTGTCCAATATATTAGGTCGAAAATCGACAATCGGCATTATTATATTCGATGTCCATTGGGTTCAAAACTAAATACTATTAAGTTTTGAACCTAAAATAATTATAATAACGATAAAAAGCATGTTAGATTTTACTATCAAGCGTGGCCTGTTTGTGGGAAACTGTCCAAAATAGGACAAATGGCCCTTCTGTATGGTTATGTTTCTTAATTATTTACATTTTATATCTTCTTCTTATTCTTTCTTCTTCTTTCTTCTAATTCAAAACATCGTTATTAGTGCTGATAGTGTCCAAGTGCTATTTTTCTAAGGGATTTGTCTTTTTTACAGAACGCTGAAGCCTCTTACGACTTCAGTAGCAACGATCCGTTCCCGTATCCTCGATATACAGACGACTGGTTTAACAGGTAATAAACCCTACTATCCTACTAATAGTGTGTGTGTGTGTGTTTGTTTTTATTCCGTTAAGGCGGAGCGGATTTTGATGAAATTTGATATTGAGATACAACTTTACTATAAACCGAACTGCGCGGACCGAGTAGCGGGTATAGCTAGTATTTTATTTAGTATTTTACAAACTTTCTGGAATGCAAAGTATTTTTGCTCCAGTCGAGTTTTGAACTCGGGAGCTCTTTGTTCATTACAAAAATCACTCTAACAATTGAGCCACCAAAATATATTTTTATTATATATTTTACAAGGTAGCAACAATTTATTGCTCACAAAGAAAAGCATCACCAATTTTTCAGAGAAAATTTTTGGATTACAATCTAGACTCAAAACTGTATGATATTTAGCTGTAGCTCTGTATTGATTGTAGTTTGTATTATGTATATAATAAATAAAATAAAATAAAGTCAGGTAACCCTATTTTATTACTATATATTTAGGTACTAACTAATTAAGTACCTAACACCTTAAAAAAAATACCTGCTCTCCGTATCTTTTTGTAACACTTATGTAACGAATAAGTAGCTATTGTGACTTTGCAAAAACTTTTATCTGATCCTAATAAAAGAGTTTGGACGATATAAATAAAATGCGAAACGATCGTAAAATTGAACACTTTTGAAAAGGAAGTTCCCTTTTCCGCGCTTACACAATTGAAGTTGAAGATCACAGAAAGGGGACGTCATTATTTGTGACGTCACCAATAGCGGGGCTTCGGGAACACAGCTGTCAGCGTGGAAGCAATGTCAGGAAAGGAGACTGTGACCTGGAGTTCTCACCTACGGGAATCGCGTAACTGGAACACCGATTTTGATCGCTTTCAATTTCAAATTTAGAAGGCGATAGTATCTTTCAAACTGTAAATTTTTTCGTATTGTATAACTTTAATTAGAGCGAGTGTGGCTCAGTGGGAGAACGTACGACTTTTAATCCTATGTACCCGAGTTGGAATCGGATTTAACACTCGGTCTAAAACAATAAATGAAAACATCTTGAGGACATCGACATGTCCAAGAATTTAGCACAAAAATTCAAAGACATGCGACATCCTTGCGGGTGCGAGGTCGGGTTGGTGCACCGGGCCAGCGTGGTGGATTATGGCCCATACTCTCTCTATGAGGGAAGGTCCGAGTCCCAGCATAGCAGTGGGAACGTTATGGGCTGATAATGATGATGAATGGATTTTTCATTTCAATATCGATCATTTTTAGCGACTGTGATTGGGATAGGGATTGAGACTCCGACTTTTAGTAGAAAAGTTTGACAATTCCACAAACAAATACCGATCACAAAATATGTTTGAAAGCGATCGGGATTGGTGTTCGAGTTAAACAATTCCCGTGCTGTTATCTTTTTTATTAGGTGGTAGGTTTCTTGTAGGTACGCGAGAGGCAGTCTGAGTTGGCACCACCGCTTCGTCAGTTATTCTGCCACCAAGCAGTAGTGCGCAAGAATTACTGTGAAGGGCATTGTAGCCAGCGAAATTACTGGGCATTACTACGATATAACTTTAAACGTTTTAAATAAATGAACCTGCTCTTTTAAGAACTTATCTTAATCTAATAAAACTTATCTACAATTTACCAATCTTTCAAATATACCTCTTACTTACAGAACCAATTAACAATTATGTACAAACATATAGAATGATAAAAACTAAACTAACCTACAACAAAATTAAAAAATGAAATTAAATATAAAACACAGAATTTAGGTCACCGTCTGCGGGCAGGGTGCCCAAAAAGCTGGCAACGTTACCTCGTTGAATGGCCAGACTAATTCGTTGGCCGAGGTAAGCGCCAGCTCTTTGGTCACCAGTTGTTTCTATTATTTAAACTTATCTTAATAAAAACTTTCCTTTCTTCATTCACGGTCTTAATATAAGATTCCTCAATTTACAATTTCACTCTTATTAAAATATTTTAGTCAAGAAAGGATTCCCATTCAAGAAATTCGAACAATCCAATTAATTTGTTACAATAAAATAAGCCTGAAATACCGAATCTGAGATTTACTCGTATTTCATAAGAATATTTAAATATCCAATCATAAAGTTACACAAACTTCGGAAATACCAAAAAGGAAGAAATTCCAACATCGAGCGCTCAATAAATAGCTAAGATTACTTAACAAAGGCCCATTTGCGCCAATCTGAAATCGTGGTTAGCCCACGGGTTAAGTTGTTTTATTTGTATGAAAATGTTGACTTAACCCGCCTTTAACCCAGCATTTGACATTGGTACAAGTAGACCTGACTTATAACTAAAAGAAAAGTAAGTCGCAGTGCCGTGCCAAAACTGTGATTATTCGGCTTAGTTGAGCAAGTTAAAATGCTAAAAGTAAGCAACGTGAGTTTAAATAACTGGTTATTCATTTTTCCTGCTTATCGTCTTGTTGTGGCAAAAATCGGGACAAAAATAAGCGTAAAAACAAATGCAAACAGCTTTATGAGCGCGCAGTCAGTGAACTAAAACTTAGCTAGCAACTGTTGAGTTTTTCTTTTTTTGAAATAAAACTTGACTTCCCTGTTTGTAGATTATGTACCTATATTTCGTTTATAAAAGCGTCTTCTACGTTCTGTAGCGGACGCTTTCGGGATTACAATAATAATTTTAGAGTTTGCTCATAAAATAACAATAAAAAGACCTTACTTAAAGTGGTCATCGCACCCGATGGTTATAGGCGGGTGGTCAAGGGTTCGAATCCCATTCAGATTTGCACTACTCGGCCGTGCGCCACGACTTACAATACGGATTTTGTACGTTAGATCTGATGTCGCTTACGCACTTTAATAGAGTGGTAATACATTCCTTTTCAAGTATTAGCAGGCCTAGCGCACTCCGCACTGTAGGTACGAAGCTACAAGTACATAGCCGGACACCGACGGCGGGTCGCGCGTCGTTACACGTGCCGCGTCAGAAGAGATAAGAGCTATGCGATAGAAAGAGAGGCGCTCTATAGGTTAATATGACTGGTAGGTATGCAGCGCTACGCGAGCTGAATTGAATTTTATTGCGTCATAGCAAGAGTCGCTATTTGTTTAAATTTCTTTGCGGAGTGATGTTTCTGTCCCTTAGTATTCTGTGGTATTAGCAGCAAAATTCGTTTGTGTAATAATACAGAATGTCATATTTTTACAGAATATTTTACAGAAAATATAACGCAATTTATGTTTTCTCATAAATCGAGCACATGAGACAGACTCTTACCACTTTTCTCTATTTCTCATAGTTTCGGATTTGGCCCATCTCAAAACTTCACTTGTAGAATAGCTAGGCTCTGGCCGGTGAAAATTGTTTTATATACCAGTGTTTGATATTTACCTAGCGGGTACAACTAGAACTTACGTGTGGTCTCCTCGATACAGGCTTGCCTAGTAAGGAGACTAAAAGATATTTATTTGTTAGATAAAAAGTGTCTGCAATTTGTAGTACCTATATAATTATATAATAAGTAATTCCTAGTTTAAAATGTACCTACCTAGCAATGTTACCTTACTACCTTTATTGTAGTAATAATTTTTTTTTCATTTTCATTTTAATTTTTCATTTTTGTTATTTTCGTCACAGTCACGGGACCCGATGCGCCGGCGAAGTTTCAGCGGCGCGCGACAACGGCGTCTGTGGCGTCGGCGTAGCGTACCACTCGAAAGTTGCTGGTAAGTTGCTCGTCTGACCACACAGAACTTTTGAACTTTGAAGGAAAAAAACTAGACTCTAGAGTTGGTCACCATCGTAGTTCCATTGAGAGAGTTACCGGAATTTTATGATGCGGGTTCTAGTTTTGGACGCTAGTCGGATTTTTCGAGGTAGTATTCATTAGGTATTCATTGTGTGTGGGTGAATAGAGAACTTTTTTAAGCTTGCTGCATGGAAAAGTCTGTCCGAAGGCGATAATAAAACGTGGCTTCGTATTATTTTTGAATTCGGCCTTGATTCCGCGTGGCGAGAAACTTCGTGAACTAACAAAGAAAAAGAAGCAGCCGAACTTGCAATTAAAAAGATGCCCTAGTACCGAGACTATCGCGACGGGCGCGTGCTATTTTATTTTTCTTCTTTCTGAGGAATTTGGCTCTGGCACGTGTTCTTTATTCGAAGACACGATTAACTTGTAAAAGTATATAGAATATATGAATATGAAGTGTACAAAATTAAGAAAAGAACTAAACGTAATTGAATCAAACTGGAAACGAAATTCCATTAACAATATTTACGAAGGCACTGTCCAGTGGTCCCCAAACTCCATCTACCGCAGAGCTCATGTCAAACCCACTGTTCCTCAACTGTCCGCCCCTTCAAACACACATTTGCCCTCTCAGCTGAAATTAGCTTTGAGTTCGGACAAACGGATTGCGTAATCGTCGATGGAAAGTACTT
The DNA here is from genome assembly GCA_951640565.1 of Petrophora chlorosata. NCBI lineage: Eukaryota > Metazoa > Arthropoda > Insecta > Lepidoptera > Geometridae > Petrophora > Petrophora chlorosata. The sequence continues at coordinate 5,697,677 of OX621207.1, forward strand.
TTGAAGGACACTTTGAAATTCGTTCAAATCAAATTATCCAGTTACTCAGTTACACATATAAACTTGAAATTAGCCTGATACGAGAAGAGCAGAGAGGTAAATTAGGGGGAAATAATTTTTCGAAAGGAAGGTAGATTTGAGGTCCGTGGTGAAACCGCAAAAGCAATGGCGCACGTTTTTAAAAACAATGAATAATCACACTTTACTGATTTTTAGGGTTGCCCTATTACTAAGACTCCGCTGTCCGTCCGTCTGTCCGTCTGTCTGTCAGTCCGTCTGTCACCAGGCTGTATCTCATGAACCGTGATAGTTAGACAGTTGAAATTTTCACAAATGATGTATTTCTGTTGCCGCTATAACAACAAATACTAAAAAAACAGAATAAATAATATTTAAGTGGGGCTCCCATACAACAGCCATAATTTTTGCCGTTATTATAGATGATGACTCTTCGTGCGCGAGTCCGTATCGCACTTGACCGGTTTTATTTATTAATAATACATAGGTACAATAATAGCAGACAGTTTATTAATACTAACTAGTAAGTAGTATATGACAAGCGGTTTGCCATTTATTTTATACTTGTATTGTATCTAGTCCAGTCACATAAAAGCCGACGCCGCCGTCGACGGGAACGCGACGCTTAAATCAAGAGCTTAGTTCGTGTGTGCGCTTCAGTGAGCCGCGTGATTGGCGTATTCGGCGCGAAAGCTTTGACGTCAGCAGCGTTTTTAAATTGTCAGCGTTTATACCCGTGAGCGAAAATAAGCGTGAGAGAAAATAAAGGAGACTTAATAAATAAGCTAATAACTAGATATTCACTTATTATTTTAAGATACATAAAATGTAATTTAATACTGCCCTGTTCAAGATTAAAAATACCAAGGCCCAAAATCCACAATAAAATTCCAAGTAACTTAAAATCTGAAGAAAAAGATAACATTTTTGAAGATAAATCCTGATAATGTAATAAATGTTATTATAGTTAGGACGAACATTATAAATGAGAAAGTTTGTATGTATATGTGTTTGTTACTTCTCACTCTGTGTGTGTGTGTTCTGTTGTTCTGTGTTTGTTTCTGTAACGGGTCAACCGATTTGAGTGAAATTCAGAATGGAGATAGCTTATACCCTGGATTAACATATAGGTTACTTTTATCCCGGGAACCGCGGGCTAATTGGGTACATTTGTATCACTCTGTATTCAAATATTAAAGATCCCTTTAACACGTATGATGCAATTTATGATTGAATATGAATACGAGTCCCGTGACGTTGAAAAACTCTGATTTTTGGCTGAAATCTATTTTTGATGAGTTTATATTTTACAGCCTCTGTGGTGTAGTGGTTGGGCAGGTTGGCTCAAATCTCGTACACTATTGAGATTGCAGTTCTATTCCCGCGACGGGACAAATGTTTGTGCACTGAAGAAACGGCAAGCATTTGTTTCGTATCTGTGTTGTGGGACCATGGTCATCATACTTCGTTTCCTAGATAAAGGGAATCCATGTTTGGGGCCAGGATCTAAGTATGTGATCGTTGGATGTATTTATTTATTCATTATTTACATATACTTAGCTTCTGTTTGATAGCTGGTGTACAAAAAATTAAAAAAAAATTGCAGATACTTAAAATAAAATAATACAATAATTAAACCTGGTTGCTAAATTATCCTAGAATGTTCCACCTCCACACTCCAGACCTAAAAACTTATTGTATGTACCCTTCGCCCGCACCATCTACCGGAGGAACTCTTATCTCCTGCGTTCTTCCGTAGCATTTAATAAGCTTGTGAAGTCTGAGCAGTCCAATATCGATCTATTCACAAGCAGTCTGGCTGTAGCGGCCCTAACGTCATCACTATCTAATCATTGCAATTTGTAAATGGCATTGCGTGGCATCTCGCATTTCTTTTTCTTGTTCATTTAGTAGTAAAAATCCCTGCTTTTATAGTTAACTGCTATATGGAAGCTAATAATTGGCTTTTTTTTTTTTTTTTTTTAATCTTTGTTTTTGTAAGGGCTTTGAGTCGCTTTGCGACTATGACAGCCCTGTTTATGCTAACCGTATGCTATTACACCAGACTGTTTGCAATCATTGCATACAGAGTCCTAGCCGCTTCGCATGCGGGTGCAGCTAGGATGCTGTGGAATGCTCCAACATCTTGCAGGTTGACACCACATTGATTTGACATACATACCCTCATAGGTTCACTCCTGACACATTCAACCAAAAGATGATAAACATCCTCCGGAATTCCGCAAGATGTGCAGTTAGGGGAGTCTACCCTCCTCATCAGATGTTTAAATTTGTTGAGTGGTAAGTGCCCGGAGCGAAGCCTATGAGCTAAAACTATATGCTGTCTTCTCAATGCAGTGTCTGACCACCATGGAATTCGAGGGGGTTGCTGCTGTAGGGTTCTGTACCAAATTCCTTTTTGACAACTAATATTATCATAGTAAGACTTCCATTTTTCAAATATTTTGTATCTGTATTTAATCAAAATTTCTGTGTTTTCTGCCAAAATATATGTTTCCGTACCAAAAACAATAGCTTCTTTTGCCAATTTATCAGCAACCTCATTGCCTCGAATACCAACATGTGCAGGAACCCATTGCAACCTCAAATTAACACCTTTTCGTAAAAGAAATAATACTTTCTTTAGGATGGCTTATTATATTGAATTGTCAAATTATTTTGTAACAATAGATGTTAAACATAAGCTGCCCAAAAAAAAAAAGTAAATTAATAAAATAATACCTTTTATCGGATATTGAAAAGAGATGGAGCTAGAAAAGTCATCTTATTTTTAAATCGCAAGAGGATATATATTGTAGTATAGATAGGTACCTACCTATTTTTTTCAAAGACTTCCTAAGGAAACGTAATCGTAAAGGGACATTCGGCAAAGAGGATATAGGTCAAAGAAAAGGTACTTACCGTAAAAGAAAAGCTAAAAGCTGATCTAAAAATACATTTTCTATTCTCTTTTATTTGACGTTCATTTTAACAAATAAATGTAGTATTGCGGCATATCGGTTTTCAATAGCGGGCGTATTTCCGAAGCACTGGTAGAGTCAGTTTTCGCATTCCTTTTCTGGGCCCGGACTTCAATCTCAGTAATCCATAATGGGTAGATATGCTTACCTTTATTTTTCAGTCATGATATTTTATGTTGCAATTTTTAATTGATTTGTTTTATGTGTATATGACGTTTAAAAGTGCATTTTTTGTGCCTATTTAATATACACTCGAGAGCAATGAATCCGGGTCACTTAAAGAATCCTAAAAATCTCGGAAACTAAAAATGCTAGGTTAATGCAATAAATTGTATTTAATAGACAATGTAATACTCCTTAAATGAAGGTATTAAAACTTCTTAGTTATTGTAAAGTTATATCATAAAAAAATCAAATTTGAAAAAGGGCCACTTTCGAAGATGGAACTACGAAATTACAGCATTTGGTTTTGCTTTTGTTTGTAATCTGTCATTTATGTGGGTACATAAACCATGTTGATAGTGCTCTATATTCATTATTCAAGCTGAAATTATGTCGCTTACGCCTGAAGAATGCACCAGAATACTTACAATGCTGGAAACCGGCCGGAGTCAGCGCGATACAGCCAGGACTGTCGGTGTGTCGCTGTCAACAGTACAAAGAGTTCTCCGACGTTACGAAGAAACTGGTTCTAACCTACGCAGACCAGGAACGGGCAGAACCAGGTGTACCACAGCACGAGAAGACCGATACTTGGTGAACACCATGCTTCGAAATCGCTTTCTCAAAGGAACTGAACTCACCAATCAGTTTCGACGCCTCGGAGGAAGTAACCCAAGTGCATGGACAGTAAGACGTCGGCTTGCTGAATCTAACTTAAAACCCCTTAGACCTGCAAACGGCCCTAAACTGGAGCGTGGGCATCGTATTTCGAGACTAAGATATGCCCAGAGCCACGTAAATTGGAGTATTGAAGATTGGTCAAAAGTTATGATCTCCGACGAATCAAAATTTATGCTCTACAAGCACGATGGAAGACACAGAGTGTATCGAAGACCAGGGGAAAGATTCAAGCAAGCATGCATCGAAGAAAAAGTAGCCTACGGTGGTGGGTCTGTACTTGTGTGGGCCGGAATTTCTTCTGAAAGTCGCACAGAGCTGGTGATCATAGAAAACGGCTCTTTAACTAGCGTAAGATATGTGGAAGAAATCCTCAATGATCACGTTGGTCCATTTATGGTCAATTTAGGTGAGGATGCTATATTTATGCATGACAATGCCCGACCTCATACAGGTAGGATTGTGAATGACTACCTTCAAGAGATGAACATTACTCGTATGGAGTGGCCAGCGCGCAGCCCGGATATCAACCCGATCGAGCATGCTTGGGACGAGCTAGGCAGATGCGTAAAACAACGAAACCCTCCCCCAATCACGCTTCGTGAGCTCAAAATTGCTCTCACAGAGGAATGGGAGAATATTCCCCAAAATCGTATAAGGAACTTGGTGTACAGCATGCCAAACCGCGTAAACGCAGTAATGGAAGCACGAGGAGGCAATACGAAGTATTAAAATTCAAGAAAATCGTAATAAAGTTCAAAAATTTCATGTTACCTATTTTTGTTTTAAGGAGAGATCAGGAGTTTTTTTCTTTATGTAATTTTGTGTTAATAAAATGTATGGTGACTCATATTTTTTTTACTCTCATTTAAGGAGTATTACATTGTCTATTAAATACAATTTATTGCATTAACCTATCATTTTTAGTTTCCGAGATTTTTAACATTCTTTAAGTGACCCGGATTCATTGCTCTCGAGTGTATATGTTTTGACTTTTGACAATATAGGTTCTGTAGTCACCGGGTCCTATCTATAGGTACCTAATGTTAACTATAGGTAGGTATGTATAAAACCGCTCGAGAGCAAGGAAACTTTTGATCGAGCGGTTATATTTAATTATTAAAAATATTAAAAAAGCCCGAAGGTTCTTTTCACCAATGCTACTAATATTATAAATTCGAAAGTTTGTGAGGATGAATCTATGGAACGGATTTTTATGGAATTATGATGGATGGATGGATGTTTGTTACTCAGAAATGTAAGGACTGCTGAGCGGATGCTAATGAAATTTTGTAAGTAATTCCTGGAAAATTGTCTACACGGAAACTCCGGGGCGCAGATATGTCTTTTTAATATATTGACCTATTATTTATTTTACCGTTTGCCAGTTATCCTGCCGCCAAGCAGTAGTGCGCAAGTTTTATTGTGTTCCGGTTTGAAGGCCATTGTAGCCAGTGAAATTACTGGGCATTATGAGACCGTCTCAGAGTAACGAGCACAGTGCAGAGCCGGGTGTCCCTCTGAACTTCGACAGTTCTCTATTTTGACACGACACTTCGAAATAATATAGTTTGACAACGAATTGTTTCGACTGTACATAATTTGACAAGTATTAGTTTGAGAGGAAACACTTCCACAACACAATTAAAAAAAATCGATTAAACCTAAGAATTAACGTGCCTCTTCCACTAAAATTCCTAGGTCTGCCTTCTGATCATTCCGAGATAAGCGTCTGACATTCCGACACCGCGCGCTGAAATAAATTTACTGTACTAAAGGAACTCTCTTTTTAGCCGACTTCAAAAAGAGCAAGTTCTCAGTTTGATTGAATGTTTTTTCTTTGTTAACTCAAGGCCAAAGTCAAAATCTCTTTATTAATTTTTGACATTACAGACGCACTTATGAACGTCAAATTATCACAACGACTCGGAACTCCGACATTTATTACCTTCTTGAGGAACATGTCGGCGGCGCCCTGCTTCCACTCCCGGGCGGAGTGCAGCGCGGCGGCGAGCTGCTCCTTCTCGTAGAGCGGGAGTGTTCATATTAAAGGATTTAGGACATTTGTGCTGAGCTATAGTCCCTTTTGGCACTACATACTTCATCTATTCATGTATTTCGTATTGTCTTGTTTTGTTATAAATATTCTGTCTCTCTGTTTTTGTATTTTATCTTCCGCGTCTCTTTGTCATTTATTTATTTGTTGTTGTGAAATTAATATTTTTTCTTTCTTACTTTTCTTTCATCTCATCACTCAGTTCCATAAACAAAGGGTAAAATCCGCAACGTTGTGTGCGTAACTAAAAATGTAGGTAATTTGGCATGTATATACGTAATTGTGCTGAAAAAAGACATCCCCGCAGAGTTTCTTGGTGCTATCTTCTCTAGCGGCCGTATTTCCGAAGCACTGGTAGAGTAAGTTTTCGCATTTCTTTTCAACACTCAGACTTTAATTTGAGTATGGGAAAGAAATGGGTAAACATACTTACCTTTTTTTCAAAGTCATGTTAACATAAGTTACAATTTTTAACATTTTTTATTTGTATCATGTGTTTATGACCTTTAAAAGTGCACTTTTGTGCCTATTTAATAAATGATATTTGACTTTGACTTTGACCTTGTAATACTTTTTTACCAATAAATTTCTAATGATTCTAATTATTTATGTCGAAGAGCTGCATAAAGAAGTATATAGGTACGTTCAGTAGGTCTCTAATAAAATATGACCTGAATTCAGACCAAAATTGGGTCGCTTTGCAATATTACTATCGCCCTGGGAGTCGAGCCACATCTGCGAAGCCTATGAAAAGTTTCATTTACGCTGTACGTAATATTAAAATGTGTGCCAACTTTAACAAAGAATGAAGTTAAAATTGAAAGCAACGAAATTCTACTTGATCTTACGATGGTTGGATGGTTGTTTATTACTCAATCAGGCAAAAACTACTGAACAGATTTTGATGGAACTTGGTATGTAGGTCTTGGAAAAGGACAGGATAGTTTTTATCCCGGGAAACCGCAGGGAGCAACTAGTATTTATTAGTATTATAAATAAGAAAGATTGTTAGTATGGATGGATGGATGAATGTATATTCATATTATTGTTTACTAACCGGCTACACTCACGAGTAAAAGTCGAGACACTCGACCGGTGTTCGAGCGGTACAGACGCTCATCATAACGGAGTACGTGCGGTCGCGGCGAGCGCTTGGCGCGAACAATGCGAATGGATATTTATTACTTAATCACGCACAAATTATTACTGAACAGATTTTAATGAAATTTGGTATGTAGGTCTTAGACATAGGCTACTTTTTATCCTCAGAAACCGCGAGTGAAACCGCGGAGCGCAGCTACTATTATAAATGTGAAGGTTTGTGCTGGTGGATGGATCGATAATATTAGTAAGAAGTAGGAGTTTCTGAATTAAATTGAGCAACAACATTACAAGCTCTTTACGTGTCATGAGCATTTCTTGAATAGCCTCATTATATAAAGGCTTTAGCATAATGAGTACCTAACATAACTATTTTCGTCCCGTACGGATCGGGACAATTTTCAACATTGTTACTTCTAAAAGTTTAGAAGTAATATTTCCATATTTTTTTTAAGCTATTGCATAGCTTCTATCGCGGGCCTTGAGCGTGGAGAACGAATCGAGAAATTCCATAACGAAAATAACCTAACACCCCCCACTCCGAATGCTATGCAATAGCTTCACCGCGGCAGTCTCCGAGTGCCACACGTCTTTTTTTTATGTAACTGAATGACGAGACGTATAATGTCCTTGTACTGTTAATTATGCTGTGCATGTACAAAGGGAACTGGAAAAAATTGCAATTAACGGAATTTGAAAAAAATATCATTTATGACAACTCTGAAGCCTGAGGCTAGGTTAGAAATATAAGCCATGTTCTTTTTATATTTTTCTTTATTGAAACCATTCCTAATCTTCTATTTTAAAATTTAACTTTATAATTAATAATTTATACACATTTATTGTTCAAAATATATACAGATAAGTATCGACTGTAGTGATGAAATTTATTTTTATACATGTAAATAAACTCACAAAAAGCGACTACACACTATTCATATATATTTTTTTATTATCACTATTCGGAATTAACGCATCAAGTCGAGACACGATTATTAAAAAAAAAATAAGTGAATGGCGTTCTGAGAATCTTTTATAAATCAGTTTATTTGAGATCACATTTGAAGTTTACTTGAGTGGTTATTGATTCATGAATCTACTTTCAAGATATGTTTATCGAACAAAGCTTGACTCGAAACTCTCTCTGAGTCGAGACTAAGCTCATTTAAGTTTATAAATTGGAGCCTTATAGACTTGAAACAGGTAGTTATCCGGGCACACAGATGCCGGCAGAAAGAATTGAATAGAATAGAAAACACTTTATTGTACTTGTAGACGACGCGAAGCTCTGCACCTGAAACATAAAAGCAATATATAAATAACATTAAATAACTCACATATATATAATAATTAGTTAAAAGAATATGTACTTACCTTAAATAAACAATGCAGGTAGCGGCGGAGATACGTATATACCTAGACCTGTGCGCACGTACCTTTAGCGCACCGACACGCAGCTACCGGCCGCTCAGTCGCGAAGCCAACGCCGTTCGGAACGCTGCTACATATACATACCTTATATACGTGTCTCCAAAGCACTTCGTTATTACGCAATCCTGGTAGTTTTTCTTCTCCTCCTCAAGACCTTGCACCTGTCGTGTACAGCACTTAAGGAAGAATTACATTTTGAACATACTTTCGTATGATAAGTCTTATCGCTAAACAGCGATCTCTTCCAGACAACCGTATGCTATAAAGACAATATTAAAATTTATAGACCTGAAACTTACAATCTTTACCTTCTCCTATGGCACTCGATGAAGCGCCCCATTATTTCGTACCGGTCTATGTTTTATCTCTATACAAATGCTACGACATACTTAGTAGTATCTTCTTCTTCTCTCGTGTGGGTGTGCCAACCCTGGTGTCGGAGTTATTAGACAGCCCGATGTTCTCCGACATGGCCTAACGACTGTTGTCCAAAGACAACAACCGGGACCGACGGCTTAACGTGACCTCCGAAGCACGGTAGCGCTCAGATCAAACGGTCACCACTTGCACCTAGAAGCTAAGCTTCAAGGATCACCCATCCAAGCTATGACCGCTGAGAAAGTTGCTTAACCTAGAAGAACTGTTATGAACGGCTAGGATAGCTACGCTACGAGTGCGCTTTGTAGTATTAGGTACAAACTTAAAACTTAGAAACCACATCTGTACAGAATTTATTTCTCAGAAAGACGAGAGAATAATTAAGTGGTCCTTGTTAGTAAAGATATTCGCTTGCTATAATTGAACTGCGCCGTTACATGTCTACCTAATTTGCTATTTAAAGGAATTGAATATTAACATACCTACTGCGGCGGAATAACTATTTACCTAGGTAACTTATGTAATTAATGGAACGCGACTAGGGATTAACAGGGGCGCTAGGGGTTAAGGGGTAGAAAGATACAATACAATAATGCTTTAATGAATACCAAACACACAGAAAAAACAATAGTTAACAAAGTCAACAAACAAAGAGTACAATGGGCGGCCTTATCGCTATGCACAATTTCTTACAGGCAACCTTTTTTTTACACTTAATAGATCTATGTTTGGCCACTATCTCGCCTGATGTGAAGCGATTATGTGGCCTAAGATGGAGCACATAGATTTAGAGAGAGACGGCAGTTAAGCGGCTGCTCAGACCCGTCTCCCCGATGGTTCACCGAACATCATCCTTTTGTATGGACAGGAGTTTTAATAGAAATACTTATATCTTTCTACAAAAGGTACAACCAACCAGACCAACCAACCAGATAATATAATATGAGATTCAATATTACTTTCGAGGTTATTAAATGTTATATTTATATTAGATACAAAAATAAAACTTATATAAAACTTTATTAAACCTTATGTAACATTGTTAAAAGTGTGTTATGTAACAAAGTGATAGCTACTTGTTTAGATATTATCAATTGATCTCCCACACTATACATTTTATCGGTATCGTTTACAAATTGAATAAATATAAGATAGGTTGTCTAGGTAGACTTTCCGAAGGTAATACCAAAGAAAACTGGTAATATACTCTCACAGACTAACATTTTACTGATATATTAATTCCGATAAAAACAAAAACCGACTTCAATGTATCTTCGAAGTCCAAGGTCAAATATCGATGAAATTTATATGGGACCACTTCGTAGCTATACTCAAACCAACCCAACTCAAAAATAATTTTCCAAATCGGTTCATAAATGACGGAGTTCTGAGGTACCAAACATAAAAAAATACAATCGAACAGAGAAACTTCTCTTTTTTTGAAGTCAGTTAAAAATATGGGGTTCTAATTAGCTTTTTTTATGGAACTGTGAATGAGAAGAGCAACTCTTTTGTCCTATGGTGAGCGCCACGCCTGCCCATAACAATTGTAGTGCCACTTAGAACTTTCAATACCGTAAAAAGTCCTGCGTGTGCTACGCAGGACTTTTTGCACTGCGCTCATCACCCCGAGACTTCAGATATTGTACTGCTTGCGCACTACAGCTGTGTGACAGAATAACTGGCAAAGCGGTGGTACCTAACCAGACGGCCTCCCGCATACGAGACCTACAACGAGTTAATGAAAGCTACTATAGAAACCTGAAATATTTTATTCCATTAATTTTGAAGAGTTCGGGATCACAACCTTCCCTTGTAAATCTTTATATTTAACCAAATCGCAGGCACTTGTAGTTTTTCCCTATTTCTAGTGTTGTATTTAAGTAAATACCCGATTTTATTAACCCCCGACGCAAAAAGGAGGGGTGACCACTATGTGTGTCTGTCTGTGGCACCATAGCTCTTAAACGGGTAAACCGATTTGACTGCGATATATTTTATTTGAAAGCAGGTTTTCTATAGTGGTGATATGTCTTATTAAAAATGGTTCAGCCGTTTATTACTTTTTATAGGTTTTTTAAATTTTAGTTCATTGAAATTCACTTGTTCCCAAGGTATCAGAATGCTGGACCAGCCTTACATGACGGACCTGATAGAAGCCAACTCAATGGGGCACGAACCGCACAAGATCCACATCTACAGCGCTTCCTGGGGGCCCACGGACGACGGCCGTACCGTTGACGGACCTCGGAACGCGACCATGAGAGCAATTGTGCGAGGTGTCAATGAGGTATGATTACTTATTTTTTATTACCAGGCAAAACAGGCAAGTCGTTTATTAATGAAGGAATCGACGTTTCCTCGAAGCAAGGAAGCGACAAGTTGTCATAGTGAATGAGGCCCTAATGGAAAGTGACGACGTGGTCGACGATGGATCATGCTTGCCTAGAATATATCGATTCAATCGACTCGATTTACTTTTAAAAATATTTAATTTTTAATTCTCTAATAAGTAGTCGGGTATATTTACTTAGCAGGTATGACTTCAATGCACGTGTAAGCGAGAGGCACGCTAATCTAAATAGATATTCTTTCTCGTGTCGGTGTGTAGTAAATCCTGGTATCGGAGTTTATAGATCGCCCGAAGGCCTCCGACAAGACCTAAAGATCGTTGTCTAAAAACAAAAACTGGTACTGACCGCTTAACGTGCTTTCTGAAGCACGGTAGCGCACAGATGTAAATGCCACACAAATTATCACCCATCCAAATTGTAACTGCGGCGAATGTTGCTTAACCTAGCAGAACCGTCGCGAATGGCTGGCAGAGCTACGCGACGAACGCTACACCTAAATAAATCTATCAAAATAGTTAAAATGTGTAGGTATTCTTTATTATGGTTTTGTATAACCTTAAAATAAGATTACTACAACACATAAATATACACATACATATATATATATTATACATATGTATAATATTACCATGATACATATATATGTATCAGTATTCAAATTCCCCTTTGAGTTCATCATAATAATATGTATAAACACAGAGGGCTGAAAATGTGGAATTACCCGCTTTTCATGATATTGCGTAGATTATTAACACCATTTCCATACGAAGTAGGCGGTGTTGAAGGAGGTAATCTTGTATAAATGTCATTAGATACAATTTTGTTTTTATTTTACTTGGATTCATTTGATTTGTTTTTTTTTTCAATCACCCGACGCGTATTCAGAGACAGGCATTCATTCCTCACTGACCAATACTCACCATGGTGTCATGGTTTTCCAATCTGATCCTCGTAATCCCGGTTTCTTCAAGTTCTGAATATCTTCTAGGCAAACATGCTACAACTTCGACCGCATCGATATATCGCATTAAGTGAGATAGTAGTCCAATGCATAGACAAATGCAATACCAACTCCTTATGTGTTGTGTAGTAGCGTAATAAAATACTTAGTTATTGTGTTATATTTTTGTATATATGTTAGATTGTAAGGTATATATACTATGGGCCTCTGTTAATTATACTTTATTGTACATTAATACTGCCTGAAATAAATAAATTAACAAAAAATAAATAAATAAATACAGGAAATTTAAAAACATAAAAATTTATTGATTGACAAAGTAAGTGTTACAAATTATGTTTGAAGTCTCTAGCCCTCGACGTAGCTTGACGCTGTGTTTCAAGGACTAGCTCCTTCTCCCAATTTAGATAGATAAAAATGCCAAAAATGAATACATAGTTAAATCAAAAAATGTGTGTGAGGGTGTGTGTGTGATGGTGTGTGTGTGTGATGGTATATGAGGGTGTGTGAGTGTATGTGTGATATGTATATTCGTATATGTGTGTGGTAGCGGTGATTGTGTGCGATATTCAATAATTAAACAATAAGTCTTCCACATTGTCGTAGTCCAGATTGCTGAGCCATGTAAGTATGTATTTCTTTATTTTGTTGTTTGTATATTCCTTAACATTACCTTCGCTATTTAATTTAATAAGCTTGTTGTACAGGTAAAACAGACGGCGCATTGTCTTCTATAAACTCTCACACACAAACACACTCTCATCATACTCACAGAGAGGAACACAACTCATAACATGTTAGATAAGTTCCTGGATAAATTTGTTTAGTACCTAATAGGATTTAGTTTTTTATTTAATTAAATAATTAATTTTTAGAAGAAAACAAAAGCCGACTTCAATGTATCTTCGAAGTCCAAGGTCACATATCGATGAAATTTATATGGGACCACTTCGTAGCTATACTGAACCCGACACAAAAAGAATTTTTCAAATCGGTTCATAAATGACGGAGTTCTGAGGTAACAAACATAAAACAAAAAAAAATACAATCGAACAGAGAAACTCCTCCTTTTTGAAGTCGGTTAAAAATTATTATAGGCAAGCCTTAATATATCGTATAACCCTAGGGAAGGGCACTGTATTATTATAAATATGTCAAATAGCCAAATAAGCTTCAACCTTATTGAATAAATGATTTTATTATTATTATTATAAACAGTTTAGGCCATTTCAAGACCAACGGCGAATTAATTTATATCCATATGAAAATGAACTGTATTGCTGGTACTCACTTTCACGGGGAATATTCGCAAAAGTCGCCCACCATGTCGTCATAGGTTGTATATTATATACATAGACGTACATACCTAATAAGCGAGATTAGTCTGGTGACGTTTATCTGACGCCGAAAGAGCAGTGCCCCAAATTGACACAAAGTAGAGCCTTGACGTGGAGAAATGATGTCACGGAAGATCATCTCTGATATATGAGGAATATATTTAAATGGAATAAAATATGAAGAGGCTATTACTAGGTACCTATCTATACTAATATTATAAAGAGTTTAAATTGCTTTTAAGTACATATGAATATACTTAAAAACAATTTTACCTCTTTATAATGGTGGTACGTTCGTTATGTATGTTTTTAGATAATCTTTGAAATTGCTGATCCAATTCTGGAAAATATTTTACTGATAGAAAGCTACACTATCCCTGAGTGACATAAGCTATATTTATTGTCATAAAAATAAGGGTAATAAGCCAGTATACTATAAACATACACCAATTCAGCAATATCGTGTTATTACTTACTAGCGACCCGCCCCGGCTTCGCACGGGGCGGGTCGCTAGTTAGCGCATAAAAAAAAACCGCATCAAAATCCGTTGTGTAGTTTTAAAGATTTAAGCATACATAGGGATATAGGGACAGAGAAAGCGACTTTGTTTTATACTATGTAGTGACTTGTACATTGATGGGAAAATAGGAATTCCTATTTCTGAATGCTTCATGGTGATGTACACTTGGAGTGTCAATTTTAATATGAATGCAGTCTATTGCACCATCCACATTTTGTAGCCCTTGTTGCCCCCAAACCTGGGAAATTGTGCTCTATGGGAACATATTGGCTGGATATACAATGTATTGTGAATGTTCTCAGCCAGTTGCCGTGATACTGCAATCACTATTTTAGACACTGCTGGCTGCGAGACATGCAGTAAATCCCTACTTACTAACTGTAACATTACAAAAACACATTTCATAAGCGTATTATGTATTAAATTTGCATTTGTACAAACTCGTATATCTTAAAGAAACTAATCTTAGTTATTGCTTACCTGATAAGAAGCCGTGGCATAAAATCGCAAGGGACACTCTGATATCCAGCTGAGAAGTATAACCTAATTGTAGAGACAAAAATATTTTCAGAATGAATGAATGAATAAGTCTTTATTTATAACAACACAATAGAGAAAAGTAACTACAATAGAGTCAAAGACAAACTTAACTAAACAAACTTAACAATGCGCGGTCATATCGCTTAAAGCGATATTTTCCAGACAACCATACACGGATGGGAATAACATATAAATGGACGGTTTTTTTTCTCTTTATAGCTTTTTATTCGCTCTGGGAAAGGACAGAAGCAAGCCAAATTATTTTAAGGATTCTTTCTACTACCGATAGGCTTGCATTTGATCACATGACCTCTTCAGGGCCTTAATTCACGTGAAACGTCGATTCCTTCATTAATAAACGACATCTGCGAAATTTGTATTGTGTATATGTCATATACCTATATGAATATATGAATGCGTCATAGAGATGTCATTTATTAATGAACGAATCGACGTGATTTCGAAGCAAGGAATCAACGTGATTACGAAGCAAGGAATCGACGTGATTTTGCCAAGTTATCATAGTGAATTGGGGCCCTGATTGTATAAATGAGAATACAGTCGAGGATGAATAAAGCTCGCTTCCCTTAAGCTGTTTTGTGGTGCTAAAACTGCATTTACTTACGTGCTTTGTTACCTAGAGTGTAACTAGAAGCTGTAAACTTTAACATTTTTGTATGTAAGATAACACAATCCAAAATAAGATTTTTAATAGAAATGTAATAGATATTGTGAAGACATTTCCTAGGGGCTAATGGAAAAAATATTCCTTCGCCTCATGTTCTCGGTATCCTATGGGAAATACTTTCCGAGAATTACATTTCTGTTGAGACCTCTTTGCTTATTTCGCGGCCATCTTGGCACGTGTCTATTTATAGCAATTAAAAGCTTGAGGACTTTTTGGCGGGAAGTGAAAAGTGATGCAGTTCAATTTTGTTTTATTTTTCAAACAAGTGTTATTTCGAGTGATCATGTGTAATATCGGTGGAATCTTAACCATTATGTGTTCGTAAATGGGCACGAGTGTAGGCAAATGAAACAAAATAGAGAAAAACATTGCATTTTATGTTCTCCCAAAAAGTCCATAGAAAGCTTGAATAAAGTTCCACCACTTTATTGAAGCACTAGGAGAGTGTCCGGCTTGTTGCTGTTGACCCTCATACGACGGTATACGAAAGAAATCATTGTAATTTTTTCAAACTAAATCTACGTAAGACATGGCGGTATGGTCCTAGAGACTTTAGCCTTCCTAAACGGGCGAATTAATAAAAAAAAATTAAAAGCTTGAGCAATGTAGTGAATCTATTTTAAATAACTGAAAATAAAGGCCTACCAATATTTTTTGTTCTTCATGAATGTTAATGAAACCATATTCGTCATTATGTTTCAAAGCCGAATAATGAAATGTTTGAAGCAAACATTCCAACAGTTGTGAAACCAACATCAACAAACGAACAGAGAATATAGTTGTACCTATATGTACTATAGTTACATGAACTCTGTCTCTAAGTAACTTATTTATATTACAGAGGCTCTGCCATACCTATAGCAAAACTAAATAGACAAACAACAGTAAATAGAGGTACAATCATCATTAAAACGTACTACACATTTACTAAATAAAGCCTTCATTAAAGAATCATAAGCTTGACATATGTCCAAATACCTTGTATTTGAGAGAGACATATGTCAAGCTTATGATTATGACATGGAACTAAAATAATATAGGTACTTATTATTTTGTAGCTAACTGTACAGTAGAACATCCTCTTGAATGTTGAATTTAGAATTTAGGGTGGACATAAAACGTAAAGCTTCAAAAGGGTCGACAGGGAAGTATTTAAATTACATTGGAAGGTTAGCACCGCTGGAAACAGTAAGGGAATGTTGTAGAAGAGATTAATAAATTGACAAGTAGGTATACATTTTATCAAAAATAGACCGACATCAATGTATATTTGAAGTCCAAGGTCAAATATCGATGAAATTTGTATGGGACCATTTCGTAGCTGTACTGAACCCAAAAACGCAAAAAGGAAACAAACATGAAAAAATGAAAATACAATTGAACAGAGAACATTCTTCTTTTTTCACACCCTCACACATCTACTACAACTATGTGCCTATAACCAGGCGAGTTTTAAAATACGAAAGGAGCGACGGCTCGCCGAACCTCTTACTAATGGCGTTTAGACGAAAACGTAAATATATATATACCTATAGCCGCAATTCGGCTATCAGCCGTAACATATATATATATATTTATATATATATATATATGTATATATATATATATATATATATATATATATATATATACACCTAGTTTTAGCCGGCTACAACTAGAAGCAGCCGGCTACATGCGGTTAAACTTAGATATATCTTATGCGAGATTGTAAACTGTCGAAAGATTGTGAACCGTCGCATTATTTTTCGGTAGATTATAATCTATCGAAGTGATAGATGATAATCTACATTATATTATATCTAATATACATGTTCGCGGCGTTGGGGTGGCCCAAGGGCCACCCCCGCCTCACCCTAACCTACCGAGGGCTGCCCCTTATACGTTTGATTGGTGTGCGGCTGCACCTAGTTCTAGCCGCTATGATGAAGGCTAAACCTAGTTCTAATCGAAGATAAGTGGCTGCACCTAGTTGTAGCTGGCTAAAACTAGGTGTAGCCGCACTTCGGCTTTTAGCCGTAACATATATATATATATATGTTTTTTAATTATCTAACTCTTTTACGAATTGATTTGATGGGTTAATTTAGGGGAAAGTTCCTGATGGGGAATCAATGACGAAAGAAAAAAGCTTGTGGGAAATAGGATTCATTAAGGCGATGTAGTTTTTCTTTTTAATTTTTTTTTAGTACTGTTCTTATTTCAAAAATCTAAAAGTGCAGATTTTGTTTTTTTCAAATTCACTTGATATTTCAAGAACCATGTTTCTCTGCAAGGGAAAAAGTACCTACTCTGGAGGTCCCGAAATTTTGCCACACTATGTGTATAACACTAGGTATATAGATAGGTGTATGGATGCATCCTTTTTCTGATAGCTGTACCTGTAGTAGCGATCGTATCCGTACGAGCTGTGACGCATGTAGAGCTGGGCTAGCGAGTAGGTTTGTTTACAAAAATTCCGCATGAATTTACTTAAGCCATAAATAGAACGCATTTCCATGTACATGTATTCCAACAAGTATCTTTAATATTCCTGAAAAGTGATAAGATGGAGTCTAGTTTTAGTGTCCCGGGCCTTAAACCTACTTTTCTTAGTTATGTTATGCCTAATACTTTTCGAGAATTACATTTCTGTTTAAACTATTTGTGTTTCTGTTTCACCAAAGTATAAAAGTGAGTCAATAAAATTCCTTTCGCCGATATTCTTTCACATCGACGAGCAGCTGAAACAATTAATTTTTCGGAGATAGCTAGAAAGAAAACGCTATCAAAACTGGACTCTGGCAGATGCAAAAGACGTGCAAAGCCAAATAAGAGTAGAGGTAGAGCGTCCCGCGCTGAGGGAAGATTGGGTTGCGGGTTCGAGTCCCAGCCGGTGGTCGAATTTTTCTTCCTGAAAAACCTTGTTTAAGTTTTTCGCTTGGCATTCGTTAATACTTAAAAATATAATAAGAATCAATTCATAATAAAAAAAAACATAATTGGCGGAGTAATCGCGTAACAAAAAAGTAACTAAAAAAAAATAACCGTCAAATTGAGCACCTCCTTTGAAGACCTTTAAAGTCGGTTGAAAACGACTTGTACGTGTGCACTGTGCCCGTACTGTTTATATTTCATATAGTGATGTATCTTCAGAGGGTCGCCATTAAACTAGCAAAAAGGTTTTCATGTGTGTTTTTGCATAATGTGTAGAGATTATGTATGTACGAGTGATCCAATTTAACCTCTCATTTCATTTGCCTTTCTAATTACTCTCAGATGAGATTGTGTTTGCTCGGGATTTGAAATGTAAGCTTATTTAACATTTAAAATTCCGCAATTAATTATCAAACCCCGAAATTTGTAATTAAAAAACAATAACCGAATACAACATTAAACATATATTTTTGGTCCTTGTTATTTTTATCGAAAAGTGTTGAATCAAATTCGATAAAATTTCTTGAATCTTTGAAATCAATTCATAATTGGCGGAATAATCGCGTAACAAACATACAAATAAATAAATAAAAACATACCATCGAATTAGGAACCTCCTCCTTTTTGAAAGAACACAGAAAGTAAATTCAAATTACGCGTTAATAATGTTCTAATGAGAAAAGCATACTACACTGTTCGTAATTACATAGAAGACAACGATGCTTGGAACATTCCACTTCTGCAAAGTAACCAACTGGTACATAAGAAACATAACATTGTAAAGAGCTCTAAGAAGACTAAGAAAAGTGCCCCTCAGTTTCTTGCCGTATCTTCTGAGTAGTGGTTCTTTTTCCGATACAGTGGTAGAGTCATTGTGATAATTTGAGGTTCATAAGTGCGTCTGTGATGCCAAAATGATTAAAGAGATTTTTATTTTTTTTATTTTTGAAGTCGGTTAAAAAGGTTGAATAGGTACAGCAAATTATTGTTTGCGGTATCAATTCAACATTTGTTATATAGGTACTTTAGGTCCTGAAATAGGACATATAACACTTTTATTCCATGAATAGGACACAGGATAAACGAACAGTTTCTAAGGGAACAGCTATAACCCCAATTCTACGTGGCTGAAGTCGCGGGTGACTGCTAGTAAGTGCTTATTTTCAGCTAGCAAACAGAAATCCCATTAAAATAAAACATTCAACAAAGGGGAAATCAAAGCGTTGTCGGCTTCTCACATGACTGCATTAGAATACGTTGGTATAAAAATAGGACCGGCTTGTTATCTCTCACGCTTGAGCTCCGAGAGTGGATTTAGAAGCTAACAATGACGTTTATTGTTCTATGTTTTTATTTTATATGGCTTTGCACGGTTTATGCATTCAGCCAGTGTATTTATAAATTAAATACTGCTCGTTTAAAGGATTATATTAGATTAGCTACTGTACATTTCATGTCATCATAAAATATTATTATTCTGTGGTAGACTAGTACTTCACTTTCACCATTCCCACAGACTATTTTGACTATCCCGATGACGAGACTGTCCTAAATGACTATTACAATACATGCACTATCAGATTTTTGGCCAGATATAAATGTTCGTCCCATCAATCGCTAAAGTTACCTAGTATTTTTATCATAATTTATTTACGATATATAAATTAAAAAGTTTGGGTGTCAATAAGTAGTGAACTTATTACTTGTATTAATCTTGTACATTTTTTTTTCTACAGTCGCAAACATAAAATAAAGTATTAAAAATATTGCTAGATATATGAAAAATCGAAGTATTATGATATTTAGTAGGTGGCAATGACGGCTTCAAATATCGCCTTACTAGCTGCGCCCCGCGGTTACCGAATAAAAGTACCCTATGTTCTTTACCAGGACCTAAAGTACATACATACCAAATTCATCAAAATCCTTTAAGTAGTTTCATCCATCTATCCATCCATCATAACAAAGTTTCGCATTTATAATATAAACATAAGATCTCATTAAACATGTCAATAGGAGACATACTTTCGTAATACACGATCACGATCGTAATATACGAGAATATTTTCGTAATACACGATCTCAAAGCGCATTGTAAAAGTGTAAATAAATATCCAGTCTGTTTTCATTAAAAAACTTCGCTTAACTATATCCTCGTAAAGAACTTAAATTAATTGAATCCAAAATGCAAGTTGTAGGTTTGCAGCAGAAAACACGCAAAACCTTAAATAGTTAGTCCTCCTCTGGTACCCAGGCTCTTATGACGCTGGTTTTATCAAAGGAGGAACTAACTCAACAAAACAGATATTATTATCGACACCATAAATTGTAGGTATATCGTTGTAATGCGCTCGATTCGCTTCGTCACCTCAAACAGAGTAAATAGCACAGAATACTGAGGGACAGAAGCATCACTTCGCAAAGAAATTTGAACAAATAGCGACTCTTGCTATGACGCAATAAAATTCAATTCAGCTCGCGTAGTGCTGCATACCTACCAGTCATATTAACCTACAGAGCGCCTGTCATTCTATCGTATAGCTCTTATCCCTTCTGACGCGGCACGTGTAACGACGCGCGACCCGCCGTCGGTGTCCGGGTATGTACTTGTAGCTTCGTACCTACAGTGCGGAGTGAGCTAGGCCTGGTAACAGCTGAAAATTAGTGTATACTTGCTTTTAATAACGTCACTATTTTTTTTTGAATATAGTAGGATGTTTCTTGACGTAGATGCAAATTTCATAGATCGATCGAGAGTCGTTCTATCTATCTATCTATAAGTTTATTCATGCATCCATGTCCATTAACTGAAAGAATAACAGTCCTTAAACCTCGAAGGGTGCAGGACAGATATATTAAGCACGGGGTGACAAGGGGTGAAAGGGGAAGTTGTATCTACCTGGAAATAGAACGCCCGCCCCAATCATTTCGATATTTTTTTCTGACACTTCCCATAATAGAACCTCTGATATTTGGGAAGGCTTTGGCTTTGAATAAGGAAAAAGTTTCCTATTTACTTTGGAAGAGGTATAATATATAATATAATCAGATTTATCAGTAAATATAGCTGCGTCTCGCGGCTCCACTCGCGGTTTCCCGGGATAAAAAGTAGGTTATGTCGTTTTTCAGGTCCTAAAGAACATAAGTAGGTACTAAATTTTATCAAAATCCGTGCTGCAGTTTCTGCGTGATTGAGTAACAAACATCCATCTATCCGTTATGATTCCGTACCCAAAGGGTGAAACGGGACCCTATTACTAAGACTCCGCTGTCCGTCCTTCCGTCTGTCTGTTTGTCTGTCTGTACGTCTGTCACGAGGCTGTATCTCATGAACCGTGATAGTTAGACAGTTGAAATTTTCACACATGATGTATTTGTTACCGCTATAATATAACAAATACTAAAAAACAGAATAAAATAAATATTTAAGGGGGCTCCCATACAACAGAAAGGATTTTTTTGCCATTTTTATAGATACTGGTACGGAACCATTCGTGCACGAATCCGACTCGCACTTAGCCGGTTTTATTTTATGAAATAATGGGCTCTCGTTTGACAGCAACTCACCTGGGTCCCAATTCACTATGACAACTTGGCGAAATCAGGTCGATTCCTTGCTTCGAAATCACGTCGAGTCCTTCATTAATAAACGACATCTCTATGACACATTCATATATTCATATATATGACGCGTCATAGAGAATACCAATTTCGCAGATGTCGTTTATTAATGAAGGAATCGACGTTTCCTTGAAGCAAGGAATCGCCAAGTTGTCATTGATAGATAGATAGATAAACACTTTATTATTCACCTTAAAAATAGAGATAAAGTACAATTCAAATGTTTACAGTGGTGTAACAATGGGCGGTCTTATCGCTTAAAGCGATCTCTTCTAGACAACCTTTGGATGGAGAGGAATAACGAAACATACACAGACGGTGGTGATAGAAAATATAATAGATATACTAAGGGCTTACATATGATATACAATATAGTTGTCATAGTGAATTAGGGTCCTGATGGTAAGCTTAGTTGTGGTCTAAGGTGGAGCACGTTGCCATTGAGGTGCCTATTCTACTCTTGTCTTAAAGAGTGTGTAGTTTCTGTTAAGTTCCTTTTTTCCTTTGTTTTTTTTTTTAAGTTCGCCCGTTAGGGCAGGCTAAAGTCTCTAGGACCATACCGCCATGTCTTACGTAGTTTTTATTTGATAGATTAATATTCCATTTTATTATACTTTTGTTGAGAATGAGGGTCAACAGCAACAAGCCGGACCCTCTCCTAGTGCTTCAATAAAGTGGTGGAACTTTATTCAAGCTTTCCATGGACTTTTTGTGAGAACATAAAAAGCAATGTTTTCCCTATTTTGTTTCATTTGCCTACACTCGTGCACGTTAACGAATACATAATGGTTAATATTCCACCGATATTACACATGATCACTCGAAATAACACTTGTTTGGAAAATAAAACAAAATCGAACTGTATCACTTTTCACTTCCCGCCAAAAAGTCCCTTTTTCCTTTGAATTCTGAAAGCTCTTTCCGCAACACGATTTATATTCGGCCAAAGCGCTTGCGTCATTTCCCGTCATTTCATTTTTCCCGACTCAAAACTAGTTTTGAACTTGGAACGTAGCTTTTAAAGACGTCCGGTGTACAACAAGCAATTTCGAGCTGAAACTGCGAAGCTATGTATGAAACGTGTGGTTAGGCATTTGTAGGAAAACGTGGAGTTTTAGGTACGTGTGGTTGGAACGCGGTCAAAACTTTGATACGTGATGAAAGTTTTAAATTAGGCTTCTATAGAAACTTCATAGTAGAACTCAATAAATTCTACAGAAATCTAGTAATATAGGCATTGGTGTAGATGTACCTAGACCACTTGTAAATGAATTCCTATTTTAAAGTTCAATAATTGTAGACCAGCTATGTTTAATTTATGAGGGTAACGTACATCTGTACCGTAATTTTTATGAAACAAAGTAATGAGACTATCAAGTCGTTCACCTAATGGTAAGCGCCACACCTGCCTATTGCAGTGCCACCCACAACTTTTAATACCATTAAAATTACTGCGTACCAAAAGCACCGCATGACATCACCCCGAGACATCAGATATGCCCAGTTATTTGCTGGCTACAACGCCTTTCAAACCGGAATGGTTGCACAATACTGCTTGGCGGCAGAATGACTGGCAAAGCAGTGGTACCTACCCAGACGGCCTCCCGTATACGAAAGACCTACCACGAGTAAAATACGTATGTACTGTACGTTTAGAAATTTAATCTACATCACGGCCTACTTTACAGGGGGCTTACCACCAACTTTTAAAAGAATCATGCTACAGGAACGTTTCATTTCAAGCTTACAATCATATTACTCTGATTCGTACCATGACCTTTATAAAGCAACTAGTATTTCGCCGCGTGCGCGAGCTGCTAAAGCAGCTCGCGTGGGGGGGTGGCTGCTGTTTTTTTTTAAAAGCTTCCTATCGATTACGGTTCTAAAGTTTTGTTTACCCTTTTTGTTCTGAAAACAAACTTTTGTATGGCGGCCATCTTGAAAAAAAGCTGGATTTCAAGTGATTGTGTGGCGTGCGCGAGCTGCTAAAGCAGCTCGCGTGGGGGGGTTTGCGTTTTTTTATAAAAGCTCCCTATCGATTACGGTTCTAAAGTTATTTAAGTTCAGTTGTTCTGAAAAAAAGACTTTTGTATGGCGGCCATCATGAAAAATGGCGGAATCCAAGTGATTTTGTGGCGTGCGCGAGCTGCTAAAGCAGCTCGCGTGGGGGGGTGTTGCTTTTTTGTTATAGACGCTTCCTATCGACTACGGTTCAAAAGTTTTGTTTGGCTTATTTTTCCGGAAAAAAAACTTTTGTATGGCAGCCATCTTCAAAAATGGCGGAATCCAAATTATTTTTTCATAATCGTAATCTTCGACCCAGAAAACCCCTCGATGCAAAATTTCAGTCGGATCGGAGCAATTTTCAAAATGGCCGCCATTTTTTTTTCTTTTTTTTTAATTTTTCCAACTTTTCCAAATTTCCCCCGTCGTCCTCTATGACATTTGGTCGAGTACTCTATATCTATCTCTTACCGTTTAAAAGTTATTTGCATTTTTATTTTGTATGGCGGCCATGTTTTTTTGTATGGCGGCCATCTTTTTTTTCAAATTTTCAAAAATGGCCCAGGTTTTGGGGCATATTTAGTTCAAGCGGTACCCCCATCCGATTTATAGTTTCCGAGATCCCTTGAGCAGTTCCATCTCGGAGACACCTTTCCATGGATTTCGGATTTTTCTGGTTGGTTTCAAAACACCCTCTATCCAACGGTACCAAACACTCCCCCCCACCATATCGGCAAGTACCACTTCTATTTCTGTCAATTATATGTCAGTCAGTCAGTCAGTGGTCTTTCAGTTTTATATAATAGAACTAGTATTTCGCCGCGTGCGCGAGCTGCTAAAGCAGCTCGCGTGGGGGGGTGGCTGCTGTTTTTTTTAAAAGCTTCCTATCGATTACGGTTCTAAAGTTTTGTTTACCCTTTTTGTTTTGAAATCAAACTTTTGTATGGCGGCCATATTGAAAAATAGCTGGATTTCAAGTGATTGTGTGGCGTGCGCGAGCTGCTAAAGCAGCTCGCGTGGGGGGGTTTTGCTTTTTTTTATAAAAGCTCCCTATCGATTACGGTTCTAAAGTTATTTAAGTTCAGTTGTTCTGAAAAAAAGACTTTTGTATGGCGGCCATCTTGAAAAATGGCGGAATCCAAGTGATTTTGTGGCGTGCGTGAGCTGCTAAAGCAGCTCGCGTGGGGGGGTGTTGCTTTTTTTTTTAGACGCTTCCTATCGACTACGGTTCAAAAGTTTTGTTTGGCTTATTTTTCCGGAATAAAAACTTTTGTATGGCAGCCATCTTGAAAAATGGCGGAATCCAAAATTATTTTTCATAATTGTAATCTTCGACCCAGAAAACCCCCCGATGCAAAATTTCAGTCGGATCGGAGCAACTTTCAAAATGGCCGCCAT
Source organism: Petrophora chlorosata (assembly GCA_951640565.1). Taxonomy (NCBI): domain Eukaryota; kingdom Metazoa; phylum Arthropoda; class Insecta; order Lepidoptera; family Geometridae; genus Petrophora; species Petrophora chlorosata. Next base: position 5,722,819 of record OX621207.1, read on the forward strand.
TATTTTTTTTTTTTTTTTAATTTTTCCAACTTTTCCAAATTTCCCCCATCGTCCTCTATGACATTTGGTCGAGCACTCTATATCTATCTCTTACCGTTTAAAAGTTATTTGCATTTTTATTTTGTATGGCGGCCATGTTTTTTTGTATGGCGGATTAGTTCAAGCGGTACCCCCATCCGATTTATAGTTTCCGAAATCCCTTGAGCAGTTCCATCTCGGAGACACCTTTCCATGGATTTCGGATTTTTCTGGTTGGTTTCAAAATGTCCTCTATCCAACGAAACCAAACACTCCCCCCCACCATAACGGCAAGTCGGAGATCAATTCTGTCAATATGTCAGTCAGTCAGTCAGTCAGTCAGTCAGTCAGTGGTCTTCCAGTTTTATATATATAGAACTAGTATTTCGCCGCGTGCGCGAGCTGCTAAAGCAGCTCGCGTGGTGGTGGTGTAATTTTTTTTTTTATAGAAACTTCCTATCGATTACGGTTCTAAAGTTATCTAAGCCTTTATGTTCTAAAAACAAACTTTTGTATGGCGGCCATATTGGAAAATGGCACAATCCAAGTGATTTTGTGGCGTGCGCGAGCTGCTAAAGCAGCTCGCGTGGGGTGGTGTTGTTTATTTTTATAGAAGCTCCCTATCGATTACGGTATTAAAGTTATTCTCTTTGTTCGGAAAAAAATCTTTTGTATGGCGGCCATCTTGAAAAATGGCGGAATCCAAATTATTTTTTCATAATCGTAATCTACGACCTAAAACACCCCCCGATGCAAAATTTCAGTTGAATCGGAGCATTTTTCAAAATGGCCGCCATTTTTCTTTCTTTTTTTTTTTAATTTTTCCAACTTTTCCAAATTTCCCCTATGGTTCTCTATGATATTTGGTCGAAACCCTTTACCTATCTGTAACCGTTTAAAAGTTATTTGCATATTATTTTCACCTATTTTGTCATGAAAAAAAACGTTTGTATGGCAGCCATCTTGAAAAATGGCGGAATCCAAATTTTTTTTTCATAATCGTAATCTACGACCCAGAAAACCCCCCTATGCAAAATTTCAGTCGGATCGGAGCAATTTTCAAAATGGCCGCCATTTTTTTTTCTTTTTTTTTAATTTTTCCAACTCTTTCAGATTTCCCCCATCGCCCTCTATGACATTTGGTCGAGCACCCTATACCTATCTCTATCCATTCAAAAGTTATTAACATTTTTATTTTGTATGGCGGCCATGTTTTTTTGTATGGCGGCCATCTTTTTTTTCAAATTTTCAAAATCGGCCCAAGGTTTGGGGCATATTTAGTTCAAGCGGTACCCCCATCCGATTTATAGTTTCCGAGATCCCCTGAGCAGTTCCATCACGGAAACCACTTTCTGGTGATTTCGGATTTTTCTGGTTGGTTTCAAAACACCCTCTATCCAACGGTACAAAACACTACCCCCCACCATATCGGCAAGTACCACTTCTATTTCTGTCAATTATATGTCAGTCAGTGATGGTCTTCCAGTTTTATATTATATTAACTAGTATTTCGCCGCGTGCGCGAGCTGCTAAAGCAGCTCGCGTGGGGGGGTGGTTGCTCTTATTTTAAAAGCTCCCTATCGATTACGGTTCTAAAGTTTTATAAGCCTTTTTGTTATGAAAGCAAACTTTTGTATGGCGGCCATCTTGAAAAAAAACTGGATTTCAAGTGATTGTGTGGCGTGCGCGAGCTGCTAAAGCAGCTCGCGTGGGGGGGTTTTGCTTTTTTTATAAAAGCTCCCTATCGATTACGGTTCTAAAGTTATTTAAGTTCAGTTGTTCTGAAAAAAAGACTTTTGTATGGCGGCCATCTTGAAAAATGGCGAAATCCAAGTGATTTTGTGGCGTGCGCGAGCTGCTAAAGCAGCTCGCGTGGGGGGGTGTTGCTTTTTTTTTATAGACGCTTCCTATCGACTACGGTTCAAAAGTTTTGTTTGGCTTATTTTTCCGGAAAAAAAACTTTTGTATGGCGGCCATCTTGAAAAATAGCAGAATCCAAAAATTTTTTTCATAATTGTAATCTTCGACCCAGAAAACCCCCCGATGCAAAATTTCAGTCGGATCGGAGCAACTTTCAAAATGGCCGCCATTTTTTTTTCTTTTTTTTTAATTTTTCCAACTTTTCCAAATTTCCCCCATCGTCCTCTATGACATTTGGTCGAGCACTCTATATCTATCTCTTACCGTTTAAAAGTTATTTGCATTTTTATTTTGTATGGCGGCCATGTTTTTTTGTATGGCGGCCATCTTTTTTTTCAAATTTTCACAAATGGCTCAGGTTTTGGGGCATATTTAGTTCAAGCGGTACCCCCATCCGATTTATAGTTTCCGAGATCCCTTGAGCAGTTCCAACTCGGAGACACCTTTCCATGGATTTCGGATTTTTCTGGTTGGTTTCAAAACACCCTCTATCTAACGGTACCAAACACTACCCCCCACCATATCGGCAAGTACCACTTCTATTTCTGTCAATTGTCAGTGAGTGGTCTTTCAGTTTTATATAATATAACTAGTATTTCGCCGCGTGCGCGAGCTGCTAAAGCAGCTCGCGTGGTGGTGGTGTTATTTTTTTTTTATAGAAACTTCCTATCGATTACGGTTCTAAAGTTATTTAAACTTTATTGTTCTGAAAAAATAAAACGTTTGTATGTCGGCCACCTTGGAAAATGGCGCAATCAAAGTGATTTTGTGGCGTGCGCGAGCTGCTAAAGCAGCTCGCGTGGGGGGGTGTTGCTTTTTTTTTATAGAAGCTCCCTATCGATTACGGTTTTAAAGTTATTCTCTTTGTTCGGAAAAAAATCTTTTGTATGGCGGCCATCTTGAAAAATGGCGGAATCCAAATTATTTTTTTATAATCGTAATCTACGACCTAAAAAACCCCCCGATGCAAAATTTCAGTCAAATCGGAGCATTTTTCAAAATAGCTGCCATTTTTCTTTCTTTTTTTTTTAATTTTTCCTACTTTTCCAAATTTCCCCTATGGTCCTCTATGATATTTGGTCGAGCACCCTATACCTATCTGTAACCGTTTAAAAGTTATTTGCATATTATTTTCACCTATTTCGTCATGAAAAAAAACATTTGTATGGCAGCCATCTTGAAAAATGGCGGAATCTATTTTTTTTTTCATAATCGTAATCTACGTTTAGAAAACCTCCCTATGCAAAATTTCAGTTGGATCGAAGCAACTTTCAAAATGGCCGCCATTTTTTTTTCTTTTTTTTTAATTTTTCCAACTTTTTCAAATTTCCCCTATCGCCCTCTATGACATTTGGTCGAGCACCCTATACCTATCTGTAACCGTTTAAAAGTTATTTGCATATTATTTTCACCTATTTTGTCATGAAAAAAAATATTTGTATGGCAGCCATCTTGAAAAATGGCGGAATCAAAATTTTTTTTTCATAATCGTAATCTACGCCGCAGAAAACCTCCCTATGCAAAATTTCAGTCGGATCGGAGCAACTTTCAAAATGGCCGCCATTTTTTTTTCTTTTTTTTTAATTTTTCCAACTTTTTCAAATTTCCCCCATCGCCCTCTATGACATTTGGTCGAGCACCCTATACCTATCTCTAACCATTCAAAAGTTATTTACATTTTTATTTTGTATGGCGGCCATGTTTTTTTGTATGGCGGCCATCTTTTTTTTCAAATTTTCAAAATTGGCCCAAGGTTTGGGGCATATTTAGTTCAAGCGGTACCCCCATCCGATTTATAGTTTCCGAGATCCCCTGAGCAGTTCCATCAAGGAAACCACTTTCTGGTGATTTCGGATTTTTCTGGTTGGTTTCAAAACACCCTCTATACAACCGTACCAAACACTTCCCCCCACCATAACGGCAAGTCGGAGATCAATTCTGTCAATATGTCAGTCAGTCAGTCAGTCAGTCAGTCAGTCAGTGATGGTCTTCCAGTTTTATATAATATAACTAGTATTTCGCCGCGTGCGCGAGCTGCTAAAGCAGCTCGCGTCAGTTGTGCTTTTAGCCACATTTTTGAAAAAAAACCAACCTATCGACTACGGTTCTAAAGTTATCTAAGCCTTTTTGTTCTGAAAACAAACTTTTGTATGGCGGCCATCTTGAAAAATGGTGGAATCCAAGTGATTTTGTGGTGTGAGCAGTGTGGGGGGGGGGCGGCTGCTTTTTTCCCCTAGACTACGATTTTAAAGTTTTGTTTGCCATTTTTTAGTATGGCGGCCATCTTGAAAAATGGCGGAATTTATGGAGTGCGAGCTGCTTAAGCAGCTCGCGCACTCCAACAAGGACGGAAGACGAAACTCTTTGTACGTAGTACAAGAAGTTTCTTCTTGCAAAACAAGTTTTAATTAAATTAATTTAAAAAGTTTTTATGACAAGCTTTTATGATCTAGCAGCCACATCATGACGAAGTTTACAACGGGCTATCACAATTCAATGTATGTACGAATGTCATGTCTGTCCTATTCTCTGTTGAGGAGTTCCCTCGCCGGAAGTCAATCCTGGGTGTATCAGCCATTTAGAACAGGCTATTATGGTTAAATTTATTTACAAAATGTTGTGTCTGTACTATTCACCGTTGAGGAGTTCCCTCGCCGGAAGTCAACCCTGGGTGAAGCAAGTGAAGCAGTCGAATACAAACCTCCACCTTTAGAAAGCCGGTTACAAACAAAACAAGAACCGACTTGAAGATTAAACTTATATATTTTGTTTTTGGACTTTTATAACAATCTTGGATTTTTATGGCGTAAGCGAGCTGCAAGCCATTATAACAAAATTATCCTAAAAATGGGGAAATTAGTTATATTGGCAACACTGCTCTTCATCATCTAAAATAAAAATCAGCCCACTCAGACTGCCAACTGTCCCTAAACTAATTTTACGCACGGACACACACAGAATTACAAACAAAGAATTCACATTTCCCGCCCTTTTTATTGAGTACAGTATCGATATTTTTGTTTCGATACCATATCCCTAGTAATGTCTTGTAATTTGTAATCTGATGTTTACAATGAATGTCCAAATGTCTCAAAAACCCTCCGAAATCAAACAAGATATCAGGTATACAAATGGGTCTTTACATTCCAAACCTAGGCTAACCTCCCGCGCAGCCTCGAATATATCGTGTGCGTGTTTTAAGGCTTGCCAGCGCCATCTAGTTACGCGTTTTGAACTAAAACATGAGCATAGCCTAATTTTACTCTAAACAATCAACGATGTATATATATAAGTATATATATATGTACCTGAGGACATGCACTTTTAGTTTAATGTTTTACGTACCTACAATAAATCATTTATCTATTTTATGTATTATAATGACAGAATATGAAGGTGCGATATGACTCCGTAAAGAAATTTAATCAATTAGCGACTTTTGCTACGACGCAATAAAGTTCAATTCAGCTCGCGTAACGCTGCATACCTACCAGTATTGGGCAGGTTGCGGGTTGATTCCCACGACAGGAAAAATGTTTGTGCACAGAAAAAAAAAGCGCTAGCATTAGTTTCGTGTCTGGGTGTTGTGGGACTGGGGGTGGTGTGATTACAAATTTACTCTATGTGCGTCCAGTGGTCGCCGCGATCTCGCACTGGCAGTGTAAACTCGCCCCTTATGAAGAGCATAATATATGTCCAGCATTGGATCGCAATAGGCTGATGATGGTGACAAAGGTGCAGTTGTCAATTGCGTCACAGAATAATTAATAGTAGTTGCAAGAAGATATCCTATCTATTATATCCTACTTAGGATAGTAGGTATTTAGGCAAGAAGTGTAAACATAATTATACAACACTAAACATTTACCTACCTGGAAGAGATAGCTTTAAGCGATAAGACCGCCCTTTCATCATCAGCCCATCACGTTTCCACTACTGGGACACGGACCTTCTCTCTTACAGAGAGTATGGGCCATAATCCACCACGCTGGCCCAGTGTGGATTGGTAAATGTCACATTTCCTTGAATTTTTGTGATAAATTCATGGACATGTCGGTTTCCTCACGATGTTTTCCATCACCGTTTTTAGAGCGAGCGTTAAAATCCACACAATAACTTAAGGTAGTCAGTAAAACTCGGGTGCGTCGGATCGAATGTCGCACGTGCTCCCACTGAGCCACCCTTTGCGACACTTATATTGTTAATTTTGTCTTTATAATTTTGTCCTAACATAGCCTATGTACATAAGTACATGTACTTTTAGTTCAAAACCTACAGGCCTAGCGCACTCCGCACTGTAGGTACGAAGCTACAAGTACATAGCCGGACAGCGACGGCGGGTCGCGCGTCGTTACACGTGCCGCGTCAGAAGAGATAAGAGCGGCGCGATAGAAAGAGAGGCGCTCTGTAGGTTAATATGACTGGTAGGTATGCAGCGCTACGCGAGCTAAATTGAATTTTATAGCGTCTCCGCAAAGAAGTTTAAACAAATAGCGACTCTTGTTACGACGCAATAAAGTTCAATTCAGCTCGCGAAGCGCTGCATACCTACCACTGGACATAAATAAACCTGGGTTTGAATCCCGACTTTGCCCTGCACCAATGACTGATGGTTAGTAAGTGTAAGTTTGTAAGTGCAGATTTTGCACGCTCGCTCTAAAACGGTGAAGGAAAACATCGTGATGAAACCCGCTTACGAACTTTGGAGTGGTAGGCTCTGGCCGTGGTTGTAATACCACCCACCGAACAAAACCATGCCGTCAAGCGACCTAGTCGTGTTTCGGGATGATGTTCGGTGAACCATCGGGGAGACGGGTCTGAGCAGCCGCTCAACTGCCGTCTCTCTCTAGATCTATGTGCTCCATCTTAGGCCACATCATGGCTTCACATCAGGCGAGATAGTGGCCAAACAGATCTATGAAGCGTAAAAAAAATTATGACCGTTATGACCTAGACAATAAGGGTTATTATAAGTTTGAGTATCTCCGGCTATATATTTTTTACGCTTTCGATCATTTTGATTCATTCCCAATTCCCATTCGTTCGCTTACGTATGTTATATTAAACTCTTATTAGTCTAAGTAATAATAATTAATGCTTGAGGTTTCTAAATAAAGTTTTTATCACAGAAAACTAAGGGACATAAGCATCACTCCGCAAAGAAATTTAAACAAATAGCGACTCTTGCTATGACGCAATAAAATTCAATTTGAACCCCCCGCCGTAATATTATCTTGTTGTACCAATTACAACCGTAATTTCAAGCATTTTAGGTTGAATTTAGATTGTTACTAAATAAGTAGCTTCACCGTTAATTCGTCGGCGCTGCTGCTAAGTTTTCTTAAATACCTATTTTAACGTTCCACGTTACTTTCTTAATTATTTCTTCTCTTACTTCATAAGATCCTTCTCCGGACAATAACAAACACAACAAAAAAAAGAATTGGCGAAATTGGTCCAGCCGTTCACGCATGTGACCGCATGATGCCGTTACCAAGGGAAATAAGTACCTATTCATTTAATACAGGATGTGATATTAGGTTAAACGAGAGACTTGTTGAAGGAGGGTATTCAGTATTCGATTCTCGTCCTAAATATCCAGATCGCTTTACACCGCCAAATAAATTAAAAACAATATTATACTGTTTCTTATTGAATTCCATTGTAAGACCTTTATAAACATTTATTATTTATATGACTGATTACCTGCCTACTAAAAATAGGTACCTACTGAACAATTTGAGGTCTTATCGCTAAATCAAGTTTGTGTAAAACGCTTTTTTTTCTGTGCACAAACATTTCTCCCGTCGCGGGAATCGAACCCCCAACCTCAGTGATGTATGAGATTTGACACCACTGAGGTTGAGAAGTTAAATCCGCACATAACTCAAGATAGTCCGTGGTTTCGAACTCGGGTGCGTTGGATTGAAAGTCGCACGTGCTCCCACTGAGCCACACTCGCTTTATAATGCCGGACTTGCGAAATACTAATCGACTGCGCTCGGAATGATTTAATTTTAAATTATTTTGCGGTTGGATGCCATGGAATGGAGTGTTCTTATGTTGCCTAATATACGACTGAACCAATGATGTCTTTTTAACCGACTTCAAAAAGGAGGAGGTTTACAATTCGACGGTGTGTTTTTTTTTTTTGTGTGTTTGTTACGCCATTACTCCGCCAATTATGAATGGATTTCGATGATTCTTTTTTTGATTGGTAGGTCATACTTCAGAGGTGGTCCTATATAAATTTTATCGAAATTCATTCAACACTTTTTGAAAAAAATAGCAAAAACAAAAAAATATAAGTTTAATCTTCAAGTCGGTTCTTGTTTTTGTTGTAACCGACTTTCTAAAGGTGGAGGTTTGTATTCGACTGCTTCACCTGCTTCACACAGGGTTGACTTCCGGTGAGGGAACTCCTCAGCGGTGAATAGTACAGACACAAAATTTTGTAAATGGATTTAACCATAATAGCCTGTTCTAAATTCCACCATGACATGGCTGATACACCCACGAATGACTTTCGGCGAGGGAACTCCTCAACAGAGAATAGGAGAGTCATGAATTTTTTTTGTACATAAATTTAATTGTGATAGCCCGTTTTAAACTTCGTCATGATGTGGCTGCTAGATCATAAATGCTTGTCTTTAAAAACTTTTTAAATTAATTTAATTAAAACTTGTTTTTTACTAAAAAGGGTGAAATAAATTATTTTTCAAAAAAAACTAAACCGACTTCAAAACCACAAATAGGCACTCAAAAGTGAAAAATAAATTAATATAATTATCATAAGCGCTACCCACTCATATATTTGAAGTCGGTGCCAGCCAAGTCTAAAAGGTAGTAGATAGATACTACCTACAAGTAGTACAATACAATACAGTACAATAAAGTAGTACAATAGTTACTATATATGTATATATTTATCTGCTACCTAATAGACTAATTACTTTATTTATTTTATATTAATTTATTTAATATATGACTATTAATTTATTTTTCACTTTTGAGTGCCTATTTGTGGTTTTGAAGTCGGTTTAGTTTTTTTTGAAAAATAATTTATTTAGTTAATGTAGGTATGTCTCTTGGACGGGTACTCGTACGTATTTAAATGTCTAAAATTAAAAAACCTCACGTTAACACCTCCGTTCAAAATACCTTAAATCAAAATATCTTATGTTTTATCCTATAATATAATACCTAAGCAAATAGCAAATAAAATACCTACCTAAGTTCAAAATACCGATCGGACTAAATATCTAATGTTTAAAATGTCTATACCTACTTAGCTACACCAAAGTTAGATTCACACAAATTTTAAATACCAAATGGTCAAAATACCTAATATTGTGCATCACTTGCTAGCTATTTGTTTGAAATAATAGATCGAGCGGCAAAACAGTTACTTACCTAACTATTTATGTTTTCGGTATAGGTCATGAACGCTAAAGACCATTACCTATCCACGATGTCTGGAAGAGATCGCTTTAAGCGATACGACCGCCCTTTCATCATCAGCCCATCACGTTTCAACTGCTGGGACACGGGCCAATAAAGTTCAATTCAGCTCGCGTACCGCTGCATACCTACCAGTACTGGGATAGTATGAAACTCCATCTCTATATTCTACCATATATATCAATGTCTGATGTATTGTCTTGCAGTAGATAAGGAGGTACCTAGGTACCTAACTACATTAAATAGATTTTCCCGTGATGCGAGTCTATCTACATGTAGTAGGTAAGTAAGCATTTTTTTATCTAAACTCATATTATAAAGAGGAAGGATTTGATTGTTTGTTTGTTTGTTTGCATTGAATAGGCTCCGAAAGTACTGAACTGATTTAAAAAATTCTTTCACTGTTGGGAAGCTACACTAACCTAACTACCCGGGTGACATTGGCTATATTATATTTTCAAAAAAAAAGGGATCCTTACTAAAACCACACTAAAACTGAAAAAATGTAGCCCAAGGTGTAAAAACAATTTTTTAAATACCCGTGCGAAGCCGGGGCGGGCTGCTAGTCTATCGTTATTAAGATACCTAGAAGAAGGTACTACCTACACACATTTATTTAATGTAGGTTTTAAGTAGTTATACCTAGGCAGTAGGCACCTATGTCATGTTCCTGTCATGACCCTGGTGTCACATTAGGTTAATTTTTATTGGATCACTTTAGGCAAACGTGTCTTTACGTAGGTACGTAACGCCGCGCGCAGCCGGCGCGGGCGCCCGCCGCGCCGGCTCGTGTACCTACTCGTATTTGCATCGCTGGGCGGCACCGCGTTGTACCAATTACAACCGTACATGGAAGCGTTTAAGGTTGAATTTAGGTTGTTACTAAATAACTTGGTTCACAAATATTCATACATAGAAACAATTAAGACCTTCTTTTTTTGAAGTCGGTTAAAAAGGGATATCTTTCACATTTATTTATTTATTTATATATTATATTTAAAAGAAGAAGATTCAATTGTAGTTATTTTCGTTTTTTATTTATGTTTGTTACCTCAGAACTTCGTCATTTATAAACCGATTTGAAAATGTCATTTTGCGTTGAGATCAGTATAGCTACGAAGTAGTCCCATATAAGTTTCATCAATATTTGACCTAGGACTTTGAAGATATTTTGAAGTCGGTTTTTTTTGGTAAAGAAGTGTATACTTGTAAATATTAATTTTCTGTGATGTTTCGTAATTTGATGTTTGCGATACAATAAAGCGTTTATCTATATATCAGTCTACATATCGGTAGGTATTAATCTTATTATATTAAGATGCCCAAGTAAGTAAGTTTTAAGTAGGTGTACCTACATATATGCCATGTTCATATGACCCTGTTATCAGTCGTATGACGTCACACGCAGGCGAACGAAACGACAAGCTCTACGAAAGCAAACTTGCAAAGTGATTTATACGTTTTTGTGAAGTGTAAAGACTTTAGGGTCGTCATGGCATGAAAAACATATCGTTTTGATATAGATAAAAATATAAAATATAAAATAAACACAAGCTTCGCACACAGTATTTACTTTGAAATGACATCATGCACTGTGTTGGTGTTCGGAACAGATGTAAAATGTCAGAATTATCAGATTTTATATAATGATATGAAATTATTATTTTACAAAAAAATTATTAAATGGTCTTGCGGATTAGACAAACATTCGTTCTAACTACATTTTATATATAACTCATTGACCAGTGTATTTAAATATTATTTAGTTTATTAATGTTTCTTGATCAGCTAAATATTGTTACTGGTATTAGATATGTCTACAATAAAATGTATTTTATAATATGAAAGATATAATTATGCTAAATTCGAAATATTTTTTTTATATATTTACTGAAAAATAAATCCTGTTTTACATTTTTACATATGTTTTATTTCTGTTGTTATACATTTCTAATTGTCAATTCTGTTCAGGAATACCATAAATTCATATTCTTTGGCCAAGCACTGAAAGATAGCTATCTCTTTTACTTACGTATTTATCATAATATATCTTATTTCGTACTCATTTAAGAAAATCGTGCAATTGTACAGTTTTACGCATATTTACGTAGAAATGAAGATTGAAAGCTAAATACGAAGAAACTGGCGCCATCTCTGTAATCGTCGCCACTTTTCTAAAGTTCACTGTAATAAAATCAATTATCCATTCATATTGACTCTTGAATAGGTCAGGTCATGATAGTTTCCTATAACTCCGCTAGATGGCATTATTAATTGTAGGAACATCGCGACCACTTTACAAACGTCAATCGAGTTAACTCGAAGTTGGGCTTAACTCGAACCAAAAGCTCAGGTCTAAAGCTCAGGTAAAGTATCCACGTCGGACCACGGAGAAATGGTCCTACCAATACCTACATGATTATACCGTCCGCCGGCGCCGGCTCTTGAGTCTCCCGCCGTAATTTATTTCGTTGTTCCAATTACAACCGTATATAGAAGCATTTTAGGTTGAATTTAGATTGTTACTAAATAACTTAGTTCACAAATATTCATACATACAAACATACGTGTCAAATTGAAACCTTCTTTTTTTGAAGTCTGTTAAAAAGGAATATTTTGCAACAAAAACAGTTTCCTAACTATTAATACTCCGCCCTATCCACGTCGTCTGGAAGAGATCGCTTTAAGCGATAAGACCGCCTTTTGTGACACTTACATTGTTAAGTTTGGTCCTCGTAGTTCCTGGTTCCCTAGATGCAGGGAATCCTATTTAAGGGCCGGGATCTATGTATGTACTATCACTGATCCTATAAAAAAAGTCTTCTATATGTACACATGTAGGTAGGTATTTATCCATTAACATATATACATACCTATATATATTTATTTCTGCTTTTATTTAGGGACTTTTACTGTAGCGGAGTATGTCAGTCCCATCATACCCTAATCTAAATATTCACAACACTGCATATAATAATATTTACATATACCTCTACCTATACAATCTATACAATTCCACTTATAAAAAAAGTCCAAAAAGAAATTCGTTCGGCCGATTTCGAACTCGCCCATATCGGCCTTCGAAACCGTGTTTCAAACCGCTGGGCCAATTGTCTGATTAAATGAACCGACGAAAATTATGTATATATAATTATAGTCTCGAAAACCGTTCATTTATTAAGTAAATCTCGGAAATTACTGGTTCGATTTGCAAAATTCTTGAAGTAATAAAAAGCTAGTTTATCCTTGAGAAATAAATGCTATTTATAGTTATAAATTATTTATAATTAAACACGAAATGACCGTATCTATGAATTTCAAATAAGCATATTTTATATATATCGGCGTGCGCTGCCAAAACGGCTTGGTATTAAGGTTTAAAATGTTCAGCCAACTTATTTGTCTTAACGTGCTCTATAAAAAAGTCCGCGACACGATATATCTATCTAACATATTTGAGCAAGAATAAAGGTATTTATGTTTAAAGAAAAGAAGAAATTCAAAGCCGTCTAATTCGATGTAATTATTAGATACAACATATTAATCCTTATTAAATTAAATACGTTAATCGTGAAGGAAATTTTGTATAGATGAAATTTGTCCTTTGAACCATATAAATCAAAACTATAGTTTAGGAGATAACGTGAAATGAATGAATGCCTATCTATAGTAACGGCACAGTTTATTTAATAGTTTGTATGAAGCTGTAACCATTTGCCGGTTTTCTATGTATTTTAACCAAATCTCGTAAACTACACAACTCATGAAGCTGAAATTTTCAGAGGAGGTTCCCGGTAGGGTGTCCGTATGCGCCGAGAAAGGACAAATTCACAGGGCCGGATCGAGGTGGTGAAACGGGGGTTCGAAGGTTAAATATATGAAATTTTCATGTTTTTTCAAAGAAAAGTATTAACTCTATATCTAGTATCGAGTAGCACTTGTAATTACCCGTGATCGACTCATACACGCCGACCCGCTAGAGCGTCGACGAATGGCTGAAAACTCGATTTGAAAGTGTGGCAAAAAACACAATATTTTACCGAAACGCCCCCGGGGCGTTCATATTTTTGTTTTTTTTATTTATTTTATTTCTTTTATACACTGCAGGATACTGAAAAATTTTTTGTACTGCAAAAAGACGGTTACGGCAAAATCGCTCGAACAAACCGATCGTCCAAATTAGGGTCCGACAATTTCAAAATTTTGTGTTGTAATTTGCGGCGGCCATCTTGAATTTTATGCCATTTTTTTTTCAAAAATCGTAATCGGCGCCCCCGTTTTACTCGAAAATGAACCCCATATTGTCACGTGACATGGACATTTTCGAAGATACGACCGCCATGATGGCCGCCATTTTGTTTTTTTAACATTTTCGATTTTATTGCTGAGAAAAAGGACATTTTCTATACGAATACGTATAAAACGTTATCCCACCGGTACTCCTTCATAGAAATACTTAACGTTAGGCGCCTGTTTTCAAAAATCGATATCTCGCAAAGTAGCCGGCCGACAGAGATGAAAATGCTCAAATGTCATTTTCACTAACGTCAACTACCCGGTAGTGTGAAATTTCTATTCAAAATACTATTATTTCTACTTTTCATGTTTTCGGGGTAAATCTCCAAAATTAGCCTAAAAATGGGGAAAATTTTTGAAAAGGGCAATACCTCTCGCCGTCTTCCACGACCGTCTCATACATGTCGAGCAGCTCCGATGTGAGCTTCTGCCTCGAAAATAGGTTTGAAAATGTGCAAATTTCAATCGTTTTCCAAAATGGCCCCCGCGGCGTCCGCCATGTTGTTTTTATTTTTTGATATATTTTTTTTTACAAACGTCAGGACATGATTGATGTTTCTGTATCAAAAACGTATCAGAATCGCGAAATCGCTTGAACAAACTAATTTTTCAAAGTAGGGTCTCGTGGTGCCCGTTTTTCGAGTTGAAATATTCGGCAGCCATCTTGGTTTTTTTGAAAAAAAAAGTTAAAAAATCGAAATGAGCGTAGACGGTTTACTCGAAAACGACCCCCATATTGCCACTTTTGATACATTTTTTTTGAGATACCACCATGGTGTCGGCCGCCATTTTGATTTTTTGGAAATTTTCGATTTTTCTGTCGGGTCGATTTTGATTCTCTATACGAATATATATAACACTATATCGCACCTCTTCTCCTTCATGCTTAGAATTTCTATCAATGTGTTCGTTTTGTGGTGGTAATTGAGCTTTATATATAAGGGATCGGACTAGTATTTCGCCGCGTGCGCGAGCTGCTAAAGCAGCTCGCGTGGTGGTGGTGTTATTTTTTTTTATAGAAACTTCCTATCGATTACGGTTCTAAAGTTATCTAAGCCTTTATGTTCTAAAAACAAACTTTTGTATGGCGGCCATATTGGAAAATGGCGCAATCCAAGTGATTTTGTGGCGTGCGCGAGCTGCTAAAGCAGCTCGCGTGGGGTGGTGTTGTTTTTTTATAGAAGCTCCCTATCGATTACGGTTTTAAAGTTATTCTCTTTGTTCGGAAAAAAATCTTTTGTATGGCGGCCATCTTGAAAAATGGCGGAATCCAAATTATTTTTTCATAATCGTAATCTACGACCCAGAAAACCCCCCGATGCAAAATTTCAGTCGGATCGGAGCAACTTTCAAAATGGCCGCCATTTTTTTTTCTTTTTTTTTAAATTTTTTCAACTTTTCCAAATTTTCCTCATGGTCCTCTATAATATTTGGTCGAGCACCCTATACCTATCTCTAACCGTTTAAAAGTTATTTGCATATTATTTTCACCTATTTTGTCATGAAAAAAAACGTTTGTATGGCAGCCATCTTGAAAAATGGCGGAATCCAAATTTTTTTTTCATAATTGTAATCTACGCCCCAGATAACTCCCCTATGCAAAATTTCAGTCGGATCGGAGCAACTTTCAAAATGGCCGCCATTTTTTTTTCTTTTTTTTTAATTTTTCCAAGTTTTCCAAATTTCCCCCATCGCCCTCTATGACATTTGGTCGAGCACCCTATACCTATCTCTAACCATTCAAAAGTTATTAACATTTTCATTTTGTATGGCGGCCATGTTTTTTTGTATGGCGGCCATCTTTTTTTTCAAATTTTCAAAAATGGCCCAGGTTTTGGGGCATATTTAGTTCAAGCGGTACCCCCATCCGATTTATAGTTTCCGAGATCCCTTGAGCAGTTCCATCTCGGAGACACCTTTCCATGGATTTCGGATTTTTCTGGTTAATTTCAAAACACCCTCTATACAACCGTACTAAACACTCCCCCCCACCATATCGGCAAGTAGCACTTCTATTTCTGTCAATTGTCAGTCAATGCCCATCCAGTTTTATATAATATAACTAGTATTTCGCCGCGTGCGCGAGCTGCTAAAGCAGCTCGCGTGGGGGGGTGGCTGCTGTTTTTTTTTAAAAGCTTCCCATCGATTACGGTTCTAAAGTTTTGTTTACCCTTTTTGTTCTGAAAACAAACTTTTGTATGGCGGCCATCATGAAAAAAAGCTGGATTTCAAGTGATTGTGTGGCGTGCGCGAGCTGCTAAAGCAGCTCGCGTGGGGGGGTGTTTTGCTTTTTAATAAAAGCTCCCTATCGATTACGGTTCTAAAGTTATTTAAGTTCAGTTGTTCTGAAAAAAATACTTTTGTATGGCGGCCATCTTGAAAAATGGCGGAATCCAAGTGATTTTGTGGCGTGCGCGAGCTGCTAAAGCAGCTCGCGTGGAGGGGTGTTGCTTTTTTTTTATAGACGCTTCCTATCGACTACGGTTCAAAAGTTTTGTTTGGCTTATTGTTCCGGAAAAAAATCTTTTGTATGGCAGCCATCTTGAAAAATGGCGGTATCCAAAATATTTTTTCATAATCGTAATTTACGATCCAGAAAACCCCCCGATGCAAAATTTCAGTCGGATCGGAGCAACTTTCAAAATGGCCGCCATTTTTTTTTCTTTTTTTTTAATTTTTCCAACTTTTCCAAATTTCCCCCATCGTCCTCTATGACATTTGGTCGAGCACCCTATACCTATCTCTAACCATTCAAAAGTTATTAACATTTTAATTTTGTATGGCGGCCATGTTTTTTTGTATGGCGGCCATCTTTTTTTTCAAATTTTCAAAAATGGCCCAGGTTTTGGGGCATATTTAGTTCAAGCGGTACCCCCATCCGATTTATAGTTTTCGAGATCCCCTGAGCAGTTCCATCAAGGAAACCACTTTCTGGTGATTTCGGATTTTTCTGGTTGGTTTCAAAACACCCTCTATCCAACGGTACCAAACACTCCCCCCCACCATATCGGCAAGTACCACTTCTATTTCTGTCAATTATATGTCAGTCAGTCAGTCAGTCAGTCAGTCAGTGGTCTTTCAGTTTTATATTATATTAATTAATTAATTATTAATTAATTAATAAAAGTTATTTGCATATTATTTTCACCTCTTTTGTCATGAAAAAAAACATTTGTATGGCAGCCATCTTGAAAAATGGCGGAATCCAAATTTTTTTTTCATAATTATAATCTACGACCCAGAAAACCCCCCGATGCAAAATTTCAGTCGGATCGGAGCAACTTTCAAATTGGCTGCCATTTTTTTTTCTTTTTTTTTAATTTTTCCAACTTTTCCAAATTTCCCCTATGGTCCTCTATGATATTTGGTCGAGCACCCTATACCTATCTGTAACCGTTTAAAAGTTATTTGCATATTATTTTCACCTATTTTGTCATGAAAAAAAACATTTGTATGGCAGCCATCTTGAAAAATGGCGGAATCCAAATTTTTTTTTCTTTATTATAATCTACGACCCAGAAAACCCCCCGATGCAAAATTTCAGTCGGATTGGAGCAACTTTCAAATTGGCCGCCATTTTTTTTTCTTTTTTTTTAATTTTTCCAACTTTTCCAAATTCCTCCCATCGCCCTCTATGACATTTGGTCGAGCACCCTATATCTATCTCTTACCGTTTAAAAGTTATTTACATTTTTATTTTGTATGGCGGCCATGTTTTTTTGTATGGCGGCCATCTTTTTTTTCAAATTTTCAAAATTGGCCCAAGGTTTGGGGCATATTTAGTTCAAGCGGTACCCCCATCCGATTTATAGTTTCCGAGATCCCTTGAGCAGTTCCATCACGGAAACCACTTTCTGGTGATTTCGGATTTTTCTGGTTGGTTTCAAAACACCCTCTATCCAACGGTACTAAACACTACCCCTCACCATAACGGCAAGTACCACTTCTAATTCTGTCAATTATATGTCAGTGACCTTTCAGTTTTATATAATAACTAGTATTTCGCCGCGTGCGCGAGCTGCTAAAGCAGCTCGCGTGGGGGGGTGGCTGCTGTTTTTTTTTTAAAGCTTCCTATCGATTACGGTTCTAAAGTTTTGTTTACCCTTTTTGTTCTGAAAACAAACTTTTGTATGGCGGCCATCATGAAAAAAAGCTGGATTTCAAGTGATTGTGTGGCGTGCGCGAGCTGCTAAAGCAGCTCGCGTGGGGGGGTGTTTTGCTTTTCAATAAAAGCTCCCCATCGATTACGGTTCTAAAGTTATTTAAGTTCAGTTGTTCTGAAAAAATTACTTTTGTATGGCGGCCATCTTGAAAACTGGCGGAATCCAAGTGATTTTGTGGCGTGCGCGAGCTGCTAAAGCAGCTCGCGTGGGGGGGGTGTTGATTTTTTTTTATAGACGCTTCCTATCGACTACGGTTCAAAAGTTTTGTTTGGCTTATTTTTCCGGAAAAAAAACTTTTGTATGGCAGCCATCTTGAAAAATGGCGGAATCCAAAATTTTTTTTTAAAATCGTAATGTACGACCCGGAAAACCCCCCGATGCAAAATTTCAGTCGGATCGGAGCAACTTTCAAAATGGCCGCCATTTTTTTTTCTTTTTTTTTAATTTTTCCAACTTTTCCAAATTTCCCCCATCGCCCTCTATGACATTTGGTCGAGCACCCTATACCTATCTCTAACCATTCAAAAGATATTTTCATTTTTATTTTGTATGGCGGCCATGTTTTTTTGTATGGCGGCCATCTTTTTTTTCAAATTTTCAAAAATGGCCCAAGGTTTGGGGCATATTTAGTTCAAGCGGTACCCCCATCCGATTTATAGTTTCCGAGATCCCCTGAGCAGTTCCATCTCGGAGACACCTTTCCATGGATTTCGGATTTTTCTGGTTGGTTTCAAAACATCCTCTATCCAACGGTTCCAAACACTACCCCCCACCATAACGGCAAGTGGGAGATCAATTCTGTCAATATGTCAGTCAGTCAGTCAGTCAGTCAGTGATGGTATTTCACTTTTATATAATATAACTAGTATTTCGCCGCGTGCGCGAGCTGCTAAAGCAGCTCGCGTGGTGGTGGTGTTATTTTTTTTTTATAGAAACTTCCTATCGATTACGGTTCTAAAGTTATCTAAGCCTTTATGTTCTAAAAACAAACTTTTGTATGGCGGCCATATTGGAAAATGGCGCAATCCAAGTGATTTTGTGGCGTGCGCGAGCTGCTAAAGCAGCTCGCGTGGGTTGGTTTTGTTTTTTTTTTATAGAAGGTCCCTTTCGATTACGGTTTTAAAGTTATTCTCTTTGTTCGGAAAAAAAACTTTAGTATGGCGGCCATCTTGAAAAATGACGGAATCCAAATAATTTTTTCAAAATCGTAATCTACGACCCCAAAAACCCCCCGATGCAAAATTTCAGTCGAATCGGAGCATTTTTCAAAATGGCCGCCATTTTTCTTTCGTTTTTTTTTAATTTTTCCAACTTTTCCAAATTTCCCCTATGGTCCTCTATGATATTTGGTCGAGCACCCTATACCTATCTGTAACCGTTTAAAAGTTATTTGCATATTATTTTCACCTATTTTGTCATGAAAAAAAACATGTGTATGGCAGCCATCTTGAAAAATGGCGGAATCTAAATTTTTTTTTCATAATCGTAATCTTTGCCCCAGAAAACCTCCCTATGCAAAATTTCAGTCGGATCAGAGCAACTTTCAAAATGGCCGCCATTTTTTTTTCTTTTTTTTTAATTTTTCCAACTTTTCCAAATTTCCCCCATCGCCCTCTATGACATTTGGTCGAGCACCCTATACCTATCTCTAACCGATCAAAAGTTATTTACATTTTTATTTTGTATGGCGGCCATGTTTTTTTGTATGGCGGCCATCTTTTTTTTCAAATTTTCAAAATTGGCCCAAGTTTTGGGGCATATTTAGTTCAAGCGGTACCCCCATCCGATTTATAGTTTCCGAGATCCCCTGAGCAGTTCCATCGAGGAAACCACTTTCTGGTGATTTCGGATTTTTCTGGTTGGTTTCAAAACACCCTCTATACAACCGTACCAAACAGTCCCCCCCACCATAACGGCAAGTCGGAGATCAATTCTGTCAATATGTCAGTCAGTCAGTCAGTCAGTCAGTCAGTGATGGTCTTCCAGTTTTATATAATATAACTAGTATTTCGCCGCGTGCGCGAGCTGCTAAAGCAGCTCGCGTGGGGGGGTGGCTGCTGTTTTTTTTTTAAAAGCTTCCTATCGATTACGGTTCTAAAGTTTTGTTTACCCTTTTTGTTCTGAAAACAAACTTTTGTATAGCGGCCATCTTGAAAAAAAACTGGATTTCAAGTGATTGTATGGCGTGCGCGAGCTGCTAAAGCAGCTCGCGTGGGGGGGTGTTTTGCTTTTTAATAAAAGCTCCCTATCGATTACGGTTCTAAAGTTATTTAAGTTCAGTTGTTCTGAAAAAATTACTTTTGTATGGCGGCCATCTTGAAAAATGGCGGAATCTAAGTGATTTTGTGGCGTGCGCGAGCTGCTAAAGCAGCTCGCGTGGGGGGGTGTTGCTTTTTTTTTATAGACGCTTCCTATCGACTACGGTTCAAAAGTTTTGTTTGGCTTATTTTTCCGGAAAAAAAACTTTTGTATGGCAGCCATCTTGAAAAATGGCGGAATCCAAAATTTTTTTTCATAATCATAGTCTACGACCCAGACAACCCCCCGATGCAAAATTTCAGTCGGATCGGAGCAACTTTCAAAATGGCCGCCATTTTTTTGTCTTTTTTTTTAATTTTTCCAACTTTTCCAAATTTCCCCCATCGCCCTCTATGACATTTGGTCGAGCACTCTATATCTATCTCTTACCGTTTAAAAGTTATTTGCATTTTTATTTTGTATGGCGGCCATGTTTTTTTGTATGGCGGCCATCTTTTTTTTCAAATTTTCAAAAATGGCCCAGGTTTTGGGGCATATTTAGTTCAAGCGGTACCCCCATCCGATTTATAGTTTCCGAGATCCCTTGAGCAGTTCCATCTCGGAGACACCTTTCCATGGATTTCGGATTTTTCTGGTTGGTTTCAAAACATCCTCTATCCAACGGTACCAAACACTCCCCTCCACCATAACGGCAAGTGGGAGATCAATTCTGTCAATATGTCAGTCAGTCAGTCAGTCAGTCAGTGATGGTCTTCCAGTTTTATATTATATTAATTAACTAGTATTTCGCCGCGTGCGCGAGCTGCTAAAGCAGCTCGCGTGGGGGGGTGGCTGCTGTTTTTTTTTAAAAGCTTTCTATCGATTACGGTTCTAAAGTTTTGTTTACCCTTTTTGTTTTGAAATCAAACTTTTGTATGGCGGCCATCTTGAAAAAAAGCTGGATTTCAAGTGATTGTGTGGCGTGCGCGAGCTGCTAAAGCAGCTCGCATGGGGGGGGTGTTGCTTTTTTTATAAAAGCTCCCTATCGATTACGGTTCTAAAGTTATTTAAGTTCAGTTGTTCTGAAAAAAAGACTTTTGTATGGCGGCCATCTTGGAAAATGGCGGAATCCAAGTGATTTTGTGGCGTGCGCGAGCTGCTAAAGCAGCTCGCGTGGGAGGTGTTGCTTTTTTTTTAATAGACGCTTCCTATCGACCACGCTTCAAAAGTTTTGTTTGGCTTATTTTTCCGGAAAAAAAACTTTTGTATGGCAGCCATCTTGAAAAATGGCGGAATCCAAAATTTTTTTTCATAATCATAATCTACGACCCAGAAAATCCCCCGATGCAAAATTTCAGTCGGATCGGAGCAACTTTCAAAATAGCCCCAATTTTTTTTTCTTTTTTTTTAATTTTTCCAACTTTTCCAAATTTCCCCCATCGCCCTCTATGACATTTGGTCGAGCACCCTATACCTATCTCTAACCATTCAAAAGTTATTAACATTTTTATTTTGTATGGCGGCCATGTTTTTTTGTATGGCGGCCATCTTTTTTTTCAAATTTTCAAAATTGGCCCAAGGTTTGGGGCATATTTAGTTCAAGCGGTACCCCCATCCGATTTATAGTTTCCGAGATCCCCTTAGCAGTTCCATCTCGGAGACACCTTTCCATGGATTTCGGATTTTTCTGGTTGGTTTCAAAACACCCTCTATCCAACGGTACCAAACACTACCCCCCACCATAACGGCAAGTCGGAGATCAATTCTGTCAATATGTCAGTCAGTCAGTCAGTCAGTCAGTCAGTCAGTGGTCTTCCAGTTTTATATTATATTAAAAAATAAAAAAAATATGTTTTTGTTCCTGCGAAGTGTCAGCTGTCAAAAAACACCTGAATGAATGATTTACGATGACGTCACCAAAACTTCTCAACAAAACAATATCAAAGTAAGCTTTTTTAGGACTTCGTGGTACGAAAAACGGAAGGTAGCTTAAAATAATACTGGTTAAAGAGATGGTGGTAAGCCTGCAGGACTTTCGAATTTCCTATACGAGACCTATAAAGTTGCACGAGAAAACAAATACAACTTTCCTACGACCGACGCTTTTTATGAGATTTTTATGATATAGCTGTTCACTAATGGAAAATGAAGATCTGATCGACGCCCTATCATGCACGGAAACTCTTCATGTTCAACTTGATCACGTCTAGGCAGTAGGCGTGTCGGCGTACATATTACAGTCTAGCAGCTAGGGTTGTTCTAAGTTAGAAAAAACAATGAGATACGTTAGAAGTTGTAACGTTGACAAGTATTTTTTCTGACATTGGGCAACATTCATTTGTATAATTATCATCATTATCATCATCAGCCTATTACGTTCCCACTGCTGGGACTCCGGCCATCACTCGTAGAGAGAGTAATTTTTAATTATATTATGTATTTATTGTGTGTTATATAGTGTCGCTCTTTCTTACGGGTTATACACCTGGTCTTTTGGAAGGCTTGCGCGGGGACATGAGTCCAACACGTAGAGGCATTTTAGAGGATTTAGTTTAGATATGTACCTAATGGCAACACTTATCGGGGATTGTCTCTAAGATGCAATCAAAGACAGCCCCGGATAAGTGCGAAGACTTTTATTGGAGATATTAAAATTACTTAAGATAGACATAGTGCTATTATTATATATATATATATATATATATATATATATATATATATATATATATATTAAGTAATATATTAACTTTTTCTGTTCTATAGTATAGTATTATGGCGTATTGTTGCGTGCCGTATCGAATAAATGTCTTTTCTTTCTTTCTTATGTTTCTGGGTTCAAGCTAAAGATTCTAACCATATAAAAAAGAAAGAATATAAACTACTTGCCTGCGTGCATCGAGCCCCTGACAAAACATTAGTGGTATTTATCTCTTTCTCTAACCCGCTTATTTATCCAAATATACCCTTTCTCAGGGTCGCAATGGTCTTGGCAACATCTACGTGTGGGCGAGCGGCGACGGTGGAGAAGACGACGATTGCAACTGCGATGGTTATGCGGCTTCCATGTGGACTGTCTCTATCAATAGGTACGTAAGAAATAACGCATTTATTTTTTATATTGAATGCATTAGCGCATGCTCGGCAAAAATAGAATCGTCCCCGTAAGACTATATAAGAAGGATAGAAGAAATTGGTTGCTCAAGTAGCTGGTTCGGTGGTCCATGCGTAAGGCGTCGGGCCGGTATTCCGAAGGCGCAGGTTCGATCTCTGCCCGAGAAATATCATTTTTCTTCTAACATTCCACTTCTGCAAAGTACGTAAGAAGTAACTAGTATCATTTTATTTATTTTGCGTAAATAACCACTCGTAAATAGCATAAATTAAGGCATTTCTACCATCCAGTGAACAAGTTAATAATGGTTGAATTTTGTATGAAAAACCACCTTGATGTAACGGTTTGATGATGTTTTTATAGCGCTATAAACGATGGTCAAAACGCACACTACGATGAATCCTGCTCTTCCACCCTGGCTAGTACGTTCAGCAACGGCGCTCGAGACCCCAGCACGGGGGTCGCAACCACGGATTTGTATGGAAAATGCACTGCGACCCACTCTGGAACTTCGGCCGCTGCGCCTGAAGCAGCTGGCGTGTTTGCCTTGGCGTTACATGCGAAGTAAGATATCTTTTGTTTATTTTAAATTCTTTTTATTGAAACAACTTAAATTTAACTTTAACTTAAATTAAAACTTACCTTCATTTTTTTATGTTACTGAATGACGAGACGAGCTGGTCGTTTGCCTGATGGTAAGCAATACGCCAGCCCATAACAATAGCAGCACCACCCAGAACTTGGTTTTGTAAAATCCTGCGCGGCGCTGCACTGCGCTCGTCACCCGGAGACAACTAGCCGTTGAGACTCATAGTGCCCAGTAATTTCGCCTTCATGGTTGAAGTTGAACCACTATACTAAGGTAGTCTCCTTGATGAACTTGAAATTGATTATACGCGATCCTATATCTGACATCTTGTTTAAAATACATAAATTTATATGTACTTACAGATATGCATATTGACTCTGATCCTTTATTATGTCATTCTTTTCATTCAAGTTGTCTGGAAGAGATCGCTTTGAGCGATATGACTGCCTTTTTTATGATGATTACTGTGAAATGTACTTGTTTTTTTTTGGTTTTTTCTTGGTTGGTTTATTATTTTGATGTTTAAGGTTTTATAAAGGAAAGTGTTCACTTATATCTCTATCTTTATATATATATATATATATATATATATAAAGATAGAGATATAAGTGAATATATCTTATTCTTTATATATATATCTTTATATGTCTATCTATCTAACTATAAGGCCTTATACCGAGATCCCTTTTGCGGTCGAGGTGATATGATAAAAGAATTTTCAAAATTCTATTAAGGCAGATTTTGATTCCGTTTTTAAATAAAATTTTAGTGGGATTCGTTGGTAGCTCAAAATAATATTATCTGGGTTTAGGTACGACAAATTTGTGGGATCTGTTGGGAGCTACTCGAAGCTACGAGTAAGCCTAATAGTAATAAAGACAAAATATATTGATGTGACACGAGATGTTTGTATGTACAAAAGGTTCAAGGTTGGATAAACGTTGGTTCCAAGTATTCAATTCAAGGAATTCCTTTGAGGGAACCCCTGTGAAGCGTTTTGAATACTTTAGCTTGATAATTTAGCTTTTGATGTTTACGTAAGCATATTTAAGCCTAATTTCAATGCCAAGAACTTTGTACTAAAGGAATATATTATTATGCTGTTTAATGATGCGAATTTAGGACATAAAAAATTCTATAATAAAAATAATTGGTTTATTTCCCGTCAAAAGTAAACTAAACTAGCTGACCCGGCAAACGTTGTTTTGCCATATAAATTAAAAATAATTATAAAAAAAAAATAGATTTTGGCCGATTCTCATAGATACCGGATAAGCACAAAAAATTTCATCAAAATCGGTCAAGCCGTTTCGGAGGAGAATGGCAACAAAAACTGTGACACGAGAATTTTATATATTAAGATATCTCCCTTTTGTGGCGTATTTTTGTTAATGGAACTGAGTGATAAGGCTAGCAAGTCATTCACCTGATGGTAAGCGCCAAGCCTGCCCATAACAATTGCAGTTCAACCAAGAACTTCGAATACCATAAAAGCACTGCGTAGCATTGCATTGCATTGCGCTCGTCTCACCGAGACATAAGATATTATATAAGTCTCTTACGCCCAGTAATTATATATATTAGTATTAGTAATTAGTATGTGCTTCGGTTGTCATTCCTGGTCATTCCTATTTCCATGGCGCTTTGGTACTTCATTATGTTGCTTGATGGATTTTAATGAGGCTTTTCATGACTAAAGAATGTTTTCAAAGAGATAATAATTTATATCCAATTAAAATATTGCAGTTT
Source organism: Petrophora chlorosata (assembly GCA_951640565.1). Classification (NCBI taxonomy): domain Eukaryota; kingdom Metazoa; phylum Arthropoda; class Insecta; order Lepidoptera; family Geometridae; genus Petrophora; species Petrophora chlorosata. The sequence goes on from OX621207.1 coordinate 5,748,365, forward strand.
ACATTCTAATTAAAATTAAAAGATTTTTTTATTTACTTCCAGCCCGAGTCTTACATGGAGAGATATTCAGCACCTAACCGTTTTAACATCAAAGCGGAATTCTCTTTACGACGCAAAGGTAAGAAAGATCTCTTTGATACAAGTTTCCCTTCTCTTCAGACGGAAGTAACGAGTTTCTGCTAACTTTGTTTCACGTGTAACTCTATTTCGGAGACATCTAAACGAACGGCGCGGCGGCGTGATTCAAAACAAGTGCTACGGTTTAACGACAGTCATTTGTTTTTGTTCGATTAGATTATCTACATACATTAGCACATCCAGTGCAACAAAGACGTAATAGCAATGTACATAGTTTAGTCCTGTTCAGAATCAGGAAAAAAGGTTTTACCTACTTTAAGACTGCATAACTTTCTAAGACATGTTTACAACCGAACTAAAACACCCTAATCCATCCAGTCTTATAATGTTCAGTAATTTCGCTGGCTACAATGCCCTTCAAACCGGAACACAGTAATGCTTGCGCACAGTACTACTACTTGGCGGCAGAATAACTGTAGATCACAAAGATAAGATAAAGTAGGTAATTACTACGTTTGTAGCAAACAGCAAATTATAGCCGTCGACCAAGCCAGATCCGTAGTCTCGGTGCTTGTGCAGGTGTTATCCTGAATCGACGCTCAAGTTTTTTTAAGACTCTTTTAAACAACTCTATTTACTTTAATTCAACGGACTTACATACAAAGACAAGGCATATGACTGCAAACTTTGCAAAACTTTGGGTTTGAATGGCACTGCTGAATGGTCATTAGCCTTTGATTCTGTTTCGTAGAGTTCTTCAGTGATGAGGTGATGAGCAATGATGATGTAACCAGTTGCTTTTATGCTCCTTGGGTACACTGAGTAAAACGCCACATGCGTGCAATATTTGTGTCCACAGTATCTATGGCACTCTTTTACACTTGTTTCAAACAAAGAGTGGTAGATATTATTGATATTCAGATTTTTTTTACACTACCAAAGTTGCATTCATTCAGCCACATTAATATTAGGTACCTTAAAAAAAGAACCTTATAAAAAAAATGTTCAATACATCGCGTGGCAGAATAATAAACCGTAGTGTTGCGCACACAATCTAAAAAAAAAGAAATTGCAATGGCGCGTAACTGAAATGTAACAATAAATTCTTGTTGTTCCAATTAATTTACTTTTATTTATTATTATAGTTCGTCGCTATTTAAAGTAAAAAGCAGAGTGTTTTTATTATACGCCCAACGATCAGGTACATAAATCCTGGCCCCTAACTAAGATTCCCTGTATTTAGGGAACCAGGAAATACGGGGACCACGGTCCAACAACACCCAGACACGAAAAAAATGCTTTAAGGTTTTTTTTTCTGTGCATAAGCATTTGTCCCATCGCGGCAATGAGTGGTGTATGAGATTTGAGCCAACCTGTCCAACCACAACACCACAGAGGCTGACTAATAATTACTTGGGTTGGAGCCTTTTTAGCCTACTAAACTAAACGCGCGGATTTAAATGGGGTTTTTTGAAGTGGATTTTGATGAACGTTTAGGTACCTACTAAGTATTTACTGGCATTTAAGATGACGGCTCTAGCTCCAACCACGGGGTCTTTTCAAGTGGAAAACAAAGAGATAAGCCCTAAACTTTTATATTAATCAAAAGTTTCTGACCTTTCCTGAGCTATTTTCGGGATCTCCGCGGAATATTTTCTGCTGATCGACAATTTATCGGTGATAGTCAATGCTTGTTCTAAAAATAAATTCGTTTAAAAAGCTTCTCACTTTTTCTTTTTGTAATTTAGGCTCGATTCTTATAATAAGGTACAGACCTTATATACTTGTTATGAACGGGGTCTATGGCAACTATCTAATCCATCTATTTTGAAACCTACGAAAACTGCAATTTGGAAATTTTTATTTGTCTGCCTTTGCAATTTACAATACAATACAAAAATGCTTTATTGTACACCAAATAAAAAATAAATAGGTACATGGAAATTACAAACTAAAGTACAATGGGCGAACTTTTCGCTTAGAGCGATCTCTTCCAGTCAATCTTTGGATGGAGTTAATTAACGTAGTGAGATAGGTCGGCAATCAAATGTCCAAAATTTTTTTCGCTGTATTCATATCTGTAGCTGATATGGAACAAAATTTGCTAAAAATTATTTTTCAAAAAAAACTAAACCGACTTCAAAACCACAAATGGCACTCAAAAGTAAAAAATAAATTAATATAATTATCATAAGCGCTACCCACTCATATATTTGAAGTCGGTGCCAGCCAAGTGTAATAGGTAGCAGATAAATACTATGTATATAGTAAGTACTACTTGTAGGTAGTAACTATCTACTACCTTATATTATTAAATACTATGTATATAGTAAGTACTACTTGTAGGTAGTATCTATCTACTACCTTTTAGACTTGGCTGGCACCGACTTCAAATATATGAGTGGGTAGCGCTTATGATAATTATATTAATTTATTTTTTACTTTTGAGTGCCATTTGTGGTTTTGAAGTCGGTTTAGTTTTTTTTGAAAAATAATTTATTTTACCCTTTTTAGTGAAAAACAAGTTTTAATTAAATTAATTCAAAAAGTTTTTAAAGACAAGCTTTTATGATCTAGAAGCCACATCATGACGAAATTTAAAACGGGCTAACACAATTAAATGCATGTACAAAAAAATTTCATGTCTGTCCTATATCTCTGTTGAAGAGTTCCCTCGCCGGAAGTCAATCCTGGGTGTATCTGCCATGTCATGATGGAATTTAGAACAGGCTATTATGGTTAAATCCATTTACGAAATGTTGTGTCTGTACTATTCACCGTTGAGGAGTTCCCTCACCGGAAGTCAACCCTGGGTGAAGCAGGTGAAGCAGTCGAATACAAACCTCCACCTTTAGAAAGTTGGTTACGAAAGAAACAAGAACCGACTTGAAGATTAAACTTATATTTTTTGTTTTTGCTATTTTTTTCAAAAACTACTGAATGAATTTCGGTAAACCTTATATGGGACCACCTTTGAAGTATTACCTACCAATCAAAAAAAGAATCATCGAAATCAATGCATAATAGGGGATCGGACAACTTTTCAGAAAGTGTTTTAAATTAACCATAATCAATATATATAGCCATGAAAAATACCATTTTAATTAAATAAAGCTCTAAAAGTACCTAAAATTAAAGTTAAATATTATATTTAAATTATTGCCGCGCAAAAGGTCACCTCAGGTGTGTGACGTCATACGCTGGCCGAAACGTCAAACCAGTATTATTGTTCTGTGCGTCAAACTCAAACTCTACGAAAGAAAACTTGCGAAGAGATTTAAATACGTTTTGTGAAGTTTGGGGACTAAATTGAGTAAATTGTCGGAATGGAACGAAAACCATATCGTTGGTGTGCAGTACCTCAATGTAGAAATAATTCTATAGCTACTTCAAATAAATTATTCATTGATGTACCACGAAAAGCAGAAATGCGAAAAAAATGGATGGATCTAGCAAGACGAAAACACGAAGGGATGTCTATAACATCAGCGATTTTCTTTTGTGAGGACACTTCGATGTAAGTACCTTTAGATAGAATTTAAGCGGTGTGTAAAATAATAAGTTCCTTTTGTGTATGTATAGGTTATATTTACAAGTAAGAAGTTTAGTATAAGTGCTTAAATAATTTGTAATTTGTGTTATAGCTGCCGAATGATATGGAAAATTACATGCGATATCATATTATGGGCTTTGTAAAAAAATAATGATAAAACCTGGATGCCTTCCTTCAAAATTTCAATGTCAAACTGATAGGAAAAGAAGTTTGCCATCAACTACTAGTACATCTTGCCCCGCTGCTGTCAAAAGGCAAAGAATGTCTTTAATAGAAGAAGCCCTTGCAGAAATTAAACTGGAGACTAATATGGAAAAAGAAAATACAACTCAGTCTCTTAGTAAGTACCTAGCTAAATACCTACTAGTTTAATTTGAACCAATACCTTTTTCGGAATGGTTAACAATAATGACCAATTTACCTTTGTTTTAGATTTACAAACTGACTTTGTAAGAGAAGAACAGCCAAAAAGCCAAGATAAAGGTGTACAAGTTGTTTTTAAAAGTAAATACTTCAGAAGCAGGTATACACAAACACATAACAAATCCAAAAACATTGCAACATCACCATCTAAAACGTGGACAACAACTACATCGACATCTCCGTTCAAAGTAGAAGAACAAGTAGAGCTATCAAGACCAAGTGTGTCTAAAATAAACAGATAATTCATCGATGGATCTATCACTTTACACCCCATCAGTATCATTTCAACCATCATCACCTTCTGTTCAATCGTCAGTGTAAAATACCATCTGACAGTAGTAGCTTAAACAAAGAAGAAGCTAAACTAGAACAGGAAAGAGAAGCAAAGCAATCCCTGAATAAAATGTTGAAAAAAATTGAAGCCAAACCACGTTTTTATATAGGCATAACAAAGGATTGTTTCTTTTTGGTTGATTTAGTACAAGGAAACACCAACATTCCAACAGACCATGTACTCTATGCTTGAACAAAATTAGATTATATACAACATTTTCAGAACTTGCAGATCAATTTGGAATATCGACATCATATCCAGGCAAAGTATTTCAAAAAAATATACCAATCATTGCTAATATTCTCAAACCATTTATAGTACAACTAGATAAAAAAAATATTCGCCTAGAAGCCTACAGTTTTCCACAAGTACTATGTCACCATGCATCCTCCATAGCCTCATAGTCCCCACCGTCAAATCTTTGATTCCATAGTGGGAAGCACCTCACTGGTTGTACAAAGCTGATGGAGAAAAAGGAAAGGACTTTATGGAGTTATTTATTTATGAATTATTATGTGTACATACCTAATATTAACTTTAATAAATAAAACCATTGAATATGTAAAAAAAATATTTTATTTTGAACTTTCATATAGAATAGGGTATACATTTCTTTTCCAAAATTGAGTTGAACTTGAAATATAGTGCTTTACTAAGGCCTCATTATAGCTTACTAATAACATTTCAACATGGTTGTTGAGTTCAAAATCCCAGTGAGCAACACAGAAATAACAATGTTTCAAATTTGTGACAAACATTTGAATTTGTATTTGTGCCATATATTTTTCTGTCACTTTATTATCTTTCAAATAATTTTTATATGTTTTTTCACTGGTTGGGCATTTTATTTCAACGCATACTTTATTGTCAATAATACCATCTGGTGAACCAGCTATAAATGGGTATTGTGAGGAAATAAATAATCCGCAGGTCTTCACTTTCTTGCCAAGTGTTTTTTCCACTGTTTCTTTCACTTTTGTTTCTAATTCCCGACCTCTCTTCATTGCTTTTGTGTCTGGGGTCTTGGCTCCCATGATCATAGATATCAAAGACCCATCTGCAGTATGACATTTGCTAACTTCGTAGGATTTTGAAGCTGTAATACGCCCATACCTGAGCTCGTGCCACAACCTGTTCTTATATTGCATTCGAGAGTTTTCTTCAATCAGTTTAATGTTTTTCTCAGTAAAATACTGAGCTATTGTATCCAAAAATGTGTCACAATCACCGTCATCACAATGTTCAATGATTAAGTAATGAAGTGACAATTTCTCATACTCTTTCACTCTGCAGTTATTATATTTCAATAATTCACAGTTTGTGACATTTCGGGTAGCAGCTGCTTGGAGAAATTGTTCCAGCATATTATTGTGTGGAGCAGTCTGGGTAGAAGATACTCTTTTACCAGACGAAAGGTCCTTTGCAGTAACATACTTAACATTGGTACCAATCTGAGCCAGTTTAGATTTCTTCCAGTAACACTGTATTTCAGTACTAGATGGCTCCTCACTTCTCCTGTGGACCCACATCAGAAAAGCGACAGCATGTTTGCAACCTCCCATTGATGCAGCACAGTCACGACACTGAACGCTGACTACTTTTTCTTCTTTTTCATTTACTATCATAGTCGCATTATACGCCTTTGAACGAATTTTGTGCTCTGGACACACTTTACATTTGATCGTACACAAATCCATATCTCGCCGAAGTTGGACGTATCCTATCGCATCATCCCCGTATGATTGTCTCGCTGATCTAAAAAGACGCAAAAGTAAAACATTAAAGTAAGTCATTATAAAAATAAAAAGGACATAATATTACATCAATTATCACAACCTTCACTTTTTAGGTTATGTTTCCCTTTGTTATTTCCATACTCACATAAATTAGATCAAAAAATGAAGAATAGCTGAAATACTTACATAGATGTTTTAACATTTCGAAATTCAGCAGCACAGAAGTCCGAGTTTGAGGCAAAGAAATTGCCAACCATCAATATATCCACTCTCGGCAGAGTTCTATTGTCGGCTTTTATATAGCTTGGTTCCATGTTATTTATTGTACAAAACAAGTTGTAAGCAAAGAGATAATGATCACTTGGGAGAATTGCACCTATTAATGGACTATTTTATTATCTCCTAATTCTAAATATTGTAAGATTTTATGAAAAGCAAAAACGAAAAGTAATCACAACACAAGCTTGGCACTCGTCATCCGCCTACGGATGACGTCATGCGCTGTGATTGGTGTTTCGCTTGAGACGAAGAACAGATTAAAATAGTCAGAATTTTTAGATTTTATTTCTTGATTTAAAAATATAAATCATTATTATTTCACAAAAATATTGATTGGACGATCTTTCTGGTTCGATAAACATTCGTTCTAACTACATTTTATATTTTTTCTCGATTACTGTCCGATCCCCTATTGGTGGAGTAATCGCGTAACAAACACACAAAAAAAAAATAAAAAAAAAAAAAAAAAAACATACCGTCGAATTGTAAACCTCCTCCTTTTTGAAGTCGGTTAAAAACTGGTGACAATCGATATTATAATTTTCATACAAATCTGCATAATTTTTTGTTTTTTTTTTGTTAGCATATGTATCCGTAAACTGTTTTCCTTGTAAGTTCGTTTCCTTTATTATGTTTGTTCCATAATCGTATGGTTATCAAATAAACGTCTTTTATTTTTTTCTTAGGTTCTTTATTAAATCGATAACATACTTTAATTTCATATCATCTCATTAATTGTAGAAAATTAAAGAGTAACTCGTATGTATGATAATTGAGTGGAATGTAATAAATAAATCTCTGTATCTTTTTATTCTTCTGTTAATATTATAAATACGAACTTTATGTGTACCTTTGTTGTTCCCTTCTCTCCAATATGGTTGAGGGGGGTGATGGCTGGTCCACAAGTCATACTCGTGAACGGGTGCAGCTTGCGGGGACTGGTCTAGTCACTCTTACTGCTACTGTCATACCTACTTATATTTTATTAACATTTTTCTGCTACTGATACTATGACTATGGGACATCTCACTCGCATTTCTTGTTTGACATTCTGTCAATTCTAATTTATACGTAATTGTGCTGAAAAAAAGACATCCCCGCAGTGTTTCTTGGTGCTATCTTCTCTAGCGGGCGTATTTCCGAAGCACTGGTAGAGTCAGTTTTCGCATTTCTTTTCAGCACTCTGACTTCAATTTGAGTATAGGAAAGAAATGGGTAAACATACTTACCTTTTTTCAAAGTCATGTTAACATAAGTTACAATTTTTAACATATTTTATTTGTATCATGTGTTTATGACCTTTAAAAGTGCACTTTTGTGCCTATTTAATAAATGATGTTTGACTTTGACTTGGCTTTGACTTTGTTTACCACTCACCTCCATCAGGACCTAATGAATTTTGATGGAAATAGACATTATGTTAGGTTCTGGAATACTTTTTATCCCTTATTTTAAACAAGCGAGCGATACCGAGGGGCGTAATAGTACCTACCTACTTGTAATATTATAATTAGGGCATTGTCTCAACAGACAATAGGCAACTTAACGTAAAGCTTTAGAAATACAATTCAAGGTAATTTAATATATATATGTACTTACCTGATAATGTCGAAATTACAATTTACGCATTTTGTTTATTATCTTATTAATAATATACATGTCGTCGTAGTATTTTATTTTGTTCACGTTTTATTTAGAAAAGTACGAGGTATAATATAACTGTCCAAATGTACATTATTTTAACAAACCCCACGACGTGTGAACATTTTCAGAGCCACCTGGTGTAATGTCTTAATATAATTTATCTAAGAACCATCTCAGATACATTTTAAAGCTTCTAACCGTATTGAAATCAGTTAAGCCATTTTGAAGTTAGATGGGAAGATATAAATGTGCATAAACATACAAACTACCTATGTCGTTAATTTCGGGTGCACTTTACAACAAAATAGCTTTTTTTTTATGAAACTGAGTAATGAGACGAGTAAGTCGTTCGCCTGATGGTAAGCGCCACTCCTGCCCATAACAACTGCAGTGCCACCAAGAACTTTATGTACAGTAAATACTACTGCGTAGCACTGCATTGCGCTCATCACCCCGAGACGTCAGATATTAATAAGTCTCATATGCCAAGTAATTTCGCTGGCTACAATGCCCTTCAAACCGAGTCACTCAGTATTTTGACAACTATTTTAAACGGGCTTGCAGTAAATAATTTCGATTTCACGTAGGAAATCCATTATGATTCTCTTCTAAAAGTAAGTTCTTTCCAGGGTCGTTTCCACTGGACGATGAACGGCGTAGGGCTGGAGTTCAACCATCTGTTTGGCTTCGGTGTGCTGGACGCTGGCGCGATGACTGCTCTGGCAGCCAACTGGCGCTCCGTACCGCCGCGGTACCATTGTGAGGCCGGCGCTGTCAATACTCACACGTAAGTACTCATCAACCCATAAATAGAAAAAAAAAACCTAAATTGCGCAGCCTTGTCTGTCTGTGTATTAAACTGTGTGTGTTTAATAACTACTTTTATACTGATTAACTAATCAAAAATAATTTCCCATTTTAAATTTAAAATTATTATGTCTTAAGTGTTTCCGCCGAGGTCAGACTTTGAAGGTCCGATCTTCTTTCTTTCTTTCTTTCTTTTTTTCAGATCTTATTATCCCACTGCACTGTTACATTGTTTGAGTACCTATACCTAGGCCTCCTCTCCAGCAGGTCCGATAGTTGGTCTTATTTTTTTAACCGACTTCAAAAAGGAGGAGGTTTACAATTCGACGGTATGTTTTTTTTGATGATTCTTTTTTTGATTGGTAGGTAATACTTCAAAGGTGGTCCCATATAAATTTTATCGAAATTCATTCAGTAGTTTTTGAAAAAAATAGCAAAAACAAAAAATATAAGTTTAATCTTCAAGTCGGTTCTTGTTTTTTTCGTAACCAACTTTCTTAAGGTGGAGGTTTGTATTCGACTGCTTCACCTAGGTTTGACTTCCAGTGAGGGAACTCCTCAACGGTAAATAGTACAGACACAACATTTCGTAAATGGATTTAACCATAATAGCCTGTTCTAAATTCCATCATGACATGGCAGATACACCCAGGATTGACTTCCGGCGAGGGAACTCCTCAACAGAGAATAGGACAGACATGAAATTTTTTTGTACATGCATTTAATTGTGATAGCCCGTTTTAAACTTCGTCATGATGTGGCTTCTAGATCATAAAAGCTTGTCTTTAAAAACTTTTTGAATTAATTTAATTAAAACTTGTTTTTCACTAAAAAGGTTAAAATAAATTATTTTTCAAAAAAAACTAAACCGACTTCAAAACCACAAATGGCACTCAAAAGTAAAAAATAAATTAATATAATTATCATAAGCGCTACCCACTCATATATTTGAAGTCGGTGCCAGCCAAGTCTAAAAGGTAGTAGATAGATACTACATACAAGTAGTACTTACTATATACATAGTATTTATCTGCTACCTATTACACTTGGCTGGCACCGACTTCAAATATATGAGTGGGTAGCGCTTATGATAATTATATTAATTTATTTTTTACTTTTGAGTGCCATTTGTGGTTTTGAAGTCGGTTTAGTTTTTTTTGAAAAATAATTTATTTTACCGTCATTTTCACCTATTCTGTGACCGACTTTTTGCAGCCCATGGGCGTTTGCAATATGAAACTCCATGTTTTTTTTCACCACAAAAAAATCGGTCTGATGTGGGCGGGCAGTCTAAGTATGTTTCCACACTTATAAAAATAATTCCCACTAATGACAATTATGTTTGTCGTTGAAATCGATGTTTTCGATCGTATGTTTACAATATTGTGTCTAAAGCTCTTGGCACAATATACAAAGCCGATAGCAGAAACCTCTGTCGTTCATGTGGAAGTAAAAAAAAAAACTAATGTATTGAATTAATCAATTTAATTGATGTGGTAGCGACTGTGATGAAGTGGTTGGGCAGGTTGACTCAAATCTCATACATCACCGAGATTGCGGTTTTGATCCCATGATGGGACAAATGTTTGTACACAGAAAAAAAAGCGCAAGTATTTATCTGGGTATTTTTGGATAAAGTACTAGTTCCGGGTTCCCTAGGTACAGAGTATCCTAGTTAGGGGCCAGGGTCTATGTACTTACGTCATTATTTTTAACCCCCGTGTTATAAGTTTGATCATTAAAACAAACATAAAACATTGTAACCAAAGTTCTAAAAAAAAATGCCCCTCAGTTTCTTGCCGTATCTTCTGAGTAGTGGTTCTTTTTCCGATACGGTGATAGAGTCGTTGTAATAATTGACGTTCATAAGTGCGTGTGTGATGCCAATAATGAATAAACTTTTGAATGATTGATTGATATGTGTGTCTGTCTGTGGTACCGTAGCTCTTAAACGGGTGAACCGATTTGGATGCGGTTTTTTATTCGAAAGCAGGTTTTCTAGCGGTGGTTCTTAGACATGTTTCATCATTCGGTTCTTTTCAACTGTTTATAGGTTTTTGTGTCTGGTGTTTTGAATTTTGTATTTAATTCTTATTTGATGATTGTCTCGTTCCAGCGAGGTACCTCTAGAGGGCATCATCAAGCTGACAATCGACACGAGCGCGTGCGCGGGCTCGCCCAGCGAGGTGCGCTATCTGGAGCACGTGCAGGCCGTAGTAAGCGCGAACGCTACGCGCCGCGGGGACTTAGAGCTGTTCCTTACCAGCCCCATGGGCACCAAGTGAGTCTTCTAGTTTTAAGAATTGGTACTAGGTTTAAGAATCAGTTCTACTTTTAAAAATTGTTTCTAGTTTTAAGATTTGGTTCTAGTTTTAAGAATTGGTTCTAGTTTTAAGAATTGGTTCTAGTTTTAAGAATTGGTTCTAGTTTTAAGAATTGGTTCTAGTTTTGAGAATTGAAATAATAAGGAAGAAAAAAAGCAAGCAAGAGCTAAAAACTAAGTTCCAAGGGTTGAAGTTGTAGGGCATAGCGCTGGGAATAGCGTTTAAGTGGAACTGCAGCACACTTCTTGACACCCTTTAGCCATCCACACCAATGTTGCCCCTCTCGTCGCCAATGAACGGCAACCCTGAAAGGGGGCCCATTTAAATAATAATAATATAATATAATGGGGGGTGAGGCGGAACTGGCAGGTGCCGAAGTCTCATATCATAGACAATTTTTATATCTCCAATAATAGTCCTCGCACTTAGCGGGGGCTCTTCCTAATGCAATTAGAGACAATCCCCGATAAGTATTGCCCATTACATATATAAATTAAATGCTCTAAAAGGTTTTTACGTGTTGGACTCATGTCCCCGCGCAAGCCTTTCAAATGACCGGATGTGTCACCCGTGAGAAAGAGCGACATATTCATATTCATTTATTTGCCAAACTAAGTGTATAAAGGTCTTAAACTTAGTCGCCTTTTTCAGACATCGCAAACATAATAATAATACTCCTTAAATTCAAGTAACTTAAGAAAACAGTAGTTACATTACTGGCTAAAGTAATTCTAAGACCCATATTATAATTATATACCTAAATTTTGAAAAAAACTACTTATGGGGGGGTTAAATAGCGGGTGAAGTTACTATGGAAAAAGTTATTTGATTGTCCTAGAATCTTGAAACTCAGAATTTAATCTTACAATAATAAATTAACAAATACGGGTTCGAGCTATTTTTAATATTTAGCTTCTAAAGAAGCTCTCTTCTTTTATGTCCTCACTGCTTAAAAGCGGTGAGGACATAAAATAGGCCAAATTAGTCTAAATTTGAAACGCTCTACAGGTTATGAAAATGAATGAAATACATACATATATATTGTAATATTAAAACTATTTTCACAACAGGTAATTGTTTCGCGCGCGGCATCGGATTAGTCTTAATGTTCAGTAATTATATGATTCTTTTACTAGTTTGTAGATATAGGATTTCTTTTCATTTTCAGATCGATGATCCTAAGCAGGCGAGCAAACGATGACGACGCACGAGATGGCTTCACCAAGTGGCCCTTTATGACGACGCACACGTGGGGGGAATACCCTCAGGGAATATGGACCCTGGAGGTAGGTCCCTTTAGTAATCAGGTTTTAAAAAGGCAAACAGCAGAGAAATCGTCTAGCTCGAACATTGATGACAGCTACAACTTGTGTCTCTTTAAGTATAGAGTGAATAGGCATCTCATGGGTAAGCGTGCTCCATCTTAGGCCGCATCTTCGATTTCCATCAGGCGTGACGACTTCACATTTACCAATAATAAAAAATTAAAAGAAATCGTCTGTGGAATTATCGAACTTTTCTACTCAAAGTCCGCGTCTCAATTTCTATCCCGATCACGATCGCTAAAAATGATCGAAATTGCAGTTGGAAAGATGCTAACGCTTTCCTTTATTACTCGTAATTAAAGCGATTGGAAACCAGTCAGGCCAGCGAGATTCGAACTCGGGTGCACGAAAGTCGCACGTGTTCCCACTGAGTCACACTTGCTTAATATCATAATATTGCCTATACCAGGTACATCGCTTGGCATTAAGATTAATCTGATGCCATGCCTGAATTCCGCATGTTTTTCTTCTTTCATTCCAGGCGCGCTACAACGGCGGCCAATCACCATCCAGCTGGTCGGGCTTCGTCCGCGGCTGGTCGCTAGTGCTCCACGGGACGCGGGCGCCGCCCTACGCAGGGCTCCAACCTCAGGACCCGCACTCCAAACTCGCCGTGGTAAAGAAGGCTCATGAAGACAACGCGACGATTAAGAAGAAGTAAACGGGATGAACGTTGCTGTAACTAAAGCTTTTTCGTGTGGAACTACCCTCATTTTTTAATTGTTTGAAAGTTAGCTTAAAGTGGAAAAGCTTGCAAAGTTGATGAAATAAGAACGGGCTTCAAACGGCCTTGAAGCCTGATAGTTGAAGGAATAAACAACGAATTACTGTTTGTCTAAAATCTAAAAGCAAAATTTGCATACACAGAAGCATGGCATTTGGCATACACAGAAGAACCTACCAAATTTTCATCACAATCATAATGGTTTAGGAACGCATAGAGGACAAACATACAAACGTTAATTTTTCTTTATATAGATAGAAAAAAGTGGCACGCCGCATAAACGATGGGAACGAAAACGATATTTCAACGAAATGCGAGGATATTTCTGGAAACGAAAAAGCTTTAGCTGGAGCAACAATTACGAGGGATTGGTGAACTTTGCTTTGCGTCAAAACTACCTTCTAGGTCAAGGCTGATTTACATAAATCATTCCAAGTAGCTCATTCGTAGAATTGTGACATGGGGGAGCGATTCTGCGACACTGACTTATGTACATGAACCTTAACCGGCATTAAGTTCATCAGTCATAATTTAACGGAATAAATTATTGCGGGTACATTGACGTAAATGCTCACGTAGGCAGCTCTACTTAACTATCTGATCACACACATTTTTGACTAACTGAATATTACATACTAGCCTATGAGAGCACAGATTTCAACTCTTGTAAATGTTAATTTCATACATCTTTAATAAAATGGCATAGATACCTACATTTATGTGAAGTAGATAATTTGACGCTTAATGAATAGATAAAGATCTCACATTTTGTTTTTTTAATTAATTTGTCTTTTGATTGTGTTTTGTTATTTTTTATAGGAAAGGAATTACTTGGTTGGATTGATTCCTACCTACCTTTCGATGTATTTATTTATTTAATAATATTTATTTATTTATTTAATAATATTTATTTATCTATTTAATAATGAGCGTAGTCAAGGAAAGAAAATGGTAACGAAACATTATAATTTTATTTTTTAGTTTTTTCTGTAAAATTGTTAACATTTTTTCCTTTGACTAAAATAAGCACCTGTCGTTTGGGAAGCGAATTGAAAATACGTGGTTTTAATTAGCTTGTATTTTTTGTTAAAAAAAATATTTATTATCTATGAATATGTGTGTAATCAGCATTTAAAAATACCTAATCTTTTAGCTTTGCTTTCTAACTTGATCAGTAAAAACTTATATCTTGTCACTTGTTTTTTTATTCGTAATTACTTAAGCTTTAAAGTCACCTGCCTAATAGAAACAAATCATGGTGTAGTTAGATATAAGAAGGAATATTTTTGTATCCATTATTTCTATACAAAAATACTTCTGAATAAGTTCTAGTCAATTTATCCCTTTTTTTTTAAAGCTTCATCACATATTATCTACATTATCTGATAACATATTACATATCAGTATAAAAATAGCACATTTATTATTATTAAAGGGTACTGCAAATACATACAAATGATGCATAACAAAGGTAGGCACTAAAGAGTACCTCCTCAATAAAAAGAGTTTATTTATAATTGTTTACACACATAGATTTTTATATTTATAATATGGTAGTCATTCATAATCGGAATAATGGTTCTGTAGATATTTATTATATTTTAGCTACGTCCTGAAATTTTATGCTTTAATAATTTTATTGAAGATTGCTTGTTTTTCTCTACTTATAGTTAATTTAGTGTTAGTTTTCTTTTTAGTTTATTTTTATTGTTCAAGTATTTTTGATTAGATATGTTTTAAATGGTCTTCATTTAACCCAGCTAAATGAAGCTCATTTAAATGTTATTTATTATTTTATTTCGCATTTATAATTATAATTATTAAGATAGCGTCACGCGGCAAATGTATGCCAAAGCGATGCGTATATTAGAGTATTTACAAATAATATATTAGAGAAATATCGTTATCAAGTAAGAAAATAACTAAAATATCTATAGTATGATTTTGACTTCCTTTGGGGCCCAGTGACAGAATTGTGTAATAACCTCCCGGCTCTATACAAGTATTTTCTTAAAGAGAACGTTTATTATTATTAAATACACTACTAAAATATATAAAGTGTTTTTAATCCCGATATATCCATATTATGTATCGTATATTGTAGCTAAGGGTGTAAACCCGGACTTTTCAAAAACATCTCTAGAATAGATGTTAAGAAAAAACATATAAAGAATATATTAATGTATTATTATAGAAAATATAATGTGATTTGGTGTTGTATTTGAATTAAAAAGACGTTTTTGTAATTTGCGATCCTTTCCCTTTTATATTATTTCTCGAACCTTTGGGGGAAATAAAACTTCTGGTTGTATATACAAACGCTTGGTAGGTATATTACAAGATAATTAAATTTATAACATAACAATCAGGATACAATAGGTTTTATATTACAGTTAAATTATTATACAAACTGAATTATAAACTATACTGTTCTGGCTTATGAATATTCTTAAATATTTACAAATTCAAAAGAGAGATTCTAAATAAGTAGGTATGTTACTGAAGTAGATAATACAGGTCCGACATAATAAATCAAAAGTATAAAATAAATTGCTGTAAAAGTTATAACTGGCAATAAAAATTAGTTTTAGTAGGTAAGTCTATTCTTAATAAATAACAAGCACAATTTTACTCAATATATCAAAACTCACAATTTCCGTAAAAGTTGCCATTTGTTTTGGTCATTAATAAAGATATACAGTCTCTAAGATTATTTAATTTTAAAATCATAAAAGACGATTTTATATGGTATTCTGAGTCGCTTATTAAACACGAAGAGCCAACACAAGTTTTGCCCATTTTTATGGTATTTTCCAGGTCAGCTATAAAAAATCTAACACTACGTCATAACATAACAGATCTCCGTTCCAGCTGTCCTCTTTGTCTCCAAGAAATGCCACTTCGTAAATATTCACCAAACTCACTATTCCATATAATTGTTTTTATTTACAGTTATTAAACACTGGCGAGGTCTAAACCGGTTAACACTGACGCCTTAAGACGTCCGTTAACGCCACGCCGGTACGCCTGACACTGACTTTTATTGACGCCCTTTACACCTATGTTTCTAGACACCTGTTAACAAAGACGTCTCTGGACGTTAACGTATTAACGTTTCAAGACATATTAACAAAGACGTCTCGATACGCCAATAGACATAGACGTGTCTAACGCCGATAACGTCTCTAGACGCCTATTAACACTGACGCTTGCAGACGTTTGTTCAAAGTCACACCTAACGTCAGACTAGACGCCCATCTCGTTGTAACTCCTTCCATTGGGCGTACCGACGTCGACGCCGCGTTCAGATATCCCGTTGCGGCCGTTGGCACGCCCACGGGAACTTAACTGTCAGAGATCTGAAAATAGTAATAAATAATGAAGGAGCTAACTTACATTTGGATATTGTTTCAAGTATAGAGAACCAACTTTAAAACTGTTAAGATTGAGGTTTTTGAATTTGCATGATATCTATTTTAGAAGCAGTATTTATAATGATTTTTTTTAATGATCCTGGTCACGGCACCTCTGTGAGTGACTACATCCCATCTATTAACTCCATTAAAATCCGCCGCTCCACCACCATGCGCGTTATTGTAACGGATTTGTACTCGCGATGCATAAAGGTAAAAAGGTAAATTTGTGTCTAACACAACCAGCCGAACTGCTCTGAACTTGTAAGTTGTCAGGCGTGATAGTTCCTCCATCGTCATTTAACATTGGATGATTTTGATTTAATTTTTTTTTTATTGGATGTTTCATAAAATGAAATTAATCATACCCATGGTCTCCTGTTGTAACTCCAGCTTGTAGGCGGGGTTGTCGTAGGGCGGCAGAGACGACTCTCTAGGGGCTGTCGGCACGGCTGAAACCACGGTCAAGGCTCATTTCATTTTGTAACAGTACATTTTTCTATGCGTTAAGTGCTTGAGACTGAAACGAAGGCATATTGACCAAGAAAGGCTTGTGTTATGCTTTTAACTGAGTTAAGTTTGCATTAGTCAGAGTTAAGTGTGCCTTAGACTGAGTCAAATTTGCATAAAATTGAGTCAGATGTGCCTTGGACTAAGTCATATATGTGCATTAGATTAAGTCAGATGTGCATTAAATTGAGTCAGATGTGCCTTGGGCTGAGTCTATTAAACTAGTTATTAACACTTTCATATTCTTTCATATTTGAGTCTAATAAGTTTTACATTGAGTCAAATGTGCCTTGGACTGAGTCAAATGTGCCTCGGACTGAGTCAAATGTGCCTTAGGCTGAGTCAAATAGACTTTTTATGTTAGACAGAGTACCAATAACAGTTCCTTTTAATACAACAACATTGAGCTTGCTTGTTTATCTTCTTGTTTGATATAGTGAACAAAGCTTCGTTAAAGCCAGTCGAGCTGTAAAAATGTTAAAAACTAGAAAACTATGAACATGAAGAAATACTCACGCGTGATAGGCACGGAGCGGGGCCTGTGACGTCGCACTACCACCAATAGCAGCAGTAGTGACGTGAGAGCGCCTAAGGCGGCCACCACCCCTACCCCGACTAATGCAGTGTAGTAGTCCCCGCGCGGCCGACCGCTCCGGCTGCCTGACTGTGACGACGCTTCAATTTCATCTGAAATAACGGTTTTCATTAAACTAAATTTAGAAAAACCCCCGACACAATGAACCTAAAAAAAGTAAAAAACGGCTGACCCGATTTAAATAAAACATGTCTAAGAACCACCACTACAAAATCTGCTTTCAATTAAAAAAGTATCCAAATCGGTTCACCCGTTTAAGAGCTATGGTGTTACAGACAGACACAAGCGTCGGGGGTTAAAAAAGTAGTTATACACTGCTGCTCGGAATAAATGGAATACGGTATCTTACATATTCTTTACTTATTACAAAACTGTACTGGTCATATCTCTACAACTTCCGATTTCTATATAAATCGTAGACTAAGCCAATTCTGTACCTTTTAAACATGAACTGAAGCTGAGCAACGGAGGATTGAAGGCAACGAGGAGTTAAAGAATAAGTTTCACATTTTTTCACAATTTATTACGTAGTACATTTGTTGTAATAAAAAGTTTTTAAACTACATAATGACATTTTTCAACACACTTGCTCATAAAGTGGCTCTGTGGTCACCGCAATTAGGCACAGAATGACACCCATAATCAAACTGTGACTATAACTCACTAGTGAGTTATAGTTTTTTTTAATGAAATGAAATAACGCTTTATTGAAACACACACATAAAATTATAAATAATAAAAACAACGTAACAAAAGTGTAACAATTGGCGGTCTTATCGCTTAAAGCGATCTCTTTAATTTTATTGGTTGAGGTGCTTTGTTCTTAAAAAAGTTTTTATTCAAAATAAGATCGTGTTTAATAGAACAAATAAATTAATGTTCCTATTGCTGCTCATTTCATGCAACTTCTTATTTAATTAGACAACTTTAACTCGTACGTGTTTAATAAATAAAACTTTCACTCAAATATAAATTTTGTTTTCTCTGTAATAAAAGAAAACTTTAAATTCCCCATTTTGTACGTGGCAGAATAGGTGCAACCCTATGCGCGGAAAATAAAAAAAAAAACCCATCTTTAGTCTGTGGCTGATCGCAATGCGCGCGCATAGGAAAACTGATTAATTTTTCCCGCCATTGCGAATCATTTTTCACAACTCGTTTTCACTGTTGAAAATGAGTTTTTATTGTTATTTTATTCACAAGTGTGTTGAAAAACGTCGTATGATACACGTGTGTATTGATGATTACCGTCCTCGGCTCTCTTAATCACCAACATTACACACTAGTACCATAATGTACTATTGTATGTGTGACGACTGAGGGCCGATTTTGAACCAAGATACACAAAATAGTAAAAAGTTATGAGATAATATTTTATTTTCACAAATTTAGTTTGGGATTATGACTCTTTTGTTTGACTTAGATTTTCACGAAAACACTTTCTGCAATTTGCGTTTAATAGGTCATCAATCCTCTATGTGAGAACTGAAGGCCCAAGTTTTCAGCTCATAGCTCGTTTATTTGACTTTCACAAAATATTTTTCGAACTTTCACAATACTTTTAGAATGTTCACTGAATTCTAAGTATGTTTTCAAGTATTTTAATCAGAGTGGCCCTCACACCACACGGTACCAAAGTCCGGCTTCGTGTTAACACAACTAGACGTTTTTTTGCTAGTTCGAAATATTTGTGCTTGAAACATTTAAATACCCAAATTAACGTAGGTAAGATTTAAATAACCATTATTAATTTCACAAAAGATAAAAAGCCCTAAGCTCATGTACTTACTATCGATAGGGTTGTCAGTGTCAAGTGACTTCGTATTGATCTCCAAAACGTTGCTGGTTTTCACTTTTCCATTTGTGAGGAACAACTCCAACCAAACTCTACACCTGGAAAATATATAAAACTTTATAAAAGACTAAGCTACTTTATAATCTAATTCGGTTTATTAGTTGCTCTCACAGAAAGAAGTGTCCTATGTTAACAAATATGCACCAAACTCGCTTCCCTCATTACATTAATATTTCGGCCGATTTTAATAAAACTAAAACTGTATAATTGGATTTTGAAAAACCCTTTTTCCTAGCCAGAAATCGAACACATTGAATTTGGAAAAAGCACTTTGTGTATTATTGCACCAGCCGATAGTGTCGCTTATTAAGGATCGACTTCTAGGAAGTAATAACATACGACAAAGGAAATCTTATTTTTAGTAAATATACATATAAATCATGTTTTACCTACGATTTTAAATAATTAAATAGAAGAAAATTGGTATTGCTCGGGCAAGGATCGAACCTGCCTCTTCGGAATACCGTCCCGACGCCTTAACGACTGGGCTACCGAGCCAACTGCTCGGGCAACCAAATTTCTTCTATCCTTTTTATACCGTCTCACGGGGACGATGTGTTACCTAGTCTCCGGCTTCAGTCTACTCAAGGTAACAGACGGCGGCTGGTCCCTCGCCGCCAGCTTGAACTCGTCCTGTTCCTTCCCCGCCGCCTGTTGTTCCCCGCACGCGTGCGCGGCGCGGTACACGCGCACCCATCGCTCGGCCGGAGAGGGCACCCCGCGCCAGGTTAGCTCTGCTGCTTCGGCGCCGACTGAACGGACTTCTATCACTACCGTCCAGTTGTATGGATCTGCGGAGGGAGATAAGTTTTTGGGAATACAACATTTTTGAACCATCAGGGTACGTTTTCCTTTGCATTGATGATGTTTTGTTCTTAGGAAACATAAATATAAGAAAAAAAGAAAACAGCATTTTTGGATGTTTGAAAAACGGTCAGTCTCAAAAATGTAATTGCAATAATTTACGTTTTTAATTAGATCTTAAATTTCGACTTGTATAATAGAGTCCCATTCAATATTCCTGTAATCTGTATGTAACTGTATTCCCATTCTGTGTATAATAGACTTTCATCTCTCATCCTCTATGGGACATGAAAGGTGTTTTTTCTATCTAATATTAAAGAAGCCCCACCAAAAACTTACAAAATTTCCAGTCCATAATAAATTAGTGTTTTTTTTTCTAATGAAAAAAAAAACATTTTTTGATATCTACGCCTAACAAACACATACATATATCTTGCTCCCTAAGATACTGAACTGTATTTAGGAAACTAGGAACCATTTTTTATGTTCGCAGACATTTATCCCGTCGCGTAAACTCCACTTTCCCAGCCAGTTCTACATAATTTGAAGAAAAAGAAATAATCATACCAATATAAGGCGTAGTGGTAAACTCCACTTTCCCAGGGTCATGCAGCTCGGTGGTGGCTCGCGGCGGCGGGATGAGCACGAGGGACGCTTCGTAGCGGCTCGCGGGCCGCAGCTCGCGGAGCTCTGCGGCCGAGCGGCCGTGGTGTAGCACTTCCGTCATGCTGAAGATAGGAGTCCCGACTGGACGGTACCTGCCATTAGGGAAAGAAGGAAAGCAAATAGAAATTAGTTTCATTGACAACACAAAATTATAATTAATTTTTAGAAAAAAACAAAAACCGATTGCAATATATCTTCGAAGTTCGAGGTCAAATATCGATGACATTTTTATGGGACCACTTTGTAGCTATACTGAACCGAACGCATAAAAAAATTTCCAAATCGGTTCATAAATGACGGAGTTCTGAGGTAAAAACATAAAAAAAATACAATCGAACAGAGAACCTACTCCTTTTTTGAGGTCGTTTAAAAACAATATTTACTTAGTTTTATCATCATCATCATCAGCCGGAAGACGTTTAAACATAGGCCTCCCCCATAGATAGCCACAACGAGCGGTTGCTCGCTGTTTTATGCATCCAGCGACTCCCCGCGACTCTAACCAGGTCGGTCCACCTTGTGGGGGGCAGTCCTACGCTCCACCTTCCGGTCCGTGGTCGCTACTTTTTTTACGCTTAATAGATCTATGTTTGGCCACTATCTCGCCTGATGTGAAGCGATGATGTGGCCTAAGATGGAGCACATAGATCTAGAGAGAGACGGCAGTTGAGTGGCTGCTCAGACCCATCTCCCCGATGGTTCACCGAACATCATCCCGAAACACGACTAGGTCGCTTGACGGCATGGCTTTGTTCGGTGGGTGGTATTACAACCACGGCCAGAGCCTACCACTCAAATATCGGCCATATTCGGCCGCTATATGGCCGCCATGGCCGGCCCATTGCCACTTCAACTTGCTAATAATAATTGTGTGATGCGATAGTGTGATAGTGTAATAGTGTGATGTGATCGTGTAATGCGATGTGATAAGGGGTGAAACTTACCTGACTTGTATACCATCAATGAACTGCAGCTCGTCTTCGCTGAAGTGTCTCCAGCTGACATGAGCAGTGGTGTCATTCACCTCAACAACAGTCAGACCGCTGTCGATCTCCCGCCGCTTCTCTTCTGCTGGCGTCACCTGATACAAAAATAACTGTTGAAGGATGCCAATCGGTGTATATCAGTGACAGCCTCTGTGGTGTATTGGTTGGGCAGGTTGCCCAAATCTCATACACCACTAAAGTTGCGGGTTCCACTACCGCGACATATGTCTGTGCATAGAAAAGCGCAAGCATTTGATCGTCTCTGGGTGCTGTGGGACCATGGTTCTCGTAGTTCCTGGTTCTCTAGATACAGGCAATCCTAGTTTTGGCCATGATGAAATCGTAGGGCGAAAAAATAGAAAAAGAAGTTTAAAGGGGGAAGGGAATTAGGAGTTCTTACAGGATTAGACAAACCGGCTCTGTCCTTCCATACACTAACTCTCCGGCAATACTGGCAAGTTGTAATGGTACAGTTTCCCGCGGACCTTGCAACTTTTTTACTATGAGACGAGCAAGTCGTTTGCCCTATGATAAACATCACGCCTGGCCAAAACAATTGCAGTGCCACACAGAACTTTTAATACCATTAAAAGCACAGCATTGCGCACATCACCTCGAGATAATATTAAGTCTTTTATGCTACAATTACGGCAGATGACATAGAATCGTCCTCTTAAGACGATATAAGAAGGATAGAAGAAAGTTGGTTCGAGCAGTTGGCTCGGTGGCCCAGTGGTTGAGCACACACACACACAGTTGCGCCACACGTCGCCGACAAAACGTGTCACATAAATATTTTAAATATAAATTATAAAATATGTATGTTAGTTCTAAGGTATATTTATATGGGCCGTAGAATAAGTAAATAACATCTGTAACTTATTTTAATGTTGCCTGAAATAAAGTTTAAATAAATAAATAAGGCGTCGGGACGGTATTCTGAAGACGCAGGTTCAATCCCTGCCCTAGCAATATCATTTTTCTTCTTCCGAATTTTTAAAATCTTCAGATTTTCGCGTAGCATGTACTAATGCATTCAAAATGAAATATTAGGAAGACATTACTCTTACCTGGGGAAGGTCCTGTGTCCGTACACTGTAAGTCTTGCTCTCAGGGGACACTGGTAGGTTATGAAGATACAGTTTCCCTCGGACCTTGTAAATGGTGCCAGGGTTCAGGCCAGTTAGTCGGAACTCCAAGCGAGGGGTCGTCAGCACCTCGTCAGCTGGAGCGAACACTTGCGAGTACCAGTGGGATACATCTTCGTCACTGGATCAAAAAACGAAGTAATGGTTGAAGTAAAGGGATTAAGTAGAAGAAGAACGAATAGATGACAAAGTTTACTATATGGAAATTATCGGCTACATCCCATTTGGTAATAGTAACCTGTTTTGTAAAAATCCCAAGTATTAAAAAAGCATTCTTTGTATATCTTTGAATACTTTTAAAATCTTTATACATAATCCTGTAACTGTTCGGTAAGCTCCCACTTTTATGTCGAACAGTCTAAACCTGATTAATAACGAAAGCAATATGTGAGATTAACATAATATCTTCTATTCCAACCAATTCTTTAAGCAGGTCAGGCATACCAGGCCTAGCGCACTCCGCACTGTAGGTACGAAGCTACAAGTACATAGCCGGACACCGACGGCGGGTCGCGCGTCGTTACACGTGCCGCGTCAGAAGAGATAAGAGCTATGCGATAGAAAGAGAGGCGCTCTGTAGATTAATATGACTGGTAGGTATGCAGCGCTACACGAGCTGAATTGAATTTTATTGCGTTATAGCAAGAGTCACTATTTGTTTAAACTTGTTTGCCCCAAGATGTGAGACCGATGCAAAAAAGAACGCATTTTTTCGTCCATTTTATGGCTTACTTTCACAGTTTTCTCTGAAACTCCCTATTTTGGCATTGCAGTAGTAAGTGCTTCAATAGTAGGAGTTTGAAAAATTATTTCACTTACGCTTTGTCCGTGTATCGCAAATCCACGCTGCCTCTCAAACCAACAAACACTGGCGGTAAACCGAGCAGCATTTTGATACTAGTCGGAGAATCAGCCTCGATTGAAATCACCGTCAACTTCTTGTTTATATCTTCAAAGCTCGGAGGCACTGGCAACCCTGGGGGCAGGCCTGGCAACCCTGGCGAAACGGCATGGGAAGGCCGTTGGATGTTGTTCTGATCGTAGTCAGGGAGCTCTTCCTCTTGGGGGAACTGGATTTCTGGTGGAATCGTGGGCAAGAATGATGGGGTTTGGGCCTTGTGAGGTGGAAAGCCAGGAGGCATTTGAGGGGTTTGACCTGAAAAATTCCGAGCTTAAATAAATATTATGTTAGTCTTTTGTATGAGTAGATACATGTATGAGTAATAGATTGTTAGTAGATGACAGATGTATGGTGTTATTGAAGCTACAAATACACTGGTCTTTTGGTCATTAAGTCGTAGAGAAACAGTCTGTCAGAGGAAGAGTCTAGATAAGGACGCAGAAGGAGTGATTACACCAGGCTAGGTCACTGACCTGCCACGGGTCCTTGGGTCCTGTCTGCCGACCGTCCAAGGTTTCTATTCACCTCGGATTGAATTTCCATCTGATTTAGCAAATGCTCTAGGTCTAACGCAGAGTACGATTTACTCGGCACTTGCAAGCTTTTTAACTTCTGATTCTGACTGGATGTTTGTGTAGGTTCAGCCTTGGGGCTTGGAATAGCTCTTAGCAGAACGGTTTCATAAGGATTGGGCTGTTTAGTCAACATATGTGTCTCCGAGTCTTGGGCCCAAAAATTGTCATCTAAATCTTTCATTTTAAGTACTGTCACGTGTTTTGCTTGAGGGTTTTGCAAGGTATCTCTAGGATTAATGTTTGAAAGGGAGTTTGAGGGAGTCGGGTTGGATTTATAGAGAACATAAGCTGGTTTGGATTTGTTACTGACAGCGGGCTCGAAGTAGGTTTTTGTTGGAGTCTGAACTAAAGCGTCATGGTTAATTTCGGGGTACATAATAATATCATGGTCTTCAGCTGCTAGCGTGTGTTTCTCATGTATGGGCAAGAAATAATTAGACGCATCGCTTGAGTACGTTGGAATTTTCTGAACAGTCTCGTATGATGGCCTTAAGAGGCCTTTGTGGTCCCACGAATCTAATGATTCTGATGGTTTTACTGGAATAAGAGGTTGATCCATGATATTTTGCACTTTATTGTCTGTTAGTACAAAGTTAACGTGCATCTCTGGGTGGGTGTGGGCAGTTTTACTAATAGTCGTATGAAGCTTCGAATATGATGCTACTTTCGGTGTTTTTACTTTGGGAGGTTGCGGCCAGTAGTTATCGTTGCCATTCACCAACGGAGGTTGTGCATGGATAGTTTTAAAGGGAGATCCAATGTCGTCTAAAGTAAAGACGGTGATATTATCCCCTGGGTGGTAATTCTCTTCAGCACTATGGGTTACTTCAGAATGGACAAATTTCTTCGATGGAGCAGGTGTCAATGTTTTCAGGAATTTTGGGAAGGATTTGAACGATTTGAGGTGTTTGTAGTAGTCAACGGGATCAGTAGCCAAGAGTGGGGGGAGTACTTGTGTGGTGGCTGTCGCTATTAAGGGTGATATCGGCGTTACGTAGTTGATGGGTTCATCGAATACTGGCATGCTGTGAGACTCAGATCCAGATGTTCCTGCTGAAGCAATAATGTGAATGAATGACATGCAAATGAAATATGAGTTACATGCAAATCTGGTACTCTCCCGACGTGAACACCTGCTTTAGTGATGAGCAGTTATAGTAACCTACCCTATTTGTAATGATTTTTTGATAAATGAATGGTATAATGTACGTACGTAAAGACATGTGTTGCTTGGCTTGGAATTTTTACAACTGCATGATTGTTAAAAAAGTGACTAAACCTAAATTGGTGAATGATTCTATAAAGGCAACAACAGATTTAGCATAAAGGTGTTTTTTCAACTGCATCAATGAAGTTTATACCAAACCTTGAAGGTTTTAACACTACATGAGGGTGGTAAAAACAAGCCAAGGGACTAAAGTACAAGTACCTTATGGAAGACGCAGTTTAACCCTTGATCCGTTACCTAGGTCAAGACTTACCATTAGCGACACACCCCCACTGCTTGCAGCAGTCTTCATCAGATATATTAACAGGGGCAGGGCGGTGCATGGGGGGGCAGCGCAGAGTCTGCGGGGGCACCGGGGGGAGGTGGGAGCACACCTCCTGGCAGTCCAGGTCCCCGTTCTCGCAGAAACAACGTTGCTCGCAGCCGGTGAGGGCGATTGGGACCTCGCTCCAGTTTGGTACCCTAAAATTTTCCAAATTGAAAATGATAGAACGAAATCAGGTTCATAAAATATGTATGATGTAGTGGTTGAGCTGGTTGGCCCAAATCTCATACTCCACTGAGGTTACGGGCTCGATTCCCGCTATGGGACAATGGGGCCCACTTCACGCAGCCCTTGAACCTTATCTATAAATCTACGAAGCTTAGTATCAGTAACTAAAGGAGGTATTACTGCTTTTTACACTTACGGAACACCGTTATAGTGGCAGGTTCCATCGCTGAGGCACCGGGCGGAGCGGGGGCAGCAGTTGGGGGGCTGCGCGGGTGGACTGGGGGCCCACTTCACGCAGCCCTTGGACATGATCTCGAGACCCACGTGGTTGGGGCACAAGAGGGCGGCGCACTCTCGAGTGTCGTCGGGGCCGGTGCACTCGCAGAGTTCCGTGCAGCCGATACGGAACTCTTCGCCTGGTAAAATGGGATAGTTTAGAATGGACATAACGGTTGGTTTTGTTTATACAAAAATGAGACTGAACCATACAACAGGATCTATCCTAATGTGGGATTCAGAGCTAAAATAAAACTAGTATAAAATTGCTTGCGCCACACGATTTGTTTGTACGGCTGTATTCCAATAGCGTGCAATAGTGTAAGAGTGTAAAGTACCTACTTAGTTTTTATTATTTTTAAAAACTTGTTTCATTTTTTTGTTTCTGTACCTCACAAATTCTTACATATTACTATTAAATTATATTAGCTATAAATACTAATTTTTTAATGAAACCAACATAGTCTTCTATTGTAAAAACACAGGCTGGTTTTGGCAAGATGCTGCGCTGTCTTTTGTAACACAGTTTTGATAACTAAAACAAAAGTCAGAGTATATATTTTTGAAAATAAGAAATTTGTTATTTGTATTTGCAATAAACTGATTGATTGATAATACCTCTGTAAGAGATAAGAGTAGATTAATATATAAAATATAAATAGATAAATCTTTTAAACGGGTGCTGCTTGTGGGGACTGGTGTGGTCACTTTAACTGCTACTGTATCCGTTATTAGGTAGTCTATTATAGGACAGCCTCTGTGGTGTAGTAGTTGGGCAGGTTGGCTCAAATCTCATACACCACTGTGGTGGTGGGTTCGATTCCCGCGACGGAACAAATGCTTGTGCACAGAAAAATAAAAAAGCACAAGCATTTGTTTCGCTTCTGGGTGTGGGACCATGGTCCTCATCGTTCCTGGTTCCCTAGATACAGGGAATCCTAGTTAGGGGTCAGGATCTATGTATGTGATTGTTGGGCGTTATTTTTTATTTATTGGAAATATAAACAGACGGTTCTCGAAATGTTGTGCAATATTAAAAAAGTAAATTGCGGAAACAGACAAAAATAAACATTAAAATACTTCGTCAAACGAATTATTTACACAACTGCATAAAAGTACAAATAGCTTATGACTCAGTAACTTACCAACTTCGTAAAATTTCCCTTCCTCCCAACAGCCAGCTTTCGATCTATTTACACGGTCTTGTATCTCACTGACTCCACCATCAGAAGAAGTGATTGTGAAGTTAAACTTAGTTCCTGTCTCTTTGGTCTTCAAGATGTAGTCTTTTCCGCCTTCAAGATTGAGGATCAGGTTGGTATACTTCAGCTCCACATCTTGGAAGGTTTTTCCTCCATCATCGCTGAGGAGGAGGTGGATTGGGTCCTCGCTATTGTTTAAGTGCATGAGGTTTACTTGGACGGTATTGTTCTGTAGGACTTTGATAGAGCCTATAGGTTCGGTTAGAACTAAGGGTCGGTTGCTAGATCTGCCTTCTTCATAGTCCTCGTAAGTTCGGCGTGGCTGTGGAAATCGGAATCAGAATATTTCATTGATTAACTGAATAATACGAACTATGGCAAAAATATGCTAACTTTTGAAGGGGCACAGTTGTACAATGGAATACCCTCAAGAATTAAAAGTGTGAGTTTACACTTGTTTAATGCATTCAAATCGCAGCTAGCCCAATATTTAAACGCAGACCGTTACCTTTTATGCAAATGAATGCATCAGATGAGTACTCAAGTAAGTGTCATTTGTCTTATTGAGAATAAACTTCTTTAAACCTAAACCTATAATAAAAATACGTGCTAGGTCTTAATCCAATAAAGACACATCAGCTTACCCTCATCCAGCATTCAATAATAGTAAAATATACACATCTAGTTGTAAGATATTTTACATTCGATTTTTCACATGTTTCAGTTTTTATGATATAATGTCAAGAAATAATGTAATAATTTGTATGGAGTATAAAATTGTCACCACGATACGAGAAGATTGTCAATTTAAAATTCCTATTCATAAACTGTGTTAAATCGTAGAAAACATGCGTTAACAGCCACTGTTCAAAGGAAAATTAGCAGTATATCCCACTAACGTTGAAGTAAAAAACATCCATCCATCCAGATGGATGTTTTTTACTCAATCACGCAAGAACAACTGTACAGATTTTGATGAAATTTGGTATTTAAGTACATAAGGTCCAGCAAAAACTACTGAACAGATTTAGATGAAATTGGGTATGTAAGGTACTTTAGGTCTACAAAAAGGCTACTTTTTATCCCGGGAAACCGCGGGTGGAATAGCGGGGAGCCTAAGTAGTAAAAGTACCTTATTTGTTAAGTACTCTACCCGATTCACTATAGATACAATTTATTTACGTCAGACTAAGGCAGCGTTTTCTGTCTTTTTTTATTATTTATAGGCATGCGTTTGACCGCTATCTCACCAGTTGTTAAGTGACGATGCGGTCGAAGATGTAGCACGCTCGCCTAGAAGAAAGCTGTTCACTCTTGTCTTAAAGACACCCAGATTATAGCTATCCGGAAACACAGATGCCGGCAGAGAGTTCCAATCCTTGGCCGTTCGCATTATGAAGGTCGAAGCAAAGCGCTTAAGTGCGAGCAGGAGGGATGTCAACCATAGATTGATGACGGCTTGCCGTACGCCTGGTCGTCCGTTGATAGAATAGGGATGGCGGAATAAGTTCATGTAATTCCGTCGCACACTCTCCGAAATGTATCCGGTAAAAGACCGATAAACTGGCAACTTTGCGCCGATGTTCAAGACTCTGAAGCTTAGTGTTTTCTTCTCTTGGGTTTTTTGTGGCAACTAATGTCATATGATATCGTTAAATCTAACAGGACTTAACTATATTAAGTTATCTAGTTCAATAAATAAAAAATCGCTGTTTCCTCATGGTTGTTGTCTGGTGACCTGTAATACAGGTCTTTTAGACCTACATCAGGCACCAGTCTCCCACAAAACAGGTTTTCAAAGTGCTACTAACACTCAAAATTTTTAACCATATACCTACTGTAAACCTTTGTGGGAGAAATAAATAAATGTTACATATGTTATGTTATGTTATACAATTTTCTCATATCAGTATGACCACGGGAATATACATATCTGAAGATTTTAAATAATTAGGAAGAATAAAAATGATATTGCTTAGGCAGGAATCAAACCTGCGTCTTCGGAATACCGTCCCGACGCCTTAACCGCTGGGCCACCGAGCCAACTGCTCGAGCAACCTTTCCTATATCTTCTACGTTATGGTAATTCTACGTCATCTGTTGTCAATGTGTCAATGATTATAGCCTTGCATGCGCTAATGCATTTGTTAGAAATTAGGTACTTCAAAGAACAACACAGGTAAGTACTTCCACATAGTGTCTATCTTAATAATAGTTATACCTACTATTGTAAAAGAACCTGAAGGTGTTTAGTAAAATAAATTTGCCCACAGTCAGCTTTTGACTTGCAACACAAAACCTTTTTTAATCGCATTTAAAAATAATCGGTAGAGTTTAGGATATCCTTATTTTATTATGAAGGAACAATTCTGTACAAATATATACAGTGATAAACTAAACTAAAACAAAATTTAAAAAATAAATAAGATAAAGTACAGAATTTAGGTCACCGTCCGCGGGCAAGGTGCCCAAAAAGCTAGCGACGTTACTTCGTTGAATGACCAGACTAATTCGTTGGTCGAGGTAAGCGCTAGCTCTTTGGTCACCTGTGCTTTAATAATATTTAATCTTCTTCGTTACAGGATTATTATAGTTACCTGTGCAGTAGTAGAGGTGACGTTCTCCCGCAGCTCGTGTACGTCTTGCGAGACGTCGCACACTTGCACCTCGCAACACGCGTCGTTCGGATCTTGCACGTTTATGCATTTGTCGGAAGGCGGCAGGCGTTTACACCTACAACAAGTATCATCATCATAGGCCTGTTCCATCTAAAGAGATGATTTAATCAGCGTCTGGAGTAACAATGATAGAACGGCACCGCGAAAAAAGAAATATTTTAAGCAGAAATATCGTATTGAGAAAATGTAGTTTTTACAATGTAGTTTGTAGGCCATTGTTCTGAAGATTTCACGATGACTGAAAAAATAGTCCAGTCCATCTAGATTTTATTTATGTGTTATGTCAAGTTGGACCGCGGAGGATAAAAAATATACCAATTTATATTATAATTATTATTGGAAAAATTCCCTGATTAGCATATCAAAATGTTTAAGCTGCACATGGATAGGAAAATTTATAATTAATTAAAAATAATCTGAAAATTGAAAATCCACTTTAATTATTAATTACCGGATATATCTGAAATTTTTGGTTAAATAAAATCAGCCCCCCAACCCATATGTCCTTCAAGCTCCAATCGTATATCGTGTTGAGTTCAGTTTAGGGTATAGATTCACTGCGACAATATTTTAGGATGCCATTTATTGTCCTATTAAGTTTATCTCAACTTTTAGTAATCATATTTTGGTATAAATGAATGAGATTGATTCGATTTCTTGCCTGAATCGATAATAATTAGTCGGTATCTCATTAGTCGCAGTGAAGCTATACCTTAATTTGAGCTCAACACGATATACGATTGGCGCTTGAGGGACATATGGGTACGCGGGCAGGTTGTTGATTTTATAATTCCCTTTGATATGGAGTTAGGTATGCAGGCAAAATAATGCACCATTTAAAATTATTTTTTTAGATTTTTCATTCATTTTTCGCCAAACGATCAGCTGATTGTCTAATGGCGTCGAGCCCCGGTCACGTGATGCGTGCCATGCGCAAACTTTTCAAATCACCGCAACAAAATTCACCGGATAAATTCAACTTTTTTCAAAATTATTATTTTTCCGACACTTCCACGTGCGACATTTCCACGTGCAGCTTAAACATTTTGATATAATAAATAATCAGTCCGCTACATATTGGTATATCTTTCATTCTCTGCGATCCAACTTTATATAAAATTTACAGGATTATAAGTCTATGAGGTAGTTTTGATTGATTCTGCGAGCCATTCATGTAAGGTGTATCTCACCTCGGTTTACAAGTGACGACAGAGTTGGGTTCGCAGACGCAGCTCGTCTCACAGCCGATGAACCACTTGCCGCCGACGGGGTACGTGTCGTTGCCGTACTTGCATACTTCTATCTTTGTTGGTTTTTGATCTGGAAAGATACAGAAAATTAAGGTTATTTTACAAACTCAGTTTACTATCTTATCTTAGTTTTAGACTATGCACGTATATACGTATTTATAGTACGCCACCCACCCACCGAACAAAGCCATGCCGTCAAACGACGTAGTCGTGTTTCGGGATGATGTTCGGTGAACCATCGGGGAGACGGGTCTTAGCAGCCACTCAACTGCCGTATCTCTCTAGATCTATGTGCTTCATCTTAGGCCACATCATCGCTTCACATCAGGCGAGATAGTGGCCAAACATGGATCTATTAAGCGTAAAAAAAAAAAAAAGCATAATTAAGTAATACAACTGAGTAAACAAACGAAATATTCCCATGCATTGCTCAACGTAAGACTGTATGACATTGATTGGACAGATGTTTTTACCGATAAATTGCACAAAGCAAGGCGGAACGCAATTCCCACAAAGTTTCGTAAGCACTATTTCTGCCTGAATGTACTATCATATTGTTCTGCGAATGACGGAATTTATTTTATTGTTTTGACAAACCTTCGCATGCGCTTGTGTGAATTACTTGTATCATAAAACAATCATCCATGACCCATGATTATTATTTGAATAAAATGTTAGTTTTATCGTATTTCCATAGAGAAACCCTTTTACGTACTTATATGGTTCAAATTTGACTGCGTGCCTATTCTATGGTTTGGTCACATGCTGCCTATTGTTTATAATTTTTTTTTTATTTATGCAGAACAAGTCAGGCTAAGGTAAGACTGATGGTTAAAGCTACGACTGCTCATTATGGAAGTGCTACCTAAAACTTACGGAAAAGCATGCTCAAATGCTCACGCTATTTGACCCGATTCAGTAAATTCCTCATTCAAAGATTTTCTACCCTCTTCACTTTATCATACTTAACATCACACTAATATCATAAATGCGGAAGTTTTTGAGTGTGTGAGTGAGTATACATATATGTTTGTTACTTCTTCACACTGTAATGGCTTAACGGATTTGAGTGAAATTCGGAATGGAGGTAGCTCATACCAGGCCTAGCGCACTCCGCACTGTAGGTACGAAGCTACAAGTACATAGCCGGTCACCGACGGCGGGTCGCGCGTCGTTACACGTGCCGCGTCAGAAGAGATAAGAGCTATGCGATAGAAAGAGAGGCGCTCTGTAGGTTAATATGACTGGTAGGTATGCAGCGCTACGCGAGCTGAATTGAATTTTATTGCGTCATAGCAAGAGTCGTTATTTGTTTAAATTTCTTTGCGGAGTGATGCTTCTGTCCCTTAGTATTTTGTGCTTATACCCTTGATTAACACATCGCCTACTTTTATTCCGGGAAACGGGGAAACTGCGGGGCGCAGCTAATGTACTAATAAAATATTAACTAATTGACTGACGGATTTAATTAAGTATTTACCCAGTAACGAATTATAATATTCTAAATTTTCTCTTACCTCCATTGCCAGTAGCGCAAGCGATGATAGAGCAGCAATCATCGACTGGAGTCTCGAAACACAGTGGATCATTCAGTCTTCTCCCGCGGCGGATGTAAGGGTGTTTACATCGAGGCGAGCAGTCGAACAAACCGCCTGGCGAACATTCGCAGGCTTCTTCACAACCGCGTTCTATCTTCTCACCTATCTGGAATTAGATGAAAATAAAATGAGATAGGTACCTAATTGAAAGCTCTTGCTCAAACAGGCACTCAATAAGAATAGCTAAGAACTTGTAACTTTTAAGTTCTATTTTGAATAGCTTCGAAATGGCACGTTAAAGTTACAAGTCGTGGGGTGGGACGCAGAGAAAGGGCATTTTGGCAATTATCTAATGAAGTGTCGCAGATATACAAAAATTGATAGTTTTGTCAAAGCGACACTTTTGGGTAGATACAGTAGGTAATTCATAAAGGGCCTGTATACACAAAATACTACTTACCTAATAGTACCTACTTACCTAAGTAGGTACTTACTACCTACCTATACAATACAATACAATAATACTTTATTGATCACCAAAACAGGAAACAGAAGTTTATAGTTACAAATAATAGTGGTAGAACAATGGGCGGCCTTATCGCTATGTGCAATTTCTTACAGGCAACCTTTGGATGGACAGGAATAAAATTGTAAAAATTTGCGGTCAGTTGGTGTATAAAGTAATTACCTAATATAAAAGACCTACCTATATGTTTATAATTGGTATACTTTATTATATATTTAGTATTTTGTGTTTCCCTAGAGGTGACAGACCTTGAAATCACCCGACATTTTCTGGACAGTAAATAGTGAATACCCCTTTGGGTGTATTCGGATAAATATTTTTCTATTTTGACACTTATAGTTGGACACACCGAGGGAGAACCTATGAAAATATATATAGGGTATATGAAATTATTCTATAAATATTCTAATGAAAAAAGCATACCATACAGTTAGTAATTACATAGAAGACAAAAATGCTTGGAACATTCCGTTTCTGCCAAGTAGTCAACTAGAACAAGTGCCAAGTAGTAAGAAACATTATATTGTCAAAAACAAACATAAAATATTGTAACAAAAGTTCAAAAAAAATATGCCCCTCAGTTTCTTGCCGTATCTTCTGAGTAGTGGTTCTTTTTCCGATACGGTGGTAGAGTCATTGTAATAATTGACGTTAATAAGTGCGTCTGTGATTTGAAAACAGAATAAAGAACTTTTGAACTTAAACTTGAACTATGTAAATGTAGGTAGTATATGATATTATAGTTTGTACTCTTTGTACATACATATCATAATTATCTCATTTATGTTGACACCCCCGTCCCTTACAGTTTCTTTAAGTCCTTTCCATCTTAAGCTTGTCTGGAAGAGATCGCTTTGAGCGATAAGGCTGTAACACTTTAGTTTTTATAATTTCTGGTGGTTTTTGTTGTTATAATTTCTGGTGGTGTAACAATAAAGAGTTATCTAATCTAATCAATATGGTTAAATTGGTGCATGGGTATTTTTTAAATGTTACCTTGTACGCAATTTCATTCTCCTTACAAGCCTCAGTTTCGTCGTCTTCTCTAGTTCCTGGCATCAAAGTATGGAACGGCGCTTGCAAATTAGAGTAAAACTTATCCGCAATATCTTTCGAATTATGTTGATGTTGCTCATTTATCCTTGGAGCTTCTTCTTCATCATCATCTAGATTCACATCACTGAGGTCCGTCAACTTTTTACTACTTTTATCAGTCTGATTATGTAATGCATTTGCAAAGTTTTGTAATTCATCTACGTTTAGGTTTAAAAGTCTTGGTTTTGGTTTTATTTCTTCTGTAACTTCCGGACTTTCAGTGGTTAGTTTGGATGTCGTCTCAATGACCATTTCTGTGATCTTTGGTGCGGGTTCGGTGATTCTTGGTGATGTTGTGGTCGTGGTAGTAGTAGGTTCGTCTGGTACGGAGGACTTGAGCGTTGGCAAATCATCTTCATCGCCCGCTATTTTACCTGTAACAAAAGGAAAGACATCTATAAACAAGGGTAGAGTAAAAAGACCGGTATATCTCCATCCGATGTGTTCTCAAGGGCGAATTTTTGAAAGCAATGCTACTGATGCAAGTCTAAAAACAAGCTTTATCACCATTTCCGCATAAAAAAGAAAGTTGTTTTGTAAAAGTAGACATCAATAGCAGAATTCTATTCTTTACGACAGTAAACGGCTAAGCATAGTCTAAAGTGTTCCCATCAAGTAATGCTACGTTAACTCTAAGCAAAAACACAGGTTATCATAGCCATTAACCGGCATTAAAGTAGAGCACGGTCAGTAGGTAAGATTTACCGGTCACCTCAAAACAATCTGTCGAAATAACCTTATTGTTATACGCACAAGATCGACAATCGTCCAGCAAGCAATAGGGAATTAGTTTGACCGGCAATTCAATCTAACTGTCATCGAACTATCGATCGAAATAATAAAGCATTCATCATTTATTATTTGCAAACGTATTGTATAGATCATTTTATGACTTATCGCCTTGGCATAGGGTTTAAATTTGAAATTGAAAATGTGAATGCATCGATTTGGACCTATGGTCACCGCACGTACCTACAGTATACACTATAGAAGCAGTAAGACGTCCCCTTTCAATTTTTGAGTTGAATCAAAAAGATAGAGAAGCAGCACATACGATTTTTGAACCATCAAGCATAACTAATAGCTGTTAAATTTTCCAACAGTCAGCCTCTGTGGTGTAGTAGTTGGGCAGGTTGGCTCAAATCTCATACACCACTGAGGTTGCGAGTTGGATTCCCGCGACGAGACAAACATAACAAGTAAGCGCAGAAATAAACGCATGCATTTGTTTGTTGTCTGAGTGTTGTGGTCCTCGTATTTCCTGATGGTTCCTCAAATACAGAAAATCCTAGTTATAGGCCAGGATCTGTGATCGTTTGGAGTATTTATATTTATTTATTTAATCTTCTTTCATTCTGGTGTGGTGTGGGTGTGAGATGTGGTTAACTCTGGTGTCAGTTATAGTAGTTATAGACCACCCGAAGGCCTATGGGCTAACGACTGTTGTCCTAAAACCACAACTAGCACCAACGACATAACGTGCCTTTACAAGTACGTTTTCACAGCTGGGGCACATATCTTGAGATGTGCGGGCCCGCATATATTTACATAACCTAAGTAGGTATATGTATTTTATATATAACGCTTTTATCGCATTACGAGAAGCCACAATTATTTTTTTTATGGCACTGAGTGATGAGACGAGCAAGTCACTCGCCTGATGGTAAGCGCCACTCCTGACCATAAAAATTGCAGTGCAACCCAGTACTTTTAATACCATAAAAAGCACTGCGTTTACGCTCATCACCCCGAGACATCGGTTTAAAGAACATTTAGGTATTCTCTTTAAGAAAATTACAATTTCGCTTATAAAGAGAACTTATTTTAAACTTATATATTTAAAACAGTGAGCATGCATTAACTAGGTACTTAAGTCTAAGGAAACTTAAAACATCCGTTATTAAGTCCCATATGCCCAGTAATTTCGCTGGCCACAATGCCCTTCAAACCGGAACATAATAACGCTTGCGCACTACTGCTTGGCGGCAGAATAACTGGCAAAGCTGTGGTACCTACCCAGACAGCTTTCCGCATACGAGAGACCTACCACGAGTAAAATAAATAATTCATTATAAGCTGTTTTTAAGATGACTTACTGATTCTATATCGTACATTTCTGTGACACGTCGAGACTGACAATCGATTTTTGGACGTGAGAAAGCATTCCGTGATTACGACAACAAACGGTTATTTACTTTGTGATACGACCTCATTGTGAATCGTCTTCACTCAGTAGGCTTTAAAAATCAATATTGGTTTATAGAAAACGATTCCAAATCAAAAATAAATTGTAAGATCACAATTGCTTTTTTTAACCGACTTCAAAAAGGAGGAGGTTTACAATTCGACGGTAGGTTTTTTTTTTTTTTTGTGTGTTTGTTACGCGATTACTCCGCCAATTATGCATTGATTTCGATGATTCTTTTTTTGATTGGTAGGTAATACTTCAAAGGTGGTCCCATATAAATTTTATCGAAATTCATTCAGTAGTTTTTGAAAAAAATAGCAAAAACAAAAAAATTTAAGTTTAATCTTCAAGTCGGTTCTTGTTTTTTTCGTAACCAACTTTCTAAAGGTGGAGGTTTGTATTCGACTGCTTCACCTGCTTCACCCAGGGTTGACTTCCGGTGAGGGAACTCCTCAACGGTGAATAGTACAGACACAACATTTCGTAAATGGATTTAACCATAATAGCCTGTTCTAAATTCCATCATGACATGGCAGATACACCCAGGATTGACTTCCGGCGAGGGAACTCCTCAACAGAGAATAGGACAGACATGAAATTTTTTTGTACATGCATTTAATTGTGATAGCCCGTTTTAAACTTCGTCATGATGTGGCTTCTAGATCATAAAAGCTTGTCTTTAAAAACTTTTTGAATTAATTTAATTAAAACTTGTTTTTCACTAAAAAGGTTAAAATAAATTATTTTTCAAAAAAAACTAAACCGACTTCAAAACCACAAATGGCACTCAAAAGTAAAAAATAAATTAATATAATTATCATAAGCGCTACCCACTCATATATTTGAAGTCGGTGCCAGCCAAGTCTAAAAGGTAGTAGATAAATACTACCTACAAGTAGTACTTACTATATACATAGTATTTATCTACTACCTATTAGACTTGGCTGGCACCGACTTCAAATATATGAGTGGGTAGCGCTTATGATAATTATATTAATTTATTTTTTACTTTTGAGTGCCATTTGTGGTTTTGAAGTCGGTTTAGTTTTTTTTGAAAAATAATTTATTAACAATTAGGTACAAAATCTTGTTTCCTTTCTATGGGCAAATGCCTTTATTACTGAAAACAACTCTACACTCCTTACTAAAACCACAGAATACTAAGGGACAGAAGCATCACTTCGCAAAGAAATTTAAACAAATTGCGACTCTTGCTATGACGCAATAAAATTCAATTCAGCTCGCGAAACGCTGCGTAACTACCAGTCATATTAACCTACAGCGCCTCTCTTTCTATCGCATAGCTCTTATCTCTTCTGACGCGACACGTGTAACGACGCGCGACTCCCCGTCAGTGTCCGGCTATGTACTTGTATATGTATGTATACAAGTACATAGCCGGACACTGACGGTGTGTAGCTTCGTACCTACAGAGCGGAGTGCGCTAGGACTGCTAAAACTGAACTAACTACCTACTTACTAGGAGAAGCAATTGGACAACCCACAGACAATTAAAGGCCTATATACAGCCTAAATGCTCCAGCCCACTACCAGTTAGCAGCGTACCCAAGATGCTGACAGTATTGCCCCGTTAGATTGCAAATCCTGTATGTACATGTATGTATAAGTTTCGATAGTAGGTACGTAGGTTTAAGATTTGTTTTTTTTTTAATTCGCCCCTCTTGCAGGCTAAAGTCTCTATATAGGACCATACCGCCTATTCTTACGCAGTTTTTATTTGATAGGTTAATACTCTATTTATTATAGTTTTGTTGAGAATGAGGGTCATCAGCAACAAGCCGGACCCTCTCCTAGTGCTTCAATAAAGTGGTGGAACTTTATTCAAGCTTTCCATGGAGCTTTTTGGGAGAACATAAAAAGCAATCTCTTTCTCTATTTTGCCTACACTCGTGCTCGTTTACGAACACGTCCACCGATATTACACATGATCACTCGAAATAATACTCGTTTCGAAAATAAAACAGAATCGAACTGTATCACTTTTCACTTCCCGTCAAAAAGACCTTAAGATTTGTATTTAAACTTAAGCGTTTCGAAGTAAATTAACTTATTACAAACATATATAAAATTGTATAATGTTTTTACGGTAGCTTACCTAAACTGTAGATTTACCTACATGCACGCCTGCATCCATTTGCATACTACATGCTTGCCATGACAGTATCAATCATTTTGTAGGTAAATATTATAGCATAGTATCTTGTGGCAATAAAATTTTCCACAATACAACGTGACGGATCGAGCTATTTTGACAAAGTACATGTTCACATTGTAGTTGCTTGTCATTGCAGTTCCACGCAGGATTTTTTATTGCATCATCTCGCTATATATATCTATAGCCACCAGAAGACTTAATAGTACAACTATAGCGTGAATTTTTATATGCCTCGTAATTAGGTAGGCTAATTACGGGGCATACGCTGACAAAAGTCAAAAGACAAAAGATATTTATTAAATAGGCACAACCAATGCACTTTTAAACGTCATATCACATTATACATCATACAAATCAATTAAAATACTTAAAAAAACGTAACTAAAATATCATGATTTTTAAATAAAAAGGTGCCATTCTAACCGAAACTAAGATATTTTTTATAACGACCAACGGTTACATACATAGATTTTGGCATATATAAATGTAACAAGGATTCTTTTTGTCTACGGAACCAGAAACTACAAGGTCCCTCAACACCCGGACACGACACACATGCTTGTACTTGTTTTTCTGTTTTGATTTGCAATAAGGGTGGTATATATATTCTTTAAGAAAAAACCCTGTATAAATAAAACAAAGATTTAAAAATGCTTGTACTAAAGCCAGTTCGTGAGCAGACGTCATCACATAAAATTTATTGAAACATAGTCCTAAAGTGATCTAATGTGTTGCCAATGGAATGGAAGTGGCACGCACGACATTGTATGGGTAATGTATGGATAGACGGTTAAGTCAAGGCATACACCAGTGAATGACCTAGGCTTGTGAATGAAATTTCATTCGGACTGCAAATGGTCTGAAATAAAATGTACAAGTGAATTTCAGTTAACAAAAATTTAAATATCCCTCGACAAAAAAACCTATAAAAAGTACAAAAGCGGCTGAACCCATTTTATAAAACCACCGCTAGAAAAACTGCTTACAAATAAAAAAAAAACCGCATCCAAATCGGTTCTCCCGTTGAAGAGCTACGGTGCCACAGACAGACACATATTGGTCAAACTTATAACACCTCTCATTTTTGCGTCGGGGGCTAAAATGAAATACGTTAGTGATATAAAGTTTTCATGTACCTTTAATTATACCTAAATACTACAATTTACGTTATGTACCAAGGTCTGTGATGGTATTATCAAATTTTCCATTAGGTGTGCGGATGGATGTATGGGTGTTCGTTACTTAATTACACAAAAACTACTAAACAGATTCGCATGAAATTTTGTAAGTACGTAGTAATTTTTCCAAAAAATAAGTTTAGTATCCTATGTCCTATTCCAGGGACATAGGATACTGAACTTATTTCTTGGAAAAATGACTACGCGGGTGAAACCGAGAGACGCAGCTCTGCTAGTGGTTTATAAACCACCTTTACAAACTTCGACTGATCACACCACACACACTTCAAATGAACTGATGATCGGAAACTTTCTCGTAGAGATAGTCTTATTGGAAAATTAAACAAAATCAAAATCTATCACTTTTCACTTCCCACTAAGAACCGCCAAAAATTTAAGTTTTTTCCTCTTTCTGAGGAATTTGGCGTCACACGTTGTGCATTTGCCAGAAATTTTTAAGTGAAGCGCTATATTTTTATTTTTATTTGCCCGATTGGGCTGGCTAAAGTCTCTAGGACCATACCGCCTTGTCTTACGTAGTTTTTATTTGACAGTTCAAAAACATTATGTACCTATGTACATAAAATGTATTGTAGTCGTATTGTAGTCAAAATCAATGTCAATCCTAGTGCTACAATAAAGTGGTGGAACTTTACTCAAGCTTTCCATGGACTTTTAGGAGAACATAAAAAACAATCTCTTTCTCTATTTTGTTCCATTCGCCTACACTCGTGCACGTTTACGAACACATAATGGTTAATATTCCACCGATATTACACATGATCACTCGAAATAACACTTGTTTGGAAAATAAAACAAAATCGAACTGTATCACTTTTCACTTCCCGCCAAAAAATCCAGAAGCGCAATGAAATCAGAACACATGTCATATATTTTTTTTATATATTTATAAAGTGACTGCCAGTGTTTCTTTAACTTCTATAAAAATAGGTTTAAACAAAAAAGGTTGCATGAAGTATTATAAAAATGTAAAAATAGGCTGCATGTGTCAGGACTGCATGCAGTTTCTACCTCCAATGACTTCCCGTGATTATTTATTTTAATCAATATATAAAAATTAGGGCAGAAGACCTTATTTGGTTACCGAAAATGTTAGCAGACGTAAATGTTTAGGCAAATCGATTAATGTTTACAATATTTTCTCGAATTGCTTTTGTTTATATTCTGAATGGTAACTTTCTCAGATTTTCCGTGTGATTACTTCATGTTGTGATAACAAATTGTACCTTTGTTTGATAATTATGTATAACATAGGTCAAAACATTTAGGTTTCACAAAGCGAGAACTCACAGCGACCTCACTGTCAGAGTTATGTATTGAGGTTATTTATTATTTTGAATTGATTTTTATAATATTATAATACTCTATGTAATTTTGCCAAAAGTTTGATGTTGATTTCCGCGCGCTACGGTTCAGGTTGCCTACGGGTACCTTTGTATAAAGTACGAAACTGATGTTGAAAGAAAGAAAGAAAAAAAATATTCGACAAACTACAAAAGTTTTATGATTTTGTAATCATAAAACTTAAAAAATAAAGAAAAGAGAAAAAAAAACAAAAGAAAAGCAAGTGAACTTAGACAACAAGTTAAACTTATGTGAGAACAAAGATACTATGTAGTGCCAATTGGAATTTTCGATCGGCACAAATGTCTAGATTTTGATATTATAATCATATCATGGTGTTTTAGAACCATGATTATGTACCTAACTTCGAGATGTGGCTATAACAAAAAGCTCGGATGTCTCAAAGTTCAAAAGTTCTTTTTTCAATTTTGGCATCACAGACGCACTTATGAACGTCAGTTATTACAATGACTCTACCACCGTATCGGAAAAAGAACCACTACCAGAAGATACGGCAAGAAACTGAGGGGCATTTTTTTTAGAATTTTGTTACAATATTTTATGTTTGTTTTTGACAATATTATGTTTCTTATGTGCCAGTTGGCTACTTGGCAGAAGCGGAATGTTCCATGCATCATAGACTGAGAGTCAGTCTCAAAAAACATTTCGAACATGTTCAGAAATAAACTTAAGAGTCTAAGGAGCTCCAAGACCACTTTGTTAAGTAGCTACGTTCGATCAAGATGCAAAGTGCAAGACCAAATGTCCTTGAACTGAGCTCCTTCTAATTCTAAGCAGGTGGAATCCGGGAGTATTGTGTTCATTATCAATTAGATATATACCTAGCTTATTTAGTATTCTTCCTCCGCTCTTACACGGACGTATTAACGGATTCGTTTCTTGCACGTAACGTAGGTTTTGGTAGGATCCTACAAAAAGGTTTTTTTTATGTAACTGAGTCTGACCTGAAGTTGTTGAGCGCCACGCCAGCCCATAACAATTGCAGTGCCACCCAGAACTTTTAATACCATTAAAAGCTATGCTCGCGGGCTACTGCTTGGAGTTGGGTTTTTAGTTTTAGTGTACAATAAAGTGCAACTTATTAAAAAAACGTAAGTGTAAATAGGTATAGGTGCCTAGGTACTCATAGCTGCTAGTGATTTTGTGTTTTGCGATTAGTTCTATGCAACTATCCTTCTAGGTAACATTATTATAAATGCGAAATTTTGTGAGGTTGGATGGATGAATGTTTGTTACTCAATCACGCAAAAACTACTGAACGGAATTTGATGAAATTTGGTATGTTTTTTAGATCCTGGAAAAGGACTAATTTTATTCTGAAAACCGTCTGCGAAACCGCTGAGCGCGGCTAGTATTCGTCCCCGTAGTTCCTGGTTCCCTAAATACAGTGAATCCTAGCTAGGGGCCAGAATCTATGTTTGTGATCGTTGGACGTATTTATGCATTGAGGTCGTCACCCTGAGACGTCAGAAATAATATTAAGTGTCATACTAAATGCCACCATATTTTATGACCGCCATTTATTGTCATCAATCAAACAGTTTAACAAATTATTCGACCGTTAGTATCTTAACCGTCTGTACAGTTACAAATATTGAGGTTGCTACTCGTTCGGCCTCTGCATACCAAAACTGTGTACTGTACTACGTAACTTAGTAACTGTCACTTATTCTGTTGTATTGTACCGGGCCTAGCGCACTCCGCACTGTAGGTACGAAGCTACAAGTACATAGCCGGACACCGACGGCGGGTCGCGCGTCGTTACACGTGCCGCGTCAGAAGAGATAAGAGCTATGCGATAGAAAGAGAGGCGCTCTGTAGGTTAATATGACTGGTAGGTATGCAGCGCTACGCAAGCTGAATTGAATTTTATTGCGTCATAGCAAGAGTCGCTATTTGTTTAAATTTCTTTGCCGAGTGATGATTCTGTCCCTTAGTATTCTGTGATTGTATTGAGATGCTAACTACTTACTAAATACCTAACAGTACTTATACCACGCACATACAGGAAAAATATAATAATAATATGATTCCTGTATGGCCTTGCACTGCGCTCGCCCCCTGAGACAATTAGCCCTTAAATCTCTAAATGACCATTAATTTCACAAATATTAGCAAGTAGTAGCAGTATTTTTACAAGTGGCTCAATATTGCTCGTCGTATCAAGTCATGGAGTAGGTGTACCTACTAATGGAGAGCAGTATGTCTGCCTATTTTATTGAAACTCCCGCATACGAGAGACGCTGGAGGCCGTCCGCTTCAAAAAATATTCAGCTGCTAAGCAGTAGTGTGCAAGCATGACTGTGTTCCGGTTTGAAGGGCATTGTAGCCAGCGAAATTACTGGGCATATGAGACTCAATATCTAATATGATAAGCGCAATGCAGTGCTACTCAGTACTTTGCATGTGGGTATTACAATTTCTGGGTGGCACTGCAATGTCATGGGCGCTCACCATCAGGCGAACTATTTGA
This sequence comes from Petrophora chlorosata, assembly GCA_951640565.1. Taxonomy (NCBI): domain Eukaryota; kingdom Metazoa; phylum Arthropoda; class Insecta; order Lepidoptera; family Geometridae; genus Petrophora; species Petrophora chlorosata. The sequence goes on from OX621207.1 coordinate 5,792,732, forward strand.
TCATCTTATTGCATAACCTCATAAAAATATGTGGCTCAACGGCCCACTAATAGAGGGCTAGATAATTTAGGATTACATTATTTATGGTAGTAGCAGCGATTTTTTACTGTGTATTTTTTACACAACGGATAAGCAATAACCGAGAGCGCTACCACTCACATCTGTCTCAATCTTGTACAAAAAACGGTGTCTTACTTAACTAAGCGGTGTAATATTTCTTATCACACATCTTTAATGATCTGTAAGACCCCAACTTCCATTGAACTCAGCGGATATGCGACAGATTAAGCAATCTACAAGTACAGCTAGGCATCCATAACAAAGCTGTGTCACCTGTCACCTAATTCAACGTAGGTAAGACTTTTTAGCGGGAAATGAAAAGTGACACAGTTCGATTTTGATTTATTTTCCAAACAAGTGTCATTTCGATTGATCATGTGTAATATCGGTGGAATATTAACCATTATGTGTTCGTAAACGTGCACGAGTGTAGGCAAATGAAACAAAATAGTGAAACATTACTTTTTATGTTCTCCCAAAAAGTCCATAGAAAGCTTGAATAAAGTTCCACCACTTTATTATACCCACGCGCGCACACACACACACACACAGACTCGCACACAGCACACAGCTGTAGATTATCTAATAAATAAATAAATAATCATATCGGTATCAAAACGAATATATTACATAAGTGAAAGAAATCTACGCAGTACGGAGTGTTTGGGTAAGTATTGTCAATTTATCAAGCCATCTCCTTCGATAAATTCTCAATGCGGAAGAGCCGCGAGCGTCGAGGCTTGAACGCGTGAAGTCACTCGAGCCGGATATCGGAGGCTTCTTCACCTTTACACAACCGCAGTTAGGACATACTGCTTACGTGCTCTGTTGGATTACCCACGGACGCAACGCGGCGCGGCGTTTGTATGAAATCAAGCGTGCAAAATAATACCTACTCTAGTTTTTTAGTTATATTCTATGTATTTTTTTGTTGTTCCTAGAACAAACTGAATTTTTCTATGTCAGTCTGTGGTGACCTATGTTAACTATACAGGGCAACTTTTTTAACTAGTTTCCGATAGAAATGTTAAATTACATCTGTTTATTATTTTGAGGATCCTGATTAGGAATTTAGTAAATAAAACACTAACTTAGGTCACTATTCTGTATTGTCAGGGATTTTGGGCACAGATCACTAATTACACGCTTATTAGATTTTATATGGATTGATTTGTACGAGCCCACTGCGCTAGGTGGCCTGGCTTGACCGGAAGAGAGCCATTTAGTATGGCAATACTAAACAACATCTATAGTTTTCCAAACTTGTTTAATTCGTTTTCAAATGTAATGCTACAAAATCAAATGGTAAAATAAATTTAGGAGTAAGTAATTATATTTTTTAATCTAATAATTGGTAGTGTACTCAATTCATAAGTCAAATGATTATCCCACAAGTAGGAAGAAGAAAAAAAAGTTGAATGATTCTGTCCTATTCATGAATATTTTACGATCTCCGTGATTTTATTTATCCTTTTTTGTGGAAAATCTTTATGTAGGTAACACGAAAGCGCGCGAGAGGCGCGTGGCGCTCCCCGCAGCCGCCGCCGACGCCACCTCCCCCCTCGCGTCGTGCGGAGCGGGCGGCCGCCCGCGCATCTCGCCTCGACACCGCCAGTGGTCGCCGCGATCTCGCAGCGTAAACTCGCCCCTGGTGAAGAGCATCGGACGTGCTCGAAACCTAGGTCGACTAATTCGACAAACTAGGTGACTCCTAGCCGTTCTATTAAATATTTATAATAACTCAAACTCACGAAAACTTTCTTACTAAAATATTATGTTTCTTATGTGCCAGTTGGCTACTTGGCAGAAGCGGAATATTCCATCCATCTTTATCTTCTATGTAACTATAGGTATGAGTTATCTCCATTCCAAATTTTAATCATCAGTTAAGCCAGCGTGAAGAAGTAACAAAAACACTAACACACAAACTTTCACATCTATAATATTATGAAATAAGTATCGACCTATCTATTCTGATAATATAGGTATTCTGATTGACCTTCAAAAAGGTCGCTCTACTCACAACCCAGTTCTAGTTGACATCGGCTGAGCGCCTAGAGCCACGTTGCATTGCCATTGCCAGATAAATATCATAATTCATTCACCGTTTTACATAATTACAGTAATCATAAAATAAACACCACACACGGCAAATAGAGCGAGTGTGGCTCAGCGGTACCTCGTGCGCCTTTCGATCCGACGCACCTTGGTTCGAATCCCGTCTCGGCCCTGCACCAATGATTTATAGTTAAATGTAGTTTTTGCACGCTCGCTCTAAAACGGTAAAGGAAAATATCGTGATGAAACCCGCTTACGCGCTTTGGAGTGAGAGGCTTTGGCCGTGGTTGTAATACCACCTACCGAACAAAGCCACGCCGTCAAGCGACATAGCCGTGTTCCGGGATGATGTTCGGTGAGTCAACGGGAAGGCGGGTCTGAGCAGCCGCTCAACTGCCGTCTCTCTCTAGATCTACGTGCTTCATCTTAGGCCACATCACCGCTACACATCAGGCGAGATTGTGGCCAAAATTTGATCTATAGGCGTAACAAAAAAAATACATTACTGCATCACGAGCAAGCACGGTCAAAACCATAAACTGTCACGAAAGTTGTAGCAAACGAAGCTCTACTTATTTGGTAGCGACAAGCACAGGGTCAAACTTAAAAAAAAACTCCGCCATTCATGGCTGAGCAAATCTTAAAATTTTTAATAGACGTCCGAATATGGCATTAACTTATTATTTTTAATTAAGGACGCACATTAACTTATTGATTTATTTTGTGGCAAATTAATGTGTTTTATTACTTAAATTTGATACTTAGTCCATTATATTTGCAACTTATCAATATGTTCAAGATTTATGTACCTATTTGTCAATGATAGTTATAAATTATTATAAAAACCAAAAGACCTTGACTTATATTATTTAAAAATTGTAGTGTACTTTTATAGGATGTTGTATTTATTATTTTATTATGGATATAGATTGCTTGTGGCTGAATAAAAACACCGTGCGAAGCCATACAAATAAAAACTGCTGCCTGGTTTTTTTTAATTCAATTAATTTATTGACTAAATTTATAACAATGTGCATATCATTATAAATTATCATTATTATTAGGCATGTCATTATAATACTAAATTACTATATTAATTATAATCTACTTAAAATAAATATTTTTGAATATATGAGATTAGAGATTGAACATTTCTGCCTTCCAGCATTTCGTCATAAATTCCTTTATTGTGTAGACTTGATGTGTTTCGAAGAACGCTTTAATTATGTTTTGAATTCTAGGGACAATTTAGTTACATCAAGAGTTAATTTATTATACTTATCAAGTTTTAAACTAAGTCCTTGTTTATATGCTTTACTTAACCGAGTCGCAGGCACTTGTAACTTCTCCTTCATCTCCCGCCTTGGAGGAATTGGCTTTGCACGTCTCTGATCCGACGATTATGAACTTCAAAACGATCAATCAAATCGGAACATCCCGTCCTAACTCCCAGACACGGTCATCCACTTTCACTAGTAACGGCTACTGACAGCTGGTTACAGCTACCAACAGCTAGTCAAGTGTCCCAGGTGGGCCATAACCAGCACAAGGTCGGTGCACAATAGGCCAGTTTGTTTGAGATGATTCACGCTGAAGATCCATTACGGTTGCTTAACAATTTGTTCAAGTTGCTTAACTAAAACTTGAGTGACTACGATTATAATTAACTAGCTGCGCCCCGCGGTTTCACCCACGGTTTACCGGGATAAAAAAATACCAAAATTCACCAAATCGGTTCGGTAGATTTTGCGTGAAAGAGTAACAAACATACATCCATACATTTTTACAAACTTTCGCGTTTATAATATTAGCAGGATGTAGGCGTAAAAAAAATGTACGACAATTCATCGTACGGATTATTCTCAACAGATCAATTGACCCAATCCATGTGTAACTTTTGAGATTTATTATTTGATCCAATTTTATATTATCATCGGCCCATCACGTTCCCACTACTGGGACTTGGACCTTCCCTCGTAGAGAGAGTGTGGGCCATAATCCACCACCTCGGCCCAGTGCGGGTTGGTGGATGTCACATGGACATGCCGGTTTCCTCACGATGTTTTCCTTCACCGTTTTTAGAGCGAGTGTTATAATCCGCACATAACTTAAGAAAGTCTGTGGTGCGGGGCCAGTAGGATTCGAACTCGGGTACGTTGGATCGAAAGTCGCACGTGCTCCCACTGAGCCACACTCGCTCAATTTTATATACTGAGATCTTTTTTCTCAACAGATCTATTGGCAGATCCACTATAGATCTATTGAGTTTATTTTATATCAATAAATCCATTTTTAACCACCTGCTTACCTACTCAGAATGTCTGTCTTTAAATGACAAACGCTATAGGTAAGGTATTAAGCACTAAAAGAATATTTTGATACTATCCGATACCCGTGACTCCGTTAGGGTTGAATTCGTAGTAGTTTCCTAAGGCCCCCTTTCGTTTTTCGGGATTTCTAGTAAGTATCTTGAGAATATGTCCTCTATTCCGGGACCTAAATACCTTATCTAAATACGTTTAGTAGATCAAGAGCAAAGTACCTAAAAAAATCCTACTATCCAGTTAGATGTTATTTTTAGCTTCTGTTATTTCATTATTGTAATGAGACTGATTTTATTACCAATTTATCATAGCTTGACATTTATAATATGGTGACCATCTATTTTATTTTAACCAATAAACATATTATTGCAATATTATTTTAATGTCAAATGAATATTTAGACGACTTAGATAAATACTCGAAGTAAAATTTATTTTAGCCGGAGCTAGCTGGTCACACCTTAATAAACTAGTGGTTCGCTCTAAACTGAGCTGAACCTCTCGCGATTTACACTTTTTTATTAATCTATTGTGTCCCGCTGCTGGGCAAAGGTCTCTCCCATCTCCTTCTAAACATTTTGAAGTTTATCGCCTCTAAATTTCAACAATCCCCGAATCAATTTAGCTTCTAGCTTATAGTGATTAACTAAACTTGCTAATTATGTTGTTATATTAAATTTTCGAAAGATATCGTCAATCAATCATACATAGATCATATACATACAACATATCAAAAAATGCCGAGCCGCCCTAGAACTTCGCTTTGCGCGTTCAATTATTCTTAACTTAGACAAATATCCAGTATGTTTGTTGGTTACAGGAGAATATCGAACAGTAATGTATAAATAACTAGCTACTAGTATTCTGTGATAGTATGTAGGTATCACCATAGAATACTAAGGGACAGAAGCATCACTCCGCAAAGAAATTTAAACAAATAGTGACTCTTGCTATGACGCAATAAAATTCAATTCAGCTCGCGTAGCGCTGCATACCTGATGATGAAGATGTCCTCCTTGACCTATCCGTCAACGGCGAACCTTGTCAACTCCGGGAATGGGAGCGAAGATGGCTGGCAAAACCAAATTTAGTTTTAAAGACCCTGTTGCAGGGCGCACAGTGCAACTGGCCTCTAGAATTGTAGGTATAGGTGCATACCTACCAGTCATATTAACCTACAGAGCGCCTCTTTCTATCGCATAGCTCTTATCTCTTCTGACGCGGCACGTGTAACGAGGAGCGACCCGCCGTCGGTGTCCGGCTATGTACTTGTAGCTTCGTACCTACTACCTACTAGGCACCTATCACACTAATATTATAATTGCAAAAATTTGAATTGTAAGTGTGTTAGTGTTTGTTACTTCTTCACGGCTCAACGGATTCGAGTGAAATTCGGAATGGAGATAGCTTATACTCTGGATTAACACATAGGCTACTTTTATCCCGGGAAACCGCGGCTGAAACGGCGGGGCGAAACTAGTAAAAGATAATCCTGACATCCTATCAGCCAGAATAAAACTTCGCAATAATTTAGACAGGCTACTAAACATGCAATAAGCCAAAAAAGAATGGCACCTAAACTACAAATAAGGTAAAATTGACCAATACACCCACTCAGGCGGCATACATTTGTTAGAGAAACCAACCGCACCTAGGTTTATTAGAAACTTGGCACAAATCTGTGATAAAGTCTAGACTTATAAGAATAAATCAAGCGTATGTATTGCATCATCAAAATTAGCACATAATGCGAAACATAACGGAATATTCACTTTCATTAATTATTCAACAGATAGGAATTTATGACTCAAATGCATAGTACAAATTTAATGGGACATACATACAATTTACAAGTTTTGTGTTTCTTTTTTGATTTGTCCAAAAAGCTACTGAAACTGGGTAGATATATTAATATCGGTTTATGTATTGTAACACTGTGCTAATATAGCCCTAACGCCATCACTATCTAATCATTGTTATTTATAAATTGCATTTCGGTTCCATCTCGCATTTCTTTTTTATTTCAAGTTTAGGCCAAGTACCCCTTACATAGAGACTAAAATAGTCTCTATGTAGAGACTATTTTAGTATCTATGTAAGGGGTACAAAGTGATTAGATATAGAATTCCAAAAGAGATTGATTTTTGTGTTTGTCTATAACAATCGTGGGAAATGCTATCTTCATAACAGAACTGTTTTATTCGCTTTTTTTTACAAATATATACCTACCTACATTACTCAATAGGCACTGCAACATTTCAGTTTAACTTCAATATAAGAAATGAGTGGATAAATATACGAGTACCTGTGTATTATGATCTTCTAACATTGATTGCCACCGATATGCACTTTTTTCTTATAACCTAGCAATTTCTTTTTTTAGTTTAGAATAATGTTTTATTTGTTATCATCGATTCTGTACATACTCGTCTAATTATGGTACACACAACATACTTCAACCCTGTTCCACATGAATCACATTGACAAATGGCGACTTTCCCGCTCGCCTGCGCACGCGCACATAGCGCAGACGCCGCGCATTGTCGCGCATGACAGCCGCGCGTTATGTCAACGGGTTACGTGACAATACTTCCTGTTGTGAACGGCAACGTGTTTATTAGTGGTTGATAGGTAATAATTTGTTTACTTTTGAAAATTGTTATCTACTTTATAGTAAGCACGCATGCTTAAGTTAAGCTAGAGCGGGTGTGGCTCAGTGGCAGCACCTGCTACTTTCGATCCGACGCACCTGTGTTCGAATCCCGCTAGCCCCGCACCACTGACTTTCTTAAGTTAGGTGCGGATTAAACACTCGCTAAAAAACGGTGAAGGAAAACATCGTGAGGAAACCGGCATGTTCAAGAATTAATCACAAAAAATCGAGGACATGTGTACCAAAATACGATAACTACAAGTTCAGATATACTTAATTGGACAATATATGGCATTATAAGACATTGTACCCTAATCTGAACTCAACACGATATGCGATCGGCGTTTGAGGGACATATGGGTACCTGGGCAGGTATAAGAAAAAAACAATAAAAAAAATTAAAAATTACATAATACATGAATTACTAAATCAGCTACTATTGCTGTGTATTTAAAAAATGAGCTAAGATAGGTAATTATTTTGTAAATGTGCTAGGCGTTCCGCGCGATTTCTATAAGTAAAACTTGAAACAATTCAGGAAACCGGATAGAAAACTTAGTTCAAGAACTCAGTAGAGAGAGGGAGTTGCGAACTTAGTTCAATTGATTAAATAAAGAAAACCTTCCCATTCTAAAATACTACGATCCCACGATCATCATTATTGATTGAATCAGAAGAGATTGCGGACGGCAATGGTGACGACATCGCCATCGTTGCGATACAAGAGTGGCGAAGGCACGACTCACGATTCTGATCATCAGAATAAGGCCGTTCATGATGTTGTATTTAATATATTAAATATCAATTAATATGTTTGATATAGTGTCGTTATTTAACTTTTGATGAGTTTTCTAAGAATGTAATTGGACATAGTCGTGAGTGCAGTTTTTCAACTATAGGTCGACACTGCGTCTAATATTAAAATATCTCATCGACACAAGAACTTTGATACTCCTACCACATAAATCTCAGTACTACCCCCTACCACAAAAATCTAATTAGATTTCTGTACCTCCTACCTATATCGTACCTATACGGTTTCTCGTTTTATCTTGGACTGCAGTAGGTACCTATAAGTGTTTACTTTGTAACATGTCAAGTAAAACCGTTAAACATAAAGCCTCTTAAGAGCTTTACAATGTAATTAGTTTCTAATCCTAAACATGACTCATTGACTACAAAGAACAAGAATTAGCTTTTTGTAAAAAAACGACAAGCTCCAAAATGGTTTTTCAAACCACAAAAAAGGGTCCGATGGAGTCAGAATCAGAACTTACGGTTGTTTACTCTTATTTTATTCCGGAGCAGGTAAGATTTTAAGTTCCTGATAAACCTAATACGATCTTGGAAATATCCGGTTTGAAACATGATTTGACGCTTTAGTCCAATAACACGACGGGGACTCGAAGCGCGTGCGAGGCGTCGCATGTCTTATCGCACGCGCGAGCGCGACGCCAGCGTCCCATGTATAAAAACCTCAGATTACTCTGAGATAAAAACCAAATGATTGTAGTCAGTAAGACAATAAATGTCAAATTCGCGAAAAGTTTGGCATGGCGTGGACCCTGGAATGGAGCCTGAAAAGAACCCTTTTCTTTCTTCGAGTAGACATCCATATTTTATCTGAGTTTTCTTTAAATGACTTAAAGTACTAGATATTTTCTAATAATGTAAAAATACTTTCAATGCAATGTTTTACCCGTATATGGAGTCGTGCAACAGCTTTTTAGTAATTTTTTAAATATTTTGTCAGTTTTATTAATGGAATAATTTAGACGTTTAACCGTCTTAGCCGTTTTTATATCAAGATTTTTTGTAATTAATTTGTATGGATTAAACACGTGTCTAGGTTACTCTGACACTGCTGCGACTTTCCGCGTCAGTAGGCTTCCACACTAAACTTAAAATTAACATAACTAAATACAGGTTGTGTGTCCGTTTCCTTTGCAGGCTTCCTCATCGATAGAGATCACGACCGTTTGGTAACCTTCGCGGAGAAACCGCGCTGAGTCATTTTGAAATCTTGTATGTCACTGTATAAAAGATTTCTTGTATGTCAAGTTTTCGTGTTTGCCATTGAGGATAGTGTAAGACCTCAATGGTATTTGCGGAGTAATTTTTGAGCAGTAGAATTTATGGCAAGTAGGTATACGTTTTATCAAACAAAAAACCGACTTCAATGTATCTTCGAAATCCAAGGTCAAATACCTATCGATGAAATTTATATGGGACCACTTGGTAGGTATACTGAACCCAACGCAAAAATAATTTTCCGAATCGGTTCATGAATGACGCAGTTCTGAGGTAACAAACATAAAAAAGTCTAATAGAGAACCTTCTCCTTTTTTGAAGTCGGTTAAAAACATCTTCATTTGAAATGCGATTTTTAATTGTAAAATTCGAAAGGGTTTTGGAGTCATGTTTCAACTCGACATGGACTTGTTACGGTCATGGTCATATACCATTTTTTTTACCTACTAGTTGCGGCGCTAGGGTTCACCCGCATAGAATTCCGTTTATAGTTGCTTCCTCGGGAACTGATTATTTTCCTGAGATAAAAAGCATCTTATGGTATAATCTTATGTGTTAGTGTTTGTTCCGTCTTCATGCAGCAATGGCTGAACGCATTTTGATGAAATTTGGTACTGACTCTAGGTTCTGGAATAACTCATAGAATACTTTTCATCAGCGGGTAAAACCACGGGACGCAGCTATTAATAAAAAACAAACAACAAAAACTGACATTTAACAGATTGGCCGAATTCACTCTGGGGACACCTTAAAGCATTTACACGCAACAGCAAAGTGATCTATTAAAACCATTTTGAGTCCATCGTTACTCAATGACTGCGCAATCATCGTGCCGACCTAATCATCCACCATTTACCATCAACCATTTAGACAAAAAGACGAAACAAGTATGGAATCTCAAACACCTTCCGAAAAAGGCGTCGGTGAAGTCATGACCGGCACTCCGCCATATTTTAGACAGTTGTTGTTTGCTGTTACGAATTGAGAAAATGGTTTGGAATCCACCACTGACTTGTTCGCTTTATTTTTTCATTTTATGACTTCACTAGCTGCGCCCCTCTGTCTCACCCGTGGTTTCTCGAGATAAAAAGAAGTCTATGTGTTAATAGCTGCTATATCCATTCCAAATTTCACTGAAATCCGTTGAACCATTACAGCGTGATGAAAAAACAACACACTGACATACTTATTTACATACAAACTTTCTCATTTATATTAGTGTGATTGGAAATTACGATACCAAAAGCTAAAAGCCAGGCCTCGCAGAAAGATTTGTGAAAAAACGTTTTTATTTGCAATCGGATTATTGCTTAGCACAACTAGTGTCATTGACACTAGACGTCCAAACGTGCACCTACAAAACAGCTTTTATCTTACGCAAAAAGGCTCTTACAATACCGGGTTTTTATAATTAAATTCTGTCCCCAAACACCTCATTGGGGCAGGTGTGTGATAATTATCGCGACTAGGGACTTAGAAACCCCCTGTTTTAATATGTACGTGCTAATTTACTATTGTTAACATACATTTCGTATCAATAACAATACCAAATGGTAGAAATTTATGATAATATAATGCTTAACTAAGGTACATACTACGAATGTATAAGTACATACTACGAACTGTACATACATAAATATTTTCTTACCGGAACATGTCAAACTGTCTGATACTTTTAGGATACCCAATAAGTCAATAGTATTTCACTTTATGTACGTTTATGGGCGGAATGCTCACCCAGAAAAAAAAGACACCTGTAAAAATTTAGAATACATCTATAAAATATATTTTTGTTTAAATAATATGAATTAATATATAAATAAGAATTTTTTTTAGAATATTTTTAATATATTGTTTAATAAATAAGTTTAGTGTTCATTCATAATATATAAGATATGTGTTAGTTAAATAATCAATAAAAAAATATATGAATTAACTCAAGAGCCTTATATATCTATATATACTGTTCACACAACGTGTTTACAAGACAAGCTCTAAACTTATATCACGAAAATAAGAAATGCTAATTGTCTATTGAACATAACATATAAACCGTTTTTACCATACAAGTTATTACATGAATACATCAAAGGACACGATTTATGAATAGGATTCCGAGGAAACGCTGTTATGATTTCTTACAAAAGAATTATGTTACCAACAAGTAGGGCTGCCAATTATTTTCCGAGAGAATATAATGTTAACACATTCATTAGGCGAAAACGACAAAAATATTATCATCTAGTTCTGGTATATCCAACTTTATTATTCAAGGAAAGAAATATACGTAGTCCCTACTATTTAAAAATTACATATACTCTCGTAGAGTGAGACAAGTATACGTTTTACCAAACAAAAAAACCGACTTCAATGTATTTTCGAAGTGCAAGGTCAAATATCGATGAAATTTATATGGGACCACTTTGTAGCTATACTGAACCCAACGCAAAAACAAAAATATAATTTTCTAAATCGGTTCATGTATGACGGAGTTCTGAAGTAACAAACATAAAAAAATACAACGGAATAGAGAACCTTCTCCTTTTTTGAAATCGGTTAAAAAAGAGAACACCGAATCAGCAATCCGAAATGATATTTTTTTTTTTTAATACTTATTGGCAAGCATTTGACCGCAGTCTCACCTGATGGAAAGTGACGACGCGGTCGAAGATAGATCATGCTTGCCTAGATACCGATTCACTCGAGACTTGAAGACACCCAGATTATATGAATCGGGAAACAAAGACGCTGGTAAGGTGTTCCATTCCTTAGCTGTTCGCATTAAAAAGGTCGATGCAAAACGCTTTGTTCGGGCAGGAGGAATGTCAACCATGTATGGATGCCGAGTATCCGTGCGTCTTGTTGTCCGGTGGTAGAAAGGAGATGGAGGAATTAGGTCATATAATTCCATCGCACACTCACCGTGATGAATCCTATAAAACACCGACAGGCTGGCAACTTCACGACGATGCATGAGACTCTGAAGCTTAGCTTCAAACATCGCGTCGTCACCAATAAGTTTTTTTGCCCGCCTCTCTATGGAGTCCAAGGCTTCGAGCTGATACTTAGCCGAGCCATCCCAGAGATGACTACAGTATTCCATGCATGAACGGACTTGTGCTTGGTAGAGGTTAAGAAGCTGTCCCGACGTGAAATACCGCCTGACCTTCCCCAGGACTCCCAACTTCTTTGCAGCTAAAGTAGCCTTGGACTCAATGTACGTGCCAAAATTGAGGTTGGATGTCAGAGTGACACCCAACAACTCAAGGTGGTTTGCCACCGGTATGGACACACCACGGAAAGTAGGAGTCAGGTTGAGGGGACTCCGTTTAGCGGTGAATAGACACGCCTGGGTCTTAGAGGCATTGAATTTTACTAGATTGGCATCGCCCCAATCGGAGACTGCCTGCAAAGCAAAGTTCATACGCTCGACCATCGCCTCCCTGTGAGACTGTATTTGTGCTCCGCTGGCTCGTGCCTCCGGTATGTATCTCTCTACAACAGTGCTGTCGTCTGCATACCCAAAAATACCGGGTTTAAGCAGATCGTTGATATGCAGCAGGAACAGAGTTGCAGAGAGAACTGACCCTTGAGGTACCCCGGCATTGATTGCCAATTGATCGGACGAGTAGCCGTCAAGGACCACTCGTATCGATCTTTCCCTCAAGAAGTCTGATATCCATGCACATAAGCCAGTGGGCAGGCCATATGATGAAAGCTTACCAATAAGGCTTTCGTGCCAAACCCTGTCAAAGGCCTTTGAAATGTCCAGAGAGACTGCAAGCGCTTCTCCGCACCTTTCAATGGCCTCGCTCCAGACGTGAGTGGCATATGCTAGAAGGTTCCCAGTGGACCGATTTCGGCGAAACCCGTATTGTCGGTCACTGAGGATATCATTTGCTTCTAGGTATGTTAGGAGCCTATTATTTAGTACACGTTCCATACTTTTACAAAGTATGGACGTGACTGATATGGGCCTATAATTGGCAGGGTCAGCACGGCTACCTTTTTTAGGCACTGGCTGCACGTTGGCAAGCTTCCACGATTTCGGCACTACACCAGTCTCTAGCGATAGGCGGAAGAGGCGTGTCAAGACAGGAGACAGTTCGGGGGCACAGGTCTTAAGAACTATGGCTGGTATCCCGTCAGGCCCACTGGCTTTATTCACGTCTAAGCCGCACAGCGTCTTGCGAACCTCAGTCTGACGGATGCGAAAGTTCGGCATGGTCACCTCGCAGTCAGGTAAGAGCGGAGGTTTTTCGCCAGCGGTTTGTAGACGTGAATTTTCCGCGAAAAGAGAAGCGAACAAGTTTGCTTTTTCTTCCGCGGTGTGGGCCAGTGACCCGTCAGGTTTCAGCAGTGGAGGCAGTGAAGGGCGACAGAAGTTAGCTTCGACCGACTTTAACAGCGACCAAAACGCTTTACTACCCGCAGGATATGAAGCAAGTTTGGTCCCTATTCGGCCGATGTGGTCGAAGCGTGCCCTTTTCAAAGTTTTCTTGCAGGACTTAGCAGCCTTGTTGAAGGCTCTCTTCTTTTCTCCGATATCCTTTGCTTTGCGACGTCGAGCATCAGCCCATGCTATGCATGATTGCTATAAATAATGACAAAAAAATTAAAAGGTACCAACAATTTCTTTATTTCTGATGTTTCTTTTAGACTACTAAATTTTAGGTCTAAATACAATTGCTATATTAAGTAGGTACATGACGCGAGACTAAAATTTAGTACAATACTTTAACGTTAGTGGCTGTTGGCAACCCTACATGTGTCTACATGATGAATGTAGATGGGCATGACTCATGGTACCTATAATATGGGCAGGAGTCGGGACGCCTTGAGTTCTACTTTGCGAAGCATTCGCACGCTTTAACTTGTCTTCTTTATCTTCTTGATTTATATATAGTTACTTCATCTGCGCCTTTTCTGTATTACAAAAGGTGAATTTTGTAGGCATGACTTTGATAGTTAAGTATTCCTAGGCCGCGTAGTTTTTTTTTTTGGCTGATCTAAACTAAAACTTAGCATTCTAAATTTCAAATGTATTGTTCGTTAACTGATTAAATTAAAAAAAAACTTATTCTGCGAAGGTTAACATAAGTTATGGTATCCGTTGAGGCTGTGGGATCTTCAATTAGTCAAACTAGGTAACATTTAACTGTAAAGATCAACAAAGCAATTAAAATTACATTGCGAGCACGCTGGTTAGTTATGCATTTGATTTTCATCATAAATTGCTGTTAAATTATGATGGTCCAAGAGTATTAAGCCAACCCGACTGAAAAAGTTGTATAAACAACTGAATTTTAAATTTAACACATCCCTCGACAAATTCTCTAAATGATTTTGAAAATAGTAAATCCATCAAGCTGTTGTTTTACGTAACTAAATGACGAGACGAGCTGGTCTTTCGCCTGATGGTAAACCACCCATAACAGTTGCAGCATCACCCAGAACTTTATTTTGCAATACCCTGCAACTGCACTGCGCTCGTCACCTTGAGACAATTAGCCCTTAAGTCTTATAATACCCAGTAATTTTCTTGGCTACAATGCCCTTCGAACCGGAACACAGAAATGCTAGCATACTACTGCTTGGTGGCAGAATAATTGGCATAGCGGTGTAAACCACGAGATAAAGGGGCTGATGCTGATGGCGATTTTATTTTATACTTTGGTATGGGATTTAAATCGAAGTAATGTTTAAAAATCACCTATTACAATCCTCACAGAAAGTTTTGACAAAGGCAACCAAAATAGTTAAATAAATTTGGCATGATTATATTTGTACGAGCTATCATCTCATTTTGTTAAATTAAAATATAACCACAGGCCAAAAGAATACACTATGAAGAGTAAAAGTTGCCAAAACACTACAATTTCTATAATAACTAGGACAAATAAATTCTAACTACGATTACAACACAAAATTTTCGCCAAATATATTATTATTATGAACGTTAGAATACAAAATCACTGACCGAATCTTCGTTAGTGGTCACACAAAAAAGTAATTGGTTGAAATTGGCATAGCTAAGATTTATGTGGTGGTTTCTTTTCAAATTGGACCGGAAGGCACAGAGAATGGCTTTAATAATATTATTTTGGTGTTATTATACAAAAGGAGCGAGTGTAGCTCAGTGGAAGAACGTGCGACTTTCGATCCGATGCACCCGAGTTCGAATCCCGCTAGCCACTGATTTTCTTAAGTTATGTGCGGATCTAATACTCGTTCTAAAAAATGGTGAAGGAAAACATCGTGAGGAAACTAGCATGTCCACGAATTCAAAACAAAAATTCAAGGACAAGTAACATCCAACCCGCACTGGGCCAGCGAGGTAGATTATGGCCCTCTCTCTCTCTATGAGAGAAGGCCTGTATCACAGCAGTGGGAACGTAATGGGCTGATGATGACTATGATGCAAAAGGATGTAACAAGTAATAACACTACTTCGAAACTGCTTTTTTTAATGATTACCTATTAGTAACCAAACAGATAGACGGCCCGTCTGAAGTATAGGCAGGCCTAGCGCTCTCCCCACTGTAGGTACGAAGCTACAAGTACATAGCCGAACACCGACGGCGGGTCACGCGTCGTTACACGTGCCGCGTCTGAAGAGATAAAAGCTATGCGATAGAAAGAGAGGCGCTCTGTAGGTTAATATGACTGGTAGGTATGCAGCGCTACGCGAGCTGAATTGAATTTTATTGCGTCACAGCAAGAGTCGCTATTTGTTTAAATTTCTTTGCGGAGTAATGCTTCTGTCCCTCATGTGATCATTGTCGCGTCACGGCATTTGTAGCGCTCACAGCGAAGCTCTTTCAGTTGTTTGTAACAGATCTGTTAGGTTAAGCAACTTTCACCTCGGTCACTACTGGGATGGATGACCGTTTGGTATTTACATCTCATCGCTACCGTGCTTCGGAGGGCTCACTTAAGCCTCTTCTCTTAAGCCCTGGTTGTTATCTTAGGACTACAGTTGTTAGGCTATGTCGGAGGCCCTCGGGTCTAAAATTCCGATGGACTCATACCCACAAGAGAAAGAAGAAAACTCATGTACTTTACAATAGGTATTTCCTTAAAGCAATCCCAATTGCTAGGTGATTTGAATGTTTTTGATAGATTTTGAAAATGATATGCTGTAAGAAAAGAGCGCGTTGAAGTCTTTTGTATGAGCTCGTCAAATTATAAAATTGTTCTAAGCAGAATTAGTTATAATCTTTTTAACGTTTATCTTTTGTGTGTATTTTATAATAGAGAGCTATATTGTGAAATAATTAAGAAGATAATATTAAGTAGAGCTTGTTAACTATGTAAGTAATTACATGAGCTTCGTTCCAATAAACGCGTTGAAGTCTTTTCAATGGACTTTGTTGAAGAATTTGCTTGAAATTATGTGATGGTGATTGTAATAAAGCTATGTATCAAGGTACATTGTAACATTTGAGGCCAAAAAGAGATAGGGTATAGGGGATAGACACACAAACAGCCAGAGCTCTAAGTTCTGGAGTTCTTGTTGCATTTTGAGGCGTCCTTCACCATGGAATCAATAATATGCTAGGATTACATCGTTATATCAAAGGTAATAAGGGGGCGTTCATTAATTACGTCGCCAAATTTGCCTCACGTAGTTAATGAACACCCGCTTAAAGACGTGTAAGCTCACGAATTGTAAAAAAAATCGGAATTAGAGTTTTCTTCTTCTAGCTTAGCTCTTCTTCGCTGAGGCTGGTCCCGTGATTAGCAACACCACCAGTTTTCATCATTTTTGTCTTTCACGTGTACTCACCAAGTTCACTATCGCAGTCTGTATACTCGTGGTTACAGTCGACGGTGTAGGCAGCGACGGCGCCTAAACCCACTAGAGCGGCGCAGAATAGCGCCACTGCGCGTGCGCACATCGCGGTTATCGTAACGCCATCTGGAAACAACAAACTCTATTATATAATCTGGGTGTCTTTAAGACAAGATTGAACAGGTTTCTAGGTGAGCGTGCTACATCTCCGACCGCATCGGCACTTCACAACAGGTGAGTTAGCGGTCAAACGCAAGCTTATAAATAATAATAAAAAAATGACTATTTAACTCTATTACAGGAAAAATGCTACAAACTGCATAACTATAAAGATTATGACAGTAAAACGGGACCTAATCGTGCTAAAAACACCACGAACAACATAAAATTATATAACTAAAGCTAAAATACTAATTTGAGATACGTTTAGCTACTGCACTGACTAGAGCAGATAACTGTGTTCTGGCTTGAAGGGCATTGTAGCCAGCGAAATTACTGGGCATCATGAGACTCAACAGCTAATTGTCTCAGGGTGACGAGCGCAGTACAGCGCCGCGCAGGATTTTGCAAAACAAAGTTCTGGGTGGTGCTGTTATTGTTATAGACTGGCGTAAAGCTTACCATCAGGCAAACGACCAGCTCGTCTCGTCATTCAGTTACATAAAAAAAAAGATTAAATAAAAATATATCCACCTGTCTTAGTCAAAAATTTACCACTTGGTATATTAATAGCTGATGTTACTACATATTGCATTAAGACCATAGCACATATTAATATTAGATTAGGATAGATTAGATTAGATAACGCTTTATTGTCACACAACAGCATGAAATAATTATAATGATTGTTCAGTTAATCGATAAATTACTCTTGATTCTGATTCTGAATATTTTTCGTTATTTTTTTATGAGTAGATTACTTATAAGAGTCTATAATGGGACACATCTTATAGCATAAATTGACACATTTTAATAAATAAGCATAAATTTTAATAATAGAACAAATGCACGTTCTCCGATGAATCCATTATCGAAATCGAAATTTATTATCGAAGCTTTTACGTAAGGCTTATTTAGCATATTTTATATGTATATAAATCCTGCGATTATATAAGTGTCAATGGCTCAGATCAAGAGTCAAATTATTTTTGATATAAAGGTTTAGCAACTCTCCATCTAAGGAAAAATTTCTCGGGTACAGAAGCAGAAAAGCATATTGTATCTCTCCGCACTCGCATTGAACATTTGTTGGGTCGATTATTCCCAAGGGCAAGATTTCTTCTGCAGCCACCAACTTGTGATTGAATTATGTTATATAAGACTTCCAAATCGGCCACTTCAGGGCCCCAATTTACTATGACAACTTGGCGAAATCATGTCGATTCCTTGCTTCAAAATCACGTCGATTCCTTCATTAATAAACGACATCTCTATGACGCATTCATATATTCATATATATGACGCGTCATAGAGAATACAAATTTCGCAGATGTCCTTTATTAATGAAGGAATCGACGTTTTCTTGAAACAAAGAATCGCCAAGTTGTCATAGTGAATTACGGCACTGCTCATGTCTAGTGGCAGATGTTCAACCAGAATAACTGATATTTAGCGATTTATTTATCCTCACCGTACCTTGCGTAACCGTAAATAAACATTTGTATTGTAAAATTCCTTGTTAGAAATCGCGATTAATCGAAAGAATCGTCATTGTTCTCAACAAGGTCCAATTATCCAAGCTATCATTGTTTATTGTAACAATGAAATATCAATTTTAGCGGTATTCGCGCGATACTCGGATAGTAACTTGATACTTGGTACTTGATAGCTCTACTTGTGGTTTAAATTGGCGTACTGTCTTACCAGCTACGTACATATAATATCTGTTACTGTTATATAATTTGTAATTATTCTATTATAATACGGGTATTTCGTTGTAGGTATTGTAATTTGTAAAATTGTTAAAGAATAGAAATTTTTATGAGAATTATATATCATACTTAAAGCTGAGGCTGGGTCGGGGTTACTACCATTTTGGGTGAAATAAAAGAATCTTTGGGTGTATCTTTGGGTGCTTAATATTTAGCTCAACATAAGGAATATACGGAATAATAAATGTTATTCATATTTAAAGTCTTTACTCCAGCTACTTAGACTGTGCGATGTCGGCTTTAATATAACCCAATTTAACCAACCAAAGCAAAAGCATTGCCATTCAACGTGGCAATGCCAATGCTGCCAGCATCTTGGGAACGCTGTCCACTGGTAGTGGTGTGGTCTATTAGATTAGATTTGTTTTTGTTTAGATACATTAACGTTTTATTGTTCTTACCTTTGGTTTAAAAATAAAACTTACTGTAAAGTAAAAATAAAAACAATTTCAATTTAAGGTACAGAACCGATTGCAGTGAGACCGACAATATTTACCGTTTGAAACAAAAACCCTCGAATGATGCTAATATTTCACTCATAAAGATCCCAAATATCAGAATCAAAACCCCTACCTACGCAAGAATGAGTGTTTACATTTTGAACAGCATTGATTACTGAGATTAAAACTAATCGTTTTAGGTAAATGAACCTACCAGTTTGTCGACATTGGTTTGATAACGACCGTTTCCACCTACAATTGAATGACTCACTCAATCGAAGCCTACGTAATATGCTTATGAAATGGCAATGCCCCAGTAACGGCAATGCTTAGCGGATTATATTGAAATTAGTTGTTGCTTTCGCACAAGGTCGTATGTAGACAATTGATTGATACTTTGTTGTTGACCTAGAAAAGTATCACGAAAGATTATAGTAGGCTACGCTTACCATCAGGTGAGTTGTTGTCAAACGTGAGCCCATTTAACAATAAAAAAGGTACGTCCATGCACTTAGCAATAATAATACAAACAGACAAACAGGTAAATGGTTATATGTATTATAGTGTCAGACTTAGTTTTTAAGTCTAGAATATTGTAAATAATTCTACTCTGCAATGTTAGTATTTCTTAGTATGGTACTAATCTCTATAGCTTTAACACTACCATTTAAACCTACGCGTATATGATAAACAATATAAGGTAGGTTAAAGATAACCTACCTTATATTGTGGTATAGGCACATATAAGGTACGTTATATATTATATAGGTTTAGTGTATATCTATATAGTATTATATAGGGTGCACTTCTACCATTATGTTCTACCATATTTGATTGATGTTTAATTTCGCGTTTTTTTAATTCTTAATTAAATACACATTTCTTACCAAATTCCACCTCCGAAACACATAATACAACAATGTAAGTTACATGTAAGTATTAAGTGCTTTCACATTAATGCTGAATTACTTTGGCATACATAAAATGCTGAGATATAAGGTAAAAATCGCTAATGATTTGTAAGTTACGGGGCACGATATGCGCAGTAAGTAGTTACATAGTCTTTGACCATGACCGGTACACCATCTTAATTCAGGTTCCATTCGATCGGAGACGCTTTCTTTCCTCATCATTATAACTGTACCACCATGTAGAGATGAAATGAGAAACAAATTGCGGTGTTCTGCGTTTATTCCGACGCCCCTAATTACGGAAGGCGTCTGCGTATTATTACTTGAAAAGCTATGCTAATGCTACTGTACGAAAAAAGTAGTTTTGCAATAACTGCCTTTGACAGCCTCTGTGGTGCAGTGGTTGGGCAGGTTGGCTCAAATCTCATACACCACTGAGGTTACGGGTTCGATTCCCGCGACGGGACAAATGTTTGTGCACAGAAAAAAAAAGCGCAAGTATTTGTTTCGTGTCTGGGTGTTGTGGGACCATGGTCCTCATAGTTTCCTGGTTCCCTAGATACAGGGAATCCTAGTTAGGGGTCAGGATCTATGTAGGAATGTGAACGTTGGGCAAAAATAAATAAAAAATGAGGATACCAGACGGTAGAGCTTATTTTGGGGGGATTTTTAATTCATTTATTTAGTTTGTAATAGTAAGCTTACAGTCTAAAACCAAAACGCTAACTATATTAGGTAATTGTTGAGAAATAAATTCATATTCGTTACGATGGTTCTTATACTGTCATTTATTTAAAATGTCAGCTTGTTTGAACTTGTGTGCAAAATGATTCAAAAGTGACAACGCCCTACTTGTAAGAGCGTTGTTTGCGTGACCAACAATTTTTTTTTTTGGAACTGTATGGTGAGGCGATATGCATGCCTCTCGTATGCCTCCCGCATACGAGAGACCTCATCATCATCATCATCATCAGCCCATCACGTTCCCACTGCTGGGACACGGGCCTTCTCTCTCATAGAGAGAGAATAGGCCATAATCCACCACGCTGGCCCAGTGCGGGTTGGTGAATGTCACATGTCCTTGACTTTTTGTGAAAAATTCTTGGACATGCCGGTTTCCTCACGATGTTTTCCTTCACCGTTTTAGAGTAAGTGTTAAATCCGCACATAGCTTAAGAAAGTTAGTGGTGCGGGGTCAGCGGGATTCGAACTCGGGTGCGTCGGATCGAAAGTCGCACGAGCTCCCACTGAGCCACACTCGCTCAACGAGAGACCTACCACGAGTAATATAATATTTATGAATGCCCATAATAAAGTTTTTAAATGTTACTAGCTCTACTTCTGACCGGCAAATGGGCAGATCCCGTTAGTGATTAACATTTTCATTGATGCCGTAGAAAGAATACCTCATAAATTTGCTATTAAGGCGAAAGAAAGTAGCATTTTACGAGTCGTATTACTAAAGAATGGCCTCAGGCGCCTTTACTTTTAACAATTTACAAGTCACTTGGTGAGTTTGACCACATTTTTAAGGCTCTGTGGTGTAGTGGTTGGGCAGGTTGGTTCAACTCACATACACCACTGAGGTTGCGGATTTGGTTCCCGCAACGGGACAAATTTTTGTGCACAGAAAAAAAGCGCAAGCATTTGTTTCGTGTCTGGGAGTTGTGAGACTATGGTCCTAGTACATAGTTCCTTAGTCTTTAGATACAGGGAATCCTAGTTAGGGGGCAGGATCTATGTATGTGATCGTTGGGCGTGTTTATTTATTTCTTTGGCCTAAAAGAAGCTAATTTATGGTATGCGTGCACTAACGCTTACGAAATGCAGAGTGAAATGTTAAGTGCAGATTTTGCACGCTCGCTCTAAAACGGTGAAGGAAAACATCGTGATGAAACCCGCTTACGCGCTCAACTGCGCTCAACTGCCGTTTCTCTCTAGATCTATGTGCTCCATCTTAGGCCACATCATCGCTTCACATCAGGCGAGATAGTGGCTAAACATAGACCTATTAAGTGTAAAAAAAAAAATGGATTTTTGTTTGCAATAGGTATTATTATGAACTAGCTGTGCCCCGCGGTTTTATCTACGGATTTCCGGAATAAAAAGTATCCTATATGTTAATCCAGCATTTAAGTTATCTCCATTCTAAGCTATCTCCTTTTTATAAGCTATCATCAAAATCCGTTGAGCTGTTGCGGTGAAGAGGTAACAAACATACACACACACTTACACACAAACTTTCGAATGTATAATATTAGTGTGGTATGAATTTGTGGAAGATTTAGGTGGTCACCAGCGAATAGAATAGCGGTGTAGTGGTAACACAATAAACAATACAGAAATAATTAAAAACTAAAATAACAACTAACTTAATAATAGTAAAACAGAAGACACTTTAAACACTTATATTTAACCACACGTATAGACACAAGGAAAGAAAATTGTCGCGAAGACACATGCGCTAGCTTTCCTTGCCCGGACCCGACTGGCAAGCGAAGTTAGGTGGCGGTGCGCAGACCCATATATATAATCAAACTATACAACTAGGTACATATAGACTATTCTACGTACAACATAGTTAATAACAAAACAATAAATAGGTACTAATATATTAGTGAGCGCGTTGCTGAACAGAATTCTTCAGTCTCACTGTGTCTAATGCCTGCATCCTGCTGTCTTTCATTCTGTTACGTTCCGTGCGTGTGTTGCCAGTTGCCACCTCTGCGGGCCAGTCGAAGCGTACCTTTAAAAGCTTTACAATGAGAAAAATCTTAAAAATACGGGGTCTACTTTATTTAAATTCCTTTACAATTTTATTGACTTGAGAATTCTTTGTTTGTGACTAGATAAAATCTATTGAATTGAATGGGCAGAATAAATTAAATAACTGCGAAGGTATTATTCTTTTGAAAGTTGGAGTGCTAATTTAGAAAGGTAGGTAGATTTTATTTAATTTACTTGACTTGCTAACTTTATTAATTTTATTACTAATATAAATTAATAAAGTTAGCAAGTCAAGTAAAATTATACTAATACTAACTTTATTTAGCAAGTATTAAAAATACAAGTTAAATACAGTGTAACAATGAACGGCCTTATCACTCAAAGCGATGTCTTCCAGACAATCTTGTTTTAGTTGTTTGGTGATCACTGTAATGCAAAGGTAGACTTATGATGGAGATGACTTGCCAAAGTGCAAAAAAGTCTTAAATAAACAATTTTAATAAAAAAAAGGTAGATCTGAAAAGGTATCTTGATATAGGTACTACTAACTCGAAGCGTAATCGTATTTATTTGGATTAATCGACAAATGACTATATGGCTTCAAACTCAAATCCACCGATTAAAAAGTCGTTGGTAAGCCACTTTTGTCATTCGAGACTGATCTGCTTTTGTGGTTAAAGTTTCGACATACCTACAAATTATTCTGGACATTAGATAGGTAAGTATACTTAGGTACATTTTGGTTGCACCTATCTATTACAGTTTCATCTGTTTATTTATGCAAAGTGGTACAGTTATTGTAATAAATTGGCGTTCATAAGTCCATAATGATGTCAAAACTAATATAACAGCTGTTGTAGTTGTTTTTAACGATAGTTATTTTTTACTATCGACGTTCGGTACGTTATCTGTATCATTATTATAATAAAAAGACGACATCCCGCAGTTTCGATAAAAATGGCAATTAAAAAATATAAAATTATAGTGTGATGACATCTACTATCAAACATAAATACATAACAATAAGTAAGCTAAATAAAAAAAATGGGATTTACTATATATAGTTTTGTGACTATGTTTTCATTCACTAAATGTGTACATTTTTCTATCAGGGTCCTAATAAAAAAACAGACAAGAAAAAACAGACAGGATTTTTTTTGCCATTTCTATAGATACTGGTACGGAACCCTTCGTGCGCGAGTCCGACTCGCATTTAGCCGGTTTTATTTTATGAAAAAATGGGCTCCCGTTTGACAGCAACTCACTTGGGTCCCAATTCACTATGACAACTTGACGAAATCACGTCTATTCCTTGCTTCGAAATCACGTCGATTCCTTCATTAATAAACGACAACTCTATGACGCATTCATAGTATATGACGCGTCATAGAGAATACAAATTTCGCAGATGTGAAGGAATCGACGTTTCCTTGAAGCAAGGAATCGCCAAGTTGTCATAGTGAATTAGGGCACAGGAGTTGAATAATAAAATAATGACATTTTGTAATTGAAACTTAACCTCTTCTTTTTTTTACGCCTAATAGATATATGTTTGGCCACTATCTCGCCTGATGTGAAGCGATGATGTGGCCTAAGATGGAGCACATAAATCTAGAGAGAGACGGCAGTTGAGCGGCTGCTCAGACCCGTCTCCCCGATGGTTCACCGAACATCATCCCGAAACACGACTAGGTCGCTTGACGGCATGGCTTTGTTCGGTGGGTGGTATTAAAACCACGGCCAGAACCTACCACTCCAAAGCGCGTAAGCGGGTTTCATCACGATGTTTCCTTCACCGTTTTAGAGCGAGCGTGCAAAATCTGCACTTAACTATAAGTCATCATTGCAGGGCCGAGTCGGGATTCGAACCCAGGTGCGTCGGATCGAAAGGCGTACGAGTTCCCGCTGAGCCACACTCGCTCTACTGCTTTTACTGCCATTTTATTTATTTTACTGCTATCCGTAGTATCTTTGAAAGGTTATCAATGTTGGACTTCACGCTCAATACATAAAAATATAAATATATTTATTTGTGCTACTAGCGACGGTTGAGCAAAACCACTAAACGCAGATAACGGCCAATTTCGCTGCCATAGAAAGGAAATCTAAACTACACAAATAACATTGATTTGGAAACTGCACCGAATCCATTGCAATCCCACAGCACCGTGGGAGAACGTTGCGCAACGTTGTTACATGCAGCGTTGCGTGTGCGCATCTTTTGATCTAGCGCTTGTTGGGACCTAGATTACGAATGCGTTTTGCGCTACATTAGGCGAATAGAATGGTGTTAGAAATAAACGTACAAGATTATTAGGCCCACTTAATGTCACACAGTGCCAATTTTCATATGAAGGATCAAGTGTTTGTTTTTTATTTGTAGTTTGTTTATTTGTATACTAGCGACCCGCCCCGGCTTCGCATGGAACAAGAGGAAGGTTTATGTGCTTGTACAATGAACCTTCCTCTTGAATCATTCTGTCTATTGATGAAAACCGCATTAAAATCCATTGCGTAGCTTAAAAGATCTAAGCGTACTGACGGCGGGAAGCGACTTTGTTTTATGCTATGTAGATTTGTATACAGTTTTGAAACTCTACTTTTTGATGTCGTTTTTTCCGTGAGCTATATTAAATTAAACAATGTCCTTTATAATACTTTTTTATTTTCATATAATCATCCGATTTTGCATGGTTTACCTACTGTTCCAACATGAATTAAATATCTTTTCAATCAGTCAATCAAAAGTTCTTTATGCAATTTTGGCTACACAAACGCACATAAGAACGTCAATTATTACAATGACTCTACCACGGTATAGGAAAAAGAACCACTACTCAGAAGATAGGGCAAGAAACTGAGGGGTATTTTTTTAGAACTTTTGTTTTAGCACATTTATTTACATTTTGAGAATTCCACCGCTTTGCCAGTTATTGAGCCACCAAGCAATAGTGCGCAAGCATTATTGTGTTTCGGTTTGGAGGGCATTGTAGCCAGCGAAATTACTAGGCATTATGAGACACATAAGCTAATTCTCTCAGGGTTACGAGCGCAGTGCAGCGCCGCGAAGTATTTTGCAAAACAAAGTTCTGGGAGTTGCTGTTATTGTTATGGGCTGGCGTATTGCTAACCATCAGGCAAACGACCAGCTCGTCTCGTCATTCAACAATAAAACAGACAAAACATTTCGAGAATTATATCAATATATATGTATGTATAATCTGGAGAAACGGTGTACTTATACCTATCTATATACCTAGATAATATAAGATTGATTTAACAATATTGTGAAGACCCAGTTTACACGGGAGAAATCTATCCAATGTAATGATAGCGACCTGATTTCATCGTAATATCTTCCCATAGTCATGGTGTCAAGCTGCATGAGACTATTTGACCTACTGTAGTATACACGTATGTAGGTACAGTCAGAATCTAAAGATCACACACTTTTTTTTTCAACGTGCGAGTGCTCCCTTTACTGAAAACTACTCTACACTCTACTTACTAAAACTAAACTAACTACTTACAAGGAGAAGCAATTGGACAACGCACAAATTTACATAATATATATTAGTATATTATAATTATTACCTATTTAGTTATATATAACCTCGAAACCTATCTCAGCTTTGTGTTGTTATGTTCTGTGTACACATATGTTTGGATTACAATCAAGACTGAAAAATATGTGATGTTTAGCTATAGCTCTGTACTGATTGTAGTTTGTTTTGCGTATATAATAAAATAAAATAAAAAGAACTAAATTAATTATGCTACACTATCCCTAAGTAACATAGTCTATCTTTATTATGTAGACGCGAAGGAAGTCGCGGGCGGTTGTTAGTTATTGATAAAGTTAACTACAAAAAAAGACGTGTGGCACTCGGAGACTGCCGCGGTAAAGCTATTGCATAGCATTCGGAGTGGGGGGTGTTAGCTTATTTTCGTTACGGAATTTCTGGATTCGGTCTCCACGCTCAAGGCCCGCGATAGAAGCTATGCAATAGCTTAAAAATATATATATACTATTGTTATAAAAAATAATAAAATAAAAGTTACATATAATAAAAAAAACATCAACATTACAGAAAAAAAAGAAGTGCATAGCTGATGTACGCCCTGAAAATATTGGAATTGACTAAAACTGCACGGACATGGTCTGTGGACAGGCAGAGCAGACGATGGTTTTAGCCAGTAGGTGCCTTAGGCCAAGTCTGGCACTACCTCCCTTTCCGGGTGTCTATGAAATTTATCCCGTCTGGACAAAAAAAAAGAAAAAAGGTGACCTATCATGTAAAAAAAGAAAAAAGGTAATCTAGTAGCAAATTTAACGATGTCTTAGTACTATTTATTATTCTGTGCCAATGCCGCATTGATAATGACAATTATTATAAGAATTCCGGCTTTGTTTTACATATAAAATACTGCTTCAGACGGAATTTGAACCTGTAATCCATCTACTGGCTATAGGCGTTGGGAAATATCTAGTCGGTGCTGCGGTTCTGCTAAAATTGTTATGGTGGTGACTGTATCACAGTTACGTAGAGTAAGTATGCATAGTTATGTCACTATTGCGAGAGTTTTTTGTAAAGCAGTATTTTTTTTTTTACTGAGATTTCCAGCTTCCTTCTTATAAAATACTAGCTGCGCCGAGCGGTTTTACCCGCACAGTAGTCTGTTTACAGTTGATTGTTTGGAAACTGTTCGTTTTACAGGATGACAAGCCTATTTCTTATGACCTATTTCAGGACTTAAATACCAAATTTTTTCAAAATGCGTTCAGTAGTTATGGAGTTAAGTGGTAACAAACACACACACACACAAACAGATTGCGCATTATACAATATTAGTCTTGCTCTGCTTTTTAAAAATAATTTAATGAAGAAATACCTAGAGCCTGCTTATTTGACGATTGTCTGAAAGCGATCTCTATGCGATTAGACCACCCATCGTGACTTTAAGCTAGGTATCGACCTACTTATCTTTAGTTACACTGTAGGTAGCAACACCTGTTCAGTTACTAGACCACTGCAGTGTTCTAAATCTAGGTGAAGTGATTTTATAAACTACTTTAGTGCTACCTACGTCAGTTCTTGCTGGCCGGCCTTGCAAGGCTATAGCTTCTGTAAACCGCGCCAGTACCACAGAATAATTGATAGTAGTAGGTAAGTACCCACGTGAATGCGTCCTAGATTTCAGTATATATTAGGTTTACAATAGGGTCGATTCTGTGCTGCATTCTCTAAATCTCGAGCATCGACGTAAAGTTGCCAGCTTGTCAGTATTTTACAGGATACATCACGGAGAGTGTGCAATGGAATTACATGAGTTAATTTCTCCATCTCCTTTCTCCATCGGACAACAAGACGGACGGAAACTCGGCATCCGTTTATGGTTGACATTCCTCCTGCCAGAACAAAGCGTTTCGCTTCAACTTTCATAATGCAAACAGCTAAGGAATGGAACACCTTACCAGCGTCCCTGTTTCCCGACTTTTATAATCTAGGTGTCTTCAAGTTCAGAGTGAATCGGTATCTTCTAGGCAAGCATGATCCATCGTCGACCGCGTCATCACTTTCCATCAGGTGAGACTGCGGCAAATGCTTGCCAATCAGGTAATAAAAAAAAAACGTAACTTAACTTTATATTACGTAATATTAATGTATTTGGTATTCTAGTTTCCCCGTTTTTAAATAGCATTTGACGGCGCTAAAATTAAGTATTTTTATGTAAACTTACGTCAAAAGTTACAGTGAGATAGTCGCGCAGAATACGGATTCTCTAAAAATAAACATTGGCAGAATTGTGACATTAAGACACAGAAGCCATAAAACAAGAAGTCATGTCAAGTCTCTAAAAATAAGTGAAGTTTGAGATAGCGCAGCGTGCGCGGCAGGGGGGGCCTACTCCGACTTGCTTTCGTTCGTTCTTTCGTGCGGACTAAAAGTGACACTCTTATGTCTGTCGCATAGCGCTGTCCCTTTCATCCGACAGAACGAAGATCGTAATTACTTTTTCAGAGTAAAGCCCCAGAATACGAAATTGTGTTTGACACATCTAACTCTTAACTTAATGAAAATTAGGGTTAGAGAACGCAGCATAGAATTAGAGTCAATATCTAGCTACCTAATGCTGAACACGTTTTGGTTATCATCATCATCAGCTTGTTTCCCACTGCTGGGACACGGATCTTCTCTCATAGAGAGCGTATGAGCCATAGTCTACCACGCTGACCCAGTGCGGGTGTCACATGTCCTGGAGCTTTTGTGATTAATTCTTGGACATGCCGGTTTCCTCACGATGTTTTTCTTCACCGTTTTTAGAGCGAGCGTTAAGTCCGCACATAACTTAAGAAGTCAGTGGTGCGAGGCCAGCGGGATTCGAAGTCAGGTGCATTGGATCAAAAGTCGCACGTTTTCCTACTAAGCCACATTTACTCTTAAACTCGCTGAGAGCGTATGAGCGTATGAGCGTATGAGCGTATAAGCGTATGAGTCAGCGAGGTTGACTATGTCCACCTCGCTGACTCAGTGCGGTTTGGATGTCACATGTCCTCGAATTTTTGAGAGCAATCAATCAAATCATTTATTGCTAATTATATTTATGCTAGTTATATAATAACTAATTATTTAAATTACATTAGATCTCATATACAAAGAAATTATTATTATTAAATTAATGTCAAAAAGCTTTAAATGTCATACAGAGATGCTTTGTCATGCCTCACCATATTTTCTTTTACCGGTTTTAGAGTAATTTGTTAAATATATTATTAGTGCGGGGCCTAGCGGGATTCGAACTCCAGTGCGTGGGATCGAAAGTAGCACGAATTTCCGATAAGCTACACTCCGTTCTCCGTTTTGGTTATACTATCTATGTACTTAAAAAGATGGTAGTCCAACGTGTACTAAGCTGTTTTCTCTTTATCTTTACATAGTATAAAATGAGGTTGCCTATTTTCCTAGCATTTTCATTTTTATTCTTCCTCAATGTTTTACATTTCATTTTCTGAATTATTGTGCTCATAGTTTCTCCGTAAGGTTAGGAATGAAGTTAGGTATCTATGTGACACTATTAAAAAGAATAGTATCTCAAAGTTATGAGTCATTGCCCTCTATGCCACCAAACAGTAACCCTTGATTTTATCTACGGGTAACGAGGGTGCTACTCATATCTAAAATTATATCGTATTGCGTTCATAACGCACCCTTCTTCCCCAAATAGATAAATAAATATACTTATACTAATATTTAATTTGAAGTCCGTTTGTTGATGTGGTTGTAACCTGGGAGACATCGTTACATTAATTTATAACTTGCACGTTCATGGCATCATGTTTTTTTAGAAAACACATTTGGATTAACTCGTAGAAAGTTTTACACCCGTATTCATGAACAGCACTTGTCGAAATATTTCGCTAAGTACGGCACAGCAACCAATCAAAATTCTACATCTGACGCATTCTGATTGGTTGCTGCGCCTTACTTAAACACGTGTTTCGACAAGAATATGGGTGCCAACCTACCGTGGTAGGTAGGTAAACAAATAATAAAAATCCTTGGCAAGACCAAGTGATTTACAATTTAAAAAACCTATTGATTCTATAACATTTCATAAATATAGCATATAAAAGGCACCGCATGACCCACTGGTTACCACTGACATATATTTTAATCATCAATCAAACCATTGTACTAGAGCATTCATTTTTTAAATTTTTATTGAGAGACAAGACAAGTGGGTCTTTCGCCTGACAGTAATTAGCAATATGTATGTGAATGTCCGCTTGTGGTATGTGAGGCGTAGTTAGTCACTACGTTCTCATGAGGGGCGTTTTATCGCCCAGTTTGAGAGCCACTGGCTTAGCTTTAAAGCATCCATCTAATCACTGTGGTGAGCGTGGTCGGCAATTAACAAAGAATTCGTTTTGCTAACCGTAATCGCGAGTAACTTGTTGTGATTGCCCACTCTTTAGTAATATTGCCACATACACTAATTGTTGCTGAGTTGCCAGGGTTGCCAGGGAATCTGGAACTATATACTAGTGTTAGCCATGGGAACTTTATTTCTTTTCGTTTTACATTAGGGTTTCAGGTTTTCTCTTTTTTTATTTTATTTAACTGAGTGACGAGACGAGCTGGGGGCTTACCATCAACTTTTACAAGACAATCATGCTACAGGAACGTTTTATTTGAAGCTTACAATCATATTCATATTCATAAAAAAAAATATTACTCTGATTCGTACCATGAGCTTCATAAAACAATAATGTTTTTGTTCCTGTGAAGTGTCAGCTGTCAAAAAACAAACTGAATGAATGATTTACGATGACGTCACCAAAACTTCTCAACAATATAATATCAAAGTAACCTTTTTTTAAGACTCCGTGGTATGGAGAACAGAAGTAAGCTTAAAATAATACTGGTTTAAGAGATGGTAAGCCCCCTGATCGTCCAAACACACAGGAAAAACTATAGTCAACAAAGTCAATAAACAGTGGGTACAATGGGTGGACTTATCGCTATGCGCAATTTCTTACAGGCAAGATAATAAATTTAAATTATTATTTTTTGTTAGAAATCCTTTTAATTTGAAACTTTGCATACGCGTACAAAATAGGCCGTCGACCGGCAAAAGCTAGTTATAGAGTATTACTAACAATATTTAAATTTTCAAAGAAGCTTTGGGCAGCGAGTCCCAGTTAACCATGACGGTAACCCTACACCGGCATGGTTCCCACATTCAAACAATTGGTATAGTAAGCTTCTACCCGCGGTTTTTCTCTCTTCTGTCACCGGCACCGGCTCGCAGAGGAGTTTCGTAACGCATTGTGTACGCTGGTATTGTTCCAATTTAACAACATTAGAGCGATATACGTAAACTATGATTTAAGACGCGAATTACCCAATTGTGTTAACAGTTTTGGTAGATATGTCATAGATTATGACTCAATCGATATGACTTTCGATCCGACGCACTTGAGTTCGAATCGCGCTGGCCCCGCACCACTGACTCTCTTAAGTTATGTGCGGAATTACCACTCGCTCTAAAAACGGTGAAAGAAAACATCGTGAGGAAAATGGCATGTTCAAGAATTTATTACAAAAAATTCAAAGACATATGACATCCACAAACCCGCACTGGGGCAGCGTGGTGGATTATGGCCCATACTCTCTCTACGAGGAAAGGCCCGAGTCCCAGCATGGGCTGATGATGATGATGATGACTCAATCTGTGTTGGTGATGGCGTTAAGAAAAAAGCGCACATCAAATATTTGACTTGATAAACTATTTGACCAACGACTCTTCCACAATTTCAATTTTTTAAGACCAGAACAAAGAAGATCCCATAAAGGTTCAAACTCCATGGTCCCATCACATCACCCAATAGTGACACATCAAAGTGTCAAGATAATATCAATATATTGAAAATATAGGCATAATAAATATGCCTAAAAAATTCTGGAAAACCCTAGTCTGAAAAAAAGAATTTTCCAAATCAGTTCATAAATGACGGAGTTCTGCGGTAACAAACCTTAAAAAAAAACAATCGAACAGAGAACCTTCTTCATTTTTGAAGTCGGTTAAGAACCATCACAGATAGGAACACACATGAAGTAAATTATTTTATTTTATTTTTATTAAATTCTTTATTGCACTATTACAAGTAATGTACAAAAGGAGAACTTAATGCTAAAGCGTGGTTAAGAAAGGCGCAAGACCGGAAGGGGTGGCGTGATGGAGAGGAGGCCTATACTCAACAGTGGGATAAAAAGGGCTGAAAAAGAAGAAGAAGAAGAAGAATGCTAAAGCATTTTTAACTGACTTCAAAAAAGGAGGAGGTTCTCTGTTCGATTGTATTTTTTTTTTTTTTTTTTTTTATGTTTGTTACCTCAGAACTCCGTCATTTATGAACCGATTTGAAAAATTCTTTTTGCGTCAGGTTCAGTATAGCTACGAAGTGCTCCCATATAAATTTCATCGATATGTGACCTTGGACTTCGAAGATACATTGAAGTCGGTTTTTGTTTTTTTCTAAAAATTAATTATCTACCAGTTATCCAGTGACGGTAAAAAAAAAACTAATAGTAAAACAAAATAAATATCGTAATACATATTATCGTAAAACAAAAGCATACATTATTAAAATATATAACAGTTAAAAACACTGCATATATAATCCAAAACTAAAATACATAGAAATGAATACTTATATAAGTAAATACTTACTTATTATTGACAGAAGGATACTCTATACTTACATAGATACAAAATAATTATCACAACATGGCGTTATATTATTTATTATCACATACTTATATGTATAGGTATCACAACATTCTGTTATAGTAATTAACAACCGCATCCAAAAATAGAACCCCACTCGTGGCGAGGCAGCCTGTCAAAATCGTCAAGATGCCTATCGCCATGGACCATCCGAGGGCAACCTGTTTCACATATTTGCAAATCATCGCACTACGGTTTCGTTTTTAAGAGGTAAGCATGCTAAACGATGACCGGTGAACTTATACCGGTTCGATAAAATCATTATATTTATTATACTGAGACGATTTACTAACTAGATTATGTATTACCTAAGTGTTGGGAACGAACTGTAAGTACGTACCTACATATTAAAATAAGCCAGCTCTACACCATCACCTGAGACTTGGTGTACTGCCTAGTAATGATTACTATGCTGTGGTAAGTACTATTATGGTGACATAAGTTCTAGACAAGTTCCGCACAAAGAGTTAATTTGGGTATCGGCAATACCAATTATTTACTTACAGCAGTATAATATAATACATGCATGTGCAGAATGTAGAGAAGATTTTTTTTTATATACCAACTTTATAGGTTCGCGCAGGCTCAGCGCACTTCGTACTGTAGGTACGAAGCTATAAGTACATAACCGGACACCGACGCGCGACGGCGGGTCGCCCGTTATACGTGCCGCGTCAGAAGAAATAAGACCTATGCGATAGAAAGAGAGGCGCTCTGTAGGTTAATATGACTGGTAGGTATGCAGCGCTACGCGAGCTGAATTGAATTTTATTGCGTCACAGCAAGAGTCGCTATTTGTTTAAATTTCTTTGCGGAGTGATGCTTCTGTCCCTTAGAATTCTGTAGTTCGCGTTTGACCATCATCTCAACCTGTTGTTAAATAACGATGCCGTCGAAGAAGTAGAACTTGCCTAGAAGAAGCCCGTTCACTCTAGTGAGATACTTAGATTGTAGCTATGCTGGCAGAGTTCCACTCTTTGGCCGTTCGTATTATGAAGGTTGAAGCTATCTGTTTCTGTGATAAGAGTTCACGAGAGACAAACTAAAGCACTGATTACTTCAACAGAAATGTCTGAGGTCAGTAGATCTGAGGATTCGTCATCTAAGTAGATTACCTGTCTAGTGCATTCTGCAGATGTTTGACGACTTCTTCTATTCGAAAAACTTTGTTCGAACCCGACTGATGTCTCCCGACTGAATGTAATAGTCATCTTGCGTCACAAAACAAGCCTCCCGAACTTAGCAGCTACTTGAAGCCACCGGAGTCAGATGCTGCCCAGTTCACACGAAAACCTGTCAGTGACCTTCGACTTTCTTAAATTGAATAACTTCATTATTAATTTATGTATCTAATTCATGAATTAACAGTTGGGCTGAAAAGTTCGTAGGCTAGCATAGAAAAAATCTTTTTTTGTTAGAATTTGATTTTATTATTCAATATAGTCGCCTTCAAGGGCGATACAACGATTTTAGCGGTCATACAATTTTTCGATACCATTTTTATAGTACGATTTCTCTTTAGCCTCAAAATAGGCTTCAGTTTCGGCGATTACCTCTTCATCGGCGCAAAATTTCTGTCCAGCAAGCATCCTCTTGAGGTCTGACAACAGGAAAAAGTCGCTGGGAGCCAGATCTGGAGAATACGGTGGATGCAGAAGCAATTCGAAGCCCAATTCATGCAATTTTGTCATCGTTTTCGTTGATTTGTGACACGGTGCATTGTCTTGATGAAACAGCACTTTCTTCTTTTTCAAATGGGGCCGCTTTTCCGCGATTTCATCCTTCAAACGCTCCAATAACGCTACGTAATAGTCGCTATTTATGGTATTTCCCTTTTTAAGATAGTCGATGAATATTATACCATGCGCATCCCAAAATACTGATGCCATAACCTTGCCAGCCGACTTTTGCGTCTTTCCACGCTTTGGAGTCGGTTCATCACGTGCATTCCACTCGGCTGACTGTCGATTGGACTCCGGTGTGAAATGATGGAGCCATGTTTCATCCATTGTCACATATCGACGCAAAAATTCGGGTTTATTACGATTGAACAGCTCCAAACACTGCTCAGAATCATCAATTCGTTGTTGTTTTTGGTCGATTGTGAGCTCGCGCGGCACCCACTTTGAACAGAGCTTTCGCATACCCAAATATTCATTCACGATATGTCCAACACGTTCCTTTGATATCTTTAGGGTCTCAGCTATCTCAATCAACTTCACTTTACGGTTATCCAAAATTATTTTGTGGACTTTTTTGATGTTTTCGTCGGTAACAGCCTCTTTCGGGCGTCCACTGCGTGCATCGTCCTCGGTTCTCATTTCGCCTCGTTTAAACTTAGCAAACCACTTCTCAACGGTTGATTTTCCTGGTGAGGAGTCCGAATAATGTTTATCAAGCCAAGCCTTGGCTTCAATAGTATTTTTATTCGCCAAAAAGCAATGCTTTATTAACACACGAAATTCCTTTTTATCCATTTTTTCAAACTAATAAAAGTTCCTTCACTCAAAATTATAAAACTCACAAACTAATAGAACGACAGCTGACAAATTTATACACGGGTCTTTTAAAGGTTAGAGCTAACTAAAAATCATATGGATTTAATACTAATAGCACCATATATGTGTCAGCCTACGAACTTTTCAGCCCATCTAATATATATGCGAGAAAGTGCGTAAAACGATCAAACTGATGTTTTGATTGACTCCTATCTACATAATATATATACCTACTTACTTATCTGACAAACTTTCGTCTCTAATTTACGGACGCTGTCCAAACGACCAAATGTTATTTGGTAAATGAAATTAAATGGAAATCGTTCGGTTAATTAGGTACAACTTAACTAAGTCGCAATGGAGGAAAATTTACGAGAATTTCCTACATTTCTTCTGAAGTTTTCCTCTTCGATGTAAAACAAATCGAGCATGAAATTAGTAGGGACCTTTTAATCTGTTTCGATTAAGAGCGTCCAAAACGGAAACTTCGGAAGTTCTTGTTTTATGTAAAAGGACGGTCAAGCTCGAATATTTGATGGTAAAAAACACGCTTTCCCTTAACATTTATTAACGTAACTAGTAGTATGCCATCATTCAGGCACGCAGTTGCAAGCACAAATTTAAATAAGGTACACTCAATAAAAGAAGGGGCATTTACCTTGAACTATGCAACTACCCACATTATAATATTTGTATAGCCATTCAAGTAAGTGGGTATACAGACGAGCCGCGAGTGACTGCGTTTACTAAGTTCTCATCGTCTTGCATAAGTTGACCTTGTGAAGCAAGCTCAAAATAAGCTAGGGTCGATTCAGGGTCAAATGTTCAATTGATTGGAGGTGTAAAGAGCTTTTATTTTGAAACTCGTTACGTTCTTTATGGCTTATTTTTGAAGGATTATGACGGCCCTTGTTAATATTTTCTTGTGAAAAGAATTTATTGTTGGGTAGTTAAAACGTCATTCAAAGTTGAAAGGGCTTTTGAAGAATTGGAATGTGAATCTTGCGAATTTTATTTGCCCTTGAGTCCCTGGTTTAGGGTAACCACCATTAGGTATGTTGTAAAAGTAGTTAGTTATTTACTTATGAAGCTCGATAGAGAAATTTCATGATAAATTTAAGCTCGTATGAACTGAGGTTTTTAAATGGATTATGAAATTTTGCTCTAAAATTCGGTAGGTACACTAGAAATTTACAATGAAAGCAATTTTCCAGTATTTTGCCAATCCTGACTCATTTGATTCGCCATATGGTCAATCAGAGGTAGAGTGAGCTATAATTTATTCTGTGGTTCAACAGCAAACTTCCTTAAAAGTATAACCTAAAAAGCCAAGTTAGGAATTAAGAGACTCATTCTCTGCTAGTTGCCAAAGTTAGAGCTGGAAGACCGATAGAATACACCAGTTTAAATTTATTCTTATGATATCATCTGTGATTTGAGTTTTTCCCTTTTTTTGTATGCGATGGCGTGGTTCTTCTAATGATGGCTTATCGACCAAACCTTTTATAGGTTTGATGAATTATTTTCATGAATTTTATATTTTTATGAATATTGTATTAATTTATTTTATTATACCAAATCATATTATCTAATTGTAATTTAATATCATTATTTTTTTTTAGTGGCAGTATTTTATTTTTTGAAACACACAGATAATTAAAAAAACACTATAGGTACACCTAAATAAACAGAAATTAAATTAAATTAAATTGCGTTAACTAATCTAATCTAATAAACCACTACCAGTGCGCAACGTTCCCAAAATGCTGGCAGCTTTGCCACGTTGAATGGCAATGCTTATCCTTTGGCCAAAATATAGGCCAGCATTTTGGTCACGCGTTGATTCGACAAGAAATTTTGATGTAACTTTGAAAACTGTATGCGCCCCGGTTCCCACGGTCCTAGCGTCTCGACCCCAAAAGGTTCAAATATGTAGCCACTATCTGGGCTACTATACTTGCGCCTTTTGAGGTTCTCCGCTGCTTCAGCGGCTGCCCCAGCCTTGTTTTGGGTCACGGGAAGATGAGACGGCGCTAGAATATCGACACAAGTTGTGTCCCATACCAAAGGCCGTCCCATCTTCCAAGGAATAAGTGTCATTCCGTCGGGTGTTTTACCATCGTCGCGTACGAGGCCTTGCGGTACCAGTACAGCCGCGTAGTTGGCGGTGGTAAAAGCCCGCTATATATTTTTTTAATTTGACATTGGTGAACTAATCAGTAATGATTGAATTTTATTATATAATTGTTGTCGTATATTTTATTATGAATAAATGACTATTGACCACTGTTTTTATTACTTATATTTATGTTATACATGAGAATGTGAAGTACCAACTACCAACCTAAATAAAAGGAAAACTTCAATGACTAATAGCAAACTACCTTTATACTGTGATGTCATTGATGGCTGCATTTTTAAACAACGCCAAGCTAAAAACTATGCACAAAGGTTTTAGAAAAAAACAAGAACCGACTTCAAAACTAAACTTATATTTTTTAGTTTTTCATAAAGTGCTGAATCAATTTGGATAAAATTTATATGGGAATACCTCTGAAGTATGACCAACCAAACAAAAAAAGAACCATCAAATCAACTAATAATTGGCAGAGTAATCACGTAACAAACATACAAAAACATACCGTAGAATTGTGAACCTCCTCCTTTTTTTAAATCAGTTGAAAATATATAATTTTTTATACTAAGTTTCTTTTATTATCGCCTACTTTCCACTTAAAACTGATCCACAACATGATGTCATTCTTATTGTTTCAAAACGTCTCAGTTCCGCTAAGTCCACCTTTCATTGATATTCAAATCTAGCCACAGCTATTGCCATGTATTTCCGAGGTATTTCCATGTATGATCCAACCAATCTTGTCTTCTCTTTTTCTTTGGAAAGTCTCCACTTAATATTGAACTTTCACTCAAGGTTTTAAAGTTTAAAATTAAATTACTGTTAGAGCATTTGTTGTCGCTATTTTCGCGTCTAACTACCATCTACCATCACATATTTGCGTAAATTCGCTCAGGCGACGCGTTGATTTTTAATTGACTTTTTTATGTAACTGAATGACGAGACGAGCTGGTCGTTTGCCTGATGGTAAGCAATACGCCAGCCCATAACAATAACAGCACCACCCAGAACTTTGTTTTGCAAAATCCTGCGCGGCACTGCACTGCGCTCGTCACCCTGAGACAATTAGCTGGTGAGTCTCATAATGCCCAGTAATTTCGCTGGCTACAATGCCCTTCAAACCGGAACACAGTAATGCTTGCGCACTACTGCTTGGCGGCTGAATAACTGGCAAAGCGGTGGTACCCGCTCAGACGACCTCTCGCATACGAGAAACCTACCACCAGTGTGACTTGAAGTAAAAAGGTCTCAGTTTAACAATCTTACGTAGGTAAAGCGGTTCCACCCGTTTTGGACGCATAAGTACTCAAGCTCAAGCCAATCTCGAGCTGGCTTCGTGTAAACTTAAAGTACCTTAGCTATATATTGTGTTGTTTAAAACAAGCCAAGTCAGCTATCGACTTGAAATCATTTTGATGCATTCTGTCAAATTATATTTTGATTACTTTATGCCGACCGTTTAACTCGCGTATCGCCTGCGCGGTAAGAAGGGGGCTTACGTCTCTCTGCTCCGCGCACCCCTTTCACCTACCCGCTAACATCTCCCCTCGCTCCCTTCTTACCGCGCAGGCGATACGCGAGTTAAACGGTCGGCCTATAGTAGTCTGCCTCTGTGGTGTCGCCTTGGCATAGAGTTTAAATTTGAAATTAAAAATGTGGATGCATCGATTTGGACCTATGGTCACGTCACGTACAGTAAGACGTCCTCGTTCAATTTTCGAGTTGAATCAAAAAGATAGAGAACCATCAAGCATAACTAAAAGCAGTTAAATTATTCAACAGTCAGCCTCTGTGGTGTAGTAGTTGGGCGGGTTGGCTCAAATCTCATACACCTCTGAGGTAGCGGGTTCAATTCTCGCGACAGAAAAAATGGTTACTTGTGCACAAAAAACTCAAGCATTTGCTTCGTGTCTGGGTGTTGTGGGACCATGGTCCTCGTAGTTTCTGGTCTACATACAGGGAATCCTAGTTAGGGGTCAAGATCTAAGTATCGTTGGGCGTATTTAGTTTAGTTATTCATATCCGCGTTCCCACAACAAAGTATTAGGTTAACAGATGTTCCCTATGGAACTATTAGTTAGTTAGTTTAGAGCGAGTGTGGCTCGGCGGGAACTCGTGCGCCTTTGGATCCGACGCACCCGGGTTCGAATCCCGACTCGGCCCTGCACCAATGACTTATAGTTAAGCGCAGATTTTGCACGCTCGCTCTAATACGGTAAAGGAAAACATCGTGATGAATCCCGCTTACGCGCTTTGGAGTGGTAGGCTCTGGCCGTGGTTGTAATACCACCCTCCGAACAAAGCCATGCCGTCAAGCGACCTAGTCGTGTTTCGGGATGATGTTCGGTGAACCATCGGGGAGACGGGTCTGAGCAGCCGCTCAACTGCCGTCTCTCTCTAGATCTATGTGCTCCATCTTTGGCCACATCATCGCTTCACATCTGGCGAGATAGTGGCCAAACATAGATCTATTAGGCGTAAAAAAAAAGTTTTCCCGGGATGAAAAGTATCGTACGTCGCATGCCAGTACCTAAACTTTCGAACTTCTAAATATTATTAATATGATTCTATCAAGAAAATATTTATATACGTCATTATAATATAGTAAGTAAGTGCAACAACTGCTAAATTATTTATCTTAATATATGTTCCTGTTAATCAGATCATATTTGTTTGATATAATATAATTGTTTATAATATTTATCGTATTTAATATATATGTATTATTTTGTTTGTATGCATTATTATATGTATATAATATTATATTTTTGAAATTTTACTAAATTATATCTTTTATATTAGGTAATTACTTCATACACCAACTGACCGCAAATTTTTACCATTTTATTCCTGTCTATCCAAAGGTTGCCTGTAAGAAATTGCACATAGTGATAAGGCCGCCCATTGTTCTACCACTATTATTTGTAACTATAAACTTCTGTTTCCTGTTTTGGTGATCAAATATTTATTATAAAGTATTATTGTATAGTATAGTAAGTATGACATTATCATTCTTCATCACAAGACTCAAGGAAACCGTTAACATCGTTACTAATAAAACATATACGCACATCATCATATAAATACGAGTGTATAGTAGATAGATACCTCTATAATAATTTAATGCTAATGACGTTAGGTAATCAGAATATAAGAGAATATCAACAACATATTTAATGAGGCTCCTAGTAGAAGCCAAAACCTGTTTCGAGTCTATCAGGAACTTAGTAGGTAGTAGGTACGCTTATAAAAGTTAGGTAGGTATATTATTAATAAATTTTATTACAGCAACCCATTGAATTCTGCGCCATATGCATTATCGTAAGCCAATCTCGCGATGCCAATTGGTTTTGCTAATTATACAGTTGTATTAATTGCATCATCAAACTAGTAATAGAAATATAATAATATTGTACATATTAATTAAAATCTTAATATATAAATATAAAAAAAAATGTATACAATGTTTATAAATAATTGATTTATTTTGTTACTGGAATAAATAGGCTTTTTTATTTTTATTTATTTATTTATTTATTGCATCATTCGTCGTATATATTTATAATGTTTTATAATTTACATATAAATAAATAAGTATAGGTCCACTTATTTATTTTATCCATATATCCAACCTCACAAACTTTCGCATTTATAATATCACTAAGATTTATCAAATCAAATCAAAATCTCTTTATTCATTTTTGGCATTACAGACGCACTTATGAACGTCAAATTATCACCATGACTCTACTGTAACGGAAAAAGAACCACTTCTCAGAACTTACGGTAAGAAACTGAGGGATATTTTTTTAGAGATTTTGTTAAAATTGTTAAATGTTGGTTTACTACAATGTTGTTTTTATCCAAAGGGTAAAACAGGACCCTATTACTAAGACTCCGCTGTCCGTCCGTCTGTCACCAGGCTGTATCTCATGAACCGTGATAGTTGGACAGTTGAAATTTTCACAGATGATGTATTTCTGTTACCGCTATAACAACAAATACTATAAAACATAATAAAATAAATGTTTAAGGGGGCTCCCATACAACATACATGATATTTTTGCTTTTTGATTTTATATATGATATTTTTCGTTTTTATAGATAATGGTACAGAAACCTTCGTGCGAGTCCGACTCGTACTTGGCCAATTTATGTATGTACCAGTTGGCTACTCGCAGAAGTTGGAATGTTCCAAGCATCTTTGTCTTCTATATAATTACGAACAGTATATTGATTATAAACACTTGGTTTTTTCCCTGCGGCACCGCACCCAGGTTTTCTGCTGTATACTTTCCCGCGCTACTTTTCCTACTATACAATATTTATGAAGTAGATAAGAATTTATATGTAGGTATCTATAGAGCGCAGTTGAGAGAAATCGATTGAAGATAATATATGGCTAAGTAATACTAAGAAATTACTATTGCATAAAATTGCTAGGTAAGTTTATCTTATAATATTTAATACCTATAATGTACCTGGTAACATTAATTAAATAAATATTTAATAACTTAGTAATATATTACACAAAGGTCTAAAAAAAAAAAGCTAAATTTATATATTATATGCTTTTTTATTATTATTTAAAGGTTTGACCGCTATCTCACCTGTTGTTAAGTGACGATGCGTTCGATGTATATGTATGCTATGTAGGTCATATCTCGTCTACAATACTTATGTAAACATATTTATACGAAGTAGCAGTCTCCGAATATGTTTACAAAATATAATTTCTAAATAATAATTTTGAATTAATAATACTAGAGCATGATGAACATTTAACGTTCATACATTCTACACGCGCTCCCGTTGAACTCTATTGTATGCAGATTGCAGAGAGATATTGTAGAGATGCTAGGAACGACTAATACACGACTTGCTAAGGAATTGTCGTTATGTAAGCATTGTTTGAACAATGAATTAGGACTACTTAATGTCATCATTCAATATGAAGAGTTCTTGTTATAATTGTAAAAACGTAAATCTGTCGACTACCAAGGCCTTTCATAGACTTTAGAACCTGTAGTCAGTGTAGGCTGCTAAAATTCGAACCGATTTTCGGCTAAGAAAAGCGACTTCAGTAATTTAAGATGCTTTTTTAACATAAAATCGACATTGTAGTTCCTTGTTACTAATGTTAAGTAATGCCGACAAGCAGTAGTACGCAAGCATTACTGTGTTCCGGTACGAAGAGCATTGTAGCCAGCGAAATCACTGGGCATTTATGAGAAATCTAATGTCTCGGGATGATGAGCGCAATGTAGTCCTACTACGCAGGGATTTTATGGTATTAAAAGTTCTTGGTGGCACTGCAATTGTTATGGGTAGGCGTGGCGCTTATCATCA
Source organism: Petrophora chlorosata (assembly GCA_951640565.1). Classification (NCBI taxonomy): domain Eukaryota; kingdom Metazoa; phylum Arthropoda; class Insecta; order Lepidoptera; family Geometridae; genus Petrophora; species Petrophora chlorosata. The sequence goes on from OX621207.1 coordinate 5,835,935, forward strand.
GGCGAACGACATTCTCGGTCCATCACTTAGTTGTATTCAGTTAGTGTAGTAATTGCAAATTTTTAATACCAAAAAAAGTACTGTGTAGGACTGCATTACGCTTATCACCCTGAAACGTCAGATATTAAGCCTCATTATGCCCAGTAATTTCACTGGCTACAACGCTTTTCAACCTGGAACACAGTAATGCTTGCGCACTACTGCTTCTGCGGCAGCAGAATAACTGGCAAAGCTGTGGTACATACCCAGACGGCCTCCCGCATACGAGAGACCTACCACGAGTAATAAATTAAGATTATGCGTTACTAGAACACAGTAGATAATAAAATTATGTATAAATAGGTACCATAGTATTTTTACTTCATAGAGCAGAAGCAATGACCTCAAAAAGAAATTACAACTATAATAGCTGTTTTAGAAAGGCTATTAAACAATGAGTATTTAATGTTCCAATTAATCATACAAGTTACCGGTAAATTTATATAACTATTTCCAGACTATTAGTCGAATGTCTTCAATGATTGACTCTCGAATCTCTACCTAACTCTACAGTGGAAAGTTTTCGCCGATGGCATACACGCACACTTGTGTTTACTGGGCAATACCTCAGCTTCATTACCAGACGGTTTTTACTCGCGTTTGACCACTCTCTATCTTGTAAACTCTAGAATGACCGCAATCTCTACATGGTGCGCGATTTTGAGGTCAGAGATGTAACACGTTTGAAGATGAAATGTATATCTAAACTTGTCCCTATTTAAGAAGTGAATCAAAGGCGCCGCAAAGAATTCTTTTCTAAAGTCTTCAGCATGTCGTTCCATTCTAAGCCGCAGATGCGTCCCGAAATAATACCGCTATTATACGCTTAACATCCAAACATACCGGTCGGTGGTAGAAAAACACTCCAAGCAGGTAGATGCACTTTCTAACAAAAAATCGAAATCGTTGCACACATTCACTGTTAGAAACACCACACACACGAGAACGGTAAAAATATATAAAGTCTTAAGTTTATAGTTTCGTAAGTTGTAGTAATTTGGCACGGAAAACTTGTTCGGAATTCAGAGTGGCGTGGAAACGTCCGTTGTCATCGGCGCGTCGCGCGGTACTGACTGGGTGGATGCATGGGACTGGTTTGAGATTTCTCCCCGTAAACAACGCAAGCGAGCCTTCGGGCCTTTCTTCGTGTCGTGGCGAAACGTGAAAGCCGTACTAGGAGTTCTCGAGTGTGAGATGTCGGACATCTCTGTCCGAACTCAGAGGCTTGCAGAAAATGCTAGTATAAGTTCGGTCAACAGAAGTAATCAGTCCTGTCCCGGGCTGCGAGCAGCATTGATGCCTGATGCCACTGAACAGCTATACTGTCAATCGCCAAGATGGCGGACTTATTCAATCTTGGGTGATTGACAGCAGTTCATCTGTAACGCAACCCCATAACCTGCTTGTGCTTATAAAAAAACTATAGGTTCTAAAGGTTCGCCTTACTGCTCGTTATTTTCATTCCGAACGTTTTCCAAGTGGCCTATTAATTATAGGCAAACAAACAAGGTGCTTTGTTTGTTTGCTGATATTAATATAATCCAAATTGTATGCGGGCGTGCAGTTGTCGGGTAATGCAGTGAACAATAAATATGTATAAGGTATGTATGTACTTATAATCTGGGAATCTTCAAATCTCGTGAACAGGTAGGTACTATCTTGGCAAGCGTGCTACATCATCGACCACATCGTCGCTTACCATCAGGTGAGATAGTGGTCAAACGCAAGCCAATAAAGAAAAAAAATGTATTTAAAAATAACCGGCCAAGTCCGAGTCGGACTCGCGCACAAAGGGTTCCGTACCATTATCTATAAATATTTATAACGGCAAAAAGTCATGTCTGTTGTATGAGGGCCCCCTTAAATATTTATTTTATTCTGTTTTTTAGTATTTGTTGTAATAGCGGCAACAGAAATACATCACCTGTGAAAATTTCAACTGTCTAACTATCACGGTTCATGAGATAAAGCCTGGTGACAGACGGACAGACATACATATGGACGGACAACGGAGTCTTAGTAATAAGGTCCCGTTTTACCCTTTGGGTACGGAACCCTAAAAAACGATGCATATACCATATAGACCATAACACAGGTTGGTGGAAATACTAGAACATAGTAGCTACCCGAGATGTTCGTTGGTCAATACGACGCTACACTTATTTTACTCAGGTAGAGTAAGAAAAGTGGCATCTTTATTTTGAAAACCTAATTAGAGATTTAGAAAAGGATAGTGTAGATAAAGCCTATTTTCTTTTTCTTTTACTTACTTTCTGCGACTTTACTTTCTTCCAGCTTACATTCCTTTTTAAAACTACCAAAATAAATATTAATACAGGTGCATTTCATTCCTTTCTTCCTCCCATAACATACTAGACTAACAGATTGGCTAACGGTGAGTTTTTAAGGATATTGAGATGAACAGTGGTAATTTTGGGAAGGCAGAATCAGGTCAAAAAGCTTTACAAAACATTCCCGATTATAGAGGCGGATAGAACACTATATATATATAGTAGGTCGTCGATTTATCATGTGATTTCTTAGCAACTTTCTAGCCCCCCCTTGGTGTATCACCAAGTGGTGAGGTTTTATACTACCCCCCACACCCAAATCACGTATCTTTTTTGGTACTTAGTATGAAAAATTCCAGACATTTAAGGTTGCAAGCATTGAGCGTTGCCTGGCAACGATGAGCCAAAGTGCGCGTTCAACAAAAAAAAATGCACGTGATTTCTCTCTACAAACACCCCCTTCTTCCTCTTTGTGATATTTCGTGATTTCGAACCCCTACCACCCCTTTCAAGTCTCACGTGATTAATCTGTGGACGATCCCATAACCCTACACTCGAAGCATTCTTCCATTCGAGATAAAATCCAAAAGTAGTATCTACCGGCGGCTTTCATTCGTCTCTCCGATCCGATGACGCGCAGTAGGATGTATTGAATCGGTCAAGAGCACGACCGATGAGTCAAAACACGCAAACGTTTGACCAAGGCTTTGACACACATTTTGCTTTAGGAAGTCTTTGGCAATGGTTTGAAAAGACCGGCGACTGGTTGTGAATAGTGATGGAGTATGGGGAATAAAGTTATGAAAGAGCTGGCGTCAGTCGACAGTTTCCTTTTAGGATTCTCGTTGGCTGATTCACGAAATTAGCAAACTCGATACAAAATCAAGGTTTATGAAACCATCATCACTTTTTAATTTCACCGGTGATCTCGAAATTAACAAGTTTGCGTTTTATCAAACATAAAAACTTCGAAGTCCAAGGTCAAATATCGATGAAATTTATATGGGACCACTTCGTAGCTATACTGAACCCAACGCAAAAATAATTTTCCAAATCTGTTCAGGAATGACGGAGATCTGAGGTAACACACATAAAAAAAAATAATACAATCGAATAGAGAACCTTCTCCTTTTCAAGCCGGTCAAAAATGTCAAAGAAATGTCTATGAATTATTGTAGTTTTTGCAATATTTACCATTTGTTTATTTGATATTTAATAACTGACTGACTGACTGATGAATTCACAAAACAAAGGTGGCGTCGGCGTCGCGGGAATCGAACCTGCAAGCTCAGTGATGTATAAGATTTGAGTCAACCTGCACAATCACTACACGACAGAGGCTGACGTGACTGATGCTCCGATATGAGCTTATCTTTGTCCTAAGTTATTGTCGGTAACATTTTTCTTTTTTCAAAGATATATCTTAATTATGTTATAGACCAAGTGATAAATAGGGGCATTTTTCATAATGCCCGGGCATTATGAATATACTAGACCCTTGAGCTTAGGCGCCATCTATTTATCTCACAGCCAGAGACGTCCCGCCATTTTTCATAATGTCCTATTAACCACTTCGTCCATAACATATACAAAACTGATTAATATGCTGATCACTTTTTAAAGATTTTCTTCTAATTTGTATTTTGCATGAAAGATAACTAGATAACTCTAACGAAGTCACAGAATACCTAACCACAGCATACTAAGGGACAGAAGCATCACTCTGCAAAGAATTTTAAACAAATAGCGACTCTTGCTATGACGCAATAAAATTCAATTCAGCTCGCGTAGCGCTGCATAGCGCCTCTTTCTATCGCATAGGTCTTATTTCTTCTGACGCGGCACGTGTAACGACGCGCGACCCGCCGACGGTGTCCGGCTATGTACTTCTAGCTTCGTACCTACAGTGCGGAGTGCGTTAGTAACCTACCTATAAGACCGTCAATTGTACTACCATAGTTATGGACTGTGTTATTGTCTATTTCTTTTAATTGGTATACAATAAAGAGTTTTTCTATTCTATTCTACCTTCTTTTTATGTAAACGAATGACGAGACGAGCTGGTCGTTTGCCTGATGGTAAGCAATACGCCAGCCCATAACAATAACAGCACCACCCAGAACTTTGTTTAGCAAAATCCTGCGCGGCGCTGCACTGCGCTCGTCACCGTGAGACAATTAGTTGTTGAGCCTCATAATGCCCAGTAATTTACGTGCAATAAATGTTGTCGTTTTGTTAAACTACGGAATGCACCGTGTATTGCTTTTGCAGTAAAATCATGTAACAGTTAATAATTGAATACAATACGTGTTTTCATTGACAAACAGTTAGATGTTTTGTAAACTTCATCTCCGTAATCCTACAGACAATGAACGGATACTAATAAATGCATAAACAATGTTGCTTACAAATGCTCTTAAAGTTTGGGAACTCTATTAATGAAGATTTCTTGGGAGCGCAAAAAGCCAATCACACGGTGTACCCAGGCGGCCACCCATCCAAGTACCGTCGGCGCCCGACGTTACTTAACTTCAGTGATTGGACGAGAAACGGTGCTTTCAACGTGCTATGGACGTTGGTAAAATACGTCCGAATTTTGAGACGAAATGTGTATGATGCATGTGACGTCACTATATGTGTAGATTTACCTACGTTAAAGAATAACTTAAGTAAAATAAATATAATTAACCGCCGACGCAAAAAGGGTGGCAAAATGGGGTGTTATACGTTTGGCCACTATGTGCCTGTGTGTCAGTCTGTGGCACCGTAGCTCTACTAAACGGATGAACCCAAAGAAAAACTACTATATTTTATCTATGGGATGAACCGATATGGATGCGATTTTATTTTATTTGAAAGCAAGTTTTCTAGCGGTGGTTCTTAGACATGTTTTACCAAAATCGGTTCAGCTGTTTTTTACATTTTATAGGTTTTTCGTGTCAGTGGTTTAAAATTATAGTTGAACTGAAATTCTTTATAGTCGTAATTAGAAACAAGTAGTTTTTAAAATTAATATTTTATTCAAACATGTACTCTTCTAATTTATAAATGTAAAATAAAATGTCAGTTTGGTGACTGGAGACTAATTATCGAAACGGCGTCAAAGTAAAATTCCAGTCCCATACATCTAAATCTAAGTCAATACACTTCGTTTAGAAACATACATAAACATAATTCATTAATAAACAATATCAATTAGGCACTTCCTTCAATTTAGGCTAAATTTTCAATATTAAAGACGTATCTTGTCCATGGAAATTTATACAATCTGTAAAAAAAAATTATTAAATTAGAACGACGCATACATAGTACAGTCATTTGGTTCAAAAAATAGTGGTTACCTCAAAAGTTTTCCGGGAGTTTTGAAAATTGGTAATTTTTAGGCGCCATTTTTTCAATATGGCGGTGCGCTAAATCTATAAAACTACCAATTTTCAAAACTCCCGGAGAACTTTCCAGGTAAAACTACTACTGACTGGACTAACAGTACCATATACATTAAATTATATAAAAATGTTGCTATTACATTGAAGTCTGTCAATGAAAAGTTAAAAATATTATTTTTACTTTTAGGACATTTTTATAAGTATTATAGTTATAAATTTTTCTAGCTGCGCCCCGCCCCTTTTTTCTCGGGATAAAAAGTAGCATATGTGCTAAACATACCAAATAACATCAAAATCGGTTCGATAGTTTTTGCGTGAAAGAATACATCCATACATACAAACTTTCACGTTTATAATATTAGCAAGGAAGAATTTCCGCAGCTTAGAGTAAACAAGGATTCCACTGTCTTCGCCCACACTTGGAATACATAATAGCATCATCATCATTCGTCATACTTTCCCACTGCTGGGACACGGGCGTTCTGACATAGAGGGTAATCCACAATGCTGGCCGAGTGCGGGTTGGTGGATGTTACATGACCTTCAATTTTTTGTGACAATTTTTTGCACTTGCCGGTTTCCTCACAATACAATACCATACCATAGCAAAGAATAACAAGTTACAGAAATTGGCTTACAAACTACAGTACAACGGGCGGACTTATCGCTAAAAGCGATCTCTTCCAGTCAACCTTACTTTGTTTTCGTCACCGTTTTTAGAGCTAGTGTTAAATCTGCACATAACTTTTGAAAGTTGTTGGTGCATACATACGAGTAGGTATACCTATAAGAGTTACATGGCAGAATTTATTACCTGTATCGGTTTGGAGTCTCAATTGTCCTGATCACAGGGGAAAAAGAAACTTCTCTTCTTGACGTAGGTTGCGTCAAGGTGACTTCTGAAAATACGAACAAAAAAATAATGTCAACTGTATTACAATAAATTTAACCTTGAACGAATAAAAAAGGCGGACGCCTCGTCGCCAAACTCAGAAGTGAAGCACCCAAGATATCCGCTCGTACACACAAGTCAAACAGAATACAACGTCAGACACAAGCCTCACGCACACATTTACATCATGTTACGCCGATCGGCCGTCACATCAATAGAGATTGCTATGCTTCAGTTGTTGCTTAACGAGATTCCGTCCGCCTTTTTTATTCTTTTAAGTCATGTACATAATACGTCTATGTTTACAATTACAATTACAAAACTCTTTATTGCATACCAGTTACAAAATGATAGCACAAAATTCCTTACAATGGTAGTACAATGGGCGGTCTTATCGCTTAAAGCGATCTCTTCCAGACAACCTTTGGATGGACAGTATCGAAAGAAGGAATAGATGAAGAAGGCGGTGTACAATTAGATTACAATAATAAATACCTGCATACTTAAAAATACATTCCAATACATACATACTAATACATGTATAAACTAATATACAGGGAATAACATTAATGTGTAGTAATACTGAAAGGTGTGTATGGGTATCTAGTCATGAATCATCGGGCAGAATATACAACCAAAAAAACACTATTATATTTTCCATACAAAGTTTAAAAATTATTTATTTGAATTATTTTGGACAATCCTAACAAACTGTGGCCTAGTCGAGGTAGTACGGGTCACTGACCGAGCTACTTTGTGCCTAGGCACAAAACAGATAAGTACAGGAATCAATCTACATACAAAGTGCGCTCGAGCAACGCACACATAGACACCGCTCACGGACACGATATCTGAGCACAGTTGGGATGCGAGCGCGAGTGCCATCCGCTTGAGACACGCGTCTGTGAACATTTTTGTGCAAAAATGGAGCAACGAAAAAAGGTTATTATAACTGTTCGGTGGACGGTTGTTTAAATTCAACATTAAACGGTGAATTGTCGTTTTTTAAGCTACCAGTTGTTTCAGAGAGGTAAGTAGGTATTTGCTTGTATTTCGATAGTTAATTTTCATGTAACGAAAAAATTATGTCGATATCTTGTACACTTATTTTTTTTAAATCAATCAATTTTCCTCCCATAAACTTCCTGCGCCGTCCGGTATGAAAGGTATGAAAAGTACATACATGAGATTAACTTCTGTATTTATCTGTTTTGTGGCCTAGGCGCTCTGTCTTTGAAAACGCCGAACATTTTACAAGGGCTTGATTTCGAGTCTCAAATACCGGAATTTCATACTGAACGGATCTTTGGACTCGGTCGGTTCCGTTCCGGAACCCACTCGTAAAAAAAAGGTATTTCTACATTTTTACACGACTGCCCAAAAAGGAGTATTTCAGGGTTTACGTATGTATGTATGTATTTATTTATTCCACCATTACTTCTTATTGCCTGGACAGATTTGAATGCATTAAAACCATAATAAAAACATAGGTTTAAGTTTTTTTACCATAGTTTTTTTTGCATGTTCGGGAACCGGTATACAAAAAAATCTCCGCGAACGGTACTTTTAATCTATGCCTTAACGTACCCGACTTGGCCTTGCCTTGATCAGTTTCAACTTTTTATCCAACTTGACGTCTTAGAATTCATATTCAGAAATAACCTAAAACGAAATTTCCGAAACGAAATCGGTCCTTTTCGGTGGAGTTTTATAGGGCGGCGTTAGAAGGTAACTTTGTTTGTGCCGCTCGACCAATGAGGATCAGCGGCTATTATTTATTAGGATTACATCTTTATGATTGGTGCAATACGAAACAAGGCTAGCGAATCATGAAGCGGCGGCGAATGTTTGATAGCTTTAGTGTTTGCCGCGTTTTGTCAAAGATTAAACAGGTTTATTTCTGAAAACTGACTAAGTAAAGACGCTTTATTGATTACTGACTTACGAACACTCTTTTACTATGCAATGAAATCAAATGTTGGAAATGTCATAACCATCATTATCAGCCTTTTACATTTCTACTGTTGAAATTCATGCATGATGTTTATTACATCCTATTCCTACGGTGGTTGGTGACCTCACGTATTTTTTAAGAACATCAGCCATGCTCGCTCTTATTAGACGTTTATACTGATTAGATCCTTATTCCTAAATGTTAATTGGAGCGATGATGCTTAATGCTGTAATTAACAAGTAAGCATTAAGAAAAATAAAAAAAATACCCTGCCAAAAACATTATAGCCTATTTCACTTGGGATGATTTAAGGATTCCGAGGATACCCCATACATCCAAATCTGTTGAGGCATTTATTGTGTAATAAAAAAACGCACATACATTAACCCCGAAAACATTACATTCCTTTTATGGGGAGTCGCGTAAAAAGCAGTTTGCTTGAAAGTTAGTTGTAAAGTAAGGTTGGTAGGACAGCTGGCTTTGCTAACTGAAGATAAAATTTGTTTGTCAGATCTGTACACGCGGCGCACTAATATTCTTTGTCACAAGTTCATTGCTCTTTATCAGCTGATTGTTAGGATTGAAATGAACTTGATTACCAGAAATGTTTAAATTATCATATCTTGTGATTTTAAAAAGTTTCTGGTGATTTGCACTTGGACTTGAATTATTAATAAGCTTCTATATGCGTGGTTTAATTATTACTACACATTTATGTTACACGCTGTATATCAATATACTTTATATAATTACATAAAGAGAATAAAAAGCATTTGAAGCGATTTGGAGTGGTAGGCTCTGGCCGTGGTTGTAATACCACCCACCGAACAAAGCCATGCCGTCAAGCGATCTAGTCGTGTTTCGGGATGATGTTCGGTGAACGATCGGGGAGACGGGTCTGAGCAGCCGCTCAACTGCCGTCTCTCTCTAGATCTATGTGCTTCATCTTAGGCCACATCATCGCTTCACATCAGGCGAGATAGCGGCCAAACATGGATATAAAAGGCGTGAAAAAAAAAGCAGCCGTTTAGGGGTAAGATAAGTAATGAGCTTTTACCATATGTTTAAAAATAGTCAAGGAGTTGGCACATCTGATGTCGAGTGGAAGAGTATTCCACAGACGGACAGCTTGTACTGTGAAGGATTTATCATAGTACTGTAAAGTGTGGGAATGTGTTTTAAGTTGGAGAGTTTCAGATGAGCGTAAGGATCGGGTGTGGGAGGCATGAAGAAACTCAAAGCGTTCTTTGAGATAAGAAGGAGTGGAGTAGATGAATAGGATACTATAGAGCAGGGACAGGATATGAGCATTTCGGCGAAGACGTATAGGTAAATTTCAGCTTTATGCGAAATTCAGACATATGGTCATATTTTCGCAAGCCAAATATGAACCTACAAGACAATAAGCTGAGCAGTCTGTTAGGATGAAATTTCAACGGTTTTATAATGCTATACAAAGCAATGATGAACTATGCGAAGCATTTATGATCAAACGAAATTCTTGTAATTATTTGTGTACGCTTCATTCGAAGATATAAATCACAGTTTTAGTCAAGACTACTTTGTTACTTATATGTGACTAGCGTTTCCCCGCGACTTTGTCCGCGTTAACGACAGAGGAAGGCCATATTCGTTTCTTCAAGACCATCTCAGCAAGCCCCTCCCCAGTATATGAGAGCGCGTACTACGAAGTGGTTAAGCTGTATTTTGGTAGTCACCCATGATTTTAATGTAACATACTCTATAATCTTAGTTCTCTCTACTGTGGTTTTTGTGTACTATAGAAATATGTTTGTATAATACTTTATGTTTAATAAATTTAAAAAAAAATGATGGAAGTAATGCTACCAAACCCTGGAACCACATTAAAAACCGTTCAGCAGTTTCCGCGTCTATAGATAACAAACAAACAGACAAAATTCTAATAACCGTAGATTCGTGTTCTAAATAGTCAATTCCAGTTGATTTTGCAAAAATATCTTCAATAATAATAATAATAATTAATGCTTTATTGTACACCAAACAAGAAATAAACAAGGTACACGAAATATTCTTACAGACTATAGTACAATGGGCGGACTTATCGCTAAAAGCGATCTCTTCCAGTCAACCTTTGGATGGAAAGAACTAAAGAAGTGTGAGAGGTCGGCGGTGTAAATAAAAAAAAGTAAAAAAGGACGACTAAATGACACATAAAATATATATACAGACTCTTCAATGTACAGAATTGGCTCAGTTCCATTTTTATAATAGTTTAAATAGAAGAACGAAGCGTCGGAATATAATGAAACTTGTACAGCAATAATGGCCCCAGTTACAAATCTCATTTACATAAATTTCTGTCGCATTTACTCATCGCTAGGCCATTGAAATTTAATCCTCGAGTCACAGTTCTGCAAAGCAATTTTAAATTATTTCATTCATAGAAAATCTACTAATTTAGGCACAATCATTAATCCAACATTGTTAAGTCTACAACATCCAAAATTAAATACTTCTAAAGTCAAACTCCTTACGACTAAATCTACGTAACTGCTTCGCAGAACTATGCACTTACAGGATGTCAATGAACGATTTAGCATGGCGTCCTTCTTCTTAAAAATGTGCCAAATTCCAGAAAGATTTTTATAGAAGGAATACTTCTCGTGACGCCTTGGGAAAACCAGAAAATATATTAGGCTTCAAGTTGAATTTTAGTGTTATTTACAGACGTTTTCAGAACCTAGCTTTTTATGCATCTGAGCAATGAGACTAGTCAAGAGGCTAGTCGTTCGTCTGATGGTAAGCGCCACGCTTGTTGATAACAATAGGGGATCGGACAGTAATCGAGAAAAATTCTAAAATGTAGTTAGAACGAATGTTTGTCGAACCAGAAACATGATTCAATCAATATTTTTGTGAAATAATGATAATTTGTATTTTTAAATCAACAAATAATTCTGATATTTTTAATCTGTTCTTCATCTCAAACGAAACAACAATCACAGCGCATGACGTCATTTGTAGGCAAATGCCGTGAGTCAAGTTTGTGTTTATTTTACGTTTTTGCTTTTCATAAAATGTATTTTCGCAAATTTTTTCGTTCCATTATTACAATACAGTCCCCAAACTTCACAAAACGTATTAGAATCTCTTTGCGAGTTTTATTTCGAAGACTTTGTCGTTTTCTACCTACATATGACATCACAAGTTTTGAGGTGACCTTTTGCGCGGCAATATTTGAAACATAATATTTAAACATAGTTTTAGGTACTTTTATATCGTTATTTAATTAAAATAGTATTTTTCATGGCTATATAAATTAATTGTAGTTAATTTAAAACACTTTCTGAACAGTTGTCCGATCCCCTATTGCAGTGTCACCCAGTACTTTTAATATCATACAAAGTGCTGCATAGTTCTGCATTGTGCTCGTTACCCCGGGACATCAGATTAGGCTACAATGCCCTTGAAACAGGAATAAGCTTGCGCACTACTGCTTGACGGCAGAGTAACTGGAAAAGCTGTGGTGCCAACCCAGACGTGTCAAGAATTGTACTGTGCGTGTTTTTATATCGGGTATCTTACAGTTGAGCTTTTTTTATTTGTTATAGTCTTGCGCTTGACCGCTATCTCACCTATTGTTAAGTGACGAAACGGTCAAAGATATAGTATGCTCGCCTAGTTATGTCAAACGTTTCCCCAAGTATATTCTATGTACAAAGTAATGAAGATATTGTTCATAAAATCTTATAGAATTCTTAACTAGCAGGTTATGTGAATTTTAAAAAACTCTGCCAAAGTATCAGGTTTATCAATAAACTATAGCTGAAAACTGCTGTAAGATAACGGGCACACTATTTTCTTTTTTGTTAAACTAAATAATCCACGAAAGCACAAAGTAAGGGCATAGTCCGCTAGCGTCAAAACTCAAAGAAATTAAACCTCTTTTATCAAGAACTTGAAGATATGCGAGATGACATTGTATTTGGCTACATCCATTCCATATTGAAATATGCTATTGGCACAGTACGAAGACATCGGGGCCACACAAGTGTTGTACAGGAGTAGCGCAAACATCCATTTTTGGGTCTTATCTTGCAGCTTCCTTTCAGATAACGGCTTCAATGGACGTGCCATTCGAAGGGCTTTCTCATTCGACATTGGACAGGGTTTCTCACTCGACACTGGACAGGCTTTATCATTCAACATTGAACAAGCCTGGTCACCAGATTTCGATGGCGAAATTTTCGGAGCTGAATTCTTATCGAGTTTGTCGCTTATTGGATTGCCTTTGTCACTCGATTTTGGTGTCAAACTTTTTGAAGTTCGTTCTGTGTCAGTTAGTTCTTGTATCGATTGGAATCTAAACAAGTGATTGGGGATTAGAATAGATGTTACGGTTCGTTAGAATGTGGTGCAAACTTACCGCTTGCCGAAAAATGAAGGCGGTGAGGTGTCGAGATCTTGCGACGTGTGCTCCGAACTGGAAGGCTGGAAGGAACAACGAAATTTTATTATTGACCGAGCCAAGTCTCCTAGTTTAATGGGACATTAGACGGTGTTTGTATTTCTGTATGTTTGATCGAAGAGAACTAGCGTGCCGTTTTATTAAATTTAGTATGCTAGTAATACTAAATTTAATAAAACGGTAATTTTTGAATTTAATTTTTAATTTTAGATTTTTAATTTTTGATTTTTGATTTTTAATTTTTAATTTTTAATTTTTAATTTTTAATTTTTAATTTTTAATTTTTAATTTTTAATTTTTAATTTTTAATTTTTAATTTTTAATTTTTAATTTTTAATTTTTAATTTTTAATTTTTAATTTTTAATTTTTAATTTTTAATTTTTAATTTTTAATTTTTAATTTTTAATTTTTAATTTTTAATTTTTAATTTTTAATTTTTAATTTTTAATTTTTAATTTTTAATTTTTAATTTTTAATTTTTAATTTTTAATTTTTAATTTTTAATTTTTAATTTTTAATTTTTAATTTTTAATTTTTAATTTTTAATTTTTAATTTTTAATTTTTAATTTTTAATTTTTAATTTTTAATTTTTAATTTTTAATTTTTAATTTTTAATTTTTAATTTTTAATTTTTAATTTTTAATTTTTAATTTTTAATTTTTAATTTTTAATTTTTAATTTTTAATTTTTAATTTTTAATTTTTAATTTTTAATTTTTAATTTTTAATTTTTAATTTTTAATTTTTAATTTTTAATTTTTAATTTTTAATTTTTAATTTTTAATTTTTAATTTTTAATTTTTAATTTTTAATTTTTAATTTTTAATTTTTAATTTTTAATTTTTAATTTTTAATTTTTAATTTTTAATTTTTAATTTTTAATTTTTAATTTTTAATTTTTAATTTTTAATTTTTAATTTTTAATTTTTAATTTTTAATTTTTAATTTTTAATTTTTAATTTTTAATTTTTAATTTTTAGTTTTTAATTTTTTAATTTTATTAATTTTATTAATTTTTAATTTAATTTAATTTTTAATGTTAATTGTTATTTTCAATTTGTAATTCTGGCTTGTTATTTTAAATTTTTAATCTTAATGTTTTATTTATAAAAATATGGATGTGTATATTGTTTGAAATAAAGATTTTTTATTTATTTTTAATTCTAGTAAATATAATTTTGCAGTTTGAATTATGAGCAATATCGATCTGGAGGTCATAAAGATACTAGACTAGACACTCAAATCTAATCCCTAGACACTTAAATCTAATCGATTGATACTCAAATCTAATCTCTAGACACTCAAATCTAAGCACTAGTCACTCAAATCTAGTAACCAGACACTTAAATCTAATCCCTAGACACTCAAATCTAATCGATTGATACTCAAATCTAATCGATTGATACTCAAATCTAATCTCTAGACACTCAAATCTAAGCACTAGACACTCAAATTTAATAACCAGTCACTTAAATCTAATCCCTAGACACTTAAATCTAATCACTACACACTTAAATGTAATCATAGTAAGAATTAATATTAGCTGTTTATTCTATACTTTACAATATGTAGGTACAAATAAATAATAAAGTCAGTGTTCATCCTACTTGCTTGTTTTACTACATGGTGACAGCGGTTTTCATCGTCGTCGTTTTATCTATCTTAAGTAGGTCTTACATGTTCTAGTAATTCTAGTTGGTTCACATGTTTTATTGCTTTATCACCGTACAAATGTTTTATTATTATTTATAATATAGTATTTATTCAAAATCTAATTAGATATGTGAAATGTCAATATATTATTAACTCTACAAATGACATAAAAAATTACCAAATACTAGACAATCAAATTTAAATGACGAGACACACATTATTTTCCTTGTCCTCACTATCGGAGGAGAGCCTTCTATTCTTGCACTGGTCGCGTTGACAGCGGCAGGCGCCGCTGCAGCCCTTCTCGTTCTTGACACAGCCGCACAACTTGCTGGAGCAGGAGCCGCGGCAGTAGCAGTGCGGGGTGCCGTCGCTGGTGCGCTTGAAGGCGCGCGACGTATCGGCCGAAGAGTCGGCGAAATTCATTGTGAGCCGAGCGCGGTGACCCTGGAAAGTTAGACAGTTTATACTCCGTCCACATCATTTATTTCATCATCATCATCATCATCATCATCATCATCATCAACAGCCCGTATTAGTCCACTGCTCGACATAGACCTCTCCCAATTCACGCCACTGAGCCCGATCTTCGGCTCTCCTCATGTAATTGCTGCCAGCTACTTTGCGCAGGTCGTCGCTCTATCTAGCCGGAGGGCGTCCTACACTACGTTTGCCTAAACGTAAACCATTTATTTAACTTAGTCATATGCACGCCTATGTAGTTCCGTAATTATTGAAGTGATAAACCATAAGGAGAAAATGCAATACTTTGTGGGCACTGTTTTTTTTTTACAAAAGAGACGAGACGTGCTAATTATCGAAAATAAAGAAGATTGTTAAATCATTCATTTCGAGATTTTTTACGGAATGTTAATATGTGTAATTCATTTAAATAGTAGTAGGGAAAAAACAATGTTTCGTAATCAAATCGTCAAAAAATTACATTAATAAATTGCATGCGAACGAAGCTCGGGCGGGTCGCTAGTTCTTTATAAAGGGTGGATTTTTGGGACGGGGCAGTAAGGACAGGTACCTGAACCGTTATAGTTACAGGAAAACGTTCCTAGAAGACCATCCATAACTTTTTGAGATACTCTAAACTGCATTCACAGATTTTGGAAAAAATGCTGAATTACAAAAAATATTCTTTTATCGATCCTGTTTCTTGTAGGGATCAAGACTATGGGACCATTTAAGGTATGAGTACTAGAAATAACAGTCTCAAAAAACTTTCCCCGTATATTTTGTACGGAAAAACGATTAATCAATCACGGCACTGCACTGCGCTAGTGCACTGCATAGAGTGCATAGAACAACAACTGTCCAATTTAATAACAATGAGTATATAATTGGTATAAATCAAGAAACAAAGCGAAGCAAAGAAAAAAGTGGTGAAGTGCGTGTCATGATACGCATAAGGTAGGGTTCCGCAGGTCTGCTATTTATTAACCCTCGACGCTTTGTCCTGAAGTGAGTGAGTTTGTTTGAACCGTTTCCTGACATCGCGCAACATTTCACTGTATTGTTTTTATTGTTTTTGTTTTGTCTTTATTTTAGTATGTATATGTTCAGTGTAATGTTGTGTGATGTCCGGAATAAATGTATTTTCTTTCTTTCTTTCTTTTTGTCCCGTCGCGGGAATCGAACCCGCAACCTCAGTGATGTATGAGATTTGAGCCAACCTGCCCAACCACTACACCAATGCTGTCGAATATATTTCAATTTTTATTATTGTCAATATATTTATGGTATATTTCAGATTTCTGTCCATATCTCAAAAATCTTAAATCACACAATAATCGAGATAATTTTATAAGTAAGTTTTTTACCATGCTCAAATCGACAGATCGACTGAACAGTTTTATAAGGGGTACTCATTGGACTCCATAGTCCAATAAGTAACACTTTATAATTAATTTTTACAAGGAATCAAATGCCGCCTTCAAGGCGTGTAGTCTTTTTGTATGTTTTTGTTGATTATTTCAAAAAGCGCTGAATTTATTTTGATCAAATTTATATGTGACCACCTATGAAGTATGAACCTACCAAACAAAAATATATCAAAATCAATTCAATCTCTCAATCATTCATATATGGCGGAGTAATCGCGTAAGAAACATACACAAAAAAACACAGAGTCGAATTGAGAACCTCCTCCTTTAAAGGTAGTTAAAAAGCAAAGGAATAAAGAAAAAAGTCTCACCTGAATACGTTTGATAAAGGGCGAGGCACTCCAATCAGGATCTTTATTCTTATCTTCAAATTCGTCATCCTCTTCATCTGTGGGCTCCACATATTCCTTCTTGATATTTTCTGGAGATTCCTTCTTGGGGCGCTTGGGTTTGGGCTTCTTGCCGGCAGAGCGAAGCTGTTCTAGCTCGTCTACTAGCTTTTTCTGAAATGTTTGTGGTTGTTAGTGGTGAATAATAAATTTTATAACAAAAAAATAAGAAATTCAAATTAAAACGGGATCAACCTGGAATTATATATATTTTCCAATGAATTTTCCATATCGGTTCATAGTAGACTAGCTGTTGCCCGCGACTTCGTACGCGTAGTAAGGTAATCTATCCTGCAGCGCATTCCTTACTTGCGCTGCAGGTTAGATTACCTTACTACATTATAAAGTTAACGTCTTGTTTAAATAACGTTTGGGATTGTTTATTTTGTTGATTAAAGACAAAATAAAATGAATGAAATGAACGAATTGAACGATATTAACGAAATTGAACGAAATGAATGAAATAAAGTTTATGATCGCCTGGTACTAAGTATTATCTATAACATTTACTCCTAGACGTTTATGATCGCCTGGTACCTTAACATGTGTATAGGTACTCATGAGATCACCTGGAACTAAGTATCGTCAAATGGAGGGCGTTTTTGTTTAATGATTGGATATTCCTACGAGTTTATGATCGTCTGGTACCAATTATTATTTATCACGTTTACTCCTAGAAGTTTATGATCGCCTGGTACCCTTTTGTGTATATGTGTAATACTCTGACAAAATACCTCCTGGGTTAAATGATTTTATATTTCTACAAGTTTATGATTGCCTGGTACCAAATAATGAATTTTATAGGCAACATTTTGCTATTTTGGGTTACATTATTTCAATTTTCTTGAGGATCTCTTATGTTCTTGAAATAAATTATAGCCTGTTACTTCCTGATAATTTATCTTTTTATTGGTGAAAAAATGGTTAAAATTGGTACAGTAGTTTCGGAGCCTATTCGGTACAAACAAACAAACAAAAAAATCTTTCCTCTTTATAATATTATAGTATAGATGGAGTGTCTGAGGTAACAAACAAAAATTCAATCGAATTGAGAACCTCTTTTCTTTAAGGTCGGTTAAAAACGTCGTTGTTTTCTAATCGTTGGATTAGACAATGTGCATAAATATAATATGTGCTTAGAGGGTGTTTTATAATCTGACTGTCTTCTTATACGGTATATATTGCGGGTTCGATTCCCGCGACGGGACAAATGTTTGTGCACAGAAAAAAAAAGCGCAAGTATTTGTTTCGTGTCTGGGCGTTGTGGGACCATGGTTCTCATACTTCCTGGTTTTCTAGATACAGGGAATCCTATAGGCCGACCGTTTAACTCGCGTATCGCCTGCGCGGTAAGAAGGGAGCGAGGGGAGATGTTAGCGGGTGGGTGAAAGGGACAGGACGTAAGCTCTCTGCTCCGCGCACCCCTTTCACCCACCCGCTAACATCTCCCCTCGCTCCCTTCTTACCGCGCAGGCGATACGCGAGTTAAACGGTCGGCCTATAGTTAGGGGCCAGGATCTATGTATGTGATCGTTGGGCGTTATTTATTATTATTATACCAAAATAAAAATAAAGTAGATAGTTGTTTACCGCGAATCCATGTTACACTCTTAACTGATGTTGTGTATGTATAATATGTTTCTTATTCTTTAGGATTCATTAAATTCAATTATTTCTGTTTTGACCAATACCTGTCTATCAGATTCACATAAGTTTTCTTGACAAATAAGAAATAAATGCCCCGGAGATAACCTCAACCTTGACCTAGTTTGAAAATGTAATAATGATAGTTCAACACATATACAGAGGCTTGGAAAATGAGTTTTGTATTTGGCTGTAGCTACATCTACCACACAAAACTTCCATTCAATCACATTTAACTTTTAATGAAACAAAAACAAATATGCAATACAACAAAACAGAGTAAAATTAACTTAATATTTCCACACGTAAAATTAAAAAGATACGCTAGTTTTCAACAACGACTCTGAATATTAAGGATGCGTTAAATCTGTTTAGAAAAAAACATGATCATGGCGTCTATTACACTATTTAAAGGAAAACTAATCTCCACGTTTGTCTGTTCCACGCCATATTCATGGCAATATCAAATAGAATTTGAATAGGCACTTGCCTTTTAGGAGTCGTCGGTGAAAGCATTAGCAACCTTACTTTGTACAGTCAACGTTCAGAATCACGACGACAACACCGAAAATATAAAAATTACATGCAATGTTTTGCAATTACCCCATTCGCACAGGCTTTGTAAATGCAACATTTAGTGAAAAATTACGTTGATGGCTTAGTCAATTTAAGATTCACAAATGTTCAGCTAGTTATGTCGCTGACCGTATGTTTGTAAAACGCAAACGCACAAAAGACGAACAATTTTTTTTCATTTTTTTTTTTAAATGAACTGTGAACTAAAGATTTTAAATCATTAGCAACACTTCACAAGAGAACAAAATCGAAAACACTACATACATTCTCTTCCTCGACGTGCGCCAGTTTCTCCTGCTGGTACTGGATGACGTTCTGCAGATGTTTGCACGCCTCGCTCCGGTCGCCGCGCCCCACCACGCCGCGCTGAAGCGCCACCAGCGCTGACAGCTGAAATTAAATGAAATAAATTTATTGTCTGAAACATTGGTACAGATAAAGATGTTGAGATTTGTTAGGTATAAGTTCCATCATGTTCTACCTCTCGGTGTACAAATATTTATGATAATGAATTTAATACATGTCATTCATCATCATCATCATCATCAGCCCATCACGTTCCCACTGCTGGGACACGGGCCTTCTCTCATAGAGAGAGGATGGGCCATAATCCACCACGCTGGCCCAGTGCGGGTTGGTGGATGTCACATGTCCTTGACTTTTTGTGAAAAAATCTTGGACATGCCGGTTTCCTCACGATGTTTTCCTTCACCGTTTCTAGAGCGAGTGTTAAATCCGCACTTAACTTAAGAAAGTCAGTGGGGGCCAGCGGGATTCGAACTCGGGTGCGTTGGATCGAAAGTCGCACTTGCTCCCACTGAGCCACACTCGCTCTACACATGTCATTATTTATTAGTTATTGTCAGTCCCTTATTTACACCTTGAGCTTCCCTCACTTTCACTGACTTTCTCTGACCTTTCCACTAAGTGGACTCCCTGTAACTTACCTTCTGTTCACTCTGCATCTTCACAACTGCCAACTGGCGTTCATACTCCGACTTAGCGGCATCAAACTCCATTGCTAGTCTATCGTGAGCTTCCTTAATCTCTTCGTATCTCGCCTGGAATCCCTTATCGGACTTATTCTGCAACTCCCGCTTGGAATCAACGAGAAGTTCGAACAAGCATTTCAGTGCGAACTTCGCTTCAAGCATCGATTGAATGTTGTCCCATTGCGTACGGGATTTGTTCTCTGTGGAGAAGATTATCACACCAATATTATGAACTAGCTGCGCCCCGAGGTTTCACCCGCGGTTTCCCGGGATAAATAGCCTATGTGTTAATCCAGGTTACGAGCTAACTCCATTCCGAATTTCTTTTAAAAGAGCCGTTACAGCGTGAAGAAGTAACAATACCATAACACTTGATTGCACACCAAACAACATATACACAATTAAAATATTAAAATAAATCACAAAATACATCGTAGTTTTGACGTACAATGGGCGGTCTTATCGCTTAGAGCAATTTCTTCCAGACAACCTTTGGATGGATAGAACAGGTGTAATGCGGTTTGGTGGTGTATAAAATAAACAAATATAATAGTCACAAGTAACTTATATAAATAATAATTGCATACGAAAAATAAACATACAAATTAAAATAAATATACATGTATCAGTAACAAACGCACAAACATACAAACTTCCGCGTTAGTAATATTATTGTGATATAAAAAAAAAACAAATAGTAGTAGTAACCTATTTGCTCAAGTGACAGTTCTCTTTCCTCAAGGGTTTGCTGGGAGAAAACTCTTTTTAGGGTTAAGCTCACCTTTGTACATATAGTTTATAATCTACGATGTAAATGTTCTGACAGTGGACAATAAAGAATATAAGAAGTATTAACTAAAACGACCTAAATTGTCAATTTTCCGTTGACGGGAATAGCTGATGAGCACAGTACCGTCAAAAATATAAAAGCTCAGCGTAATGCTGTGGTATCTACAACCCTGTTATTTTTTATCGTAAGTGTTGGTTGTCGGTACCATAACCTTAAAATTGAAATAATTAAACTTCAGAATAGGAAAGTGATCAATATTTTTTCACTTCAGTAGCTCAAACATGTAGGTTTTGCTGCCTGAAATCAGTGAGACAAAGTAACTTTTTAGTTTTTGTTTTCAGAAAGCCGCGAATATCTTATTCAGCTTTGGGTTAATCATGCAATTCGAAACATTCACACTCTATCTCTTTCCCGCCATTAGAAACAGAGAGAGACAAATACCAGCCCTTTCGAAGTTCCGACTGTTCCGATTTTGAATTCGACCTCAAAGACAAACACGTTCGGAATTACGTACTAACTAAAGAAATTTTGCAAAAAGATAATTATGTCTTTTAATGTAATTTATTGATTTTTTAACTTATTGTTGTATTTAAACGAATGTATTTACTGCAAATAAAACTGATATATTACCTGTAAATATTTATTTCTAGTTTCATTAATGTTACGTAATATATTTTGTCTCTTAAAGTGTTCTCGCTGCTGAAGTGAAAACACGAGAGCAAAGTTTTTTGCATCTCGTGCCTTTGAATCCCTCGCCACACTCAGGATTCAAAATCAGCACTCGCAGCAAAAAACGACTTTGCTCTCTTGTTGCACAAATAACTATTGTCTAAGACTACATCAAAGATAATAAACCAGCTGTAAACTATTCAGTGAGAAAACTTCAAGAGGCAAGAAACAATCAAAGTATGTCATATGGTCATACCCTGATCAGCTGTCAATATCTTCTGTTGCAAATCTGAAATCTGCGCTTTACGCAGCGCGAGATCATCTTCTAGTTCTGCGATCTTCTTTCTGTTAGCCTCGTCGTCTGTGTTGTTGCGGAGGTTATCTATCTGTTCTGTTAGCAATGCTCTGGAAAGATACGACTTTTGAATATGCTGTTTTGCTGTGACGGACTTGTAGTTGTAGTAATTACTGCATATATGAGACTAAATATCTGATTTCTCGGGGTGATGAGCGCAATTACTGGGCATCATGAGACTTAACAGATAATTGTCTCAGGGTGACGAGCGCAGTGCAGCGCCGCGCAGGATTTGGCAAAACAAAGTTCTGGGTGGTGCTATTATTGTTATGGGCTGGTGTATTGCTTAACATCAAGCAAACGACCAGCTCGTCTCGTCATTTAGTTACATAAAAAAAATACAGTCCTACACAGTACTTTTTATGGTATTAAAATGGGTGGCACTGCAATGGTTATGGGCAGGCGTGGGGCTGCCCATCAGGCGAACGACTTGCTCGTCTCATCACTCAGTTCAAAAAAAAAAAAACAAAAAGCCGATGTCATCCAAAAATTTAATCTTTGAAATAACAAGAAGAAAAAATAACGTTTTATATTCAACGTAATTATTTGTTCTAGTTATTTATCTCTAGTCTTGTTCGGTTCTCTATGTGACGTAGCATCATTCCGGTAAGACAAGATAAAAGAGATGGAAGAAAATTTGGTTTTCGAGCAAATGACACGGTAGCCCAGTGGTTAAGGCGTCGTCAGTCGGTATTCCGAAGACGCAGCTTCGAAGTCTGCTCGAGCAGTTTCATGCTTCTCTCTGAACATTTAGAATCAATGAAATGATCATACAATACAATACAATCCAATAATAATTTCAATCCAATAATCCAAAACAGAAAACAAAAGTTTACTGTTAAATATTATTATAGTATAGTGGTAAAACAATGGCGGCCTTATCGCTATGTGCAGTTTCTTACAGGCATGATAATTTTATTACAAGCTTTTATTTAACTTGGAATGTTTGGGTCAAATCTTGCAAGTTGAATCAGAACCACTTCCTATCCTACGGAGTTGAAATTTTGCACACTTGTTACAGTCCGATGACAATGCAATATTATGGTGACAGCCAGCTGATCTGATGATGGAGACGGAAGGTGAGCAATGGAACTCCATGACGGATAATAATAAACTAATAGTGTTTGAGCTCATTTTAATCTGCTCGCGGTTCCGATTACGAATTTGTTAAAAGCTTGTCTTGTAAAATATATTTTGCAACAAAAATCTTGTTCTTACCTGTACTCCATCAATTCCTCAAGTGACTTCTCTGCCTCCACAATACTCAGATGAACTTCTAGTTCCTGTTCAATATACTGTTGCACCGCGCCGATCTTTACGTTGCCTTTAGCGTTGCGCTTTATTTGGGACTGCTTCTGCCGGTCTAGGGCTTCCTGTGTGGAAACAAATATGAATATACCTATTTAATTTATATATATTTAATTTTTATTACCTTTTATCATAATATTTTTAACCGACTTCAAAAAGGAGGAGGTTCTCTGTTCGATTGTATTTTTTTATTTTTATTTTTTATGTTTGTTACCTCAGAACTCCGTCATTTATGAACCGATTTGAAAAATTCTTTTTGCGTCGGGTTCAGTATAGCTACGAAGTGGTCCCATATAAATTTCATCGATATGTGACCTTGGACTTCGAAGATACATTGAGGTCGGTTTTTGTTTTTTTCTAAAAATTAATTATTAATACTGACACTGAAATTGACAACATTTTGACATTAAATAAAATCAACTTATAATAATCTGACAATTTGAATTTAATTTAATTATGTTATTAGAAGTTATGTTAATATTGCACACCATTGTTATAGTTCAATGTTAGGAATTATCTTTATTTGTCATCTTTGTACACAACATTCTAGCAATAAAGAATTTGATTTGATTTGATTTGAATGAAATTAATATCACTCATTTTATACGCCCAACGATCACGTAAACAGATCCTGGCCCCTTACTAGGACTCCCTGTATCTACAGTCCCAGGAAGTATAAGGACAATGGTCCCACAATACAGACACGAAACAAATGCTTGCGCTTTTTCTTTTTTTTGTGCAATTGTCCCGTCGCGTTAATCGAACCCTCAACCTCAGTGCCAACCAACAACAAAAAATTTAGGCCAACCAGCCTAACCACTACACCACAGAAGCTTTTTTTTATTAGTGATAGGCTTGTCAAGAGACGATGCGGTCGAAGATGTAGCACGCTCGCCTAGAAGAAACCTGTTCACTCTTGTTCTCATGCTACTCATTTTTCTTTACTTGTTATTTACACGGATTGGCATCGAGCTGTCGGAGGTACGCCTCACGACAGCGGTCACCGTCGCCTATGACATTTACAACACCAGTTGTCGATGCGCTATTTCAATACTTAATTACGAATTTCAGTAAGTTAAATTTAAAAAAACCCTCGACATAAAAAACGTATTAAAAGTAAAAAACGTATCAAAAGTAAAAAACGGCTGAAGCGATTTTTATAAAACATGTGTAAGAAGCAGCGCTAGAAGAACTGCTTTCAAATAAAATAAAAAGGCATCCAAATCGGTTCACCTATTTAAGAGCTACGGTGCCACAGACAGACACACATGGTTGACAAACTTATAACACCCATCATTTTTGTGTCCGGGGTTAAAAATAAAGGATTATGCGACATCAACGAATCCTACAAAGCTAATAGGTTTGTCTGGAAGAGATCGCTGCTTAGCGATAAGATCGCTTATTGTACTTATCATAAGAAAGTACAGTGGATATAACGACCTTCAAGTGACCGGCGATACTAAGTCGTAATAACCGGACAAAACGGCAGGATTATTTCTTAAGTACATACATATAATGTAATTCCTTCTTTAATGCAATAAATGGTTTTCTATCTATCTAACATCCTACTAATAGGTTAGGATAGGATCTCTCGAACGCGAGGGTCTTCTGGGTTGGTACAACTGTTTTGCCTGTTGTTATTCTGCCGCCAAGCAGTAGTGCGCAAGAACTACTGTGTGGTTTGAAGAGCATTGTAGCCAGCGACATTACTGAGCATAAGAACCTTAACATCATCAAAACAACATCTCGTATTTCAATCCTCTCGTGATCTATGTTTGGCCACTATCTCGCCTGATGTGAAGCGATGATGTGGCCTAAGATGGAGCACATAGATCTAGAGAGAGACGGCAGTTGAGCGGCTGCTCAGACCCGTCTCCCCGAAGGTACACCGAACATCATCCCGAAACACGACTAAATACAAAAAATCACGAATAAATATAATGAATTATCAAAAAATCTATCTATCTAGATATGTTTTACCCCAAAATTCCGTGGTTACATTAACACAGTGAAGAATATCTTCTATCCCAAAACAGACAGTTCAGACACGTCTGGTGTGATATGTCAGAATGTTCCTAGTTAATAATAATTATAGCTATTTAATTTGATTAATCAGTACGGATACACCAGTTACACCAATGAATAATATCTATACAATATGAGCAAATAAATAAGATTATGGAGCGAGTGTGGCTCAGTGGGAGCTCGTGCGACTTTCGATCCGACGCACCCGAGTTCGAATCCCGCTGGCCCCGCACCACTGGCTTTCTTAACTTATGTGCGGATTTAACACTCGCTCTAAAAACGGTAAAGGAAAACATCGTGAGGAAACCGGCATGTCCAAGAATTTTCCACAAAAAGTCAAGGACATTTGACATCCACCAACCGGCACTGGGCCAGCGTGGTGGATTATGGCCCATTCTCTCTCTATGAGAAAAGGCCCGTGTCCCAGCAGTGGGAACGTGATGGGCTGATGATGATGATGATGAATAAGATTAAATAACATTAATATCAAATATCATTCAAAATAAAATAAGTGATGTGACTCGTAATGAAAATACCGAGTGTAATTCTGCTGAATAAATTGATTATACTAATATTATTATACCTAATTTACCTAATGTATGTGTTTGCTTACGGGTTTCGTTTTCTATTTTCTTATTTTTTACTGTGTACTATTTATTTATTGTGTGGTACTGTAACAATTTATAACAACTTCACTTGCATAAATTTTTTATTTATTTTTATTTTATTTTGATATTTTCCAATATTTATTTAATTTCTTTATTTATTGTATTGCGGATAGGCATTGTATATATATATACTATTTATACTATTAAGAACATAATATATATTTCTATTTAGCTTCACTTATATATTTAATGTTTATAGCGTTATATCATACAACAAGTTCGTGCGTCACCAAGGGCCTGTGCTGAAAACCAGCGTTGTGGATTCTTCACAACATTATGCTGAGCACAGACCTTTTTTGGCTGTACTGGACACGGCAGCGGTCCTCCATACACATGCTGTAATTGTTTGTCTTGGTCTTATAAATTTGTCTTATTTTGTTATCCTACACTTGTGTATGTACTATTGTTTGTTGTGTGCAGTCTTGTCAAAAATAAATTATTTCTTTCTTTCTTTCTTTCATGTGAGTAGGCATTTATGCACGGGTGAATAGTGAGTGAATTGGTGCTCGGTTTGCTTGTTTCCTCACTCGTGTGTGGGCCTACTTACATTGTGTACATTTATAAACTTGCAAGTATAATAATCTTCTCCAAATTAATCACTCTACGATATCTATATTACTGGGCATTATGAGACTCAACAGCTAATTTTCTCAGGGTGACGACCGCAGTGCAGCGCCGCGCAGCATTTTGCAAAACAACGTTCTAGGTGGTGCTATTATTGTTATGGGCTAGCGTATTGCTTACCATCAGGCAAACGACCAGCTCGTCTCGTCACTCAGTTACATAAAAAAAAAACTACTGGAGGACAAAAGTTCCCGTTCGATACTTTATGTTTTGCTGAATGCACATTTGTTTAAATTGCGATCCAGATCTAAACTAAAATAATTGTAACTTAGTAGAAGCAATGATTGTTATTTGTATTGTGCATCTACAATATATAAATAAATGAAATAATATAAATAATATCTCATGTCTCCGGGTGATGAGCGCAATGCAATGCTAGGCAGTACTTCGCATGGTATTAAAGTTCTAGGTGGCACTGGAACTGTTATAGGCAACCGTGGCGCTTACTATCAGGCAAAAGACTTGCTCGTTTCGTTGATAATTTTTGTTGCATTAAAAAGCCTACTACTATAGATGTCTTGTCATCACATAAAAGATAATGAACGAATTTTAATGAAATTTTGTAAGTAGGTACTTCAAATCCTGATATAGAACATAGAGGATACTCTTTGGCGGATCAAATAGTTATAGTAGGTAGTAAAAAACCAAACCAAAACAAAGCCAGCGTTGTGAATAGGGGATCGGACAGTAATCGAGAAAAAATCTAAAATGTAGTTAGAACGAATGTTCGTCGAAAGAGAAAGATCATTCAATCAATATTTTTGTGAAATAATAATGATTTATATTTTTAAATCCATAAATAATTCTGACATTTTTAATCTGTTCTTCATCTCAAACGAAACAACAATCACAGTGCATGACGTCATTTGTAGGCAAATGCCGTGAGTCAAGCTTGTGTTTATTTTACGTTTTTGCTTTTCATAAAATGTATTTTGCTAATTTTTTCGTTCCATTGCTACAATATAGTCCCCACACTTCACAAAACGTATTAGAATCTCTTTGCAAGTTTTATTTCGAAGACTTTGTCGTTTTCTACCTACATATGACATCACAAGTTTTGAGGTGACCTTTTGCGTGGCAATATTTGAAACATAATATTTAAACATAGTTTTAGGTACTTTTAGATCGTTATTTAATTAAAATAGTATTTTTAATGGCTATATATTTATTCATTGTAGTTAATTTAAAACACTTTCTGAAAAGTTGTCCGATCTCCTATTTATCCACAGCATTATGCTGAGTTAAGACCTTTTTTGACGTCACTGTGCACGGCAGCGATTCTCGCACACAAGCACCTAGTATCATTAATTAATTGTTTTTTTTGTTTTATTGTGTTGTGATCATTGTTGTACCGTGTGCAGTTTTGTCTAAATAAATGTCTCCTTTCTTTCTTTCTCTTTCTTTCTTTCTTTCTAAAAAATACGATATCTCAGTATAACAATCGGCTAATTTCCTCTTTGATGACATAAGATGTTACAAAATCTAGTCAGACAGATAAGCAGCTGTTTTTGTTACCGTTGTTAGCACAATACAGCCTCGTGCTGTCAACCTTACCAGGTCACTTTCACAATTCAAAGCGTTTCTGCAACTATTTACTAAAAATATGATGCTATGAGATAAGCCTGCATAACTTGATGTTTTAGAAGCAATAGGGAATATGCATGTATTTTTTAATGCATGAAAAGATTCATTATTGAATACTATTACTGAAAAAAATGTTTAAAATTTTTACGGCATCATTTGTCAATAAAATAACTAAATGAAAATTTGAACCAATTTAAATCAACACAAACGCGCCATTTGTGTGTGACGTCACAACGTGGGGACCTACGATCTCCTTATTGGTCCATCTATGCTAAATGTGTGTGTATGTCAATAATTTACCAATAGGGCGGGCTCTTTGTCAAGAATTGACCAATTAACAGCGAGGCGCGTGACGTCAGATAGTGGTTGCACGTACTCAAGCGTTATGCGATTACGTTCCATTTCTCCAAAAATAAGAAAAATAAAAATTGAAATACAAATAAACTACGCAATTAAAAATATGTATTAAATCACTACTAAATGTTTACAAGAGTAATCTATCGTAAAAAGTAATTTCTAGATTTTTCGACAACACATGCATATTCGCAAGTGACCGACCCACACGTCTCGTCGTTCAATTCACATTCTGCTGATTTCTGACGAAGTTCTTTACTTGGCTTGAACCTTATAGAAACTCATGAAGCGTATTTACTTCTTTAGACTCTTCATTTACTCATGGTTGGTCTCTCGTATGCGGGAAGCCATCTGTGTAGGTACCACAGCTTTGCCAGTTATTCTGCCGCTAAGCAGTAGGTGCGCACGCATCAGTGTTCCGGTTTGAAAGGCATTGTAGCTAGCGAAATTACTGGGCATATGAGACTTAATATTTGATGTCTCGAGGTGATGAGCGCAATGCAGTGCTACGCAGTGTTTTTATGGTATTAAAAATTCTGGGTCGCACTGCAATTGTTATGGGCGGGCGTGGCGCTTACCATCAGGCGAACGACTTGCTCGTCTCAAGAAAGATATTTGTACATACCTTTAGCCTCTTATTAACAGCTACTGCCTCCTCCATCTTACGTTTGAGTACATTCTGTTGCTTGGCGTGAAGATTCTCCATCTTGACCATGGCGGTCGCTCGCTTGCGGTCTTCGTTCTTGAGGCGTAGCATCGCGCGTTCGTTGTCGGCCTTCCATTTACGGAACTTCTCGCTTTCTTCCCGCATTTGCTTTATTATTTTCACCTGAAAAAGTATATGGAGAGAGTTAGAAATTAACTGTAATTTTATAATGCTCTAGCCTAACTGACTGATCTAATTTGGTCAAATTAAGTGACAAGCGTAAGGATTGAGGGAAAAAGGGACGGAGGGAGGGAGGAAATAAGGAAGGCAGAAAGAAAGGAAGGAAAGAAGTAGGAGGCACTTTCGATGAACAAACTCACTATACATGTCAATTTTTCACAAAACAAATTGAGATAGATTTATAAAATATATATTTATAAAATATTGATTTTCAAATAAGATGGAAACCCTTTACATGCCTTACTCTACGTTCTAGATTCTAGACTAACGGAAATGAATCTGAATTTATCTGAGTTTGATGAAAGTCGTATTTTTATCAGATTTAAGTAGAACACAAAGGGATATAGAAATTAATTTTATTATTTCATTTTATTTGCCGTTGCCAATAAAAATGTCCAAGGAGGAAAAGGAAAAAGTCAGGGTCAAGGAGTGGAACTCTCTGCCGGCATCTGTGTTTCCGGATAGCTATAATCTAGATGTCTTTAAGACAAGAGTGAACAGGTTTCTTCTAGGCGAGCGTGCTACATCTTCGACCGCATCGTCACTTAACAACAGGTGAGATAGCGGTCAAACGCAAGCCTATAAATAATAAAAAAAGAAAAAAAAATTGTCTAGAAAGTCAGACGGACAATGATCCTACAAAAGAGAATCTGTTTTCCTTTGTTTAGGCATAGAACCCTGCAATGTGACTAACCTTAGTGACTTTCATAGCTTGCAGCTCAGCGTTCAACGCAGCGATCTTAGACTCGTTCTTTTCTTTCGTCTTGATAATGTTAGCTTGTTGCTGACAACGTTTCTTTAGGTCTGAGATCTCGTGTTCCAGACTGGAGACTTTGTTGCGACGCTCCTCGTGGGATGGGTCTTTAGTCTGTAAAAGTTATTGAAAAATTTATATATCTATTGGCAAACTTTGTTGAAAGCCTTCTAAACTCTAAATATATACGTTAGCAATAAATAGCATCAATGTCGACGAATTATTATTTTTATTTGTTATTACAAAAGTTAATACAAGTTTAAATATTTTTTAGAAAAAAACAAAGACCAACCCTTAACGACAACTTAAGCTTATATAGGCTTAGTTGATTTTTTCAAAAAGTGCTGAAACAATTTCGATTTCTATGGAACCACCTCTAAATCTACCTACCAAAACAAAAACGAAACATCAAAATAAATTCATAATTGGCGGAGTAATCGCGTTACATACAAAAAAAAGAAAAGAAAAAACATAGTCGAAAAAGAGAAGGTTCTCACCTTCTCCTTTTTGAAGTTGGTTAAAAAAAAGGTAATTGACAAGTATCAAAAATTAAGTGCTCTTCAATAGCTGGATCCACACCGGCCGATCTAGGACCTAACATTTGCTTCGTTTGGTTCGTCATCGTCAATTGCTTACTAGTTGCTACGTACAGTCTTTTTAATTTGTCGTTTAGATCGAGCGAGTCACGTCCACACCGACCGTGCGTTTGAATCGTGATTCTGCCGTGCAACATATCAGACGGCGTGGACCCGATTTATGTAATTAAAAATTGACATTGACTTTAAAATTAATAAATAAAATAGCCTATAACCCATATATTTTTGTTTACATTCCTTCACTTGTTGGTTGTCTGGAAGAGATCGCTTTGAGCGATAAGACCGCCCATTGTCACGCTATTATTAAGTTAATTGTTATTTTAGTTTTTAATAATTTCTGTATTTTGGTGGTATAATAAAGAGTTATTCTATTATTTTCTATTCTATTATTCTATATTCTCTGATTTCAAGTTTACATTTATGTATCTGTGACACCAGCATCATTTTAACAATCAGATAGTCCATCCTGGACAAAGGCCTCCTCCAGTAGACGTTCGACTGACCAATAGGGTCTCTGCTGTTCTGCGCCATTATTTTATCTATTCAAAAGGACATTTACCTTAGTCTGCTTCAACTGCTGCAACAGTTCATCTTTCTCCTTCTCCAGCTGAGCTATCTTCTCCTCATTTTCCTTCAGGTTGTTGTGGCTGTCGAGCATTTCTTTGTTGTTGGCCAGTATAGCTTGAACCACTGAAGCCTTGATGGCCATAGCGCGGTTGAGTTCTTGTAACTCTTGGTTTAACGCCATCTGGGGGAATAATTGTACATGTGATGATAGAACTTGATAGCTTACTGTGTTTAGTATCCATAATTATCTAGATTTGTTATGAAAATATGCAAAATATCGATTTGCTATATCGTCTAGCGAATTCTTACACGTGTTTTTTCTTAATTTGGTATTAAATATTGTATATTGTCTTCCTCTAGAGTTTAGATCTATGTGCACCAAAATCGATATATTGTGTAGATACTAGCTGCTCCTTGCGGTTACGCCTCCAATTTTCGTGACTGATTTTCTGTAATAGAACCTATCTAAAGTACCTAACTTACAAAATTTCATCAAAATCCATTCAGTAGTTTCATACACAACGTTATGTATATGTGCGCGATAACAAACATGTATTCTTACCAACTTCCGCACTTGTAATATTAGTAAGAAATCATTTAAAAAGTGTTGCATTAAATGATAATTTATTTTAGAATAGATACATAAATTGTAAAGGAATTAGCTTTTAATTGTTCAAGTACCAAAAAGAAATGCATCCCTGGTGGGGATCGAACCCACGACCTTTGGATTAGAAGTCCAACGCGCTATCCTCTGCGCCACAGGGACGATTATATGTTTACGAAATAAGTCCATACAACCATGAATGTATGACGTCGTGCAAATACAAACACTTTAAATTCGTAACATTTTCAATCATAATGTACACTTGTATTGATGTAATTTATAATAAAATTTCGTCTTGCAACACTGTATTTGCATGTAACAGCTGGTTTGGTCTGGTCACTCCTAACTGTTACTCTCATACCTATTTATATATTATTAAACTTCAATTTATTTACAGAACCAATTAACAATTATATATATATTATTTATATTTTTTTTGTTACTGGTACTGTTAATATGACTATGGGACATCTCACTCGCACTTTTTCTTTGACATTCTGTAAATTTTAATTTATACCTCATTGTTCATTTTAAACAAATAATTGTTCATTGTTATATTTCGCGACATTTTAAAAGAGTTGAAAAAAGGACATCCCCGCAAAGTTTCTTGGTGCTATCTTGTCTACCGTATTTCCGAAGCACTGGTAGAGTCAGTTTTCGCATTTCTTTTCTGGGCCCGGACTTCAGTTTGAATATAGGAAAGAAATGGGGAAGCACACTTACCTTTTTTCAAAGTCGTGTTAACTAGTTACAATTTATAACATGATGTTAATTTTATTTGTGTTGTCTTTATAAAGTTTATTTAATAAATGATATTGGACAATAACTTTGAACATAACCGGCATATTTCAGTTTTACGGCTTCCGTGGCGTGGTGGTTGAGTAGACCGATTCAAATAATAACAATATCTGGGCGGTGTGCTGCAACTGTTACAAGCAGGCGTTCACCCTCAGCAAACGACTTGTTTGTCTCGTCACTCAATTGTAAAAAAACTCAGTAAGTATATTTTTTTTTATGTAACTGAATGACGAGACCAGCTGGTCGTTTGCCTGATGGTAAGCAATACGCCAGTCCATAACAATAATAGCACCACCCAGAACTTTGTTTTGCAAAATCCTGCCCGGCACTGCACTGCGCTCGTCACCCTGAGACAATTAGCTGTTGAGTCTCATAATGCCCAGTAAATGCTTTTCAAATTGGAACACATTAACTCTAGCGCATTACTGCTAGGCGGCTGAATAACTGGCAAAGCGGTGGTACCCCCCAGACGGCCTCTGGCATACGAGAAACCTACCAGCAGTAGTTATTATAAAAAAATAAAGCCAGATATTACCTGTCCCATAGCTCTCTTTTCTTCTTCCAAAACCACTTGATCTTCGTTTAGTACAACATCGTCATCAACCTTATCCGGGTCATTATTATCTTTAGCAAATGACTGCTTGATCTCATGATCTATCAGCTCTTCATTCGACTTGAGGTTAACCGACTGCAAATCCTCTAGCCTACCCCTGATCTCCTTCAAATAGTCAACCACGCTGGTCTTTTGAAGCTCTTCTGTGGCTGAATCCTGGGACTTCTCTGGTTGGTTTAAATTTTCTATCGTCTGGTTGCACTGTTCTGTCAACTCGTTCAGTTTCCGTTCGATTTTGTCTTTAGCTGCTTCGGCTAACAAAGCCTTTTCGCAAAGGTTTGTGTTTTCTATGAGCATGTTTCCGAGATGTTCAGTGACTTGTTTGTGCTTTTTGAGAAGTTCTGCGTATTTCACGCGCTCTCTATCTAGCTCTTCTTGTAGTTTCTCGTTGTTCTGTTCGGTGGTGGTGGGCAGTTCGCCGATGAGTTGGAGACGCAGTTCGTTGACTAGATTGTTTAACCTGAAAGATGTTATGGAGATATTAGAGACGTGAAACAGTTAAAATATCAATGTTTTTTTTATACCCTTTTTACAAGCATTTGTTTCGTGTCTGGGGGTTGTGGGACCATGGTCCTTTTAGTTCCTGGTTCCCTAGATACAGGGAATCCTAGTTAGGGGCCAGGATATATGTAGGTATGTGATCGTTGGGCGTATTTTTTCTCATATAATTTTTACGATACAAATGTTTGTACATGTAAACATCTCAAGTTTTGTTTTGTGGCTGGATGTAGTAGGACCTTGTGGTTTTCATAGTTCCTGGCTCTCTGAACACATAGAGTCACAGTTAGTAGCCCAGATCTATGTACAGATAAATAGATAGATGACACTTTATTGTTACACAACAACAAGAAATTATGTACAGATTGTCACTTCCCAAACAGATACGATAAGATAAGAAATTCTTTATTGCAACTACAAACAACAGATACACAGCGTCCTCGAGTACTTAGTATCTAATTAAAACTATACATAAGCAATGTACCTACAGTCAGAGTGCAAACGGAGTTAATTCAGCATGTGCTGTGATCACATCGTAGATGAGAACGCAGCGCTGTTTTTCAATTTACACAGGTGCTCGAACTGGTTTTCGTCGAGATGGTAGGTATACCAGCCCCCCGATTCAGAACTGCACGATAACTCGTTGTCGATCGATTCGGTTTCATATTTTAAGATGTAAAATATTGCACACAATACAAATTCCGTAAATGCAACATTTAATCGATACCGATATTGCAACCGAAACCGTATTAAATTTTCGGGGCGGAACAGCTCGAAAAGGAACATACAAAACGAGATCGATAATAGTCGAATCGATTCGGTATTAGTTATCGTGAGGTTCTGAATTGGGGGGCAGGTTACTTTCAATACCAGATTATTAACAATGAATTATATTTAAGTCGCAGTAACCAGAAGAGCTTTCTGTATGTATACCATATTCGAACTAGAATGACAAGGCGTGAGCATAGCGAACAGGTGAGCTGCAGTCAAATGCTTGCCTACTTGGTAATAACAGTTAAGTGTCTTATGCAAGTATGTGAGTATTGGGAGTTAAACACGTTGGCATAGCTGGGAATACAGAGGGTTTTTTTTTATCTATTTTAAAGGGCTTTTTCGCTTGTGCGAATATGGCGCCCTGGTAGGCTTAACTATAATATATAAAAAATTATCACACTATTGGTTAACTAATTTGTACAACATTCTGGCTGAATCTGATTCAGGCTCGGACAGAATGCTGTTACAACCACCTATTTCAGGCAACTGAAAATTACATTGGTTTCGGATACTTTCATTCCGGACACATTCCATTAGGATATGGTATATGTCCTGACTCAATTACCTAGATAGAGGGAATCCAGGATCTGTGATGCGACCTGAGATGGAGCATGCTAGCCCATGAGTTGCCTATTCACTCTAGACTTAAAGAAAAACTAGTTGTAGCTGTTTGAGAACAAAGACGCTGGCAGAGCGTTCCACTCCTCAGTCCGCATGATGAAAGAATCTGCGAAACGCTTAGTATGGATAGGTGGGATATTAACGACGTATGGGTGAAACGACTATCCCCGCCTGGAAGTAATATTTTTTTTATGTTACTGAGGGACGGGTGGAAGTGAGCCTGAGGTGGAAAGGAGAAGTATTTTATGTTACCTGACGATCTCGGCGGCTTTAGCGTCCTGGTTGATGATGGGTTTGTTGCGTATCCTGCGCGCGCGGTCGGCGTACCGCAGTGTCGACACGGTCTCGTCGAGGTTGTAGTCGGCCGGACTCACGCACGCCACCATTAGAGTCAGCGAGTTGCCGCCAAGACTGTCTGCATGAGGGAATTCGTCATGAGCATTACGTTCCCACTGCTGGGACACGTAGTCAAACATGTCTGCCCACAGAGTCTCCTATTGCTAGCTGCGAATTTTTGCACTACCGCCCACGGCAAAAAAAAACATTCATTGTGATAAACGTAACGCTGTTACTAAAGCTTACGTAATATTAATTTTATTATTGTAATTAAATAATATAACAATTATATAAAATTCATATTATGATTAAGAAATAAGTTTTATATAAGTGTATAGCTTGCAAAACGTACTTTTATATTACTTGTCGCTTCTAGGATTAACGTACACTAGAAATGAACAATGGAAATGAATTTATAAATAACAATTAGGATATTTTAAAAACAATACACTGCTGGGATACGGGGCTTCTCTCATAGAGAGCATCCTCACTAATTATAAAGGCGAATGTAACTCTGTGTGTAACCACGTTTTTTTCTTTTTCCCTGATGGTAAGCAATACGCCAGCCCATAGCAATAACAGCACCACCCAGAACTTTGTTTTGCTAAATCCTGCGCGGCGCTGCACTGTGCTCGTCACCCTAAGACAAGCTGTTGAGTCTCATAATGCCTAGTAATTTCGCTGGCTTCAATGCCCTTCAAACCGGAACACAGTAATGCTTGTGCACTACTACTTGGCGGCTGAATAACTGGCAAAACAATGATACCTACCCAGGTGGCCTCTCGCATACGATAAACCTACCACCAGTAAACAGTACCTTCACTGCTGAACCGACTTCGATGAAAAATAGCTTGTAGCCCGAAGGAAATAAGACAACACTCAACTCATTGGGGGTTCAACAAGATGAAACGCAAAGAAAATGTAAATTCTAAAAATTTTTAGCATGTAAATAATAAAAACATGGATAAATTAGTCAGTAAATAAAAGTTAGGTAACATTTTAATTAACCCATCGACATCGCGAGTTCAATTCCTTAGGATAACGCATATGGCTCAATACTCAATACTTTATTGCAAACATATGCACACAAAAGTTCTTACTATAGTGGTGAGATTACATATGACCCTGCTAGGGTATAGCAAATAATTAATAATTAGAAAAAAACAAAAACCGACTTCAATGTATCTTCGAAGACCAAGGTCACATATCGATGAAATTTATATGGGACCACTTCGTAGCTATCCGAACCCGACGCAAAAAGAATTTTTCAAATCGGTTCATAAATGACGGAGTTCTGAGGTAACAAACATAAAAAAATGAAAAAATAAATATACAATCGAACAGAGAACCTCCTCCTTTTTTGAAGTCGGTTAAATATAAATTATAATGGGAGCGAACTGATTTATTCTACAACGTCTTTGTCAGTTACTTATCATTTTATCATTTCATTCTTATTTTCATTAAAAAGTCATTTAAATGATAATAACATTTTAAAAAAAGTTTTAGTTTGTTATTAAATTTTATATAATTTTCTTCTTTTATTTCGTCGGGTAGATTATTATATAGATTATTATGTAGATTATTATGTAGACTATTATTATAGGGTAGGGAGGCCTTTGCCCTGCAGTGGGACAAACCAGGCTAATAATAATAATAGATTATTATAATTTTTTACTGACATTACATTCGGACCGGAACTATGCATGTTCATTCTTGATATTAACGGCTACTAACGACACTTCTAAGTGTAAAAATAAAAAAAATAAAAATTTAAACAATTTAAACAAAATAATTACTGGTGCAACAAAGTCACAATTCAGGACACATTTTTGTTTTGCGTTTTGCTGGAATAATTTTAGTAATTTGAATTAAACTTTTGACATGAAACTATAGAAAACACAATAAAACATCAATTTTATAAAGATTTTAAACCTACTACAATTAGACATCCAGTAATAAGGCAATAAATGCGAAAAAAATCTTCAAAGTCCTCTCCTGTAAAATTCAAAACTGAGCTGTTGTGACTTTGTAGCACCGAAGGTGCGATATATTGCACACTAATTTGTTTATGTGTTAATGTACCCAAACTTAGAATAAAGTAATGCATTTGTATTATTATTTGAAATAAAATGATTATGATTATGATATGTACTCATATCAAGAATGAACATGCATAGTCCGGTCCGAATAATACTAATTTATTATATCGGAATAACTCCTACACAATCATAACGTGAGTGTAGCCGTTTATATTTATAATGAATATTTCGACTCCCGATGGTTTCCAAACTTTAATACTAATTTATGCTTAAACCTAGTTGCAAATCGCCGTGTTTGTTCTGCATGCTTTAAGAAAAATTGCGGATATTGTCTCACGAATTTACCTACTTCTACTATATAAATTGATGTTAGGGTCAAGATTTCAAAATGTTTACAACTTTCCTGTTTTTTTATGATAGCAAGTATCCGGATAAATCTTGTTGGGCAATAAATGCATCTTGCACGTCACTTGGCTACTTGAACTATTATATATTCTGGTGGTATGGCGCGGATTTCGACGGGAACAAGTATGAAAATTGGCATCCAAGTCTTCTTACCTTGCAGTAGCCTGGTGAGCTTGCTATCCCGGTAACTGATAAACGCTTTGGTAGTGCCATCCCCCAGGGCACTAATAACATTTCCCAATGCGAGCAATCCTTGGTTTATCTTAACACCTTCTCTGAGCCTCTCCCCACTAGCCTTGGTCTTCTTGATCCGCTCGGAGCCGGCTAAGTCTACCAGGTGGAACTTTGATGTTGTTGCCATATTCCTGTAAAACCACAAATAGTTGCAATACATAATAAATTAAGTACACCGAGATGGGAGAAGCCACTGGCACCCGTAACACAGTTTCTAACTAGTTTGGGAGCCTATAGATTCCATTGTTTAATCTGTAAAACTTCATGCTTTTAAATATTCATATTAAATTTAACAAGTAAGTATGTACTTATACATATTATCAAAATAAAACTGACTTCTATTGATGTATCTTCGAAGTCCAAGATCAAATATGGATGAAATTACCTACATATTATGGGACCACTTCGTAGCTATACTGAACCCAACGCAAAAATAATTTTACTAATCAGTTTACACGGATAAATGATGGAGTTCCGAGGTAACAATAAAAGACCCAAATTGCGAACCTACTCCTTTTTTGAAGTCGGTTAAAAATAAAAATTAACTGTTGGTATACAATCTGCTACTGTTACGTGCGAACTGTTGTGTGGCACCTCTTGGTTGTTATAGAAAAAAACATATTTAGGCACACACAAACATTTACTTTTTGTTTCCACAATTTTAACACACGATAGGGACTACGTCCCGCACTTCACAGTATAAAAAATACTTTTGCAGCGATTCTACCTGACTGCTTATTCCAGGCTGACCGGCAGGCCTAGGGCCAGGTCCGTAGTCAGATCGCATAGCGATTAAGGAATTAATTAAGCCTTGTATTCTAAAATTTACCAGTTTATATAGGGAGGTATATTGCTGACAGCGATTTAATTAGTGTTGGGGGTTCGCCCCTAAGTCAGCAATATTGCGATGTGACAGAACGCTTGCGACTTGCCTACGTAGCAGCTGCTCATAGCTCCCAAAAGGACATGTCCAATTGTTGATGAGAATAATTTTGATGTTTCTCCGATTCTCCAAGTGTTAATAGCAGATTACAAAGAAGGGGAAGCGAACCGGGAGCGGGCCTGGCGCGAACATGTTGTCTGTAGGGCGGCCCGAGGACGGCCCGCCTTTTGTAACGCATCATCATCATCATGATCAGCCCATCACGTTCCCACTGCTGGGACACGGGCCTTCTCTCATAGAGAGCGATTTTGTAACGCGTTTCATACAAATTCAAAAAATACTATAGAACCCGCGCCTGGCCAGCTTTCTGTGTGGTTTTCACTTTAGCTATTATGAACTTATGAATATGCTCCCCATAGTAACGAAATCTAACAAATAGCACAGAATACTATGGGACAGAAGCATCACTCCACAAAGAAATTTAATAAATAGCGACACTTGCTATGACGCAATAAAATAAAATTCAGCTCGCGTAGATTAAAATAAGACTTGTAAAATGTCAACTTAAAACGGCAAAATATTAATGATTAAATATCTACAACAATATAAATGCTACATACTTGTCTTTGCGACTCTCCTTAGCAATAACTATCGTGAACACTGCATGGCTGCGACTTGAGGCTTGGTTCATGGCTGTGGAGCCTGTCACACGACCATTGGAACCACGACCAAGTGCCATCATTGTCTCCATTATTGAAGATACTGGCAGTTCTGTAATACCTGAAATAAAAAAGATAAAAATTAAGAACTATGAAAAAAGTATAAACATAAGGGATTGATCTATTTGGTCATGATATTTTATTTTTCTATATTTTCAAAATGTTGATTGCACTAATGATTCATTATCAACAATCTGTAAGGGTGTTTCCACTGTTAATACTTAGAAGAAAGACAAAGCTTGTAGCATATCTTCTATACCTTAAAGTAAATAGACAAGCCGTGATAAGTGAAGATGGTATGCTACGTCTTCTTCCCATATCAGTTACAGTAACTTTAAATTGTAATGGCTTGGATCACAGGGTACGAAAATATATCTTGTTAAATGTAACAGGTTATGAAATTGACAATATACCAACTGTAACATAGTGTGGCACTCAATCATGCATCACTCACAAACAACTGTGACATTACCTGGCAAAATAACTCCCTTATTCATATCCTCCCTAATCTCTATAATACTGTGTCCTCTCTCCTTCCCCGATAGCAAGTCGTAGCACTGCTCTTGATAAAGTTCCATGAATGACACATTAACTTTGAATTCAAACATGTCCTTGTTTGCCTCGATGAATTCAAATATGTCAGTTACAGCTTGAGGAATCACACCTGAAAGTATGACAGTAACACTGTACTATACTGTATAAGGCAATTTAAAAAAATCTTTATATAGCAATTAAATTATAGGTAGCTTACGCACATGCATTATTTTAATGAATCAATATTTAGTTGCATTTTAGAAAGGGATAAAGAAGTAATTTTTTTACAGATTATTAATGGTATTCCTCATGGATCTGTGTTTTCTATAACACCTACATTCACAACACTTGTTGAAACACTTTGCTTAATGCATAAATAAATATGCCCAATGATGACGTCCATAGATCCTGGCCCATAACTAGGATTCCCTGCATCTAGGTAATCAGAAACTACGAGGTCCATGGTTCCACAACACCCAGACATGAAACAAATGCTTGCGCTTATTTTTTCTGTGCCCAAAGATTTGTCCCGTCAAGGGAATCAAACCGGCATGGCAACCTCTGTTGTGTATGAGATTTGAGCCAACCTGCCCAACCAATACACCACAGAGACTGCTTTGGTGACGTGTGACAATGCTATGTGGAGTTCTGATTGGTTGCTTAGCCAAATATTTTGATAATGTTCATGGATAAATGAGTTTTACATAATCAACTGTACTAATTTAATTCAGCTCTGTATAAACTTTTATAGATCATGGTTGAAACATAATAAATAAATATGCCCAACGATCACATAAATTCTGGCCTCTAACCAGGATACTATGTACCTACAGAACCAGCAACTATGAGGACCATGGTCCCACGACACCCAGACACAAACATCCCAGCTAGCAAAATAGTCTTGTAAATAATTACTTAAAAGAATAAAAGCATTATAAAACATTTATAAGTGTCCTGATTAAGAAGGGGCCTCTTATAAAGGCATGTATAATGGGGATTTGAACTAAAAGAATGTATAAACTTATAAAGAAGTCTTATAGATATATAGAAGAACTCCTTGTAAAAAGATTTATAAGAACAAAAGTTTACAAGCGCACTTTTGTAAGACTAATTACTCTTGATATTTTTTTACACTTATTTAGGCATCTTACAAGATCGTATGTTCTTATAGATTTCTTGGGTAAGTATTTTAAAAGAGTACTGATCTTACTAAAGCATGATATACAACTGTTGAAGAACCAAAAAATTATAAGTGTAATTTGTCTGAGCTAAATCATATTAAAGAGTAGTAGCATGTTGGAAGTTGTATAAAAGAACATTTAAGCTCACAAACGTCGTAAGCATGCTTGATTAAGTATATTACCGATCTCATTTATTGATATAAGTATTTTTCACTGCGTTGTAATGGACATAAAGTACCGTGTTTAATAATGGATTTAAATAGGTGGAAACGGTTTAAAAGAAGTGGTGCATACCGCAGAAAAGTAAATAAAGAATACATGAAATTAATGAAAGAGCCAGAATCTTCACAAGTTTTACGAGGAACAGGAACAGGACAAGCTGGATACAGAAATATAGTTGGTGGTTCCGCACAAAAATCACTTGGGTAGTGGTCGTAGATTGTGAACTCTTGGCAGTTTTGACACCAGAAGAAATTTGAATGCAATAATTTAATTAAGTCATCACAACCCATTATAAAATGAAGTGGTTTTTGAGGCATGTCGTATGACGTAGAATATCTACAAGCAATACATTTTCCAGACAGTATAAAGTGTGTTAGGGTCCAAGGCCATTTTTTATTCTTGAGCTTTCTGATTTTTTTCTTATTTAAAAACAGTCGACATCCATAATTTCATTCTTAATGCCCATAATTATTTGGGTACAGCAGTTGCTACGCTAGAACAAATAATTAACATTCAAACTAAATGTTAAAAGCATATTAACATTAGCTACCTATAAGTTATTAGGTGTGATTTTTGGTTCTGCCACTGTTTAGGGAACCCTAACATTATGAACAATGGCCACCGATAATTGTTTTAGGCTAGTGTTTAATAGGAGCAATGGTCTTTAAACTCACTTAACTAGAGTCATATAAGAATATCTAGTCTGACAGTGCATTTAACTAAAAACGATTGAGCTTTTAAATGTTCTGATGAAGTATACTATAAGTAAGATTGTAAATAATGGAAAAATGGTGACATTTTGTATTATTTCACATTTTACTAAACCAATAACTATTATTCAAAAACACATCTCAGAAATGGCCCGAGATTTTAATGTTATATACATTAAAAATACTTCGAATAAACCTACTCCGCAGATAGTTCAACATTATAATAATAGTAAGATACAAGTAACATAGAAATATTTTAAATTATAAAGTTAATATACAAAGTAAAGAACAAAGACTTTTATTATATTCACTGCATGCGCACAACGGTTTGTTAAAATGTTCGATACGCTTAAAAATACTCTAACATTGAGATCACAAAGAGGTGAATAAGGCGAATCACACTTAGAACGGCATTCACAACGGCATTTTACCTTTACACCATGCCAGTGTAAGGCACTTGTAAGACTAATTGCTTTTACAACGGCACTGGGCAGATCACTATAAGATTGAAAACACTCTTCATAAGAGCATAATACAATAACAATAAGGGCAAACACTCTTACAAAGTGCGCCCAATTCCACACTTACCAACGTTTGTGAGTGTACTAAAAGAGTAAGAAAAATATGCTCTTAGGATACTTGTAATACCAAGTTTTGCTAGCTGGGATTTGTCCCATCACAGGAATCGAACTCGCAACCTCAGTGGTGTATGAGATTTGAGCCAACCTGCCCAACCACTACACCACAGAGGCTGTCATGCTTGTCTTATTCTTGTTCAATGAGGGGGCGATAAGTCCTGCAGTGACGTCCCACATGGGGTGGAAACATGCATGTATAAACTGCAGCAATCTTACCTAGTTTGGTGGAATCCCCGTCAGAACCAGAGTAATTAGTTCCCATGGTGTAGGTCTTGCCAGAACCTGTTTGGCCATATGCTAAGATTGTTACATTGTAGCCTGAAACAAAATAATACCTCTAATTTATAACTTGATACTTTTCCAATCATATAAGAAAAATTTCAACTTTAGCCCATTGGAATCATGAGTATGAATTCCTAACAATAATGCGTCTGGTGCAGATTTCAATGGGTTTAATTAACCCATTAATTAATTTTATATATATGTATAAGATATTAATTATATCTCTGCCAAAATCACACCCAAAGCAAACCCTGATGACCCTACTACCCTAATGTTACCCAGATTTTCATCATTATTGGCCCATTTCTAGGAGTAGCTAGATACTCATTAATAATAATAAATATATATTATGTTGGATATTATAAACTTTCATCCAGAAGAATATAATTAAAGAGTGTACAAACCCTGGAA
Source organism: Petrophora chlorosata (assembly GCA_951640565.1). Taxonomy (NCBI): domain Eukaryota; kingdom Metazoa; phylum Arthropoda; class Insecta; order Lepidoptera; family Geometridae; genus Petrophora; species Petrophora chlorosata. Next base: position 5,879,776 of record OX621207.1, read on the forward strand.
AAGTTTGCCGATGAGCCCCTTCACAGCCGTGTCATAAAACTCTTGCTGAGTGATGTGTTGAGGAAACACATAATTGTATGTAAATGCTAGATCCTTTATCTGAACTTGAGGCTGCCCAGGCACTACATCTATGCACTCGTCACAACCTCTCTCAGTCTCCTGCTGCATCAAGGGCCTGATCCTCAGAGCCACCTGAACTGTGTCTATATTACCTTTATCATCCCCTTGAACCATTTTGAAAGTTTTCCGTGCCGTTTTCTAGAAAAACACACCCCTTCAATCGTCTATAATACTAAAAAAAAACCTATTTCATAGCCCTATTGTGTATTTTCAGTCCAATGATCAGGGGCATGAGCAATTGTCAATTCTATTTTTCTTCCCTCCAAATGGCGTAAAAACTTTTTTAACTTGTCATTAGGACAAGTGTACAAGCAGGTTCTGAAAAAAAGGTGGTATTGGTTAAAAATAGGTTCTAATTTTCGTCTCAAATCCGGAAGAACTGTATTTAACATCGCCGCTTTCTTTTCCTTTTGTGTTTTATATTCTCTACGGGCCCGGGAATCAGGAATTCGGGAATGTATGCAAACTTCTTTTTAGATTTCAGTAAATCAACACAATCGACAGAAGTATCTGATGCACTTACTTACTTAGTTGCAGCACTCTTCAATATCATATAAATTAATAAGTCTTTAAACTATATGCTTCCTAGTTACAAAATAACGACAATCCAACCAAATTATCTAAAACGTTTAAATTTCAACGGTTTACGGTTCTCCATATCAAAATCAACGAGTTCAAAAATTTCAACGACATTGACAACGACATGAACTCCTACAGCGTATGACATTGACATTTAGTTATGTAGAAATTGTGTTGTGCAAACGACTCAGAAGACCAAGTCACCCAATCTGGTGTATGTATCGGATCTTGTCAGCATAATTAGGATTCAATGTTAAACAAGATTATTTCATTTTAAAAAGCTATTTTTTGTTTTTGCAAAGTAAAATTTACAAATAACTTGCGTCACTTTTATTAAAATTGACGCAATTCATTATCGAATACTTTTAAAAACCAGCTTTATCATAGTAAATAATGTTCAAAAACCAAAGCGTAAACATCGAAAACAGATATTAATTGAGACAGTGTGAAGCTGAATTAAAGCACCATAATGCATGCAAATAGGATACACGCCTAGTCATTGGTTAGAATTATTAGGTTAAGTACTAGCTTTATCAACACACCTTTCTGACGTTTTGGCGGGAAGTGAAAAGTGATACAGTTTGATTTTGTTTTATTTTGCAAACGAGTGTTATTTCGAGTGATCATGTGTAATATCGGTGGAATATTAACGAGTGTAGGCAAATGAAACAAAATAGAGGAAAACATTGCTTTTCAAGTTCTCCCAAAAAGTCCATGGAAAGCTTGAATAAAGTTCCACCACTTTATTGAAGCATTAGGAGAGAGTCCGGCTTGTTGCTGTTGACCCTAATTCTCAACAAAAGTATAATAAATTGAATATTAAACTATTACATTAAAACTATGTAAGACATGGCGGTATGGTCCTAGAGGCTTTAGCCTGCCCTAACGAGCGAACTTAAAAAAAACACACACACACGCCTGGCCTTAAGTTAAGTGATGAAATATAGGTGTGCACAAATGTATTTTGAACTGTTATAGTAATAGTAGAAGTGAAACGTCCCCATAACGCACTTATAATATTTCATCTCATGAAGCACTACAAAATGCAAAAATGTGTGTTGATATTGTTGGAACCTACCTATCTACATAGCCTAACCGTAAACAACGACTTGTGTTCTTTGTTTTGACAAATTAGTCATATCTCATTGTTTTGGCACCAATGTTTATCTAGCAATATCGTGTTTTAGGCTTAAGTTGTATGACAAAAATAATAACTTAACATTTGTTTACTGAATAGCAGGATAAAGTTGCAGTTCCCTATTGTTAGTTAAATTTTCCATTTCTTATTTTTTGAGCATCTCCAAAGCAAATACATATATATATATATATAAAGGAGATAGTTCCTCACTAGGGCGTGGCGTTGGGCCTTGTCTCGCTTTCCAACCAAATTGTGGTCTGGAGTCAGGAAGTCAGACGCTGTTTGTTGTTCGCTGTGGATTGTTCTAGTGTCACTTGTCATTTCATTTATTGTCAAGTGTCAAAATCATTCCAAAAAGCGAGCGAAAATATTTTTCTTTCGTGTTGTTTTGTTATATTTCCGAAGTTAAAAAATGGTGTAAATTGTAAATCAACTGAATTTGATTCGATTGACTGTAGGTATCAAAAAGTTTTTTTTAAGTACCGGTGTACGCTGTTTATGTAATTAATGCATTACACCACAGATGCTTGGTTTTTGGTAGCATCATGCCACCTCGAACAAGAACAAGACAGACGAAGGCCTTTAAAGAAAATGTTGAAGTGAAGAAGAGTAAGCTTAAATCAGATGGAAAGGTCACAAAATCAGCCCGGAAGGCTTTAGCAGACAAAACTAATTCAGTTTCCGATGATAATGCATCGATTGATATCCCTATAAAGGCAATAAAAACAACTTTTAAAGGTAAGGTGGCAAAGGCGAATGCGGATGAGAATGATAGGCCCAAGCGAGAAAGACGTCTGCCTCCGCGATATGTCGAAAACCAAGTGTTAAAAAATTTGTCTAACAGTAAAGATTCACCAGTGAAACAGAACCCTGTAACCTCTAAAGACACACTAAGTAAGAAAGCTGAGAACTTGTCAATTTCCGTTGAAGCGTCTTTAAAAGGTAAGAAAACACAGTCTTATCCAGAACCAGGTAAAAAATCAGTGGATAGTACCAATTCAGCTTTAAAAATATCATCAAAAGACGAAAACAGACCTAAAGCTGACAAACCATCTAACATCATTGAGAAATTACTGTCCAGTAGTGATATCCAATCAAATAATGATAAAAGTCCTACTACAACTGATAAACCAGCTAATAATGGTAAGACATCGATAACTACGAAAGGTATATCATCAAAAGATGAAAGAATAACAGCTGCAACTCGTCCAAAAAGAAATTGCAGACTAGAAGCTGCACTAAAAAAGCCAATCTCCAGTGACAGCAGTTTAGATGACTCTTCGCCTTTCAAAACTCCTTCAAAAGATTTAGAAAGTAGTTTAATTGCAAACCGGCCCAAAAGAATATGTCGGTTACCTTCTAAGTTTGAAGACCATTCCATAAGTCCCAATAAGTTTATACCAGTACAGCCATTTCATTCTAGCACTCCTAATCTCCAGTGGAATGCTAAAACAGTCAACAAAAATGCTGAAAGTGATAAAGCAAAGAAAGCAGATGCTAAAAATAGTGGCAGGGTTATAAAAGCTGTAGAGAAAGTACAGAAATCAATATCAAAGGTTACACAGACAACTAAACTTCACAAAGTAAATGCTAGAACCAATTCAAGTAATAGGTCAGTAGATAAAAGTAGCCCTGATACCAATAACAATGGAAATAATAAGATAAGAAAAGCCTGTAAAGTCAATATTACGACTACGCAAACAAAGAAAGTTAGTCCTGAGTCAAATAAAATCAAGCCTTTTGCTAAGAGACTTCTAGAAAAAAGTCTCTCTTTCAGAGTATTTGAAGACAAAATACCTTCAGAAGGGAAAGATGATGTCTATGAGTTTACATTTGACCCTAATGAAGAACCTGCTCCTCGGAAGAAAAAGCGCAAAAGGACTGTCAAAAAGAAACCAGCAAAACCTAAGATGGTACAAACAATAGAACTTAAAAGTAACTACAATGACAACATATCTAAAGCTTTAGCTAATCTTAAGAATAAAGTTAAGCCATCACAACCTGTAACTGTACAAATTAGTGTTAAACCTACAGATAATATAGTTGCACCTATAGCTGCCCAAAATGCAGAGAAAGTACAAAGTACTGAAGCTATTGCCAAACCTGCAACCAAACCTGTCACAAAAGATTTAAATGTACCTCAAATTAATAATTATAGTGTTGTAAACATTACCCCTGCTATGCCTATAAATGAATCTGGTAAAAATTCAATTCATGAATCAAACTATGCCTCAATTCGTGTTGAAGATATTGCAGCAGATTTTGAGGCAAGTGACCATCAAGATGATATAAATTACTCCCCTGTAAATTCACCTGCGCACCCTGCAACTCCTAATCTCCCAGTGAAAAATGATAGTCAGATTAGTGCTGTGCTCAACAAAGATCCTCTAAACTTACAAGGAGACCTCAGCTTCTTTGATGAGAACCCTGTAGCTAGCAGTAGCATGAACATCTCAGTTCGGCATCCTTTAGCCAGCCCTTGGAGAGTAGACTTTGGAAACTTACCTGTGAAATGGCATTCTAATACTTATGTCAAGCCAAACATGACACCAGCTGTTGAATGCTCCTTTATTCAGTCTGAAGAAATGTCCAAAAAGAAACATGTGTATACAAACATGCTGCCAGATACTGAACCTCTTCCTGAAACTGTAGATAATAATGCCCCCAATCTAAAGCAACCAGGTATAATTTCCTTTATGAGAGAAGTTGCAGAAAGAAGTGCAAATAAAAAGAAAAGGAGGAGATCCCCATCACCTACAAAAACTAATTCTATTTTTGAAGATATCATCAACACATCAAATGATTTTGGTTATAAGTCTCCTAAGAAAGCAAAGAAAACAGCGAAAGATTCTACTCCTAACGTTTCTAATGACAGCAATCATAAAATTGATGATAAGGAAAACTCAAATCAAAGCAACAAATCAGAAACTTCAACTAAAAAATTAAGTGAGAAAAATCATTCACCAGCTGAAGCTAAGAAAAAAGATAAAGATCACACATATTTTGGCTTTGATGAAAGTGAGAATTTAGACCAAGAGAATGTCTCACCAGTTAAAATCATCCCAAACACAAGGGCAAGAGGCTTAAGATCCAGAGCTGTGCTCCAAGATCTTAATACCCAAGCTTGTCCCACCAGAGCTGTGTTGCTCATTGTTGCCAAGCCTAAGCTGACCAGCTCTGAGGTAGAAGAACAGCTATTTGATCAGTTGAAGTCTGCTGAAGATGCTCCTCAGCTACCAGAGGAGGAAACTCCTAAAGAACCAGCAGATGATATAGTAAATACAAATGTAGAGGACCCATCATGTCATGACGAAGATTCTGATTCCCAATCTGTTCACTTGTTTGAAGATATTGATGTTGTCCACCATTTGAAGGTAATAATAATACTACATCTATTAATAATTCATACATTCATGTATTTGCAGAAAGTAGGGAACACAAAGATACTTATATTGTTACATACTATTTATATGATCGTATGACGAATAAGACTAAATAAAATAATTTCTAATGAGTATACTATACTCATTAGATAATATTATTTACTTTTTATTGCTTTTTTGTGTACCTGAGTACATTGTTTGTTTTTATTAAATATAGGGCTTAAACTTCAATCTTTAAATTCCAGGTTAAACGAAAGAGCTATGGCAAGGCCAAGAAGGTGACTTTCCGGCAGCCTTCCAGCTCTGATAGTGACATTGAACCTCGTGCTGTAGAAGACCAAGCTGATTTCTGTGATGACCTCGCAGATTTGACCTTCCAGATTCCTAATGTGAAGCAGAAGAAAACTATTAAAAAGAAGAAGCCCAAGAAGCAGCTGTCTAAGAAAGAGGTATGAATCTCGTTCTAGTAGGAGTAGAGCAGATACGCATATCACCAAATCTGTTCTTCTGGCTGGGCCACACGCCTTCCCTCTCACAGCCTTTTTATGTAATTGAGTGGTGAGACGAGCAGATCATTCGGCTGATGGTAAGGAACACGCCTGCCCATAACAGCTATACAAAATTATCCACAGGCCGTGGCACTGCACTGAGCTGGTCACCCTGAGACAATAGCTTTTAAGTCTCATAATGCCCAGTAATTTTGCTGGCTACAATATGACTACTATGGGCCATATTCTTCCACGAACACTGGATATGCTGGTGACCTCATGTTTTCCTTTGCTATTTTTAAATCATGTGGAAAATGTGTTGTGTTGACTCAAGAGTCATTAAGCTAAGACTCTGCCATATTCAGTAGCTAAGCAATAATGTTCGATGTTGTTAATTGCATCATTAGGTCATCATCATCAGCCCATTACCTTCCCCCTGTTGGGACTCGGACCCTCTATGGGCCATAATACACCACATTGGCCCAGTGTAGGTTGGTGGCTGTCAAGTGTCCTTGAATTTGTTGAGATTGGCACGTAACATAAAAAGTCATTGCTCCCAAGTGGTATTTGGACTCTGGTACGTGAGATTTTAAGTCTCACGAGTTCCTGATAGTCTATACGCATTCTCAGGCACTGAAATGTATTATAAAATTTCTGAAATACTTTGATTACAGGAAAAAGAGGTGGAAGAATGGGCTGCTGGCTTCAACTCTATGTGTGAAGACATTGACGAATTCCCGTTATTAGTAGAATAGTATGCCTAAATCTTTTACAAGAATTTAAGAAAGAAGAAATCATGCAGTCGATTTCATTAAGTTAAGTTAAGGGTCCACTTTGTAACTGTACAATTTTATATAGTGCCTAATATATTGACATATAAGTATCTATGTATTTTGTCGAGGGAATCATGTATGTAGTTTTTCTCACTTGTTTCAATGCTAATGCCAAGTTATCAGTTTTAAGTTCAATAGAATCTAGTTAGAAGTAACGTACTGCTTCTTGTTTGCTCTCAGTAGTGCCTAAATCGTGAAGGAGATATTTACTTTAAACAAATTGGTATAGAATTTTTAAATTAAGTTTTTGTGCTTGTTTCTTTGGAATATTTTCGTTTTTTAAGTTGAGTGCAATAAATGCACGTTTAGGTTTTTGGTTGTATAATCTACGGCGGAAATTAATTAATTCTTAAGTATTAATTTAAATTTAAATAATGGTATTTAAGCAAGAAACATAATGATACAAAATCATAGATTTCCATAAAACTGTGGCCATTACTATGCCATTATATTTTAACGGTACAAATACTTGTAACAAGTAAAAATGATATGCTAAAATTAAGTTACATTATTTTAAGATAAGTTTATAACAAAAAGATAGAGTTAAGTTATAAATCAATAAGTATACAATTATTTTGTTTATTAAGATTATTGTCTTTTAACAAATAGCGGTTTTAAGATTTTAAATAATTAGGAAGAAGAAAAATGATATTGCTCGGGCAGGGATCGAACCTGCGTCTTCGGAATACCGTCCCGACGCCTTAACCACTGGGCCACCGAGCCAACTGCTCGAGCAACCAAATTTCTTCTATCCTTCTTATATCGTCTTACGGGGACGATTCTACGTCATCTGTCGTCAATGCTTCCATTGATCAACCGAACAAGTCTAATATTACAATTAGCAACATGTTCTAATGATAACGCAAGCACTATCAAATTTTTGAGCTTGGTTAAGGCGTCGGGACGGTATTCCGAAGACGCAGGTTCGATCCCTGCCCGAGCAATATCATTTTTCTTCTTCCTAGTTATTTAAAATCTTAAGACTTTCGCCTAGCATGCGCTAATGCATTCAATATCAAAAAATAGCGGTTTATGAAAAAAAACGTCGATTGTGTTTACATTTTTAAATAATCATCATCATCATCGTCAGCCCATCACGTTCCCACTGCTGGGACACGGGCCTTCTCTCATAGAGAGAGAATGGGCCATAATCCACCACGCTGGCACAGTGCGGGTTGGTGAATGTCACATGTCCTTGACTTTTTGTGAAAAATTCTTGGACATGCCGGTTTCCCTACGATGTTTTCCTTCACCGTTTTAGAGAGAGTGTTAAATCCGCACATAGCTTAAGGAAGTCAGTGGTGCGGGGTCAGTGGGATTCGAACTCGGGTGCGTCGGATCGAAAGTCGCACGAGCTCCCACAGAGCCACACTCGCTCTTCTTTTAAATAATAAAACATTTAAAATGGTTTTGAAATAAGCCTTGGTTCTTGCGGGCCCCAGTTTGACCACCAGTGCTATAGTTTAATGAACACTAACATTTTTTATTGTGATTGTATGAACGAAGAAATGAAATAACTTTCTCTCACACACAGTTAAAATTAAAACTAACAATAAAAGCTTATTAGTACTGTAACAATTTGCGGTCTCATCGCTAAAAGCGATCTCTTCCAGACAACCGTGCAGGGAGAGTGATAACGGAAAAATAAATGGACGGTGGTTTTCAATATCCTAACACTGCAATCACTGGAATCTGCATTTAATAAACATGACAATTTGATTATATTTTAAATAACGCTTTAGAAACTCGGGTATTATGTAAATAATGTTTTAATTATATCAAATATATTTAAATATTATAATAAATATATTATTATTATTATTGTTTTTATTATTTTTATTATTATATTTTATTATTTAATATTATTATTATTATTTTTATTTAAATATTATTATTATTTTTTTATTCATTAGTGTTTTATTATTATTATTGTAGACCTTGCATCCCCGTCTTTAACATTTTGATAATTCCTCTCCATCCAAAGGTTGCCTGGAAGAGATCGCTTTTAGCGATCAGGCCGCCCATTGTAACACTTTCATTAATTGTTTTTGTGTAATGTCTTTAATTTAATGTTTGCAGTAAAGCGTTTATCTATCTATCTATTTGATTTAAGAATATTTAGGTTTTAAAGTTTGACCTTTTGTGATTCGATGTGCACACTGGATGTATACACATTGCTTTTGTAAACCAACTTCTAAGAAAATTAAAGTCTATTTTTAACATAATCATGTTTTATGATAATATCGGGTCTCTTCGCGCACAATTTAAAAAATCAATATAACATTTTGACTAACCTCGACGTTTCGATCAAGTTGCATTGACCGTGGTCACGAGAAGACTGGAGAAGCGGCTATCAGCGTCAGGAACGACGGGCGTTGTCACCAACTACCCGCAGTTGATTTGGTAAAACTTGGTCACGACATACAACTAACAGTATCGGCAGATACGTTCGAAGATAAATCGCGACGCGAACACCTACTGATCACCGGATTCCACGATGCGGATAACCTAAAACCATCCTCCCGATTGAAGTTACGGTATTTCTTTATCTCAATCGCTTTTCGAACAATTCTTGGATAGAACTGTCGATCGGTGGAGAGGATTTTTGGGTCATGAAGCTCGATCCAGTGGTTTAGTCCTGAGTCACTATCTCTAGACTATCTCTAGTCTATTTTTAACAATGTCTTAAAGTGTTTTAGTTTCGTAGGGTTGAGTCAGTAGGTAGGGGGTATAAAAAAACGAAGAGATATATATTTCTTCATTTCTCTGGTAGAACCATGGAAAACTATATTTTTTTAAATATGAAACTGTATGACAAGACGAGCTCGTCGTTTGCCTGATGATAAGCAATACGTCAGCCCATAACAATAACAGTACCACTAGAATTTTGTTTTGCAAAATCCTGCGTGTCGCTGCACTTCGCTCGTCACCCTGAGACAATTAGCTGTTGAGTCTCATAATGCCCAGTAATTTCGCTGGCTACAATGCCCTTCAAACCGGAACACAGTAATGCTCGCGCACTACTGTTGTGCGGCTGAATAACTGGCAAAGCGGTGGTACCCACCCCGACGGCCTTTCGCATACGAGAAACCTACCACCGGGTAGAACGCGTTTAACTTGTAACAAAACTCCCCCTAGGCCACAAAATACTTAATAGTACAAGACTATGGAGGGTGAACTCTGCTAGACTTAGAACTAACGCTGTGAACTTGTAATAGTAATGTATGGAATTAGAAAGAAGAAAGAAAGAAACGTTTATTTGCAACTTATTAACTATAAACACATGACATAGAAATCAAACAGAAAACAAAAAAGAACAATAAAAGTGTAACAGATTAAATACAAAAATAGGTAATTGTTGCAAACCGGCCTCAACTCAGCGTTGTGCTGGTCGTGCGACCAACGCTGGTCTTTCGTTCGGGCCGTTTGAGTGACTGTAATACAAAACAAACAGACACAATAAACTTAACCAAGAAATTAAAACAAAAACAATTTGCCAACAAAAACATTCAATAATTAGTATCCCGATCCATGTTCATACAGACCCTTGTGGCTCTATGTCTAACATGCGAGTGTAAGAACAGTAATCTCAGTCCTCAGCTTAATGGCATACAGTCACAGAGACAGACGCAGACGTGGTAGTCATTCCAAAGAGGAAAAATATTACTTTGACTTATTTTGGACTGTGGTATTTTCTACAACCCTCGTGTGAGTGAGCTATACATGTAAGGAATAACACATATATTACTGTTATGCGTCTTCCTAAACACACAGCGTTGAGATGAAGAAGCAATCTTGAATTTTCCCAATATATTAGCAAAAACTTACCTAAAATCCTTTATAATACCTGAGTAGTACCCTTGTCTCACGCTAGAGGGCGCCATCCGTATAGTGAATGCCGCCATATTTCTTTCTCTTCATAGCGTCAAATTTTCTCAAACAAGGAGTTTGTTGTTAGCGTAATTTTCGGTGAAAATAGTGAAATGAGTGCGTCTGAACGTGACCCTGTTGCTCCGGAGGGAGAACAGAGGTCAGATTCGGTTCAAAGTGATAGTGATAGTTCCACCTCTTCCTCGGAGGATGAGGCGGGAACGGCGTCGCCGGCGCCGAATAAGAGAAAACGTAAGTCGAAGAAGGAGATGGATCCACATATCGCCGCCTTAATGCACCAGGTAGGATGCATTACTAATTTTCTATCGAATAGGTACAACACTTGCAATACGCAAAGATCTGATGATAGTTCGCACACGCCTTTTTTAGTAAGACCAAGTACCTCAGACGGTAGACTATCGTTAGGAGAATTAGCAATTGATTGTGATGACAGTAAAGTAATTCCTGAGGCAAACAAAGATCGACTGAAAGAGGTTATAAAATTACAACAATTCAACTCGCAAGCATGGCGTGGTATTAAATACAAGAAGGCGTTACAATCATTTGCAGCCACACCGGGTTTTGTGGGCTTAAAAGTAAACGACGAACTATGTCATTTTAATAAGACCAAAGATTATTTGGCCTCGACTGAAAATCTTTTGGCTGGTCTCACAAATGCAGTTTTAGAACAAAGACAATTGATGAAGGAGGGTTTGCAAGGTCTAATTGACTGGGCTGCGGCTAATCCCAACGACTTAAGAGTGGATACTCTTTTTGAGAAGATCTCTTCTTCTTTTGGTTCAGGTTCAGCCTGTTATAAAAATGCAGAAACAACATTACAGATCATTTGTGGAAAAAGGACTGAATGCATTGAGATAAGAAGGGACCGCATTTTAAAAGAGATAGGGAATCAGAACCTGAAAACTACCTTACAAAAGGTCCCACCAGGTGCAGACTATTTGTTTAACCGTGATGAATTAGCACCACTTATCCATTCCCTCGGAGGAGTGCAAAATTGGCTAAATACCCCAGCTTACTTAAAAGAAAAGAAATCTTTTGTTCCATCTAGAGACACTAAGAAGAAGGACTATATTAGTTCAAAGACCTTTCGTAGACAGGGCAAAACAGGACCTTTCAAAGGTAACAGAGCAAATAACAAAAGACCATTTCGTCCCAGCGAGACCAACCGTGCCTCAAACTCAAATAATCAAAAATGACAATCATCTGGGGATATTTCAAGGGGGTTGTTTGAGACACCAGGCGGTGAACTGGAAACAACTAGGTGCAAATCCTTATATTTTAAAAACAATCTCAGGGTGTCGGATACCTTTCAACAAGAAGCCCCCCTTACAATATCCTTATACAAGTCTGCAAAAGAGATACGAGACTCCAACATCTCCAGAGATGACAAAGATGATCAAAGATCTAAAGGACCTGGGAATTTTAGAGAGACCAAGGACATTCAGTGCTGGCTTCCACTCAAAAATGTTTCTGGTAAAGAAGTCAGATGGCACCAGACGGCCTATTTTCGACCTCAGAGCCTTAAATTTGCATGTATCTGCAAAACATTTTCATCTCATCTCTCAGACAGACATAGTAGACTTTCTACAGGCCCAGGATTATATGATAAAAATAGATTTGACCCAGGCATATTTTCATCTTTCTATAGCGGAGACACACAGGTGCTTTCTAAGAGTCATATACAAGCAAGAACTATTACAGCTGACGTGTCTCCCTTTTGGTCTTTCTTCAGCACCCCGTACATTCACAGCGGTGTCGAATTGGGTTGCGGAAACCCTTCGAGCCCGGGGGATAAGAGTGATGGTATATTTGGACGACTACCTCCTGGCCCATCAGGACTGTTCAGAGCTAACAGCTCAGGCTGCGGAGGCCGTAGGTATATTAAAGTTCCTGGGTTGGCACATAAATTGGCAGAAATCAGTTTTGAAACCGACCCAAGAGATAGAGTATCTGGGTCTTCTATGGAACACCACAGAGAACAAAATCAGCTTACCCATAGAGAAGATACAGAAAATAAAGAATTCCATAGCACAAATACTACAAAGAAAGAGTTGTACACTGCGCGAAGCACAGAGTCTACTGGGTCAGTTAAATTTTGCAAATTATGCAGTTCCCAGGGGACGCCTAAACTGTCGAAGGACACAGATGTTCTTACGGTCATTCACCCAGGGAAGACAGAGGGAGAGAAGAAACATAACTCACCCTGTGCAGCAGGAACTCAGATGGTGGTCAGCCAACATAGAACACAGTGCAACACCTTTACACAAGAAAAGAGTTACCCATTTTCTGACAACAGACGCAGCGGATGCGGGCTGGGGAGCACAGTTGAACGGCCTTTATCTGTCAGGACATTTCAACGAAAGACAGAGACTTTGGCATTCAAATCTAAAAGAAATGTTCGCTGTGTACAAAGCTCTAGATTGTCAGAGAGCCAATCTGACAGATGCTCATATATTGATTCAGACAGACAATCAGACATTAGTAGCTTATATAAGGAACGAGGGTGGTACCCGTTCCAGAAAGCTATTGAACTTAGCAACTCAACTGTTAAAACTGACCGATCAATTCAGCATGACACTGTCAGCCGCATACCTCCCGGGGAGGTTAAACGGTATTGCGGACCATCTTTCAAGAGGAAAGCCTATACCAGAGTGGCACCTTCTTCCCCAAGCCACAGAGGCCATATTCAGAAAGTGGGGAGTGCCAGACATAGACTTATTCGCCTCAAAAGAAACAGCAGTCGTGCCCTGTTATATAAGTCGAGATGCAAAGGATGGCTCATCACTCTTCTGCGACGCCTTCAGCAAACCATGGAAATGTTGCCTAGGGTGGGTGTTTCCACCTCCCAATTTAATGCCGAGAGTACTGGCACAGTTGAACAGCGCCAAGGGAATATACATAGTGATCGCCCCGCAGTGGACTCAATGCTTTTGGCTTCCAGACTTGAAGGCCAGAGCACTGACAGAACCAATAATAATACCAGACCTGCGGAGGGTTCTGATAGATTGGTCAACGGGGATATGCCCCCCACAGATAGACAAATTGTCCCTGCTAGCATGGAAGGTTGGGGGTGGACCGATCAAGTCAACCACTGGACTATAGAAGAAAAGAATTTACTAAAGAGCAGTTGGCGTCCTTCAACCTTGACTACTTACAGCGTTCCAATTAACAGATGGGTAAAGTGGTGTAGGTGCAATAATATTGACAGTAGAGCTCCGGATGGAAGAGATGTTGCCAGGTTTTTAGCTAAACTATATTTACAGGATGGATTAGCCTATAGTACCATACTTTTACACAAATCAGCAATTTCAACCTTTTGTGCAACATCATCTAAAAAGATTTCAGATAATTTTTATGTTCAACAAATCTTGAGGGCTATATGTATGTCAAAATCTCAGGTTAGGAAGACTCCAATATGGGACATTAAATTACTGTATGACTGGTTAAGACATAAGCCAAGCACTGGGACTTTATTTGATATTTCTAGAAGAACAGCAATAATTTTACTTTTAGCATCATCCAGAAGAATTCATGATTTAACTCTTCTAGACATCTCTGAAGGGAGTATAGAAATAGAAGAAGATCAAATCATTTTATGGCCCAGGTTTGGTTCAAAAACTGACAGCAATACACACCAACAGTCAGGCTGGCAACTTTTAATTCACACAGATAAAAAGGTATGTCCAGTATTTCATGTCAAAGAATTAATTAAATTAACTGAGACTAGACGGGGTGAGAGCATTAAGAGCCTTTTTATAAATATCATTGGGGAAGTGAAACCTGCTTCAAGGAGAATAATATCAGGGTGGATAAGGTCAGTTTTCGAAGAGGCTAACATAGATTCTTCTCCAGGTAGCATTAATAGATCTGCAGTAGCTTCCAGAGGTTGGCTTGAAAAAAGACCAGTACAAGAGATTCTTGATAGGGGCAATTGGAAAAGTCTGGAAATTTTAACCAAACACTATTGTCGCCAGATAAAAAGAACTAATACAGAGGTTTCTTGTGACCTATTAAGTAATCATTTTGTATCTGTTTAATAACAAGCATTGTCCTTATTATGTGGATTATTATGATTTAATGATTTTATTATTTTATATTCATTTAATATTGTAGGCTTGAAGTCTGCTTACTAGTATTTGATTAAGGCTAACAGGCATTTTTGTGTGATTTTGTTTAAAACAAACCAAAGACCTACCTGAGCCAAACAGTTTGTAATAACAATTAAAATTACATAGAAGATCTCATTATTTTATGTTTCCTTTTTATTAGAAGTTATATAATTACATTATTCTTAAGAGTTTGTGAGTGACTCAATATAGAGTATTAAATGTATATACTGTTGTTTTTCTTCTTTGAGAGACATAGAAGTTAATTATTTATTGATTTACATATTTATTTGAGAAAAACCTTTATAAAAATTACAGCCTAGATCCAGTCTTAGAGACTGGATAGAACCGATTAGAATTTTGAGCTTATATCAGAATTTTTATGTGTCGTTGATAGATCAATTAATCACATAGCGTCATTGTACCCTTCTCACCAGCAGATATCAAACAGGTCTTCATCTCAACGCTGTGTGTTTAGGAAGACGCATAACATAACTGTTTTACATTCCAATAAAACAGGTGTTATGTGTCGGATAAACACACAGCGTTGCAGCAAGTGCTAGCTGGTGAAGACTCTATGAAGAGAAAGAAATATGGCGGCATTCACTATACGGATGGCGCCCTCTAGCGTGAGACAAGGGTACTACTCAGGTATTATAAAGGATTTTAGGTAAGTTTTTGCTAATATATTGGGAAAATTCAAGATTGCTTCTTCATCTCAACGCTGTGTGTTTATCCGACACATAACACCTGTTTTATTGGAATGTAAAACAGTTATGTTATCTTAAAGGTTTCCTACAGTTATAGGGGTTACTCTGCATATCTAAAAATTCCTAGATCCGTAACTTTTTAGAGGGTTTGGTCGTACGGTAGTAGTACGTTTAGGCATATGGCGCTAGCTGTCGTTTCTCTTGCCAAATGTTGTCAGTTATACCAGTTCCGCTATTACTCGCTAGAGGGCGCTAGTAGTAATGCTTCGTCTACTAAGTGCTATTTTATTTTTTGGACGTTCTTATAATTAAGTCCTTATTATATTGGAACAGCAAAGTGCCTTCTTAGGTACATAATGATTAATAAATGTAATATTAAAATTAACCAGAGATCGTGTCGTCACGTTGAAAACTACTTGCGGCTATTTAAATGTGTAAAATATATAATAAATAAATTGTTTATAGGTGTAAAACATCTAAAATATTCTAGATTTTGTAAAAAAATATACAATAATTAGAAAATACAATTTAAAAAAATTACTTGGTCGATTATATAAACATTATTGAGCATTCTGTAGGTAGTACTTGTTGCAAAAGTCTACTACAATTACGGACGACGCGACAGCGAAATAAATACCTACTTACCTACTGAAATATTACATTTTCGACTTTTGATTGTGTAAAACAACATAGACACTCGACAATGTTTCTGTACATAGGTAGGTAAAGTATACGTAACGTATACGTAACGTATAAGTAACGTATACGTAACGTATACGTAACGTATACATAACGTATACGTATATACCTACATGTATGTGAAACAATGCGATATAGCAACTTTTGTTGCTGAGTGTAGTGTACTATACTTTCCAGCTCAACGTCTAACTATAAACCTCTCAGCTAAAACAGCTCATTCATTTAATGATGTTCCATTTCTCTGCCTCTAATATTAGTAGGACCGTTGAAAATTATACATAATTGACATTAAAAAATTAATCCATCCAGCAGAGTAAGTACCCCACTCGGCCCTAATGAGATGGCTGACGATATTAAAATGATTGCTCTTTGGCAAATATGTCGGCCGCTGAATTATACAGCGGAAGCAAATATTACCCTCGCAAACATACGTCCCGGGAGAGCGAGCTAGTTCGCGCACTCAAAATTAAAAGCACACAATGAAAATACTGAACCGAGGGCCCCTACTCTGATACCTACCTCGCGAAAAAGTAAGTGCTACTCCCAGCCGCGCTCTTAACACTACGCTACCCATTGTTGTCAATGAAAACAGTCGCCGAAGTGTTTTTTTGTTTATAGACTCTTCGGTGTTGCCACTCGAAAATAAATAACCGCGCGGTAACGAGCAATATGGCCGTAACAAGCTGTAACAATGTTTTGTCTTCACAATCGATCAGCTTTGTTTGATATTGTTTCATCTCGCAACTGAATTTTGCTTGTATCGCAACCGGACTCGATCGTTTATTGGGTCAGAGAAGGGAGAAACCCGGACGCAATCGTTGTTTGTCATCCCATGATCGATTTCATCTCCGTTAATCAGTTCTCGATGAATTATAGTTTAGGCACTCGGTTAATTGAAATACCTCTCTGTTTACATGAAGTTATACTTGTCTTGCCGTGGAAGTAGCTGAAACGGTAGTTTATAATTGAATACCTAACGTCCCGGGAGTCGACATTATGAATTAACAATTGGACTATTTCAGTCATTTAATTAAAGGGTGGCCGCGCACGGCCAGGTTGTTCGGGTCGGGAATATTAACCGCAATTCTCGGTCAACATTCACAAAATTGACACGTCAAATATTTGTAACTTCGTCCTGGGACCACGTTAGACGGCAAACAGAATCGTGTCTGGTCCTCCCTTAATTTCCGATGTTTCTACACGGACCGGATTCAGTGCTAAAGCAGTTCTAAATGAGTTAGGTTTAGGTCGGTTTTCGATTGTTGAAATACGGGTGAGATAGCCGATTGTCAAAACAAAATGGCGCTGACTGTGTTTGAATTGGGCCGTATCAGTCGCAAGCGGAGATTCATTTTGTCGCGTTGCTTAAGACCGTAGTAGAGTCTCCTACATATTGTCTCTGTACACATGGTGAGTGTGTGCTGGCGTGTTGGGCTTGCATTTAAAGCTGGCTACAAATTTGTTGTTTCAGTACAAATACTATGATGATATTGTTTGCAGTTAGACTTTGCGTCCGATCGAGGAGTTTGTATGGCAGCGTACTGCCCAAGCGTTTTAAGTCAACACTTCTAAATTGATTATGATGATCATGCAGCTACTAGTCATTTGTTATCACATCACCAAATAATATTAAAAAATAGACTGGAGAGTGTTTTTGAAAACAAATATGGCAACACAAACACTGATCAACTTTTGTTTACAACGAACGATTTCCTGTTTAGCTAAAAGGTCGTTGTTCCAAAATTAAATAACTGAAGTAAGGTTCAGTTTGTCTGATGATTACATAAAGCTGTTCTATCAATAAAATAACAAAGTTTGTTACATTATTTACATAAGTAAAAGTGCATAATTGACCGATTCGCTGTTCCAACAATACTGCGATCAGAACAGCTAAACAAGGAGCTTGTTAATTAAGCAAACAACAGCTCAGAATCAAATCAACAGCTCAATCTCGTCTATGTTTAGTCGTCAAATTTACCTATGATTAAAAACCACATGTAAGAAGTAAACACTAACTTTCAAAAGAGGAGCATACTTAACAAATATTATATTGTAAACTTTACATTGCTATGGTAAATATTAAATAAATGTGTACAATATTGTCGCCTAGCTTCGGGCCGCGTACCTGCCGCGCAATGTTGCCATTATCATAAACCAAACACGTCAATATTTACCCATACAAACAAGGGCGTAATTTTTAAATAAATTGTGGCATTTCGCGAAATTGCTTCCGCAAATAGAATTGTGGACAAGAGCCCGAGCGTTGATGTGTGCTACTTTTTTCGGGTCGTCACTCGATCATTTGCTCTGTGGCCTTAACGACATGTTGCCACGCTTTTAAGAGTTCACATGACTGTATGATGCACTTCAGCCTGCAACTCATACATTTTAAAATACCTAATAGGTTATTAATTACCTATACTAGGTAGGTCTACCTAGGGTTTCTACCTATATGAATGAAAACCATTTGTAAAGGTCATTGTGATTGTAGTGATGTTGTAACATAATTATTTATTTTTGTCGAACGACTTCTGCGCTCGAGTGTATTTACTTTAGGAAAGTTTACTCCACTCCGCAATAGATGGCGCTATGTGTCTGAAATATTAGAACTTTTCTTACTTCAGTACATTTGAAGAGATTGCCTGAAATCATATAATTTTATTATCTGCTTGTACCTAATGTAACATATTTTTAAGTGATTTGCTTATCGTACTGAGCAGAAAACATACAAATAACAAATCATTTAGTAAAGTAAAGTGAACTTAACAGGTTGGGTTAGATATTTATGAGCAAGGTTATACTGCTTATGTTTAGACATACTAGGTACCTACACACAGCTAGGTAGTTAAAAATAAATATATTTTCTCCAACAACAAAGGTTAGAAAGATACCTATTCGTTTATGAGTAGACGGCTGCCTGTATTAATTTGCAAGCTCACGCCCTAAGAATATTCAGCCTGGTACTAACTTCAAGATACTTAATTAGAGGCCGTTAAAGCTCCTAAAGCGTATTAATGAAAGCAATATCTTAAACGAGCGGGCCCCGGAGGCGGCCATCTTGTCTCGGATTTCCCGCCAACCGCCATATCTCCCGCCATTACGGTGGGGTTACCACGGTTGCGTTCAAGGAAGATAATCCACGGATTGGCTAACTCAGCGAAGCTGGAGGGAAGACGGTATCTCGTTTCGTCCGGTGTTTTGTGTGTAAATTGTTATATGCTTGCGTAAATTTGGGTAAAAATAACAAATATAAACAAAATGATTTTCTCACCTACTTATATTTTCAGACGGTTCATAATCATAACCTACGTCATATAATTAATTACCTATGAAAGTTTAATAAAATATAGCGAACCTATACCTAAGTTAGAAGATACTTAAATTGAGTGACAAGACTTTCAATTCGTTCACCTGATAAGGCTGATGGTAAGCAACAGGCTTAGAACAATTGCAGGACCACCCAGAACATTATTATGCAAAATCCACAGCGGCATTGCACTGCGCTCGTCACCTTGAGACAATAGGTCTAAGTCTCAAAATGCCCAGTAATTTCGCTGGCTACAATGCCCTTCAAACTGGAACACAGTAATGCTTTTACTCTAATGCTTGGCGGCAGAATAACTGGCAAAACGGTGGTACCTCAGGCGGACGGTAAACTTTGCTAAAACGTGAAATAACTAGGTACCTATACTTAAAAATGTGCTTGTTCTTGGGCTAAATATATCATAATATATTTATAAAAAATTATAACACGGCACCGGGCGTAAAGTTCAAAAGCGCCTATCTATTTGCTGACTGTACTCGAATGATTACGACCCCCGTTCTGTAGAAGGCAGATGCGTTAGAATTTGTTATTTACTTAGGCCGGGCGGGCCGGGCTCGCTTTATCGCGCGCATGCATGTCTGGGGCCCGCTTGACAGAATAATTGAATGGAGCACGGAGTTTACCTAAGATATTGATGGACTCACGTAAGTGATAGTATTTTTCGGTTTGAGTTTGAGTGGAAAGTTTGGGAAAAGTTTTATAAGCGCGACGGCGACGGACGTCCGTAGCATCGTCTCTCATTTTGGATTCCGCTCCTTAATGTATTGGATGAATGCAGAGCCAGCAGCTATACCTAAGTGCGGTAGATAGACGGACAGATGCATGGCAAAATCGTATCGTAATCGGTAAACGGAATAGACCAAGTTTCGGATGTCTATAGGCTCTGACTGGAGTGGGTATTTTTACTTTTTTATTTAAAGACGAAGGCAGAAGGGCTTTGTCACTGTGCGAACACATAGCTAACCCAAAAAGGCATTTTGGAAATAGATTAATTAGGTAACTATCTACCTACTTTAATGTCTTCAAACGCATTATTAAATATAATTACCTATACTGCATTGACTTCGACACGCAGGGGTTATGATTTTCATTTATTATAAAACTAGCGACGCACCCCGGCTTTGCATCACTGATGCAATTTACTAATGTGTTGTCATTTTTTGACGACTTGATTTGAAAAAATTGAATTTCTCTGCTATAAGTACAAAAACTTCAGTAGAATGTTTTGTATGTACTGTGTTCCGGTTTGAAGGGCATTGTAGCCAGCGAAATGACTGGGCATTATGAGACTCAACAGCTAATAGTCTCAGGGTGACGAGCGTAGTGCAGCGCCGCGCAGGATTTTGCGAAACAAAGTTCTGGGTGGTGCTGTTATTGTTATGGGCCGGCGTATTGCTTACCATCAGGCAAACGACCAGCTCGTCTCGTCATTCAGATACAAAAAAAAATATTAAAAAAAAATATAAATTCCGTAAAAAAATCTCTAAATTGCATTTAATTAATATGCACTAGGTATATTATTATTTTTTATATATTGATATGATAGCAAACTGTAATTTGTATAGGTACATGCATGTAGAAATTTTAATTTTATAATGTTTTTATTTTTTCTTTTCGACATTAATTTTTATTATGAATAAATAGTTAACTATCGACAGTGAAAATCGCATCGAAATCCTAGAGAATTTAGAAGAAGTAAGCGGAAAAACAGAAATGAGGAAGCAGATAACTTTTTTATACTATTTGTCACTACTTCGTTATATAACTAAGGAATTGGGACTGAGAAAATTAATACCTATCGTCTTCGAACTTATTATATTTTAAGTTTAACCCAACTATCACTTCCGATCAAACCCCTAACTTACAACACCATCTGAGCCTCACTAATTTACATCTATACTTAAGTACACGCTAACTTAGGGAGTACTTAAGTACAGAGGCGCGCAATCTACAATTTATGTAAAAGCCGGGCCGTGTTCAAACACTAGTCTGTCGGCAAGTTGCTGCGCTAAGTAGATTAAGTACCTATGTTATGTACTTGGGTAACTGAACCTCGTGCTTAGATATAACTTGTTTCATTATAACTAAGTAGGAAAGTATAGGTACTATGCATACCTACGCATAGGTAAGGTAGGTAGGTACATAAATACACAAATATTGTTAACTGAAAATAAGAAAACTACAAAAATATGACTAATACTAATAAAAAGAGTTACCTATTACTATTTTATTACTGAGTAATAATCAACCATTGACTTTGAAATGCCAATAATTGCGTGCTCCTATCTTCTAATTTTGCTGTGCCTGATGGGGTCCATATTATAAGACTTTGCACGTTTACAAAATTAGGTTTTTTTTTGTTTTTTTTTAAATGTTACTGAATGACGAGACGACCTGCCCCCCAACCCATATGTCCCTCAAGCGCCAATCGTATATCGCGTTGAGCTCAGATTAAGGTATAACTTCACTGCGACTAAGGAGATACGGTCTAACTATTGTCGATGCAGACAAGAAATCGAATTAATCTCATTAATTTATACCAGAATCCGATAACTACAAGGTGAGATAAGCTTAATGAGACAATATATGGCACCATAAGACTTTGTCGCAGTGAATCTGCACCCTAAATTGAGCTCAACACGATATACGATTGGCATTTGAGGGACATATGGGTACGGGGGCTGGTCGTTTGCCTGATGGTAAGCAGTACGCCAGCCCATAACAATAACAGCACCACCCAGAACTTCCTTTTGCAAAATCCTGCGCAGCGCTGCACTGCGCTCGTCACCCTGAGACAATTAGCTGTTGAGTCTCATAATGCCCAGTAATTTCGCTGGCTACAATGCCCTTCAAACTGGAACACAGTATTGCTTGCGCACTATTGCTTGGCGGCTGAATGACTGGCGAAGCAATGGTACCCACCCAGACGGCCTCTCGCACACCAGAAACCTACCCACCAATATAGGTATCGGTAGGTAGGAACACCTTGTAGGTACAACATATGGAAGCAATAAAGTATCTGAATCTGAATCTAAGTCTATGGTTCATGGTTAGTTTGTGCTGAAATAAGCAATGAGATAATGAAGATTTGAAGACGGTTTGAAGGTCATTGTAGCCAGCGAAATAATGGGTATATGAGACTTAATATCTTATGTATCGGGGTGATGAGCGCAATGCAGCGCTGCGCAGTATTTTTTATGGTATTAAGTTCCGGGTGACACTGCTATTGTTATGGACAAACGTGGCGCTTACCATCAGGCAAAAGACTTGGTCGTCTCATCACGGAGGTCGATCATTATTTTTTAAAGTTATAAATATATGTATATATATTACATATATAATATCATTAATAAGCTTGCTAAGTATCAAGCTTGACTTCAATTAATACAAAGCCGAGATACATTTCCCAAAAAAAAAAAAACGCAGCTAACACCCACCGCACCGTGCCGAAGCGAATTAATTCGCCCACCGGCCATAAATAAAGGCCTCGCTTGCGCAAACACACGGAAAGTGCGCAAACAACATAAAACACGGAATGATTGCAATTAAAAACGCATTGGCCGTCACGTGGCCTCGGCGGCCATCTTGGATCGAACGCGACCGTTGGTTTTGAATTTAGTGTTGTTTGGTGGCTATTGTTTAGGAAAGTTATTAATTGCCTGACTATAGTTTGTTAGATTGTGTAAAAAACCTTCATAATGCGAACGGCCAAGGAGTGGAACTCTCTGCCGGCATCTGTGTTTCCGAATACCTATTATCTGGGTGTCTTTAAGACAAGAGTGAACAGGTTTCTTCTAGGCGAGCGTTCTACATCTTCGACCGCATCGTCACTTAACAACAGGTGAGATAGCGGTCAAGCGCAAGCCTATAAAAAAAATATTTTTCTGTCGTATTTAAATACCATCGATATTACTGGGTTCATCAAGTTGTAGCTTTAAAAGATTTCACCAATATAAAATTGTTTTTTCCGTGTCAGCACTTATATCTATTTTTAATATATTTATAATATATTATCGATTTTAGGCAGAATTAATAATGTTATCACAAATAAAAATATGCAAATTGAAAAACTAAGATAGATATCATAGGGATCTCTGTTAAAAACTCACCTTATTAGGTAGGTACCTAAGTGCCTACTATAATTAGTAGTTACTAAATTGCTACTCTAACTTCTGCTTAAATTAATTCGCTATCCCGATAATGTTCACTAAACATACAAATAGACATAACCCGGTAAATAACAATACAAAGCAAAAATACTAAACCGGCAAAAAAGATCGGATATAGCGCATACCTCGGGGCGAGTTGTTTGCTCTCGACTAGTCGATTAAAGTAAATAAAAAACATCGAGTGCTCCCGAATGAAACTATCGATAGAGTACGCTAAATGTGAGAATATTTTATCATTAATATATTTACCTAGTATTGTGATTTAGCAAATAGCATTGTTTATCGTTAATTAAGTAAAAATGTGTATTTATTTTTTATTAAAATTGTTAAGATTTCCGTTAAAGCCGAATAATATTCTTGTTAGGTACATTTAGCCAGCATGATGATTCCTTGAATCGGATCTAAGTAGGTAATTTATAGCATTCTTGTACCTACCTAGTTATGCATTTTTAGAAGCCAAGATATTGGAATATACCTATATATTTGATCGATCCACCATTTCACCACAAGTACACTGGTGAGGGACTTGGCAACACGCGCCTAAACGTAAAGAAACTAACTAAAAGAAATATTTGATATATGTAGGTATATATTGGATATATATTGGAAAATAAGTTGTTTATCACAAAAGCATTTCGGCGTTATCGATTTGTTATCCTACTTCCTACTATCCTACTTCCTACTATCCTATTATCCTACTATCCTATTATCCTACTTCCTACTATCCTACTTCCTACTATCCTACTTCCTACTATCCTACTTCCTACTATCCTACTTCCTAATATCCTACTTCCTACTATCCTACTTCCTACTATCCTACTTCCTACTATCCTACTTCCTACTATCCTACTTCCTACTATCCTACTTCCTACTATCCTACTTCCTACTATCCTACTTCCTACTATCCTACTAATCCTACTAATATTATAAACGCGAAAGTTTGTAAGAATGGATGTATGGATGTACCTTTGTAACTCTTTCACGCAAAAATTACTGAATGTTTTCTGATGAAATTTGGTATACAGCGTGTAACATAAATGTGTAGTAATAATTAAACCACGCATATAGAAGCTTATTAATAATTCAAGTCCAAGTGCAAATTACCAGAAAATTTTTAAAATCACAAGATATGATAATTTAAACATTTCTGGTAATCAAGTTCATTTCAACCCTAACAATCAGCTGATAAAGAGCAATGAACTTGTGACAAAGAATATTAGTGCGCCGCGTGTACAGATCTGACAAACAAATTTTATCTTCAGTTAGCAAAGCCAGCTGTCCTATCAACCTTACTTTACAACTAACTTTCAAGCAAACTGCTTTTTACGCGACTCCCCAAAAAAGGAATGTAATGTTTTCGGGGTTAATGTATGTGCGTTTTTTTATTACACAATAAATGCCTCAACAGATTTGGATGTATGGGGTATCCTCGGAATCCTTAAATCATCCCAAGTGACATAGGCTATAATGTTTTTGGCAGGGTATTTTTTTTATTTTTCTTAATGCTTACTTGTTAATTACAGCATTAAGCATCATCGCTCCAATTAACATTTAGGAATAAGGATCTAATCAGTATGAACGTCTAATAAGAGCGAGCATGGCTGATGTTCTTAAAAAATACGTGAGGTCACCAACCACCGTAGGAATAGGATGTAAAAAACATCATGCATGAATTTCAACAGTAGGAATGTAATAGGCTGATAATGATGGTTAAGACATTTCCAACATTTGATTTCATTGCATAGTAAAAGAGTGTTCGTAAGTCAGTAATCAAATCAATAAAGCGTCTTTACTTAGTCAGTTTTCAGAAATAAACCTGTTTAATCTTTGACAAAACGCGGCAAACACTAAAGCTATCAAACATTCGCCGCCGCTTCATGATTCGCTAGCCTTGTTTCGTATTGCACCAATCATAAAGATGTAATCCTAATAAATAATAGCCGCTGATCCTCATTGGTCGAGCGGCACAAACAAAGTTACCTTCTAACGCCGCCCCATAAAACTCCACCGAAAAGGACCGATTTCGTTTCGGAAATTTCGTTTTTGGTTATTTCTGAATATGGATTCTAAGACGTCAAGTTGGATAAAAAGTTGAAACTGATCAAGGCAAGGCCAAGTCGGGTACGTTAAGGCATAGATTAAAAGTACCGTTCGCGGAGATTTTTTGGTATACCGGTTCCCGAACATGCAAAAAAAACTATGGTAAAAAAACTTAAACCTATGTTTTTATTATGGTTTTAATGCATTCAAATCTGTCCAGGCAATAAGAAGTAATGGTGGAATAAATAAATACATACATACATACGTAAACCCTGAAATACTCCTTTTTGGGCAGTCGTGTAAAAATGTGGAAATACCTTTCTTTTACGAGTGGGTTCCGGAACGGAACCGACCGAGTCCAAAGATCCGTTCAGTATGAAATTCCGGTATTTGAGACTCGAAATCAAGCCCTTGTAAAATGTTCGGCGTTTTCAAAGACAGAGCGCCTAGGCCACAAAACAGATAAATACAGAAGTTAATCTCATGTATGTACTTTTCATACCTTTCATACCGGACGGCGCAGGAAGTTTATGGGAGGAAAATTGATTGATTTAAAAAAAATAAGTGTACAAGATATCGACATAATTTTTTCGCAGTTACTATTATAACTGAATAAAGTTTTTTTGAAGACAAAACAAATGCGATTAGTTTACATTAACATCTTTCTCATTAGATTATTGAACACAAGGCTAACACAGCTTATACTACAATAAATATCTAATTTTAAATTGTAAAAATATGACAAGGCCACAAAGTCATGTTCGCTTGTTCGGCGCAGGGCCGGGGGCCGGGGCGCTTACCTACCTACCTAACTATTTTGTGTTACGTGAAAATTAACCATCGAAATACAAGCAAATACCTACTTACCTCTCTGAAACAACTGGTAGCTTAAAAAACGACAATTTACCGTTTAATGTTGAATTTAAACAACCGTCCACCGAACAGTTATAATAACCTATTTTGGTTGCTCCATTTTTGCACAAAAATGTTCACAGTTGCGTGTCTCAAGCGGATGGCACTCGCGCTCGCATCCCAACTGTGCCCAGATATCGTGTCCGTGAGCGGTGTCTATGTGTGCGTTGCTCGAGCGCACTTTGTATGTAGATTGATTTCTGTACTTATCTGTTTTGTGCCTAGGCACAAAGTAGCTCGGTCAGTGACCCGTACTACCTCGACTAGGCCACAGCTTGTTAGGTTGTCCAAAATAATTCAAATTAATAATTTTTAAACTTTGTATGGAAAATATAATAGTGTTTTTTTGGTTGTATATTCTGCCCGATGATTCATGACTAGATACCCATACACACCTTTCAGTATTACTACACATTAATGTTATTCCCTGTATAGGTACTTTAGGACTTGGAATAGCACATAGGCTACTTTTTATCCCGGGAAACCGCGGGGCGCAGCTAGTCCATAATAAAAGCAATAATTCTCTATAAACTCTACATCGCAAAAAAACGCCCCGCCCCATAGGTTGTAATATGTATTTTTTATTTATTGGCCCTTATAGCCCAAAGCGTTAATATCGGGTAAGACGAGGATGATCCTCGGGTAAGGGTAGCGTAGGGCTGGTACCGCCGCGGGCCAGACGTGCGATTTTATGCACCAACTCATGAATTCATTTGACGTTTATCGGGTAACGCTCGGTTGGCGCCAATTGTTGTGATTTAATATTTAGTAGTCCGAAAGTAATGCAGAATTATTGCCATGAAATATATTGGTATTACATTATTAGAAGTATTATAATAGTATGTAACGTAATAGTAAGTACCAAGTATTATATATTATACTAGCGGGCCGCCCCGGCTTCGCACGGGTATTTTTAACAAAAAATTCAAAATACAAAATTATAATACACACACATTTCTCCTCCCGTACGGCCCGTACCCCAGTGACGCCTACATTGCATAAGGTGCTGCCTAGCTAGCCGAGCAGGGTGAGCGGCTACCACGCGACTTTTTTCTAAAACTTACATTTTTAAACTCGTGATATCTTTCGAATGAAATGTTCATTGAATAATTCAAAAAGTTATATAAAGGTATTGAAGCAGTCTTAAATATGAAGTAATAATGATTTATTTTGATAAAGATTAATACCAAGATACAAATAAAGAGCCCTTTCTAGCGGCGGCATTACAATTAAATTTTTAAAATAAAAAAACACTTATTGTGGCATAACTATAATAGTCAGACATATACTTTCGCGACACTTTTTGTAAATAATTATGTGTTCTGCAAAGTCGTAGTACATTATTTTATTCTATCATCAATAGTTTTTGCAGCGCACATGATATAAAGAATATTTTAGGTATTTTTTTTACACCTTGGGTTACATTATTGGAGTTTTAGTAAGGATCCCTAATTTTTTGTAAATATAATATAGCCTATGTCACTCGGGGATAGTGTAGCTTTCCAACAGTGAAAGAATTTTTGAAATCGGTTTAGTAGTTTCGGAGCCTATTCAATGCAAACAAACAAACAAAAAAACAATCAAATCTTTCCTCTTTATAATAATAGTTTAAATTGCATTTATTTATTTTATTTTTTTTTACTAACTAATGTGAATTTTATATAAAAACTTTTTTAGTTATGCTACTGGAAATATTTACCTACTTATTATAAAAAGTAAATCCATGTGTTTCCGGCCAGTAGCAATGATATCATCATAGAAATAGTTTGTAGGTAAGTATTTTTTTATGGAGTCAATTAAAAAGGTTGCCTATCTATGTATTTATAGGGGTTAAACATTGGCTTCAGTGGTACCTACTTATTTAGTAGCCTATCTTGTGAAATAGTAAAAGTAGTCCAGTTTCATAGTCCCTAAAAAACAGTAAAAATAAACTGCACCACCGCTGTTATATATACGAAGTTTTTATTTAAATTTGCTATTTTAAATTGAAGAGCCAGTCAATAAGAATTGTATTACTATCGAATACTTAAGAATTTGTTTTCGTGCCACCTTGACAGCTCTACCATGTGCTACGTTTGAATGGGTTATTCCGTTTCCTCCAATGACCCATTGTTTTCGAAAAATACATTTTCATACATTAGTTCTTGTTTCCTCCACGACATATTGCATACCCGCTCCGCTACCATTTTTTCTTGCACGTCCTGGATGGCTGGTACAAAATGCTATCTAGCATTAAGTCCTCCATGTACAAACTTTTTTGTGCTAAAGTATAAATAAATAAATATTTAAACACAAATATTAAATATTATTTCATTCCTTTTTCCTCCAAAAGTTGTTAAGTGCAGTCAGCTAAAACTCTTGAGGCAGCATAAACTTATAATTTATGCAGAAATATAATAGCTGACTTCCATAGCCTTCGGAGTGCATCATGAGATCTCGAATTTATATGTGACACACTAATTTGTAAATTAAAACATTATGGAATTCACGGAAAAGCTCTTGATCTTGTCTTTTTGTATCTTAGCAATAGAATCCAAAAAGTTGATGTTAACGGGTCTAGGTCATCCGGAACTCTCACAAAAATGGGAGTCCGTCAGGGCTCAATACTAGGACCATTTTTATACCTAGTCTATATTAACGACCTACCCTTTTTTGTGAAGGACTTATGCGATATTGTTTTGTTCGCAGATGACACATCTCTAATATTTAAGATAGACAGAACCAATAATAACCGTACTGTTAAATGCAAAAAAATGAAATGTATAAAATTCTCTCTGCCCAACGTTAGGGGGAGTTTCTGTTCCTTCAAATATCTTAGTAAACGATAACCCTCTAGACCTTGTTGACTCAACAACATTCCTGGGCATTAACTTAGATTCTAAATTACAGTGGGGTCAACATATAACATCACTAGCTGGGAGATTGAGCTCAGCAGCCTATGCAGTTTTTTTTTTTTTTTTACACTTAATAGATCTATGTTTGGCCACTATCTCACCTGATGTGAAGCGATGATGTGGCCTAAGATGGAGCACATAGATCTAGAGAGAGACGGCAGTTGAGCGGCTGCTCAGACCCGTCTCCCCGATGGTTCACCGAACATCATCCCGAAACACGACTAGGTCGGCAGTACGTAAAATCAGACAGTTCGCTGACGAAGCCACTGCAAGATTAGTTTATTTCAGTTACTTCCATAGTATCATGTCTTACGGAATTTTACTATGGGGTAAAGCCGCAGAAATTCAATCCATATTTGTATTACAAAAAAGAGCAATTCGTTCCATTTACAACATGGAAGCTCGTGACTCTCTTAGGGAACGGTTTAAAGAGATCAATATTCTTACAGTGGCTTGTCAATACATTTATGAAAATTTAATGTATGGTCGCAAACATGCACCTTAGCACCTTTAACAAAAACAGCGACTTGCATAATTTTAACACGAGACATAAGAATAAATTGTATGTGCCTAGATTCAGGTTGGAGGGAGTTAATGTTTCGTTTATTGGAAACTGTATCATACGCTTTTATAATAAACTGCCTGAGGGCATTGACAAATTACCAATGCGTAGATTTAAATCATTTATCAAAATAAACCTTATGAAAAAAGCATACTACTCAATAAATTAATATGTTAATGACAAAAATGCATGCAATGCATGATGATAAAGATTAGCGCATTAATGTGTGCATCATATTTATAATTTATTTCTTCTTGGATGTACATTGTACAGTGCTATGTGAGATGTCTCATTTAGTTAGTCATTCAATTAAAGCTATAAAAATTGTATTTGAGTTGGAAGTGACTAGGTTTTACAGTCATGCTCACTCAAATGTCTTTGTTTGCGGCGGCTCTGTGTGTCGGGTCACTCCCTTCCCTCCAATATGGTTGAGAGGGGGTGATGGCTGGTCCACAAGTCATACTCGTGAAAGGGTGTTGCTTGCGGGGACTGGTCTGGTCTAGTCACTTCTAACTGCTACTGTCATACCTACTTATATTTTATTTACTCTTTTTTGTTACGAATACTATGACTATGGGACATCTCACTCGCACTTCTTGTTTGACATTCTGTTTATTCTAATTTATACGTAATTGTTCTTGTTATTTTCGAGACATTTTAAAAGAGCTGAAAAAAGACTTTCCCGCAGAGTTTCTTGGTGGCTAAAAGTACCTAAAACTATGCTGTCTTTTCTAACGGACGCATTTCCGAAGCACTGGTAGAGTCAGTTTTCGAATTTCTTTTCAGCACCCAGACTTCAATTTGAGTAGGTATAGGAAAGAAATGGGTAAACATATACTTACCTTTTTTTCAAAGTCATGTTAACATAAGTTACAATTTTTAACATATTTTATTTGTATTATGTATTTATGACCTTTAAAAGTGCACTTTTGTGCTTATTTAATAAATGATATTTGACTTTGACTTTGATAAATTTGAACTTCGGCAATTCGAAAGCATTTCCAACAGTTGCTAAAAAATTCAATTGGCTCAATTTATCTGTTCTTAAGTTTTACCATTTACGTAGTTTGAGGGTTATCGTTTAGTTTGAGATAATGGTCATGCAAGCCTATAATAAAAAAATATACATATATGAAAAATGCCATCACTTATGGATAAGGTTTCTGTTGTTAGCAGTACCTGATTTAGTTTTGGAGGAGAGGTGGAGTCAAAATTATACTTACATTAATAACTATTCTAATAAAACTTGGAGGTGGCAGGAATTGTTTTTGGAGGAAAAGGAATAACCCGTTTGAACGAGTCAAAGCTTAGGTAAAACTTAAAGAAACTACCTACCACCAGTCATTAAGACTCAAATTGGCTTCAAAACTTCCAGGCATGTTTTTCAACTATCGTTTTCTTGGAATTTCTTGCTAGGTATGGAAGGAAATATTTTAAGATACAGCGAGGCGAGTTTACTCTGTGAGATAAGCGATGTAGCGGATGCCGACGTGTTTGCGTATGTAGATATGCGCCTATACTACGTAGGTTAGGTATACCTACAGATAGAATAGAAAAAAATGTTGTTTGCTGGGAGCCTGTTATTGGAATAATAAAAGATACCTCGGTATATAGATAGTAGATAGATTTATGTACCAAAAGCAATTACGAAGAGACTACAATACAAAATCGAAAATAAATGTTAAAATAATTCACAAACACTATATAGGAGATCGGAGAAGTTTTCAGAAAGTGTTTAAAATTAACTATAATGTATGTATATATATATATATAGCTATGAAAAATAATATTTTAATTAAGGTTCAACTGAAGGTGTTTTTGTTGGGTAAGGCATACTATAATGTTACTGAATATCTAAATGACAAATTTTATTGAATTTATATAATTGAATAGTTTCCCAATGAATAATATTATCTAGTGACATTTTTATTTGAATTTTAATATGGTTTGACATAATAATTGATAAATAGTCTATAATAATTATTTTTGAATGTGATGTGTACCTACTATAATTATAATAATGATTAGAATTGTTTGACGTAACTTTTATGATATTGCATGCCTGCTGGTAGAATATGGCTGAACTTATAAATTTGTAACATCATGTGTATTTACCCATATTCGCAATAAATTAATTTGAATTTGAATTTAATTACATAAAGCCCTAAAAGTACCTAAAACTATTTTTAAATGTTATTTTTCAAATATTCGTTTTTAAACTAACATGGTCACTGACACTAGAATTTGAACAAAAGAAATACATGGTAAATATAGAAACGGGATTTCTAAATCAAATTCTAGTTTCAAATATTGCCGCGCAAAAGGTCATCTCAGAACGTATGACGTCATCAGAAGGCGAACGAAACGAAAAGCTCTATGAAAGCAAATTTGCAAAGCGTTTTATGTTTTGTGAAGTTTAAGGACTTTAGGGTCGTCATGAAATAAAAAACATCGAATCGAATTAGATAAAAAAAAAACACGGTATTTATACTTTGAAATGACGTCATGCACTGTGTTGTTTCGGAAAATATAAAAAATGACAGAATTATTTGATTTTATTTATTTATTTGAAAATATAAATCATTATTATTTTACAAAAATATTGATTGAGTGATATTTCGGATTCGACAAATATTCGTTCTAACTAGGTACATTTTAGTTTTTTTTTTCGATTACTGTCCGATCCCCTTCTTACATAAGAAGTAACAAAGGAACCTTATCATCGATTACGACACAAACATGCATTATTTATAGACGTGTCGAGCTCATACTAAGTGCTACCGGCTAAGTCTGTTTTCCATACGGAGTAGGCGTGGCGGAACACCTTCGATTCAAATCGCTCGCTTGTGCGGACGATTGGTTAAGAATATGTTAATCGGAGCTAGAATGTAGTTATTAATTATTTATCTATGACCGAAGCCTTAGCTTCTTTTAAAAATTTGAAGTTGGACTGGCTCGTTAAATAAATTTAAAACATAACTGGCTGTGTGGAATGTTCTTTTGCATTTTGAATTAAAAAACGAACACTCTCTTTTTAATTTTTTTTTTTTAGTTTAGCTTATCATGAATGCAAAGGAACTTTTTAAATGGATAGGAACCAACATGCAAAACAAAATATCTGTTAGGTATGCCGAGATTGTGATTCTTTTATTTTTTTAGTAGAGTAGTGTCCTGTGTCCAACAGTGGGAACAGATATGCTGACGGAAGATACCATTATTTACCTACATTAAAATTAACAGAAATAAGTAAAACCTTTAGAGCAGTTAAAGACTAAAGTAATAAACTTGGAAATAAGTATAGTCGTTTATTTACTTACGAATCACCTTGTAGAAATATACCTAGTCAAATAAGTTATAAGTATACATAACTAAGTAAAACCTGGCGGTATAACTACTGTAGAAGGTTGAACAGGGCGGGCAATTCAAAGTCATAATATGATAACGTACGTAGGTACCTATTTAACAAGTGCTTATATGGATATTTAATCACTAGATATAGGAAAGACTTGTTTTGTACGCCATGCATATAGCATTTAGCCCAGACCAACAAAAGAAACTATAGCAAAACTATTTTTTTTTCTGGAACTGCGTAATGAGACGTGCAGGTCGTTCGCTTGATGGTAAGCGCCACGCCTGCCCATAACAATTGCAGTGCCACCCAGAACTTTTAATACCATAAAAAGTAATGCGTAGCGCTGCATTGCGATCATTACCCCGAGACATCAGATATTAAGTCTCTAATACCCAGTAAATTCTCTGGCCACAAAGCCCTTCAAACCAAAACACAGTGCGCAAGCATTAGCGCACTACTGCTTGGCGGCTGAATAACAGGCAAAGCTGTGGTACGAAAACCAGCGTCTGATGTCTTGGACATTGGACATTTTGTGCTGAGCTAGTTCCTTTTGGCACCACAAATTTCCTCTGTGCATGTATTTCGTATTATCTTGTTTTGTTATATTCTTTCTCTGTCTTTGTATTTTTATCTTACGTATGTATTTTACATTTATTTCTTTGTGGTTATCGAGTTAATGTTTTTCTTCCTTTTCTTTTGGTACCTACCTAGATGGCTTCCCGCATACGAGAGACCTACCATGAGTAATTAGGAAACTCTATATAGGATAGTGGCGCGTTTGCAAGTTGCTATTGAAAGCATGAGAGGACCACTAAAAATATGTAGTTGGTCATAGAATACATTAGCTTGTAGAGTAGATAGCGACCGTCAGCGTACATAATTCATTATCAGCAAAGAAAATTCAGCTTCCACTTCAAAAGTTTGAAAAAGACAAGTTGATCGGCCGCAGCAGCGGTCGAACGACCAGACAAGCCTGTGCAAACACGCCAAGAATTAGTCCAAATTATGTGCGCCTAGCTCACCCCCCCGCTTGCACCCCGCACACCCGCTCACACCCTCCGCCGAATCAATATTTGTTGTCCGCACTCTTCTGCCTTAATACAACACGCACATTACTCACACACTGAAAGGAAACCAGCATTGTAAACCTTGTCCTTGAGGTTTACAGTTCTTTTTAGGTTGAAGATTTCTTGGTAGTTACGGCGTTGTTAATTTTGAAGGTTAGGTCTCATCCCCGTATCTCCGTCTCTATTTGCGCAATGTCTCACTCTAACACAGTTTTCCGCGGATTCCGCTACATAGGATTGTGCATGTTTTGGAAATAAGATCAGCAGAGCTCGCGGTACAAAACTCAAACGCTTTACAGACATAATAAGACTTCAGTTCGACTTAGTTTTACTAGCTCGATTCGCGCTAGATTAAAACAGCATTATTATTGTGATAATGATAAAATAAGGTATTTTACCAACTTACCTACCATTCATCTTTAATCGTAATAATTAAGTTTTAGAAAAAAACAACACCGACTTCAAGCCTAAACCTGGGTACACCTATATTTTTTGTTTTTACAGATTTTTTCAAAAGAACTTGATGAATTTCGATATTTTTTTTATGAGACTTGTTTTTTTATGGGACTACCTTTAAAGTATGACTTACCAAACAAAAAAAGAATCATCAAAATCAGTTCATAATTCGCGGAGTAATCGCGTAACAAACATACTAAAAAAACATACAGTCGAATTGAGAAACTTCCTTCCATCCTCCTTTTTTGAAGTCTGTTAAAAAACCAAAACCTATTGAATTAGGGACCCAAGACGGTCAATAGTTTTCAAACTAGGTACTTACATAATTATTTTAGTAAGCGTCACATATTTAGTAGGGTAGTTGCACGAGTTATCGGCACCCTCCCTATGCATGTTCGACGGGTCGTTTAGATAATGTTGTTGACTTTAAATTTAAATGTAATTATATCGTTCACTAATTGATTCAGGATAGATGAATCATCGCTTTGTTGCTAGGAGTTTTAGATAGGTAATAATTTAATTAAAATTATTCTCTATTTATCCCCCTTTTTAATGATAGTTGTATAACGTACTCCTAAGAGCGAATGTGGCTCAGTGGGAGCACGTGCGACTATCGATCCGACGCACTCGAGTTTGAATCCCGCTGGCACTGACTTTCTTAAGTTATGTGCGCATTTTTTACACTCGCTCTATAAAAACGGTGAAGGAAAACATCGTGAGAAAACCCAAGTCATGTCCAAGAATTTATCACAAAAATTCAAGGACATGTATGACATCCACCAACCCGCGCTGGGTCAGTGTGGTGGATTATGGCCCATACTCTCTCTACGAGGGAAGGCCCGAATTCCAGCAGTGCTTGCGCACTACTGCATGGCGGCGAAACTGGATAACTGGTAAAGCGGCTAGTACCCACCCAGAGGGCCTCTCGCATTCGAGAAACTTACCACTAGTAAATAATATCTAAGATAATGTCTAAGAGACAATAATTCTCGTAAGAATTGTCGAGTTGCGATATTGATTTGCGACAAGGTTTTTCGGAAAGAAAAAATACTACCACCGGCCGGGACTTGCACTCGCAACCCAATCTTCCCTCAGCGCGGGAAGCGCTCTACAATTGAGCTACGGTGGTCACCAACTCGAGTGCCGAATTTTTTCTTGCGTTATTTAACCGTCTTAAGGGTGACGCTAACCTCGTTGACGACGAGAGCCTTGTTTGAGTTTTTCGCTTGGCATTCGTTAATGCTACATATAAATATAACAAGAAGTATACCTTAGTCAATATATCTACCAACGTCACTGGCCTTAATAGTAGATCCAAGCACAGGAAGATGGCATATTACAAAGCTAGCCAAACTCGACACAAAAGACATTTTCGCGTAAGTTACACATCACTTAATATAAAAACTGGCATCTCGTTGAATATTCATAAAGAGCTGTTAATTGCTCAAGTTGGCAAATACGAGGAGAGAGCGACTCGTTCTTGGAACCCCCCGAGATCTGCGCAGACCCCTCAGGGTTGGCAGCTGATGAAAATTAAAAGTTAATAACATTAATAAATAAATACACCCAATGATCTCATACTTACATAGATCCCGGCCCCTAACTACAGTTCCCTGTATCTAGAGAACCAGAAACTACGAGGACCATGCCCCTACAACACCCGGGCACGAAACAAATGCATGCGCTTTTTGTTCTGTGGACTAACATTTGTCCGGTCGCGGGAATTAAACCCGCGACCTCAGTGGTGTATGATATTTTAGTCAACCTGCCCAACCACTACACTCCAAAGGCTGACCATTAATGCCACTCTTTTTTTGTCTGCTAATCAGATTTAACAATTAAGTACAGTCTTATCGTTCAAAGGCGATCTCTTCCAGACAACCTTTTGGACCAATACGTAACTTGGAAACGTGCTAACTGTTCAAACAATTAAAAGGAGACTTCCTAATTTTTCCGATGTATCTAAGTACCTTCCTAGTACCTACTCACTACTGACAAAAAATTTGTTGCACTCAGCAAAGCACTATTCTTAGGGGTTTAAGAACTATAACAGGGTTTTCGACCCTAAAACAAAGAAAGGCAGGATCGTTTTGTTTCCAGAAGTCATAGGAAAATTCCCAACCATAATTTTCACCTGTCAGCCCTAACTGCCCCCCTCCACAGCCATCGCAAAAGGCCAACCCCACACATACAAAGCACTCACACATACACAACAAGCGCGCGCAACTGGGAAAACTACGGCTTTTGCGTACAATTGCGTACAACAACAGGAATATAGTACACGCGAGGTTTGCAGAAGGTGTAGGAAACTCGTTTTAGTTTTGCTGGAGAAAGCTTGACATTTGAATGTCTGCTCGTCTGGCGTGTTTGTCTTACTGCATCATAAAAATAAGCATAGTTAAAAGATCAGCGTAATTTTTCAACGTAATAATTTAGCGTTGAAACCCGTGTCTAGTATTTTTATGTTGCTGTGTGATGAGACGAGTAAGTCGTTCGGCTAATGGTAAGCGCCACGCCTGCCCATTACAATTTCAGTGCCACACAGAACTTTTAATACCATAAAAAACACTGCGTAGCACTGCACTGCGCTCATCACCCCGGGACATCAGATATTAGACCTCATACGCCCAGTAATTTCGCTGGCTGCTTGGAGGCAGAATAACTGACAAAGTTGTGACACCTACCCAGACGGCCTCCCGCATACGAGAAACCTACCACCAGTAAAAAGTATATGAAAATCAAAAATGAAGCAGATAAACACAAGTTGGAGTAGTTAATTATTACCATGCCCTTCGTTTTTCATGCATCTTATTAATCAGTCATTCCATACATGTTGCCAAAACTTTTTCCAGACGAGCAGGTAAGCAACCAGCTCGTCTTGTCATGAGGCAGGCGTATTGCTTGCCTTAAGGCCCCAAAACTCCACTTCGTTCTTAGTGTACGTACTGCATTCTTTTTCATCCATATGTCTCTTACTTACTCACCTACTTATTTATTTGTAATCCATTGCCTCCATTCCAAAATAGCTTCTGCATTTTCACCGTTTACTGGACAGAAACGCGTGTTCGCTGTGTGCTGTGCTATTTACGCGGCGAGTAAATATGTACTTGCTCCGTTTGTGGAGGCTGCATTAATAATTCAATTGGTGCTCGCTGCCGACAAACAGGTACGACAACGATTTTTCACCAAACGGATTAATCGAGCCAGTGAAAATCGTTACGAGTTACTAATGAAATTATGGGGCGTTTTACCCTACATGTTTCTGGTAAGAATATACTATGGTTCAACTGCTTCCTGTTATAGGTGAACTTTATTATAAATACAATTAACTGTAGTACTTAATTATTAGAGAGAAATAAGGATTTATTAATTCCTGATGGTTATATTATATATCCAATAACTTTTTTATAGGAATCCTTCCTACTAATATTATAAATAGTACCTAATATAAAATAAGTTTGTAAGGATGGATGGATGGATGGATGGACGGATGGACGGATGGACGGATGGACGGACGGACGGACGGACGGACGGACGGACGGACGGACGGACGGACGGACGGACGGACGGACGGACGGACGGACGGACGGACGGACGGACGGACGGACGGACGGACGGACGATGGATGGATGGATGGATGGATGGATGGATGGATGGATATGGATGTGTGGATGGATGGATGTATGGGTGGATGGATCGATGGATGGTTTGTTACTCAATCACGCTAAAACTACTGAACAGATTTTGATGAAATTTAGTATGTAGATTCTTTAGATCCTGGAAAAGGACATTTATATATGTCTTCTACCTACTGAGTTATTTGTTTTCTGTGGTTATAGCACAGTCTAGTTACCTATAGGTAGGTATAGGACTGGGTGAATTGATTTGCTTTAATTTAAATATTATCAAATGAAATAAAAAAAGTTAAAAAGGAAGTGTCTAATTTTGTTTGAAATTGAATCCCTGAGTTGAAATCGAATGTAAAAGACTTGCAATCGTATTCAAATTATTATAGCTGAACATTTTCTTTAATTATTCTTTATTAAGGATGAATTAATTTAGGAAGGCACGTAATTTTACCATTGCGGCTGACAGTATTTGTTTTATAAGAAAGTCTTTTCCGAGTGTAAATTATACAAAAATGTAAAGAGGTCCCACTGGCCCGCAAGTCACTTTCAACCTGAACCGTAGCAGGCCTAGCGCACTCCGCACTTTAGGTACGAAGCTACAAGTACATAGCCGGGCACTGACGGCGGGTCGCGCGTCGTTACACGTGCCGCGCCAAAAGAGATAAGAGCTATGCGATAGAAAGATAGGCGCTCTGTAGGTTAATATGACTGGCAGCAGGCCTAGCGCACTCTGCACTGTAGGTACGAAGCTACAAGTACATAGCCGGACACCGACAGCGGGTCACGCGTCGTTACACGTGCCGCGCCAAAAGAGATAAGAGCTATGCGATAGAAAGAGAGGCGCTCTGTAGGTTAATATGACTGGCAGCAGGCCTAGCGCACTCCGCACTGTAGGTACGAAGCTACAAGTACATAGCCGGACACCGACGGCGGGTCGCGCGTCGTTACACGTGCCGCGCCAAAAGAGATAAGAGCTATGCGATAGAAAGAGAGGCGCTCTGTAGGTTAATATGACTGGCAACAGGCCTAGCGCACTCCGCACTGTAGGTACGAAGCTACAAGTTCATAGCCGGACACCGACAGCGGGTCGCGCGTCGTTACATGTGCCGCGCCAGAAGAGATAAGAGCTATGCGATAGAAAGAGAGGCGCTCTGTAGGTTAATATGACTGGTAGGTATGCAGCGCTACGCGAGCTGAATTGAATTTTATTGCGCCATAGCAAGAGTCGCTATTTCTTTAAATTACTTTGCGGAGTGATGCTTCTGTCCCTTAGTATTCTGTGACCGTAGTTCAGTTACCTAGATACTTAAGGAACGATCTACAGTAGGTACTCAAAGCTGACAGCTTCTGTGTTTTTTTTTAGTAACGAGACGAGCTGGTCGTTTGCCTGATGGTAAGCAATACGCCAGCCCATAATTATAGCAGCAACAATACCAGAACTTTGTTTTTCAAAATCCTGCGCGGGGCTGCACTGCGGTCGTCAATTCGTCACTTCGAATCTCATAATGCCCAGTAATTTAACTGGCTACAATGCCCTTCAAGCCGGAACACAGTAATGCTCGTGTACTAGGTACTGCTTGGCGGCTGAATTATTAATTAGCCACTATCTCGCCTGATGTGAAGCGATGATGTGGCCTAAGATGGAGCACATAGATCTAGAGGGAGACGGCAGTTGCTGCTCAGACCCGTCTCCCCGATGGTTCACCGAGCATCATCCCGAATAATGAAGTCAATGTAAATATATAGCAATTGTGTATACCTCTATTTATTCTATTATATATTTATTCTAGAGTGACAAGGACGGAAATAAAGTCATCAAGATTACATTCGAGCGGTCCCGAGAGCAGCTATTGTTATGATTTTTATATATATTATAGTCAATACTACCTACTATTTTAAAATGTTATTAGAAGTAAGTAATAGAAGAGGAATGCGAAACCCAAGATAAACCTGTTTAAGGTTTATAAAGTGTTACAAATATAAGAAAAATTATAAAATTTATACAAATAAAAAAAATATATATTATGATTAGTCCATTCCACGAGGCAGACCATCTGGTATCCTTGATACAAGAGCCGAATTTACCAAGACTTATTTAAATAAGAATGAATAATGAAAGTACCCACCTATTTTGCTAAACCGTTGCGCCACGTAAACCAAAACATCCACAAGTGACACTGCGAGTGGTACCAGTTGATTGGGGTCGCGGAGTACCAACAGACACCCGCCAGCGCTGGTTCATTTCTTTGCCAAACACCAATATTTGAAAACCCAGCGCGATTACTGAACGGGCTATCCTTGCGGTGCGATGACATTTTGACTTCGTCCTTGTTCAGGGATGCTGGGTTTAGTTTTGTAAAAGTGTTTTCCGGTGTTAATATTAATATAGTGTTACTTATTTAAAAGTGATATTTTTAGGGTACCTATTTAATAGTAGATAACACTGGTAATTAGCAACAACACCGATAAGTTATTTAAAAAGTTTTCTTGATTATTAGAAGTACCTACCTCATACATTTTAAAATATCAAATGGTAGAAAAAGTTATTGAATTAAATTTAGACTTAATGAAATTATTGTATACATTTTAGAGTTAAGTTTTATTATATATCTAGGAGTTTAATTATCTGTATGTATAACAATCACATACCTCAACGTGATAACAATTGTATCATAAGTAGGTATTGGTAAATACTTTTTAATTGAGCTTGATTGAACTTGAGACCCAACTCTTAAGAGGATATGGCACAGCCGCGGCCAGCGAGCACTAGGTATTTGAATAATGGTTTACAGTCTCGCAGAAAATGCGTAAATTAAATTGAATAAATTAACTAAATAATAATAATAATAATAATTTAACTAACCGCCGCTTTGCCAGTTATTCAGCCGCCAAGCAGTAGTGCGCAAGCATTACTGTGTTCCGGCTTGAAGGGCATTGTAGCCAGTGAAATTACTGGGCATTATGAGACTCAACAGCTAATTGTCTCTGGGTGACGAGCGCAGCGCAGCGCCGCGCAGGATTTTGCAAAACAAAGTTCTGGGTGGTGCTGTTATTGTTATGGGCTGGCGTATTGCTTACCATCAGGCGAACGACCAGCTCGTCTCGTCATTCTGTAATATAAAAAAAAACTAAATTCGTTTCAGTTTCAGATTTTTGTTAAAATTAGCGTTTCGGGAGAAAACGTTTCTACCACACTAAATCTCAACCAAATTTGGTAATTTTGGTCTCAACATCTTAAATGGAGAATAAACTAGGTTTGTAGGTTTTCGTTTTTCTAAATTTATGTCTATTTTTAAAGTTAACAGCTTCCACACTTCAAAAAAAATTTTCGAGTAAATATCGAGTTTTTTTGGTCCATTAATTCAAATTCTATAGGAATTATCGAAAAAATCAAAACCTACAACCCTCAATAATGGTAACATCTCTTACATGTCCAAATTTCATCGAATTTGGTTAATGTTTAGGGGTAGAAAAACGTTCTCTTTTTGTATAAAAATTTCAGCGTGCCGTTCCCTCTAAAACTTTTTAAACGACTTCAAAAAAAGGAGGAGGTTCTCAATTCGATTGCACTTTTTTAAGGTTCCGTACCCGAAGGGTAAAACGGGACCTTATTACTAAGACTCATCTGTCTGTCTGTCCGTCTGTCACCAGGCTGTATCTCATGATAGTTAGACAGTTGAAATTTTCACAAATGATGTATTTCTGTTGCCGCTATAACAACAACTACTAAAAAACAGAATAAAAAATTATTTATATGGGGCTCCCATACAACAGACATGATTTTTTTGCCGTTTTTACAGATAATGATACGGAACCCTTCGTGCGCGAGTCTAACTCGCACTTCGCCGGTTTTTTTATTAAACAGAGCAGGAACACTCAGCATTATTATAAATTAGTCTTTAAGCCTTATACTTCATGTCAAACGAGCAAGGAGGTCTTATGAAGGTAGGTATAAGTCTTATCATAGACCTATTATACACAGCAGAGAGCACATGAACTGCTCACCCCGCAGCGCCTCAGTACTTGCGAATATTCGTACCATCGGGTGATTCAGCCTGCACTTGCATTAACGTTTTTCAATATTTCATACTTTTAGAAAAACACGTGTACAAATAGTATACGCACCCGTGTTTAAATTATAGCTATTGTAATCAAAGAAATTATGTATCGTAACGTAGCGTAGTTCGTAGGTAGACTATGTGTTTACTATACTTCGTAGTTTTCTATAGAATTATTCTAAAAAGGTAATTATAGACTTAGGTAGATATTGAATGTTACTGTTACATTTTGAAACTGTTACATACTGAATTAAAACCTATTTACACGGTGCAAGTTTCTTGCCAGTTTCATATTGCAAATTTCGTGTAGACGGTGCATTTCTATTATATATGATAAATTGTAACATTACCTATATTATTACTGAAGCGAGTTATAAGGTATATATAGGATCGTTCAATTCTTCTTTCTGATCTGCGGGGATTTCCTCTGGCGACAATGTAAGCCGAATCGTAGCACGAATGCAGTCACCGTCATTCACCTTTGGACATCTGCAACACCAAAACCATTACCGATGTGTTGCCGACCCTGTAAGGAGAAAAGGAGATAGGAGATGAGGATGATAAGAAAAAAAGGCTGAGACGGGCTGGCCTCCTGCACTGGTGTACGAATGAAAATGCGTGGGACTGTTGTAAAATACGGAGTTTATTCGTATAATTTATTTAAACAATCAGAGCACTGCCGCAGGGTGGATAAGCTGATGAAGGAAGGCAGAGATGTTGCCATAATACAATTCACATAAAAAGTGTTGCTAATTTGTAAATTTAAATTTCGAATAATCGAAACACGTCGATGCAATGACTATAACTATAACTACATAGTACTAATTTATTCTCCTATGCTTTGTTCTTACTTTTTTGGTAGGTATGTTAGGTACTTAAATAATATTGAATTATTTAATAAAAAAAATGAAGAGATTCTATTAACTCCTAATAAAATAAAACCCCTAAATACTCTTTAAAACAGTAATCGGCACATATTTATAGCGCATTAGCGCAAGGCTCGCATAAAGCCTGTGCACACCGGGATAGTTTAACTTAGAGTTGAGCGCCCCTGTATCTTTGTTGAAATATTTGCAGTGTAAGCGAAGCGTTGACGCTACGCAACGGTCAGAACACTCGGAACACACTGGGTTAGTGGACTAGCATTCTTACTGGGACAGTGTTGTGAACATAGTGTTGAAACAAAAGTGAGGGTATTTCTTTATTTTGGAATACAAGAGTTACAAATAGATAATCCAATACTTTTAGAGCGAGTGTGGCTCAGCGGGAACTCGTGCGCCTTTCAATCCGACGCACCTGGGTTCGATTCCCGAGTCGGCCCTGCACCAATGACTTATAGTTAAGTGCAGATTTTGTACGCTCGCTCTAAAACGGTGAAGGAAAACATCGTGATGAAACCCGCTTACGCGCTTTGGAGTGGTAGGCTCTGGCTGTGGTTGTAATACCACCCACCGAAAAAAGCCATGCCGTCAAGCGACTTAGTCGTGTTTCGGGATGATGTTCGGTGAACCATCGGAGAGACGGGTCTGAGCAGCCGCTCAACTGCCGTCTCTCTCTAGATCTATGTGCTCTATCTTAGGCCACATCATCGCTTCACATCAGGCGAGATAGTGGCCAAACATAGATCTTATAAGTTTAAAACAAAAAAGAAATACTAAAGAAGAAATTTGTTTTGAATCATGAACATGATTATTATTGTTCTATTACACTCGAGAGCAATGA
The DNA here is from genome assembly GCA_951640565.1 of Petrophora chlorosata. Taxonomy (NCBI): domain Eukaryota; kingdom Metazoa; phylum Arthropoda; class Insecta; order Lepidoptera; family Geometridae; genus Petrophora; species Petrophora chlorosata. The sequence continues at coordinate 5,923,909 of OX621207.1, forward strand.
ATCCGGGTCACTTAAAGAATGTTAAAAATCTCGGAAACTAAAAATGATAGGTTAATGCAATAAATTGTATTTAATAGACAATGTAATACTCCTTAAATGAAAGTAAAAAAAATATGAGTCACCATACATTTTATTAACACAAAATTACATAAAGAAAAAAACTGCTGATCTCTCCTTAAAACAAAAATAGGAAACATGAAATTTTTGAACTTTATTACGATTTTCTTGAATTTTAATACTTCGTATTGCCTCCTCGTGCTTCCATTACTGCGTTTACGCGGTTTGGCATGCTGTACACCAAGTTCCTTATACGATTTTGGGGAATACTCTCCCATTCCTCTGTGAGAGCAATTTTGAGCTCACGAAGCGTGATTGGGGGAGGGTTTCGTTGTTTTACGCATCTGCCTAGCTCGTCCCAAGCATGCTCGATCGGGTTGATATCCGGGCTGCGCGCTGGCCACTCCATACGAGTAATGTTCATCTCTTGAAGGTAGTCATTCACAATCCTACCTGTATGAGGTCGGGCATTGTCATGCATAAATATAGCATCCTCACCTAAATTGACCATAAATGGACCAACGTGATCATTGAGGATTTCTTCCACATATCTTACGCTAGTTAAAGAGCCGTTTTCTATGATCACCAGCTCTGTGCGACTTTCAGAAGAAATTCCGGCCCACACAAGTACAGACCCACCACCGTAGGCTACTTTTTCTTCGATGCATGCTTGCTTGAATCTTTCCCCTGGTCTTCGATACACTCTGTGTCTTCCATCGTGCTTGTAGAGCATAAATTTTGATTCGTCGGAGAACATAACTTTTGACCAATCTTCAATACTCCAATTTACGTGGCTCTGGGCATATCTTAGTCTCGAAATACCATGCCCACGCTCCAGTTTAGGGCCGTTTGCAGGTCTAAGGGGTTTTAAGTTAGATTCAGCAAGCCGACGTCTTACTGTCCATGCACTTGGGTTACTTCCTCCGAGGCGTCGAAACTGATTGGTGAGTTCAGTTCCTGTGAGAAAGCGATTTCGAAGCATGGTGTTCACCAAGTATCGGTCTTCTCGTGCTGTGGTACACCTGGTTCTGCCCGTTCCTGGTCTGCGTAGGTTAGAACCAGTTTCTTCGTAACGTCGGAGAACTCTTTGTACTGTTGACAGCGACACACCGACAGTCCTGGCTGTATCGCGCTGACTCCGGCCGGTTTCCAGCATTGTAAGTATTCTGGTGCATTCTTCAGGCGTAAGCGACATAATTTCAGCTTGAATAATGAATATAGAGCACTATCAACATGGTTTATGTACCCACATAAATGACAGATTACAAACAAAAGCAAAACCAAATGCTGTAATTTCGTAGTTCCATCTTCGAAAGTGGCCCTTTTTCAAATTTGATTTTTTTATGATATAACTTTACAATAACTAAGAAGTTTTAATACCTTCATTTAAGGAGTATTACATTGTCTATTAAATACAATTTATTGCATTAACCTAGCATTTTTAGTTTCCGAGATTTTTAGGATTCTTTAAGTGACCCGGATTCATTGCTCTCGAGTGTATTTTTATTGTTTTATTATTTTCGCACCTAGGTATATAGGCACTGAACATCATATTTAGCTGTCCTAATCCTGTATGACGTAACCAAGCCGTATTAAAAAATGCTTACTGTTGTAATCGAATATTTCTATCGAGTTTAAGTAAGCTCCAGTTACTGGCATTGCCACTGTCCCCGTGTGGACCTTACTTACGCATATAGACGCTAGGTGCCAGCCGATTGTTGTTATGGCAAATTTGTTCTCTGTCTGAGTCAGCTGGCGGGATTAGCCTGTTTCTGTTCAAAACAATAGTTTTATCGCGTTAATGACTTGTTTGATTAGAGACTGTTGTTAACAAAGCAGTTAACAACAGCCGTTGTGAGCAGTTAAGATATGGAGAAATATTTTGCAATGTGTAATGCAAATTGATGACAAACTCTTACAATTTTATTGCAAAGTAGGTACTTACATACAGCAACTGTATTTCTAGCTTTTCAGTTAGGTGTTGATATTAAAATCTCTGGTTCAAATAGCTATCAGATAATCAGTTATCTTAACTTGTGTCAAGACAGCAGACATAATTTAAACAGCCACATATTCACACATCGTAAACAACTCTAACCCAACCACAGTTTGTAATGATGACAATAAAATCATAATTTGAATTTCGAAGCGCGTAGGTAACCTCAATCTTACAAGATGGCGGCCGTTATCGTCGGCCATGTTTGTTTTGCGCTGCGCAAGAGTTTGTTTTCCAGAGACCTGTTTTACAAAGGTCTCTTTTAAATAGATTTGGAATATTAATGAGGACATTAGGACGATTCTGTTTAAACAATCCAGTAGGTATTTGTGTTGGTTACGCGCGATCATTTGATGTGATGTGGCCGTGCTTGAGAGGCGTTCAGTTCAAAAACAAATATCAGGGTGGGCCTAAGAATTTTAATTGAGTTTTTGCTTGTTCGGACTAAGAAGGCTACCTGAGTTTATGCTAAAAGATATTTGGTTCATCCCGTCTCTCGTTGTAGAGCTGCAGGATAAGGTTAGCTTCGATTGGATTTGATCTGGGAAAATGTTTGAATAAGCAGTTTTGGTTAACACTTTTTCTTCACTAGAAAGATAAGAGCGAGTGTGGCTCAGCGGGAACTCATGCACCTTTCGATCAGACGCGCCTGGGTTCGAATCCCGACTCGGCCCTGCACCAATGACTTATAGTTAAGTGCAGATTTTGCACGCTCGCTCTAAAACGGTGAAGGAAAACATCGTGATGAAACCCGCTTACGCGCCTTGGAGTGGTAGGCTCTGGCCGTGGTTGTAATACCACCCACCGAACAAAGCCATGCCGTCAAGCGACCTAGTCGTGTTTCGGGATAATGTTCGGTGAACCATCGGGGAGACGGGTCTGAGCAGCCGCTCAACTGCCGTCTCTCTCTAGATCTATGTGCTCCATCTTAGGCCACATCATCGCTTCACATCAGGCGAGATAGTGGTTAAACATAGATCTATTAAGCGTAAAAAAAAAAAAAAGATCCCTGTAGGCACTTCAAAAAGGAAGGGAAAGTATTAAAAACTATTAAGAACGTATCATTTCGTTACGTAATCAACTGAAACACAGAAAAGACCACGGCTCCACTAAAGGCCATAAGGGGCCGCGCTACAAGCCGTCTAAATATATGCTCTATACACAGAACAACATATAATATGTACAGAACACACACCGAACGCTTGCACACAAAATATTTGGTAACAGCCAATGTAATCCAAGGAGTTTGCCTTGATAAATTAAATATACAGATAATGTCGATCGTATGGCAGCACTGGGGAATTTAAATGGGCTTAAATTGTTTCCGCTTTAGTCTAATCGCGATTTCGTTTGCTTTTAGACGGGTGTGCGAAGCATTATGTTTGTTCTAGAAGCAGGTTCTGTCAATACGTCTTTGGATTCTAGGTGTTAGGTGAATATGGAATTTTGCATTTTGCAGACGATGATACTGTTTGGTTTGTAAATGATACTTAAGATATGTGTTATATTATGTATATGGTACATAATATAATGTTAAGCAGTAAATAACAAGTGAACATCGTTGAAGTGTTTACTCTGTACCTATATACGTACCTAGATAGTGCATCTGTAGATATAAAACTGTTTCTACATTATTGGCGTGATCATAAATATGCTGTAGAATGTTTAGATATGATTATATTTCCTGTTTCTCTAAGAACTCCTTTAGTATTATTAAAATAAACATTATATATTACATAAGTAACTCATTACTATCTACGTCATTATAGATATCGTTTAATCGCGTACTTACTACTTCGCGCCTGTATTTTAAATTTGGGCCCATAACCTCAAAACCATTTCAAGTACACAATATACCTGCTGCGTCCATATGGATGTGTGAAAACATAGGTAGGTACAATTAGTCTTGCTTAGACCATCCTACATATTATAAAAAAGGATGTCAGCGATTAGAGACAACATGACAATCCAACCTACGCTCAACTTAACCTCCCATCGTTTTCGTACCTTGTTGCGACCACGTTAATTACTTAAACACATCCCGACTGGTTTAAAAAACAAACAACCACCAACGTCATAGAAACCACATAGAGTAGGTAAGTAGGTAGGAATTGCACACAGACTTTATCAGTATTGACCCTTCGCAAACAGACTTCAAGAATAGCGTGATAAAATTGCTTGAAAATGAAAAACTAAAAATCTGCGGTTTGAATAGATATAAAATTAATGTTTTAGGGGGAAATAACCTAAAGTGAGGTACTTCTATTAGAGTAATGAGCAAAGAAATCGTCCTAAGTAGTATTAAATACGAGTATATTCCAATCTTATAGAGGGTTTAAGGTTCACTTAGACGATGCAAGTTTCTTGTCGGTTGCATACATTGAGCTATTATTTATTGCATACCAAAATTTATATTGTAAGCCATAATTGAAATACACCATTTGAACGACGGTTGCATACTATTATGGTATGCAAGCGGTAAGAGACTCGTGCCATCTAAATAGGACTTGAGCCCCGTTGCGGGCTCAGTTATTTTGTCTGGAAACGTGTTAAACCAATCCCGGCTGGCTTAAAAAGTAGCTACTTACGTCACACTGTAAAGAGAAGGTACTTATAGACACAGAGATTATCAGTTTCAGAGACATTACACAAGTGTGTAGTGTGTACTACGTGAACAGAAAGAGGCACAAATATTATGTTTATATATTGATAGAGTGAAGCGTATGTCAAACACCGTCGTTAGGTTCAATATTAACTCTGGTTATCAGATCGGTGGTGAACTCCCCTCAAGGTCAGTGTCAAGGTCGTACAGTTAACATTTACACTGTCAATATTTTGGAATTTACTGTGAGTTGACACCGTTTCGGTGTGCTTGGAGTGTAATAGGCGTAGTTCTAGGCATGTTAATTAATGATATAACTACGTAGAACTAACATAATAGGTAAGTATTTTCAGAAAAACTGCTATTTAGACGATGCAAGTTTCTTGTCTGTTGCATACCATAATAACATGCAACTGTCATGCTAACTTCGTTTAGATGGTGCAAGTCAATTCTTAGCATACCATCAAGGCCCATTTACACGATGCAAGTTTCTTTCTGGTTGCATACAATAATGGTCAAGTAACAATTAACTTGTACATCAAAATAACGTTTGGACGTTGCATGCTTTCCGGTAGTATACCACAATGGTATTCAACTGGAAAAAAACTTGCACTATCTAAATGGGTCTTTATGGCAGGTATGCAACCGGCCATAAACTTGCATCTACATGGACATAAGAGAAGAACATCAAGCTGAAGGTCATTGTAGTAGATATGACTAATAAAATGGCCTTTGTACAGTAGGATGCCAAATTGCCAAGCTCTAACTCTGACAACTTAGGTCTTCAAACCGGGTCATATCGAGTTATGAAATATAGTTTCCATTCCTTTTTTTTATTGAACTAACTGAGATGAGCATATCGTTCACCTGATGGCCTGCCCATAACAATTGCAGTGTCTTTTTGAAACCATAAAAGTACTGCGAATCATTGCATAGCTCTCATCACCCCTAAAGATCAGTTATTAAGTCTCAATATGCCCAGTAATTTCGCTGGCTACAATGCCTTTCAAACCGGAACACAGTCATGCTTGCACACTACTGCTTAGCAGCTGAATAATTTTTGAAGCGGAAGGCCTCCAGCGTACCACCAGAACCTTTACACTAGTACCTAACTGCTGCTAGCACTAAAGAAATTTAAAAGCAACAAGGGTGCAATAGTTGAAGATTTCTTCTCTCGTGTGGGTGTGCCAACCCTGGTGTTGGAGTTATTAGTCAGCCCAATGTTCTCCGACATGGCCTAACGACTGTTGTCCAAAGACAACAACCAGACCGACGGCTTAACGTGACCTCCGAAGCACAGTAGCGTTCAGATATAAATACCACACAAACGGTCACCCATCCAAGTTGTGACCGCTGCGAACGTTGCTTAACCTAGAAGATCTGTTACAAACGGGTAGGCGAGTTAGGCTACGAGCACTACGTAGCGCTAGTGGTAGTAGTACGTAGAAGTAAATACCATAAAGTAGGTAGACCAAACCTGATTCAACTTTTCGACACATTTTCTCTTGTCACCCTGATCTGGCGATAATGATACGAGCGAAGCCCAGAACTGCAAATTATCAGGTCTGCTGTAAGTGACCCTCTGTACCCTTTTAAGTAGTAAGCCGCATTTGAACTTTCCAGCACAAGCCGCGTTTGGACTTCCCACACAAGTCGCATTTAGACTTCCCAGCAGTGTAAGTAAGTAACGTGGCAAGGCGTTTTTAGACTTGTAAGTACGTGACGTGGCAAGGCGCGTTTAGACTTACTAGTTTTTATGTTGCGCGTTTGGATTTTCCGTAACCTACTCGTTACTTTCCTGTTAATTATACTATTTATTTTTTTGTATAAAAATAGCTCGTACATACTTCTAAAACATTAAAATAAGATAGTCCATCATTCGGATACTAGGATAAACCTGTGTTACGATGCTAGTTAGTTTTCCCCATATATACTCGTAGTATCATACCATCTCTTCTACTAAAACATCTAACGATTAAGTAAGTACCTACATTAAAATACTTAGGTACACATTAAACGATGAGTTTAAACTTTAAGCCAGAATATAGGTAATGGTAGGAACATAGGTAATATAGGTATGTGATAATTTCGACATCGGAATATTGGTTTAACTGGAGATAATTTCTTTAATACAAAAAAGGAGGTAGTTATAAGAGTTATAAAATATTAAACCGTTGTAAATAGTGCGTCGTCAGCCATTTATTAATTTCTTGTTTTGATGAATAAAAGAAAATAAGGAGGTAGTTATAAGAGTTATAAAATATTAAACCGTTGTAAATAGTGCGTCGTCAGCCATTTATTAATTTCTTGTTTTGATGAATAAAAGAAAATAAGGAGGTAGTTATAAGAGTTATAAAATATTAAACCGTTGTAAATAGTGCGTCGTCAGCCATTTATTAATTTCTTGTTTTGATGAATAAAAGAAAATAAGGAGGTAGTTATAAGAGTTATAAAATATTAAACCGTTGTAAATAGTGCGTCGTCAGCCATTTATTAATTTCTTGTTTTGATGAATAAAAGAAAATAAGGAGGTAGTTATAAGAGTTATAAAATATTAAACCGTTGTAAATAGTGCGTCGTCAGCCATTTATTAATTTCTTGTTTTGATGAATAAAAGAGAATAAGGAGGTAGTTATAAGAGTTTTAAAATATTAAACCGTTGTAAATAGTGCGTCGTCAGCCATTTATTAATTTCTTGTTTTGATGAATAAAAGAAAATAAGGAGGTAGTTATAAGAGTTATAAAATATTAAACCGTTGTAAATAGTGCGTCGTCAGCCATTTATTAATATCTTGTTTTGATGAATACCAGTTTTCAGGGCGGTTGAGAACACGGCATCACTAAGATTCCAGTGAGCAGTAGTGCGCAAGCATTACGTGATCCGGTTTGGAGGGCATTGTAGCCAGCGAAATCACTGGGCATTATGAGACTCAACAGCTAATTGTCTCAGGGTGACGAGCGCATTGCAGCACCGCGCAGAATTTTGCGAAACAAAGTTTTGGGTGGTGCTGTTATTGTTATGGGCTGGCGTATTGCTTACCATCAGGCAAACGACCAGCTCGTCTCGTCATTGAGTAATAAAAAAAAGCAGTCGCAGTCCACCAGTCACCTAAATCCAAACGCAGCACCACCAAAAGCGCAAGTCAACTATTTGGTTTACCAATTCGTGCCCGAATCGTCCATCGGCTAAGTTGTTTGTTTAGCGATACACATGTAATTGATGTAGTGTCAGAACGTTGCATTAGCTGTCTTATGTATGGTATTTCAATTTACGTGAAGGTGTGGAAGTACAGCCGGTTCGTAATTATTATTTACGTGCCCGTTTGGGATTTCAACAAAATTTATTAATAGACCCGTCAATCTTAAATCATCATCATCATCAGCCCACATCATTACGTTTCCACTGCTTCCAGGCAGTGTTCCGGGCATGCTGTCATAGAGAGAGTATGGACCATGATCCAACACGCTAGCCTAGTACGGGTTGGTAGATGTCACGTGTCCTTGAATATTTGTGATTAATTCTTGGTCATGCCGGGTTCCTCACGATGTTTTCGTTCAACGTTTTGAGAGCGAGCGTTAAACCCATAATATATAACTTAAGAAAGTCACTGGTGTGGGGACAGCGGGATTCGAACTCCGGTGCGTCGGATCGTAAGTCGCACGAGTTCCCACTGAGCCGCACTCGCTCTCGTAATCTGAAACAGGAAGAATCAATTAGATCAGAATAATAGGGTAAAATCCAATGGATATTAATAAAATCAACTCAATCATGAAGATGGCTTAAGTAAAAAAGCACTTTCTTTGTGTCTTTTGTGACCTTTACTTCACATATGCTAAAAAAGCTCTCACGCACTAGAGAGATTCTTCTAATCTTCAAAAAGGGGTGTAAATATTGTAAAAAGGTTACAGGGTTGACAACACATCGGCAATATCCCTAGTGTTGCGGTCGACGACGGTGACCTTAACCGCTTTCCATCAGACGGGCCGTCTGCTTGGTTGCCACTTAAAAAAAGAAAAGAGGAGTAACTAAGTTTTACGTTCATTCTTAATTTGTCGATGAACAACAGCGTTGGAAAATCCACCTCTGGACATATTTATTGGCCTCTTCCAAAGTATACCAATGAGCTCCATCTCTGGCTCTCCTTTATCTAACCAAGTGTCGTCCTATGAAACAATTAAATACCGATAAAGACGTCAAGGTAATTGTCAGTTTTAGTTTATATTAAACATGTCACCAAAATACTAAGTAAGTACTCAAATATTGTCATTGTCACGCTCATGCACCCACAAATGAACTAATGGAAATGCCAATAAAATGCGTCCGAAAATATTTGACATTACTCATTCGCTCAACAAAAATTATGACATGACTGTGTACCCATACTAAGCTAAGGAAAATAATAAAAATGTACATTTTATTATACTCTAGGTGCGACAATGGTGGGTGTACACGATTGGCAGGCAATGAGCTGTGCCAACAGACAAACGTGCGACTTTCAATAATAGGGGATCGGACAGTAATCGAGAAAAAATATAAAATGTAGTTAGAACGAATGTTTATCGAACCAGAAAGATCGTCCAATCAATATTTTTGTTAAATAATAATGATTTATATTTTTAAATCAAGAAATAAAATCTAAAAATTCTGACTATTTTAATCTGTTCTTCGTCTCAAGCGAAACACCAATCACAGCGCATGACGTCATCCGTAGGCGGATGACGAGTGCCAAGCTTGTGTTGTGATTACTTTTCGTTTTTGCTTTTCATAAAATCTTACAATATTTAGAATTAAGAGATAATAAAATAGTCCATTAATAGGTGCAATTCTCCCAAGTGATCATTATCTCTTTGCTTACAACTTGTTTTGTACAATAAATAACATGGAACCAAGCTATATAAAAGCCGACAATAGAACTCTGCCGAGAGTGGATATATTGATGGTTGGCAATTTCTTTGCCTCAAACTCGGACTTCTGTGCTGCTGAATTTCGAAATGTTAAAACATCTATGTAAGTATTTCAGCTATTATTCATTTTTTGATCTAATTTATGTGAGTATGGAAATAACAAAGGGAAACATAACCTAAAAAGTGTAGGTTGTGATAATTGATGTAATATTATGTCCTTTTTATTTTTATAATGACTTACTTTAATGTTTTACTTTTGCGTCTTTTTAGATCAGCGAGACAATCATACGGGGATGATGCGATAGGATACGTCCAACTTCGGCGAGATATGGATTTGTGTACGATCAAATGTAAAGTGTGTCCAGAGCACAAAATTCGTTCAAAGGCGTATAATGCGACTATGATAGTAAATGAAAAAGAAGAAAAAGTAGTCAGCGTTCAGTGTCATGACTGTGCTGCATCAATGGGAGGTTGCAAACATGCTGTCGCTTTTCTGATGTGGGTCCACAGGAGAAGTGAGGAGCCATCTAGTACTGAAATACAGTGTTACTGGAAGAAATCTAAACTGGCTCAGATTGGTACTAATGTTAAGTATGTTACTGCAAAGGACCTTTCGTCTGGTAAAAGAGTATCTTCTACCCAGACTGCTCCACACAATAATATGCTGGAACAATTTCTCCAAGCAGCTGCTACCCGAAATGTCACAAACTGTGAATTATTGAAATATAATAACTGCAGAGTGAAAGAGTATGAGAAATTGTCACTTCATTACTTAATCATTGAACATTGTGATGACGGTGATTGTGACACATTTTTGGATACAATAGCTCAGTATTTTACTGAGAAAAACATTAAACTGATTGAAGAAAACTCGAATGCAATATAAGAACAGGTTGTGGCACGAGCTCAGGTATGGGCGTATTACAGCTTCAAAATCCTACGAAGTTAGCAAATGTCATACTGCAGATGGGTCTTTGATATCTATGATCATGGGAGCCAAGACCCCAGACACAAAAGCAATGAAGAGAGGTCGGGAATTAGAAACAAAAGTGAAAGAAACAGTGGAAAAAACACTTGGCAAGAAAGTGAAGACCTGCGGATTATTTATTTCCTCACAATACCCATTTATAGCTGGTTCACCAGATGGTATTATTGACAATAAAGTATGCGTTGAAATAAAATGCCCAACCAGTGAAAAAACATATAAAAATTATTTGAAAGATAATAAAGTGACAGAAAAATATATGGCACAAATACAAATTCAAATGTTTGTCACAAATTTGAAACATTGTTATTTCTGTGTTGCTCACTGGGATTTTGAACTCACAACAACCATGTTGAAATGTTATTAGTAAGCTATAATGAGGCCTTAGTAAAGCACTATATTTCAAGTTCAACTCAATTTTGGAAAAGAAATGTATACCCTATTCTATATGAAAGTTCAAAATAAAATATTTTTTTTACATATTCAATGGTTTTATTTATTAAAGTTAATATTAGGTATGTACACATAATAATTCATAAATAAATAACTCCATAAAGTCCTTTCCTTTTTCTCCATCAGCTTTGTACAACCAGTGAGGTCCCACTATGGAATCAAAGATTTGACGGTGGGGACTATGAGGCTATGGAGGATGCATGGTGACATAGTACTTGTGGAAAACTGTAGGTTTCTAGGCGAATATTTTTTTTATCTAGTTGTACTATAAATGGTTTGAGAATATTAGCAATGATTGGTATATTTTTTTGAAATACTTTGCCTGGATATGATGTCGATATTCCAAATTGATCTGCAAGTTCTGAAAATGTTGTATTTAATCTTATTTTTTTCAAGCATAGAGTACATGGTCTGTTGGAATGTTGGTGTTTCCTTGTACTAAATCAACCAAAAAGAAACAATCCTTTGTTATGCCTATATAAAAACGTGGTTTGGCTTCAATTTTTTTCAACATATTATTCAGGGATTGCTTTGCTTCTCTTTCCTGTTCTAGTTTAGCTTCTTCTTTGTTTAAGCTACTACTGTCAGATGGTATTTTACACTGACGATTGAACAGAAGGTGATGATGGTTGAAATGATATTGATGGGGTGTAAAGTGATAGATCCATCGATGAATTATCTGTTTATTTTAGACACACTTGGTCTTGATAGCTCTACTTGTTCTTCTACTTTGAACGGAGATGTCGATGTAGTTGTTGTCCACGTTTTAGATGGTGATGTTGCAATGTTTTTGGATTTGTTATGTGTTTGTGTATACCTGCTTCTGAAGTATTTACTTTTAAAAACAACTTGTACACCTTTATCTTGGCTTTTTGGCTGTTCTTCTCTTACAAAGTCAGTTTGTAAATCTAAAACAAAGGTAAATTGGTCATTATTGTTAACCATTCCGAAAAAGGTATTGGTTCAAATTAAACTAGTAGGTATTTAGCTAGGTACTTACTAAGAGACTGAGTTGTATTTTCTTTTTCCATATTAGTCTCCAGTTTAATTTCTGCAAGGGCTTCTTCTATTAAAGACATTCTTTGCCTTTTGACAGCAGCGGGGCAAGATGTACTAGTAGTTGATGGCAAACTTCTTTTCCTATCAGTTTGACATTGAAATTTTGAAGGAAGGCATCCAGGTTTTATCATTATTTTTTTACAAAGCCCATAATATGATATCGCATGTAATTTTCCATATCATTCGGCAGCTATAACACAAATTACAAATTATTTAAGCACTTATACTAAACTTCTTACTTGTAAATATAACCTATACATACACAAAAGGAACTTATTATTTTACACACCGCTTAAATTCTATCTAAAGGTACTTACATCGAAGTGTCCTCACAAAAGAAAATCGCTGATGTTATAGACATCCCTTCGTGTTTTCGTCTTGCTAGATCCATCCATTTTTTTCGCATTTCTGCTTTTCGTGGTACATCAATGAATAATTTATTTGAAGTAGCTATAGAATTATTTCTACATTGAGGTACTGCACACCAACGATATGGTTCTCGTTCCATTCCGACAATTTACTCAATTTAGTCCCCAAACTTCACAAAACGTATTTAAATCTCTTCGCAAGTTTTCTTTCGTAGAGTTTGAGTTTGACGCACAGAACAATAATACTGGTTTGACGTTTCGGCCAGCGTATGACGTCACACACCTGAGGTGACCTTTTGCGCGGCAATAATTTAAATATAATATTTAACTTTAATTTTAGGTACTTTTAGAGCTTTATTTAATTAAAATGGTATTTTTCATGGCTATATATATTGATTATGGTTAATTTAAAACACTTTCTGAAAAGTTGTCCGATCCCCTATTATGTTTGCTGAAAACGTTAGTGGTGGCGGCCATCTTGGAATTATGGACAAGGCGTTATGGAAAATCACGGAAAACAAATACGTAGACGAGGCGTGCTGTGAAAATTTCAGTCACGTACCAACCGGTTGAGTATGAGAGGCAAATTCCATGAACCTATTGTATTGTCATAAATAATGCTAAGCGGACATATGAATTCTATTTGTAAAGTCACGAATCTGGGGTGCTAATGTGTTTTGACAGTTTCTGAAAATGAAAATTGACTTTCATGAAAAATTTGTGCCATAATTATGATGTAGTAAAAGCAAGTAACGTGGTAATTCAAATGATGGAATAGCGTGTGTTGCAGTACCTAGTTAGTTATCAGCTCGACTGTATCAATGGAGATGTATCTTTTTACTAAAAGCAGTCTACAGCGTATCTTAGATAAAAATCTTCATTTTACAACTAATAAACTCATTGGTCCGCCGAACGCTAACAATAACAAGAGAAACTGTTAAAATGTTCCTGAGAGCACACACATGGATACCAACTTGATATTTTCCCTATATGTAGATAACTAAACTACCTAGGTACTTATGTACATCACTTACATATTTGTGTGCCCCAATATTATCATATTACCTTTATTGATCCTACTTATCAAACCTATTGAAGCATCGCTCTAAATTAATTTGTCGAGTCTTAGAAATTATTGTGACAGTAAACATTGCCTCCACGTTTATTGTGGCAATATTTGATATTTGTTTCGGATAAATGTACCTATCATGATTGCAATTATGTTTTGTTTTGTTATTAAGTTTTCACGTGGTTAGCTTTATGAATGGTTTTCCAGTGCTGTTGATATTGGTTTATTTCCTGTGAAGTAGAATTTATTATAGTAAGTTTATGGCCAATATTTTGCATGGTTGAATTAAATATTAAGCGCTTACCTACATATATGGGGCTTTTACCTTTGTGAATTTAAGTATAAGGTATGATAAGGTGTGACATAATAAGTTAGGTCCATAGAGTTTACATTATTAGGTATAGAGCGCGTGTTCCTAAGTGGGAACAGTAGGCACGGGTAAGAACATGACATCGTTCTGTCCATAAGCGTTAGTAGTCTTACGAGTAGGTACTAGCGGTGTGAGCGCCCGTTGCGAGTTCTTAGCTCTATTTATCTTAAAAAGATGGTTAAATGTGCAATAACACCTTGTAAAAACGATACTCGGAAACACACTAAACAATTCTAACATCACATTTCACCGGTAAGCCAATTTTTAATACTTTTAAGTTCAAAGTTCGTTTCGTTTCGCGGGGGTGAACAAGACGTGAGACGCGGGGCTACACGTACCGCTCGCACTGCCCCGCAACCCCGCTAAGATTGCCGACTCAAATAGTGATGTGACGCGTTCGGCCTATTCGATAATGATATTTGTTATGAGTTATGAGTATGGCGAGCAATAGTTTACACCGGCACATATAAATAAAAATTAAATGCTGCTCTTTGGTAAACGCATCACTTTGACTTTCTTATTTCATATCCCATACATATTTCACATAGGTACCTGGGTTCGAATCCCGACTCGGCCCTGCACCAATGACTTATAGTTAAGTGCAGATTTTGCACGCTCGCTCTAAAACGGTGAAGGAAAACATCGTGATGAAACCCGCTTACGCGCTTTGGAGTGGTAGGCTCTGGCCGTGGTTGTAATACCACCCACCGAACAAAGCCATGCCGTCAAGCGACCTAGTCGTGTTTCGGGATGATGTTCGGTGAACCATCGGGGAGACGGGTCTGAGCAGCCGCTCAACTGCCGTCTCTCTCTAGATCTATGTGCTCCATCTTAGGCCACATCATCGCTTCACATCAGGCGAGATAGTGGCCAAACATAGATCTATAAGGCGTAAAAAAAAAAAAAAAAAGGTACTACACATGCATCTTATACATTCATACATTAAAATAAATAATGTTAACTTACTAAAATTACACTTATAGGTGTACATAAGACATAACATACATACACAACAATAGGTACCGTGTGATCGAGTCACGGCGCACAATTATTAACCATAACTAGTTTACTTGCCTACGCTGCGCATTGGGCGACATGTAGTAGTGTAGTTATATATACTCTAAGGTTAGGTCTCTCGTATACGGGAGGCCGTCTGTGTAGGTATCATAGCTTTGCCAGTTATTCTGCCACCAAGTAGTAGTGCGCAAGCAATACTTTGCTCCGGTTTGAAGGCATTGTAGCCAGCGAAATTACTGGGCATATGAGACATAATATCTGAAGTGTCAAGGTGATAATCGCAATGCAGTGCTATGCAGTGCTTTTTATGGTATTAAAAGTTTTGGATGGCACTACAATTGTTATGGGCAGGCGTGGCCCTTAACATCAGGCGAACTTATTCGTAACATAATTCAGTTCCATAAAAATAATGATAGGATCGTATGCGAGAGGCCATCTGGGTGGGTACCACCGCTTTGCCAGTTATTCAGCCGCCAAACAGTAATGCGCGAGCATTACTGTGTTCCGGTTTGAAGGGCATTGTAGCCAGCGAAATTACTGGGCATTATGAGACTCAACAGCTAATTGTCTCAGGGTGACGAGCGCAGTGCAGCGCCGCGCAGGATTTTGCAAAACAAAGATCTGGGTGGTGCTGTTATTGTTATGGGCTGGCGTATTGCTTACCATCAGGCAAACGTCCAGCTCGTCTCGTCAATCAGTTACATAAAAAAAAATCATGTAACATACTGAAATATTTGTACCTATATTTATCATCTAGGCAAATTGCATGACATTTTTCAGGCCAGCAAATGATTTAACAGCTTGTAATTTTCCACCAAGTCTTAGGCAAGTCTGATAACATCTGCCAGTTTATCTTGACAAGAGGTAATTCTTTGTAATTCTCTTTTGATGGAAGCATTGCCAAATGCGCGTATAAATTAATGATATGATGACAGTATGATGAAAGGTATGTGTGGTGATAAGGTTGTCTTTTGTTTTTGTGACGAATAGGATATGATGTGTTGTTTGTTTTATTTAATTAATTATTAGAGCAAGTGTAGCTCAGCGGGAACTCGTGCGCCTTTCGATCCGACGCACCCGGGTTCGAATCCCGACTCGGCCCTGCACCAATGACTTATTGTTAAGTGCAGATTTTGCACGCTTGCTCTAAAACGGTGAAGGAAAACATCGTGATGAAACCCGCTTACGCGCTTTGGAGTGGTAGGCTCTGGCCGTGGTTGTAATACCACCCACCGAACAAAGCCATGCCGTCAAGCGACCTAGTCGTGTTTCGGGATGATGTTCGGTGAACCATCGGGGAGACGGGTCTGAGCAGCCGCTCAACTGCCGTCTCTCTCTAGATCTATGTGCTCCACCTTAGGCCACATCATCGCTTCACATCAGGCGAGATAGTGGCCAAACATAGACCTATTAGGCGAAAAAAAAAAATTACGCCTTTCTTATGTATAGTTGTATAGTTGTCATGTGTAGGTATTTATAGATACTTCTTCTTGACTATAAGTTCCTCGGTGCACGACGAGGGTTGATATAGTATCACTGTCACGTAGGAAGCGCTCTATAAAATCCCCATGGAGATCTGTTTTAACGGATCTGAGTGATGATACGAGCACATCGTTCGCCTGATGGTAAGCGCCACGCTGGCCCGTAACAATTGCTAAGCCATCCAGAACTTTTAATACCATAAAAAGCGCTGCGTAGCACTGCTTTGCGGTCATCACCCCGAGACATCAAATATTAATTCTTATATGCCCAGTAATTTCGCTAGCTACAATGCCCTTCAAATCGGAATCCAGTAATGCTTGTGCTTGGCGGCAGAATTACTGGCAAAGCTGTGGTACCTTACCAGTCGGCCTCCCGCATACGAGAGGCCTACCACGAGTAAAAGAGAGACTGTTGATGATATTTATGTTATCCATGAAGCCCATTGTTTACCCGTCTTACGATAGCCGTAAGGTTTCCTGTAGCCATTCGGCAACATCAAAATTGTATTTGCTGATCTGAAAGCACGTCTGTTTAGGGCTTTATGCCCACGCCCGGCTGTTGGTTTAGGATAAGTTCTCCGTTCCGTAGCCTAGGCAGTGTAAGATTGTGTAATCTTGCTTTTATATCTAGTTACAAAACGTCTCGATGTTTTATGGTTTTCCGACAGTATCTGTGGTGTAGTGGTTGGGCAGGTTGTCTCAAATCACATACACCATTGAGGTTGCAGGTTCAATTCCCGCCATGGGACTTATGTTTGTGCACATAATAAGCCCAAGCATTTGTTTCGTGTGGGTGTTGTGGGACCATGGTCCTCATAGTTCCTGGTTCTCTAGACAGGGAATCTTAGTTAGGGCCAGGATCTGTTTGTGAATGTTGGGCGTATTTATTTATTATTTATGGACTGCAATGCAAAGGCAAAACTTGTCCAAAAGTTCGTTACAGCGCCTGGTCGATGCAACGCGTGGCCAAAATCATCATCATCAGCCCATTTAGGCCATTAGGGTTTCATCACGATGTTGTCCTTCACCGTTTTTAGAGCGAGCGTGCAAAAACTGCACTTAACTATAAGTCATTGGTGCAGGGCCGAGTCGGGATTCGATCCCAGGTGCGTCGGATCGAAAGGCGCACGAGTTCCCGCTGAGCCACACTCGCTCTCATATGTTTATCATTAAGTCAGATTATTTTATCAGTTTTTTTTTTATTGGCTTGCGTTTGACAGCTATCTCACCTGGGAAGATGCGGTCGACAATGTAGCACGCTTGCTAAGCTCATCTGCACGTATCTCATTAGCACTGTAAGCAGCCAGTTTTGGCGGGAAAGAGCACGCTATTTGATTAACACTAATTATGAACCGGCTTTACTTTATCCGAAGTTTCAAAGAAAGTAGAATCAATCTATCTACTTTACAACTTTGTCAAAGTATAAAAAGTAAAGTTTCAGTAGAACGTTTCAAAGAGACCTCATATATCTATTTTGAAATGGTACTTTTCCGTTAAGATTTTTACATAACAACATTGGTCAAGCCAGTTAAGTTGTAACTAAAAGCATGACTCTTATTTTTAAAGAAGGAAAGTTCAAAGTTCTCTAGATTATGTTTTTAAGATGGTACTGAACTGACATGAATAAAAAATGAAAAACTTTCTCTAATAGTTGGTAGAAAACAGGTCAAAGGTAGTGAACTTAGGGTAGGTACTTGCCTAAAGGAAAAAAGTAAAACTTTCACTCCAATCTCTTGCGAAAAGTTACTTAATAATAAATTCGTACACGGAAGGTAAAGGTGAGTGTGGATTTAACACTAGCTCTAAAAACGGTGAAGGAAAATACCGTGAGGAAACCGGCAAGAATTTATCACAAAATTGACTTGAAAACTTGTGACATCCACCAACCCGCACTGGGCCAGCGTGGTGGATTATGGCCCATACTCTCTCTATGAGAGAAGGCCCGAGTCCCAGCAGTGGGAACGTGATAGGCTGATGATGATGGTGATGATGATGATGACACGGAAGGTCCGAACGTAGAACATACCTTGTATGACCGTGTCATAGCGTAATATTCTATTTTACAGCGAAGTCTTGGGTATTAGAGAGTCCTAGAATCAGCAAAAAATATAGAGCTTACCAAAATCACTGAGTAAAACTATTGAGCTAAATTTTAAAATACTTATTAACATCAAGAGATAAAACCAAAAAAACATATTTATCTATCATTTTATGATTTTTGTTTCGATTTGAAGTTTTAAAAGCTGAATAATGAAATGGGTCTTTTTAACGTTTTGCTATAATATATATTAATGTTTTGAATGAATTACTAAACACATGCTCAAATTAACTTCTAGTTTTCTAAAACTAAAAGTAATTTTTTATATATTTATTAAGAAAAAAATATCATCAAAGCTAATAAGTAGGTGCGTAAGACATGTATCGAAAAAAAAGACGTGTGGCACTCGGACACTGCCGCGGTAAAGCTATTGCATAGCACTCGGAGTGGGGGGTGTTACGTTATTTTTGTTACGGAATTTCTGGATTCGGTCTCCACGCTCAAGGCCCGCGATAGAAGCTATGCAATAGCTTAAAAATGTTGAATTATGTAAAATAGAGAACTAGATCAAAAACTCCTTACCTTCTTGGCCTGGTAGGAGGCAGTTAAAAAAAAGATTTGATTTCAAAGTGAAAATCAATCGAATAGAATATTTTTAGTCGAGTTTCAGTCTTTAGTCGATATAGACAGGTATCTCAATGTTTAGCAAAATTTGAGCAAGTAATATTTGAAAAGTGCGAAACGCATTTAAAATCCAGTGCCTACGTCAGCGTCTCATAACTATTTGCTGTTCTCAATAAAAATAATTATATTGGATTGCATATAATACCTGCGTTCACAATTTGCGCGATTTACAAGTTGGGTCCACGTGACTCGTTAAGGGATTTTTTTAAGCAAGTTAATATATTAACTTTACCTTCTTTATATATTTATGAAAATATAATGCATGTTCGCAAAAACTTCCAAAAATTCAAAGTAAATAGTGACCATCATAACATTAACACTTGAAATAAGGATAGGATTGTTGTACCTAGGTATAGACTAACTAAAACGAATAAGTCTTTTATGGGCAACTGCGTACGTTTTTATAATAAAATTCCAAACTGTATAACGGAGCTCACAGAAAGTAAATTCAAATTACGCGTTAAGAATGTTCTAATGAGAAAAGCATACTACACTGTTCGTAATTACATAGAAGACAAAGATGCTTGGAACATTCCACTTCTGCAAAGTAACCAACTGGTACATAAGAAACATAACATTGTAAAAGCCCAAAAAATTGTAACAAAATCTCTAAAAAAAAATGCCCCTCAGTTTCTTGCCGTATCTTCTGAGTAGTGGTTCTTTTTCCGATACGGTGGTAGAGTCATTGTGATAATTTGACGTTCATAAGTGCGTCTGTGATGCCAAAATGATTAAAGAGATTTTGATTTTGATTTTTGATTTTGATTTTCAAAAAATAACGTCGATCTATAGGTAGGTAGGTTAGTTACAGTATAGTCAAACAGATTTAATATTCCTTTACATCACAGCGTCTGTGAATTTATCACATAATTTAATAATGTAATAAATATCAACAGTTCTGTGAATCAATCGTAAAGTTACCCTAACCATCCCCTGTAATTAGCAAAACCATCACCATTAGGCGACCTTCTCACCGTTCACCGTCCAATAAATCTTTCATCTCGACTGATTTCACGCACAATTCCACACAAAGCGCAAGTCAAACGATCGAAAAGGCTATTCAAGCTAAACAGGGGCAACATTCATCCTAACAACATTATACCCGTGTAATACATATTTCATTATTACTTTCCACCTTTTATGGCATGTTTAATTTTATAGCAACCCCGACTTTTTTCTTTTTTTTAAAGGTACCGGCGCGCTTCGTCATAATGCCAGACGCAGAGTTGAATAGGGGGCGTTGTATTGTTGTACAATATTTTTTTCTGTATCGTATCTCGATGAATAGATGTCAAATTTGTAGAGTTAGTAAAATAATATCTATGCTGTGGTTTTTTAATAAATTTGTGGGCCTACTAGTAAAATAACTAAATAATTTGCGACATAAAAGTAATATAAAACCATAAAAATATATATTAATTAATTAAATAATATATAACTTAAAAATAATTTGCCTTATCTCAGCAATTAACGAAGAAATTTTCATTGCAGAATTTTCAAAGTAAACGACTCGTACTTATGAATAACTTAACACAATGGCTGTGAATATCCAACTCTTCAAAAGCGTTCACCGATTCATCTGCCGCGTAAAACAAACGTCACACAGCTATAATCCTCTTTTTGCGGACCGTACGCGACAACATTGACGTTTCCAATGCAACCTCAATAGTTCCTGAACATCCTCGTCCATTGAGGAGACAGACACCAGCGCTTCCGGTTGCCCTTTCATTGTGCAATTCGCCAGGGCAGCTTCACGCCGCCGCCGGCCATCGCGAACAATACCCGATTCAAAAATCGAATTCTCAATTCAAAAGCGCATCGTTGAGGTTTATTGGCTTATCGCTTGATTGATTGTGCGAATACCGATGCAATTTTTTCTCCAGC
The DNA here is from genome assembly GCA_951640565.1 of Petrophora chlorosata. Classification (NCBI taxonomy): domain Eukaryota; kingdom Metazoa; phylum Arthropoda; class Insecta; order Lepidoptera; family Geometridae; genus Petrophora; species Petrophora chlorosata. Next base: position 5,944,877 of record OX621207.1, read on the forward strand.
AATGTTGCTAGTTTATCTTTATTTTTTGCTAGAATTTATAGGTCGATAATATATTTTGATTTGGGCGTGTCGAATTCTCGTGAAGCTTTGCCGGTACAGGAAGTTGAAGGAAATATTTTGTATCCTGTATAACAGGTACATTTTAGTTTTGTTGGCACAGAGTTAGTGCACTTGTGTTTGCGTTACGGATGTTAAAGTTTCAATTCAGGGTAAAGAGGCGGGCTTCGCCGACAATACAGAAACTGTTTAGTTTTGCAAACAGTTGAAATACAAATTATGAAGGATACTCCTTTCAAGAGAACACAAATAAGCTCATTCTTAGACCATGAAATCGGTAATGTTTATCCCGGATTCAGTTCCACCTTGGAGTAGGTTCTCACCTTGCTCCGAATGACCTGAGTCAGTGTGGTTTTCCATTAAAAATGTGTGTTTAATATTATTTAAGTACGACAACGTCTATTAGCATAAACGGCCACGAAACAAAGGTGTCGTTTTCAAGTCACGCGCAGGGTTCCTATTAGGTAACGAAAACTGGAGATCCGTTTGAAGACTCTACCAAAACTGTGAGAATTATAATTCCCTATCCGTATCCTTATTTCGATAACATTAAGTTTCAGTTTGTTGTAAAATATTAACAAAATTTCACTCTACATTTCCAAATCCTATTTCTATAGGCATAAGCTACTTCTTTAGAGTAATGTAGAGACAATAGATGCAAATGTAGAGATGTTAGTCGTAAGACCGTGTCGCGTTTGTGACACCGTGGATAAACGGACAGACTGGTTGAATAATATGTGTGCACCTATAAAGTACATACACAATCGAATGAAAAACCTACTATATTTACGGAATTAGTTGATACAGGTCGAAATACTAAAAAGTCAACATTATGAACTCGAATATAGATTAGGTTTATGATTATGAAGACCCTACCAAGTGTGATTACACTAATTATATCGTTAGATTCTTACGTTTTTTTTTATCAAAGATGTTGCAGAATTTGCATTTATTTCTAACCACAATTGTGTACAACACATGACATGAAAATATCTGAAATCTTGGTAAGTACTTAATTTACTAAGTTTTACAAAGTCATAGATCTATGCGAGACGCCGCGCCGCCGGCGCCGTCCGGGAAAGTACCGCTTTGCCAGTTAGTTCACCAAGCAGTAGTGCACAATGAAATTACTGGGTATTATGAAACTAAGCTATTGTCTCAATCACAGTGCAGCGCCGCGGAGAATTTGGCAACAATATTTTGGATGGTACTGCAAGGTAGGTGAACAATCATCACCATCGTCGTAAAGCATCGGTATTTATTTAGCAGTGTTTAACCTCGTATAATTATTTTTAGGTGTCAAAGATAATTCATGAAAAACCAGTAATATACGACTAAAAAATGTTGGTCATTCGAAAATACCTGAAAATACCATGGACGCCAAGACGTTCCATTCATCAAAACTCCCATTAGATATCCATTATGACTGTTTGATGTATTTTTCGGATGACAACACTCAACAATAGTATTTACATTCGATGTCAGTTTGTTTTACATCCGAAACACATTGAATGAACGCGGAACGAAGAAATGTTTCTTCCAACATTCTAGAGGCCTTTATTCTTTAGGCATAATGTCTCGCATTATACTACGTCCATAGTTCCGCAGCTCCTTTTGTTAGTCCAAAGAAAGGTGAATGGGGAACAGAATAATAATAACATGTCTGGCCGGTAGCACACGAAAATATTTTAAAAGAAAAAATAACAGAAGACATGACAACATCGCCACGTGTTGGCGGGACAATAGAATTTGAAATTAGAACCCAAATAATGTTTTTGTTTTTTATAACTTTTTCCTAATTAATTGGCAACAGAAGTTTCATTTTTAATTGTTCCCAAATGTCAATTTTTTGTAATGTCCCAATTTTTATATTTTTGTTAATTTCGTAACAGAAGTTCTGGTTGTTCATTGAAAAATATTGGGTAATTCTTCCATAAACTCATTTTATCACACCCACGCGATCCAAGGGGCGTGCTTGGTTTTTAAGCGCATATGTCATGATAATTTACGTATTTATGTACGTAAGTGCTCAGTGGGCTCATAAATTTACAAGCCCGTGATTTATATGAGGATTAGTATGCGTTATCAGTAAGCACCTACGTGCGGTACGTGGCCTATGTAGGTGAAAGTACGCATATAATATGTACATTTAATAATTGTATAAAAAAATATTCTTAAATAATATGAGTTGTCATATCTACTTGCCGATTTTGATGAAACGTGAAGATACGGCTTGTACATTATCACTATAATTCATTTCACAACAAAAAAAACGACTTCAATGTATCTTCGAAGTCCAATGACGAATATCGATGATATTATTTAGTTATAATGATTGTTTTATTTTATTATCGTTTATATTAATTGTTTGCTGTGCACTACCGTCTATACTTTTAACATTTGTCAATTCCATCCAAAGGTTGTCTGTAAGAGATTGCTTTATGCGATAAGACCGCCAATTGTATTACCCTAGTTAAGACTTATATTTTTCTCATGTAATTATGTCTGTGGTATGCAATAAAGTGTTATTGTATTGTATTGTATCGATGAAATTTATATGGGGCCACAATATAGCTATACTGAACGCAATGCAAAAAGAATTTTCCAAATCGGTTAATAAATGACGGAGTTCTGAGGTAACACACATAAAAAATACAGTCAAATGGAGAACCTTCTCCTTTATTTTGAAGTAGGTTAAAAATAAAAGTACATTGTGTTTTCTTTCATCTGGGCTTTATCATTGTCATGACCGAGTGTCCGTTTCGGGGACACATGAATGACTGATAAAATCGCAACAATCAAGCTTTACTTGTCTAACTAAACAAACACATCTTCACATTTCGAATTTCTAAAATGTTTTGCTATAAATTTTGCAAAATTATTAAACTCACAAATAAAAATAAGCTGACAAATTATAATAGGTGTCAAAAACAAAATCCTATAAAAACACACTCGTGTCCATACAAAAGAGTGTTTTTGAAATTCTCAGGCAGAATCACTCGATGTCTTTGCCATGTCATGTGTTGCCAACATCGAGTGCCCTCGAAATAGGCGCGTAAACTAACAGATGAGGTTTCGAATTGAATTGAACTCTGATAATTCGAAATACGGTACATTTTTGTGCTTGAAATATTTGGTCTACTGTTTGTGCGAACGCATTTACTTATTATATCAATATTTAACCATTGCAATTTATTCATTCGATACAATTTTGCTACAGTTGTGTCGAACTTTTATTCGCTAGCCTACAGCTTTTATGTGTTTGTGTCACAATTTAATATTTTCTGTAAAATAATGATTATTTTGAAAAGTAATAATAATAATAACATTATGAAAGGCAGTTTCGATTTTATATGTTTTCCCACAATATCTAATGGAAAAGGTGAGACGTTGCGGAAATTTATCTCAAACATAAAGACAGCCTCTGCGGTGTAGTGGTTGGACAGGTTGGCTCAAATCATACATCACTGAGGTTGCGGGTTCGATTCCCGCGACGGGACAAATGTTTCAGAAAAAAAAGTGCAAACATTTGTTTCGTGTCTGGGTGTTGTGGGACCATGGTCCTCGTAGCTCCTGGTTTCCTAGATACAGGGAATCCTAGTTAGGGGCCAGGATCTATGTATGTGATCGTTGGGCGTTACTTATTTATTTATTATTTATTTATTTAGTGACTTACACTAAATATTTTAATAGCGTTTAAGACACACATAGGTACCACATAGTTTTATATCTGTTTTCTGTATTATCCAAAAGTGTCTAGGTTTTCCTATTGGGAGTTAGCAAATACATAGGTATAAACACCTACCTTTTTTTTTTTTTTTATGTGACTTAATGACGAGACGAGCTGGTCGTTTGCCTGATGGTAAGCAATACGCCAGCCCATAACAAAAACAGCACCACCCATAACTTTGTTTTGCAAAATCCTGCGCGGCGCTGTACTGCGCTCGTCACTCTGAGACAATTAGCTGTTGAGTCTCATAATGCCCAGTAATTTCGCTAACTACAATGCCCTTCAAGACGGAACACAGTAATGCTTGCGCACTACCGCTTGGCGGCTGAATAACTGGCAAAGCGGTGGTACCCACCCAGACGGCCTCTCGCATACGAGAAACCTACCACCAGTGAAACTACCTAGGTTCAAGATACCTACTCGTATCTACGCTATGACGTACTTTGCTGTATGTATGTAGGTATACTAGCTTTCCAATTTATGAACTTACAAAATATTACACCAAAGCCCGTCTATTTCCCAAGTTCCTTTCTTAATTGAATTAATTAACGAAGTAGGAACTTCCATCGGCCTCGCGAGTTGTGTTAATCTTGGAGCCGGCGGAAAATTCACAAAAACTTTAAGCACGCTACTTCGAGAACTTGTAATAGGTTTAAACTTTGAATATTTTAGTTTTCTTATGAGGAAGTTATTAGTTCGTACTACCAGTTTATGTTATTAAAGCTGTGCTAGTGTAGTCGTGGAATATAATGTTTCAATGGACTGCTAATGTGTAATCTGTGGAAATTTATATTTTACATTTACGTGTACCTCAATAACTATGTATAGAACAATTAGATTTTTTGATGGCTGGTCCACAAGTCATACTCGTGAACGGGTGCTGCTTGCGTGGACTAGTCTGTTCTAGTCACTCCTACTGCTACTGTCATACCTACTTATATTTTATTTACACTTTTCTGTTACTGATACTATGACTATGGGACATCTCACTCGCATTTTTTTTTGACATTCTGTTAATTCTAATTTATATGTAATTGTGCTGAAAAAAAGACATCCCGCAGAGTTTCTTGGTGCTATCTTCTCTAGCGGGCGTATTTCCGTAGCACTGGTAGAGTCAGTTTTCGCATTTCTTTTCAGCACTCTTCAGCACTTTCAGCAGACTTCAATTTGAGTATAGGAAATAAATGGGTAAACATACTTACCTTTTTTTCAAAGTCATGTTAACATAAGTTACAATTTTTAACATATTTTATTTGTATCATGTGTTTATGACCTTTAAAAGTGCACTGTTGTGCCTATTTAATAAATGATATTTGACTTTGACTTTGACTTTCTATAGATAAAAGGAACTTGAAAAAAGCACCCACCTAGCTGTGTTACTGTGTTCGTGGTACATTAATAAGTATAATGTTTCAATGGACTTGTAATGTAATCTGTGGAAATTTGTACTTTACATTTACATTTACTTAATACCTATGTATAGCACCATATCTTTTTTTTACGCCTAATAGATCTATGTTTGGCCACTATCTCGCCTGATGTGAAGCGATGATGTGGCCTAAGATGGAGCATATAGATCTAAAGAGAGACGGCAGTTGAGCGGCTATATATCTATCACAATTTGACCATTTTATAGAAAAAGGCACTTGAAATAAGTAGGTACCTGGCTGTGTTAATATGTATGTCCGTGGTATATAATATAATGTTTCAGTGGACTTGTAATGTAATCTGTGGAAATTTGTGTTTTGCATTTACGTGTTCTTCAATATAACTATTTATAGCACCACACTTGTAAGAATTAAATTATCTTCTCAGTTAAAATATTTGGCTGTCTACTCGAAGATCTTCTTAGCATCGCACGTACTCCCATTGAGCCACACTCGTTCTTATCAGTCATAACAAAACATATCTAAGAAGGTAAGCTATCACCAGTTATTCTAAAATCTGACACAGTTATTTCAAGTACCTATAGGTACAATAAGAGGCAAGAAATTATAAGCAAAGAACGGAGGGGGGTAAATATTTGCGACATTTTCCGTCTGGCAACACCGACCTGTTTATCGGGAAACTCGGATGTAAACAATGTTTTTAATCGACTGCAAACGGTGTGAATTACCTACACTTAGAAAATTTTATGAAAATATTTTTTGTCAACGTTGTACTTGAACACATTCCGACACTGTATTTAAAGTGCGATTGTTTCTCAATGGGAGAACGTGCGACTTGTGATCCGACACACCCGGGTTCGAATCCCGCTGGCCCCGCACCACTGACTTTCTTAAGTTATGTGCGGATTTAACACTAGCTCTAGGAAAACATCGTGAGGAAACCGGCATGTCCAAGAGTTTATCACAAAAATTCAAGGTCATGTGACATCCACCAACCCGGACTGGGCCAGCGTGGTGGATTATGGCCCATACTCTCTCTATGAGAGAAGGCCCGTGTCCCAGCATTGGGAACGTGATGTGATGATGATGATATAAAGTGATTGCGAGATTAAGACGAGCAAGTCGTTCGCCTGATCGTAAGCGCTACGTTTGACCAAAATAATTGCTGTGCCAACCAGAACTTTCAGCACCTACTTACTATAAAATGTACTACGTAGCATCGCATTGCGCTCGCCAAGATATAAGATTTAAGTCTTATAATATGTCCAGAAATTTCGCTGACTACAATGCCCTAAAAACGCGTCAATCCGGAACGCAGTGATGCTTGCACACTTCTGCTTGGCAGCAGAATAACCGATCAAATCCGACTCTTAATTTCTCACTAAGTATAGCTCCTACTTCCTATGTAGGTTTTTCCTTTATATTATTGTCTTCAAATCTTCTGTCTCGTTTTGTTTGGATTAGATATTGCCTCTTGGGGAAATAGGTATTTAAATACGTGTAAGTAGGTAACTATGCAATACCAAGGAATAGATAATAGTATCTATTATGGTAATAAAATGTACCTACCGATCAGCTTAATATAATTTAAAACGTAGCTATAATATACTTCTGTCAATAATATTAATATTTTGCATGTATGTGGCCAAGACAGGGCAAGCGTAGCGTTGGGCGTCTGGAAGCAAGATGGGTCGACGATATTGTAAAAATCGCGGGCCGAACCTGGACACGAATGGCGCAGAGTCGAGGCGAATGACATGATATGAGAAGGCCTATACCCAGGAGTGGGATGTAAAGGGCTGTGGATGATGATGGATGTACAGCGTCCGTCCAATTTGTGATATCTAAAGAAAGGCGACTAAGTTTTAAGACCATTCACTATGGAATACCATACACCATGCCTCTGTACACTTAGTTTGACAAGTAAATAAATATGAATACCTATATGGACATAGGGTGACTGTCAAACAAGTTCTTGTCGGAGAACTTTAATATAAAATGTGTTTGATATTATGTTACTGCTAAACGCAAGCAAGCGCAATTTCTGTATTTTCAAATCTAATAGGGTCGCCGGATAGAGATGGCGCAGGATAGAGACGGCTGGAGAGACTTGGGGGAGACCTTTGCCCAGCAGTGGGACAGCATAGGTTAATATATTAATAGGGTCGCCAAGATACAGGCCTAGCCTAGTTTGGGGCCCACCGACAATCGAATATCAAATCATGGTATGTGTAAATCATATATTGTCATTTAATTGTACAGTGAATTATTGTAAATTTGGTAAATAAATAAAAAATAAACTCAATAGTCCTTTTCAGAAATAATTATACAAGTATAATAATATAATTACATTGCCAAAGCGATATTTAAATGACCTACTTAAATTATTTCTGAAAAGGTACGTACGTGCAGATGAGAAACACACATGATAGATGATAGGTACGTACGTACAGATTTGAAACGCGAACCACTGGAACATTCCAGAACTTTATACATTTCACAAAATATAATTTCTATTGCGGCGCCCGCGAGCTTCGAGTACTTATACGTTTGCACAGCGTTTTAATTAAAATAATTTAAAATATAATCGCTTTAGAGCCCGAGTTGCTAACAAGGGAAGTTGCGAATTTCCAAACGGAGTTACAAGACAAAATAATAAAATATTAATAAAGGCGGGTAGACGGAAAAGTTTCGTTCCCAAATATTTGTGTTTCAAATAAGGAGCGAGCGATACGATGGGGTTAGCGGGGACTCGAACCCGCTGCCGTGGAGGAGGCTCTGTTTAACCTGCTGGTAAATATCCTTGTAGTTAGTTAAAACTCTTTGTCCCGTTTTGAGGAAGAATTAGTAAGAAAGGACTGGAAATATTGACTCTACCTTTCTTAAATAAGGCGTTTGCAACCGAATACAAATTAAAAGACGTCAGGGAACTTGAAAGCTTGAAACATGAATAGCACCAATCTATCTATAAATAGGTACCTAGATCATGATGGATATTATAGTCAGTATATATATATATATATATATATATATATATATATAAAACATAAAAATATAACGCTTGAGTTCGAATCCCGCTGGCATTTGACTTTCTTAAGTTATGTGCGGATTTAATACTCGCTCTAAAAACGGCGAAGAAAAACATCGTGAGGAAACCGGCATGTCCAAGAATTAGCCAAAAATATTCAAGGACATGTGACATCCACCAACCCGCACTGGGCTGGCGTGGTGGTCCCAGCAGTGGGATCGTGATGGGCTGATGATGATGATATTTCTCTTATTTCCTAAAACTAAAGCACATCAATTACGACAAAAAAGAGAAAACATGCATTGAAATTGTTAAAACCTGCACGCTTTACTAATTAAATATTAAAATATATCAAATGGAACTCGGATAGCAGTCGTATAGCGTGGTAGATACCTAAAGTAGGTTTATAACTTTGTATAGAGTTCTTGAAACTTACTAGCGCTTTAGTATCTCTAACTAGTATTTATAAAACAAAGTCGCTATCCGCGTCCTCATTTCTGTTTCACCGCTTACTTCTATACCACGCAACGGATTATACATAATTTTTTAAGATTGTTTTTAAGAAGAAGGGTGAAAAAGGTCCTTAAAGGTAGGCAACGCACCAGTAATGCCCCGAGTATTGCAGGTGTCCATAGCCGACGGTAACCGCTTACCATCCAGGCCGTCTGCTTCACTGTCCAAATATCATTATTAAAAAAGAAACGTTGTTTTGGAAAATACATTATAATTAAGTATAGTAGAAAAAATTCAACGTTTTGTAATCAAGTCGTCAGAAAATCGCGCGTCGCTAGTCATAATAAATACTTGGCTCAAACGTGTTGTATAGTTGTGAAGTGCAGTCGTGATTGTTAATGGCTTCTCCTTTATAACTTATAGTACATTATTGCAAAATAGGCAATTGCAGGTCGAGTATGAGTTTGAAGGCCGAGCCGTAGGCGGGACTTCCGCCGAGGCATATATAGTGGTTTTCTCATAAGAATGCAGGGAAATAAAACATATTTTTTATATTATACATTTAATTAAATTTATTAATAACAAATTAAGACGAAGTTTCAGCTTTGCCGCCAATTTTCTATTTATCATCGATGCCGAAAGGCAAACGCACTTATGGCTATACAGCCACGTGAACGCAATTTATACTAAGCAAAGAGACTTACTTTGGTATGCCAAGAATGATAAAAGAGATCCAATCAAAGAGTATTTAATGGGGTTATTAAATACTCTTTGCACGCCGTTTCATACAATATTGCTGGAGCGTTGTAATGTTCCAAATTCAAAAAACGCTCCTGCAATGGATTTGATTTTCTTTGTCCGTAAATTTGATTTTTCGCGTGTTCTTTTTTCGAAAATAATAACAATATTTCCATGCATGTTTAAGAAAAACTACTATCAAATGAACTATGATTGGTTTCAAAATGAACTAGAAGTAATCTTTACCCAGACCTATATTTACGTTCTATGCAATACAATTTCATTTGAAACTTCCAAGTCCGAGAACGCTTGGCTATAACCGTTCTATAGGGTAGGGAAGTAGGGACAGTCTTGGCGACTGTCCCCCGTGTTTGCTCGCCACGTCACCGTCTGATTGATACGGGCCGCAACAATGCATGTTTGCTTTCAATTACATATACACACCCTGGCTAGGCTGGCGACGGCTTAGTAAGGAGTTCCACCTTCAAATGTGGCTATTAGCTGTTCGGGTGTTCTTACAAATTTCAAAGGTAACCCCAATACTATGTCCAATGTAAAGTTATTAATACTACAGAAATTTCGATCTTCTTGCTGCCTGTAGGTACCAATTTTGAAAAACGTAATTATGAAGTATTTAATATCCATCCTATATTACTAATATTATAGATGCGAAAGTTTGTAAGGATCGATGCATGGATGGATGCATAGAGGGATATTTGCAGGCCTAGCGCACTCCGCACTGTAGGTACGCAGCTACAAGTACATAGCCGGACACCGACGGCGGGTCGCGCGTCGTTTACACGTGCCCCGTCAGAAGAGATAAGAGCTATGCGATAGAAAGAGAGGCGCTCTGTAGGTTAATATGACTGGTAGGTATGCAGCGCTACGAGAGCTGAATTGAATTTTATTGCGTCATAGCAAGAGTCGCTATTTGTTTAAATTTCTTTGCGGAGTGATGCTTCTGTCCCTTAGTATATTCTGTGATATTTGTTACTCAACTACTGAACGGACTTTGATGAAATTTAATACGTTTGTAGGTACTTTAGGTCCTGGAAAAGGACATAGGCTTCTTTTTATCCCAGGACCGCACCATGGGTAAAACCGGGGCGAGCAGCTAGTATTTAAAAAGTTTCTTAAGACCAATACTGCCTACTTCTTCAACATCGTGCCCCACGTTGGGCGCCAGTTATGTTTAGGGGTCTAGGCGAGGCTGGAATTAAAGATAAAGGAATTCGTGAAATATATGATGACAGTGATTATGAGAATAGTCATAGGCAAGCTATAAAAATGTGGAATGTGTTAGGCTGCATTCCTCATTTTTAGGGTTCCGTTGTCCAATAAAAATCCCTTATAAGATGGTTCCATCCGTATGTCTTATCTAATCCTTCACAGATTCATAACTTCTACAGATGTAATCGTAAGTACAAGAAGTAAAAATATATAAATGTATTAACCGAAATAGCTAAAGCTATGCTATCAGAGAAATTTATAAAAATAACTGGCAAAACAGGTCAATTACACTACTCAAAACCCAAATTACCAATCAATACAACAATAAAACCGTCACAAATTAATAAAAACCGTTGTTCATTTCCACCACTGACCAACAATACGTTCTACCCTCATTAGGGCACGTATAGACGGGGACAGCGCGCCATACACACGGCATCAGTGATGGTAGGTGGCGGTACTCCACGGGACACGCGCGCGACACGTGTGTCAAATACAGACGCGTGGGCTGGCAACACGCAGCGATATTAAAGGAATATGTTAATATGCTAGTGTGAGAGTGGCTGGAAGAGGTGATGCTAATTTTGGAATATAACATTTGAGAATTTTGAGTTTGAGTTCTCGTTCGAACAACCAAAATCCCAAGAGATCACATCAAATGTAAGTCCCTCTAAGGATTACATTTCTCTAGATTGTCTATCATATTCTCTTCAAGAATATGATGAAATAAAATGCAACTTCTAGTCAAAGTAACGAAAAAATGAAATAACTTTTGTTATTACAAGAACACTTCATTGCACACTTAATAGATGAAAAAAGTCAGAAAATACATCGTAGATTTGACTTTCAATGGAAAGTCTTATCGCTTAGAACGATGTCTTACAGACAACCTTTGGATGTAATTTTGAATACTTACGTTGTCTATTTTTCCATAAAACATATTCGCTGTTGTCACGTAGTCTGTAACATTCTGAAAGCACGTCAAAATACTATCATAGAATACAAACTGACAGAAAAGTTCCTCCATGCTTTCCACACGATATGTTTCAACACCCTGTATCAAGAGAGTGCGGGCGGCGGGCTGCGTGTGGCATATCCGTGCCGCATTGTTGTTGGTGCGAGATTGAAGCACTTAACGTCACCGATCTGTAGCAGCCCTTATTTTTAGCAATCTGTAACAGCAAACGTTGAAGCTTAAGTGTGATTGCAGAAAACAAGCTTTTTTGTGTAAAGCAAAATAATGGTAATAAGGCTGACGAGTGACGAGCTGCCTAATGGAAAGAGGTCACTAACGCCGTTGTCTTATATGGACATCAGCTACACCATAACCATTGCCGATATTTCGCCGATCCTGTTAGAAGAAGGAAGAAGGAGGTGGGACAAATTAGCTGTATAGATACTTAATATTGCCAAATCTCGAACTTATAGATTTTTATGGTACTAACTCAATGATGGCGTACACGTCACCCCTAAGACGGTTAAATAAAGGAAGAAAAAATTAGACACCTGACTTGGTGACCACCGTAGCTCAATTGGGCAGAGCCCTTCCCGCGCTGACGGAAAAAGCGAGTCTCAGCCGAAAGCCGTATTTTTTCTTTCCGAAAACCTTATGTAGGTATTAACCGAAAAACGGTATGTATATGTGTATGTGTGTAAAGCATGATTTTGCAAAAATAGGCTATGATATGTTAGTAGAACCAGGTTTAGCACACTCCGCACTGTAGGTACGAAGCTACAAGTACATAGCCGGACACCGACGGCGGGTCGCACGTCGTTACACGTGCCGCGTCAGAAGAGATAAGAGCTATGCGATAGAAAGAGAGGCGCTCTGTAGGTTAATATGACTGGTAGGTATGCAGCGCTACGCGAGCTGAATTGAATTTTATTGCGTCATAGCAAGAGTCGCTATTTGTTTAAATTTCTTTGCGTAGTGATGCTGCTGTCACTTAGTATTCTGTGGTAGAACATAGATGAAAAATAAATGTTTTTTTTAATGGAACTGAGTGGGACAAGCAAGCCTGACAGTAAGCGCCATGCCTGTCCATAACAATTAGCAGTGCTACCCAGAACTTTTAATCCCATAAGAAGCACTGCGTATGCGTAGCACTGCATTGCGCTCATCAACCCGAGACATCAGGTATTAAGTCTCATATGCCCAGTAATTTCGCTGGCTACAATGCCCTTCAAACCGGAACATATTATTATTTGCGCACTACTGATTGTCGGCACAATAACTGGCAAAGCTGTGGTACCTACTCAGACGGCTTCCCGCATATGAGAGACCTAACACGAGTATATAGGATCGCTCACATAGAAGCTGAGAATCCCAGTTTTCTCTTGTGGCTCGTTTCGAACTTCGTACACCCTCATAAACCTATCTCCAAATAAGTGTGTCACCCAAAAGTATAATAACTTACATTAGATTCCCTACATGTAACGGGAAAGTAAACGTAAGACGGCTGGCGGTGGGCGATAGCGGGCCCGTGACCTCCCCTGCTGTCTCCGGATTAGATGCCTCAAGTCCTGGAGTGGGAAGATTTTCTAAGTTCCACGATTTTGGGGTTTGAATTCGGTGACGTTTTTTTAATACCTGAATGCCAGTTAATTACATCAATTATTTGACCGTAGCATTTTTTTTAATGATAAAATGGCCTCACGTTTAACAACAACTCACCTGATGGTAAGCGTAGTTGCGGTCTAAGGTGGAGCACGTTTGCTCTTGAGGTGCCTATTCACTCTTCTATTCTCTATACTCTTCTATTTCTATAAAAATGCCCCTCAGTTTCTTGCCGTATCTTCTAAGTAGTGGTTCTTTGTCCGATACGGTGGTAGAGTCATTGTAATAATTTTATTAACGTTCATAAAAACGTCTGTGATGCCAAAATTGAATAAAGAACTTTTGAACTTTGAACGTAAACCACGACAGTAAGTCATTGTTTTTTTTCACTGTTTGATGAGACGAGCAAGTCGTCCACCTGATGGTAAGCGCCACGCCCGCCCATAACAATTGCAGTGCCACCCAGAACTTTTTATACCGTAAAAAGCACTGCTTAGCATTTCCTTGCGCTCATCACTCTGAGACATCAGATATCAAGTCTCATATGCCCAGTAATTTCGCTGGCTACAATGCCCTTCAAACCGAAACACAGCAATGCTTGCGAACTACTGCTTGGCGACAAAATAACTGGCAAAGCTGTATTACCTACCCAGACGGCTTCCCAAATATCACGAGTGTGTATTTTAACATTGTCAATAATCTTCCACCAACGATGAGTAGTCTTGTCATCTTAAGCAATGCTTTTCAGGACTGAAGCTGAAGCTTTTCAGGAGATAGAGCCAAATAGTCAAGAAAGAAATATAGAAAAAAAAATTACGACAAATATGTGTTTCGCGAATTAATATATTGGCGAAACACAAAGAATAGAACCTATTTTTTTGCAATACCTGACATTATAAATGGATCCTAAAAAGGTTCATTTAAAGCAGTAACTAAATGACTTGTGACTTTATCCCTCCTGTTATTAAATAAAACCCATATCATCCATCTTCTTATTAATTTATTTGTCCTCAAAAATTAAATATAAAAAAATAATTAGCACCAAGTATTTGCTCAGACCGTTCGCAATTATGAAACTGCCACTACCAACTGAAATTCTATTACATTTATGCACCTTACCACAGTAAAAAACTCAATATTTTAAAGACTACTCAAAGAGTTGTTAAAACGTTGAAAACGACAAAGTTTCAAATTAGTTCCATATATTTTGCAGGAAAATTTCTACTGGTGACGTTTTTACTACGTCCAGGGTTGAAGATGGCATTTTAATTTCGCAGGGGTGTTTTATTGTAGAAATTAACCCGTTTTTAGTGAGCCAGGGGCGATACATAAGTAATTAGGCGGGCGGGGTTGGGCGGGCCGCCCTAGCTGGGCCGGCGCCCTTCGTTTTGTCGAGATGAGATAGAAGTAAATAGGTAGAATGTTTGGTAAATAATACAGTGATGTACTTTTTGAATGATGAAATAATGCTTTTCTTCTTTTTTCCGGCGATAGAGATTAATGAATTGTATTATAGAAGACATGAACTAGTGGACGAACGATAACTTGAGTGACTTTGGATCTGACGAACTTGAGTTTGAATCTGAGCTCGGCTTTTTGCTGATCAATGCCTTACATTAAGTTGTAAAGCTTATTTATGAGCTCTACAAATTTTATACCGCATACAATACAATACAATTACACATTATTTCATACCACAAACATGATTACAATGAGAAAAATATAAACCTTAACTACGGCAATACAATTGGCGGTCTTATCACATAAAGTAATCTCTTACAGACAACCTTTGTATATCTATAGAAACTTAAAGAAAGATGCACTAAGCGCATGTATTAAGAAAACACACACAAATAATGTCATCGTTGATTGAAAATCTGCTAACGCAAACTGCATTTTACTTTACAACATTAACTTTAATCTCCCTACATAACCATTACAAACGCACTAATAGCCGTACAAATCTATCGACGATAAACGCGACCTCTACAATACCTTAACATAAATCTTCACTTAAATCCAGCGCGACAAATCTGTCAGCAGAGCAAAGTTGCAAAGAAAAGCGGGGGAGACCCTGCCCGTAGCCATCACGAGCTCAGTTTTAAAAAGTTACATGTCAAAAGAAAGATCTGTCAAATCTGACGTTTCGCTTTTAGGTTTTTTTAGTGTAAAATTCGAAGTACTTATGCGATTGTAATAATTTGTAGGTGCGCAAATGTCGGGGGATTGGATTTATTTTAAAGCCAATGCTTGATTTAAATGTTAGTGTTAACAGCAATGAAATGTTATTGGGGTGGACGGTGTTATGAATCACGGTCATTTCGGACATAACTTTTATTAGTAGAATTAATATTATTATTAAATGTTTTAGTTAAGTACTGGGGTAGAAGGTACCAGCCGTTCAGTCGTTGTTTAAACGTCTTGGTATACCTAAAAGGTTATCCATAAGACATATAGAGGGTGTGGCAAAATTTTGAGTTTTTCAGGTTATGTACCATATTCCTTGCTGTGAGGAAGTTTTGTTCTTAGGAAACCTCGGTTGAATTTAGAAAAAATAAAACAGTATTTTTGTATTTTTTTTTTAATTGTATAGTTAGTCTTAATAATATACATTCTCAAATAAAACATCTTATCATATATTATATATTCATAGGCTAAATCGATCCTATTTACCATCATTAAAGATAACCCATTTACTTTGGGGGAAACTTTACCCATAATGTTTTATTTGATAATTTATATTTATAAGCCTGACTGTACAATAAAAAAAAAATGCTATTTATATTCTAATCGTAAGTTTTCGAGTATATTCTAATAAGCTACTTCGATGTGCCCTTTTTCAAAAATCCAAAAACGTTGTTTTTATTTTCTCTAAAATTAAACCGATGTTTCTTAAAAACAAAACTTGCTTACTGCAAGGGAACACCTCCCTGGAGGTCCCAAAATTTTGCCACACCTAAACATACATGTTTTAGAAAGCATGAATACTAAACCATCTATGCTTCTATTTTCTTCTCTTCTTCTTCTCTTTCTCTTTTTCAGCAAATATTTTTCTAAATTTTTTCAATAGTAAATCAATTACACAAGTAAATAACAATTATCGGATGGTCCCAAGTCCCAAAAGCCTCGGATCAAAAGAGTGCGGACAAAAGATTTAAGGGGAGGTGCCCTCCAAGGAATAGTGCGTATGTTTGCATCGCATCTCATTAAGGCTCCGGCGCCCTGCGATCATCGCATCGTGATTTGTTCGACCGTAAGGATAAATAAACGAATCGACCCCGGTTTTGCTTTTGCTACGGTTTTCCACATTGCAATGTAGTTGTTGCTGTTTTGGAGATTGGGGGATGTGGAAGTGTTATGCTATTTATCAGAAAAATTTTGTTAAAGCAGTGATTACTTTATCTATGTGTTGGATATTATCAACTTGTCATATCCATTGATTTTAAGTTTTTAAAAATAATAATTAATTTTTAGTAAAATAACAAGAACCGACTTCAAGACTAAACTTATTTTTTTTGTTTTTGTTAAAAATGCTAAATCAATTTCGATAAAATTTATATGGGACCACCTCTGAAGCACGGAAGCATCACCTACCAAACAAAAAAAGAATCATCAAAACCAATTCATAATTGGCGGTAAAAACGCGTAACAAACATACAAAAAAAAACATACCGTCGAATTGAGAACCTCCTCCTTTTTGAAGTCGGTTGAAAAAGAAGTGCCTAATTGACATATAATAATATTTATACTTATTAATTTAATTAATAATCTATACCAAAAATATATAATGTAATGTTTATAAATAATCTGTATAGTTACTGGAAAAATAGGTAAAATAAAAATTAATAAAATAGGTAAATAATTTATTTTTATTTATTATATCCTTTGATTTTCCTTCCATCCTCAAAGGTAACATCGTTTAAGAAAACTCTTTTATATCCATAACGCAAAAGATTTTATTATACTTTTGCATTCATAACCACCGTCGCAGGTACACGACACACGTCCGCATGTGCAGGCTAGATATATCGTCGCGGTGAAATTTTTAATTATTCATCGTGAACTTGTTTGTGCAGGTGTGTGCCGCCCTAAATACCGACTGGGCAGGCGAGGTCTTTTCTCTGCTCGGGTGTGCGTCTTGGATGGTAATTTTGAAGGTTTTTTAATGGTATGGCTGTAGAAAGTTCAAATTTGAATATCTGCGCAGTTTGGTGTTGAAACTTTGGGCCCGGGTCGTAGTTTAAACACTCGCGCGGAACAAGTTATAATGACTGTAGCGTTACGCACAACCGTATGTGCGTATGGCGCTTGGTGAATCCGTTAAAGCTAGAGTCGATACTAGACTCGGGTATGGCAGAGAAAATTATGAATTTGAATATATCTATTCTATTACGAAATATGGTCGACAGCAATTTCAGGCTGTCAGAATAAAAGTACAGTAAACGGACAAAAGTGCATTAGCACCTTAAAGTCGATAATCGCCCACACGGTGTAAGCCCGCGCATGCTGCATATTTTATCTCTGTGTGTATAATGTCCTTACGCACACAACAAAACGTCATACGGTATAACTATGAGGAGGTGCACTTCGTCAGATGCATGTGGTAAACATTAGAAAAAGATAACAGTATATACTCGCTTTCTTCTTAGTGAGTTATCCGGTTTTTACGCCGAGCCGACTCAAAACAATAGCTTAAATTCGTTTACTTAAAAAATGTGACAATGGTGGAGTGGAGTAAGTAGTAAACTCTTATACGATGGTCAATAAGGGTATGGGTTCAATCCTGAGTGCCGTGATCACTTTTTGGTATTTATTATTAAGTTTAAATCCCTGTTAATATAACAAACTATAAGTTGCAGCCTTTGTTAAACATGAATTAAAATAGTCGTTCATAAGGGAACATTTATTAAAATCCAAGTTAAAAACATTTTGTAATTTAATAATTAATAACCTACTTATGATAAACATTTATTTACTTATAGTTTTTAAAAGAAATAGAAACCAATACATCTCTTATTACCTATTGGTTATTAAAGGTTTATATAAGCTTAAAATATTCATTTTCTCAAGGAAAAGAGGTTTGAAGCTTAACCCCTTATAACCATAAACCACAAATTTTTCTTTAAAAAATCATTCAAATTTACCTATTAACTATTACTATTACTAACTATGACTTAAAAGTTTTATCATCGGTAAATATTGTAGTAGTCTTCCAGTTAAAATCCATATATTCTCGAGCAAAACGCAATCATTCCTGTTTATATGCCTTCGCGTCAAACATGATTTCTTAGCAGGTATTCGGTGATGTAATCCTTCGGCATGGAGTCCGCGGTGGACAGTGCGCAATTACGTTTCCACTTATTGTTCTGTATTCGTTTCATATTGTTCCACCATAAAACGTCGCTGAGACTGGTTGACGACTCTGCAGATCTGCAGACTGCCTTCCTCGTTGTGTCGTTTTACCCAACGACTCACAGTATTTCTCTAAAACAGAGTAATCTTTATTATATTAGAACACTTTTAAACTAGCAATTTACACCACAACGCAACTATAATAATATCATCACATAATCTATTATAACTTACACATAAGCCGGTTTCATTGGAAGTTTGAGATATATTAAGTCCATTTTTCTATAAAAGGCCACTATATTTGCCCTTTCATGGATATTTCTATTTGCTTGCATTTGTAATAATAACTATCAAACGAAACAACACCAGTAACAATAAATCTACCGCTCGCAACAAAGTTCACCAACCGACAAGTTCACTATTCTATTGCAGCTTGTTTCAAATCTACCTTCATCTTTTGAGAAACTGGTTAAAACATTAAAATAAAGAAACAACACCACATCGATGACATTTCAAACAAAATTCTAAAAACTAAAATGTAAAAACGATTTATAGTACGAGAGGATTCGAACCGACGTGTCGCATCATGATTTATGACATTTAAACACTGTGCTAAACCACTGAGCCAGATTGACACTTATCCAATGTTTCGAAATTAAAAGTTATTAACTTGAAAAGTTTACGACAGGAAAACGATTGATAATTTCGCTCTTTGATTGGTTCATAATGAAAGAATACATTGTATGGGTGTGTGTGTGCCTGCAAACGCTTTGTAGAAGAAGGTCATTAGTGCGATTTACTTTGATGCTATTGCTTTGTGAGACTGCTACTGGATTTTTGACCGCCACTGTACCTTCTTATTTAGATTTCTGCGGTTGGACCAAATCTTCTCGCGAATCCATCGGCGTTGAAAGAAAAGCCTCGTGTTTTTTTCCAGACTTCCCCAGTAGGTATATGAAAGCGTGTACCTACTTACTATGAAGAGCTCAAGCTGTTTCTTCGTTGTTATTTAACTGATTTTGATGTTACATACTTTATAATTAAATTTTAGTTGTGACCTATCTACTAGGCTACAGAAATAATTGGCGAGTTTAAAGGTAAACAAACGAACAGATAGTAGATCATCATCATCATCGGCCAATTTCGTTTAGACTGCTGGAACACGGTCCTCCCCTGATAGACAGAGTAATTTTTTTTTTACGCTTAATACATCTTTGTTTGGATACTATCTCGCCTGATGTGAAGCGATGATGTGGCCTAAGATGAAGCACATAGATCTAGAAAGAGACGGCAGTTGAGTGGCTGTTCAGACCCGTGGTTCACCGAACATCATCCCGAAACACGACTAGGTCGCTTGACAGCATGGCTTTGCTCGGTGGATGGTATTACAACCACGGCTAGAACCTACCACTCCAAAGTGCGTAAGCGGGTTTCATCACGATGTTTTCCTTCACAGTTTAGAGCGAGCATGCAAAATCTGCACTTAACTATAAGTCATTGGTGCAGGGCCGAGTCAGGATTCGAACCCAGGTGCGACGAAACGTATACTCGAGCTGAGCCACACTCGCTCACCAAACTCTACTAACACCTTGCAATTCCTCTTCACTAGGCTAGCTAACGGCTCGCGCCCGTGTTTGCTCGCGAGTCGCGTGTGCCCGAGCATTCGCTGAGCAAACAATGAATACGCTCCGGATCTCGATGATTATAGTCTAGTTTCTTATTTAAATCGTGTTTGTCTGTCATCACACGTTCTGATGTTTACTGATGATATAGTGAGCTGTCGTCAAATGCGGAGTAGAGCGGTGCTGTAAACTTTCGAACATAAACTTGCCCTATTGAAGTATATTTGATAATTATGTCACTACTAGCTGTGCCCTGCAGTTATACCTAAATTATTTTACTCGTGGTAGATATCTCGTATGCGGGAGGCCGTCTGGGTAGGTACCACAGCTTTTCCAGTTATTCTGCCGCCAATCAGTAGTGCGCAAACATTACTGTGTTCCAGTTTGAAGGGCATTGTAGCCAGGAAATTACTGGGCATATGAGACTTAATATCCGACGTCTCGTGGTGTCAACAGCAATGCAGTCCTACGCAGTGCTATTTATGGTATTAAAAGTTCTGGGTGGGCCTGCAATTGCCGCTTTGCAGGCGTGGCGCTTACCATCAGGCGAACGACCGGCTCGTCTCATCAATCAGTTCCAAAAAAAAAAAACTCGAGTGGACATTTTTCCGGGATAAAAAGTATCCTATGTGTATCCAGGGCTATCTCCATTTCAAATTTTACATTTTATCCTGGGAAACTGCGAGTTAATCCGTAGGGCGTAGTATACTTTAACATTATTTCTAGATCCATCTCTATGTGCTCCATCTTAGGCCACATCATCGCTTCACATCAGGCGTGATAGTGGCCAAACATAGACCTAATAAGCGTAAAAAAAGCATTCAATACTTTGCTCGTTGTTTGGCATTTCATCTTGCTGCAATCTTCCGCAACGTACAGTTGCTAATGATTGGTCTAACTTAAACAATAGTTGGACCTATGCAGCATACAACATGAGTAGGTACACACTATCATATAATTCATAAGTTATCCCACAAAGTCCGTTACTACCGTACCTACTTTATCTTCTTAAGACTGTGAGATGAAGGGAAGTTTTTATTGCAGCTGCCGTCGGCTTCGCTAGGAACGTCTCATCTCCTGAAATTAAGTTTCAAATATTAAATTTGCCTTATGAAAAAGACACACCCTTCCTCGTTGGAAATTCTCCGAGAGTTTTACTCTGCAACGTGATAAAGCTACGGTAGAAATAGGTAGGTACGGGTTATGAAAAAATCTTTGCAGTTCTTATGACCTAACTGTATAGGGACGGGTGGCACACCGACTTGCTATCAGTTAATTATTCTTCCAATATTTAATTATCTTAAAGTTAAAATTACTTAGCGCCGGTAGTACCTAAATAGCATAAGACCGCATGTTGTACTTAATAAATAGACTTATCAACTTATAATACTTACCTATACATAGTCTTTATTGAACACATGAGATTTTGTCCTGAAGATGTCGGCATTGAAAGAACAAATGACCAATACAATTTTACCATAGTACTCGATTATTCAAGAGCATAATCTAGGTTAAAATAAATGAAATTAAACGGATAATATAGAGAGCATAATATTACATCGGATATCTTGCTACAAACGTGTCGGTGGTCAAACACCACCATATCACGAATCGCGAATCAGAATCAAACCAGCTTTCATTTAATAGCGCAATAAACAATAATACCGCTCACGCAGAGGGGCAGAGGAATCAGTACAGTCGGGATTATCTCTCATTAACGCGGGGGGCTGGCGCGTTCGTGCGTGACTGTATCGGGGAAGAGGGTGGCTTTTATTTAGCCGTGACGGACGTGATTCTGCGCTTTGGTTATGATAAGATAAGCAGTTTTCTTCTAAATCTGGTACTCTTTTGTTTGTAATGATAGTTCGGTGATCTCTGTGGTCCATAATGGTTCTTGGACTACGGAGTCAAAGATGATCCAATACTACGTAAGAGTCTACAACTGAAGGCTGAGTCGGCAACGCTGCGTGCGGCCGGTGGCAGAAGAAAAAAGCGCCGCTGTAATTATCCAGCCAGCTCATATGTCAATCATTGAATACTCAAAAGAAGTAACGATTTTCCAAACAAATAAATAAATAAAATAAATATATAAATTTGCCCAACGATTACATACATAGATCCTGGCTTACTATGATTCCCTGTATCTAGAGAACCAGGAACTATGAGAGCAATGGTCCCACGACATCCACAAATACTTGCGCTTTTTTTCTATGCACAGGCGTTTGACCCATCGACGAATGTGTGAAAAAAGTGGTGTATGAAAAAAAGACAAATAATTTATTTCAAAAACATACATTCCAGTAATACAATTTTAAGACTAACGAATTTTTTCTAACTATTTTTTGAGAGAGAAAAGTTATGGGCTTTGGAAAATCCAACACAATTTATTTCGTCACCACATCGTCACTCCTCCTAAAGACCTCCGACGTTTAGCCCCGCTAAGCTCAGCGTTCAGAACACTTGTGCAGTTGTACCCCACCATCCTATATGGTAGAGGCACAGTACCAAAACTCCACGACTAGGAGAACTGTATATTTGTAGTCTTCGTTTTGAAGGGTTGACCCGCTACATTTTGTAGCTCGAGAATCGTTTGACAATTTCGTTTCGACAGAAACTGTTTTACAGCTACTGCTTAAAAAAGAAAAGCCGTTGCAATAACAGTCACATAAGGAAACACATTTTAGTAAACTTTTTCAATGTTTTGCAGCTGATGACTTTGACTTAGTATTTTTGTTTATCTCTTTCTTTCATAATTACTCTGAGTAAATTTGTCAGTTAACTTACAATATTTGGTTATATTCTATATTTGAATGTATCTGAGTAATATCCCGGTCGATGTAAAAATCACTCTAAAACTGCAGTATTCAATAAGTGAAGCTGCATTTGTGTGCGTGAGTCAAGTCAGCTTGTACAGAACTGAAGCACCGTGTACACTATCCGATCCACCACACTTGCACCCCCGTGCACAAACGTACAATACGCTGCTAATCGTCGCACAAAGCACGGTTTAGTTATAAATACAGATCGCGTTGTTTTCGGTCGCGCCCCGCTGCGCTGTTAGCGGGCTAGGGGTTGAACGTTTAGGAGGGAACATTGCAGATCTTGAATTAAAACGTGTAACAATTTATATATACGTTTATTGATATTATAGGTGTTGATACGAAATTGCGTAATACAATACATTTATCGTATTTCTAAATTACCCTTGAATCATAACACAAAATGTTAGAATTTCGTTGCAAAAATGTAAGTCCAATTCAATCAAAATTTGTTTTGCATAATTCATAATTACATATTCGTCATTTTACATAATTGTAATTCTAGGGCAGTTTATGGACAACCAAGCTCAGGAGGAATTTAGGTAAGTATTGCATTCTTAAAAAGATTTTTTGAAACAACCTCAAGCATCTTTGAGTTTGTAACAATAGTACGTACTATAATTTGACATATCCAAATGCACCCCAAAACATTCGAAACAATCATCCGGAGGGCAAAAGAGTGGCGAGATTTTTATTGTCCGCATTCTGATCGCACACGGATCGCATCCGGTCCGCATTTTGATCGCACCCCGATCAAACGCGGAGTTTCAGCGACGGTCGACATTACTGAATAAATTATAGTCGTTTTATTCGGATAAAATAGAATAAATGTTTTATTAGCTCAGCTTTCTCTGATTGTGCTTTACTTAGGGGGCATATAGGATATTTTATTAGGGAGAGTACGGATTGTGCCACATGCCTTGATTTAGGGAGCATAGTTTAGCGTAGTGTAGAGGCGTTGCATTGTGACAAGTGTATAACACTGTTTATTTTTAATTTAATTTACTGGTTACATATACTACTGTTCCATAAGTGAGTTAGTAAATTTGTAATTTAGAAAATTGTGTACTTTTGTGAATATTTGACAATGAATGACGCTTCGTAGAGCTTTCGTAAAACAATATGGTATTTATCTGCCATTTCACAAATTAAATCATGACTTTTTTATTTTAAACATTTGCCTATTTAATGTTATTTCTGTGTTTATTTAAATATCAATTAGGTAATTTTAATAAATTTAAGTAGGTATCATTATTATATTAAGGTATGAGCTTAATAAAAAAAAATTATAACGATCATTCTACATAACACAAACATTCTTTCAAACCGACTGCTCTTTATACAATCATTACCACCTTTCATATTTTATTTTACTACATTTCATTATGACCTATCCAAGCGTGTGGATCAAAACGCAGAATTTCACGGGCAACTAAATCAATTATGCGTGTTTCACAACACGACCGGGATCGACTCCCGCGCAATCTGCTGGGGTGGGTGGGTACAATGGTTGTCAGCTAAACGCCTGCGGTATTCTGGCTTATTGCTGTATAGGGGGATGTCAGGGGTGATTAAACTTGATGTTTAGTGGATGCTTTTGATAAATATATCTCATTAATTCATTTAGATAGATAGATGACACTTTATTGCACTTAAAAAAAAGTAAACAGAATTACAGTTGGCAGTACATAATTTTCTATAAGTACAATAGGCGGTCTTATCGCTAAGCAGCGATCTCATCCAGATATCCATAGGGTAAGGAAAACACCATTTTAAAGAGGACTTTTTTTATTTTGTTTTTTTTTAACTTGCTCCATTTATTTATTTCTCTTGAGGTAGGTAATAGGTACAAATAACTTTATTATTTATACATTTTATTGTAACTAAGCGTTCAATCAACTTTTCGTAGCACCCTGTATAATAAAGCTAGCTCCACCCGCGGGCAGGCATCGCGCTAATACTCCAAATTGAGTGACAGCCAGAGTTAATAAAATCTGTAATGTTGGCCATATGTCGACACCCTTTGTCAGTTATTACTGTTTTGCACTGATTTGACAGCTGTTATTAGGATATAGAAAGAAAATTCGCAATACTATACTTTCTTATTTATAAATTAGTCCGCTCTGCAAACTGTCATAAATATTACTACTTATGATAATTCACACGGTTATCCTAGCTTTTTCAGTATATTAACAAGTTTGAACATCTATTTCTTGTGAAGTATATAATACATTATGTAGTATATGGATGTCTATACAGGAGAAGTCACTCGATACACAGTTTTGAAGTAGTTCTGGAGCCTATAGATTCACTAATGTTCTGTCAACCTTTTAAGCAAATAAACTCATATTTTATTGTAATTGGTTTGAAACTCCTCGCTTTAGTTTTCAAATTGGATAACTGAGTTTGTAAAACGAAACAAAAATAAGGAAGAAAACGCCCATACCGGCCCATAGAATATATACCTTAGAGACTAACATATATATATATATAAAATAATGTTTATAATGTTTATGTTATTGTATATATACATATACATATATATATATATAATCATATCATTCAAAGGTTGTCTGGAAGAGATCGCTTTAAACGATAAGCCCGCCCATTGTTACACCATTGTAAACATTTGACTTGCACTTTATCTCTATTTTTATGGTGATTAATAAAGTGTTTATCTATCTATCTATATATACAATAATATAACATAAACATTATTTTATTACGTTACTACACTACACAAAAAGTAATTATTGTTTTTGCTTACTTTCCCCATAAAAGCGGTAGACTACCCCTGTTGGCCAAAAGTCCGGGGTAAGGAACATCTTCGCGTGTTCCGCTGGAACCTGAAAACAAAACCAACAATATCAATAAACGAATATACAATTAACATTTCATTCTGCCGTACAAATTGTTAAAACATTCACTTTGTCCAAGACAAAGCCATTGCTCGGGGGCGAGATGCAATAAACAGCCCCCGCTGGGTCCCTAAGGCCCACTGGGCCCTAAAGACCCCGCGCACGAAGGGGTCACGGGACACACGCGACCCCGCTGGGACCACTTGAGGGTAACCTGCTGATATTGCAGGGTTAACTGATAAATGTACTCGTTATTTTAGAGATAAGTGTTTATTGTGCTGATTAATTAATTATGGAATGCGAGGCCGCATGGCGTGGTTTTGGTACCTGTTAAAAATATGTCACATTAGTAATGTGGTACTAGATTTTCTTTTTTAATATAAATTAAAAGTGTAATTATACTATTTCAAACGGATGAACTGGATTCCATGTACAACCAAAATACATATCGATACTAGTCAAATGAGCCCAATACGATACGTTTACTGCAGTACTACCTGTGCCACCTTCCGACTCCATCAGAAGGCAACATCTGAGATGTGCCTTCCTCTTTTTCAATTTATGTATCAATGACATTTAAATAGGTATAATAATATATTTTAGTACAAAATATTAGATTTTGTCTTTCAACCTTCCATTTTTTTTATGTACCTGAGTAACGAGGCGAGCTGGTCGTTTGCCTGATGGTAAGCAATACGTCAGCACGTAACAATAACAGCACCACCCAGAACTTTGTTTTGCAACTGCGTGGTGCTGCACTGCGCTCGTCACACTGAGACAATTAGCTGTTGAGTAATGCCCAGTAATTTCACTGGCTACAATGCCCTTCAAACCGGAACACAAAACACACACACTTGCTTGCGCACTACTGCTTGGCGGCTGGAAAACTGGCAAGAATGAATGATGTATTTTATATAACTATAGTTTAAGTATTTTGTTAGATTAGATTAGATTAGATTAGATTAGATAACGCTTTATTGTTACACAACAACAAGAAATATATTACAAAACAATACTTAAAGCTAGTGTTACAATGGGCGGTCTTATCGCTTATAGTGATCATAGCTACATAGAATACATACCTACGTTGTTACGTCTGCACACTATCGTCTATAAATTTTAATATTCTCTTATATAATATAATCTTATATAATCTAATATATTTATAGCATACGGTTGTCTGGAAGAGATCGCTGTTTAGCGATAAGACCGCCTATAGTACGTATCATAAGAAAGTATGTTCAAAATGTAATTCCTTCTTAAGTGCAATCAAGTTTTATCTATTCTATTCTATGTAGATAGGTATATAACTATATACCTATTTATATATTAAGAATAATAACAGTTTATTTATTTCATTTGAATATAGGTACAAATTATATATTATTTATTAATCCAATAAACTCTAGGCATAAGTTTAACAATTAAAGCAATAGTTGTAATCTAAAATTTTACCATAAACGGTCTTGTTGCTAAAGGCAATCTCTACCAGACGACCTTTTGTAGTACCTATTGTACCTAAACGTTATTAGAGGTACTGATTAAAATATAAACCAAAGGCTTTCAGGACATGATCACGTCACCTTTTATCTTAGCTTTGATCACATATTCTCTGCTACTACGACGACTGTCAACTTGATCTAAAGTTATGCCCCCTACACACTGGCGAACTGTAAACATTGACAGGTGCCGAATGTACGGCGCACGGCTAATAGTTCAAAATTCAAAGTTCCACTCGAGGCGCGCAAACACTACGCCATCTGGCGGGGTTTGCTGGTCCGCCACCCGCCTGAGTCGACTGGTTGATTTCAATCGCGTGAGATTTGGAGTGACGCTGAATCTTGAAATTATAACGACCTTGAAAAAGAGTATTAAGAGATATTATTATTATTATTTAAAAGTCCTTAAGGGTCGGCAACGCATCAGTAATGCTTTTGGTGCTGCAGATGTCTGCCACCATCAGTAACTGTTTGGTTAAATAATTATTGAAATGATACAAATACGAGGTGCATGTTTAGGTAAAGTACAATATCAAGACCAATACACATTCATCATTAGCCCATCACGTTCCCACTGCTGGGACACGAGCCTTCTCTCATAGAGAGAGTATAATATGGGCCATAATCCACCTCGCTGGCCCAGTGCGGGTTGGTGGATGTCACATGTCCTTGAATTCTGTGATTAATTCTTGAACATGCCGGTTTTTCTCACGCTGTTTTAGAGCGAGTGTTAAATCCGCATATAACTTAAGAAAGGCAGAAGTGCGGGGTCAGTGAGATTCGAACTCGGGTGCTTCGGATCGAAAGTCGCACGTGCTCCACACTGGCTCAAACCAGTACTGAGTCATACTCGCTCAAATCATATTAAGGAAAACCAATTGTTACAATTCTTGGTTTACTTTACCCTCATTTTTATAAAACTTTATAAATATATTTTTTTAACCCATATCGCTTTTTCAAACTCAACGTGCTCAACTCGAAGTAGTCTCGTTACACTCGCGAATGCGTGTAAGCTTGTCTTGCGGGGAGTCGTAATTGACAGCTCGAGGAGCGAACCGCTGCGAAAACATGGCGAATTTTATCGCTGGCGCTGTCAGAAGTGTCGAGCCACTTGCACAGTGAAGACAGGACATTATATGTAAGGTTAGGTAAAGAGATTTTATAAGCAGCACTTAGAAATAGTATAAGTACAGTAAGTAGTAGTTTACTCGTGGTAGGTCTCTCGTGTGCGGGAGGCCGTCTGGGTAGGTACCACAGCTTTGCCAGTTATTCTGCTACCAAGCAGTAGTGCTCAAGCACTACCGTGTTTTGGTTTGAAGGGCATTGTAGCCAGCAACATATGCTCTAGACTAGGAAAGTTTTCATTATTATACCGTCTTCGAATAAAGGAGGTTCTAAATTCGACTGTATTTTTTTGTTAGTTTTCTCAGAACTCCGTCATTTATTAACGAATTGAAAAATTGATTTTGCGATGGGTTCAGTGTACTAGCTACAAAGTAATTCCATAAAAATTTCATCAATATTTGACCTTGGACTTCGAAGACACATTCGGTTTTTTTTAATGTATACTTGTATAGTTAACTAATCAACCACTAATCAGGTTTTGAAAACTATCATGATTAACAAAAAGTTTAGGTAGAACGCCGAAATTACAGGTTTATTATATTTCAGAGCTAATAAACATGCCTAGCTATACATATATACTACATAAAATACATAATGACCCCATGGTACTCGAGTATCTCCCATCTTACCTCTACCATACAAACCCACACATCTACGTAGAAGGCGGGCGATGCATAGCATTAGCCTATATTAAACTTTACACAACCTCTATAATTGCCTTTCCTATCTATCTACCTGCCCACTAGACTACTAACACTGTCCAAGTTATAGGAAACTGGCTTAAGTTGATCGGAGATAAACAACTCCACCGCCGGGGGAAGGGAAAACGTGGTTAATATTGTTTGGTCAAAAACATAGAAATGAAGCTGTAAAAATCATCATCATCAGCGAACTACATCCTCATCATCAGCCCATTACGTTCCCAATGCTGGGACACAGGCCTTCTCTCATTGAGAGAGTATCTGCCGCGGGATTCGAACTCAGGTGCATAGAATCGAAAGTAGCACGTGCTCCCTGTAGAAATTAAATGTATGAACTGCTACAACCCAAACAAACCTCGGAGCCACAAGCTTCTAAAATCGCATCGTCGCTTGCCATCAGGTGAGATAGTGGTCAAACGCAAGCCAGTAATGTATAAAAAAAATCTTTGATCTGTGTGTGTGTGTATGTAGTCTTTGGTCCAAGAGCTCTACTATTTTGACAGGTTTTTAGGACAAATGTACTACTATACCACTATATTAGATCCCGAGAGCCGAGTGAAACATAGGCGCGCGCCAGAAACCATGGAAACGGCACCTTGAAATCTTGGTCTTAAAGTAAAGACCCTGGTGCAATGTCGAGAAGAATTATGTGATTCAAAACACTGCGTGGCACTGTAAACTACAACTATTATCAGCCTTTACTTCTCAGACTTCCCTAATCGTCTCGCTACATTGTTAAAAGGTGCATGTCAATACATATAAAAGTTGATTGGTATATAAAGAAATAGGACTAATCATTATCACGTAGCCGACAAAACGTGTCACATTTATATTTTAAATATTTTAATATAAACTGTATGTATGTTAGTTCTAAGATACATATTTATATGGGCCGTAGAATAAGTAAATTACATCTGTAACTTATCTAATATTGCCTGAAATAAAGATTAAATTAATAAATAAATATATTACCTGCCTATTTCTTCTACGTTGCGCCGACTGACCCAACACGTTTAGGCGGAGCGCACGCGATCAGCAATATCGCCGGCGCTGCCCAGATAAGGATCAGGACACACGGACAGCGTGTACTGCCGTAATTGTCCGCTGTTTGTCCGCACTGCGTCTTCGTAGCATAATTACTGCTTCGACTGTGATTGATGTCAGCGAAGCCTTTGTTTTTTGAGGACAGTAAATTCGTTTTTTCTTGTTCGTGGAAGTGGCCAGTGTCAATTATTTGTTGATCCCTGACAGCGGTACTTTGTTCGTACATACTACTAATTAATTTGTGCCGTGCAGCGACCCAGAATAACAACCCAGCGAGCACGAGGTGCGAAGTCAGCATTTGACCATTGACGTCAATTGAGCGTGGAAATTCACCTTAGTTTTTAATGCATTCTTAGTTCATACTTCGAACGAGTTTCAAATATTGTAATTTAATTTTCATATTCTTCTTTAATCTGTAGTTTTTTTTTTAAACATGCCTCTGGGCTGGAGTACTTAATTCACTGTATACGTTTTTAGTTATTTCCAGGAATTGTCAAGGCGACCAGGCCTGCCAATAAAAAGCTTTCGTCCAAAGGTTGTATAGAGACTTATGTGGTTTTAAAACAGCTTTATTAGTATAATAACAGCTATGTTTTACCGTATATTTATTTTTGAGGTAAATAAACAACCATTTACGCTCTTTGTACGTTTCCGTGAAAAAGCAATGGTCCGATGGATTTCGAACATGCATCGGTTTAAAATGGATCCGAAATACGAGGTTAAATCAATACGCACGGAAATATATGATACGTATGTTTTTATAACGCGTTCTAGGAATTGAATTGCGTATTTTAAATACTATTTATTCTTTTGTATATTTTCCATTCGCTTTGCTCTTTATTTTTGGTAGGTATATAAATGAAAATAAATATATACACCCAACGATCACATACATAGAACCTGGCCCCTAACTAGGATTCCCTGTGCCCCTGTGAACCATGGTCCTACAACACCCAGATACGAAACAATTGTTGAGGGGGATAATGGCTGGTCCACAAGTCATACTCGTGAACGGGTGCTGCTTGCGGGGACTGGTCTGGTCTGGTCACTCCTAACTGCTACTGTCATACACTATTCATATATTATTTATATTTTTCTGTTACTGATACTATGACCAAAGAAAACTAATTATTGCTACGTAAAGAAACGACACTCTCACCCCCCCGCCAATTTGTCGTCACCCGCAATAAACCGATGAAAAAATGGGCAATGCCGTGCTTGCGTCACTCGGTTGCCATCGCTCGCTGCGAATGACTAATGAGTGAGATTCAAATATTTATTTTATATGTGCGATCAATTGATGTTATTTGAGGTTGTTATGACCTTTTTGGATGACGACAACGACCTGCTTGACAGAGGTAGAGCAGGCCGGCTGACTATTTGACTTTGACATTTTCGAAACATATTGAGAAAAAGACGGAGAACGGCTGAAGACGGTGGAGCTGACCAGGACCTGACCTGACTGTCTGCCTATCTCTTTTAAAATGGTTCGTTATTGTTCTGTGTATGGATGCAAAGAAACCACTTACACAAATAAGAATCGGAGATTTTTTGGTTTTTCGCGTCTCCCAGCCAAGCGATAGTGGGTGTGAAAGAGAAACACTTAGGTTGCTTACGTATAGCGTTGTCCTTGTCGCGTTCGATTCGTATTAGCTCATCCCTACAATAATTACGCACACACACAAAACGTGTGCGGACAGGCCGGTGCGCCAGTAGTAGTACTAGAAAGTTAGCTCGGCAAATTTGTATGGAGTGTCGGGGGTCTGCTGACTATGGGACATCTCACTCGCACTTCTTGTTTGACGTTTTGTAAATTTTAATTTATACTTGTTATATTTCGAGACCTTTTTTTTTTAAAAAAAAGAGACATCCCTGCAGAGCTATCTTCTCCAGTGGGCGTATTTCCGAAGCATTGGTAGAGTCAGTTTTCGCATTTCTTATCTGGGCCGGGACTTCAATGTGAGTATGGGAAAGAAACGGGTATAAAAAAGGTATGCATGTCTACTGAGCCACACTTGCTCATAATTATGAGCAAGTGTTGTCGTTTGTTGAAATGAAATACCATATTCAACTATTGCAATATTCTGATTAAGATTTTTATGTACTTACGTTATGAGAGACAGCAAGTGAAACTGTTATCACAGCGGCTAAGTACCAGCCAAAGCCTTGGTCCTTCGAGGAGATATGATGAAGAGCGTCCGCCGTCTGAATCTCAATAATGGCTGTGGAGGACCCTCGACTGGCTTCGAATACGGTAGACGTAGAGTAGGAGGATGTACAGAGATTACTTTATAAGAATTCAGCCCAGGCGTGGAACGTATTGCCAACGTCTGTGTTTCCTGACGATGACAACCTGGGAGTCTTCAAATCGAGAGTGAACAGGTATCTTCTAGGCGAGCGTGTTACACCTTAGACCACATCACTTACCATCAGGTGAGAAAGTGGTCAAACGCAAGCCTATATATATTTAGTGTAGTGTGTGTGCATATAATTATCAAAATGGAACCCTGGACGGATAATTGATTGCTACGCCACCGTAGACGCTCGTAGCACTTCGTAGCATATTCGCAAAACAAACAAAACAATAATTTTAGATTTCTTGTATCATGCAAGGTTTTCTGGAATACAAAAATAAGACTCCCGGCTACGACTTGAACATGCATCACAATCGTCCTAAGGCGCAGGAAAGACACTGCCCAACTGATTAAAATACTTGTCTTAACCTTTGTAAAAAGTGTATAAAAATTGTAAATTGTTAGCTTACCAAATAAAAAAATATTGATTTGATTAAAATAAGAACATTTTATTTTAAGTATTACAATTTAACAATTAATTTCTCGATCATTTTTGAATTCTCTATCCCCACGTCTACTCTACGCTCCGGAGCGAGTGCCCGGGGGTTTAATATTAAAAATAAAATAGAAGAGCCACCCCGTGTAGTGGCTCCGGTATTGTGTGCTTTTTAATAAATGCCCAAATCACCACGAGAGGGCGCTGTTTGCAGATATTGCACCGTATTTCGTTTTCGACGTTTTGTACCTTTTGTCGGAGTACTTAGAGTGCTTAGTGCTTAAGTGGTTTTATGAACAAATGGCAAGCTTAGATGCGTGATGGATTTTGCTGACGTAGGCAGCTTTGAGGAATCCCGTCGCCGCAGGCATTTTTTTATGTAACTGAATGATGAGACGATCTCGCCTGAAAGCTATACGCCTGCCCATAACAGTTACATCACCAGCCAGAAACTTTGTTTTGCTAAATCCTGCACGGCACTTCACTGCGCTCGTCATCCTGGGACAATTAGCTCTTAAGTCTCATAATGCTGAGTAGCTTTGTGGTTTAAACATTTTTTACGTGATTGGCCGTCATAATTGTTATTTTATATATACAAATAATTAAGTACCAAAAAATATGTACATAATCCTAATATCACATTATTCTAATCGTTTTTTTTTAATTTTTAATATAAATACAAATACAAAATGTATTTTGTTCACCAAACAAAAATAATATGTAGGTAAGTAGTAGAAAACAACAAACAAACTGAAGTACAATGGTCCACCCATTATTATGTATATACTTATCTCTAAAAGCGATGTCTTCCAGTCAACCTTTGAATGGAGTTAAATAACGGAGTGAGAGAGGTCGGCGGTGTAAATAATACTTACATATACAGGGTGGATTTTTGAGACGGGACAGTGCCTTAACCTTTTTAGTTACAGTTAAACGTTCCAGAAGACCATGCATTTTGAGATATTCTGAACTGCATTCACAGATGTAGAAAAAAATACAGTCAGCGAAAAATTGCTAAATTACGACAAATATTTGTTTTTATGCCAATCGATCTTGTTTTTTGTAGGAATCAAAAGACTCTATGGGATTTAAGGTATGAGTACTAGAAATGACAGAAATCTCCAAAAACTTTCCTTTTCCTTCCGAGGGTTCCTAACCTAAAAAATCAAGCATTGTAACGCAAGCCCGGTACAGCTAGGTTAAAATAAAATAAAATGTTCCCACGTCATTACTTGACCGCGTCAACATTTGCACAATCAGTGTTCCAAGGATTCCACTGATCGCTCGCTCACGCTCCGAGGTGCTAACCTACCACCTTACCACCTACCACTATGAACATACGATAATCGGCTAAATGAACGTGCTTGAGTAATTACTTTATTATAGTTTGTACTCTTTGTACATGCATATCATAATTACCCCCTTCTCTAAAAGTTTCTTTAAGTCTTCTCCATCCAAAGGTTGTCTGGAAAAGATCGTTTTGTGCGATAAGACCGCCCATTGTAGCACTTTAGTTTTTAATTTTGTTATCTTCCTTTTGTTATGTCTGGTGGTGAAACAACGCTACGAAAACATAGCGAATTTTATCGCTGTCAGGAGTGTCGGGCAACTTCCACAGTATAAACAGAACGTTATAGTATGTAAGGTTAGGTAAAGAGATTTGTGAGCAGCACTTAGAAATAGTGTAAAGTATAGTACGTAGTAGTTTCCTCGTGGTAGGTCTCTCGTGTGCGGGAGGCCGTCTGCGTAGGTACAACAGCTTTGCCACCGTTATTGTGCTACCAAGCAGTAATACGCAAGCATTGCTGTGTTCTGGTTTGAAAGGCATTGTAGCCAGCTAAATTACTGGATATATGCGACTTACAATTTGAAAAGCTTTTTATGGTATTAAAGGTTCTAGGTGACACTGAAAGCATCAAGGAAAACATCGTGATGAAACCGGCATGTCCAAGAATTTATAACAAAAATTCAAGGACATGTGACATCCACCAACCCGCACTGGGCCAGCTTGGTGGATTATGGCCCATAATCTCTCTACGAGGAAAAGCCCGAGTCACAGCAGTGGGAACACAATGAGCTGATGATGAAGGTGACATGGGTGGCAGGCGTGGCGCTTAACATCGGGCTAACAACTGCTCGTCTCATCAATCAGTTCCATTAAAAAAACAAAAAGTTGCAAGTTATAAAACACTACTGAAACCACTCACGTTAGCGTTCCGATGAGGTGCTAAGTCCACTTTATGTAATGAGAACGCTAATCACTAGAGCAGAGCGCTTAACTTCAAAGAACTTGCAAATACCTAACGACGCCTATTACAGCTTGCAACTTAAGATAACTAAGGCTGTAGTAGCGAGCCACATAGTTTAATGATAAATGGATGTTTTTACTCAATCTCGCAAAAGCTTCTAAACGGATTTTGATGTAATTTTGCCAGTAGGTAGAGATCCTGGAATGGAAGTAAGATACTTTTAATCCTAGAATGTTGGCCGCGCAGTTGAAACCGTGGAGAGTTAGAAACACCTACGTCCTACTAATAATAATAAACGCGAAAGTTTGTAAGAATGTATGGATGTATGTTTGTTACTCTTTTACGCTGCAACGGCTTAACGGATCGGGATGAAATTTAGTATGGAGATAGCTTATACCCTGAATTAACACATAGATAGATCGATAGATAGATAAACACTTTATTGTTAAAAACATTAAAAATAGGTACATGAAAAACAAGTACATTTCACAGCAATCAGCATAACAATAGGCGATCTTATCGCTCAAAGCGATCTCTTCCAGACAACCTTTGAACAGAAAGGACTAACATAATTTGGAAGGACGGTGGTTTTTTGAAACAAATGCAGATTAAATTATACAATACAATACAATACAATAATACTTTATTGATCACCAAAACAGGAAACAGAAGTTTATAGTTACAAATAATAGTGGTAGAACAATGGGCGGGCTTATTATAAATATATGTATAAATATAATATACATATACATAGACACATATACATATATATATACATACACATCGGCTACTTTTTATCCCGGGAAACCGTGGGTGAAACCGCATGGCGCAGCTAGTTAGCAATACAATAACTTACAAAAAACTAGTTGTGCAATAATAAGAAAAACAATCAGTAGACATGCTATCTCTTTCTATCATCAATCTATGGAAAAAAAGCGAAGAGAACTTCTCAAAATGGTAGTGAATTAAAAATAACTATTTTGTGTTCTGTAAGAAAAGCTGTAAAAACTCACAAAAGTGAATAAATAAGCAGTACAAAAACAAACCAAACATAATGAATTACTTAATCATTAATAGATAAACATAGTGAATTACCATTGCTTTTCATTTATAAATTCCATGTATCTCATCTCTTCTGTAAATAATATAAACAAGGCTCATCCACGTCTACCACGTCTACCTGTTTATTTGCTTAATAGCTTGATGGATTTTGATGCAATTTTCCCCTTTTTAAATAAATAGAAAGATTTAAGCATAAAATACATAAATTTGAACTGAATTACTGTAATTTAAAATAGCAGCCGTGAAATGCAGGGGCGGATGTCTTATACATTTTAATATTTACTCTAACATCAATCTATGTCACAAAGACTTGATTCCAATCAAATTAATCGGCAAGGTACAGTATTAATCAATATTCAAGCATGTGTGCGTTGTATGCAAGCCTCGAGTGTCACCACTCGGTTGTAGCCAAACACGGCGCCTTTGATCTACGAAGCATAGGACAGCTTTGATGTTCTGCATCTTGCATATTCTTTGACGGCATTGTTTACGCTGTCGAGTTGATAGGAATTTACATATTTTAGTTGTGAGATATGCTGTCGATTGCAGGGTTTGATACAGACTAAGCGGTTGTTTGCAAGTCATAAATAGTAGAAAACGATCTATGGATTAGAATCTATTGCCGTTAATTAGGATTCAGTTTCTAGAGAACCAGGAACTCTATGGGCCATGGCCTTACAAGAACCCAAAACTCACAATCAGATATGTATGTACAAACAGTTGCTCTGTTGTAGAATATCTACGCTGTTTGTCAAATTTTAAAAGGACTGGTGCCCAATCTGTACAAAAAAATTGTCGCTGCAAGAACTTTGGCCAAAGGGATTTGGTACAGATTAATCAGAAATGCCGATTAGATTTGTGAAATACTAGAATTGTAACTCTGAAGTGGCTGATAAAATTAGCGAAATAGTAATTATCTATATATAATATTTGTTTCTTTTTGCTGTAATATCTTCGTCTGATTGTTCGTGATGTCATGGATAGGGTTACGACTGAAAATCAGTGCTAAGGTACTTAAAAATACCTTAGCGTATGCTGAGTCGGAACCTTTTCCTGACATCGCGCAACATTTCACTGTGTTGTATTTATTGTTTTTTGTTTTGCCCTTAATTATGTTAAATGTAATTTTGTGTGATGTCTGGAATAAATGTTTCTAATTCTAGCTTTCTTTCTAATTCTAGCTTTGAAGCGACGGCGCTTTTTTTTTCTTAGCTCGCATGCATGATTTGTTTCACTTTAGATTTGATATCGTTGCCTGGAAAGCTATGAGGCAATTCCCACTACCCATACGTCCAAACTCAACAATACTGCAACAGACACCAACCACAAACATACAATAACGCAGCGTACGGACGGACAAACAGACAAACACGACGGACCTTCATTGGGAATTCTCAAAAACAGCGCCGTTGTCTCGCGACCACCAATATTGACACTGGCCGGTTTATTGGCAGGTACTGTCCTGTAGTAAAAACATATCAAGATTTAGTGTAAAGAGGATTTCTCTGGAATAATCTAGATTTATTACATTGACAAAGTTCATGAGGAAATAGCCTTCTCAAACAATATATTCTCGTCTCCCTCAAATTTTATAAGTTTCTAGAGTCTTATGGATCTATCTGTTTTGTTTCATTCACTGCCAGAGTTCAACCCCGACTGTTGAACTACCAAATAATGCATTTAAAAAACTGTTCGTAGTCGTGGACATAGGTACCTAACGAAAAAGATAATAAACACCAAAGAAAGCAGAATTTAGTGGACACTTGCTTGGGCTCTACTTAAACACTTTTTGATCCACACTTCCTCATCACGTCCACAAGTTTCACATTTTTTAAACGCTTTAGTCTGTGAGTATACGTCTCCATACCTTTTCCACTATGCAATAAACCTCGGGGACAGGTGACGATATCACGTTTCTGCAAGTTTTTTTCCACTAAGTTATAAGAAAGTACACCTACATAATATGTAAGTATGTAGGTAGGTAAGTTACTATCAATGTCGACTCGACAGTACGTCTCTAGATCTCGATCTAGATTCAACTATCGGTCGTTCATAGATCCCCTTTGAAGCTTGTGGATAGGATGTTGGATTTTATTATATTTTATTTTATCTATTCAACAAAGTCGCTTTAAGAAGCTTTTGAGAACGAATTTTGTACAATTTATTTTAGATAAACTAAGTCTCGATTTCTTTTTTCGTTTTAGTTGTGGAAATGCCACACAACCAGATCATATGTCTGAACTTAGGTTCAAAATTTGACCCTAAGAGGGATCAATTTATTTGGGAGATTTCCTTCTCTTACTTTTGAACTGCATAGAATGCGAGCCTTCTCAGCCTGAGAGAGGCACAGCTATTACGAAATACATAGTCACATATGGGGTGGTAAACAGTCTAATACGTGTCACCGTGTCCAAACATGGTGCGTTCCTCGAAATGTTAGCAACTATGTGCGAACGGTCTGCTTGACCATGGGGATTTTTAAATAATACGGTTCTAGGAAGTAACTAAACTGGATAAGGCTTTCGAGCAGTTCTTTTTACTCTTTACTTTTACTTATAAGACATAGATAGTAGAATGCCTCAAGGACAGCGTCGTCTTCTGTGAACATCAGCAACGCCCGAGCCAGTAAGATGGAAACACAGAGTTTTACGGTGCAGCCAGCCAGAATCAAAGGTTGTCTGGAAGAGATCGCTTTGATCGATACGACTGCTCATTGTTATGCTTATTACTGTGACAAGTCTTACTACCAGTCATCAGTTACTTTGGTTGGAGGTGCAATTCCATCCTAAGTATTTTTTTTTTACGCTTAATAGATCTATGTTTGGCCACTATCTCGCCTGATGTGAAGCGATGATGTGGCCTAAGATGGAGCACATAGATCTAGAGAGAGACGGCAGTTGAGCGACTGCTCAGACGCGCCTCCCTATGGTTCGACGAAGATCATCCCGAAACACGACTAGGTCGCTTGACGGCATGGCTTTGTTCGGTGGGTGGTATTACAACCACGGCCAGAGCCTACCACTCTAAAGCGCGTAAGCGGGTTTCATCACGATGTTTTCCTTCACCGTTTTAGAGCGAGCGTGCAAAATCTGCACTTAACTATAAGTCATTGGTGCAGGGCCAAGTCGGGATTCGAACCCAGGTGCATCTGATCGAAAGGCGTATGTGTTACCGCTGAGCCACACTCGCTCTTAATATCGTATCTTTTTCTACCAAAATAATAAAAAAAACGCTCAAAAATCTAATAGTTTCTAGTCACTTTTCGAAGGAGAGCTTATTACAATTTGAAATATATTCCTTAGAATCATAATTTTAAAGTTCAACTTCCTGTGCCTTTCGGGCGAGTGCAACTGTACATAATCTAGTACGTGGGAAAGCAGTCAGGCATGTTCTATACATAATACAGTAGGTAAAAAACATTAATAATTTAAGGAAAAATAAGTAAACTACTTTGTACCTACGCCGTAGATGTTTGTCCTTTTACCACGTTTTTATTATTTTTATTTATTTTATTTATTAATTATTTTTATTCAGATTATTTATTTTTATTCTAAATTCTAAGTTTTTTACAATATCTCTATAAAAAATATACAAAAATATTATAAAAAACCTAAACCTAGAGTGCCGCTGGCAGCGGGGCAGAGCCCAAACTACCGGTGGTACTTTTTTATTTTATTAACTCACTTTCTTGTCTGTCAGTTTGTCGGTCGTTCCGGGTGGAATCTTGCTACTCAAATTTCAAGCACTTTCCAATTAGCTATCCGGCTGAAAGTTTCAGGGTAGCTCACCATTCGATGATAATGCATTCTAAATCCATAAAAAGTGACTTTTAGATTAATTTTTTAATCTACATCAAATTTAAATATACCATTTTAGGATAAGGAATTGTTTAGACGTCTTCATGAGGGCCATTGTGATTGCTACATCGGCCCTAAGCAAACAATAAGCAAAATGTATGCAGATTTTTCTTATTTGTTTATTTTTACCAGCAAAGAAAAGAAACTCCCCCTAAAATATTTTCAAACATAACATCCCGTGTGGGGGACACGACGACCGACAAAGCCGGTCTAATAGACCGGTACACTGCTTTGACGCAAAAAGCCTTAGTTAATGCAAGCTTCATCAAAGGTTTCGCCAAACAACGGATCTAATCCTAGTACCTATTTGGTGAGAGTGGCTAGTGGCCGGCGACCGCCTAGGGTTGCAAGATAAAAAAAAAATGAGACTATGAACAATTTAGTTTATAATGAATGGAATGCAGCCAGCGTTCTTGGCACCTTGCGGCATGGTCACCACTTGTATATAAATTTCTAGTTGTACATAGTTTAGTATCTTATTAATAGTTTCTTTTTTGTGACAATTGTAAATATCTTCCTAATAAATGTATAAAGTTTATAATTATGGGACTTTTTGGCGGGAAGTGAAAAGTGAGACAGTTTGATTTTGTTTTATTAACCAAGCAAATGTTATTTCGAGTGATCATTTGTAATATCGGCGGAATATTAACCATTATGTGTTCGTAAACGTGCACGAGTGTAGGCAAATGAAACAAAATAGAGTATATAAAACATTGCTTTTTATGTTCACCCAAAAAGTCAATAGAAAGCTTGAATACAGTTTCACGACTCTATTGAAGCACTAGAAATGACACTGATTGTGACTACAATACGAAGAAATCATTTTAATGCAATGTTTTAATGTTTTCAAACTATCAAATAAAAACTACGTAAGACAAGGCGGAATGGTCCTAGAGACTTAAGCCTGGCCAAACAAACAAAATAAAAAAGGTGAAGAATCTAAACGGACGTAGATGATTAGTGCATATCAAAGTGACGGACGTCAAGACTTGTGGTATAAATTATTAACTCAGTTGACTTAGGCATCGGAAGACCTCAATGCATCGGAACATCATTCCGAAGACAAGAATTCAAACTCAGCTAGGTACGAAATATTTTTTTTTTTAAATTTGAGTATGCAAATCTTTAATTTAAAAAAGTGTTTAAATCGAGTACTTAGACTATTTACGAGGAATCTATATTCCTTTCATCCAATACGGTTCAATAATTCAGACATGAAACAAACAGACACTTTTACCTTGGCACTTTTTTTTCCCTAAACATCACATACATAGTTTCTGGCTCCTAATTAGTATTCCCTGAATCTAGGGAACCAGGAACTAGGAGGACTATGGTCCCACAACACCCACATAAGAAACAAATGCTAGCGCTTTTTTCTGTGCACAAACTTTTGTCACATCGTGGGAATCGAACCCGCAACCTAAGTGATGAGGTTTTAGCCAACCAGCCCAACCACTACACCACAGAAGCTGTCAAAATTAATTAGGATCTAGAATGCGATTCAGGAACCGATGACAATAATACTCACC
This sequence comes from Petrophora chlorosata, assembly GCA_951640565.1. Classification (NCBI taxonomy): domain Eukaryota; kingdom Metazoa; phylum Arthropoda; class Insecta; order Lepidoptera; family Geometridae; genus Petrophora; species Petrophora chlorosata. Next base: position 5,986,565 of record OX621207.1, read on the forward strand.
GACGATATCAATTATGAGTGCTCTCCCACTCGTATTCAAAATTACTGGTGACTATTTTGACCCTCGATATTCTCAAACGGTATGTAGGTACCTACAATTGTTTAAAACAATTGCATTTTCTTTATTGTGCATTTTTTATTGAATTGAGGCACGAGACGAGCATGACGTTAGTTATTTTGGTGTTTCTTTTTTGTCATTTTAAATTTCAAGATCTCCAGTGAGAATCTAGAATCGCACCCCTGATCACTGCCAAAATTGGAACTAATCATTTTGGTCAAGATGCCATTGTTTACTTCCCAAAAGTAATTATCACTCGTTCCCAAAAGTCTCGACATTATCACTTATCACTTTGATGTTGATACTGAAGCTTCACATAATATCATTTGTGGTGTGGCTGTAATTTCAAAGAACTAATAGATGACTAGCTAGGCCCCGCGGTTTCACCCACGATTTTCTGGGATAAAATGTCTAAATGCCTATGTCCTTATTCTCCTACATACCAAATTTCATCAAAATTTAAAAAGTAGTTTTTGCGTGATTGGGTAACAAACATCCATCCATCCTCACAAACATTTGCATTTTTAATATTAGTAGGAAGTGTCATCACTTCCGGCATAGCTATAAAAATAATAATAAGGGGCAGCCCTACACATCGCTGATTCTTCTCCCGCCACAGTTGCAGTCGGCTGCAGATTATAGAGAATTGAGCCATCTAATATTCCCTGTGTCGCCGTCGCCCGTCCCACGCGTCTTGCACACTATTCTGGAGACTTTCGTTAAAATGTTGGGGGGAAAAGTCGCATGGCTTTACATAGAATGATTTACTCTGCAAAAGGCAAATTATTATTAATAATAATTTACGGGTGACACTCACGTTTAAATTGGAGTCCATCCAACTATAGTTTCAACCACATCCGGTGGTATTTTTCAAGGCGAGTGCGGAACGCTCGCGAACGCGTCGCGCCTCGCACTTAAACGTGAGTGTCATCCGTAAATTATTATAAATAATGTGTCCAAACCACGTTAATGTTCATAGTAAAAGGCAAATCATCTTGATTTTTTTTATATAACTGAATGTCGAGACGAGCTGGTCGTTTACCGGATGGTAAGCAATACGCCAGCCCATAACAATAACAGCACCACCCAGAAGTTTGTCTAGCAAAATCCTGCGCGGCGCTGCTTTGCACTCGTCACCCTGAGACAGTTAGCTGTTGAGTAAATCATTTGCTTGTAATTCATAGTATTTTTTATGTTTTTTTTTTACGCTTTATAGATCTATGTTTGGCCACTATCTCGCCTGATGTGAAGCGATGATGTGGCCTAAGATGGAGCACATAGATCTAGAGAGAGACGGCAGTTGAGCAGCTGCTCAGATCCGTCTCCCTGATGGTTCAACGAACATCATCCCGAAACACGACTAGGTCGCTTGACGGCATGGCTTTGTTCAGTGGGTGGTATTACAACCACGGCCAGAGCCTACTACTCCAAAGGTGCGTCTGATCGAAAGGCGCATGAGTTCCCGCTGAGCCACACTCGCTCTAAAGTCTGTAGTGCGTGCCTATGCGTAGAGTTTAAAGATAATGTAGAATAAAAAAATAATCTAAAATCCACGTTCATAAGCGCCTTAAACAGAATTAAAATACATTGCCATTGAGTTGTGAGCTACCCTGAAAGTTTCAGCCGGATAGCTAATCCTAATGCTCGAATTTTGAGTTGTAAGTTGCAAGATTCCACCCGGAACGACAGACAGACAGACAAGCATGAAAGTGACCTAATAAAAATGTTGTAAAAATGTGAGTAGAAAAAAATATGACAACCACCGGGATACGAAGCCTCATCGCAAGATACGCAACAATGACTATAAGTGTCTCTAACCAGACCACGGTCTTCCACAGACTACTATAGCCTAACTGGTAGGATTCATTAATTATACATAAAGACGACTGTAGGTATTTGTATTTTTTATTTATATGTTTTTATATATATTATATATTTTAATGTAATTGAGTGACGAAACGAGGAGGCCGTTCGCTTGATGGTAAGCAACTATCCTGCCTATAGCAGTATAAAAAAAAAACTTATGTCATATATCTCTGCATTTCAAAATGCAGAATATTACCTATCGGGTTATTATATACGGGTTGTAGGTAGCCATGGGAGGTAACAACCAAAAAAATATAAAATAAATATTTCACGTGAAAAGTACTTTTCAAAGAACACATATCATCTTGATTTTCACACATCTCACTTCCTTTCCAAGAAGCATTAAAAACTGAGACTCAAAATTCCTCCAAAAACGGCCAGTACTAAGTAATATATAAGTTTAAGCAAACAAATTAGGTACAGACGCGCGTGCTTTGATAATAAGCGCTCCGCTTGGACGGCGGCGTCTTTGATCCGCCCCACTCCCCACCCCCTCTCGTGTGCGCGTCTCCCACTTAACGGAAATTAAAATAACATGAGCTGCGCCATCGAGGAACGAGGTACTTTTGCTAAGACACAAAGTTTATAGTTAGTTTTAGGGTCTTAAAGACATTCCGAAATATAACACCTCATACGTGAAAACGACTTTTTCTGGAGAAATTTGTCAGGTTTTATTAACTTTAATTCATAAATACTGATATAGTTCACACTTGAAACCGCTTTTTCTAAAGCTTTTTTTCAGGATTTTTTTACTTTAATTGAAAAATACTATTAAAACACTCCTGAAAACAAGTGTCTATTACAGTTTTCATTCCCCATGCTGTTGAAGATATTGAAGAACTGTGATAGATTTCTATTAAGTTCATAAGCAGTCGGTTTGATTAGTATGTAAATTTAATTATCACGCGTAGACAGAGAATGAACTTATGGTAAACTATTTATAATACTTTTTGCCCATTGCCCATGTTCAGCAGTGGACGACTACGGGCTAACGATGACTTCTTTTTTGATCTAAAACGACTTATCTAAAAATAATGACAGGGAAACAAATGAACTCTACCTACTAACATTTTTGTGAGTACTTTTCGAGTAGTATATACCTACCTAGTATTTACTGGTGGTAGGTTTCTGGTATGCGAGAGGCCGTCTGGGTAAGTACCACCGCTTTGCCAGTTATTCAGCCGCCAAGCAGTAGTGCGCAAGCATTACTGTGTTCCGCTTTGAAGGGCATAGTAGCCAGCGAAATTACTGGGCATTATGAGACTCAACAGCTAATTGTCTCAGAGTCACGAGCGCAGTGCATCACCGGATTTTGCAAAACAAAGTTCTGGGTGGTGCTGTTATTGTTATGAGCTGGTGTATTGCTTACCATCAGGCAAACGATCAGCTCGTCTCGTCATTCAGATACATAAAAAAAAAACGTATCGTAGCTACTTGCTACGTACCTGACCTAGAGATAGGTAGAGTTTTTCTTGGCCATTTCACCACTCACTCGCCGTCCTATTATGAAACGGTAAACAGTACAATCAATTGAAAGCATCGATAACGTGGAGAGTCCGATAGTGCAGCACCTTGATACTAAACTTGTGCAGGTTCGATGCCCGATACAGGAGTAACGGTGACACTGAAACTTCGGACTTTGGTTTAATAGAATGAGTTGGATTTTTTAAATTTCCTCGTAGTCTGATACTTTTACTTGTAATAAATAGAGTAACCCATACTGTAAAGGTACCTAGTTACTAAGTACTTACAATACAATAACACTTTATTACACACCAAATAACATATACACAATTATGAAAAATAAAATAAGAACACAAAATACATCGTAGTTTTGACGTACAATGGGCGTCTTATCGCTTAGTTCTTCCATACGATTGACCTAGCTACGTTACGAGTCTATACTTATAGGTACGTAAATACCTACCTACCTCAAGAGCTGGGACTAATGTCGTGCTACTTGCGTTGGGGGAACCAGGAGTGTAAGGAGAGTCCGGTATGACGAGAAACCTTAATCGACCTAGGCTGATGGAACTTCTTAAGGCGTGACCATGGCGTAATTTTTACCTAAGTCTAAGTTGGAGAGCTTTGTTCTCTGCTCTATTGCAGACTTGTTTGTTGGGCTAAAAGCCACCGCAATATCAGTTATTTTGCCGTCAAATTAGTATGCTGCATTTTTAGTGCATTACCTACTGCTTTATTTATTAATTTATGTATTATTTAAATACTTGCTGCAGTATCAGTGACGCCAAGGCGAGGTCAAAGCAACCAGCCCAACTGCACTTCCTATCCACGATCACTTGGGCCATCTCTCGCTCTCGCATTAACATTATCAAATAGTAATATCATTTAACGGCAAACGTGCAGCATTTAAATTGGAGACGTTACCAAAAAGGCCATTTTCTGTAGGTACCTTATTAACGTTTTCCTTGAAGCTCACACTTGTCGTTTGTTTGAACAACTGAGTTGGAGGGAAAAAACGAACCCGCTTCGTGGACGATTTCGAAAATATTTAGTGTGATAAGCGATGTACTGTTGGTAAAAAAGTGGTTTATTAGAAAATATGCTGGTTATTTTTTCTTGGCTTTGCGTTGTTACATTGTTCCTGCATTTAGCCAGTTTTATGATAGTTCTATTCTTTATTATCGTGATATAAATACGTAAAAATGTGCTGCAGGTTTTAGTTTATTTACAATTTTAATGTAATTTTTATACCGGTCAAAGCAACTCATCATCATCATCATCAGCCTGTACGAATCTACTGCTGGACATAGGCCTCTCCCAATGCACGCCACTGAGCCCGCTCCTCGGCTCTTCGCATGTAGTTACTGCCAGCCACTTTATGCAGGTCGTTGCTCCATCTGGTCGAAGGGCGTCCTAAACTACATTTACCTATAAGTGGTCTCCACTCTAGAACTCGTTTACTCCATCGCATCGGTTCTTCGATATATCGATATATGTGACCTATTGCCTCTTCACCTTACTTATTTCGGTAAGCTATGTCGGTTACTTTGGTTCTCTGTCGGATCACCTCGTTGTGGACTCGATCCTTCAGAAAAACCATGAGCATAGCTCCCAAATACCTATAGCATACCTGAGCATAGCTGTCAAAGCAACTTTTTCTTCGCTGTAGAACTCTAGCAAAAGTCACAAAATAGGCTAAATCCACTTTAGTCTGTTTGTAACTTTTATTCTAATCCATTTGTAATATCAATATTATTTATGTCTCACTAGTTACGTCTCGCGGCTTCACCTGTGTTTTCCTGGGATAAAAATTGACCGATGCGTTAATCTAGGGTGTATGCTATCTACTGCCGGGGCGAGATGTTGAATGCTAGCGCGACCCCATCTCGCCCCACCACGGCAGAGGACTGCTCACGGGGGGGTTTTTAGTGGGTTTGAGCCCCACAGACTTCCACTTCTGCCACGGGGGTGGCAGAAGGGCAGTGCAGCGGCACCTAAAAATAAAAGTTATATGCTATCTCCATTCCAAATTAAGCTCAAATCTGTTGAGCCGTTTCAGCCAGCGTGAAGAAGTAACAAACACACTTATGTAAGTGTGTTTGTCACTTCTTCACGCTTCATATTTTGTGTACAAATTTTTACATATATAATATTAGTGCAAACTAGGCTTAACTCGATATGTATCTGGTCCTACTAATATTATAAATGCTAAAGAGAGGGTGGATGTCTGTGTGCTCTATAACGGCTGCACGGATTTTGATGAAAATTGGTATGTGTAAGGTACTTTAGATCTTGAAATAAGACAAAAGATGCTTTTCTTTTCTTAAAAACGAACAGTTCTGTAACAACTATAAACCGAATCTATGTGAATGGAATTACGTGTATCACCTATTATCTTAATAATTCACAAGTTGTATTTTTCTTCCAGCTGTACCTATCTCGTCAGCGCAAGATGGCGGCGTAGGTGTGACGGCGCGGAACGGTTCACGTCGACCGACTGCGTTACTGAAGTATTTCCTACACGACTGCAAATAAACAGGAGAAAAAGCATATTATTGTTAGTTTGTGTTATTTTCGCTCTTGGAATGCTAGGGCAAATAAGTGCTGGGTTCGTTTTGCAATATTCAGCGGCGGGCGCACGCGTTAGCCTACTGCTTTTGCCGCATATGTCTTCCAAAAGCTTTCTGTTCAATGAAATGTATGTGGTTTTAGAATATAAGCTTATCTTGTAGTTATTTTGTATTGTTTTTAATAGTATGTGCACATAATATGGCTTAAAATCTTGCTGGGTTTGCATAAGATATCTTACTCGTATTTTTACAAGCGGCTTAGCAGAAATTAGTTTGAGTTAAGCGTTTAGATTCTTGGTATTGGTTCCAGTCAACTCCAAAAAGTTCCGGGACCTTTAGCACTGCAATTACCAGAGAAATGAAGAACTTTTCCCCGTTTCTCCGGCAATCGCATTGTTTCCTGCGCCTTCCAGCAACTTTATCATAAACATGCAACTACGTACATGTGTACACAAAAGCGTTAAACTATTTTCGAAAACTGAAAATTTTTGTTTGCATAAAAATATAATTTTTTTTGTATTGTCTACCATTACTTTATATTTTTTTTAATTTAAGTAAATTCTCCTTTTACAGATAAATTAGACACCTACCTTCAAAATATGTCACCTAAAAACCTGTCAAAGCGTCTAATAACAGAATTGTAAGCTGATAAGGATGTTTGCGGCTCGGTTCCGGGATGTCGCCGCCTTATCTTACTGATAGCTGGTCCTGAGCACAAGGGGGCTTGTTGCAGACGCGATCACGTGGACATCACGTGACAACTTCAAGTCGAGACGATACATTTCTATGCAAAAGAAATATAACGACAAAAGTTCTAAAAAAGCCCCTCAGCTTCTTGCCGTATCTTCTGAGTAGTGGTTCTTTTTTCGATACGGTGGTAGAAGCATTGTAATAATTGACGTTCATAAGTGCGTCTGTGATGCCAATATTGAATAAAGAACTTTGAACTTTATGGATGTAATATAATACAACATTTTAATGTAGGTACATCATTTAAAAAATACATTTTTACAATAAGTGAACAAAAGAGTAGATGAAAGAAAGTAAGAAACTGGCGTAATCAGTATTCGCATCACTGTTTTGTACTATAATCCAAAAATTTCCTTATTTGTCCTAAGTTTAATTTATTTCTTGTTTTTCCCCACGTTACCTACTCTCCTTAAAGTAGAGTCAGCAAAAATATGGGTTCGATCACAGAATCATTTATAATACAAGTATACAAGTACCTACCAGGAAAGTATAGATTGCAAGAAGAATTCCACATGATTAACTTCCCTTCAAACCAGAATACAGGAATGTTTGAACACTACTGCTAGGCGGTTGAACATCTAGCGAAGGTGTAGTACATACCAAGATGACATTTAGAGGTACCTTACATAACATAAATTTTATATAAATCAATTTGATGTACTCTCAAATGGAAACAAAGGAAAACGGAAATGTATGTCTGAACTGAAGCACGGCCACTTAAAAACTCGATAGAATTATAAAAACAAAATTAAAAGCCTAATCCAATAGGAAGTTATAACAATTCAATCGAATCAAGAAGTCAGAATAAACATAAAGTACTCCATTAAGAACACCGAGGAAAAATTTAAAGATTTTCAACAAATTACCGGTCTTTGAACAGACTGATTTTAAATAAAGAATATTTTTAAACTCAGCCTTAATTGTTAGCTGGTAAGTGTAGGCGAGAAGGTGCCAAGAAGTTAAATAAAATCTAAAAATGTTGCCACGCATATGCACAGATAAAAAAAAAACTCATGAAAGACCGTTGTTAAAAAACTAGGTATTTAGATGGATTAATTATGTAAACTTTTTAGTAGGTACATTTTGGGTCAAGAGGTATTACATTTTACATAAATAATCAAATTACATAGGTTTCTTATAATAAAGCCTAAGATATATTTCAAATTCAAACTGGTAGGTAAACGAGGGGGCAAAAATCTTGTCGTTGTCAACCAAATCATAATTTATATTCTAAGAAGTAATTCTGTCGTGTTTATAAGATGTGTTAAGTGTGAATAAGAATAAACCCATCATATAACTTTATTAGCTCTATATAATTATTAAAGTTATCGTAAAAGTTAGTATCTACAGTAGGTGCCTACTTATATATTTTGTACCTACGAATATATTTAAATTTTATGTATCTTTTTAGGTGGCTTGATTTTGCATAAAATCGTCCAAGTCGTGTCGTGATTAGTCCGGCCCGATTTTTCCGATCAATTGAACTTATGAAAAGTCCCGGACGTCGTCAACGTCCCGGCGTCGTCCCGTCTTGCGTTAATCATTGTTTGATCTTATTAAACAGCTACTTATATTTAAATTGTAGAGTTCGCTGTGTAAAATAAAAATGTGATGTTGGGTGTGCTTGGTAAGAATTTGAACCCGGTAAATGTGTATGAGAAGTTTCATTATTTTTTAGAGCTGTGGTCTAATAAGTTTGTATCTTCTTACCTTTTAACCCCCGACGCAAAAAGGAGGGGTGTTATAATTTTGACCACAATGTTTGTCTGTTTGCCTGTGGCACCGTAGCTCTTAAACGGGTGAACCGATTTAGATGCGGTTTTTTTTAATTTGAAAGCAAGTTTTTTTAGCTGTGGTTCTTAGACATGTTTTATCAAAATCGGTTTAGCAGTTTTTTTTCTTTTTTAAGATTTTTGTGTCAGGGGTTTTTAAAATTTTTGTTTACTGAAATTCGCTTGTTTTGTTAGAGCTGACTACTTAGTTTCAAAGAGTACGTACAATTTAGAGGAGGCAACTTGTTTTTATAATGTGTTTTCAGGCTAGTAATACAAAATAAAAAAAGAAATTAAAAAATGTAGGTACTTATTGAAAATAATATCATATTAAACATGTTGCAGGTCCAGAAACGTCATAAAATCTCGTTTCAGAAAGTTTGCTACATTTGAACACATCTTATAGATATTTTTTATTCAAGTCGCGCCACGTAATCTCGGCCATAGGACGTCGTCGCTGTGCCAACACGGCTTGTTGGCTCATTATTGTTGCACACCGTCCAGCTTAAGTCAGACTAAGACTTAACGTCCCGTTGAGTTTTATCCTTTTATGTATTTAAAATACATTTTACTATAAGAATAAATCTTTGGGAATAAATACTTACATATATGTAGGTTTTCTTCTTGAATGGAAGTTAAATAACAGAATTTAAATAATATGCAGTAAAAGTAGTGAACTTTAGTTTCGTCCAAATCTGCCTTATCTGTTAGATGAATTCTATCAGTGATATGAAAAAAAACTGCACTTGATTTACAACACCTCTTTTATTGCATTATACAAAGATTGAGCACAAACTTTTCTCACCAACATATTTATTACGATATCAAAAGTACTAGATGGCCCACGAATGAAACGCTTGCGCGTGCTAACTTTCCCGTGGCGCCATCTAGTTTATATTGGAGAAATTAACACTAACACAACTTGTTTAACTAAATAAAAAATAAATGGTGATGTTTGGACTCGTAAGTAATTTAATTTATGAATAAGTATAGGCATGCTTATTATATTACTCGTTCCTATGATTTTTAATCATAAATGGCTGTAAGTTTTTAATTATATTATAATATTGGTAGTTTGCGGCTTCCTAGGACTATTTATATATATATATATAAATAGTCCTATATATATACCTGATGTAATAAAAAAGGAAAGTATGGAGACAACTTTTATAATATTAATATTAATATACCTATTTAATTTATATACATCTAATTTTTATTACTTTTTATCATATTTTAAATACTGACAGTTACATTGACGACATTTTGACATTAAATAAAATCAACTTATAATAATCTGACAATTTGAATTAAATTTGATTATGTTATTTGAAATTATGTTAATATTGCACACCATTGTCATGGTAGAATGTTAGGAATTATTTTTATTTGTCATCTTTGTATAAAACATTCTAGCAATAAACAATTTGAATTGAATTGAATTTTTATATCTTTATTTTATTACTCTAGGGCATAAAGTGGCTACAAGATAAACGACGTGAACTCTTCAAGAAATTTCTTTGATGAAGAAGAAACCTTGAAACACTATCATAACTGAATTAAAAAATCTTTTAAGACCTTACACGCGTCAGAATTTTATTAGAAACAAATTTATTTGGAACGAAACAGAACAACCTCATTGTTTTGTAAAATAGTTTATGTACTTAACTTTTAGAAAACAATATTTAGGTATCTACTTAGGTACTCCGATTTTCCTGCAATAGGAATCACACAATAATTTCCATTGGAAGCAAATAAGCGGGCTAAACTGGAGGTTCGTGTACCGGCACGCACTCGGCAGTATTGACCGAGCGCACTGCGCATGCCTGCTGATCTACTATTGCTGGATGAGCTTCAATGTATTAATAACCTATAACAAGATTTTTGAACAAGTATACGTTTTATCAAAACCAAAAAACCGACTTCAATGTATCTTCTAAGTCCAAGGTCCAAGGTCAAATATCGATGAAATTTATATGGGACCACTTCGTAGCTATACTGAACCCAACGCATGAGGAATTTCCCAAATCGGTTCATGAATGATGGTGTTCTGAGGTCTAATGTTTGTTACATTAGAAAAAATAATTAAAATAAAACACAATTGAAAAAAGAACTTTCTCCTTTTTTGAAATCAGTTAAAAATTTATTTTACAAGACAAGCGTAACCGCGAGCATCATCAAATCAGCTGGATGTCACCATAATATTGCTTTGTCATCAGACTTTAACAAGCATGCAACAATTCAACTCCGTAGAATAAGAGGTAGTGGTTCTGATTCAACTTGCAAGATTTGACCCAAACAAACAAACATTGCACATTAAATAAAAGCTTGTAAAAATAAAAAATATAAAAACCACCGACACAAAATACATATAAAAAGTACAAAACGGCTGAATCGATATTGATGAAACATATCTAAAAACCACCGGTAGAAAACCTGCTTACAAAATAACCGCATCTAAATCGTGTCACCCGTTTAAGAGCTACGGTGCCACAGACAGACACGCACTGACATACATAGTGGTCAAACTTGTAGCACCCCTCTTTGCATTGGGGATTAAAAAACTAAAGTAAAGGAGACTAGAATGGTGCTGTCGGCATACTCCCTGTACGATATACAACGACGACCTGTAACTCGTCGATCGCCGACATGACAGCACTTTTCACCGATAGCATGGTTCACCATGTTTCTGCCAGGTCCTGGTTTTCTGGTTGAGAATCTTAGTCAGAAGTCATCAGAGAAGCCGCCTTCGAGCCCGTGTTTTTGCATGTTTCTTATAGGGACAGTATGTGGACTGCAAGTACCTAGTCTATCTATTTCTAACTATTATGAATAAGTAGTTACAACAGCAATTACTATTCTGGTACCAAACGTACGTTTGGTATCTTGTGGTACCATTGGTCCACAGAATTTTAGCTACCACAGGGCTAACTGTCGATGATCATGTGCGATCGAAAAAGTTTTCAAACCGGGCAATCTTTGGTGATAATACCTATTACCTTCATTTCTACTCCATTAGTAAGTTTGTTAATTACTTACTATTTTTTTTCTGTGCTCATAAACATTTGTCCCTTGGCGAGAATCGGACCCACAACCTCTATGGTAGATATGAGATATGACTTGCCCAACCCCTACACTACAGACGCTTTCATTTTCCTCTTTAAATACACCCTTCGACCATCATGATGGTACTTCCAGGAGCGCTCGCTTATTGGCATTGCTCGACACACGAAAGTACTAACTGGGTTAGGAATTAACAACAAAACTCCAACTGGTGACTGCCTTTACATAAATGGAAATATTTACTGAGATATTCACCCTTTTTTGAATTTTGATGCCTGTCCCGACATTTCTACCTAACTAGAACTCCTATTAAGTAGGTGTTTTAATGATTAATCAATCAAAATCATAAAATAAGATCCCTAGTTAGTGCTTAATTAAAACAACATCCTGCTGATCATTAGGTAACAAAACAGGCAAAAAAACATTTCTCACAGAAAAAGTACTGGGCGTATAAAAAAAGAAAAAATAATATAAACACATAAATCAAAATGAAGAACAATCCATTAACTCGGTCTACAATAAAAAAGAAAACAGAGCAGCCGCTGATTGGCCGCCGCGTTGGCGGGAGAATGCGATTGGGCACGGCGCAGCCGCGTTGCGTTCCGAAACTCGATACTTTTTAATAATGGCTCCTTTAGCTAATGCGATCGGCTTTTATATTACATCGCCGTAGGTTAGTATTTTATTACATAGAGAGCCCAAATGCGGTCTTAAGTGCCTCCCCGACCGCGATAGGGGACCGCTTGTTTCGGTTTTCTCTGTATTGCGGCTCGATTAGGACGGATCGTAAGCCAAGGGTGGATTAGCGGTTTGTTTTATTGTTTTGTAAATAAAACTTGTTATTTTGTCTTAAACATTTTATTGCCGTATAATAAACATCATTAAAACACAATAACCTTCCAAATTCAATAATAAAAGATCACAACCATAAACAAAAGACACAATTAAAAGACACAAACATCGACAAACAGTGGCAAACTGGTATCAATCGGGTTCTAATAGATAGAACAACAAAAATATAAACGCAATCTAAAGAGGCGAGACTAATCGTGTGCAGTGTAAAGCATTATCAAACAAGTTATTGGTCAAATACGCAAGATACACTCAAAGCTCTCATTGATGGGGCTGCGCAAACAAATACTTTTATCGAGACATCAAGTAATATCGACTATTCGATAACGTGGCGCGAATCGATACCGTGACCCACACTGATACCGCGCCGGCTGGCAAATATTGCAACGATAGCTGGACAAGGTTCAACGGAACATTATACTGATCTATCTATGACGTCTCGGGAATCATCTAGAGGACTGTTAAAAAAAATTAAAAGTGAAATAAACCATATCTTATTGAATAATTGTAAATTTCAACTGAATTCATAGATCAAGAAGAATCAGAAGATCCAGTCCAAACGGTGTATCTGATGAACTTCTTCTTTTAAGTTAGATAATTATTACAATTACAATTACAAAATTCTTTATTGCATACCAGTAGTAGTTGTGTAATTATAAAATATTCTAATTGATGTCGTGAACTTGTCTTTTATAGTATGACCAAAGCTGAGGACAAATTTTACTGACTGATATTTCCAAGGGTTTCTCCTATAATTCTTCTTGTTGTTCTTCTAAAGCTTGTCTGGAATAGATGGCATATTAGCGACAAGACCGCCCATTGTACTTATAAGATTTTTAAGTTCTATTTTTATTTGTTCTTGTTATGTTTTTGGTGTACAATTAAGCGTTATCAATCAATCAATCAAGCTCCTTGTCTTCATCAACTTTTGTAAGCAGTCTTATGTCGCTAACAACGCTTACATTTTATTTTTTCATGCGTCATACAACTGGTTAGATAAAGTTCCATAGATAATTTTCCCGCCTTTCCTGGAAAAGGCGCGAAGCATACCATCGAAGTGACTGTTAATTTACAGGCTTATTATCTTTTATCACGATTATTTGCATTCGTTATCGATTTAAATTTCGATGTTTAACCGACAATCGGAATCGATCTTTGTTTTGATGATTCGTTACTTTTGAGTAGCGTTTAATCAGTAGGTACCTACTAATAAAACGGGCAAATATTGGTTTTTAAACATTGAAATTACTTGTGGAAGTTTTAAACGTGATTTTTGATAACACAACAATTTCATTACTAGGATAATAAATTGATCGTTATGTTATAAAAGTAGGTAGCTCAGTAGGAACCAGGTAGGAACGCATTAAATTTGTATTTACCCATAAATACACTCAAAAGCAATGAATCCGGGTCACTTAAAGAATGTTAAAAATCTCGGAAACTAAAAATGATAGGTTAATGCAATAAATTGTATTTAATAGACAATGTAATACTCCTTAAATGAAAGTAAAAAAAATATGAGTCACCATACATTTTATTAACACAAAATTACATAAAGAAAAAAACTGCTGATCTCTCCTTAAAACAAAAATAGGAAACATGAAATTTTTGAACTTTATTACGATTTTCTTGAATTTTAATACTTCGTATTGCCTCCTCGTGCTTCCATTACTGCGTTTACGCGGTTTGGCATGCTGTACACCAAGTTCCTTATACGATTTTGGGGAATATTCTCCCATTCCTCTGTGAGAGCAATTTTGAGCTCACGAAGCGTGATTGGGGGAGGGTTTCGTTGTTTTACGCATCTGCCTAGCTCGTCCCAAGCATGCTCGATCGGGTTGATATCCGGGCTGCGCGCTGGCCACTCCATACGAGTAATGTTCATCTCTTGAAGGTAGTCATTCACAATCCTACCTGTATGAGGTCGGGCATTGTCATGCATAAATATAGCATCCTCACCTAAATTGACCATAAATGGACCAACGTGATCATTGAGGATTTCTTCCACATATCTTACGCTAGTTAAAGAGCCGTTTTCTATGATCACCAGCTCTGTGCGACTTTCAGAAGAAATTCCGGCCCACACAAGTACAGACCCACCACCGTAGGCTACTTTTTCTTCGATGCATGCTTGCTTGAATCTTTCCCCTGGTCTTCGATACACTCTGTGTCTTCCATCGTGCTTGTAGAGCATAAATTTTGATTCGTCGGAGAACATAACTTTTGACCAATCTTCAATACTCCAATTTACGTGGCTCTGGGCATATCTTAGTCTCGAAATACGATGCCCACGCTCCAGTTTAGGGCCGTTTGCAGGTCTAAGGGGTTTTAAGTTAGATTCAGCAAGCCGACGTCTTACTGTCCATGCACTTGGGTTACTTCCTCCGAGGCGTCGAAACTGATTGGTGAGTTCAGTTCCTGTGAGAAAACGATTTCGAAGCATGGTGTTCACCAAGTATCGGTCTTCTCGTGCTGTGGTACACCTGGTTCTGCCCGTTCCTGGTCTGCGTAGGTTAGAACCAGTTTCTTCGTAACGTCGGAGAACTCTTTGTACTGTTGACAGCGACACACCGACAGTCCTGGCTGTATCGCGCTGACTCCGGCCGGTTTCCAGCATTGTAAGTATTCTGGTGCATTCTTCAGGCGTAAGCGACATAATTTCAGCTTGAATAATGAATATAGAGCACTATCAACATGGTTTATGTACCCACATAAATGACAGATTACAAACAAAAGCAAAACCAAATGCTGTAATTTCGTAGTTCCATCTTCGAAAGTGGCCCTTTTTCAAATTTGATTTTTTTATGATATAACTTTACAATAACTAAGAAGTTTTAATACCTTCATTTAAGGAGTATTACATTGTCTATTAAATACAATTTATTGCATTAACCTAGCATTTTTAGTTTCCGAGATTTTTAGGATTCTTTAAGTGACCCGGATTCATTGCTCTCGAGTGTATATTTACTTACAGAAACTCTACATTTACCCAACGTATTTTTTTATGTCAAGTCAGCTAGTTGATGTTGATAACTTCTAAAGATTAGGAGGTATAGGTAGGCAATATAGGTACCTACTTACAGTGCCTACGTTGACTCATAAACCTAAAAAAATCCCTTAGTCAACAGAACCAATTTCTTATTAGCTCTAAATATTAATAAATTAATTATACCTACAAAATTATCATAAAATCTAGTACCTGTTTTTAAATAGGTACTAAAAATAGATCCATACTTACCTGAAATAGATTTTGTATCCACCTCTTAACTTCTATATGACCTCTATGCGTAGTAGGTAGGTATACTTGCTGTTTTTGTACGCATGTGACTTATTGTTCGTCCCAACGCCCTTGCAACGTCCAACATTCGTCCGATCAAGAGGTTGTTCTCAATGATATCGCCTATTTAGTACCGACTATTAACGTCTGGCTCTGATCAACACTCGCTGTGATGCTCTGATGCAATAATTAGATGATACAAAATGGCCGCCGGGTCAACGCACTTGATCGCCATATTGCAGACAGAACGCTTGGCTTCAAGTGGTGATAGTGATGTGTCTCGGTCTTGCTTTTAATCTTTTGTAAATAGTGTCTGCTACTTATGTGTATAAGTAGGTAATATTCTACATTATCTATATTATTATTAAAGTTGAACTGTTTGTTACCTATAGACTCGAAAACTGCTAAACGCATTTTTATATGGTTTTAAAGGTTTGATAGCATTATGAGGCCCATTTTAGATTATAGGGTATGTTACATCAAAATCTGTTGAGTAACTACAAAGATATAGCTGGGCCTCTTGATAGTACGGGCTCTCATATACCTACTGGGGAGGTCGGGAGGTCTTGCTAAAATCGAAATGGAAAAAAGACTAGATACCAACAGTATATGAGCTTATTCTGTCGACTACGTGGACGTGCTCGCGGGAATAAGCTAGTTTTTAGGGTTCTGTACCCAAAGGGTAAAACGGGACCCTATTACTAAGACTCCGCTGTCCGTCCGTCTGTCCGTCTGTCACCAGGCTGTATCTCATGAACCGTTATAGTTAAACAGTTGAAATTTTCACAGATGATGTATTTCTGTTTCCACTATAACAACAAATACTAAAAAACAGAATAAAAATTATTTAAATGGGGTTCCAATACAACAAACATGTTTTTTTGCCGTTTTTATGAATAATGGTACGGAACCCTTCGTGCGCGAGTCCAACTCGTACTTGGCCGTTTAAATAACATTACTTTTGATTAGTGTCCACAATTTATCGTAAGAACTACATTTTTATTATGTCTGTTAATATTCATATTCAATTTTAAACACGTTATTTTATTTTCAAGATGCGAATTCAATGCGAATAGCTTTTCATTTATTTATAAATATATTATACCTGTTTCTTGTTTTCATCTAGATCGAGCTGTGGCGGGCCGGGTTAGTCTTAGTGATGTGGCTCACAAAAATTTGCAGCAAGCCAAAGATGACGCCGTGAATACTCAAAATTTCCGAGCAGTTCAATTAGGTACGTCAACGTCGTTGTAACATTTCATAATACTTTTATATCATAATCCGTTTAGGTCTTGATCTATTCACATCACTATCGCGTGATTATTGGACAATTAGACGGTTTTCATAAACAAATAGCTGCTTTTAATTTAATACTAGAGAAAAACATTTATTGTAGCTAGCGAAATTACTGGGCATTATGAGACTAAACAGCCAATTGTCTCAGGATGACGAGCGCAGTGCAGCGCCGCGCAGGATTTCAACAAATTTCTGGGTTGTGCTGTTACTGTTATGGCCAGGCGTCTTTCTGACCAGCTCGTCTTGTCATTCAGTTATACCTACATATAAAAAAATATGGCGGAAAGAGGTTTCAGACGTATGTATCTTTTATTGACATAAACGATGGGATGGTTTTAATCTGAATTCATGTTCGGATGTAAACTCGTGCTTTATAAAATACGTAGGTATATATTTTTTCTGTTTCACTCTTTTAAAAGGCACAAATTTTATTGCGTTCTTTTTATCAAGATGTTAAATTTAAATTGTTGTAATTTTCTAATTTTATATGTTTGAAATTCAAAAATCTTTAAATCTTTTAATATTATCTGTTTAATGCATGATGGTAGAGACATTTTTATACTCAATAATAAAGGCAAACTGTTTAATATTTCTGATTCTATACCTGCTATTAACAGATTTTTAATTCTTATGAAAATAAGTATTAAAGTTTTGTTATTTAAAAGTGGTGGTAATTATATTATTTATAAGGGTACTTATATAAATTGCAGACGTACTTATATAAATAAGGTACCTATATGGTACGAACTTCAAACACATTACTCCAATACTTCTAAAGATGAAAAGTTTTCCGCCGGTCGTCCATCTTTCCGTCAGTTCCGTAGACGTGATCATAAATCATGGACACTGTCCATGTGAAAGCTCATTGGATTTTCGGTAAAAAGGTAATTTACAAGTTTGCATAGACTGTATTCTGGTTTTTGGTTAAAATTAGTACCTACGCAGAAAATTATAATTTACCTACTGGCTTAGTTTTACTAAGTACAATTAGAAGCCTCTTAGCCTTTAGGTAATGACCCTTCAGCACAGACATTTCAGCCTTAAAAATAAAGTGTGTGTTGCCCAGAAGTGTATTCTTCTTAGACGAATAACTGGTGTCCATTGGCCGAAAATATGGAAATATTTTCGGTAGGTTTTGAAGTTATGTGATTTATAAGTTGACCATATCTGAGTGAACAATAGCGTCTCTTCTCTATAGATAACCACGCTTCCATCTCTTGAATTAACCAAGATATTCCATTAAAATAATGAAGTTCCATTACCTTACATTCACTCTTCCATGAAACCATATCGCCGTATCAGGTCCATGTCCGGTTCAGTCCGGCTATACGGTCAGACGGTACGGTCATACGGTACGGCAATACGGCTAAGTGCCGGCGCATGATGGATCGTGTTTGCTCAGCAAATAGTTTTCAATTTTATGCCCGCGACGTGCTCGGAGATTTCGTTTACGAAATGGTGTTAGGGTTCTGAATTATACATGGGTGTAGTGGAAACTTTGATGCTTAAAGATAGTAATTGCAAGTGTTGCTAAATCAAAATAGTAAAGATGGTAGACTTTTGGCGGGAATTGAAAAGTGGTGGAGAAATAAAACATGTATTTATTTAATAGTTTTGCACAAAATGGTACAAAGAATGACCTAATGCTATTTAGCATTATCTACCAGTAGTCCAAGGTCGTGAAATAAATAGAATGGGTGTGCCGCTACATTTTGAGCAAAATTAAATAGTACTAAATGTATTAAATCAAATTAATAAGATAAATTTTATAACAATATAATAATGTATACAACATAATAATAAATATAATTGTACCAAATAAATTTTCTCTATACGAAATAATCTACGTGAAGCTAAAGTTCTACCACTTAATTGAAGCGTAGCCTTCACCATGTATAAAATATTTTTATAAGTACTAAATTTATTAAGGTACGATCGAACGAATCGTACGATAGAAATTTAATAATTACTGTGCTACTGGCAGAATGTTCACTCAGTAGGAAGCCATAAATGTTTTTTTGACTCGCTAATTCAATCAAAGAAGTTCTTGAGGTTTCAAAGTTCAAATAAGTTGATTGTTTTTTTCTCTGAGGAATTTACACCTCTAGTTTTATAGCTCACTAATGATCTCATAAAAACTTACAAAAAGACATGACAGATGATCAAGGACTGTAGTTAAGTACATGCAATCTGATACGAGTGACCAGGTGACTAGCAGAGACATGATAATCGGCTGATGATGGAGGACGATGACGTTACCTATCTGTCACGTTGATAACGATGATTAGAGGTAAAATGTATGACATATTCTGAAACTTGATGCAAAAATTAAGATTAATAGCACATAATACTAGGGGACAGAAGCATCACTCTTGCTATGACGCAATAAAATTCAATTCAGCTCGCGTAGCGCTACATACCTACCACTCATATTAACATACAGAGCGCCTGTCTTTCTATCGCATAGCTCTTATCTCTTCTGACGTGGCACGTGTAACGACGCGCAACCCGCCGCCGGTGTCCGGCTATGTACTTGTAGCTTCATACCTACAGTGCGGAGTGCGTTAGGCCTGTTGATAGTGGAAGCACCTAGGTATCTACATAACTAATGACTATTTATAATATTATAAATACGAAAGTTTATGAGGAGCGATGTACCTATATTTGTTACTCCATCAAACAAAAACTACAAGATTAGACACAAGAATAATAAGTAGGTATATGTGTCTCTACTTAGAAGACTAATCTTATAAGAAACGTTATGTCTATGGTTTTATTGAGATTTCCTAATTATTTGCTACGACTAAAAAACTATACATTATACAAGACTAGCTAACCCGACAGACGTTGTCCTGTCTTAACTATCAGCGCGCATTCTCTCAATTGCGCCAACTGTCAAGCAACTGATAGTTATGTCAAACGCCATATGTTTTTTAAGTCCTCTGTTTGGGCAGGCTAAAGTCTCTAGGACCAGCCTCGCCTTACGTAGTTTTTTTAATAGTATTAAACTATTATTCCTAGTTTTGTTGTGAATAAGGGTCATCAGCAACAAGCCGGACGGCCTAGGAGAGGCCTAGTGCTTCAATAAAGTGGTGGAACTTTATTCAAGCTTTCCATGGACTTTTTGTGAGAACATAAAAGCAATGCTTTCTCTATTTTGTTTTATTTGCCTACACTCGTGCACGTTTAAGTATGAACACATAATGGTTAATATTCCACCGATATTACACATGATCACTCGAAATAACACTTGTTTACAAAATAAAACAATATCGAACTGTATTACTTTCCATTTCCCGCCAAAAATCCAAACGCCATAAGTTTACAATAGAAAAGTTAATATGGTCGTTAAGCTGTTCACGCTGATACCGTGACCAAGGAAAATAGGGCTTTTTTTATTTATATAAATTAATATTCCTTCTTGCTACTGAAACCAGAAGCCTAACTATAATTTAGCTTTTTCCATAGGCAAGAGTTTTTACTTAAATTAGATTTAATTAAAGTGTATAGAAAATACGATATCAAATAATTTACTGTCACGTGGAATAACTATCTGAAAAACGCTTCATGTACCTTACTACAAAGACTATACAATCGCTTGACTGCGCGTACCAGGCCCTCTTACTCACGGAACATTAGCGTGTTTCACCTATTACGAGTAAATTTTGCTGTATTCATACATGTGTACATCTCATAGATGGTAAGAACTACCATGCTTCCATCCTCTCGATATGGCCCGCAATCGCAATGGTGAGTGTGAAGATTGAAGATGTATGAGTATGAGTATAGATATACTAAAATTCTGTGTGTAACACCAGGTTATATGTAACATAATGCAATATAATGAATAAATAAATAAATAAATTAGGCAAGTTCCAAACTGGTTCTCCATGTGTGTAGGTACTCCATGTTCGTATACATGAGAGCAGACACAAGAAAAATTACGTCATACAAATTCTGTGAAATTGTCAACAACCTGTGGTTTCTCACAACGAGTCCAAGGTAAGGCTTAAGACGCATTATGAAACTGCGACCCAAATCTCATGACTCAAAAGTATGACACAAATCCACGTGACTCAATTGTGACCCAAATCATCTCCAAAGATACCACCGAGAAGGCTCCCGTTACTCCTAACAAAAGAAACATTTTATTTAACGTTTTATATTCATTATCATCACACAAAACATACAAAGATTGCCACGAGAACTCGCTGACATAATATCACGCGTATTCAAATAAGAATGTTGTAACAAAAACCGAAATAAAAAGAAACGAACCTCAGAATCTCAAGTGATTCACTATAAATCAAACCTTTGCTCTTGAGTAGAGATGCAACGAACATTGATTTGGTCGGAAAGCTGTCGATAGCTTCAAAAACGAAGCCTATTAACTAAAAACAAAATACATTGATATATATAAGTGTATATACTACTATACAGTTTAGTAATTACCTACATAGAATACCAAGAACATTGCGTGGAACATTCCGCTTTTGCCAAGTAGCCCACTGGTACATAAGAAATATAATATTGTCAAAAACGAACATGAAATATTGTAACAAAAGTTCTAAAAACAAATGCCCCTCAGTTTTTTGCCGTATCTTCTAAGTAGTGGTTCTTTTTCCGATACGGTAGTAGAGTCATTGTAATAATTGACTTTCATAAGTTGATAAATATTTTTTAGATTCATAAATTTTAATTTTGTTTTAATATTTAATTTAATGTATTTAATTGATAGTTCTTTGTTTAGCTATGTAAATTTATCATTCTATGGGTCTTAAGAAACCCGAAATCAATGCATTTTATTTATTTATTTCATATTATAAGTGCGTCTGTGGTGTCAAAAATGAATAAAGAACTTTTGAACTTTTAATTACAATTTTATGTAAAAATGTACTGCTCATATCATAGTTAGCTAGAGAATAATAAATATCATAAAATAGAACATGTTTACTTAAATTAGAACAAATTCTTGACTACATTCAACAGTGTATGTAGCTTTATCGTAGTAGTCAAGTGATTTAATCAGGAAATTGCCGGATAAGCCGGATACCGAAAATTGCTTCAACACTATTCTCGTCCACTACATTTCACATTTTAAAACCTTCTTTGAACCTTACTTCAATGTCGTAAGGTTTAATTTAACAATGACAGGTTCATATGTAGATTTCTAAGGCTCTGTAGCGATGAGTGTTTATGTGTCTCGAAGCCCGGTAGCTGGACGTTCAACAAGCTGAATGGAATGACGTACAAAATTAATAAATAAACGAATAAATAATAATAATCGCCCACACACACGGAGACTGGTTGTTTCCATTTCTTTGAAAACCAGAGCGAAAAGAAGAAAAGGTAATTTTTTAGGATCGTTGAAGGCTTTCCAATAAAATCTGGTGAAGTCAGCAAAGGGAGATACGGAAGAGTTAGCAGGTGCTGTAGATTCCACGAGTGTGTAGTAACAAATTAAACGTAACTTTAATAAGACGGATGGTTTATACCCTTCTTTCATATTTGGCGAGTTGTTTTGCATTTCTGAAAAATATCCTTCTCTTCTCTTCTCTCGTGTGGTGTGTGGCCAGCCTTGGTGTCGGAGTTCTTAGACCGCGCGAAGGCCACCGACATGGCCTTACGACTGTTGAAAAATATCGAAACCTAGGTATAGCTAGATATATTTTTTTTTTAATTCTATAATTTTAAACTAAGCTTAAAGTTGACAATACACGCGTATAGCTTGCATGATATCGTCTCAAAAACAATGCTACACAAAAAACTATTTCTTAAAGACGTGACGTCCAACAATGGACCTTTCTCATAGAAAACGACAGTGGGATGAAGCCGAGTGGTTACTTTTATGACCACAATATA
Organism: Petrophora chlorosata; assembly: GCA_951640565.1. Taxonomy (NCBI): domain Eukaryota; kingdom Metazoa; phylum Arthropoda; class Insecta; order Lepidoptera; family Geometridae; genus Petrophora; species Petrophora chlorosata. The sequence goes on from OX621207.1 coordinate 6,009,394, forward strand.
CCACCCGCCGAGAAAAGCCGGGGCCGGGCGCTAAGTGCGTAAAAAATGAATGGATTCACTAATTATATGTCTAAATATGATTGAGAGCGGTGTTGTGAATGTTTGTGAATGAAATGTTGGCGAAGGAAGAAATTAGTGAGATTTCGATGAGAACAAATCGAAGGTTTTCTCTAATTTAGATTAAGGCACACATGTTTATAGAAGAGCGTTCTATTAAAAGTGACATTTAAAAAAAATGTAAATTACCCGTTTTAATGCATTGTCATCGAGTAGTAAGCTACCATGAAAGTTTCAGCTGGATAGCTAATCGGGAAGTGCACGAAATTTGAGTTGCAAGATTACACGCTGAACGACAGACAGACAAACAGACAAACAAAATAGTGACTTAATAATAACGTGGTAAAAATTTGACATAAGATTTTCAATAATAATTAGTGAAACTTTATTTAGGTACTACATTGAAGAATAAGTAACTTAAACTAACATCTGGGCCCTAATTCACTATAACAACTTGGCGATTCCTTGCTTCGAGGAAACGTCGATTCCTTCATTAATAAACGACATCTGCGAAATTTGTATTCTCTATGACGCGTCATATATATGAATGCGTCAAAAAGATGTCGTTTATTAATGAGTGAATCGACGTGATTTCGAAGTAAGGAATTGCCAAGTTGTCATAGTGAATTGGAGCCCTGAAAGACTCTAGAAGTTGGAAAAGGATCTTCGTCCAAGTTCTTGATTATAATCAATGAAAACAAGATTAAATAATGTTAAAATTACCTATATAATGTACCTATATAATGTGATTTATAGACATTGACAGTAAATATTTTAATTTAAAAAAATCTTTGAACCTTAATATCCAGTAGGTAATTATATATATAAATGTATATATGCCGTTCGTAACAGGTTGTCTGGAAGAAATTGCTCTAAGTGATAAGACCGCTGATTGTACAATACAATAACACTTTATTGCACACCAAATAACATATACACAATTATGAAAAATAAATAACTATTTTGTGTCTTTTTTTTATTTGGTTTGCAATAAATTGTTATTGTATTGTAACACAGCACCTTTGCAGCGGTCACTACTTAGATGGTTGACCGTTTGTATGGTATTTACATCTGAGTGCTACCGTGCTTCGAAGGGCTTGTTAAGCCGTTGGTTCCGGTTGTTGTCTTTGGACAACAGTCCATGTCGGAGGCCATGTCGGAGGCTTTCGGGCGGTCTAAGAACTCCGACACCATGATTGGCCACACGACAGAAGAAGTAGGTATATGGGTAAAAACAATTTAAAATTTATGAAACCCCAAAATACCTATCAAAAGTAAAAAACTGCTGAACCGATTTTGATCAAACATGTCTTAGAACCACCGCTAGAAAACCTGCTTTTAAATAAAAAACCGCACCCAAATTGGTCCACCCGTTTAGAGCTACGGTGCCACAGACAGACACTTACCCCTTCTTTTTGCGTCGAGGGTTAAAAATGATTGTAACCGATCCACATGTCTCTCAACTATCATCCCACCTTCGAAACCGCAACATTGTCCCATCACAATCGATACCAATACTTTTGAATGGTCATTTCGCCGATTTCTTAAACAAATTAACACCATAGAGCCACGTGTTAACTATTTTATGTACTTTTATAGTTTTATTGGTACCTTTGTTGCTGGCGAAGGCAGATAACCTTTCCGACTGGCCAAGATAGTTGCGCAAGCGCACAAAAGAAAAAAAGTGAAAATATCCGGCCGTAAAACTTGCAAAGGCGGTATTGATAAAGAAGTACTTTTTATTCGTTTTTTTGTAAGTTATTGTTTTATTTTTGCGCAAGCGCCGCGTTTTATTGTTCGGGTGAGAAAGGGTTAAGCTTGAATAGAATGTAGAATAAGAAGTGCTTAAAATTGTTTTGTATTAGCCATTGTAATGTTTATAACTTTGCTTTGTGATGAATTAGATCACTTCCGAAGTATCCTGATGGGAATACGATGAATTATTTTAATAAATCAATATTATTAAGTCTTAAATAATACTTATTAATTAAATACGAGTAAGTCCAATGGCATTGGCAGTCAGAAGAGCGTGATGCTGATATTAATTATCGAGTATATGTTTTATTATCATCACACTATTATAAATGCCAAAGTTTGTTAGTGTGTTTGCTTGTTTGGTACGTCTTCACGTCGTAGCAACGGCTAAACAGATTTGGATGAAATTATTTATTTAATCAAATTAATTACTTACCTAATAAGATCATTTAATCCAGAGTATAAGCTACCTCCATTCCAAATTTCGCTCAAATATGTTGAGCCGTTACAGCGTGAGGAAGTATCAGACACACTTACACACTTACACACTTACACACTTTCATACAAACTTTAGCAATTATAATATTAGTGTGATAGTGAAATTAATGTATTTTTTGTGGCTTTCTGTATATCAGTAACATTGGGTGTGTCTCCTACTCGTGAACAACTTCATCCAACATACCTACTTACGTATAATCGTGTCATATGTATTAAAAGAAAACAATAAAAATATTTTTTGTAAATACTTAGTTTTATTAACTCGGAAACTAACAGATGATATAAGTATCCTATCTAGATTCGAGTAATACGACATAAAATATGTATTTATAACTACAAGAATTAATTTAGCATTAATTATCAAGGTATGGTTCATCTTAACCGACAATAATAATTAATATTAATAATATTAATTAATATTTTTGGCAAGCGGATAAAGTAGATAATTAATTTAACATAATTAAAACCATAGGCACATGTTTCTGCACAGTTGAACAAGTTTTTTGGAGGTATACGAGAAGTATTCTAAAATATGTCAAAATTGCAGAATTAATACGAATTTTGTTGCACTTTCATAGCAGATATTATAATAATAACAATATGATAATAAAGGCAAAAATACCTTTTAACTACTCAGTACATTTGTCGAAAGAAATAAAAAAGAGTGATATTATCTACGACAATGAGTATCCAAGTATCTACCTTCTTTCTTTCACCATGTTGACATTCCACGTATGACTAATTGATATTTTTAAGAACTAGATATTGAGGCTGGTTTATAAGAAAATAAGAAGGAAGAAGTTTGCAGTCCCAAATATAAATATGAGTTTTAAAAATAAATATTACATACAATTCGACGTAATTAGTGTTAATTGAAACTCGTCAGAGTTAGAAATAGAATACCACAAAAACTGCTAAGATGAAGTAAATTGTTCTTGACAAAGTTATACAAAGGTGAGCATCTTATTCAAGGTACTTTATGGCACAAGTACTTTAAGGTCTCAAGGCGAGCGTCATTTCACGTAGACTTTAGTTTCAGTCAATCATCTTAAAGATTCAATTTTGTTATTTGTTCTGATATATTTATTGAAAAATGTTACAATGTTTAAGTTTATAAAATGTTAAAGATATTGCAACAGTTTTCAGCTGTTATGACAATATCTCTACCACGCATTATATATACAGATATATATATATTAAATAGTTGCAATAAAATCATCGAAATCCGTATGTCTAGACAAATCTAGATTTTAAGACATTACTAACCATACACGTTAATTGAAATGTTTGTTTTGATAAATAAAAAGAAAATATGGTTACTTTTAGGCATCAAAGAACTAAATGGCATAATAAGAGACTAAATTATTTTATACTGAAATTTCTACCAAGAGTTAGTATTGCCTAAACTTCATACTACCACATTTTTATGTAACCGATGAATTTTAGGCGTACTTACACAAAAACTAAAAAGTAAAATAGTTGAACTTTATACGCTTGCCATTTTGCTAAATTGACGCTTGCATATAAATATATATTCAAATGGAACGTGCAAAAGCTGCGATAGGAGTACCTATCTTACACCAAACACCTTTATTTAGAAGTCATATTATATATTCAACTTAAAACTATATATACAAATACTTATCTATACTCCTAAATGCGATGGTCGATGATCAACTTAAATTCCATTTTACCTATCTAATTATTATTATTTATAATTATTTTATACACATTTGATACACATAGGACATTGCACTGTTCGATTGTTCACGATATGATGTCACTTGACAGGTAGTTTGTACACCAATGATATAAATTTATCAATTATATTACGCCTTTAATGTGCATTCGCTTCGACTTCGTTAATTTATTATATAATTTATTATTGTGAACTATATATGTTAATTCATGTACACAAAATATTTTTAAAGTTAATAATATAAATTTTCATTTAAAAAGTATTGAGCAATTAGAAAAACAAAATAATTTCTCTTGTTTACATTTCGTCAAACAAAAGACATCAACGCGCTCAGACAAACAAATGCTCGATATTTGTTTATATCGATATCGAATAATGCCGATAGATAATAACGTATAAAGTTCGATAGCTTATCGCATCGATCGCATTATAACAGGCGTGACATAATACGTAACGATTGTTGTTTTAGGCGGGCAAAGTTTACTTTAGAACACTTTACGTACTTTGACGGCGATAAATGTTAGTTTTCGTTAAAACGTTTTAAATTCGATTAAAAAGTGATTATTTAGCATTGGTATACAAACAAGAGTCGTTTATAATGACTAAAAAAGGACACTTTCTCTGAAGTTCCATTAACAATTTAGGCCTACCGTATGGTCGCCGCCGCCGCCCGCCCGCGGCGTCGGCCGCGTCCTCCGTGCACTAAACATCTACCTACCAAGAAACGCACACAAAACGGACTCGTTGAAAATAATCGGAAATATGTACACAAATATACAGCCCGTCTCCGGGGCGGGCGCGAAGCGTTAATATCACCAGAACACGATTCGCTCACTCGGAGTCCAATATCAGTAATGAAATTTAACAGGTTCACGACAAAAGTCCTCAGCGGTCCAAGCCGGGCGCTGGTCACCAGTCTCCGGTGCCGGCGCCGGCTAGGGCGCGGCGTAGTCCTGCGGCACGCACCAGGCGGGCGCGCGCCGCGGCGCCTACGCCAGCGGGTACTGTCACAAGGGCGGCTGTGCGTGCGCGTGGTGGTGGTGGTACAGCGGCGACTGGTAGTAGTTCTCCGCCGGCGAGTGGCCGTACCCGTAGTTGACGTCGTACATCTTGAGGTCCGCCTTGGTGTCAGCGCCGGGCAGCAGGCGCGTGATGCTGAAGGGGTGCTGCGCGGGCGCGTACCCCGGCGGCTCCTGCTTCAACTGCGCGTAGTGCTCGAGCGCCAGCGGCGTGTGCTCCGGCAGGCACAGCTCCGGCGCCGCGTGCAGCTGCGCCAACAGCTCATCACGCATCTCCTTCTCCTCGGGCCCGCCGCCACCGCCACCGCTCGCTTTCTCGTGCCCGTGCTCGCGCTTGTCGTGCCCGCCGCCGTGGTGCCCGTGCCCGTGCTGCGCCTTCTGCGCCTGTCTGATCGTCTCCTTCTTCTCGTCTTTGAACCGCTTCTGGCGGCGCAGAAAGCATCCGTTTTCGAACATGTTGCCGCTATCTGGATGCAGCGTCCAGAAGGACCCCTTTCCAGGCTTGTCGGGCGTGCGCGGCACTTTTACGAAGCAATCGTTAAACGATAGTGAGTGCCGGATCGAGTTCTGCCACCGCTGCTGGTTCTGTCTGTAGAACGGGAACAGATCCATGATGAACTGGTAGATTTCGGAGAGCGTGAGCATGCGCGTGGGGTTGTTCTGGATGGCCATTGTGATGAGCGAGATGTAGGAGTAGGGTGGCTTGGCGTGCGTGTAGGAGCGGCGGTAAGTCTTGTCGTTGCGCGCGCGCTGCAGCGCCGAGGTGGGGCTGGCGGCCTCTTGGTCGCGCGGCAAGCTGCCGTACACGCCGGCGCCGCCGCCCATGCACGACGCCATGGTGCTGGGCGGCGAGTAGCCCACGCCCGGGGAGCCCATGCAGGCGCCGCCGGCCACCATATTGTTGGAGTACAGGTTCGGGTAGGATTGCGCGGGCATGCAGCCCATGCCGTTGACGTAGGGCGGCGCGAGGCCCGGCGACAGCGAGGACAGCGACGCGGACGTCGGCACGTCGCCGTACGACAGCTTCTGCGAGATCATGGCTAGCGCATCACCCGCGCGTGCACGCCGGCCAGGGGCAAACACTCGCACTGATTGAAAGAGTAAATAGAGGCCGGGGGCCCGCGCGCCCCTCCACTCAACGGGCTATTGGCGCGCGGCGGGGCGGAGCGCCCGACGCCCCGCCCGGCGCGCGCACCGTCTCCCCCCACCCCTGCCTCCCTCCCCCGCCAACCCGCCCGCCGCCCCGCCACCGCCCGCCCGCCCGCCGCAGCCTTGGTGCGCGTTACATCCGCCGCTAATAATACCGCAGCTCCTACGATAAAAACATGGAATTATCATAAGTGCTTTAAAGGAATGTGTACTTGTATGGGGTATTAGATTTCAGTTTGATACGCTTTTATTATAGAATCCTCGTACGATTTTGTACACATAATGGGGTTTTTATTTTTTCGTATTAAGAACGAATCGAGTGCCTCAATAGTTGCAAAATGTGATATGAGGTGTTCTCATCACCACGTATGAAATATTAACGTCCATATATTTAAACGAAGGTCAGTACGCTAGGTGGTAGGAAAATAGTTTAATTAAGTTTTACATAAAGTAATATTAATATACATATAGTCCGTAGATGTTTGTAGCGTAGACGCAGGCTATTACGACCAATTCAATATTATACAAAAGGTGAAAAATACACATTTCGTAATAAGTTCTTTATTCATTTCTGTCAAAATATGTTTCTTTTACCTATATATACATTGATGGGCTGATACAATGATTATGTTGCTGAATAACTCAGCAGCTTTGCTCGTAAAAACTAAAAATTTAAATAGAAATTTTGGATCTTATTTATACCCTCTTTTGTAGCTCTAGTATGGCTCTAAGCTTTTAATAAGTTCTTTCAAATATAAAAGTCTTAAAGTTTGTATAAAATTGAGTTTCAGTTTATCAATAGTGATAAGATAAAAATGGCTTACAGTTTTAAGAACACTTATATAGATATACCTATATTACATATAGCGTAAATTAATGCGCATACACCTAAATGATTTAATATCATTTATCGTTTTATCAATGTGTTTTTTACACTTAGAACAAAGTAAATAAGAGAAAGCTCGCAAAAAACGCTCAATAATTATATATATTATATATATTTTTTTCAGAAATCGGAAAATGCCGTAAGTGTTTTAATCAAAATCTAATCATGACAACATTTATTTAGTCATAGTTTGACAGTTGGTCGTCCACACTCTTTTCAAAATTTCATCCTATACTCTATATCTAAGCAGATTTTTTAAATAAAAATGATATTAGTTTAGGTTTCAAATATAAAGTTCTTAAATGTTAGCTTTCATTTATACTAGACATTATAAATGCGAATGTTTGTATGCTAGTGTGTTTGTGTGTTTGTTACTTCTTCACGCTGTAACAGCTTAAAGCTTTTGAGTGAATTTCGGAATGCAGATAGCTTATACCTTGAACACATAGGCTACTTTTATCCCGGGAAACCGCGAGGCGTAGCTGGCAATTAATATTATTATTGTCAGGTACTTAATCCGTTTTAATAATGTAGATAATATTGAAGATTAGAGATGTATTACTGCGAATATAAGTATTTTATAATTCAAGTGTTTTATCTATAACTTTATCAGATAAAGTTAAATGTAGAGCTATAAGTAAGCGACCGACGGCGACAGGAGGTAAATTATCAATGTGAAGTCATGTTTCATCGTATAATAGCTGCGGTCCACGGTTTCACACGCTGTTTTCCGGGATAGAAAGCCTATGTGTAGCCTGTGTGTTAATCCAGCGTATAAGCTATATCCATTCAAAATTTCATCAAAATCCGTTGAGCTGTTGCGGCGTGAAGAGGTGGAATAGAATAGAAAACAATTTATGCACTTAAGAAGGAATTACATTTTGAACATACTTTCTTATGATAAATACAATAGGTGGTCTTATCGCTAAATAACGATCTCTTCCAGACAACCGTATGCTATTTAGAGACAATATTTATAGACGATAGACAAACACACATACAAACTTTCGCATTTATAATATTAGTATGATAAATCTTTGAAAATTAACATTAAGACAATTTATCACGTTTTAATGTTACATAAGTATAAACTTAGGTACTATATTTAGGTCTATAGTACAGGTACTATCATTAGGTCTAAACTTTTTGGTATCATTTCTTTTGCGCCATAGATACCTACCTTGTCGAATTATGTTCAGTCGTAACAATGACTTGTCGGACTATATTTTTTTTAATGGCGAGTGTGGCTATGAGCGAGTGTGGCTCAGTGGGAGCTCGTGCGACTTTCGATCCGACGCGCCCGAGTTCGAATCCCGCTGGCCCCGCACCACTGACTTTCTTAAGTTATGTGCGGATTTAACACTCGCTCTAAAAACGGTGAAGGAAAACATCGTTATGAAACCGGCATGTCCAAGAATTTTTCACAAAAAGTCAAGGATATGTGACATCCACCAACCCGCACTGGGCCAGCGTGGTGGATTATGGCCCATTCTCTCTCTCTATGACAGAAGGCCCGTGTCCCAGCAGTGGGAACGTGATGGGCTGATGATGATGATGTTTTTGAAGTAAGTGTCGTGTCTAAATAAAGAACTGTCGAAGTTCAGAGGGACACCCATTTGCATAGACTTTTAATATGGGCCGGTTGCCGGCCGCCGGCATCGGCCAGACCAATAAACAATAGACAAAAGTACTATTTTGTCTGGTCACCATGAGTCAACCGTTAAATTACTTTAATTAATACAACATACATCATCTTTATCCTGTTATTGTAATGTATTTAATATCTATTTATTTTAATGTTTATGTATGTTTAATATATTTTAAGTGTATTGTATGTATTTAGGTTATTTACTATTTTATTAGTGTGTATTTTATGTAATTGGTTTATGTAAGTGTGTAATGATTTTGAAAACCACCGTCCATTATTTTTGCATTATTCCTATCGCTGCACGGTTGTCTGGAAGAGATCGCTTTAAGCGATAAGATCGCCAATTGATACACGTTTGTTTTTTATTGTAAATAATTTTATGTGTGTTTCAATAGAGAGTTACTCAATTTCATTTTCATTTCATAATTGTTTCAAATATAATACACACAATATACATCAATATAGTAATACGAGAATCATTGTTTGATTTTAGATAACTCCTAATCACAGATAAAACAAGTATTGACTGTTGTTAATTTGTGCAGAAGTAAACAAATTAACAAACGAGTTTCGCATTAGGTAAGTATCTACTAACATTGTTTTAATTATTACAGTTAAGTTCTTTGTTATTGTTGATAATTAAAGCAAATACCAAAACTATAATTTTGTGCATACTTCTGTATTTCTGTACAAAAATTATCACATTACATGTTACTATTAAAATTATAAACCAGGTATAAATACTTTCTTAATATTCTACTATTGTAAAAACACAGGCTGATCTTGAGAAGACGCTGTCTTTTGCTATTTATCATTATCTACCAGTATTTCAGGTCGTGAAAGAAATATAGTGGGTGTGCAGCTACGTTTTGAGCAGAAGTACGTTGAGAGATACTAAATAAATGACATTTAATCTATTGTTAATACAATCTAATTACTTTATCCCATTATCTCGGTAATCCTGTATTAGATATGCGTACTATAGCCTATAGTCCTAATTTACTTCTAAACCGGTTAATAGGAAATGAAGTACATTTTCCAACCGTGAGCTACGTCTAATGTGTTTGTCCAACCTTTATAGCCACGTTGTTTTACGGCCGTAAACGTAAACTTACGGAAAGTCATTATACGACGTGTTTTTTTATAATTTATGACGTTAATTACGTGATGGTTGAAGCCGTAAAGGTAATGGATACGTATGTATCTACCTAGCGCGTTTTATATGAGTTAGGTAGAAGGCAGGAAAGAAAATAACGTCGTAATAGGAGTAGGTATTAGGTACAGTTTAAAGCTTCAGAGATACCAATATCTTAGATGCGTAGTTGGTTGAGATATAAATCTTTATTGGCATGTAAATAGCAAATAAAATGTCTAATGTTTTTAGGAGCTAGTATTTTAAAAGATTTGAAAAATGAGACCACTGCGGTGGTCTCATTTCAGTTTCTTGGTGCTATCGTCTCTAGCGGGTGTAATTCCGAAACACTGTTAAAGCTAGTTTTCGCATGGGTTTCAAATGGGTACACACATACTTACTTTTTTATCAGTCATGTTAACTTAAATTTAAAATTTAGCGTCTTTTTAATTTGATTTGTTATATGTCTATGCCTTTTTTGTGCCTATGTAATAAATATTTTTTGACTTTTATTTTCACTTTTAAGATAACTTTGATTGGTAAGTATATTTATTATAATATGCTAAGTACGTATCTGTGAGTTGACTCCGTTAAGTCCTTCGAAGCACTCCACTGAACTATCGGCGTATGAGTCTTAAATGGTCAGTAATTTTGCTGGCGATCCGCATTTAACTCATACAGAGTGTATACATACATATATGATCGGTCTGTATAATAATAATAATGAGTTTATTTGCATAAAAAGTTTACATTTGAATGTTGAATCCATAGGCTCCCGAACTAGTTAAAAACTGTGTTTCGGGTGCCAGTGGCTTCTCCCATCTAGATGTACTAATATTATTAATATGCACTATTTTTTTTTTTGCACTATTTTTAACGAAGTGATGTCATATTACATCTAAGACATTACTATATTAGGTAAAACACGATCTTTGCTTTCTTTGTTTTAGGTACTCATTGTGTTGTGTGTGTGTATGTTGTGTGTGTGTTGTGTGCGAGTTTGTGTGAAAGTGTATGTATGTGTGAATTTGCGTGTTGCAGAACTATTTAGCTATTTATCATCCCTTCTATGCCTTCATAATCAAATTGATAAAGCCAGGTTTGTAGCGTCTTCTTAATGTCGTTGTTGCTTAATTTTTTTAACTTTATGTGATTTATTAAATATATTATATAAGTGAGGGACGACGACATTAAACTGCTTGTGCGCACAATATAGTTCCAAGTTAGAGCACAGAATACTGGTTAGAGTCAAAAGAGCTCAGAAATTAATTTCCTTCATCACAATATTCAAAAGAATGGGTTAATATTGGTTAATTCATTCATCATTTTGCCAATCTCTGGGGTGTAGTGGTTGGGCAGGTTGGCTCAAATCTTATAAAGCACTGAGGTTGCGGGTTCAATTTCAGCGACGACACATATATAAAAAAAAGTTAAAAATAGCGCTAGCATTTCTTTCGTGTCTGTAAGTGATCGTTGAAAGTATTTATTTTATTTATTTATTATTGATCTAAGTGCTTAATTTCAAAATTCGAAGGAACTAAATTGTAAGTACATTATCAGGGATGAGACATTGTCTTATAGAAGTACCTACGTAAAGTAACTAAAATATAGTAAGTTAATATACGAATGGAAAGGATAAAGTTAGACACATAACTGTGGACGCACCCTATGAGGGCAATGAACAGGGCTGTTTCACATGGCACCATCACACTCTGTATTTTACCACGTTTTTTGTTTGTGTGTCTGTCTGTCGTTCCGGGTGGAATCTTGCAACTTTAGAGCACTTCCCGATTAGCTATCCTGCTGAAACTTTCAGGGTGCTCACAACTTGATGACAATGCATTCTAAAGCCATTAAGGCACATAAAAACGTGGTTTTAGATTAATATTTAATCTACATTAATTTAGTTCTTATAAATAAGACTAGCTGACCCGGCAAACGTTGTTTTGCCATATAAATTAAAAAAAATTATAAAAAAAAAATAGATGTTGGCCGATTCTCATAGATACCGGATAAGCACAAAAAATTTCATCAAAATCGGTCAAGCCGTTTCGGAGGAGTATGGCAACGAAAACTGTGACACGAGAATTTTATATATTACTAGCTGACCCGGCAAACGTTGTTTCGCCATATAAATTAAAAAAAATTATAAAAAAAAAATAGATGTTGGCCGATTCTCATAGATACCGGATAAGCACAAAAAATTTCATCAAAATCGGTCAAGCCGTTTCGGAGGAGTATGGCAACGAAAACTGTGACACGAGAATTTTATATATTAGAAGATAAGAAGAAGATTAAATATGACTTTTGTTTTATACTAAGTCAAAAGTTTGAGTTAATTTAGTACAGTGAAGTGACAGTAGTTCTCCAGTATAGTTAGTGCTACCCGTAAAGAACACAATAACATAGTGTATCAGCCTTAATGGGGTATAGGTACTGGTGGTAGGATGCGAGAGGCCGTTTGGGTGGGTACCACTGCTTTGCCAGTTATTCAGCCGGCAAGCAATAGTGCGCAAGCTTTACTGTGTTCCGGTTTGAAGGGCATTGTAGCCAGCGAAATTACTGGGATTTATGAGACTCTACAGCTAATTTTCTCAGGATTTTGCAATAAAAGTTCTGGGTGGTGCTGTTATTGTTATGGGCTGGCGTATTGCTTACCATGAGGCAAACGACCAGCTCGTCTCGTCATCCAGTTACATAAAAATGTTGAAGATACGTCATTAATAACTATCCCAAACTGACCTTGACCGCCCATTTTGTGCGGTTAAAGTTAAGTATCTTATTTGAACTGACATATAATTCCTATTGGATAAAGTGAAGTCTAATCACCCTCGCACACAAACATATACACACACACACACACACTCATTTTCTTTGAAGCTGGCAGAAACTGTAACTGCTTTTTTATGATACTGAGTAAAGTGAGACGAGCAAGTCGTTCACCTGATGGTAAGCGCCACACCTGTCCATAACTACTGTAAGTTGACATTATATTATTTATGTGTATTTGTTTCTAGTTTGTATTCTCGCAGTTGGATAAAATAAAAAAGTAAAAAGCACTAATACAATTTCAAAAACATTTATAGAATGAGTAGACAGACATATACAGCCTTGTTGTGATGTTTTATAATCTACTAGCTGCGCTCCATGGTTCCACCGCGGTTTCCCGGGATAAAAAGTAGCATATGTGCTATTCCAAGTCCTAAAGTACCTACATACCAAATTTCATCAAAATCGGTTTGGTAGTTTTTGCGTGAAAGAGTAACAAACATACATCCATACATTCTTACAAACTTTCGCGTTTTATTATATTAGTAGGATTAGCCGTTTTATATATTATTAATTGGCAATAATACATATATGCCTAAAATACAAATTTCGGAAATCGCCTAAACATTGGCATTGATTTCTTTTCTCCCGTGAACGAGTGGAACCGCTGTTGGAGCCAAGCGGAACGAGCCGGCACCCGACACCGGATCTGTGCTAATGGTGGATGCGTGTCCCACAGTACCACTCCCCGAAACCTGATCTCATGTACTGCACATAACTGTACGTCGACTTCAAAATGGCGGCCGTTTATTTGTTTTGGATTTTTCAGTTTTGAAGTGGTGGTTGAAGTTTTGAGGGGCGAGGAACGTCTTGTGTCTGATGGAAAATGCAACGCTTACGCGTAGTACTTTTAGTAATTTCCTGAATGTATAACGGGTATATTTTTAATTTAACAATTCTACACATAATTTTATTTAAACTAACACAGTTATGTACTAACTAATTTTAACTTAATTACTTACAAAATGAAACAAACTGGACCTCTTATTGTTATGTTCCTCAATCTATGTGATCATTTTAGAACATTCTTATAATATTTACAAATGTACAAATTACTTAATATGAGACTTAACATCTGATGTCTCGGGGTGATGAGCGCAATGAAATGATACAAAGTGCTTTTAAAGGTATTATGCGTTCTGGGTGGCACTGCAATTGTTATGGGCAGGCGTGGCGCTTACCATCAGGCGAGCGACTTGTTCGTCTCATCAGCAAGTTCCATTAAAAAAATACATAATTGAGTTTGCGGGTTTGATTTCCGCGACGAGACAAATGTTTGTGCACAGAAAAAGAAGCACAAGCATTTGTCTCGTGTTAGGGTGTTAGGCAAGGAGCATAAAACCAATTGGTATTAGGTGTCTTTGTAGTTCCTAGATTTAAGGTACATTATTTGTGCCTATTTCGCAGCATTTGTCTCGTGTTAGGGTGTTAGGCAAGGAGCATAAAACCAATTGGTATTAGGTGTCTTTGTAGTTCCTAGATTTAAGGTACATTATTTGTGCCTATTTCGCAGCATTTGTCTCGTGTTAGGGTGTTAGGCAAGGAGCATAAAACCAATTGGTATTAGGTGTCTTTGTAGTCCCTAGATTTAAGGTACATTATTTGTGCCTATTTCGCAGCATTTGTCTCGTGTTAGGGTGTTAGGCAAGGAGCATAAAACCAATTGGTATTAGGTGTCTTTGTAGTTCCTAGATTTAAGGTACATTATTTGAGCCTGTTTCGCAGCATTTGTCTCGTGTTAGCGTGTTAGGCAAGGAGCATAAAACCAATTGGTATTAGGTGTCTTTGTAGTTCCTGGATTTAAGGTACATTAGTTGTGCCTATTTCGCAGCATTTGTCTCGTGTTAGGGTGTTAGGCAAGGAGCATAAAACCAATTGGTATTAGGTGTCTTTGTAGTTCCTAGATTTAAGGTACATTATTTGTGCCTATTTCGCAGCATTTGTCTCGTGTTAGGGTGTTAGGCAAGGAGCATAAAACCAATTGGTATTAGGTGTCTTTATAGTTCCTAGATTAAAATTACATCATTTGTGCCTATTTTGCAGCATTTGTGTCGTGTTAGGGTGTTAGGCAAGGAGCATAAAACCAATTGGTATTAGGTGTCTTTATAGTTCCTAGATTAAAATTACATCATTTGTGCCTATTTTGCAGCATTTGTGTCGTGTTAGGGTGTTAGGTAAGGAGCATAAAACCAATTAGTATTAGGCGTCTTTGTAGTTCCTAGATAGTCGTACAGGGAATCCTAGTTAGGAGCCAGGTTCTATGTATGTGATCGTTGGGCGTATTTATTTATTTTTCTTTATTTATTATCACATCCGTTTTCACTAGGTATACAAAAACACACAGCTACTTTAACTTGCTCAGTTACTTTTGTTTTAATTTATTAACCTACTTATAACTTAATCATTGCTTTTGATATCATTAAAACAAACAACGCGTCAGCTATGCTCAGTCGAAACAGGCAATTAGTAGACTCTAATCACAAACAAATAAGACGAAAGTTCACTAATTAATATCATCGTTAGTGTCCCTCGTTATATACTAAGTAATTTGGTTAAAATGTATTGTTTATATTGTCCATATCAATAATAATTTCATTTCCAAAAACATGCAAAAACAATAATTTATTTTTACAACATTTAACAAACTAGTGCAAAATATACAATACAATACAATAATGCTTTATTGAATACCAAACACACAGAACAAACAATAGTTAACAAAGTTAATAAACAGTGGGTACGATGGTCTGCGTTATCGCTATGCGCAATTTCTTTCAATTTCTACTTCTACATTTATTAATGTACAGTTGGAAGTGTCGTTAGTAGCCGTACTAGGATACCCTGTATCTGTACTACTACGGTTTCTTCTTCTAGACTACTGGAAAAATATTTAGAAAAAGCATTGGTTTTTTGGTCTAGAACACAGTGACATGCATAATGTTTTCTAGTTTTCTGTCTTCAATGATCACGGATCACGGATTCCAGAGAGATTTTGTTTTTGCGACCTGTTTGGTTTAGTGTTCGTAGAAATATACAGAAAAAGCCTTACTGTGACTGTGCACGCATTATATGTATATCTGTATATTTTTATTCCTAATTGTCACTGTACTTCTCTGTTATCTGTGGGCCGTCATTCACTCAACGCCCATGATGGTTCAAAATTGAGCAGTTATTGCAGCACTACTCACGAACTCGGACACGTAAGGTCATCGGTTACTTTGGCGGCGCCGAAATCACCATCAAATTACAAGTAAGTGCATTCTGAATATAATTATACGGATTTATTATGTGTGTGCATACTCTTGTTTCATGAAATTGGTAGTCAGTCCACGTAAAGCTTATATTGACGTGCCAGCGTCCACAACGACTATGAACGCTGCAAAGTGTCGAGAAGAAAGATAATCAAAGAGCGAATATCTAAGAAAATTACTAGAATTGTTAGGTAGGTATTTGTTTGTCTGTTTAATCAAGTCTAGGAAAGCAACGCAACGAAGTATTAGTTCTGTGGCGGGTTCGTTCAGTGTTTCGTCCCTTGGCCAAATGCGAAGCATTGATCACTGCGACAAGTACATCACATCATCATTGCTGGGACACGGGCCTTCTCTCATAGAGAGTGTATGCCATTATCCACCAAGCTGGTCTAGTGCGGGTTGGTGGATGTCACATGTCCTAGAATTATTGTGATTAATTCTTGGACATGCCTTTTTGGACATTGGTTTTCCCCTTACCGTTTTGAGAGCTAGTGTTAAATCCGCACATAACTTAATAAAGTCATTGGCCAGCGGGATTGGAACTCCGGTGCGTCGGATTGTAAGTCGTACGAGTTCCTACTAATCCACACTGCGTTAAGGAATAGGTATATAATATTGATACTTACAATCTAGGAATCTTCAAATCTCGAGTGAACAGGTACTATCTTGGCAAGCGTGCTACATCGTCGCATACCATCAGGTGAGATAGTGGTCAAACACAAGCCAATAATGAATAAAAAAAATTGGTTTTACTTTTACAATGCAGAGCTTAAATATTTATCTCAAAAATACAAAAAAAATCTTAATTGACTGTTTATTCTGCATTCAGTCACACCTGTACACCAAAATTGCAAGCTAAACAACAAAGGATTGCAAGCCAATCTCTACAAAAACCAAAGGATAGAGGAAAAAACTGAAGAACAAAGACAACAAACCTCAATGGGTAAGTCAAAACAGACTAACAGAGAAAGGGCTTATTGCATTAGTAAGAACATTACTTTTTATAAATAAATATTATCAAAATATAGACATAAGGCGCTAAGTCTGGGACACTCGTATTTTATTTTAGAATCCGTTGTTATAATGTATTTTATCATCCCAGTGACAATTTTTGTATGTTTGTTACGTGATTACTCCGTCTTTACTGATTTGGAAAATATTTACAATTATATTTTTAATATCATCATATATAAATATGTATAGACTGAGTTTGAGATCCTAGTCCTAGTCGTGTTTCGGGATGGTGTTCGGTGAACCATCGGGGAGACGGGTATGAGCTGCCGCTCAACTGCCGCCTCTCTCTAGATCTATGTGCTCCATCACATCATCGCTTCACATCAGGCGAGATAGTGGCCAAACATAGATCTAATAAGTGTAAAAAAAGAAAAAAGATACCTAAAGACATATAAATAGTATTAATGGAAGGTTTAAAGCAAGGTATGATGGACAACCATAGCACAATCTAATTGTTATTCTTCCGCTCCTTATCTCCCATGACTCCCATTGACAGGTAGATCTCAGCAAGGTGAGGTAAGTCGCAGTACTGGGCTTGTATCACGTAAGGAGTAACACGTCGGCGGGTCGTTCGTCATAACTCTATAGTTCTAGGCTTATTGTTATGATGAATCCATTGTTAAAGGAAGATCGAACTGAAATTGACGTGAGTTTCAAATAAATACTGGCTTGATTTTATTCATTCGAAGAATTTAGCTATAATCTGGGTGTCCTTAAGACAAGAGTGAACAGGAGCCTTACTCTGAAAAAGTATTTTTTTTTATTATTTATAGGCTTGCGTTTGACCGCCATCTCACCTGTTATTAAGTGACGATGCGGTCGAAGATGTAGCACGCTCGCCCAGAAGAACCCTGTTCACTCTTATCTTAAAGACACCCAGATTATAGCTATCCGGAAACACAGATGCCGGCAGAGAGTTCCACTCCTTGGCCGTTTGCATTATGAAGGTCGAAGCAAAGCGCTTGCTGCGAGCAGGAGGGATGTCAACCATAAATTGATGACGGCTTGCCGTACGCCTGGTCGTCCGTTGATAGAATGGAGATGGCGGAATAAGTTCATGTAATTCCGTCGCACACTCTGCGAAATGTATCCGGTAAAATACCGATAAACTGAACCGATAAACCGGCAACTTTGCGCCGATGTTCAAGACTCTGAAGCTTTAATTACGATTTTCGTTCTGCCGGATGAAAGGGACAGCGCTATGCAACAGGCATAAAAGTGTCTCTTTTAGTCCGCACGAACGAACGAACGAAAGCAACTCGGAGTAGTAGGCCCTCAGGTTTCTTCTAGGCGAGCGTGCTACATCTTCGACTGCATCGTCACTTAACAGCAGGTGAGATAGCGGTCAAACGCAAGCCTATAAATAATAATAAAAAATAAAAATAAAAACAAAACCCAGTTATTCAGCCGCCTAGCAGTAGTACGCAAGTATTACTGTGTTTCGTTTTGAAGGGCATTGCAGTCAGTGAATTTTTTGTTACCATCAGAATGGCTGGTCGCCTGTGGCGTCTGGCACTGAGTGTATATTCAAAAATTGCTACCAATTTGCTACTATTTGCTACCTTTCTTAAATAATTGCTACCTATGATATATTCTGAGAAAATGAAGTTGACCAGCCATTCTGATATCAGGATGGCTGATTTGATTTACTAACCGGCTACACTCACGAGTAAAAGTCGAGACACTCGACCGGTGTTCGAGCGGTACAGACGCTCATCTTCATGGAGTACGTGCGGTTTTTTAATAATAATATAGGATGGCTGGTGGCCACTTTGTTTAGCATGAAGGGCGCATATTTTCCAGAAGTATGAAGTACTAAGATTTGCTACCTTAACCTTTATTTGTGAAACCTTTATTTGTTGTTTTACTGCATGTGCATACTGCAGTGCAGTACTTTCTATGATATAAAAAGTTCTGGGTGGCAGAGCAATTGTTATGGGCATGTGTGGCGTTTACCACCAGGCGAACGACTTGCTCATCTCATTATTCAGTTCTATATAAACAAAACCTACAAACCGACCACACAAGCCCACATATCATGTCAGCTACATATGCCTCGATACATAACGAAGGTGGAATTTCCGAAAAGGGCTTCGGCCGCGAACAAACTATTTAACACCGTACACCCACGAGGCCATTAGAGACCCGACGTGTTGGCTGAGGCAAGACATCGAGACCGCACAGAAAAAATCCGAACGCTGCTAAGGAGAGACATGCATCATTTTTTTGGGCATTGTAGCCAGCGAAATTTAGTGAGACTTAATATCCGATGACTCGGGGTGATGAACGCAATGCAGTTAGTTCCTCGCAGTACTTTGTATGGTATTAAATTGGTTTATTATTTGATTCTATTTAATAATTTGGCATTATATAATTATGACATTAATTAAAAAGAACTTCTAATAATTATTAGGAGTTGATTTTAATTAATGTTATAATTAAATTAAATTCAAATTATCAGATTATAATCTAACATAAAAAATAATCTAAATAATCAAATAATAATCTGATTATAATTAAATTAAATTCAAATTATCAGATTATAATCTGAAAATTTGAATTTCATTTAATTATTAATTTATTAATTATTATAATTAACTTAAATTCAAATTATCAGATGATAATCTGAAAATTTGAATTTAATTTAATTATAACATTAATTAAAATCAACTCCTAATAATTATTAGAAGTTGACTTTAATTAATGTCATAATTATATTTTTTTTTTATATTATGTTATTACCATTGTTATGGTAGAATGTTATGAATTATCTTATACAAATAAAGAATTTGATTTGATATGATTTAAAAGTTCTGGGTGGCACTGCAATTATTTTAGCAAGCGTGGCGCTTGCCACCAGGCGAATGACTTGCTCGTCTCGTTGCTCAGTTGCATAAAATATGTTAAGCGATATGTTTATGTAACTATAAAGGTGTGGCAAAATTTTGGGACTTTCAGGGTAGTAGGTACCTTTCCCTTGCTGTGAGGAAGATTTCAATTCAATTCAATTCAATTAATTTATTCATCTTTTGGCATTTTATAATGTTCTTAGATTTGAGCGTGTGCGACTTTCGATCCGACGCACCCGAGTTTATTTATTTATTTATTGCAATCATTGTACATACATTATATTATTTAAGTCAAATTAAAGCAAAGTTCTTATAAGCTATCATAGTGGGTATGTACAAGTACCCTGTGAGGGTGTTTGCAAGTGAGTGCACGTCAGTTGGCCATTATTGTCTAAATATTTACAATGATTCATATTAGTTTGTATCAAGTCATTTCTTCCTAAAAATATTGCTAAAAATATGTAATAGTTCGAATGCCATTGGCCCCCCACCACTCAATTCCTTCAGTTATGTGAGTATTTAACACTCGCTCTTAGAACATTGAAGGAGAACATCGCGAGGAAACCGGCATGTCCAAGAACTAATCACAAAAAATCTTTCTCTACGAGGGAAGTCCCAGCAGCTGTGTAACAATAGTAGATAGATATTGACTATATTTTATTCCGTAGCTATTATCTTACGACAAACAAACAGTAGCTGCGGTACATATTTACGTATATTGACACAACATCGGCGTCTGCACATATCTAGTAGGTACTTACTTGTACCTACAATATGAATAGTGGCTCACTTGTATGTATGTGAAGTTCTTTACACGAGCACCACTTGCACTGACATTATTGGTAAAAAATATAATACCAATATAGAGAACTGACAGCCTCTGTGGTGTAGTGGTTGGGTAGATTGGCTCAAATCTCATACATCACTGAGATTGCGGGTTCGATTCCCGCGACGGGACAAATGTTTGTGCACAGACAAAAAAAGCGCAAGCATTTGTTTTGTATCTGGGTGTTGTGGGACCATGGTCCTCATAGTACCTGGTTCCCTAGATACAGGGAATCCTAGTTAGGAGTCAGGATCTATGTATGTGATCGCTGGGGTTATTTAACTAGCGCCCGCGCCGGCTTCACACAGATCCAATTTACTTAGGTTGGTATGTAATTAAATTTTTTAACGACTCGATTATAAAACATTGAGTTTTCTCTACGATACAAAAACTTAATTAGAATGTATTGTACATATTAACGCTCCGTAAAACATCTCGAAATGACAGTGAAAACCGTATAAAATCTGGTACGTGGTTTAGATGAAGAAGGAGAAACAGAAATGAGGACGCGGATAACGACTTTGTTTTATACGAGCACAGTATTTACATAGTATTGACTAACAGCGACCAAAGTTATTGAAGAAAAATGCTCTAAGTTTCATTAAAAAAAATTAAAAAACATGCGGGACTTAACCTTGATTCAGTTTGAACAAGATGTTCCTTGACATTTGAAAATAGAATATTTCAAAAACCATTTAAATCATTCGTACAAGTTGACGTTACGAATATTAATTTGTGCCCAAGGTTAACATTATATAACACCTCCAGATACAAGTTCTAATCACTACCACAGTTTAATTAATAGTAGGTACACTGCTATTTTTTTTACGCTTAATAGATCTATGTTTGGCTACTATCTCGCCTGATGTGAAGCGATGATGTAGTCTAAGATGGAGCACATAGATCTAGAGAGAGACGGCAGTTGAGCGGCTGCTCACACCCGTCTCCCCGATGGTTCACCGAACATCATCTCGAAACACGACTAGGTCACTTGACGGCATTGCTTTGTTCGGTGGGTGGTATTACAACCACGGCCAGAGCCTACCACTCCAAAGCGCGTAAGCGGGTTTCATCACGATGTTTTCCTTCACTGTTTTAGAGCGAGCGTGCAAAATCTGCACTTAACTATGTGCTATAAGTCATTGCACTTTAACCAAAATTCAATTAAGTAGGAAGGTATATATGTAACAGTATTTTATCCACGCTCTGTGAAGCAAACACTTTTACAATTATATGTAATTTTTTAAGTGACTTATAATCATTATAAATTTGACTTTATAATAATCTGTGCACGAATGTACCACATATTATGTAATTAAATATATTATTATTATTGTTAATACAGAAACACCTTAAAGCTGATGCGTGTAGGTATGTCCCTTCAGTGCACTTGTCCAATATTAAATTTATCAAGTCTATTTTTAAAAGAGTTCACAGTAGGAGCACTTATTACTGGCTCTGGAAGCTTGTTCTACGCACTCACTACTATATTATTAAAAATATAGTATTAATTCTATTATACATAAAATATAGAAAATGGTGCTTAGATTATCATATCGTCTATTATTTTTATATATATTTCTGTTAGGTATAGGTACTGTTCTTATAAAACAGAATGAAAAAACTTCTTTGCTAGACTGTCTAACAAAGAACTGACGTTTGTCTAAATGAATTACTTTTTTTTTTTTGTGTACTTTAAAAAAGATCGCTCGTAGGGTACATAGAATGGGTACACAGGTTTTAGATATTATGGAATTCCTTCAAGTTATGAAATCACGCCCCGGCGTCTTATATCCTACCTTACGTTTACCTATCTTACGTTGCGAGTGTTTGCAGTTACATAACTCTATACGTCCCAAAGTGTTAGAAAATGAGTAAAGTGAGAGAAGAGAGTAATTTCGACGTTCCCCGTCACTCTTAGCAATTGTATACCAACAAATATTCAACACTAACTCAAGAACCACAGTCCCACCTACGATCCCAAACCATCGCTAGCGAAATCCTCGCGCAGTAAAGTTTAGTTAGCATGGCGCTGATGATTTTATTGCCCCTATAGGTGTTGAGGGCTCACCTCCGAGACTCCATGGGTGGTCCGTATCACGCCACTTAGCGTGTCACAAAAACACAACTACCAAAAATATGAAAATATCAAACTCATAATGCGTTAGGATAGAGTGGATATTCCAGGCCTTATTAAACCCTTCGCTTCACTAGACTTTTGTAGGATTGCTTGCTTTAATTCTGTAGTCCTATTTTTTAACTATGTCGGGCGGGGATTATTGGTATGCTACACAGATCTCCTAGTTTGGATACCAATGTTCTACAACCAGGAAAAAAAAATTGTGTCAGACACTTCTGAATGTTTATGATATGTGATGATGTTTGTTGGAATATCCACACTAACATCGTCGGACCGCCATGTTTGTTTTCCTAGGTCAGGTACGGTACGCGGGCGCAGGTATCGCATCCCCTCACCATAAGGGTCTGTTTCCTTTGCTCCGTCTTGAAACAACAAGAAAGACGAGGCCGTGAGCTCCTTTACAAAGGTCTTATGGAAATACATACAGGTTTGTAAGTTGATTGTGCATACATTAAATACAAATTAAATTATCATTTCTCTTTCTAATACATAGGATTCTTGCGTAAATATACCAATATATATACCAATAAATATACCAATATATATTATTTAATATTACTTTTTCTTAACATATATGAAGAGTTTAACGAAAGAGTATATTTATTATATAAAAGAAACTGAAAACTTAAAAACATAGGTTTTTCATTTCATAAAAACCCAAGTTAATAAGTTATAATTAATACTTAGGTACCTACAGCTATACTGAGTCGCAAGAAATAAATAACTACCTAGTTACATACATTATAACTGAAGAGAGGAAACTATTAAATGATCTATGTTCAAGAGGCTCTATCTGAACGAAACTTAATTTAAATATCTCATCATCATCAGCGCATCACGATCCCACTGCTGGGACACGGGTCTTCTCTCATAGAGAGAGTATGGGTCATAATCCATCACGATGGCCCTGTGCGGATTAGTGGATGTCACATGTCCTTGAATTATACATTCTTGGTCATGCCGGTTTCCTCATGATGTATTCCTTCACCGTTTTAGAGCGAGTGTTAAATCCGCACATAACTTACGAAAGTCAGTGGTGCGAAACCAGCGAGATTCGAACATGTGACATTGCTTAACTCATTAAAATTTAAAATTTCAATTTAATAATTAACGCTAAATATACTTGACTCTAATCTTTGTATTCATCATATTTTTTTTAACTGACATTTAAATTACATTTATTTTCTTCAAAGCTTTGCAGTAAGTAATGATAAAACTTGACATTCATTAATTGAATGTGATGTGAAATTTTAATACGATAATTCTATTTTATTATTAAATTTGAAAATATTATGTTTGCACACCATTGTTATGGTAGGATGTAATGATTCTAATTCTAATTATTACCATCTGCTTTGTACTACATTCTGGCAAATAAATGATGATTTGATGGTTTGATTTGATGATTCGAACACAGGTCCGTTGGAACAAAAGTCGCACGTGTTTCCACTGAGCCACACACGCGTAAGTTATAGTTAGTATTCTTTGCTCTTACTGAGCCCCGCTCGCTCTTAAACTCGCTCTTAATTTAAATATCTATTTGTAACTAAGGTAAAAACTAATAGTCTTATCTGAATCTACGCACTCAATATATTATGGACCTATCGATTGTCAAAATCAATAACAAACATAATACTATCGATATCATCAGAACGATTTGATAAACATTAAAAAACTACTCAAGTTGAATCACATCACAATCCACAACACAACTTAGATAGAGACGTCATATCGGCGAAACACCATTCAAAATTTACTATGTATAGCAATTTGAATTTTAAGCACTCACTTAAAGCGAAGCTCAGTTAAGGGCCATACACGCGATTGTTGGACCCACTGTGCGTATGGACCCACTGTGGTCCCACGGTTTGAGCATGAATGGGGCGACGCGTGTGTGCACTCAAAAAACAATTAAAGTTATGCCACAAAATGAAAGTGCAAGGTTTACATGACGCCGTTTTCTCTTCGTTTTTTGTTAAAACTTTAAAATTTTCTTTTGTTTATTATACAATTGTTTCCTAAGCATGTAACCTTCATATATTGATTTCCTGCGTCTTGTTAAGATTAAGAGTAACAATTTCTTACGTTTACAAAAAGTGAATGTACCTTCTCTATCTAGCAAAAAAGTGTAAAGAAACAAAAATACAATAAAACAAAATACTTATGCTTTGCGTCTCATATGGCTATATCTCTAGATAATACCTAAGGGATTTTGAAGGCAAGTATAATTAGGTAGGTACCTAAATACATTTTCTTTCGTAATACATTTTTCTCTCAAGAAAAACATACCTACCTATTTCTTGAGAGCGTCAACTAACAAAGTTTTCTCACCTACACTCCATGTAACCCCACTACCCAACCAAACGCACCGATCCGCGAATCCCGGGAAACCGCCCCGGGCATAATCCATACTCATAATCCTGGACAAGTGGCCGCCCGGGGGTTTCCCGGGAACTTTATTACCGATCCCGGCTCTAATCTCTAGGCATGTAAAAGCTAGGGTGCTTAGATACGCACAGATTGGAGTTTACCACTTTTACCAGTCGTAACGAGGAGTTAATGTAAGGGCAAACCCGCGGGCGGGAGCGTGCTTAATCTGCAGTATATTAAAAATTGTAGTGGTCGGGACTCGGGGCGGATTTGGAATGTTTTTGATAAGGTATGGGGTAATTTGGTTTTGTTTCCTATTTAAGGTAGGGATAAGGAAACCCTGTTGGAAATAGGTAGTTTGTTTTTAACCTACTTCAAAAACAGGAGGAGGTTCTCGATACAATTCAATTTTTTTATGTTTGTTATCTCAAAACTCCGTCATTTATAAACCGATTTAGTAATTCTTTTTGGGTTGGGTTCTGTATAGCTGGTGGTTCCATATAAATGTAATCGATATTCAACCTTGGACTTCGAAGATACATCAGAATTGAAGTTGGTTTCTTATCATAAACAGTGCTTAGTATTTAAAACAATACTTTAATATATAAGAAATGGCGAAGCAGAGTTCTCTTGAGACTCAGTCTTATCAGGAATCGAAACGCATTTTGCATCCCAAATGAAGTGTAGGCCCTTTGTCCGTAGGTGTTATCCCCGCTACAGGGACAACAGGACATCATTAAATTTTCGTACCATGGTCCCCTTTACGGAGATACAGCCACTAGGTTAGGTTATGTTAGAACTGTGGCCACTCAGCGCGAGCCGAGCGAGAAAAGCTAGCAAGCCGCGGCAGCGGTCGGCGAAGCGCCAGAAAGTAGTTTTCCCATATAAAGTTTACTTTACTAGGTATATCAAGGGAAACAGAGTAAGGGGACATCGGGACGTATTTTTTAATATTTCATTAAAGTACCACTGTCCCCGTTCAATGGGGACACGGCTTACGGGGACAACGTATCTATACCCCAAATCATCCTTAAAATATTTGGGTTTATTGCCACTATAAGCTTATTTCGCTTCACATCAGACGAGATAGTAGCCAAACATAGATCTATTAAGCGTAAAAAAAAAAAAACCTGCTAGGTACCAATTAACATCCTGTTTCCTTACAAAAGAAACGAAAGATATTAGCAAAGAACAAAATATGAGGCGGGAATAAGGCCACAACTAATGCATAAGTCCCTCATCCCACGCATCTGGCCGTCTAAACACCTTGTTATCACGGCTACTGAAATAAAAACAGTGGGGTAGTGCATCTAATTAAACGGAGGGTGAGAGGGGGGAGGGTAGCGAGGGAGGGTACACGGTAGCCGTGGCGTTAAGTGGCACTTGCAGTAAAACCATCATAAACTTGTGTCTTCGCTATAACCGGTACAGGCGCAGGGTGTTGTGGATCGAGATGATTGTGAAACTTATGGAAGACATTTACTGGTGGTAGGTTTCTATGCGAGAGGCCGTCTGGGTGAGTACCACCGCTTTGCCAGTTATTCTGTTCCAGTTTGAAGGGCATTGTAGCCAGTAGCCAGCGAAATTACTGGGCATGAGACTTAAGAGCTAACTGTCTCAAGATGACGAGCGCAGTGCAGTGCCGCACAGGATTATGCAAAACAAATTTCTGGGTTCTGCTGCATCTTTTATAGGCAGGCACCGAATGGTATCGATTGCTTATCATCAGGCGAACAACCTGCATGTATCATCGTCAATCATTTACATAAAAAAACATACTTTTACATTTTATTTAGCACAATACAGTTTGTACATGGAGGATTTAATGCTAGAAAGCATTTTCTACCAGTCATCCAGGACGTGCAAGAAAAATGGTAGCGGTGTAAGTGTATGCGCAGATTTAAAATTTATGAATTACTTGCTTATCTAAAAAGTTTTTATTGTATGTATTAACTTAAGTCATTACGCAAATGCCATGGCGAAAAAATTATCTGCGTATACGACGCAGATTTTTTTTTTACAGATTGTTAATTACTAAAGAGTTTCATCTATAACCCAGTCTCTTTTCGTATCCCCTTATATGTAGTACTTACCTATTTGTGATATAGTTTGTCTTTTGCGCTAAGGCGGTAGCGACGAGAACGTAATGATTAATTTATATATGGTAGCGTCATTGTCATAATCTTATTGACGCTGTGCATAATTTTTTTAAGAGTCCGACGCAAAAAGAGGAGGTGTTATAAGTTTGACCATTATGTGTGTTTGTCTGTGGCACCGTAGCTCTTAAACGGGTGAACCGATTTGGTTTTATCAAAATCCATTCAGCCGTTTTATACTTTTTGTAGGTTTTTTGTGTCAGGAATTTTTTAAACTTTACTTCACTCAAATTTGCTTGTATACTATATATAAATAATGTTGAAACTGCGAGCCGTACTTCAACAATTTCCAACAACGCCTGCGCCGTTGCCAGACCACCCGTATTCGAGCACTCTCCAGCTCTCGCTAGCGCCCCGAAACCTCCTGGGAACCGGGAGCCTCCGCAAACAACCACTTGTCTATTCTAATCATTGGATACAGTAAGTTTAGCGTTAATATGTTGTAGCAACCATGGTGTCTTGCTTTTGCTGGATTTACCTACCCAATCCACACAACCTACCTGGTCAAAGGAGACAGTTGCGACTTGCGAAACTTACCTAGGCTTATCTTCGTTCGAAAATAATGAGTAGGTATTTCTTTCTTGGAACACTTTACCAAACTATTTTTATGTAGGTAGGTAACTAAAAATCCATATTTGCACTTTATCTGTTTGTTATAAGTTAAGGTTTTATAACAAATTTAGTAAGCGTTTGAAGTTTGGTTTTTCTGTTATGAGTTGTCTGTGAACCTATTGATTAATAGTAGATTGTATCATAAGGGAGCAAAATAATATTTTTACAGCGAGGGCGCTTTTTTGAATCCAGAGCGAAGTGAGGGATTCTAGAGTAGAATCCCGAGCGTAGCGAGGGATTCTTTAGTAGAATCCTGAACGTAGCGAGGGATTCAAAGTACGTCGCCCGAGCCAAAAATATATTTTGCGCCCGAGTGATACACTCTACTTTTCATCACCTACTATGAGAAAATAAAAGCGCCTCATATTTTATTGTAATATTATTATTTAATAAAACATAGAGTAACAACTAAATTGAAATTATATAGTATCCTTTATAAAACTTATAAACCTAAAACCCTAAAAACTTATATTTACATTTGAGACATTTTCGCAATTATGAAAATTTATTGTTATGGGCCGTCGTACCAGCCAGTCTTTATTCAAACAATATTTGCGTTCGATTTCTTTGGTGCTGAACACTAAGATGTTCCAAATTCAAAAAGTGCGCGGCAAAGATAATTGCGGCGCACTTATAAAGAGGATTAAAAACTCATTACTGCCCGCTAAAAGTTTCTTATAGAAAACACCACCTTTGGGTGCACATAAAGGCGAACCAAGTCGTCCTTTTCGAATAGATGGGATGAAAATACTTTTATATCACAAATTTTCTCTAGATAAAGATTGCTAAAGTCAGCAGTAATAGGAGGTGTAGGCACTTGCTAAAAAGGAAAATAATAATAGTGTTAGACAGGATTGCATGACTATTAGGTAAAACATTAAAAACCTGTTTAAGTCTCAACCTAACTTTTAGCTAGAATTTAAAATTGCGCAACCCGGCATTTGGTCCAGATTCCAGAACTCATACATATAACACATCAAACAAAACAATAAAGATCACAAGTCATTTAATTGCTCCTATAAAGACCTGCCTCAACATTTGGCCGCATACAAACTAAGAAAATGCTTCTAATCAATGTTAGCTTAGACAATTAAACGGGAGCATAGAGCAAATATACCGTGGGTGGTCCTCAAACTGGCCGCTAAGAAACGCGTCGAAAATCACATGACTTCGCGTTTTTGAACGAACGATGTGACTTTTTTTTGGGAAAAGACAGGTTAAGGTGATGGTCACGTACGTCCGTTCATTTTGATGGGTTCTTAAGTGCTTACAAAAAAGATGCATGGGCCGTGTGATCAGGTTGAAAAGTTTTGACAGAATTTTATTATATAGTCAGGCAGTGGCCGAAGAACCCTGCCTACATACAAAACTTGTTTTGCTGTCTTTAGACATATCTTGTCAGAGAAAAAAGTGTATAGGTAGGTATACAAAAAAAAAATATTCATTCATCTTCACAGAAGATATCTGCGCAAGCTAAACAACAACGCAATATGCACAATAATCTCCTACAATTGAATGGGATATATTATAATTACGCAAACAATAATTATACACCCCCACAGATAACTGATTCGTCACAAGTTCAATTAATTTAATTAAAACCAAATAACATAACTGCGCGTGTCTGCTACCACGCACCCACTTCAGCGGATACGGATGACCGATTTCTGAACGAAAGCCGCGCGTTTTCCCGCGCAATATCTTTTTTAATTCTCCCTATATAACTGGCCAACCAACGTTCACCAAGATCGATGGACGAGAGTGTTATTACTTTTTTTAAGCGAGACAATAAAATTATTGTGAAGGAAAATAGCCGCAAGAGGGTCACACACTTCACGTAATTGAACTGCTATTTTGTTTATTATTAAGCGTATTATTATTGATAACAATTCATAGACAAGAGAAATCTTATTATTTTTTGTTGGTAATTTTTTTTGTCTTTGTTGTACCTAACAGAACAGTTGCTTTGCTTTAATGAATAGATGGTGCATAGCCGAAACTGCTCATTATATTGTTTTAAGTAGGTAGGTACATATCTAAGAAGGTATAGATTACCTAAGAATTTTCAATGTGTGTGTGAGTCATTTTCATGTAAGCATTCACTAATCTCGTATATAGATTTAAGAGTTGAGGTACGTCCCTAGAGGAGGTGAATAACTTTGTAGCTATATAAATTATAAAGTTGTTTTTCTATTCGTATCTTTATGATTCTCAGCACGCCTCCTAATCTAACACCACAGATAATTGCATTGTCACCTCTTTTGTAGACATCACAAAGTCAAAACACCTGGCGACGTAAACCATTCGCAATAAGCACATTACGAGCTCATCCCTTTGCAACCACCCTCAAATACCTGGATTCACCCTCTACCCTTCACTCCCACGGCTACCCTTGCATTAAAAAATACTTGTAATAAAAATTATAATCATATGCGCACGTCCGAACTTCCGTTGCCATTTTTGGAGGGAACTATTACTGTCACTCTGCGCGCGCTTTTTTAGTGTTGCTAGTACTTAATATGTAATTTGTCGGGATGGGTATCGCGATAAGCGTGCTCGGCGGGTGTTTGATTGATTAAATAAGCGTGTACAATGCAGATAGGTGGTGGTTAAATGCGTTTAAATGATAAGGGTGACGTAGCAATAAAAAAATGGGAAGCGTACAGTGGGAGAGTCAAGGATTGCTTGGAATAAGAAGCTCTACCTATCTGTCTTAGTTGACCTAACATGCTAATATTTGACATGATTTACTTATTATTTGCCAAATACCAAAGCTTGAATTTCACATCATTTTTGTACTCTCATCATCACCATCAGCCTATTGCAATCCACTGCTGGACATAGGCCTCTCCAATTGCACGCCACTGAGCACTAGGTAACCTCGGCTATTATCATCCAGCTGCTGCCAGCCACCTGCGAAGACTTGCGAAGATCGTCGCTCCACCTAGTCTGTTTTGTACTCTACTACTCTAGTAATCATGTACAATTACGCATTTCAACTGAACAGGTGTGAAGTTCACCATAGCACGCGCCAAATGTGCCATGCCGTGTTGCGTGAACTGGCGTTTGGCACAAACTGCTGTCTCACGTCCGATCATACAGTAATTGCGTTAAAATCCATCTGTTTTCGTTCAATAATGTTGATGTTGTGTTATTATATCTCATTATATTTGTAGGCATGGTTTAGCAAGCGCCTGTAATTTAGACGCGCTGAATAGTGAAGTGCATATTAGTGCCGACGAAGTTGTGTAAGTTGTCGACGAGTAATACCTATTAGACTATTAGTAAACAGATGTTTAAGTAATTAGTAATATTAGCCAACATAATATTTCAAAATGTTATGTAAAGATTTCAGTTTATATGCTTTCATTAATTTTCATGACAATGTAGAAGTGTATAAAAGTAGGAGGTAAATCTGACGATGGCCCAAAAATACCTAACTAAGGAAAAGCTAAGTATATACCTACCTAACCTGAGATTGTACCTACATTTTCGTAACCAACTCAATGAGACTCGTGAAGACTTGTAGAGACTTAACAGATGCAAACAAATAATATCGCTAAAAAAACTCTAATTCTCAAAACCACTTTCTCCCATAATATTCAAAACCAGCCATTCAAATATAGTCGCCATTATTCATTAAATATTTCATCGCGGGTTTGCGCAGACATGTTAATGTAATATTCATTAGACCGCACAGCGACAAATTGGGCACGGACACACGAATCAATCGACTATGGGTACGTAAACCTACGAAAGGCACATGTGGCTACAGGTAGGTATGGACAGGCCACCGCTAAAAAGCTCGACCTCATTACTGGGTATGAATTAATCACACATGTCGATGGAATAGTGATGGATAAGTATCGATATAGACATGTTGGCGTCTGGCTGAATGCAAAGACCGTGTAAAGCCATAAGAAGTATCGATATTTTATGAAATCACTGGTGAAGCTCAACGTCAGACTGAAAAAGGTTGAAATGCAGTGACTAGCCTGGCAATGATGATAGCGAATGAACTACTTAGGTAGTATTTTGTCTCATTTCAGTGAAACTTAACGGTTTGCAAAGTGTTCTAAAACTGTTAAGATCACGTTATTTCGGGCATACTGCCAATCTTTTTATACTTGCAGCCTTTGGATCGACTACACTCTAAGGGCTTACAGCGCCCTCCGGGTCCAATACAACAATGCATTCAGGGCGTTACTGGGGCTGCCACGACACTGCAGCGCATCAGGTATGTCGATGACTTCTACGGCATTATGCGGAAGAGAGTCGCTTCCCTGATGCGGCGGGTGCGTGGCAGCGCCAATAGCCTCCTGGTCACTGTGGCAGAAAGGGCGGATGGTCCGATACTCAGTCACTGGACGAAGATGCAGGTTAGGGCATCAAATGCAAATAAAAAAGTAAAGCGAATGTGACATTTATTGAGTGAATTGTTATGTTATTAGTTAAATATTTAATTTGATTATTATTATTAAATGATTTGTTATTGACATTATTATAATTACTTTATGAATTATTAATCAAATTATTTATTGAATTAATTGTTTTAGTATTATTAAATTGACTAAATGACATTATTTTACATGAACTTATAAAGAGAAAATTACTAACATAGTAAGTTGATACTAACAAAATGGATTGTAAATATCTAAAAATTAATAAATGAATTGAATTGAATTAACTAGAATTTCATAATTTCATAAATATTTGCTATCATGCTCAACCTAGGACTATAAAGAAACCCTAATTAAACCATTCTAGCCCATTAACGACTGATAACTGACAGTAGGTACTTCAAGTTGTAGGTATACCTTAACCTTTTTTTTCAAGTTAAAACAACAAAACCGGTCTTTGCTGCCATCTAAGTTATTTATCGATACATAATCAACTCATCGCAGCCCCATCGCATCGCAATGAATATTGTATGTTGCAATTTGTATAATTTGGTTATGCCCCACCTGCCCCCCTACCCATATGTCCCTCGAACGCCAATCGTATATCGCGTTGAGGTCAAATTAAGGTATAGCTTCACTACGACTAATGAGATACGGTCTAATTTATTGTCGAACGAAAAAAAAACGAATAAAGCGCATTCATTCTTACCAAAATACGAAAACTACAAGTTGATAATAAACTTAATGGAACAATATATGGCATCATAAGACAGTGTTGCAGTGAATCTACACCTTAATATGAGTTCAATACGATTTAGGATTGGCGCTTGATGGACATATGGGTACAGGGGCAGTACGGACGCGATGCGACGCGGGGTCACCGCAGCGACGCGATATGAAATTATGAATATATTTGGATAAATGATGATAATGAGACATCTAAAAGAGAAAAATTGCAAGCAAAAACTAAATAGGTAGGCATACTTCATTACTTTGAAAAATCGTAAGCACTCAATCTGTTTTTTCTCGACCCCATCACTATTAATTATTCTATGCCTGCACTAAACTAAATAGGTGGGTAGGTGCACTAGATGTTTGATACTATTTCTAGACTGGCATACTCTTCGCCTTTTCACCTAATGGTTGTCCATAATAATTGCAACACTACCTAGGACGTTGCAAAATCTTATGCGGCACTGCACTATACGATGGTCACCCTGAATCAACTTCTTAAGTATCATAATAATTATCCAGTAATTTCGCTCATCCATGTTTGCAGACTGCTGCTGTTAAATATATCCCTAGACTGGTTAGTAGGTAACTCAAAAGTACAGTCGTTTTCAAATTCAGCAACCTGGTGCAGGAGACGATCCCTCTTTCTCCCTTGCTCTGCCTCGTGCCATCCTTGAATTTCGGCAATGCATCGACGGTGCTTTTAGGGTTGCAGATATCATAAGTCATGGTGACCGCTTTCCATCAAACGGACCGTATTGCTCGTTCAACATTATTTTACTTAAAAAACGAATAGCAATGTAAATCCACCTCAGACTATTGTAAACCGTTATTAATGACCAGTTCAATTGCATTTTAACCCCAGCCCGAAACTAATTTATTCGAGAGACAACATTGCATTGTTTTCTTTATTCTACCTTTTTATAGTTTGTAATGAAAACACGAGTCGCGTGTCTGCCACGTGTCGCCATCTACCGCGATGGGTGGGAACTTCCCGACACGTCATGGGCATGGGGTCACATAACATGGGTCACTATGGGAAAAAGGTGATGGTCATACGTTGATCGTTAACTGTAATGAGGTCCGGAAGGTGAGGTGGAGTGAAGAGCACTCATGATATAGAAATGTGTCATAGCCGTGGGATATTTCGTTTTGGCGGATTGACCGAGATTTCAAGAATTTAAACTCTTACATTACAGCTCTTATTAATAAAAAAATTATCCTTTGTTAAGCATTTTGTCTCTCTCTAGCAAATTCATTTCAACTTGTTGAACAGTGACAAAACATGTTAAAAATCGTTTAACTATTTTTATCACCGTTTATTATATAAGCTTTAATTGTAGACAAAAAAAAACAATTCTGTAATGGAACTTTAACTAAACACATTTAGGAAACGGGGATGTAAATAAAACTGAGATGGTTTCTATTGATTATGCATTTATTAAATCCCTCAATTAACGATTATTACGATTAATATTAACAATGTACATAAACATGTATTTAATTAAAACTTGCAACATAATGAGTATTTGAGTATAATATAGACAGTTCGCAGACGTTGTTCGTGTAATATTTTATTTTATTTTAGGCAAAATAATTTAAATTCTAGCTTACTAAAACTCTTTAGAAAACCTTATTTTAAGACATAGATACATACATGATTAAAGAGACATAATGTTCAGCATCAATAAACTAGGTATAATTTTGTTTCTAAGATATTTTAAGAAAAATCTGGATTTTCATGTTTCTTTTGTAAATGACAATCTATTGACCTAAAGTTAATTGCGAATAATGACAACATGGTCCGATTATAGTCACTTATTATTAATTTGAGGCAGCGCTAGCTTATTTAAATAAATTACTATATTAGCCATTTTAGTCACTTTGTATAATGGCACAGAGTATAGTATCGAAAAAGCAATAAATTACGCTCAACTACAATTTTAATACACAGAGAGTTATCCCTTTTTAAAATGTTCTCTAAATAAATTTAAACAAGAGTTTATATGTAAGTACACATCTATGATTAAACCACTTTTGAAGACATACAATTTTCTACAAATTACAATTACTATAGATACGACAAGAATGCAAATGAACGTGATATAAACGTTAATAAATAAATATATCATTATTGTTCAAACTTACACTTACCTAGTAGCCTTATCTTCGAACCTTTAACTTTTAAAGAGCCGTTAAAGAGCTCGAGATTAGTGTTGCCAAGTCCAGAGTGTCAAATTTCGGAACGGAAGTTTAAAATAATCGGGATTTTGGTTTTCAAATCGGGACAACTACAATAGCTACAAAAGAAAACTGTTTTTTATAAATCAGTGTATATATTTTTATCGGATGGTAGAACAAATAAAACTCTCTAAAATATAACAAAATTCAAACGTAACCATTTCGACTAATCATCATCATTAAGTTTGTGTCTTCTTTTATCAAATTTATCTAAAGTACAGATTAAAGAGGTTAGTGAAAAATTAGGACAAATTGCGGCTCAAGTTAATCGGGACATGTCAACAAACCCTTAAAAATCAGAACGTCCAGCGCAAATCGGGAACCCTGGCAACACTATTCGACACCGGGTTTCATAACACAAATCACATTTAGGTAACATTACCTACTCCCTTAGTTAAAGGATATTTTGTGACTATTATTATTGTTATTGACTATTTATTACGTTTACAGTGGCGCCACAGCTTAATATTATCTACGTTCCATTTATATTCTTGTTACACTATATAATTATACTATAATTATTACGTGATCAGCTGATTTAAAATTTTTTAGGTCTATTTGTATATATATTCAAAAGTTGTAGAACAAAGGTTATGAATAATTTACTGGTGATACTCACATTTAAATTGGACTTTACGGGTGACACTCACTTTTAAGTTGGACTTCACGGGTGATACTCACGTTTATGTTGGACTTTACCGGTGACACCCACGTTTAAGTTGGACTTTACCGGTGACACTCACGTTTAAGTTGGACTTTACGGGTGACACTTACGTTTAAGTTGGAGTCCAACTTAAACGTGTCACCCGTAAATTATCTATAATGTGTCCAAACGTTAATTTTCATAATAAAAGAACAAAGGTTGTTCGATAATACATAGATATATTTATACCGAACATGTTTTCGTATAGAGACATAGTTTACGTTATATAATTATTGATTTATGTTAGATATACTATAGCTCGTATGTACAGCGATTCGTCTACGAATGGGCGGACAGTTACACATTTAAGGCACCATTTTGTTTTGTAACTAGTTAGATTGTCAATTGACGAAATATTCAAGATGGCCAACGAAGTAATAATATTATCTCAAAGTGACTTAAAATATAAATAAAACAATTTTTTTATTCTAATTATACTTGGTTTTGATAGTGAGTGCGGCTCAGTGGGAGCATGTGCGACTTTCGATCCGACGCACCCGATTTCGAATTCCGCTGACCACTGACTTTTTTAAGTTATGTGCGAATTTAACACTCGCTTTAAAAACAGTAAAGGAAAACATCGTGAGGATAACAGCATGTCCAAAAATTGATAACAAAAATTCAAGGGCATCCACAAACCCGCATTGGGCCAGCGTAGCCCATTCTCTCTCTACGAGGGAAGGCCCGAGTCCCAGCAGTGGGAACATAATAGGCTGATGATGATGATACTTGGATTTACAAAAGTAACGCCAAATGTATCAAATATTAAAATGTATCTATCACCTCACTGTTCAATTTTGAACATCAAAATTCTCAATCATTAACGAAACATAATATATAAGTAAAGAAAACAAAACTTTTATACGTCTTTAATGACATTTTCTACAATAATCATCAAATGACAATCTACTACTGAGAAAATAGGTTATCTTCTACATCTAGTCGAAATTATTGTACAAGAGAAATAAGTCAAGGATCTAAAGGATTTTTTATTCAGCGTCGTACAATACTGTAACCGGATCGCCTTTTAAAACATGGTCGGTGTGGAATTAGAACTCAATAGGAGGTGGCATTGATAAGTCCTAATAATAAAAAAAACAATAATTATTTGTTAAATCGAACAATATTTTCGACTAAATGAATAGAACCTAGTTTTTTATTACTATTATTATAATATTTATATTACTATGAATAGCGATTGTCCTACTTAACTAAACCCAAACTAATATCAACAATTTCAATGTTAAGTACAATTTTAATCGAACTGAATATGCGCGTCATCTAAATACTAAAAGTTAAATATTATTTTAGATTAGGTACCTACATATATTAATGTTAAGTTCAATTTGGTATGTTACTTAAATGTTAAGTTAATAAATTAGTTAAATCAGTCTACGCTACGATAAGGATGTCGGTGGTTAGTGATGTAGATATGGGGTGAAAAAAAAAAATATATAGTTAGTATTATAATACCCTAGAACGAATAAAAAAGGCGGATGCCTTGTCGCCAAATTCAAAAACGAATCTCTCAAGGTATGCCGGTCCGCTCGTTGATACACAAGCGTTACGCACACATTTACCTACATCATACTGGCCGATCGGCCGTCACATCGACCCTCCCTTAAATCAAACAAACTTACGCCGTTGCTATGCTTCAGTTGTTGCTTAACGAGATTCTGTCCGCCTTTTTTATCCCATCAAGACAATACATAAAATATTATTTTAAATCGTTTATTTGGCCTCAATCTCGCCTTATTTTAAACAACAATGTGATCGAATGTACAATGGAACACATAGATTTAAAAGAAGACGGTAGTTGAGCGGTTGCTAAGGACCAACTCCCTGATGGTTGACCAAACATCATCCCGATACGGGACTAGGTCGTTTCACTGCATGGCTTTGTTCGGTGGTGTTTGGTTAAAATATTTGCATTTATTGTTATTATAAAAGTATTATTACATATTATTATGATTTTTGTGTAAACCTTTGTTTTCTCTCCAGAAAAATTGCACGGGCCGTAACCAAGTGCTATGAGGGACAAAATCTTCCTAACTATTCGGCATGTATTTAATATTAACGGTTTTTTAAAAGCAGTTTATACGTCGAAGATTGTATGTTATTATTATATAGGCTTGGCGTTGAACTAAGACGGCTTTTTAGATAGCTGCACGGTTTGAGAAATGATGAGACGCTATAGAATCTCGCGTCCTTAAACCTCCTCAACCTTAAAGCAATCGCTTGTCACAGAATCATTCTCTACGAATTATTTGAAGATCATACCCCGCCTCCAGGAACCGCCTGAGTATATAACTTTTGACAATTAGTATTAGGGTTGAAAATTACTGATTTTTTTATTATATACTATATTTATGAGACGAATATGGCAAGCGCCACGCCTGCCCATAACAATTGCAGTGCTACGCAGAACTTTTAATACCATGAAAAGTACTGTGTAGCAGTGCATTTCGCTCACTACCTCGAGACATCAGATATTAAGTCCCTTATGCCCAGTAATTTCGCTGGCTACAAGAGCAATTAAGTACTTACTTGTAATTATCGTTGGTTTATTGTGTCGTTTTAGTTTAGCCGTTAGACAAACACAAAATAATAAATAATTTGTGACAGTTATTAATACCCATATTGATAATAAGAGTACCCATTATTAATTGTTAAACTTATGATATTAAATAATTATATAACATGATAATCATAAAATGTATATCATTAATATGAATACTGGCAAAAAAAGATGTTTAATTAGACTGTATAACGAGTTTGGTTTTAAAACACGTTACACAACACATTTTCAGTGATTTCAAAAATATTTTGAAAATGATTAGTGAAATTGGAAAGCACACTCACACATACAATAATTTAACGCCAACAATAGTCCAGTAAATTTAGATATGTTATATTAAGTTGGACCGCAGGGGATGAAAAATATTCCAATGTGTAGGGAAAGATATCATATCAAAATTTAAGCTGCACGTGGGTCGGAAAAAATATAATTTTTCCGCTGAGTTATTTTGCTGCGGTGATTTAAAAAGATTGCGCATGGCGCATCACGTGACTGGGGTTCGGCATCATTAGACGATCAGGTGATCGTTTGGCTTTGAAGTAAACTTAATAAATTATTTGTTAATAAACGGTGCATTATTTTGCCTGCATTCCTACCTCCTGTATCAAAGGAAATTATGAAAACTAAAAGCTGATAATTTTTTTTCCATAAAATGCACAAATTTTCGGTAATTAATAATTAAAGACGATTTTCAATTAATTATAATTTCACCGATCCACGTGAAGCTTATACATTTTGATATAATAATCAGGGGGTTTTTCCCTACACGTCGATATAATAACTTGATATAGCAATTATAAATAAATCTAGATTGATTGGACTACAAGTTCTATCAAGAGAGATGATCTCTCCCTTTGCGTTGTTTCAGTAGGCAATGCGTCAAATTTTTCGTTCCCAAAAACTAAAATCTTTAAAACGTTGAAAAATCAATCAGTTGTTAGTCAAAGTGTAATAAATCAATACGATTAATCATTTATTATGTCCAATAAATTAGTAAATATGTGTTAAAATGCCACGCAATTTAAAAATAATGGTTATACAATGAAAAAATACACAAACTACTCGTGAACACACGTCTGAGTTGTGTACGACAAACATTTGGCAAATCAATATTCCTATATAAACATTCAAAAATCTATACATTAGAGGTGGCAAAAATTAATTAGGTTCAAATTTAAAACGTAAACAGACCCATTACGGTCAAAGTCATCCAAAGAAGTATGTTTTGATCTAAATTCTGAATTACCAAATGTTTAATTATATTGTCATATCGATTTTGATGTGAAATGACATGTTTAAAATGAATATAATGAACACATGATAATTTAAAATGTTATATTAATTATTAATAATCGTATATAATGTGAGCAATAATATAAATTCTAGCACCTCAACAATACACATAAATACAACATAATTTTGAGACATAAATCAATCACAAATGTTACAAATGAGCAAACACAAACACACACCAATCTCGAACAATCCCTTACATATCTCAATTGAAAAAAAAACACATTAAAATATAATATATTTATGAAGTACTTTCGAAACAAATAGAGAAAAGGCGAAAAATTTATAATTATTTATTAGTCAATACAAATCTATTGACGATATAGCCTTTTAACCCTTATATAAGCAGAAGCAAGATGGCAAACTTTGCAAACATTATATAGTTAGTAGATATATAAATATGTATATATACACTCGAGAGCAATGAATCCGGGTCACTTAAAGAATGTTAAAAATCTCGGAAACTAAAAATGATAGGTTAATGCAATAAATTGTATTTAATAGACAATGTAATACTCCTTAAATGAAAGTAAAAAAAATATGAGTCACCATACATTTTATTAACACAAAATTACATAAAGAAAAAAACTGCTGATCTCTCCTTAAAACAAAAATAGGAAACATGAAATTTTTGAACTTTATTACGATTTTCTTGAATTTTAATACTTCGTATTGCCTCCTCGTGCTTCCATTACTGCGTTTACGCGGTTTGGCATGCTGTACACCAAGTTCCTTATACGATTTTGGGGAATATTCTCCCATTCCTCTGTGAGAGCAATTTTGAGCTCACGAAGCGTGATTGGGGGAGGGTTTCGTTGTTTTACGCATCTGCCTAGCTCGTCCCAAGCATGCTCGATCGGGTTGATATCCGGGCTGCGCGCTGGCCACTCCATACGAGTAATGTTCATCTCTTGAAGGTAGTCATTCACAATCCTACCTGTATGAGGTCGGGCATTGTCATGCATAAATATAGCATCCTCACCTAAATTGACCATAAATGGACCAACGTGATCATTGAGGATTTCTTCCACATATCTTACGCTAGTTAAAGAGCCGTTTTCTATGATCACCAGCTCTGTGCGACTTTCAGAAGAAATTCCGGCCCACACAAGTACAGACCCACCACCGTAGGCTACTTTTTCTTCGATGCATGCTTGCTTGAATCTTTCCCCTGGTCTTCGATACACTCTGTGTCTTCCATCGTGCTTGTAGAGCATAAATTTTGATTCGTCGGAGAACATAACTTTTGACCAATCTTCAATACTCCAATTTACGTGGCTCTGGGCGTATCTTAGTCTCGAAATACGATGCCCACGCTCCAGTTTAGGGCCGTTTGCAGGTCTAAGGGGTTTTAAGTTAGATTCAGCAAGCCGACGTCTTACTGTCCATGCACTTGGGTTACTTCCTCCGAGGCGTCGAAACTGATTGGTGAGTTCAGTTCCTGTGAGAAAGCGATTTCGAAGCATGGTGTTCACCAAGTATCGGTCTTCTCGTGCTGTGGTACACCTGGTTCTGCCCGTTTCTGGTCTGCGTAGGTTAGAACCAGTTTCTTCGTAACGTCGGAGAACTCTTTGTACTGTTGACAGCGACACACCGACAGTCCTGGCTGTATCGCGCTGACTCCGGCCGGTTTCCAGCATTGTAAGTATTCTGGTGCATTCTTCAGGCGTAAGCGACATAATTTCAGCTTGAATAATGAATATAGAGCACTATAAACATGGTTTATGTACCCACATAAATGACAGATTACAAACAAAAGCAAAACCAAATGCTGTAATTTCGTAGTTCCATCTTCGAAAGTGGCCCTTTTTCAAATTTGATTTTTTTATGATATAACTTTACAATAACTAAGAAGTTTTAATACCTTCATTTAAGGAGTATTACATTGTCTATTAAATACAATTTATTGCATTAACCTAGCATTTTTAGTTTCCGAGATTTTTAGGATTCTTTAAGTGACCCGGATTCATTGCTCTCGAGTGTAGGTATTGAAGACGCATTTATATAAATTAAAATAAATATATATTTGTAAAATTGAATTGACGTGATTATACTGACGATAAATGATATAATTATTACTTATAACATAATTATGTTATGATAAATGATACAATTATTACTTATAACATAATTATGTTATGATACATGATATAATTATATCATAGTCTATGGATGAAGTTGAACTTAAAATATATTCCGTTATAATTAAAATGTATTTATAAAGTGCGTAATTTACCTATTCCAGTATATTGTGTTGAGATTCGACGGAACTAAGAGTGTAGCAGTGTGCTGAAGCAATATATTACACCAAATACGTAAACCCCCTAAAACAAATCAGAATTATATTACAATAAACATAATATTAATATTTTTGTATCACAATTAACAATTTTTTGGTTTTGAAATTGCGCTAAGATGCAAACGTAATATTTGATAGATATGTTGTCCATTTATTATGTTCGCACTATTTTGGTTTCATGCGTTTTAGTGTAATGCCGAGTTATATAATTAGAAGGTTAATGGCGGAGTGAATATTTTGACAAAATAATTTAGATCAGATTTCCCCGTTGCATATGTAATATATTTTAAGGAAGATCCACACGCCACTCAGCTCGCATGCCAGGGCCCTAATTCACTATGACACCTTGGCGATTCCTTGCTTCGAGGTCACGGCGATCCCTTCATTAATAAACGACATCTGCGAAATTTGTATTCTCTATGGTGCGTCATAGAGAATCATATTATATGAAAATATGAATGCGTCATAGATATGTCGTTCATTAATGAAAGAATCGACGTGTTTTCGAAGCAAGGAATCGCCAAGTGAATTGCGGCCCTGTACGTGCTTGATCAACTTAAACG
Organism: Petrophora chlorosata; assembly: GCA_951640565.1. Classification (NCBI taxonomy): domain Eukaryota; kingdom Metazoa; phylum Arthropoda; class Insecta; order Lepidoptera; family Geometridae; genus Petrophora; species Petrophora chlorosata. The sequence continues at coordinate 6,052,093 of OX621207.1, forward strand.
GCTCGTTTCGCGCCGCCCAAACCGAGCCGCGCTGTCGCGGGTTTTGTGTCTGATCAAAGGCTCAGTCTGCTCGTAGTTTGTGGACTGACGTGTGGCGCTCTTATTGAGCAAAACGAAAAGAATTAGACTAGTTTCATTATTTTCATGGCTCATGTTTTCTATAAGTCTGTTTCCATATTTTGATCATTTATGAAAGATTGTTTTGGCCCATCAACGACGTCGTCACCTGCGTTGAGCAAGAGCACTCTCTTGCTTGCATCACAATCGAGCATTGCCGCTCTAGATGAGCACCCGAGCCATCTAGAGCGGCGTGTTTGAATTATCAAACACGCGCAATGTACTGCTCACTTTGAGCGTCTCAAGATAAGCAGCTCGTGCGCCGCTCAACTCGCACGTGTGGATCCTCCTTAATTTAAATTTCACACTACACCACAAAAACCCTAAATTCTGTTTTCACCAAACACTTTTCTAAAGTCTATATTTCACCTAAAGAAGCTCTTCTAGATTGGGATTTTGGAGTTCTCGCTAATATAGATATCAAGAAGCACAAAAGTCACTTAATAGAGTTTTTAGTTATCTTACAAATAAGAGACCAGAACATATCTGTGGCAAGAGGCCAGACAAGGTGGCGAACGATTGTTCGCTACAAATCTGTTACAGGGCCGAACACCACCGTAGAATTCGTAGACGAGTTGATGCTCGCGCGGCGAACGCGAACGTTCGGCTCGTGTTCGGGCTCGCTCGGCAACGAATCGGGCCCGTTCGTTAATTGGTGGCCGTTGAATTTGGAACGCAGCTGGGTTACTAGACGTTCGAGTCTGGAACACGACGTTCTGTTTGTGCCGAGCTCTTGGACGACTTTTGTTGATCAACTATTTTTTTCTTAATTAATGCACATGTACACACCAAACAATTTACAACATGTAGTGAAAGTAAGGAACATTTAGTAGTGCTTCCACATTATACACTAGCTTGGACATTACATAAATTCGAACCCCATTAGAACATTACTATACTCCGTCCAACCATTTATTTATCTTTTAACAGGTCGAGAAAGCATGTCCTAATTGCCTTACTGATTCGATTTCTGAAAACAATCGACTTAATTTATGAATACGTTGTAATCGATACATAACAAATTGATCTTCTATTATTGCTTAACGTTTTGTATTGTTTTATAGAAATAATCAGGTGTTTAAATGACTATATTGCATGTAGGTTGTCTGGAAGAGATCGCTTTAAGCGATAAGACTGCCCATTGTACTACCATTGTAAGGAATTGTATGCTACTATTATTTTTATTGTTTTAACTGGTATGCAATAAAGTTTTGTAATTTTTTGCAATTTTTTTTGTATACATAAAAAAAATATTTCGTTTTATATTATTAAACATTAATATTTAACATTTAATTATCGATAATAAAATTATGTACAAATAAAAATGTTTAACAACCCTTTATATATTTTTATGGAAAATCACCTTAATAATTTTAGTTATAAATCTATTGGCTCAAAAAATATCGATCTAATTAGCACGTCTCGTAACAATTATAAAAAAAAACAGCGCCCATAAAGTATACCATTTTTTTACAATGGTTCATCACTTCTACAATTACGGAACTTCATAGGCGTGCATATGTCAAAAGTTAAATAAACGGTTTGACGGAGTATAAGCTCAGTTATATGCAGCGAACATTAGTAGCGCAACTTGAGAACTGCAGAAGTACTTACTAATTTAACAGTCTCCCTCCCCATTGTCCCTGAAAAAATCCCAAGAATCACAAAATTACCTTCTTTCAAGTTGATCAACAAAAGTGAACTACCAAAAGCTGGACAGTTCTAACTACTTCAAAACATAGAAATTCTTAAGAATACTTATTAAAATACAAATAAACAAGGATTTTCGGAAGGAAAAAGTACGACCACCGACTAGGACTTGAACCCGCATCTCAATCTTCCCTCAGCGCGGGAAGCGCTGTACCTATTGAGCTACGGTGGTCACCAACTCGAGTGTCGAATTTTTTACAGCAGGTGGACGTATTTTTTCTTTCTGAAAAACCTTGTTTGAGTTATTAATAACAGCTCTCAACTTTCGGAAGGTTGATTTGGACTCTAGAGATTGTAAAGGAAGAGAACCGTCGTGGCAAAAGTCGGAACTAAAACTATTTCTATACGAAAGCCATTTGTTTTCAGAAAGAGCGCTCCCCTTTCCGTGTCGGTTCTCTTTCCGTACAGACTCTACCAATGAAGCTGTCGTACAATATAGCACAACCAGATTCTGAATGAACACGGATGACATTGTAAAGCACCAATTCAACGTCTAGATGACGTCACTTGTGATGACCATTGGTCTTTCTCTCACGTGTGGATGTGTCGTCAATCGTGTCGGAGTTATAGACTGCCGATAGGCCTCCGACATGGCCGACTTTTGTCCGACAACATCGGGGACCGAAGGCTTTACGTGCCGTCAGCACGGCGCTCAGATTTAAATACCACACAAACGTTCACCCATCCAGTGGTGACCGTCACCCATCCAATTGGTGACCGTTTGTGTGGCTTATTTTTAACCATTCGATCTATTACTAATGTAACTCTGTACTTTTTAAGTATAGATATTTTTGTGGATAAGTACAGTAATTTTTTTTTTACTGTTCCTATAGCAAAACGGGTATCAGCTGAAAATCAGCGCCGAGTTGTGTAAAACTCTCGGCATTTTATGCTGAGCTGAGCCCATTCGGCACATATATATTTTTTTTTTATTTAAGTTTTGTTTGTCGTTTTTGTGTGCCGAATGAATGGATTTTCTTTTCTTTCTTTGTTACGATCGGCCAGGCGAATTACGCTACGAGAGCTACCAATGTTGATAAACGGTTAGTTCCTCTGGCTACGTTCATTCAAAATCTTGTCGCAGTAGGTATCGGTTATTTCCTTCGTGTTTTTAACAACTTACTTGTGGGAATGTTCTTCGGCGGTTTGCTTCGCTTTCCGCATATCGGCCAGTTCTTTGCGCAGGCGCAAGCGTTCCGTTTCGGAGTCTTCGATATCGCCATTGGTCAGTTTCGTCTCGTTTTCTAGTCTGTTGGCAAGTTTGATGTTTTTGGGGTTTAAGCGACGAGACGAGCAAGTCGTTCGCCTGATTTTAAGCGCCACGCGAGCCCATAGCAATGCAGTGCAACCGAGAACTTTCAATATAAGGAAATATACTGCGTAGCATTTCTTTGCGCTCATCACCCCGAGACATCAGATATTAAGTCTCATATGCAACTTAGTCAAAGTCAAAATCTCTTTATTCAGTTTTATGAACGCACTTATGAACGTCAAATTATCACAATGACTCTACCACCGTATCAGAAAAAGAACCACTACTCACAAGATACGGCAAGAAACAGAAGGGCATTTTTTTTGAGATTTTGTTACAATTTTTGTGGGTTTCTACAAACTTCGCGTAGTAAGTGCAGTTTAAGCTACACTGCACTTACTACGCGAAGTTTGTAGAACATGGTGAACTATGAAATGTAAATTAGGTCTTGTACTATTTACAATTCTATAGTTAGGTGTATAAAATTCACATAACTTCTAAAGATATTCATATGTTATGATTAACTAGGTAAATATATTATATTATAGGAAATTTTTACAGTACAGCGTGATCGCTTGTTTTCTTCTAATCTGTTTTTTTAACAGTATACCAACAAGCAAATGATCAGTGAATCTCTTACCCGTTGGTCACCCTGAGTGCGTGCAGTTCGTCCTCTAGTTTGTTGATGCGATCCATCATACGACGCTTGTCCACTTCCGAAGCACGTAGAGAACTCTGCAACAAACATTTTGAATTAAACAGTTTTATGTCTGGGTGTTGTGGGACCATGGTCCTCATACTTCTTATATACAGGGCATCCTAGTTAAGGATCCAAGATCTATGTATGTCACTGTTGGGCGTATTATTTGTTTTTATTTAATTGCCATCTATAATACAATTTTGTTGCAAGGTCTGTTTTACTTTAATACAAAACCTACTTGCACATAGAGCAAAATTCTGCGTGGTGTTCTCGTCACCCTGAGACAATTAGCTCTGTCTCATAATGCCCAGTAATTTCGCTGGCTGCAATGCCCTTCAAACGGGAACACAGTAATTCTTGCGCACTATTGCTTAGCGGCAAACTCGCAAAGCGGTGTTACCCACCCAGACAGACCTCTCGCGTACGAGAAACCTACCACCAATTACCAATCTCTATCAATCAATCAATCAAAATCTCTTTATTCAGTTTTGGCATCACAGACACACTTATGAACGTCATCTTGTAGAGCTCTTATAACTGTCGTAGTTATTCTATGGTGTCCTCAGTGTAACTACGTATTGTGTTCTTACTGACTTACTAATGAAAACACATAAAGTAGATAGTATGAGAAATATTTGGTAAGACTTGCATGGAAAGCACAAAACGCTCAGGTTTACTTCAACTGAATCTAAAACGGGAATTGACGAAGAAATCAGCATACTCGTCAAACAAGACGTCAAACGAGGCTACACGCAAGTTTCAAGTTACTCTCAATGGTCTTTAGAACTTTACTTAGAAAATGGTAACTTGATATACTCACTGACTGGACGTGGCCACTTGTCCTCGAGTGGTTGCTATTAGTTGGCGCTATCGAGAAACATTAGCGCCGATATGCGCCGAGGTCGATGGCGCCCTTAACTTTTTAGCATTCTCAGACAGGCATTTTTAATTTAATGAACAATAGTGGCCAATCTGCTGCTTGTCTGATAGGAAACTGTCTACGTCGCTTATCTACATCAGCTGTAAGAGCACTATATCGATGTGATGGTAACCTATAAGGATTTAGTTGAAGAAAATCGATGAGGCTGGCCCCGAAACACGTCGTGCCATCTCTTTTAGCGATAAGGCCGCCCATTGTAACACTATCTTCAATGATTTTTATGTTATGTCTATTAATTTTATGTTTACAATAAAGTGGTCACCTATCTATCTACGGTCCGATGGATTATTTTGCCGTAAGAGATTTTTTCATTCAGAAGTTGCCTGGCAGAAACGGCTGTTTTGCAATTTTACCTAGCTTTAAAATTGTACATGTATGTAATGTAACACGGGATGTTTTATTTTTCGGAAAAACTAAACTGTTGGCGAATATGCAGAACAAATTATCCAATTACACCTCTTTATTCTACACCATATAACGTTGTGTGACTAAATAAAAAGTGAAGGAAGACACCAGCCATCGCCAAACATCAACAAAAACGTTGACAGAGCCAACAAGTGCGTAACAACGGTTTGTCGACGAGGAACCTTTTATCAAACACCATTGGCAACATTTACTCTGCAAATTCATCATGGCGGTACCTCGTGCGCGGCCAGCGTACGTAGAGCCGTGGAAAGTTGAAGGTAGGTTGTACACTAGACAGGTTATATGGTTAAGTCGACCAAACTGTTTTAGCTGAAAACCAAAAAAAGTTGAGACATCTCCGATAATAAATTGGAGCAGAAACTTTTGTTATAATATGGTATATGTACTGCTGCTATAAAGTGAAGTTTACTTGCTATTTCATGAACATAATTCTTGCTTTTCATGTGTTCCCGTTTGAAGGGCATTGTAGCCAGCGAAATTACTCGGCATTATGAGACTTAACAGTTAAACAGCGCAGGATTTTGCAAAACAAAGTTTTGGGTGGGGCTGTTACTGTTAAGAGCTGGCGTATTGCTTACCATCAAGCGACGACCAGCTCGACTCGTCACTCAGTAAAAAATAGTTATGGATCTTTATCAAGATAGTCTAGATCTTTATCTTTACAATGACCATAGCTGTGTGACTATTGTACACTGTGTTGCGTTATTAATAAATAAATAAATAACATTAGTTTAAAACCAATGAATCGGAATCAAACTGTTGATAAAAGTATGTTTTTGGTTCAATTTAGGTATACCTGTTTTCTATTGTTACTCTCTATAGTAACAATAGAAAATAGGTATCCCTATATAATATATATATATAGTAACTATTAGTGACACGTCGATATGACGGGTTAAAATGAAATTGATCCTTTGATATACAGTGTTTAGTTTCACTCTGGTCTATTCTAATCAAGTGCACGGTGATGCCAAAAGCTGCTCGTTTTTAAATCAGGTTTGGCTGGTGCCGGGGCGGGAGGCGGATTATCTTAGATTGGCTGCTCGGAGCTGGCGATGAAGCTATTTTGTAATGGGGTAGGTTAAGAGAGGACGCGTTTTTAAGTTAAAAAAATCTATAAACTTTGTTAGGTTAAAGTATATCAGTTGGCAGTAACGATTCTGAAGAGCATACACATAAAGTCATCGATTCGCGTGGTAACATAAAGATTTGATGGATGGTCATGCGGTTTATTCTGTAACTTTTAATCATGCACGTCATCGTTACTTCTTCTTACTTCAGACATATCGCCATCTCTTATAACTTACACCTCACAGCTTTAGTAAGACGGTCATTTGTGTACTTCAAAATGTACTCATCTATATTACCTGAAAACCTAGTAGGCAGGTGGATCCTGGAATGTCCCATGTTTTAGTTTGATATCGCTCCCTCTTTTAACTCGAGCGTCACAATTCCGGTCGCGTTAAGTAAGATTACACGGTTGAGTCTATATGCGCTGACAAACAGACAGACAGCGGGCGGATGGCTAATTTTGTTTGTTCCGCTCATTCTGTGACAGTACCGTATATTGGCGTTTAATGATAGACGACTATTGTCCACTAATAGGCCTATTAGATTGAGGACTGCTACTGTATAACTGCTTATTACTTTGTTTCCTAAAGCAACAGTGGTAGTAACAACGCGCCGCTTTTCTTGTTTTCTCTTTGTGAATATATCAGAGACTATGGTTACCATAGGAGAATTGTTTGTTATAAGAAACAACCATAGCCATTATTTCACTCATGCAATTGTGACGATTGGAGAAGTCTCGTTTTAGATTTACACTCTTTTTAACCGACTTCAAAGAAAAGAGGAGGTTCTCAATTCGATTGTATTTTTTTATGTTTGTTACCTCAGAACTCCGTCATTTACATATATAAACCGATTTGGAAAATGACTTTGCGTTGGGTTCAGTATAGCTAAGAAGAGATCCCATATAAATTTCATCGATATTCGACCTTAGACTTCGAAGGTACATCAGAATAGACATCAGTTTTTTTTTGTTAAAAAAAGAATTATTTATTTTTTATACTAGCAGCAAGTGTCCCACTGCCCACAGTTGGGAAAATGCCTCCATCAATTTTTCCACTCATTCCGGTCTTGCTTCAATTATGGTCAAAATTTGACAAACTCGTAACGCAATTTCCTTCTGGGTCTGCCGCGCCGCGCTTTCGTGCGTTGATGGTTTGGGTTCCAGAGTGTGGCCAACTTGGCCTACAGCTCATTTGACATATAACAGACTGGAACGGCCCACACTTCAGCTTACAATTCAGCTTTGCGAAACTTCTAATCGAACAGTTTTGTTTCTAAAGAGAGCTTCTTTAATGACCCTATGAATGGCTCAGTGCAGTTACTTAAACGCCTCTTGGCACTCGATTTAAGTAATTAGTTTGGCACCAATTTAGGCAACCCATTTGGCACCGCGCCTCACCTGGATATGTTGCGCATTAGCGGGGTAGGAAGCATTAACACCACCAGCAACGCATTATACATTTAGCACTGCTGGAAACGCATTAAGCGCGGAATCTACTGGCACTAAAGCTATATAGCTAAGCTACGTTATCTTAGCTAGCATACTGTGCTTATGTTTGAAGCGCGAGCGTGCATGTTGCATACAAACTATGCCAGCAAAGCCATACAATAAATCAAATAGCAAAGTTTAGGTAACTCTGACTCTCTCAACACGCGTGTAACTCAATTCAACTCCGTATTATGCTGCAAGTAGAGTACCGATCTGCAGGCCCTCTCTCTCTACGCAAGTGACGTCCTGCAGAGGAATCGTCTAACTCGCACACTGATCGCAATCGCTTTTAAACATGTCTTGTGATCGGTATTTGTCTGTGGAATTGTCGAACTCTTCTATTCAAAGTCCGCGTCGCAATGCCTATCCCAATCACGATCCTTACAAGTGATCGATATTGCAGTTTGAAAGAGGCCTTCCAAATTCGAAATTGAAAGCGATCGGGATCGCTGTTCGAGTTACACGATTCCCCTGCTGGGCCGTATCGTCACATACTTTCAGGTGAGATATATGGTCAAACGCAAGCCTAAATAAACAAAAAGTTAGCTTAGCTGACTAACGCGACATAGCTTAGCTCACAGTGAATGTCTTGCTTAAAACCTTTAGTGTTAACGCGTTGCGTTGCGTTTTTGCACTGCAATCAACTCATTAAGACTTAAGTGCGGCGCTCGAGTGATAATGAAGAAGGAAAACTTTGGTTTATAACTGTAGGTAGTAAGGGCAAGGATACACTATGCAGACGCGGCCGGTGATAAACGATCGATTCTGCATCTTTTTCTGTACTGTATGAGCATACAGTATATCCAAGAATAATCGCTCGGCCAAGAAGACGCGCGACATATCACAATAATATTATAAATGCGAAAGTTTGTGTGTGTTTGTGTGTCAGCGTGTTTGTTCCCTCTTCACGTCGGAACGGAGTGAAATTCGGAAAGTGAATAGCTTTTCCCTGGATTAACACATGGGCTACCTTTTATTGTTGTTGTATTTAATGTCAATGGTAATTTCGGTGGTGGGTTTTCTGCATAATATGCGGCTATTTTAACTGTGGGTATGAATACTGTAAATACCTGTATCTATATTATATAGGAGGTACCTATAGGTCGCCCACACGGTGCGGGTTCAGCCTATTTTAGGGATATGTTACGCAACAACTTGGCATATCAAACAGATGAAGTACTTAGGTAAGTACTAGGTATACGAAACTCACAAAGTATTTCGTATTTTACGGATACTAAAATTTCATATGAATCACAGAATAAATTCAATGTCTTTATTAGGTTTTTTTTTAACGCTTAATAGATCTATGTTTGGCCACTATCTCGCCTGATGTGAAGCGATGATGTGGCCTAAGATGGAGCATATAGATCTAGAGAGAGACGGCAGTTGAGCGGCTGCTCAGACCCGTCTCCCCGATGGTTCACCGAACATCATCCCGAAACACGACTAGGTCGCTTGACGGCATGGCTTTGTTCGGTGGGTGGTATTACAACCACGGCCAGAGCCTACCACTCCAAAGCGCGTAAGCGGGTTTCATCACGATGTTTTCCTTCACCGTTTTAGAGCGAGCGTGCAAAATCTGCACTTAACTATAAGTCATTGGTGCAGGGCCGACTCGGGATTCAAACCCAGGTGCGTCTGATCAAAAGGCGCATGAGTTCCCGCTGAGCCACACTCGCTCTAAAAACTCTCGCTCTATTTATATTACAAGAGAACGTACCGTAAAATTTCGTTGCCTCTCTAGCCTAAATGTTGAGTATTTTTTTGATATTGCTCTTGTACATAATTTAAATTAAATTATTTAACTCACAATAATAATCAATTGTACTTTTCAACAGAGTCGTAACTTTAAATCCCAACAGTTTTTCCCTGAATCCCGAGTAACCGTAACACCCGCATTTAAATTCATAACAAAATTACAACTCACCAAATTGCAATGAAATATTAAGTACGCGGGAATCGAAGCCCCCGCGTGACGTCACGGGAAGGGTGGCGCCGCGGCTGCAGGCATCCACTCACATCTGCCAATATTTACCTAGCGCCCCCCGCGCCCCTCCCCATCTCCTGGGGTGCACCCCCCGCCCCCGCTGTACCTCGCCCCGCACGCACCCGTTCATATTTCAAATGCGATGTGGGGAGACACTAAAGACTACAAAATACAAAGTTGCCGACTGATTGTTGCATGGAAGTGTAACGCCGAAGCGTTAATTATATTTTTAGAGTGATAAACAATCATACGGCCAGCTCGATCGGAGTGATCATCGCCGGTTTTCATCGCATCAGTCCTAAGAACTTTTTTTAACTCTTTTTAATGATTTGCTTCATCAATTTTTTCCGGACCATGTGCTGCACCTATCTGCGATAAATTAATATTTTTTATTTCAAAGACATTATTTTTAAGAGATCTCGAGAACTCTTTCAAAAGTATTAATAAAAAACACGTGAATGTATCACTAGAAAACAGCAGCTAATAAGAAACCTATAAGATGAACTCCAATATGATCTTATAAGTAAAAACGACAATCTGAATGACATGACATGGTAATACTAGATATGTATACCTGAAGATAGTAAAGTACTTACCAGGTATTAAGCGGCTCCTGGGGTACGCCATAGAAATGAACGCTCTACTGAAGAACCGCATCAAAGAGGCCTCATATTCACTTCACGTCTCACAACCTCACCTACACTAGACAGTAATAGCCTAAAGTCTAAACTTTAGACTCTAGAGAATAAATTTATATGTTCGCTACGCTACGGTGTGAGCGGCGGCCTGCACCAAACATCGTATGTGCGAATGCCCCCGCGTTTAGTTAAATCGATGCGTTCCGTTTTATTCAGACACACGGCGATTTCATAATCCCCCTGTATGTGTGGAGCGAGCGCGAAAATTGTTATTCTTTATGTTCGAGCATTTTAGAATCCCCCTGTATGTGTGCGAAAATTTGATTGTTTATTATGTTCTGGTATTTTGTTATTGTATGTTTGTTGTAGATCTTGTAGAACAGGGTTGTGCTAGTGAATAAAGAGATGGAATTGACTTATAGTCTAGTGTTTAAATGGTCGTTTGTCAAAAGTAAAAAACACAAATTAAAGATCTTAGAGAACTATAAATATCAGTAAAAAATTTGTTACATTAGCTACATAGGTCTGTAAATGCCTAAATGTACGTTTTATGTACATTGCTTACTATATAGTAGATACACAATACCGTCTCTAGCGAATAAACGATTATTAATGAGGCATTGTTTCTCATACATGTTCTATCCATCCAAAGCTTGTCTGGAAGAAATCTCTCTAAGCGATAAGGCCGCCCAATGTACCTCAAATTGATGTATTTTGTCATTTCTATTTTAAGCTATTGCATAGCTTCTATCGCGGGCCTTGAGCGTGGAGACCGAATCCAGAAATTCCGTAACGAAAATAACCTAACACCCCCCACTCCGAATGCTATGCAATAACTTTACCACGGCAGTCTCCGAGTGCCACACGTCTTTTTTTTCTGTTTTGTGTTTATTTGGTGTGCAATAATATGTTATTGTATTTTATAAGCACTTGCAATAACAAGGGGTCAATAAAGTTGAGATGATCGCAAGAAAGATCAGACTGTTGCAGGATACATCAGAATACTAGCTGCCCCGCGGTTCCACCCGCGGTTTCCCGGGATAAACAGTAGCCTGTATGCTATTCTAAGTCCTAAAGAAATATACCATATCCATACCAAATTTCATCAAAATCGGTTAAGAATTGCGTGAAAGAGTAACAAAGATCCATCCATACATGCAAACTTTCGCGTTTATAATATTAGTAAGTTTTTTTTCTTTTTACCCTTAATTATCTAATTAATAATAATTAATTACCTCTCTCACTCCTTTAGTTCTTTCCATCCAAAGGTTGACTGAAAGAGATCGCTTTTAGCGATAAGTCCGCCCGTTGTACTATAGTTTGTAAGAATATTTCGTGTACCTTGTTTATTTCTTGTTTGGTGTACAATAAAGCATTAATTATTATTTATTATCTATGAAGTATTATGAAGGAGACCTGATAACCAGAAATGTCCTGATCCCGAAGGTACTCTCCACAATTGTACCGTTAACAGTATACAATTGGAGTTCATTCAGAACTTTGAGTTAGTGTAGTGCTAGTGAATATAGTGTAATGTAGCAATTGCTACTCATAAAGAACACCCACCCACATTAAGAGTGTATTCGCCTCAATAGAGACAATAAGAAAAATGTCAATGGACACATTCTTAGTATTATTCTATGTATCAGTTAAAGTTAATTATTAGCCTAATTATACAGCCAGATAGTAATAATAAAAATAGGGAGCAGCGGTATGTATGACGCTTCCTAGAATAAGGGGGAAAAAATATTTTAAATCTTTAAAATACAAAGTTCTGGGCGAAAATTGTTATTAATCCTGACCCAAGGATTTAGACTTAACATACAGGCATAATTGTTTGCAGAAGTCTAACCAGCAAGGAAACGTCTAGCTCCAATCCGATCGCCTTCAAAGATATCACGTTCAAAGTTCAAAAGTTCTTTATTCAGTTTTATTCAGTCGCATCACAGACGCACTTATGAACGTCGATCATTACAATGACTCTACCACCGTATTGGAAAAAGAACCACTACTATCAATCGGTATTTGTCTGTTATCTTTTCTACTAAAAGTCCGCTTGCCAATCCCTACTCCAATCACGATCGCCAAAAATGATCAATTCCCAGTTTGAAGGATGCTAACCAGTCCCAATTTCATATTATTGGGACTGGTTAGCAATTCAATTTCATATTATTGAAAGCAATGTTCGAATTACACGATTCCACTGCAGAGTGCATACCCAAACACTGCGTAAACTCTCTTATTTTACTGTACAAATATGTGTGTTAAAATTTCCAGCACGAAATAGAACCTAAGGACAAAGGGCACTACAATCAATGCAAATCTCAACTACTAGTGCATAGAAAAACATTGGCAACTTCGCACTGTCACTTCTGTAGGCGTTTTGCACCAACAAACCGATGCAAACTGTGGGCCTACAACGTACCTGTGTAGGCAGTGCGTAAGGTTGGGCCATTTTGTAATTTCAATCTAAGAGGCTAAGCTGTCTGGCAACAATGTCACTATTAACAATAACAGCCTGTTAACAGGCTTAGCGCACTCCGCACTAGGTACGAAGCTACATGTACATAGCCGGACACCGACGGCGGGTCGCGCGTCGTTACACGTGCCGCGTCATAAGAGATAAGAGCTATGCGATAGAAAGAGAGGCGCTATGTAGGTTAATATGCAGCGCTACGCGAACTGAATTGAACTTTATTGCGTCGTAGCAAGAGTCACTATTTGTTTAAATTTCTTTTCGGAGTGATGCTTCTGTCCCTGTGCTGTTAATCTCTTTAAAAATTCTAAGCAACCATGACAACCTAAATTTCCAAGTGATTTTTTTCTGCTTATTTTTTTTGCTTTATGGCCACTTTCCCGCCTAATGCTAAGCGACTATGTGGCTGAAGATAGAGCAGTTAGAGTTACATGAAGACGAACGGCAGTCTGCTCAGACCTGTTTTCCTAGCTATGTTTCACCAAACATCAACCCGAACCAGAGATGGCCGCATGACGGCATGGCTTTGTTCGCTGGGTGGTATTGCAACCGTGGCGAGAGCCTATAACTACAACGCGGATTTCTCACGACGTTTTCATTCACTGTTTTAGAGCGAGCGTGCAAACTCAACACTTGACTATTATAAGTCATTTGTGCCACTAATAGTCGCTTACAGGGCACGGAAGTTGTATTTTGCGTTGTTATTTGTCTTAAAGTAATTTTAAAGTTTAGTTTTTGGATTAGCCTAGAGGTTTTTTAAAGAGAACTAAGTTCCAAATATGTAGATTTTCTGACTGCGCTGTACACGGCAGCGGTCTGCATACACTTGCTGTATTTTTTGCCTTGGCTTTATTAACTTGTTTTATTTTGTTCTCCTTCACTTATGTACTATGTTTGTTGTGTGCAGTTTTGTTACAATATTTTTTTTAATATTTATTTGTTTATAGAGGGTTTGGTCAGTAAGACCATGTCACCCTCATAGGGGCTTTCACATAAATTGCAGTGCCACCCTGAAGTTAAGTCCTTCTAAAGATCTTAAAGTTAGTCGTAACTCGTAATTCAGTTTGCATTTGTTCGTAGCTTACGTACTGCCCTGTACTGTACCCTACTGGCCCTCAAGTGCACTTCAACAGACCACCCAGGTCGCAAGCGCACCTCTTACTCGCACCGAATTGTGGTAAAATCAGAAAAAATTACCATCTTGTGAAATATGGAAAAAGCTGTTTACATAAAGTAAGGATTTTGGGATAGGATTGAGTGAAAAAACCGTTTGTTTTGGTTATGTTTTAGGTTTTTGGATTCGTGCTGTGAATTTTGGACGTTGTAAAATGATTAAAGTTTTATTGCAAGCAAATAGTTGAACATAATGTACTGCAGCCGATCTAAATATTTGAAAATATTGTTAATAGAAATAGCTCATATTTGTACACTTCTCAAAACATTGAAGGACTGTCAGTTGTTATTGGGAATTAAATTCCCAATAGTTATATGTTATGTTATATTCATTAAGTTTTTATTTTTTTAGGATCCGTACATGTACATACATACATATTAAAAAAATACTTGGCGTCATTTATTTAACTAGGACCACCTAGTGAAATCAACAACACCACTCACAACAAAATATATGTTTGTTTAGATTATATTGATGCAGTTGTTTACATATTTCTGCCAATTGGTAATTTTGTTAATAACATAATTTTATACCACATTTCTAAAGTGTAAGTGAGTGTCATTTTTATGAAATTCTTATTGCAAACGATATTAAAATTGTATGCATGTATATTATATTAATGCCACCGAATAGAAGATATATTTATGAAATTGTCACAGACATTGATTTATGGTGTTTACAGTGTATATGTATACCTACCTAATGAACTTATTTTGACATAGTTATCTTTGTTCACATAATTTTGATAAATATGTGTAGTGAATTATGACGAATGTTGATGGTAACATCATTTTGAACTCCACTCAATGTACAAACTTTCGGAATATTTAGTGCTTATATTAATTTAAAAACGTTAAGTACACACTTTTTAAATATATTTTTCAAAAGAGGCTTTTAACCACCAGTTACAGACTTGTATATATTAATGCAGATGATTTTATCTACTCTATAAATTGAATATCTTATAGTAACCCATTTCTACCATTCACCATACCATTGCTCGAAAGTGCCATCTCGTGGAATAGGCGTGAACTAACTCGTGCACCCGACAGGTTACACGCATATCGCTACATACGTAAACGGCGAACACGAGACGCAAGTTGATCGCCACGTTTAAACACCCTAACGTCCACAGATGGCGCTGATCTACAATGTAAGTGTGTTCTTACCTTGATGTCATCAAGAGTTTTCTCCGTCATTTTAGCTTCCGATGATGCCAAATTCTGTGAATAAAAATACATTTTATAAAAACCGATGCAATGCATACACATTTAATTCTAGCATTCCTAACGTGCCAAAATATAAGATTTGATGATCAATAAGTTCTATTATTTTATTTAGGAAGTAATTTTAAATATCATTTCAGAATGGGCCGAGACCGCAACGCAAGTACTTTATCTAGGAACTGTAGAAGAATATATTACGGATACAAAAATAGTTTCAATGAACTCAAATGATTTGCTACAGTATACCTTGTATAAACTGCGGCAAATTAATCAGACCGAGTGCAACTGTTTGTTTATAGTTTTAACAAATCACAATTGTTGAAGTAGACCAAATTCATTGGCATATGTACGCGTAAATAGGCGTTGATGTTTCTATAAATTGGTCTAAGTGATTATACAGAATGGAAAAAACCCTGTCGGACCCGTTAATCTACATTAAGGGTTAAGGGTAAGGGGGTTAAGGGGACCCGTTAAGGGGTTAATCAGTATCTATGTTCGAACCTAAATAACCATTGCTTTTACATGCTTTTATTTATCTTGCAAGTTGAATTAAAACCACTTCCTCTTATCCTACGGAGTTGAAATTTAGCATACTTGTAAAGTCCGATGACAATGCAATATAATGATGACCAGCCAGCTGATCTGATGATAGAGACAAAAGGTGGACAACAAGTCCTTGACGGATAATCGTAAATTTTGATCTGCTCGCGGTTCCGATTACGAATTTGTTAAAAGCTTGTCTTGAAAAAAATATTTTCAAATCTTGTTTTAATCTATGCAGAATATTGACCATATTGATCTAACAAAATTCAACTTACATGTGTGAATATTTCAGAGCATTTGCATTTGTCTTTCTTAAAAGGATGCAACGGTTTGCAGACTGATGATATCATTATGACAATGGAGGTGACGCCAAATTTGTTAGATTTTATAAAAACAGTTACCTACCCACAGCGAAGTAAATCTATATATATAATAAAACTAAATAAGGCAACGTATGGGGCCTTATTCCGATTCGTAAGTACAAATCTTGTTCCGTCGGTTGAAAGGGACAGCGCTATGCAACAGGCAAAATAGTGTCTCTTTTAGTCCTCACGAACGAACGAGCGAAAACAACTTAAAGTACATAGAAAAGAAATTAAAATATCATATTTTTAACCGACATAAAGGAGGAGGTTTTCAATTCAATTGTATTTTTAACCGACTTCAAAAAAGGAGGAGGTTCTCTGCTCGGTTGTATTTTTTTTATTTTTTATGTTTGTTACCTCAGAACTCCGTCATTTGTGAACCGATTTGGAAAATTCTTTTTGCGTTGGGTTCAGTATAGCTACGAAGTGGTCCCATATAAAATTCATCGATATGTGACTTTGAACTTCGAAGTTACATTGAAGTCGGTTTTTGTTTTTTTCTAAAAATTAATTATTTATGTTCGTTACCTCAGAACTCCGTCATTTATGAACCGATTTGGTTTTTTTTTTTGCTTTGGATTCAGTATAACTGCTAACGTGGTCCCATATAAATTTCGTCGATATTCGACTTTGGACTTCGAAGATACATCAGAATTGAAGTCGGTTTTAGTTTTGTTAAACATTTAATGTTTTTTTTTTTTTTGGACCAGGAACCCTAGCGGGCCTACACAGAAGCACCCACCAAATGCTCATCACAATCGGATCAATGGTTTAGGAACGCATAGAGGACAAACATACAAACATTAATTTGTAATTATATAGATAGAGATAATTTTATTAGATCTCTTGAATGAGGCCCATGGCGCCAGAACGACTGAAATGCAGTAAGCCTTGAAACTGGCTTATCTTTACATGTACCACAAAATCTATCGATTTTGTGCATGTACCATTGACGTTCAATCTTATCTTGTGTGACCGTATCAGATGGGAGATTATCAATAATATCTTATAAACTTATCATTACTTTAAGGGAAACTTTCCTGGTGGGAAATAAGATCGATTACGCTCGTGTTATTTTTAGAAATTACTTCGTAACCGACTTCAAACAAGGCGAAGGTTCTCTGTTCGATTGCGATTTTTTATGTTTGTTACCTCAAAACTCCGTCATTTATGAACCGATTTGGAAAGTTCTTTTTGCGTTGGGTTCAGTATAGCTACGAAGTCGTCCCATATAAATTTCATCGATATTCGACCTTGGATTTCAAAAAACTATATTAAAGTAGGTTTTATTTTTAATATATCATGAATTATTTCTCTAACATCCTGTATGTTAGTGTAGTAAAAGTGCATTGAACTGTAATTCAATATCCCAGGTTGGAGAAAAGCCAAGTGTTCCGAATGTCATCTCTAGTCTGGACCGCCAGCAGTAGGCACTATTATTATTCTGTGAGTATATCCGACAGTCTGACCTAAGAAACTATAAGTGCATCTATATAAACAACTGTACATAAAAGATAACGGGGTTATCTAAATTAAATACAAATCACGCCTAACGATCACATTGTGTATCTATATCCTGACCCCGAACTAAGTTCACTTTGCCTCGGAAACAAGGAGCTATGAGAAATAAGAAATCACCGCTTTGCCAGTGCGCAAGCATTATGGTGTTCCGGTCTGAAGGGCATTGTAGCCAGCGAAATTACTGGGCATTATGAGACTCGACAACTAATTCTCAGGGTGACGAGCGCAAAGCAGCGCCGGGCAGGATTTTGCAAAACAAAGTTCTGGGTGGTGCTGTTATGGTTATGAGCTGGCGTATTGCTTACCATCTGGCAAACGACCAGCTCGTCTCGTCATTCAGTTACATAAAAAAAAAACAATATCTTTTTTTCACATTTAGTTCACATAGTTTTTGCGCGATTAAGTAACAAACATTCATCCATCCATATATCCATCTTCAAAATTTTTCGCATATATAATATTAGATAGATTAACCTTCACCAACGCGTATTCGTTTATGCCATAGCTGTGGTTTATGCTATCAATATGTTAACCTTTATCAGTGCATCGGTATCTCATATGCAAATAGATTATAAGGTTATCGCTACTAACGATGTGATTGGTTGAAATGGGTTATTAGAAGTGACATTTGAAAAACGGAATTTTCTGACCAATAGAAGCAACGAATTCTACCCTCCTTTTCTAATTAAGCGACAAAATGTAGTCGTGTAATACTAGAAGTAAAAACTGAAAACAGTGATCCCACAAATTCGCTATCCACACTAATCCATACTCAATATTATAAATGCGAATATAACTCTGTTTGTCTGTTTGTTTATTAACGCAATAATGAGGTGGTAGAAGAGGGAGGTAAAGGCTTCAAACTGCGTTCGCACGACGGGCACCCGTTGCCTGTCTACGCGCGTGGACATGCGGATGGGCTCTGTGGGAACGCGACAGTCTCCGTCCCGGGTACCAGTCGCGGAGACCTTATTATTTTATATTGGCGTTATTGACTGAACAAGCCCGTGCGTGCTACTGCTAAGGCCTGAAACTGCGTTAAGCGGACGCCTGCGTGGCCCGCCTCCCCGCGGCGGATGCCCGCGCGGGTCTCCGCAACGGAACACTTTTGTATGGAACCGCTCGGGCGTCCGCTTAACGCAGTTTCAGGCCTTAGAAGTTTGACCACTATGTGTGTCTGTCTGTGGCACCTTAGCTCTTAAACGGGTGAACCGATTTGGGTATATTTTATTTGAAAGCAGGTTTTCTAGCGGTGGTTCTTAGACATGTTTTATCAAAATCGGTTCAGCAGTTTTTTTACTTTTTATAGATTTTCGTGTCGAGGGCTTTTTAAATTTTAGTTTATGCTGTTACCTTTTCACGACGAAACGGCTGAACCGGTCTTGATCAAATTTGGCACAGCGATAGTGCATGTAGAACGAAGTCGCGGACAGCAGCTAGTAGGAAACAGTTACCTCAGTTCTCTCCAGAACCATGGCCCGCACCCTGGTGTAGAGCGCCTCTTCTCGGATCCTGGCCGCGTCGCGTATCTCCCGCACCAGATCCGTCAGGAATCCTGGACCGTACTGCCCTCCGATCAGACCTGGAATCGAAAACAGCAATTTTCGATATTGGAATTCAACAGCGGATCTCCCTGAATATCCATCACGACAAAACAATCGTCATCAGCATCATACCGTCACGTTCTCACTGCTGGAACACGGGCCTTCTCTCGCAGAGAGAGTACAGCCATAATCCGCCACGCTAGCCCAGTGCGGGTTGGTGTACGTCACATGTCCTTGAATATTTTGTGATGAATTCTTGGACATGCCGGTTTCCTCACGATGTTTCACATAACTTAAGAAAGTTAGTGGTGTGAGGTCAGCGGGGACAAAACAATAAGGAGCGAAACATTATTTACTAGGTGGTAGGTCTCTCGTAAGCGAGAGGCCGTTTGGGTTGGTACCACCACTTTTCCAGTTATTCTACCACCAAGCATTAGCGCGCAAGCATTTGGTACTGTTATCCGATTTGAAGGGCATTGTAGCCAGCGAAATTACTGGGCATATTATGAGAGTTAATATCTATTCTGATGTCTCGGGGTGACCAGCGCAATACAGTGCTACGCAGTATTTTGCATGGTATTAAAAGTTGTTGGTGGCACTGTTATGGGCAAGTGTGGCGCTTACCATCAGGCAAACGATTTGCTCGTCTGATTGCTCAGTAACATAAATAATACAAGTATACGTTTTATCAAACAAAACCGACATCAATGTATCTTCGAAGTCCAAGGTCAAATATCGATGAAATTTATATGGGAACACTTCGTAACTATACTGAACCCAACGCAAAAATATTTTTTAAAAATCGGTTCTGAAGTAACAAACTTAAAAAAAATCGAATAAAGAACCATCTCCTTTTTTGAAGTCTATTAAAAATACAAAAGCACATGTATTTAACTCGTGTCCGGGTATTGTGAGACTAGTGCTTGTCGGTCCTGGTTTCCTAGATACAGGGAATCTTAGAGGCCAGGATCTGTGCATTTGACTGTTGAACGTTAACTCGGTAAACGGTAACTCCAGTCACATTCGATTCGGATCACCGAGAACGACCCCATCAGCTCATTCCTGCACCAATTACTTTAAGGTATTAAGGTACGAGCAACATCTGGCTTGCACGATAACGATGAAGGAAAACAACGCTGAGAAGCAGATATCCAAGAGCTACATAATCTAAGGTTCTATTCCTGCGACTGAAAAATTGCTGTTCAAATATTTGAATGCAATAACAAAACGCATGAGAATAAAAATATAGATGTTATCTTATCTCAACCAAATATGGCTCAGCGATGATAAAATTATATCAACATGATCATTTCTCTGATCTAGATTACAGAGTTATAAAGAATTGAAAGAAATGAAATAGCACTTGTAGGAATCGTAAAGACATAATCCATGTACATTAGAATTTCCTATACTTATGTATGTAGGGACTAGGGACCCAGCTATGCGGTCCATGCATGGTTAATAAGGAACAATTTATTCCTGCCGTTTCGGGAATCAAATCGTTAGTTCTTTCCATCCAAAGGTTGACTGGAAGAGATTGCTTTAGCGATAAGTACGCCCGTACTGTAGTTTTTAAGTCAATATTTTATTTTTTTGTTTTGGTTTACAATAAAGCATTTTTGAATTGTAGGTATTGTATCAAACTCGCACCATTCTGCTACAGTATGGACCTGGTCAACCACCCACGAAGGCTGATATTATAAATGTCTGATTTAATCTTAACTGTAAATCGACGATTTTATTGTTGTAAGATTCGCAAACCACTGTCCGATTACTATGGTTCCAGCACAAATCGATTAGTGATTTGCAACCGTCATAAAAAACGTTGCGTTCGATCACAGGAATCGTTGACGTTGACCATCAGAAAGCCGCCAGATAACGTTGCGCGTAGAGTAGTCACGTAATGCGAATGCGTCCTGATTCCCGACCTAGGATAATGCTAAGATTGTCACGCAGTGGCGTGTCAGAACGTGGGGCGCTGAGGGTGGCCGAGAAACGTTACCGAGACGATCTCGATCCATTTCAAGCGGACTGGCCCGACATAGCGAGAGATCAGGATGCATGGAAAGAGGTGGAGGGGATTTTTGCCCAGCAGTGGGACAAATTAGGTTAAAAAGGGTTGATACATAAAATAAGGCATCAGCTTCAAAGCTCAGGTACCCTGAACTGTCCTGAACCATTCAAATAAGGAACACACTGGACGTTTCTCCTTTTGTATTTATTTACCCGGAATCATGATCATGACTCACGTAGTTCCCGTTTTTTTAAGAAACTGGTAAACACTACACCATTGTACTTCAAATATACGATGTATTTTGTTATAATACATTTTATTTTGTATTTACTTTATTTGGTGTGCAATAAAGTGTTATTGTACATCTTCAAGGCAAACTATTCAATTCCTCTATTTGGTCTTGAGAATGACGAATGGAGTGATGGAGGTGGAGGATTGGTTAGTCATATGTACTGATGTCTGAGATATGATAAACTGCGAATGAAACAAGATTTTTGTTGAAAAGTACAGTTTTCAAGACAAGCTTTTAACAAACACGTAATCGGAACAGCGAGCAGATTAAAAGGAGCCCATGACGATTATCCGTGAAGGCCATTGCCGCAATTGCCCACCTTCCATCTCCTATCAGATCAGCTGACCGTCACTATAATATTGCATTGTCATCGGACTTAGGCAAGTATGCAAAATTCCAACTACGTAGGATAAGAGAAAGTGGTTTTGATTCAACTTGCAAGATTGGACCCATTGAACATTGCAAGTTAAATAAAAGCCTGTCAAAACGTTTCAAAAGTTCAAAGTTCTAAAGTTCTTTATTCAATTATGGCATCACAGACGCACTTATGAACGTCAATTATTACAATGACCACCGCATCGGAAAAAGAACCGCTATAGTTTGAAGATATAGTTGTTGATATGTTTATAATCAATGGATCGTGGAGAGTCATTTCGTATTAGGGTTCGTCACATCTCACCATTGACACAGAAGATATAAAACTACTACCACTATCTACCAGTGACGACAAGAACGAAGGTGCATACCTACTATACGTACATCTAATGTGTAATTTTTCAACGTACATTTAGCCATTTAGCAATACTATTGTTCAAGGATCTCTCTTGTTAATAAAACAATGGCGTCTATCGCTTTTTAAAATCTGATCACGACATGGTTTTTGGTTATTTCATTGTTTTCTCTTTTGTTCACAGATTGTGCAGGTTTAGAATTTTGATTTAGGCACAATTTAGAATTCAGTTTTTTTTGCCTCAATATGGGGTAAAGAAATGTATTCTAAGTTCAAAACTCAGAAGTTCTTTTTTCAGTTTTGACATTATAGACGCACTTACGAACGTCAATTATTACAATAACTACCACCGTATCGGAAAAAGAATTACTACTCAGACGACACGGCAAGAAACTGGGGGACGTTATTTTACAACTTTTGTAACAATATTTTATGTTTGTTTTTGACAATATTATGTTTCTTATGTGCCAGTTGGCTACTTGACAGAAAAAAGTGTATGTTAGTTTACGCTTTGCTCTAGGTTACTGTCTTTGATTAAGCTTTTTGGTGAGAAATGTAAGAGTTCCTCGAGAAAAGGAAATAAAGTAAATTACACCTATTATAATATCTTAATCTAGATCTAGACTAGAGCATTGTTTCATGCAACATTTAATTTCTATGACAATAGATGGGAACCGCCACGTTTGCGCGCTAGATCATTTAGGCACTTGTCCCACCGCCGACGAAGAAGCGCCTGGCGATCGAATATTTTCTCGCTCAAGAAACGTACAAATGATTTAAGATTCCGTATAAATGTAAGAGATGCATATATTAATAGTTGATCGCTGACTGTTCACATTGCCGGCGAGAACTCTCTCTTCATTTGACGCTCATAATGTCATCAACCATAAATTCATATGCACTCTTGGCGGTTAAAACACTAGCTGAGTCACTTCCTTGGTATAATACGATACAACAAATTCCGAGGGAACGAAGCGAGCAATCGCCTGATACTCGCTCATAGCCTAGCTATAAAACTTACTAAACTACAAACTTGCATCTCGTTACTCACCAACTCGTTACTAGTAATAAGCTCAACTCGCTCCTCGCTAATCGTTGTCGGTGGGACAAGTGCCTTACTAAGCGAGCACGCATGATCATTCAGGTCTCGAGCGTAGACGCTAATTCACTTATCCAATAAATAATACTCGGTACCTACGTAATGTATAGCTTGTGTTCATGACATAATTCAACTGCCAATAGTTTCTAACTTCATTATGCTAACTTATTTTCACGTTTGAGAGACTATTTTGTTACGAAATACGCTTTTAAGGTATCTAAGCATCGGATAGTAGATATGTGAGGGAAGAGAACCGGGAACGAAAGCGCAGGACAATGCAGTCCTTTAGTAGGACTATATTAGAAATTATATTAGAATATTATAAATGCGAAGGTTTGTGAGGATCGATGGATGTTTGTTACGCAATCACGCAAAAACTACTAAACGGATTTTGATGAAACTTGGTATGTAGGTACATTAATTAGGTCCTGGAAAAGGATATAGGGTACTTTTATCCCGGGAAACCGCGGGTAAAACCGCAGGGCGCAGCTAGTGCTTCATATAAATATAATAAGAAAGGATATTTCCCCAATTTTTAAAAATCAAAACCCTCCACAAGTTATTAAATTATGTGTTATTAGTAATTGATATTGAAGACGTGGTTGTAACTATTAAGTATTCTGTGACGTGGCCACCATTATGCGAAGAAGTCGCATGCCGTTCACACTTTATACATAACGGTGCCATTTATTGAAAAGTAGCCGTTTGTCGCAACTCCATTGTTTAGTTAAATTGATATTCCTCGCATATTCCCACAGTATATAAACACAGATATTATTTATGACAGGCTATCTTGTAGGTCACCGTCGTTGTTTCAATCATACGTAAATAGTATAGTAGAGCTATTCTGTAGATGTCTCTATACAAGTACTTTTAACCGACTTCAAAAAAGGACAAGGTTCTCTATTCGATTGTATTTTTTTAATGTTTGTTACCTCAGAACTCCGTCATTTATGAACCGATTTGGAAAAATCTTTTTGCGTTGGGTTCAGTATAGGTACAATGTGGTCCCCATCTATGTTATTCTAATTCATTCGACTTGGTCGTTGGAAGGTCCCGCCACGGAAATGTTTACGAAGAAAGCTTTGTAATGGTAGAAAACGGATTTCATGGTAGAAAATTTGATAACGAGAAATCTCAAGTAATTCTGCATTTTAATTTCAAAACATTTCGCTTTAATTTCAATAACACATTGCAAGTCACAGATATATACTATTTGTACCTACTCCAAACAAAACTTTGAAGTAATTTTAAAACAAAAGTGCCAGACAATTTTTTATATTTTGTACCAAGTTGTTCCTTCCGTTGTTATAATTTCGTTTAGTAGAAAAGTTCTACTTGCTTACGAACGGTTATCATGCGATCGTATACCTATACTTGAAACGTTTAATGAGAAAATTGCAAGTTAATTATAGTATTATTGTGGTACATAATGGGAACACGAAGTGCTTGCGACTTGGCATTGGTATTGGTGCTTCATTTGTAATATCTACATAGTAATAAGTAAGTAATAATTACATTAGTGATTACTTTATTATCAGGGAGTTCTAGTTAGCAGCCACGATCTAATTATGTGATCGTTGAGTGTATTTTTTAACCTCCGACACACTGCGTACTTGTCTGTCTGTGTCACTGCAGCTCTTATACGGGTGAACCGATTTCGATGCAGTTTTTTTTATTTGAAAGCACGTTTTCTTGTGGTGGTTCTTAGACATGTTTTATTAAAATGTGGCGGGGTCTTTTTAGGATACCGTACTCAAACTCGAGTTTGACTCGCACTTGGCCGGTTTTATTTATTTATTTATTAGTTTAGTTAGTGAGTATAGGGGATTTCTTAAAATTTTCTGGGTTATACATACTAGGTATCATTCATACTATTTCTTCTAACTACTCCACAAAGCTGTCTATAGGTATATGAAAAATACACTCAACTCGTTTCCCGATTTTTATAATTGGAGTACAAATAAACTAATCGATTTATATCATTAGTAAGAATTATTATGACATACTAAAATTCCGCGTTCAGTAGTAAAAAAAAAAGATCACGATTTTTAAAATTTTATAAAATTATTGCCGCTTGCCATGGAAATTGTAACATTGTTACAGATCGTTAACATTTTTTGGCAACAACAAAGTAAATGCCGTTCTTGAGAGAGGCATTGAAAGAAGAAATATTTTACCGCGCTAATTCTGTTTCTCAGAGATAGCAAAAATCGCAACCGAAAGCTGTTGAAGACGAAATGAGAAGGAAGGCTGCCTTTTTAGGACATCTTAATATGACAGGATCCCAGTACGAATTTCCAAGGTTGATACTAGAGGGCAAGATTTTGGGAAAGAAAATCCCGGGACGTCCAAGACGTCCAAGATGGTTGGACGACATCAAAGCGAGTACATAATAAGCTTCAAAAGCGCAACAAAATATTGCCTACTTCAAACGGTCAAACAATATTGGTGGTCAAACCTAGATCTATCTTAAATATTAAAAAATCATCAAAATGAACCTTACCCAATGATGATGAGTTGTACCCTGGCATTTACATTCATGCAAAGAGGAACATCGAGGTAAACAATCCCAGAAAGGTAGGTTAAAGAATCAAATTAGAAAAAAAACTCAATTTCATAGGTTTATTTTTCCTGAATTAACACTTCCACCAAGGCAAGTGGCACGGGTCGCTAAAGAAAGAAAAGCCTAAGAAAAAAAATAGAAATAAATGGAAACCAAACTAGAAAATCAATAACAATAAACAATTCAGAACAATCAGCGAGCGATGGCATAGAATCAAGGCCTGATTACTGGTCACAGCACAACGCATGCCGTGCAGCAAAGTATCGATCGGCCACCTGACCGTAAAGATTCTCTTAGCAAAAACTGGCCGATAAGAAGTGAGGAGTGGTGTTATGGTATCCGTAACCGGATCTATAAACAAGGCTATATTGCAGATCAACAAATTAATATAAAAACCACGTTTTTATGCGCCTAAAAAATAACAAATGAATTTCGAATGCATTGTCATCTAGTTGTGAGCTAGGTACCCTGAAAAATTCAAGCGGATAGCTAATCGGGAAGTGCTCGACATTTAAGTTGCAAGATTTCACCCGGAACGACAGACAGACAAACAAGAAAGTGACTTAATAAAAACGAACTAATCGAATTCCAAGCTAAAATAAATTTCAGATATAATATTTTACAAATGATGTTGTACAGTGACATAGATATAGCAAGTTATTACTTGTATAATCATCATCATCCACTGCTGGGTATAGGTCTCCTCTCCACATGCCATATGATTCGATCCTGTACATTCGGAATCCACAGATTTCCTACCCCCTTCACTATATTATTTGTATACTCTTAATTCACAAGTAGCAGGACCAGGCGCTCCAGACCGCCGATGTTGATCTGAGGACAGGATGTTTCTCACACTGACGGACGGACTGACACGGACAGCTGTACGTCGCGTTCCCACAGGCGACTTTACGTGCTTGCTCCCGACAATCACAAGGAAGTTTCGTCATCATCATCATCAGCTCATCACGTTCCCACTGCTGGGACACGGGCCTTCTCTCATAGAGAGAGAATGGGTCATAATCCACCACGCTGGTCCAGTGCGGGTTGGTGGATGTCACATGTCCTTGACTTTTTGTGAAAAATTCTTGGACATGCCGGTTTCCTCACGATGTTTTCCTTCAGCGTTTTTAGAGCGAGTGTTAAATCCGCACATAACTTAAGAAAGTCAGTGGTGCGGGGCCAGCAGGATTCGAACTCGGGTGCGTCGGATCGAAAGTCGCACGAGCTCCCGCTGAGCCACACTCGCTCTAAAAGTTCGGAAGTTTCGTAAATAACATCTATTGTACATCATCTTTAAAAAAGTCTTTAGATTAGCGTTAAACTATGGTTCATGCCAACGAAGTAGGGATTTTGTAAATAAAATGTGTTGTACATAATCTAAAAAAAAGTCTCAACATCGGCGTTAAACTATAGTCCAAGCGAACGAAGTCGCGGGCAAGAGCAAGTAATTCTTTATAGGTATATTCTTGTCTTGTCGTGTCGAAATCCATGCTTTGCCTGAACTTGTCCGTGTCCAAAACCAGCCCCCCTACCCATATGTCCCTCAAGCGCCAATCGCATATCGTGTTGAGGTCGGATTAAGGTGTAGATTCACTGCGACAATTTCTTATGTTGCCATATATTGTCCCATTAAGTTTATCTCAACTCGTAGTCATCATATTTTGGTATAAATGAATGAGATTAATTCGATTTCTTGCCTAAATCGTCAACAATTAGACCGTAACTTATTAGTCGCAGTGAAGCTATACCTTAATTCGACCTCAACACGATATACGATTGGCGCTTGAGGGACATATGGGTAGGGGGGCAGGACCTCATAGCTCATCACTGACAACTCTAGTACAGTAAGTAGTACAAGATATATATATTTTACAGTATCGGTAGTTGATGATAAATGTGTGACAGACTAGCAACCGCCCGCGATTCGTTCACGTCAACATGATAAAATATAGCCTATTTACTCAGGGATAGTGAGCTTTCTATCGGTGCAATAATTTTCAAATTCTTTTGTTTTTGCATTTTATTTTACGCGTGTCTTTTTCATTTATTTCTTTGTGGTTGTCGAATAAATGTTTTTTCTTTCTCTTTCTTTTTTTTTTATTCGGATGAGTAGTTCCAGAGATTACCCCCTACAGATTATTCAAAAATCTTGTCGGTAAATGTAGAAGTACAGAGAAAAGATACCAAACACATTTTTAGCAAATAAATTCTATTCTAATCTATTCTATTCTATTCAAAAAAATATGTAATATTTGAGTATGTAGGTACAGTACTGGTAGTTATGGGTGGTTATGGTGACAAGCGGCAGCTTGTAACATCGCGCCATTCCGTGCCCTAAATACCGGAAGTCCGGTATGTGGGTCGACCCAGGCCCCACCGCCCATCTCGGCATTGCTATAGGATCAGGATAGCAAGGACCGTTGGAAATATGTATTTGTATAAGAAAGATGGATTTTGCATGGATAATAGCGACTAAGTTAAAAACCTTAAAATAAATATTATAATTAAAAGAATGTTATCGATTCTATAATTCGTTCCATCCCTAGTTAAAAATAACGGGCAACACTGCAGGTAACAGCACTAGACACAATCATGGCTGGCCTCTCGGTGTAAAAAGAGTTTGTGATTAGGAGAATCATTGTATATTTGAGGAATTAGAGTTCATTGTTACACCGTGATACAAGATTTTAATTACCACCCTAACCCTGCATTCGTCAAGTTAAAAAGAAGTATATTCCACAGTTAACAGCGTAACAAAAGTAGATTTATTGCTGAAAACGATCTCTTCCAGGCAACCTGTGGACGGGAAGGAGTAACGTGGCTTGGAATTCCACAGGTTAACAATTTTTTGGAGTGCAAACCGTTTCAAAGTTCTATTTATAATTATGAGTTACGTTAAATAAGTAAATAATACGCTTAAAGTTCACATACCTATAAAAGATCCTGTCTAACTAGGATTCCCTGTATCTAGGGAACCAGGAACTACGAGTACCATGGTCCCACAACACCCAGACATGAAACAAAAGTTGGCATTTGTCTCTTCGCGGGAATCGAACCCGCAACCTCAGTGATGTATACGATTTGAGCCAACTCGCCCTTTTTTGAACTACTACACCACAGACGCTGTCAACGCTCTTCGTTAGTTGTGATACCGAAGAGGTCGAAAACTGCTAAAGTATTAAAAATATAAAATTAATTAAATATATAAAATTTGAGTAACATTTGCATCCGTCTGCGTTTGTACAATTATTTAAATACTAAGTATCTTATCCAAACTACTTATCTTACTATCTCCATCCAAAGGTTGCCTGGAAGAGTTCGCTTTTAGCGATAAGGCTGCCCACTGTAACACTTTTCTTTAATTGTTTTTATGTAATGTCTGTAATTTAATGTTTGCAATAAACGTTCATCTATCTATCTATCTATCTTATAGTCTAATTCTTATTGACAGTAAAAAGCGAATGTGCGTACCAAGACAAACCTCCTTTGGTTTTTGTAGTCATAAGAAATTTATGTTTATTACTTTTAGTTTATTAAATAAAAAAATAAAATTAAAAGTACAAGACCTAGGTATATGTGGTACATATATATACTTTACCTTTTTTTTTTTTTTTTTTATTTTTATAAATTTTACAACTTTTCATATATATCTAACACCTTATAAACCTTAAACAGGTTTGTCTTGGGTGTCGCATTCCTCTTCTATTTCTTACCTACCTACAGTCCACAGTTCCTGTTATGAATGCATAATATTCAGTTCAGGCTACAGTAACATTAAACAGAACCAATAACGACTTGTCCATAAAATAAACGAGGCCCAGACTTCTTTCACTGTTATGCAAGAAAGTTCAAGGCTGCTCATACGAATTGATTAAAGTTCAGGCATGTTAAACATTTGCTTAGGTATAAATAGCAATTAAACTAAAAAAAACAAGTTTTTAGATAAAAATATTATGTCTGGAAGTTTTGTGTTGCCACGGGCAGAGTCGTAGGACGGGGAGTTAGATACAACATTATAGAATTTGATTTCATTGAATTTTCTCTATTATGCCAAGTAGTTCAAAGTTCAAAAGTTCTTTATTCGGTTTTGGCATCACAGACGCACTTATGAACGTCAATTATTACAATGACTTTACCACCGTATCAAAAAAAGAACCACTACTCAGAAGATAAGGCAAGAAACTAAGGCGCATTTTTTTTAGAACTTTTATTACAATATTTTATGTTGTATTATATCAAGTCGTCAAAAAATCACTACAGTAGTAATTGTTGTTTTTACTGGTGGCTTGCACTATCTCACCTGAAGGTAAGCGATGATGTGGTCTAAGATGTAACACGCTTGCCTAGAAGATACCTGTTCTCTCTCGATTTGAACAGTCTCGCCCGCCGCGGGTCGCTAGTTTGTTATACAATAGTAATAGATCTAGATAGGTAGGTACTAGATATCCTATTGTGTTTTGGTCACAGAGCAAAAGCAAGGTCATTTTCACAAGCTTTCATTTAACTTGCAATGTTTGGTCAAATCTTTCAAGCCACTTCCTCTTATCCTACGGAGTTGAAATTTTGCATACTTGTCAAAGTCCGATGACAATGAAATATTATGGTGACAGCCAGCTGATCTGATGATGGAGCCGGAAGGTGGGGAATGGAACTCCTTGATCGTAAACCACTAGTGTTTGGACTCATTTTAATATGCTCGCGGTTCCGATGTTAAAATTTGTTAAAAGATTGTCTTGAAAAATTACTTTTTAACGAAAATGTCGTTATATTTATACATGTCGCACCTTCGGTGCAACAAAGTCACAAATAGCCATAAATTATTTTTCAAAAAAAACTAAACCGACTTCAAAACCACAAATAGGCACTCAAAAGTGAAAAATAAATTAATATAATTATCATAAGCGCTACCCACTCATATATTTAAAGTCGGTGCCAGCCAAGTCTATTAGGTAGCAGATAAATACTATGTATATAGTAACTATTGTACTACTGTATTGTACTGTATTGTATTGTACTACTTGTAGGTAGTATCTATCTACTACCTTTTAGACTTGGCTGGCACCGACTTCAAATATATGAGTGGGTAGCGCTTATGATAATTATATTAATTTATTTTTCACTTTTGAGTGCCTATTTGTGGTTTTGAAGTCGGTTTAGTTTTTTTTGAAAAATAATTTATTTTCCCCGTTTTAGTGCAAAACAAGTTTTAATTAAATTAATTTAAAAAGTTTTTAAAGACAAGCATTTATGATCTAGCAGCCACATCATGACGAAGTTTAAAACGGGCTATCACAATTAAATTTATGTACAAAAAAAATTCATGACTCTCCTATTCTCTGTTGAGGAGTTCCCTCGCCGGAAGTCATTCCTGGGTGTATCAGCCATGTCATGGTGGAATTTAGAACAGGCTATTATGGTTAAATCCATTTACAAAATTTTGTGTCTGTACTATCCACCGTTGAGGAGTTCCCTCGCCGGAAGCCAACCCTGGGTGAAGCAGGTGAAGCAGTCGAATACAAACCTCCACCTTTAGAAAGTCGGTTACAACAAAAACAAGAACCGACTTGAAGATTAAACTTATATTTTTTTGTTTTTGCTATTTTTTTCAAAAAGTGCTGAATGAATTTCGATAAAATTTATATGGGACCACCTCTGAAGTATGACCTACCAATCAAAAAAAGAATCATCGAAATCCATTCATAATTGGCGGAGTAATCGCGTAACAAACACAAAAAAAAAAATAAAAAAAAAAACATACCGTCGAATTGTAAACCTCCTCCTTTTTGAAGTCGGTTAAAAACTGCAAAATTGAGTTAAGTATGTCAAATTGTCTTAGAGCCATGCCTATATCGGGGCAACAAAAACACCCGCGAAAGTATCGCAAAAATCTACTAAATGGCGCGAGTGCCTTTGTGGTTATTGGTGCATTTTTCTATTCGTTTTGGGCCAACAAAGTTTGATTAGACAGTTGTGCCCCCGCGCCTGCGAGATTATGACGTGCGTTGGAGCTAAAGTGACACAAATGATGTAGACGAGTGCAAAAAGCCTGACTGAAATGCCTAAATAATAAGGCATAACTCATTTAACTAAATAATTCCTGGTGCAACAAAGTCACAATTCAGGACACTTTTTTTGTTTTGCGTTTTATTAGAATAATTTTAGTACTGAACTGCGTTCGGCGAGTCGACACCTGATGATGCCTCGTGCAGACGGCGAAACACGTGTCGTACAAAGAGTGTTGTTGTTAGGAACTAACAACAACCTACATAATATTCAGCGGGATTACACTATATATTTTCATTGCGTTTCAGTTTTGAGATGAATTTCCGCAACGTCACGCCTGATTCCATTGCAATAATTTTAGTAATTTGAATTAAACTTTTGACATGAAACTATAGAAAACACAATAAAGCATAAATTTTATAAAGATTTTAAACCTACTACAATTAGACATCCAGTAATAAGGCAATAAATGCGAAAAAAATCTTCAAAGTCCTCTCCTGTAAAATTCAAAACTGAGCTGTTGTGACTTTGTAGCACCGAAGGTGCGATGTATACAATATACATATATAATAAATAGAGTATATATACCTATTAAACTTTCAAGAACCTCAGAGCTAGAATTTTGCAGCTTGTTTACATATTCACTATCAATGTTTTAATAATTCAATAGAGAAAGTAGCAAGTGTCTAGTACAACTAGGTTTAATGCAACTAGATGTGCAGTAAAAAGTGATGGCACAGGTAAACACACAGCTGCAAGAACTAGCTAAGTTTCTAGACTGCAATCTAGGTGTGAATTCCTGGTGAAAGGCCTTGATTATGGAGGAAAATGTCATTAAGAGTTTTAGTGCTGGTGTAAAGCTTCAGTCTGATTACTGTGCTACTATGTGGCTATTAAAAAGTAATAATTTATTTTATAAATAATGTCGACTTCAATTCTTATATATTTGAAGTCCAAGGTCGAATATCTATGATCATGTTGAAGCTATACTCCAACCCAATCCAACACAAAAATAATTTTCCAAATCGGTTTATGAAAGACGGAGTCCAGAGGTAACAATAAAAAAACCTCCTCCTTTTTTGAAGTCGACTCAGAAGAAACAAGAGTGTGTTTGACTTGAATATTGTGTGTACCATATTATGATTATTTATTTATTTGTATTTATTTATGGAAACTGCTCATAACAATTGCAGCACCACACAGAACTTTTATTACCATAAAAAGCACTGAGTGGCACTGCACTGCGCTCATCACCTCGAGGCATCAGATATTAAGTCTCCTGACTGCCCAGTAATTTTGCTGGCTACAATGCCCTTCAAACCAGAAGTCAAGCTTGCTCACTATTTCTTGGCGGGAGAATAATATGCAATGCGGTGGCGACCGCATATGAGAGACCTACCAATGAGTATTTATACTTAGCTAGGTAGCATTTTCTATCAGTCATCCAGCAAGTAACAAGAAAAATTATAGCAAAGCATTAAATCAATAGGAATAAATAATTTTATTTTAAAAACCCCATTATTTTAATGTTCAAGGGTTCTTTTTAATGAGCACAATTTGTATTTACCAAAAAAGTTAATAGTAGTCTTTTGAGGGTGAAAAAGAAAAAAGCCAACCACAAAAGCACAAAGTTTGGACCATTAAGGTTGTTATGCGTATAAAAGCTTATAGGATCTCATATATGATATGGTGGTAGAGTCATTGTGATAATTTGACGTTCATAAGTGCATCTGTGATGCCAAAATGATTAAAGAGATTTTGATTTTGAGCCAATCTGCCCAACCACTACACCACAGAGGCTATCACAGTGGAGAAGATGCAGTGTGTAAAATATAGTAGGTTTGTATGATGTTAAGTGAATACTCACCATTATCCAGTGAATGGTTAGGTGTATGTCCCATGCTCGAGCTTGATCCTTTGTGCAAAAGTGCATTGTGGTGCCTCATGTTATCTAATTCCACTAAAAACAAAGTTACAAGGTATTATATAACATCTTTATGCACAATATACCCCAGCCAGTGGATGCCATACTGTACTTGGAATTAGATATGTATGTATTGGAATTAGTATGTTTATAAAAATTCAAAGACATGTGACATCCTCCAACCCGCACTAGGCCATCGTAGTGGATTATGTCTCATACTCTCTCTATGAGAGAAGGCCTGTGTCGCAGAATTGGGAATGTATTGGGCTTATGATGATGATGCCTAGTTATTAGGCATAGTGTCTATTTACTGAGTTGTGTCTGACTTTATTTTGGTGCAAGTTACACTGCTAATTAGAAATTAGAATGTCTCAATATGTTTTAAATAGTCAATGTTTACACTGACAACAGATAAAGTAGAATTGTCCTTCTCTTACGAGATAAAAAGGATAGAAGACATTTGGTTATTTGCAGATGACTCATATCATTTTATTTCTAACTGATTATTCTTAACTCTCAATATATTAATGAATCAATTAACTCTCTATTAAAACCACAATATGGAAAAGGTAAGTCACAATTTGTGGTCTTATTGCATAAAGTGAAATCTTCCAAACAACCATGGATGGAGAGGAATAACGTATGTATAAAAACATAGATGATGGTGTTCAAGTGTGACAATTATATATATAGAAAACTAAAATACTACATTTCTAAGTAACTACTACTAATTTATTTATTTATTTATTTACTAAATTGCAATTGTAAACTTACAGGTTAACCCAAAGCGTTTACATTGTCATACCAGATACTTAAGTAGAATACATGACATTTAGAGATGCTACTAATGGAGTCAGCATGTATGTCAGCATTTTGGACATCGTTAAGAAAACAGTTGATGAGCTTCACAGCCCTCGCCGTGGGTGCATTATGAGCGTTACACGTGCGTAACTTGGGTGGGAGCGCGAACAACTGATACTTAATGTGTATAGTAATACTTATACTTAATGTGTATAGAAAAAATAAATGAACTTATTAAACAAATATTTATACAAGATAGTTTGTTTAATACTGAGATTAAACTCATAACATTTTATTTTTATGTTTAATCAATTGTTGTTCTATTATTCTGAAGAGAGGGAAGGCAATAATTAATTATTTTACAAGATTGAGATAAGTTGAAATATTATTAGTATAATAGCACACATGTTTTGTACATTGACCTTGACTCACAAACTTGAGACCAGCTTCTGTGTGGGTGACACTTTTGTTGTGGGTGTGGAGAGCAAGGCCTTCTGCTTTCCGTGGGTTGCAACAAACATTCACAAGTTAAACAACCAATTCAAATGTTGCCAAATCCACAGTTCAATTATTAGAAAATTAATCTTATCATGAAATCTTTCAAGTCTACATTTCCCTAACAAAAAAAAGGCGAGAAGTGAATCCAATTAACAAATAAAACAAATTATCCATGGGCATTATCTACGGTAAATTTAAAACGATTGAAATTTTATGGGCTAAAAAATGTAAGCACTTTTACTCACCTCTAGTATCCATTAAGTCTTTATTCAGTCTTTCATTGGCCCGCTTTAGTGAAGATATTTGATCTAGAAGACAAATTAACAGTTTGCTGCCCATCTCACTGCCAGTTGAATGTGATTCATTATCGGTATTGGATACGGAATCAACATTGACTGGTTGTGTAACATCAGTTAGTCCATGGACACAAGGATCACTATATCTTCGATTGGTACTGACGTCTCCCTTGTCTTTGTCATGCACGTCACTATTTGAGTTTGTGTCGGCGACTGACGTAATTATCGGTGGTAAACTCGCATAGTCTAGGTTCTCTGATGACATCTTTGGTTGTAATTCTGGGTCATTCAGGCAGTTAGGGGTACTGTGGACTTCTTCAGCTTTATGATCGCTCCTGCGGCGGATTCGAGGACGCTGGTTTTGTATGCCTTTGTTGACGCTTTGGACGTAGCGATGGTCCTGTCCATAGAGGCCGTAATGCATCATGGACGGGTTCTGATAGCTAGGAAGGGTTGGAAGCGACATCGGCTCGTTCGCGCCGTACATATGCCTGTACGGATCGTACCCGGGCGCGAACTGAGACCCAGCCATTGGCCAGTTCATACTCATACTTGGGTTCACAAAATCGTACGTGTCCATACTAGGGGTCGCATCTTGAATGTGGTTCATCGTCTTGTCTAGCCATTTAGAGAGGTACGTGCTTGACTTGCTCCCACGAGATTTTTTCCGCTTTCCCGGGGAGCTGTTGTTGCTCGAACCGTTGCCGTTCACTTGTTTTGGTGTTGATGCCATTTATGTAAGCGATAACTCTCAAGGGAAAAGTCAATAAAACACCAAATCTATTACTTTCTCTGTAAAACAGACTTAGCACATCTTTCACTGGCAGTAACCGAAAACTAACAAATCATGTTAAATATTTTATTATTTCGATTTTTTTCGCAGTGATTCTCTCGTTTGATCAACGGACTTGACACGAAAAAACTGACGTTTGAAATTTGTGGGGAGCTGTCATTTGTCAATGTAAACAATATGTCAGTGTCAGTTTATTTTCTTTCGTTTCATTTTACGCAGAAAATGAGCATTGTATTCGAATCAATTCTAGTACCGTTATTTTTCATGAAAACTATAAACTTGAATATAATGTATGAATATATAGTAAAATATGAATTTCCTGCTTGCATTAATAATTTTTTCTAATAAAATTCATTAGATAGCGATAAATCTAGCCTAGATGGCGACGGCGGCGGCGTCCATAGATGTAGCCAAATTATCTCTATGGCCTCTAACAACTGAACTATTCCGTTCGAGACTCAATAGATGGCGGTAGCTGTGTTATAAATCACGGCAGACCGTGATTCCGTCCCGGAGGACGTAGGGTCCCGCGAACTAGATTTGTAGTACCTTATAACACGATAGTTCGAAATGTTATCACCAGTTTTACGATTTGTAGCACAAACTAGATTAACAGTCACAGAATTCAATGTGTAGGTCTAATCTATTCAATTGTATCTACCTACTTACTCACCACTTATTTGTAAGAAGGTATCATCTACATTCATTTACTATAGTTTTTTAAGGTTTATCATGTACCTACTTATATCAACAAATATATGCTTTTAGCATTATCAATTTTTTTTTTGTAATCTAGTTAGAATTTTGTATGTTAATAAATTATATACTATGTGGTACTTAACAGATATGTCAGCTTAAATTTTTCTGAAGTCTTCTAATACTTATATTGTTATTAGCTTTAATGTTCTACAATAAACCTAAGTAGGCATTTATCTGTAACATTTCATTGTAAAGCTTATAAAGAAAACCACAATTGAATGACAGAAATTTAATCTCTAAATATATAAAACAATCTGATTTATTTACAAATTTAGACTTCATTTAGTAAAAATTCATATATGTAGACGGACTTCAAATATTGAATTTTCCATTGATAATCATGAAGTTATAAAGTCAAATTTAGGACATAGATCATGTGTTAGTCTATGGCACAGTGCGGACTTCAAAAACAATGATAGACACAAAACAGTAAACATGTGCTTAATTGAAAATTGGCAGTATGTGTTATAGTTATTAACTACTTAAATAAAACGATTATAATTATAATGGCTTAAAACTAATTTTAAATTACATAAGTTTGACGACGTTTAACTCTTGCATCGTCATGTCATTTTTCACGTTTTGAAATATTGTCTATGTTTTTGTTAAATTGAAATCAAACTGAGAATAAAATTTAACTTATAACTAACTTACTTATCGATTACACGTCAATAAACCTAACGAGATTTAATTTTAACAAAATAATTGCATTAAAATTGAAATTAGAAGATTGTACTTAATGTGTACGGTGTTATACATGGCTAAGAAAGTGTATTTAGGGTTATTTAGGAATTCACTCGCAGAAAATTAAAATTTAATATATTTGTCTACATAAATATTATGTATTTATGAATTATTCGAGTGTCTTAGTAAAATAGCCACCTATTGAATAGATCACACTTCTTGTGTTACGTTACATTGTGGGATACATCAATCAATCATCTATATATTACTGGCATTTACGCACTTAATATATTGATTATATTGGAATATGAATGTATAAGAACTATGGGCTTTATTAATAAACGGTGAATTAAGTTAAACCAGGCCTAGCGTACTCCGCACTGTAGGTACGAAGGTACAAGTACATAGCCGGACACCGACGGCGGGTCACACGTCGTTACACGTGGCGCGTCAGAAGAGATAAGAGCTATGCGATAGAAAGAGAAGCACTCTGTAGGTTAATATGACTGGTAGGTATGCAGCGCTACGCGAGCTGAATTGAATTTTATTACGTCATAGCACGATTCGCTATTTGTTTAAATTTATTTGCGGAGTGATGTTTCTGTCCCTTAGTATTCTGTGGTTAAACAATGATTAACATGTTTTTTCACCGTTCAAATTACTTTGAAACGAATATGTTACAAGGAGACAAAATGTTAAACATTAAGCAAGGTTTTAAACAGCGTTTATTAATAAGGGCCTATGTATTTATACTTCGTTCTTGCTTTGAAAACGAATTATACAGGGAATAACATTAATGTGTAGTAATACTGAAAGGTGTGTATGGGTATCTAGTCATGAATCATCGGGCAGAATATACAACCAAAAAAACACTATTATATTTTCCATACAAAGTTTAAAAATTATTTATTTGAATTATTTTGGACAATCCTAACAAACTGTGGCCTAGTCGAGGTAGTACGGGTCACTGACCGAGCTACTTTGTGCCTAGGTACAAAACAGATAAGTACAGAAATCAATCTACATACAAAGTGCGCTCGAGCAACGCACACATAGACACCGCTCACGGACACGATATCTGGGCACAGTTGGGATGCGAGCGCGAGTGCCATCCGCTTGAGACACGCGTCTGTGAACATTTTTGTGCAGAAATGGAGCAACGAAAAAAGGTATAACTGTTCGGTGGACGGTTGTTTAAATTCAACATTAAACGGTGAATTTTTTTAAGCTACCAGTTGTTTCAGAGAGGTAAGTAGGTATTTGCTTGTATTTCGATGGTTCATTTTCACGTAACACAAAATAGTTAGGTAGGTAGGTAAGCGCCCCGGCCCCCGGCCCTGCGCCGAACAAGCGAACATGACTTTGTGGCCTTGTCATATTTTTACAATTTAAAATTAGATATTTATTGTAGTATAAGCTGTGTTAGCCTTGTGTTCAATAATCTAATGAGAAAGATGTTAATGTAAACTAATCGCATTTGTTTTGTCTTCAAAAAAACTTTATTCAGTTATAATAGTAACTGCGAAAAAATTATGTCGATATCTTGTACACTTATTTTTTTTTTTATATCAATCAATTTTCCTCCCAAAAACTTCCTGCGCCGTCCGGTATGAAAGGTATGAAAAGTACATACATGAGTATAACTTCTGTATTTATCTGTTTTGTGGCCTAGGCGCTCTGTCTTTGAAAACGCCGAACATTTTACAAGGGCTTGATTTCGAGTCTCAAATACCGGAATTTCATACTGAACGGATCTTTGGACTCGGTCGGTTCCGTTCCGGAACCCACTCGTAAAAAAAAGGTATTTCCACATTTTTACACGACTGCCCAAAAAGGAGTATTTCAGGGTTTACGTATGTATGTATTTATTTATTCCACCATTACTTCTTATTGCCTGGACAGATTTGAATGCATTAAAACCATAATAAAAACATAGGTTTAAGTTTTTTTACCATAGTTTTATTTGCATGTTCCGGAACCGGTATACAAAAAAATCTCCGCGAACGTACCCGACTTAGCCTTGCCTTGATCAGTTTCAACTTTTTATCCAAATTGACGTCTTAGAATTCATATTCAGAAATAACCTAAAAAGAATTTCCGAAACGAAAACGGTCCTTTTCGGTGGAGTTTTATGGGGCGGCGTTAGAAGGTAACTTTGTTTGTGCCGCTCGACCAATGAGGAGCAGCGGCTATTATTTATTAGGATTACATCTTTATGATTGGTGCAATACGAAACAAGGCTAGCGAATCATGAAGCGGCGGCGAATGTTTGATAGCTTTAGTGTTTGCCGCGTTTTGTCAAAGATTAAACAGGTTTATTTTTGAAAACTGACTAGGTAAAGACGCTTTATTGATTACTGACTTACGAACACTCTTTTACTATGCAATGAAATCAAATGTTGGAAATGTCTTAACCATCATTATCAGCCTATTACATTCCTACTGTTGAAATTCATGCATGATGTTTTTTACATCCTATTCCTACGGTGGTTGGTGACCTCGCGTATTTTTTAAGAACATCAGCATCTCGCTCTTATTAGGCGTTTACACTGATTAGATCCTTATTCCTGAATGTTAATTGGAGCGATGATGTTTAATGCTGTAATTAATAAGTAAGCATTCATAAAAATAAATAAATACCCTGCCAAAAACATATGTCACTTGGGATGATTTAAGGATTCCGAGGATACCCCATACATCCAAATCTGTTGAGGCATTTATTGTGTAATAAAAAAACGCACATACATTAACCCCGAAAACATTACATTCCTTTTTTTAAAGTAAGGTTGGTAGGGCAGCTGGCTTTGCTAACTGAAGATAAAATTTGTTTGTCAGATCTGTACACGCGGCGCACTAATATTCTTTGTCACAAGTTCATTGCTCTTTATCAGCTGATTGTTAGGGTTGAATTGAACTTGATTACCAGAAATGTTTAAATTATCATATCTTGTGATTTTAAAAAGTTTCTGGTGATTTGCACTTGGACTTGAATTATTAAAAAGCTTCTATATGCGTGGTTTAATTATTACTACACATTAATGTTACACGTTGTATAATGCATTATTTTTCTTGCATGCAATATAATTTTCGGATATTATAATATTTTATGTAAAAATAATGATTTAAAAAAGATAAATGTCCTTATTCTACATCTGAGTATATAATTTTGATCATAAAAATATAATTTACATAATTAACCATCGTATACTAAATGTTGATCGCTCTGAAATTAAATTTAAAAATAATTCTAATAAATGAATACCATGCCAATTAATACGAATCTAAACTGAAATTATATCATAAAATGTAATGTTAACCATACGCCAATTTCCTCTTTATATAGATAAATATATCTAGTAACAAAAACAAGACAGATATATAAGTAAAATACAAGTAAACATGTAAAAATCTAAATATTTTTTCATTTTATCAGTATCTCAAGTCTTAACATCTGCCTTGATTTTTCGTCGTATATCTTAGCATCTAACTTATAATTATATTGTATATTACAACCACACTTATTATTCTTTTTTATGATTATAAGTATTAAAAACGTAGCGCTCGTGGCGTAGCTCGCGTAGCCGGTCGTAACAGATCTACTAGGTTAAGCAAGGTTCGCAGCGGTCACAACTTGGATGGGTTTATGGACCGGTTGCGCTACAGTGATTCGGAGGGCACGTTAAGCCGTCGGTCCCGGTTGTTGTGTAAGGACAACAGTCGTTAGGCCATGTCGGAGGCCATCGGGCGGTGTAAGAACCAGGGTTGGCCACACTCCCACACGAGAGAAGAAGATAAAAGCTTTTGATATTGCTCATATAGATACAATATCTGCAGATTACATTCATATTGGAACATTCAGGACATGTGACATCCGCCAACCCGCACTGGGCAAGGGTGGTGGATTATGGCCCATTCTCTCTCTATGAGAGAAGACCCGTGTCCCAGCATTGGGAACGTGATGGACATTCATATTGTATTCTTGATACACTCACTTAATATCTTTTGCTAAGTCACATCGTTGCATCATTCAATCAAGGATTCCATGTGCACGTAACAACGGAATCTACATTATATTAAGAATACATTAACAGTTACATATAGCTCTCAATCTACATACAAGTAGTTATCCAACATGTACAAAGACACACATGTAAATAAATAAACGGAGCAGTGTTCTATTTTTAGCTTATACCGGATACAACTTTGGTTCATACAAAAACTCGCCTGGAATCCTTTTGAGTCTACCCTCCCCGACCCTGCATTCATTCGAGTGATTTCTACATTTCCACTTCATGTCTCATAATGGAATGTGAGAACTACTGGATATTACGTAAAGAATA
Source organism: Petrophora chlorosata (assembly GCA_951640565.1). Taxonomy (NCBI): domain Eukaryota; kingdom Metazoa; phylum Arthropoda; class Insecta; order Lepidoptera; family Geometridae; genus Petrophora; species Petrophora chlorosata. The sequence goes on from OX621207.1 coordinate 6,094,074, forward strand.
ATTTAACTATGTAAAACATGTAACAATGCTTTGATTTCTGCAGTATTTGAAGTCCAATGTTTTGAGAAATCACCCGTCATTCATTCGACTTGCCGCCTTTGCTCGTCACTACGCCTACTGCGTACTAAAGTTTGACGTCATCAAATGCCGTGAGCAAGTCGTTCGTCCCTTGCAGCATTTCAGTGTCAGGCCAGAAGTCTGACGATGGCAACTGCACATTCGTGTCAATAAGCTCGTTTTGTATGAAGCTGGGACTCGGTTGCATTTTGTTCGTCAGATAAGGGTCGTTGCCTTGCAAGACCCCTGTTGGAGTTAAGAGTCTGTTCCCTGGGCTGTATACTTGATGGAACTTGCCAATAGGAGACATGGATTGTGGAGTGTACGGGCTCATCACGCGGTCTCTTTGAGCCGGGCTCATTGCCGGGCTGGAGTAACAAGGGCTGGATGGTAGCGAGTACATCGGACTGCCAATGTTCAAGCTCAGTGGGGACATTGGACTTGGAGTTAAATTTGAGCGCATCATTTGCTTCAGCGGCGCGTTGTTAGTTACCATCTGCCTCGGTTCTCTCTGACGGATCGGTTCTGCTTGTATGATGTGGACGATAGGTGTTGCTTTATTGTTGAGGGCGTTCTGCTGAGAACGCTGTGGTGGGTACCCGAGCATCTGCTGGTTTGTGACGCGGACCTGCTGGTTTTGCTGCGGCGTTGGCTGCTGCGATCTGTCCTGTAAATCGCAGTAAGTTCCATATTAGTAAACATTCGTTATTCGTTAAAACCATTCTATTCATCTATTCATCATCAATAGTTATACATAAATAGTGCTGATACAAAAGGTGTACTCAAAGGAAGTAGGAGATACATCAGTATTAGCTTTGACCTTGGATAGGATGCATTAACAATAAATATTTCAAACACTGCATAATCGCCTAACACGTATGGCGAGACTTGAGTATATTTGCTTCAATGATGCCACTATGTGTTCAAGTAATGCTGAGAGTGGACAACTTTACGTATGTATAATTTTAATGATATATGTACGAAGATCTTTAGAAAATAAAATGGATGCTGATCTTATATTTTCTGATTTTTATCATATCTTAGATAAAAAACAAGTAGGCAATAAATTAGTAGGTGGGTAGGTAGGCATATATTATATTTTATTATATCAACAGTTGGTTCACTAAGGACACTAACAGTTGGTCTACCATTCACAGTTACTGTGGACGGCTGATCCAAGCTTGGTGTGCAAAAATGTGAAATATAAATTAAGAAATCGAAAAAAATTACAATGATTCTTTCTTTCAGTTTCATTCTATAAAACATAAAATTGATGTGTCAATTAGGCCATATTATTAATTGGTCTTATAATAAACGCCTATTACATAAACCGTCTTGAAATTCGTAGAACACTCATGAAAATCGATGACAATACTCGCAATATAAATAATATTGTATAAGTTCCACGATAAGCGCATAACCGACCTAGATCTCATGTTAGTTTTATGACATTTTACGTGCCTTCTGCAGTAATATAATTGGCGTAGATTACGAAAATGGCATTAAATTACGTAAACAATCGCATGTTAATGTTCAGCAATCCTACGTTTTTTATATATGTGCCTATTAGGTAAGACAATTAATAAAAACGACTTCTACAAAATCATAATAACGACTTGAGACAACTGTAATAGTTTCTAAATAATTCTATAATATATTTATTTATCAAAGTATTTTCTATTCATTTACTATAAAGAAAATTGACAGCTGAATAACGTAGTTTAGTCAAATCTTTAGGTACCTACTAAGCTTCGAGTAGACAGCCAAAACTTTATCTGAGGTACTAAGCATTAGGTAGGTTACATATATATATATACCTATACGCTATACCGGTACCTATGCAATTTTGAGAATATTGTGTTGGGACAAAGTGCTCCTTTTCAAGTAGACTTTGGTAATCGAACTATGCTTTTTTTATTCAGCGGAATTACACAACATATTTTAATTGCTTTTCAGTTTTTAAAAGATACTTTCCTAGATAGGTGTACCTCTACCTAAGATTTCAATATACTTTTTCTTATACTTGTAGATATAATATAAGTCGTTATCTTTGCTGCACTGCATGATTTACCTATTCTGATGCATTGCGGTAGCCTATATAGGTAGGTATGGCGCGGAACTCAGATCGATGGAAAATACTCTAACTCTAAATTGCCCGCGATTGCATGCCGCCACAAAATGCATAGCAGAGACCGAAAACTGTTATTAGCGTTTTTACCTAGTGTATTAGTGCTTTAAACTACAGATTGTGTAGTCCTCATTCCAAAACAATGTTAACGTGTTTGGTAAGTAGGTGGAGTAGGTAACATAAGTCTAATCAATAAACGTTGGTACATCTTCATCAGCTTATTTGTATAGGTAAGTTCCTTGCTGAGACATTGGTCTTTTCCGAGAGATACTCTAAACCTTACCCACCACGCAGGTCCAGTGCGGCTTGGTGGTAGGCATGCTAACATGCAAAATGTATTCGAGTAGACTGGATTTCCTCATTAAGTTTACACACTATTTTTATAGCGAATGTGGAACAAGAACTCTATGTCAATCTTGCAGGACTGAGTACGGAATCGAACTTTTTCCCATCATAGCAAGTCGCTCGAGACTCGCTCAGAAGACTAAACAAAGTACGATAGATATCACTACTTCAAAATCGAACTTTGTCCGATCTAACCTAGCAACTAGCAAATCACTCCACACTCGATCTAAGTTAGATTAGAAGTCTGACAAAGTATGTCCATATTCTCACTACGTAGCACTCTCATAACATAACATTCTACTAATATTATAAATGCGAAAGTCTGTGTGAATGACGGCTGAACGGATTTTGATGAAATTTGGTGTGTAGTAACTTTTAGGTCCTGGAATGGGACATATGGTACTTTTATCCCGGGAAAACAGACAAATTTCTTGGTAACAACTACCAACCGAATTCTACACGGATGGAGTTGCGGTTACAGCTAGTAATTAGTAATAAAGCGTCCATAACATTATATGTCCAATGTCCATATTATTACAGCACCTTTTTGCTACCGTATTCTAAAAGCACTGTTTCCACCTGGAACTCCATAACACATTTCATTCTTAGCTTTATTGTCACTTCGCGACCTTCATAGCTTTTCCAAATGTATTGTGCAAAAAGAATGGAGTGCCGCCATTGCGGTTTACGAGTTAATGCAAGATTTAGTGCCATAATTAAAGTGGGGATAACGAAGATTTATTATCGGACATTCGTTTCCATTACTGCAGTTAAGGTTAACCTTAGAACCTTTAAAAAAAATCTACCAAAAAAGCTGTAGATAACATAATGACGTGATCAACCTTGTCTTTCTAAACACATACCCATACACAGTATACAGGACTTTAGCTATTCTAAATTAAGTACTGAAGCATTGTCTAATTCGTTACTACTGAAAGCTTAATCGATTAATCTAGCATTCAAACAATGATTATGTCATGTAAATTAACAATAGGTAATGTTATTTAATATAACATTCGTCCATTGTCGTCCATTGCTTAATAATCCAACTCGCTTTTGAGGTAATTTTGTGTTTGATACGACTGGCAACACTCGCGCCACTCTGCTCGGCATTTTCTACTTTTAAGATGGCGGTGGTAAGGAGAAGCGAGTAAAAACAGTTTTTCGACATTAGACAACGATTCAGGTTTTATTTCCACGCCCGAAGATGAGATTTTACACTGCCCTGACATTGGTAACTGACTATGATAGCAAATATTAAGATCAATGTTAAACATCCATTAAAATTATGGCTGTCTCGACCAATATCATACGCAGAGATAAGGATGGCAATAGATTTTTTAACTAGTTAAAATTCATTAGCTTTCAACGGCTACAAATAACTCGTCCACATATACTACAGGAAGATACTATAAGAAATGTTCTTAGGATACCCATTTTTATAGTAGGTGGAAGTAAGCGCTTGGAAACTGAAGTACCGAGAAATAACTGTTCATTTCAAATACAGTAGCGAGCGACCGACGTGTTCAGTGCATTGTCATAAGCAACATTACCCTGATTGCATTCCGAGATGGGACATGTCTTACTGTTCTCTAAAAATAGCTGTAGGTGAAAACCCTGAGAGGTATTCGCTGGTAGTTATATATGGCCAGGAAAATGTTTGAGGGATTCGAAATGTACGTTATCCATCAAACGCACTTGCCAATCTTGGCACATGTGTGATGGAAGATGTCCCATCTTTTACCTCCTTTTACTATGTATCAATACGTGTGCTTTGCAGATGTAAGTATGTAATAAAACATAGCGTCACCTAATTAATTCAATTTAGATACCTATAAAACGAACCCAATAAAATACGAAAACAAATTCAAATCAATTTGAACAACCAGTTACGATGAGTAGGGTAAAGAGATTGATTATCGCCCGCAGAGGGTCGATGGCCACATCCGGTGGCAACCATGGTCTATAACTAGATACTGTATCTTTGGGGACACGTTGTCCTGATTTTAGGGGTTTCCAATAAGTATATCAGGGTAATAGAAATGTGCCCTTATTAGTTAGGCGGATAATGGTCGGGTTTATGTAGTAGCTAATGGTCTATTCTATCCACCGCATTGGTTACTGAGATTAATTTCCTCATTGTTCTAACTTATTTACAGTTATGTTTGTTGTTTATGGAAAGTTAATTTGTAAAGAGAAATAAACCTCATTAATAGGTAGCTGAGTCTAATAATATACTGTGAAACTGTCGAGAAATAGTACCTACAATTGTAAAAATATCAGAGTAATATGTTTTTTTCATCATGACTGTGTTATCCTTGAGCTTTTAAGACTAAAATTTCATTTGTACGAAATGTCAAGGTCAAAACGAAATACTTGGTCTTTGGGTCGTATAATCATTTCGTCAATTGTTATGTGAAACAATAAAACTTCTATGGGGAACAGTAAAACTGATTTCGGAAATGAGACTGAGGAACATAACACTGAAGACGGCCGAAGTTTCGTCGCCAACGGCGGTGCTCCTATCTCCGGGCGGTCTTATCGCAGCTGGGCTTTAGGGATCCGACTTTACTTATTGCCCTAAGATCCTTCTTGGCTTAAACGTATTGAGGCGTTTGAGGCTCTAGAATGGAATTGCAGTCACGATAGCCCCTTGTGGGCTTAAATATATTAGACGATTTAGTGATATCGCCCGCATAACGGAGCAACTCTGCGAATGCTTTATTTTTAGCGTAATTTTTTTGGATTAGGTACATCAAAGAAAAACTAAAAATGACGTCTTATATTAAATTTGAACTAGGAACTGTTATTATACGTGTAATAAGGTACCTAAATAGGTGTACATATATCAACTTTTATAGGTAGGTATATAAATATAGTTTTCCTTATATGCCACAACTTTTTAATTTCTTACTGGTTATATTTTCGCGGAAGAATAAAAATCAAATGGCGTCGAAAGCCACTCCGTTTTTTTACTAACAAACCTGTCAGTAAAACAAATGTCCAGTCTAAAATTAATTATCGCGAAAACAAAGTTGTTGGTGGCAGCGGGAGTGATGAAAAAACTTGGAAGCTGTGCCTTGGGATGCCATGGGCCTTTCCGCAAAAATACAGTTAGCTACTGAAAATAGCACATAAATATAGGTAGGCTGTTTTTCCTCAATCTTGTTTGTGAGTAGAGTTTAGTACAACTCACATTAGTGTGTTTGTTACTTCTTCACGCGGCTGTAGCGGATTTGATTGAAATTCGGAATGGAGATAGCTTATACCCTGGATTAAAAGCATTGCTGATTTTGATCCCGGAAAACCGCAAGAGACTCCTCGGGGCGCAGCTAGTATGTAATAAATATGAAGTTAAAAAAAGTCTGGGAACTACCTATTTACTAATTCAATACCAGTATGAAGTGATCCGTCTTCATAGTAACACGCTTAAACGAAGTGCCTAGACGTATTTAATATGCAAGATTATTATTTTCCTTTTATAAATAGAGTAAACAAGTTTATTTAAATATTCATACGTAAATTGAACGCATTGGCATTTTATTCATATACCTATTCTTAGTAATATATGTATTTAGGTATTTGTTATAGCTGAGGTTATAGCCTAACAAATGATTAGAAGAAGTTCCTTATATAATTACGAGAAATTAACAAATATCTTACTAACAGAATAACATACTAGCAGAAAGAACCTTTTGACCGCCAAGGCCTATACACGACAAACAAAAAAGTGCTGTATATGCCGAGGTTGGCTTGACCCGACTAAAATGTATGAAAATTGCTTAGCCTGGCGTAGAGGGCAACTTTGCTTCTATAGCGCGGGTGTTCAAAAGGTTATTACTTAGTAACATCTGCCTCCAGGTGTTTTAAAGAAGCTAGCATAGAACTCCTAACTAAAACCATAGCACAAGGCTAGAACGAAAGAACCTAAGTATTTATAGAATTTTCGCAGACGCTGACTCAGTAGGTATTTATGTCAAACATATTTTTAGCGCATATTTTTTGCAGGTATTAAATCTGTAATGTCAATCTGTATTCCGTGAAAACAATGTTTCACAATTCCTCAATGGTTTCATAGAATGAATCTTTTCATATGTTTTTGAACTAATTAATAGCGGTAGGTATACACAGCTATTAAATGATCATTGTAATTATACCTAACTACTAATAACCTACCATTTATACATATTTAGAAGTAATAATTGTTAATACCTACATCATTTAATCATATTATTTTCATAAATAGGCATCCAATCACAGTAGGTACTTTGGTGTGATATTTGTTTCGAAATATTCAATGTTTTTATTAACTTTACCAGATATATAAATATTGAATTATAACTTCCAAACGGGAGTAAACAATGTATAATATAATTATGTATCAGGAAATCAGGTATTAATTACCTCAGGTATTTATTAATTATCTCAGATATTAATTACCTACCACATTTTAATATATTTATGTAAGTTCTGTAACTTTGCAAGTTGCATGAATATATCATGATATATAATTTATATATTCTGTTTTTGTATGTCAAAGCTAATACACGGGAAGGATGTTCGGGAAATCGGGAAAGGGTAATAAAATCAATTTGCACCTTTGATCAGCACTATTTTTTGTCTCTTTTTTATTATACTCTGTCAACATCATATTTATTTCTCTCCAGAAAAATAATTTATACAACGCTCTATACATACATCCACTTAAACTATGAAGTTAAAGTTATTTAAAATAACAGATAACAACGATAGGTTATATCTACACATTTACGTCTTTTCTTATAATTTTGATTATAACCGTTATGACGACTGCCGAAACTGTAACACCTAATCGAGTATCTAATATCATAAAAAGTATTTTTATTCAATTGTTTAATACATTTATTCATTTGTAAAAGGTTTCGAAACGAGAGGATCGAACGTAAAAACGCTTAGGACAACTAAATTCTTCGTTCGAGTTGTACTTTATATCGTTTGGCAGTGTAAGTATCTAATTTACGTTCGTATCCAAAATACTTCGATGAATTTAGTAACAGGTATAAGTCTAATTTCGAATGATAGTTGTGAACAGAATCTAATTCTACTTCGATGATAAAAAACGTAACTTACAATGAATAAATAACGATAACCTCTAAGAACGGGGCACTAAAACCTAGTAATATTGACTCGGTTCGAGCTACGAACATAAGACTGACCGCGGCGTACCCCTAACTTCTTTTAGCTAGGGATAATCGGTAACTACATAAAACATAGGAACGATTCATCACATAACCACAACGATATGCGCAAGTTAACTTAAGCACTAAAATAACGACAACTATGCTTCGAAAATATTTTATACACCGGTAATATAAAACGCGCTGGCATAGTATCTATACCACGCGGCCTATGCCTATATAGCCTAATTGTGGTTAACGCCCTCCCTCGGGCGATAGCACGAGATTGCAAGTCTGTAATATACACTCTCTCTCCCTCTGAGAATAGGTTCGAGTCCCAGGTGCGGGAACGTTTAAGATGAAAATACAGTATGTATCTATGTACGATCTATGATCCAACACGGGTCCTACCCGACCGCCGACTGAACTCTAATCGTCCGACTTTAATTTTATTGTCCAAAAGCCTGACGACTTTGAGCCGTAAACTGGTATAAAGGGTTAATATCACAAGTATCGACGGCACTGTAAGCTTCGCATGAAGTGCACGAAATGGCTAGAGGCATTGAGTTTGAACACTGGACGCGCGTTATCACAGTTTATTTGGGTAGTTGGGGCCAGGCTCATGCCTTGGCCTTCTGGCGAGGTCTACACTGCACCATGCAGATGTAACCCGCGTCGACGTCGCAGCCGCTCACCAGAAGGTTCATGAGGACGCTTGACGACTGCGTGCTCGAGGGTTTCTGCGGGACGGGGGACGGACTGCGCTTTGCACGTTTCGCGCAAGGCAGGGCGGGCTCCTGTTTCATGACCCTCTTTACCCCTGTGTCCCATGTTGATACTGTTCTGCTTGGCATTAGCGCTGAAGACAAAGGAAAAGTTTAGTTTCTCTGACAAGTCTGAAGGAAAAGTAGATGCATAGTTAGAACGGTGAGAAGTTATACCTGGATCTGAGTATATGTTAGTTATGAGATCTTGGGGCGGTGGTCCCGTGGTGGAAGCTGTGAGGAGGCGCTGAAGCGCAGGCGCCGGAGATGGCTGGGGCTCTGGTGGCTGTGGCCTTGCCATACTGACACTGTCTGGAAGAGCCCCCCACATGACTGCCGGCTCAAGGACCGGCAGTTCATCTGTCGTGGGTATGAATGGGGAGTTACCATCGTCAATTTCATTGTCACGCCTTCTTCTATCGAACGCATCTAATGATAACTCCGTTAATAACGACGGCTGGTCACAGGACGAGTCATTTTCCTAAAACAAACACCAGCATTAGACAGGATCCTATGAGAAAAAGAAGCAAACTCCAAACGATTCTTAGTTTCATTCTTACATGAGGTTCCGGTGAAGACAGTAATAACGAGTCCGGTGTTAACGAGTCCACTGGCGATCCACTTCCCAAGTCATCGCCCAATAGGCTGCAATAATTGTCGCTCAGTATGAAATCATCGAACATCGAATCGAAGGGACTGTTCTCGAGGGGTATACACGCGTCACCGGCCGTGGGTGCCAAATGAGTCAGATCTTCCGGCTCGTCTTTAAGCACTGAAAGTGAAACAGTTCATTAATATCGAGAAAAACACTTTATTGGTTATGACAGCAATAAAGCAGGAGCAGATACCTAAGCGTGTGCAGTTCGAGTGGCACTCACTTGTAAGTCCCTCGTCTTGCGAGAACATGAGAAAGCCTTTGTTCATCTCTTTCTTTCGTGGTGCGAATATGAGCTCTGTGACTGGTATGGGGCGTTCTTCTTCTGGTGGTATAATGGCCACAATTGCACCGTTGGACGGTGGGTCAGCGGGTGCTAGAGGCGGCACTTGGAGCGGCACGGGCGCTATCGGCGCGAGCGTTGGCTTTAGATCAGCGTGCTGCACCTGGTGTGCGGCGAACACCTCATCTTTGCACTCGATACCGCTGTGGACAAAGAAACTCGGTAATGTGACGCCCGTGGGATAGCCCACCTGGAGGCGCGAAGAGATTGGTCTACCGCCTATATGTACTATATTCATCTGCCTTTATACTAGTGCCGTGATAATACGAAATCTATAATTCTACATGGTCATTGGCTTTTAATCAAGACTGAATCTAATGCTTTATGCTTATCACAATTGCATAAGGTTGCTGTAAAAACAAGTGTGATTTGAGTGCTATATAACATACAAATTCGGCGGAAGAAAATTGGCGCCATTTGATACATAATGGAGGCGATCAGTCAACAGCACTCAAGGCTGATTTAGACTGAGGATGACGTGAGACGCAGTCGCGGATAAAATCTAATTTGTTCCGAGACTAGACTCTAGACATTGTGAATGAATGAAAATACAGAGTAGGTATTTGTTTATGCATTTACTTGCAAATTTATCAACATAGGAGGCAAAAGACACACGAATAAGGATAAAACAACATATTGCACTACCTAATTTTAGCACGTGCTGAAGTGGTATTTCTTGAAGTGAATAACAATATGAATGAAATAGTTACAACTCAACTCACAAATAATAAAGAAAAAATTTAACTCACAAAATAATAAGAACAAGACGCTTAAATCCAGTAAAAACATTTCATGTTATCAAAGAATGTCTACTCTTCGAACGGGACAATCCAGCGATCGAAAATTTAACATTACTCGACAACTAACAGGAGGAAAAGGAAAATGCAAAATGTTGTTTGCACAATTTGCAAATACCTACTAATGAAATAATGAAGCACCAAACCATTAAATTCCAGCAAACATGTAATAGGAGAACTTGAAGTTATAACAGTTAAGAATTCTGCAGTGGATTTTAATGATAGTAAAACGCGTCCGCACGTGTATCTACTTGAGATTTGTTTGATCAGAATTGCGATATCTGATAACCAGAGATAATTAACTATATTTACTGCATCAAGTTCATTAAACAAAATAATTAATTAGCAAGCATCTCTAGATCAGATAACCCAAGTATTGGCCCTCTGGGAATACTTGCGTCAACGATATCGGAATCGAGGCTGATACACTGTAAAACTTAGATAATGCTAATGTTGTTGACGATGCGGTTCAAGTTTATTTCATTAACCCCGACATTAAGATGCCTGCCAACATTGGAAAACTATACAAAGTAAGTATAGTAATTACATTGGAGAAGTCCAAGAGAGTATAGTGTAGCTAAAGTATCTACTATATACATTAATATTAATAAGAGTTAACGCGTAATATCGCGTAATTTCTATTATCACCTTCAGGTTTAGGTCTCAGATTCATTAGGTCTGTCGTTGAAAAGCACTGATTCATTGTACACGAAACATAAATCTCTGAGGGAGTGTTTTTGTCGATGCATTTACGCGCTATTTCGAAAGTGAATTTGTTAGAGTAGGACAGACAAATGCTGAGTGTAAAGGGCAAAGAGGGATGTACGGATGATAGTAAGGTCGGCCTTGCTGGCGACCTACACTCTCACCCCCTTTGGTTCAGCCTCCCCATGTTTTCTCCAGACAGGTCCATTCACCAGCAGCTCAGTATGGAAATGTAAGCAGTATCTTAACTTGCACTGATTCAGTAAACCAACATCAGCAGCTATCATTACATTTGTCCATCTGGTGTCGCTAATCATTGAAATATTTACTGTCAGTCGTAATCAGGCCAGTTGCAGGCCAACAACGGCGCCTAGCAAGAGTAGCAAGCCCATTATAGCAGTTAGCTATAAAAACCAGCGTATTAGTGTGCGTGACTTCAACAGATAGCAACAACAATTGAGTGAAAGGACTGTCTACACATTGTGCAGCGTTTGCGCGCGCAACCAACCCACGAGGAGGGTTCCGTATCGATTGCATGAAGAAATTCCAATCCAGACGAACCCACACCGAAATTCCAACCTTTTAGAGACTGCAATGCAAAAAATAAATATATTCGGGTAATTACAGTCCCATTGTCGTCAAAATTAAATATTTGCGATCTGTTTTAAACGAGCAATAAAATTGTGGTTAAAATGCGAAACAGAGAACAAGTCTGCATGTGGCAAGAATCCTAATAGCGTAACATGAAAGGAATCGTGCGGCAAAGAATGAGAGCAGCTGTTCGAAGCCGGTGGTGACCTTGGCCGTGATACCGTTGAGCGCGCAATTCGACAATTACATCTATTCCGCCACGGTCGAGGTCGAAACGTGACGCTACCACGCATATCAAGTAGGCATCTTATTGAACGTCTACGATACTAAATATGTCTGAAGGTGAACAAGTGCGAAAGCATTTTATGGACACGAGCAGCGTAAGAGGTAGTCGACTTTTTTATTTTATGTCATAACCTTAACTGTAATCTTGATATTTGGATTGGGAATAATAAAAAAATTAACGCGAGTTGATGGGCGCCATCCGTCTTATTGTTACGCGTAATAGCAAGTTTTGTGTTTTTTTATCGATAAATTATTTTATTGACAAACAACGCAAGAATTTTCCACGCCATGCTAGATTTCAGCTCGTAGAAAAGGTCTAGTCTAGACCTACAATCGAAGTGATATCGTTTGATATATATTTAAAACTGGATCGTGATATGATATAGATAAGGGCGATGTAATTACGCTGTATTTCAAGACAACATACAGTTTGAAGCACTATTTAAATACATTGAACCTTAAAAAAAGTAAAAATAAAACAGGACCATGATCTTACATTATGACTTCGGGAAGTACTAAATATGAAAGGTATGGTCATCGAGGGAATGGTACCAGAATTACCATAGCGATGTGCACACGCGTATGTTTATTCAACAACCTGAACGTGCTTCTAACAACGGACACCGAAAGTGCAAGTCATTAATTCATGCCTAAAATACACATGAAATTAAAAAAAGTACTTCTATAATCATAATCATAGTCCAGAGTTCCAGACTCAATGAAACACATTTTTTCAGAAGAAATTCATGTAAAATAGATTGACAGCAAATCAACCAACTTTAAAAATGAATTGTATTATAGAGAGGGTTTTAAATAATATATAATATCACATAAGCAACCCATTAACAACACAAGAAAAATGTGTCTTCACCTTAATAGAGACACATTCTTAATAAATAACTGCAAAATACTCATTAGCCTAATAAATTGGCTAGATTGTAATACAAATGGGGACCATAATGTTTATGAAAACATAGAAAAGGAAAAAAAACATAAGCAACGAATCTGACTGTCAGAAGATATCACTTGAAGAATTTCATACAAGCGCCATGTGCAACAAAAATCCACGTCAATTCGCCTTGACGAAACGATTAATTATATTGATTCTGTATCGATTGGTAGATCAGAAGCATAAACGCATCGCGCTGGCCGCATCGTGCGGCGCGGGAGTCAAGGCCGCGGTGGCGCGGTTATATAACTACCAGGCAGAGCTGATGGCAGCGGTAGCGGGGGGCAGGGACCGCTAATTTTAGTCCACAACACACATCGCAAATGCACAGCCCGCTACACGGACGACGCGACACTCCACATTACAAATGATAAAGACAAATCTAACAATGAAAATCGTATTATCTTGTATATATTACAAAGAATACATGAATGAATCGAATTCGACAACAAACGTGTCCGAAAATGAAGGTAGAAAATACTATAAAAGTACTCGCAGATTCGATAAACACTTTCAATGAACTAGTATCGCTTTGAAAATGCAATTACTTGTCAGTTATATCACTCGCGGTATCGTGTTAACGATTTTTACTACAAACGGCAACGTAAACGAAATACCGATAAAATAAACAGGCACTAGTATAAGGCACGTTCACTTGAATGCACTGTACACCGTCACTGTCGCACCGATTCTTACCATGATGAGTAAAATTTCGTGTTGTTGTTAAACAAAGATTCGGCGTCGGTAGTTGTGCGTGCGGTTACTAGAAACAGCTGATCGAGATCACGTCTCGGAGCCGGGGTGGCGGGTGGCGGCGAGGGTGTGCTTGCGGCGACGACTCTAGCACGAATGATGAGACCAGCGAGCGCGGCGGCGCACTCGTGACGCGGCCTACCTAAACACACATTACATCGCGCGACATAACCCGATGATAAAATTTTAAGGATAGCCGGCATTCAACAGCCACGCGACTAGATAGCCGAGTTCACGATCCACCGGTGGTCCGCGACAACGCCGATCACGGCCAGGTTAATGAGATATCATTTGTAATCGAGTGATACCCGCATGTAACCGGAGGGTTTATGGCGTCCGATACGTTTTACAACCCATTCATAAGGCGCAGATAGTGCAACGTTGAAAATTGACGCATAACTTCTTTCTACGGCGACGGCTAAGCTATTTCGGTACAATAAAAATACGAGTCGGGTGGAGTATGTAACATGAACAAACATTTCTGATTATTTGTGTACATTTATTCATGAAGCGCTTAAAAAGGTCGATGAACTGTCCTTCATCAGTTATATAACGTTCCACATAAATTGATTTCGAAAATTATTCGTATAGAAGACGCCATTATTTTGCCGCTGCACAAATATCATTAATTGGCTCAATGATTGAAGCAAATCGGAGCACCTACGTCGCACAATATATCTATATTAACAACATCAATAAAGGCACAAAGTAATTCTCAGATTTCTTACTCGATATAGGTCAGTCAAAGCTAAGGCGTTTTACAGAAACACACTTCGATAGCACAGTATACTCTCGATAAATTAAGTTTTAGCTAAACAAATAAAAGACTCGAATAATTATAAACATTTTGATATATTTTAATTATTGTACCAGAACTTCTTTTAATGAGACATGGTCATCATCATCATCACAATCCACAGGATTTCACAACCCTCTGCTAGGTATAGGGTTCTCTCATATCATACCATTCGCCTCAGCTATGACAGAAAGAAAAGATGCAAACGAAAAACCTAAGATATTCTGACTCATACTTTTGAAAAATGGGAAGAGCATAGAATTATGGATCCAAATTTATACATTGTTACAGTACCTCAAGGCATCAATCCATCAGTAGCTGTCCTAACTATACACGATACGTCCTGCTGCCGAAGCCACGTTGTTCCACAATTTAGCCGCGTAAGCTGATCCCCGGCACTAATGGCCCCTGTTCTGAGCTACGGTACCAGTATCGGCTGGGTTAAGGTACGATTCACAGCAACACTGGAGACGGTAAATAGAATGACATAATTATATGTCACAACTGTAGACGGCAATTGCAGCAGTATTCATTTATATGGGCCCATTTGTGGCATACGATTGCAAGTGCCGCTCCACACGTCGAAGAAGTAGTGCCGTCTGCCGTAGCCGTTTGTTTGCCGTCTGTCGCGTGGATTGGAATAGTACCTTTACACGTTCATAAAAATAGTGCAATTTGAACAGCAAATAGCCGTGGCGATGGAAATGAAGGTAATGGTAGACTGCAGTTGATAACTGTTGCAGATAAAGTTTGCGGAATTCTATCAGTAATAGCTGGCTCTTCATGAGATGTTGATATGATATATTGATAAAGTGAATGTACCTCGTCACTGAATGCTTCCAAAAACGTATATAGAGAAACAATGTCTAAAATTTAAAGTATTGGTTTCTGAGAATCTGAGAATAGCACAAAACTGGGAATGAATTTGAGTCACCAAATATTAAAATCTTTTATATATCGATTATTTCAAAGGCTTCGAAATAGCTGTCTACTTGAGAGAGTCTACAGAGAGTCTGGTACACCGAGAGGTGAGCTACGGATAGGAGCATGCGCGCACTCAAAGGATTACACAAAATTTCACAATGTAGGTACATCTTCTGACGAAATAGTCACAAAAATTAAATCATCTGCGAAATATGGTATTCAAATCAGATAAACAAAATACGATCCCATAACACATATGATTTTGCTCAGACACCAAAACCGCGTGCAAAAACTAAAAAGTGGCATGAAGTTGACCATGATGAAACTGGTGGAAACTATGAACGAACAGGAAATTGGACAAAGCAAGATGATTCAACATGGATTCATTCAATAGACACCGGTAATTCCCTAGCTGTTACTAACTTAGTAGTAATGCTATGTAGGTTTTTTGTCTAAGATATAGAGTACTTGTTATATTAATATTTTGTGCAACAGTTATTGTTTATATGCATACCATGAGGCGTTCGACTACCTCGTCGCGTTCTCGTTGATCAATAGTTACCAAATTCGTCACGTGTAAATTTGACTCATTGGCGTCTAGGCACTACGTGACCAGAAGAGCGTCGTCAACGCATCAACTATATTGATTTAGTCGAAGCCAAACTTTCCGATTCAAAAAAGTTTTATTTGGTGAGGAAACAAGTGCTCTGCCCCTGTTGGACAAGTTTTTTTATTTTAGTTTTGGAGGCCAAGTGTTTTACTATGCAATGAGTGAGCCAGTTCTCCTTCTCATATCAAAAGTTGACGGAGCAACATATTCAATTGATATCGAGAATCTAACCTATCCTCGTATTTAAAATTCAATTTTCACTTATGGCATTGTAATATGTGTCTCCATCGATACGCAAGTCGTTTATCACTGTAATTATGGCTTTTAGCATCACAGAGTATGTGGTGCAGGTGTTAATTGGTCAGTCAGCACCAGACACAAAGTTAGCACTTAGCACTTTGCGAATGCAGCATGCAGTTCGCGAGCTGCAAGCTATTGTGCAATTAAAGCAATGGGGGCTGGTCGTTGACCCCATGGCCCCACACCCGGCAAGTCCGCTTTCTGGCAGGCTACGTGACTCCGCAGCCGTTGCATTCGCTTTACATCATCACCGTTATGAGGCTGTACGTCATACATATCCCGAACTGAATACAGCAAATTGCTTTGATCCAGATTCCTGATTCGTGTGGCAATTAAGATGAATCTGTCATAATTATATCATAATAAAAAGTTTTATTATCCAGTAACCAATTCTAGCTCATTAGAATTGTGTCTACGAAGAGAAGTTCTGACCGATATTTTGAAAAAAAAATGGCATTTTAATTAAATAATAGTGTTTTCTATTTACATGTAATTGAAACACTCGAATTTCGACTTTATGTTACAGGAAAACACGACCCTTTCAACGATATTTTGCCCTGAAGATGATTTCTGCTAGTTATTACAAAAACCATAAGGATATTTAGTGCCAAAAACAACATTACTGAGGTCATGTTAAGTCACGTAAGCATAATAATAACGTGAGGAAAAATATGGCACTGCCATTGGTCAAACAACGATAATACTACATGCAAATTACAAATCAAAGAGTAGTTTTAACCAATATTGGATACTCGGAAACGAAGACTTCATAAACGTAAAAGCAAAAAATATCGTATGTCATACGAGTAATGATTATATTGAACCGGTCTGTGTCGAAATGAACGGTGAGTGCTCAATTCGTCAATCATGGAAGTAGATACGGTTTTAAATGAGAGCATACGGAATAAAAACAACAATAAGTATAGCGGATACTGCATACCAAAATGTAGGTATCTGATCATGAAAGATGTAGAAGATACTATGAGTACACGGTGAACTTTCTAAACCACACTAGAGATAAACAGTGGAATTACAACAGAACAAAAATAGTGAAATTTCTGAACAGCACTAGAGATAAATAAAACATTGCTATAAGGCAAGGCAAAGGCGCGAGTCCAGGCAACATCAATTCTTACAATAATACTCGTATAAATAAGTTCAATATTGTATACTCAAGTTTTTATGACGAAACAAAACGAAGACTTCCACGTGTCCCAAACATAAAACGATATGATTCTACAGAGCTTACTGATAAAGTATGTTCGAGGGCACATGAAAAATGAATGCTCCGAAATGAATTCCATTTCGAAGATAATATCGGACGCCTTGGGAAGCATTTCGAGGCAAAAAAAAATGAAATACTTTCTAGGAGACCAGTTCTCTGAATTGATGTTTGTGATGTATACTCACGAGTAAAGTGATCAGATTTTTTTGGGACGGAACACGGACAGAAGGTTTAAGGACATGGTGCAGTTAAGTCATTAAAAACAAAGAAATAAAAATCGATATGTAATTTATGCAGAACAAATAAAACAGACGATGTGAATAACTCCTGAAAGTGTCTGAGATTATTTGTAGATTCATAAGAATTAATTGCAAATATTAGCATAGCAACCAGAAATGAGGCGATTTACCGATTACAGTGCGTGATAATGAATACTAAAAACTGGTTTTGATAATGCGGATAAAACTGGTTATCGTTCAAATACGTCTAGATCGCAAATAAATCTAGGCAAATAGTACAAAAAAAACGGAACCAGTTAGATTGCAGAGGTGGTTACCATAACGCGAAGTTTTAATGCAGCAGAATTTCAGGGAATTTAGGTTAAAGGCTAGGTAAACAATATTTGCAAGTGGTGTTACAAATAATAATAACATGCCATTATTGCGTTGGCAGTACTTATCGAATTAAGAAAAAGGCCAACGACGAGTAATATGAAGATAAGATTAAATGCACTTTGTTTATACCTGCTCGAATGTATGAAAAATCTAAGATGTATCGGACGAGGATATCCTTAACAAGATTTGAAGGCCAGAAGCAGCAAGCGTCGCACAATTTACAATGGTTACATTGACGTCACAGTCATTGAACCTCCTCGGTCCACTCGCATTGCAATTTTCTCATCTATCGCCCGACTTCCATACTAACCGAGGAACATTATATTATGTGTAACAGTTCGACTTCGAGCATATGATTCTCAAGATAGAGAAGTGAACGTATTCTCTACTGCAATACTCGTAGTTCAATAATTCCGCGCAATGCTCGTTTCAAAGCTGTTACACTCGACAAATAATACAGATGCAATTTCAAGAAATGCTTCAGCATGATAAAGGAATGGAAATGAGGCAGGTATGGTAGGTGTGCTAGTCGTGTAGTTCCAACTTATATCACAGGCGAGGTTCAACAAACGAATCGGCACCCACGCGCCCCATTCAAGCTGAAACGAAACTGCACTGTTCTAGTACCTACTCCGTTCTAGGAAGGTGGGGTGAACGAACCCAGGGGAGGGTGGAGGTGGAGGTGAATTCGCCCGGAGTTGCATAAACCAACCGGCGACCGCAGAATATTCTGTGCACACCTTAGTTGTGAGCAAAGCGACCAGCAACGTAACACTGCCAAATGTTAAATTCAGAGAATCATGACAAGCTTCCATTCCACACATAATTTCCCGGAATTCTATGGATTCGCAAAACTGTTAAAAACTTAAATCTGACTACCAGTAATATTTGAAGCTTCAGAACTGCTATATCAGCACACATTTCAAGCAATCCCAAGAGACTGGGATAGTATATGAGGTCATAAAGATAAATTTCAGTAAAACATCTTGGCGGATTTGTGACAAACGCATAAAAATACTAGCTAATATAAAGATGGATCCTGGAAACGATAAAGTAGAAGCTATAGCACAGAATAATAATTAAAGCTATACATACAATTCTACATGCAAATATGTATATGAAAAGATGAAGCTGAAAGCAGTGTTCAAGTAATAGTGATGTAACAGCGCGCAAATGCAGGTCATCACCATACGCTGAAACAATCAGCATTCATTGATGTAAGTAATGAAAACATTAGAATTCATTCGACTTTGAGTCTCCACTTTATCTTGAACAATTTTATGGGATACAGCGATTTCAATAGTTTTATTGTATTTTTATAGCACAAATCAAATAAACGTTTTACTGAATATTCTAATATTGAGACCCAATTCTGTTTTTATTTATTTCTAAGTTTCGATAGTCTACAGCTGTACAAATAAAAAAGAGCTGGATACAAGAAAATATAAAGCAAATATATTATGTGAAACGTGTGTAGGTTTGGGCTCATTAAAAACTCATATATTACCCGAATCTACTTTGAATGTCTCTGACAAGCAGCATTCTTGTTTTAGGCAAGTTGTGCCGAATATTTTTCATCAATTCTGTTCAAACGAAAGTCTACAGCTGTTACCCTGTTACCTAATAATAGGTATACATATGTACATAAAGGGATATTTTATATAATTAATTTTTAGAATTGTTCAGTACGTAGTTACGGCCCATTTTTTATTACATCTTATATTACCGATCTTCAAATAGGAGATTCTCAATACGTTGTTTATGTATGTTTTTTAGATTTTTAATGTATGTTAACCGCTTACATACTCCAAAACTACTAAACCGATTTGTGTGAATCTTTTATGGGTTGAAAGAGTGTACACGCTATGTGGTCAATTTGGTAAATATCGAATGATGCATTTAGGAAATAGAAAAAAAACTGGTTTCATATATTGGTAATTCATTTTTTTTATTTATTTGTACCTACTATTTTTATTTGAAAAAATGTACGTGAGAATTAGAATAATAAAAAAAAATATCATTATGCTTTTTTTATAATTAATCATAATGTATTTCTTGACAGTTTAATCCCTTGATCATACTTCATCTATTGTATGACTCGATAGGATCTAATAATAGAAAAAGCGAGGCGTGTCAGTTTATACGCAGTCGCAGAATGTAGACTTGCATACAGTGTTCTCACATTGACCCACATGTGGTGTTAAAATAAATGACGACGGTATGCCACCACGGCTTTATAAGACACGAACGCGTCCAGGTGTTTCGTTTTAAACGTATTGTCAAACAAATCTAAAACAAACACTTGGGCTTAAATAGAGTTTAGTTAATATACGATAAGGTTCACTATATGACCTATGTTTAAGAAAATTCTCATTAAGGAGTACTCGTTCAACCAAGCAAGAGAATGGTTGTGTTCTCGGAATCACAGTGAAGTATACCACAATTTTAATGTCCGGTAGTGTGATTGGTACGAATAATTGGCTTACGGAAATGTGGAACCAATAGCAGAAATCAACAATTATGTCTTGTTTTGCTTTTAGGTCAATTCGCTACCATCATCTATAAAAATGAAATGCTGTTCTTTGGCATCATTTGAGAACGGCTGGACCGAAATGGCAGTTTTATTTTATGTTCGTCCGAATAAGATTTATGGGTTTCTTTTTTTAAGATTGCTCGAAAAATTTGGCAATATCTGAAGGTGCTTTCTCACGCAAGTGAAACCGCGGGGCGCAGCTCGTTAGTTATAAAAGTAATTTAAAAAGTTTAACAAATAGGTAGGTAGATACAGATAATAAGTTCATAATAGCTTTGACATTAAATGAAAATAAACACACGATTTCTCGAACCATCCATTTACGTAAACTGTAGCTTTGTAGATAGATTAGAATTGATACCAATAAAGTCTTTTTGCACAAACAATTTTGTAGGTACATAAGTGAACTTCGAAAGCATTATCTTCCAGTTAACCTCGTTGTACTTTGTTGTTATTACAAGGTATAAAAAAAATATATTTAAGTACGTACTTTTACGTATTATTTAGTAGTAACAAGTGTTAATAGATTTATTTATTAGTAACGAGTAAGGTAACCTTAAAGACTTAACAGTTGACATAACTATAGCTTAACAACGCGTATGATTAATGCACGCACCTGTAAGGTCCACATCACATGACACAATTCATGATACCTTTAGCCCACGAGCTTACACGACTCCATTCACTTTACCTCCAAGCAGACCTTTGCATGATATATTCATGACACAATTTATATTTCCCCTGAGAGAAACAAGTTGAAAAGTAACAATGTTCTGCTCAAAGGTAAAGTTAATTAATCAACAACAGGTAAACTGATTTGCATTTGACCTAAGTAAACTTGGTTCGACGAATTTATAATGGTTTAAAATGAAGCAATGTTTTGTTCTTTTAATGAAATGAAAGTGGATAATTTGGATAATTTGATTAAACTGTTTTCCTTTTTATTCTTAATCTTAGTTCGATAGCAACTTATAGTATAGAGGCACATAATTATTATACATTTTATACTTGAATACCTATTCATTAAGCGATATGCGGTAGCTGAATAGAGAATAACAAGGTCCTCGCCGCACGTAGTAACAACTTCACCCCTGATAACCCAACGCATGATCACATGCACCATACACAGTAAAGAATCAGTAGGATCACTTCGAAGGAACGCATGGAGTCTATAAGTCTCACGCACTAAAGCGGCTAGATACTCACTTTAAGCATTTTTTCGCCAATTTAATACAAAGCGTAGCAATACTGGTATTAATATTGAAAGCAAAGACGGACACTTTAATTTAATTATTTGCATATCTGTGAACGGTAGAGGACACCAGAATAAGAATGAAAGAAAATAACATTTATTTGAAAACCACACAAACAAAGTAAAGAAACACAACAACAAAAATAAAGAAAACAAAGATGGAAAAATAGGATGAAATAAGATGGATGACGTAAAAATTAGATTAAAAGATGTTTTTAAGAATCCATCGATTAAGGGTTATGTGCGCACAAT
The DNA here is from genome assembly GCA_951640565.1 of Petrophora chlorosata. Lineage (NCBI taxonomy): Eukaryota > Metazoa > Arthropoda > Insecta > Lepidoptera > Geometridae > Petrophora > Petrophora chlorosata. The sequence goes on from OX621207.1 coordinate 6,116,108, forward strand.
TTTATATCAAAGCTACAACGAAATAGACCCGATAAAGACTTCAAATCGCGAATGTTCAAAAGTTTTAGAGAACACACATCTAATCAGTACAAGAACATGAACTGACAATGCTTTTTATTTGTGATTATAGGTGAGCGCAGAATTTGCGGAGCTGTGAATATTGTTTAGTAAAGTAGCCCGGTGTTTAAAGGACAACAATAAATTCTTAGAGGATACTTCGCAGCTGGAAAAAATGTATTGAATATGAAAATGATATTTTCTACACAAGTATCACTTTGCTTCGTAGAAATTGAAATATGACGCGGTGTCAACGCGGCCTACCGAAAATATACGGTTTGATTTATTAGTCGCAGCTCCGATCAGGCTTTTACAGTTTTCGTTTATTCCTACTTAATCGTTTACTGTGTCAGATATCGCTGTAGTTTCATAATTATCTTCAGTTTACTCGATAACTTTTCCGTCCGGTAGTGCTATGATAAACTTTGCTACTTTTGATCTAATAATATTTATAGAGTATTTGTTAACTAAGTGACAAATAATATTATCGTTATTCTATTTTCCAGATACTTATTACTTAACACTCGACTGAAAGAGATGAGTAAAGTTTGTGTTTCACGTCGTCTTTGGTATCGGTTAGATTGTCTTTGTAATTGGACCGAATCTAATGTCTAACGATCACATAATATCACATCAATATTAGACAACCTAGAATAATAATACGTTTAAAAAATAACTAAATACATATAATAGGGAATAATAATTGGCCATTGGGTGAAACCTCATCACGTGTTACAGTTTTACATTGCATATTCAGTTGTATATCCAATAGGAATATGAGGTGACTCAAGGGTGAGTCGTATCATAATAACAACTTGGATTTGATGTGATTTTTTTTCATGTAACTGAATGGCGAGACAAGCTTGTCGTTTGCCTGATGGTAAGCAATACGCCAGCCCATAACAATAACAGCACCACCCAGAACTTTGTTTTGTAAAATCCTGCGCGGCGCTGTACTGCGCTCGTCACCATGAGACATTTTTTTTAAAGTAACTTGATGACGAGACGAGCTGGTTGTTTGCCTGATGGAAAGCAATTCGCCAGCCCATAACAATAACAGGGTCACCCAGAACTTTGTTTTGCAAAATCCTGCGCGGCGTTGCACTGCGCTCGTCATCCTGAGACAATTAGCTGTTGAGTATCATAATGCCCAGTAATTTTGCTGGCTACAATGCCCTTCAAACCGGAACACAGTAATGCTTGCGCACTACTGCTTGGCGGCTGAATAACTGGCAAAGCGGTGGTACCCACCCAGACGACCTCTCGCATACGAGAAACCTACCACCAGTGAAATTAGCTGTTAAGTCTTATAATGCCCAGTAATTTAGCTGGCTACAATGCCCAATAAGCTGATTCAATAGCGTACCAATTACTTTTGTCAAGAATGGTGAATTTTATTGAATTAGGTACATACTTGACAACGAAAATAATAAATGGAAGTTTATTAGAAAGCAATTTATAGATACATAGTTTTAGGTCACTGAGCTTTGAAGACTAAAAATAAAACGTATGTAAATTGCGGCAAAAGGCGGACAATACATATTTACCAAATTGAATATTAATCAAATATTCGTTTAAAACATTTTTCTGCATAAATTATAGCTCAAAGTTATAACGGCCTAATAACAATGAACCTGTAAGCCCTAAGGTAAATTGTAATAAAGGTGAACGACGCGTTCAAAACCCCAAATGATCGCCAAGGGTGGTTGGATAACCGAGTTGGCAAAACGTGGGTAATTATCTCTGGCAATGATAACACCCTCATGTGTACTCGCTCTGAGTGCTCTCACGAGATATTTTTAGGTAACATAGTACACACTTCCTGGAAGGGCACTTGTAATATCCTTCCATCACTTACGTTATTCAATATTCACGCAGAGGCTTTGAAGATCACATAACTGATTGTTGAAAAAAAAATGTGAGTAATGGATAGCAAATCTGCTCCTTAGATAATATAAGCAAAATAAATAAATTGGGAAGATAATAATTACTTTGAGAAAATCCTAAGAATTCAAAGTAATAATATACTAAATGCAGGTCTGTGACAAAACTTTGAAGACTTTAGTAAGAAAAGTTAATTCAGTTAGTAGTATCGAGTTGTTTGTAAGTTAATAATACATGCTGTAACAAATCTATAAAAGTCAGAAAGCTTTTCGGATGCAGTAAATATAATTTACAGTAAAGACACTTCAAAGAGCAGCTCAAGACAAACACGCTACAGTAAATGCGAGAAATCACGAGAATAAAGTGAAATGGACAGTGAAGATTCAGAACGCTGAACCTAACATGTGGCTTCCGAGTACATAACCAGGAAGGGATAAGAACGAGAGCTTCCCGGAGTGAGCCTCAGTGACAAAGCTAAACATCATGTAGGCAGAGTCAGATTAGTTGCTTGCGTTAAGACCGCAACTTAAGAATCCTAATGAGCGTGGCATATTTTGTGACTGGAGGTAATTTATCTATTAGGACAAAACTACCGAGACGAAAAACGTACAATACAATGACTTACACATTAAATACCAAGTACACAGGAAAACAATTATGGTCAACATAACGTAAAACTACACAAATGATTTACATTTAGAAGGAAATACTATTTTAATAGTGATCTACAGTCTAAATATTATTCAAGTATGAGCATATTTATGTTAACAATCAAGTTTACAAAATTGTTGATGCTTTTACCCACGACTATGCACATGAAGCACGAGTAGAAAGAACTCTTAGGTAACTCAAAAGTTCTCTCTAACCCTACACAGGAAAAAAGCTTTAAAATTGCGGTAAATCAGAAGTTGCATTAACATTTAACAAATAATAAATTAACAGTTGGCTAATGCCTACATAACATTCGTCGTGACCTCAAAACGTTGGCTTCATCGCAAGCGGGGGCAGAGTGCCCATAAAAGCTCTGCGATTTACGGAACACTTCCAACGGTGGAGGGAATTGGGGGAGACGGAATTCCGTGACGAGACGAGACGAGACAGAGTAGTAAAAACAATTTGAACCCTAAGGGAATCTTCGCAAATGAAATCGTTAAGAAAGTGTCTGGAATAACACTAGACAGACTAAACATTTGAAAGTTTTATTGTTCATAAACATTACAAGACATTACAAAAAGTAAATGTAAATATATAACTTACATAACGTGTATCAATGGGCGGCCATATCGATCTAAATGCGATTCTCTTCCAGATAGCCAGGTGTTGAATTATCAAAATGTTAATGAACGGGAATGTATGGTCTACAATATAATTTTTTATAGCAGCTATTATCTATGCCTATCACTTACAAATAATATAATGAACTGAAAAACTTTTTATATTTATCGTACCGCTCGCTTACTATGTTATTGTAACTACCTATATAATATGTAGCTCTTAAAAGGAATACAATTCTGTACAACGGAACTCCATTAGAAGCAGCAGTAACCGTTCGACAAAAACATTTTTTTCTTGTTTGTGATACCAGTGACTGGAGCGTCAAAGTTATTGCTAACGTCGTAAAATCATAATGAAATCGTCAACGTCGTTTACTACGGAAGTTACTCGCTTCAATTACAAACAACTCGTCCCAACACGTAAAGCAATAACATCGGTCCTAACGGAAGACTGAAGGACTCGAAGTTTCACCGAATTAAATTGAAATCCCGAGATTTAATCTCGTAGGTCAAATATCCGTCAACGTTTAAACATTTATCGGTAAATTCTTCTCGAGTGATAGATTGACGACGACTTTTAAATAAGACTAACGAATTTTGGCACGAATTTGACAGAGCTGAAAATGTTGTATTTTATGATAAGCAACGTGCCTATTCCCAAGTCAACAAAAGAATATTTCGAGAAAGGTTGGCTTCCATCGAGCTTTGACAAAATAGAATCGAACACTAATACATTATGAAGCAAACGTCAATGCTCTTTTCACATATTTCACATTTCTATTGTTGAAGCTACGAGTAGCCATTGAAATTGAATAGAGAAATGAATTTTACTGAATACAAATAAAATGGAATAATCATAACTACCATAAAGGGTGACAATTATTGTTCCCGAAACGATCCGTAAACTGGGCCCCGAGTCAATACCCAGTTTAATAAACTTTTCAGGGCCGCAAACAAAGTTCAGGGACCTTCGTCATCCTATCAAACTTTTGACTTAGGCACCAAGCTTTAGTAGGCCTGTTTGAGCACGTTAAGTTCAGCATGTCGAATTGTACTTTCAATTAAATAACGAAAATTATGGAAAATAAAGGAAAATTTATACTAAATGTTATTTTTATTTTTATAAAACAAACATGTTTTTAAAGGCAGAAGATCGGTATTATTTAAAAAGGTTATTTGCAATCTAATTAGTTTGACTAAGTTTTTCTCGGCGTGGTTTAATTAATAACTAACCCAGTTGTAATACAAAGTATCGTCGACCCTTTTTGCATCCATTAAAAACTGTCACGCTACGTTGGATTTACTTATCTTTGATGTAAAGAGCGAGAAAAGTGAAGGTTGTTTATAGCGCTGTAGGATGAGGTATTGAGATAATATTGATCAACTTATAGGTATACGAAGCAAAGTTTTAAGTATAATATCCGATCAAGTCTGAGCCAGAAATGATCCCTCGAGTAAACAATCGTCATTTAGGTATATCCGATGGTAAATTTTATTCAGAATAAATGAACTTGAAACTGATTCCGGACCCGGAGATGACGCTAAAACTTGTGATACCTAAAACGTTGAATATTCAAGAGTATTCAACGCTTGTATTAGGTTTCTTACAACACCGGAATTCCAGTCAATTGCTACGGTCGTGATTTATACCAGATCAAAAGAGAGCTGACAAAAGGTATTATTTTACAAAGGAAAGGATTTCTGAATTGCCTAATGGGAGACGTGAAGAAATTCAAGAATGTTAACGTAAATCTCTTACACGTGGATGATTATTTGTGAAGGCAATAATACAAATACGGTACGGTGTTTTACAATATACTAATATAATGCAAAATGTAAGAAATGAGCAGAAAATCACAATAGAATTTTTCGTGAAATGTCTGCGAATATAACAAGATATTTTTATTTACCTTACCAAAAGTGGAAGCGCTTTACGTCTATTATACCCTAAAATTAATTTCCTCGCCACTCCTCGCGATGAATCGCAAATTGTTACGTGCTTCAGTTACTGAAAGTGCTGTGGCAGGAGTGGTACATCAAGATAAGAACTGACGATAGGTTTACTACACATTCTAGGTATTACAAGGGCACTATTGTCTGGCATATATCGTAAAACTAGGTTAAGGATTATGACGGTAGACCAGTAAACAAACTTACAAAATGGAAAAGTAATGGAACTCGTTACTTACCTTGATATATTATTGTAACAATAATAATGCTGAATGGTTGATAAAACACTATTGACAAATTAAAAGCAAAAAATAATATTGCAGTTATTAAGAACGGTCGTACGAATTTCTTAAGTCTAATCCTACCTGATGATGTAGTTGACGCAGACGATACTGACGGGTTTCTGCTGCTTATCGTTGATGACGGTGGCCTGGGTTTGGACCCAAGCGTAGCCACCGGTCTTGGCGAGGAAGCGGTACTGTCCAGTCTCGCATTGTCCCTTGGAGAACACTGAAGAAGAAATGAGCATGGTAATAAACTTAGAAGAACATGTATTTTATAGATAGTTTAATTTATAATAATCGTCAAGTTATTGTAAAATGAATTAAAAATAATATCCTATAAATAATAATGATAATTACGAGTACGAGGCCATTACAACTAGTAATTGTAGATAAAGTAAGAATTGGCAATGCTCATGATTTGGATGCTCACCTAATAACAAATTACCCAAGTCGATTGACGTTAATGACCCGTTAAATTGTAATAAATATGTTAGTAGCTAAAGAAGACGGGCACTGCAATAATTAGTATAATGGAGTCATAAAACAAAATTGATATAGCAAGTTATTTCAGAAAAATGCGTCATCTCACTTATTTGATCAAAAAAGTCCAGAAGTAGATAGTACATGTTCAATAAACCTCGACAAAAAGTGTTCATATCAAGTCAAAGTCTATCAGTTCCATGTTCGGAACCATCACATTATCGTTTTGGGTAGAATAGGGAAAGGATATACAGCAAAAAAGATAGACGGAAGTCGATATCAAGCCCGTAAAATATGAATCAGATCTATCGTTTATTTATATCTATCATAGATATTCTTTATGTTCTGTTTTATATTAAGGTGGTATGGAATAGATCGTTTTGAGTGATAAGGCCGCCCATTGTAACACTTTAGTTTCAAGTTTTTTTTCGTTGTTATAATTTCTGGTGGTTTAACAATAAAGAGTTATCTAATCTAATCTACCCATATTAAATATAATAGTGACAATCAATTTTTTTTTAAAGTAGCAATTACCATAGCGTATTAGCAGCCAATGTTGTTGAAAACAATATTTTAACGTGCATGAACTTAAAGATGACAAGCCATATGATGAATATGAACACGTATTAAATAATTTAAACTGATAAAGAAGAAATTAATATCGATGAAGCTATAGAGTTATGAAAAGTAGAGTGTCTAAGAGCATTGCCTTCTGTCTTCACCCAAAGGAGCTTGCTGAGCGCATGGCATGAAGAAAGTCTTTATATATAGGATGTCTACACACTAAACAATTTCTGTCTACGTGTCGGCAATTAATAACCGGGCTAGAGTAATGAATGGATTAAATGTCAGGATATCTCTGGGTTTTCGGGCTAATCCGAGGATGAAGAGAGCATAATTAATGAAGTTTCTTGTTAAGAGCTACGTTTCCGCATATTAATTCGATTAAGTTGTATTTTACAAACACTTTAACTTAGAAATTTTAATACACGCAATTATAAGTTGATAGAAATGTAAAGTCTCTTAACGCGAAGGTTTTCGGTACTGAGTGTTTCCGTCAGAAGAGAATAACCAGATCCTCTTTGCATCACAAGTACTTAGAATAATCACTCTAGGTTGTGAACCTGGTCGTTTGTCTACATTCAATACAAACAAGCAAAACAAACCGAGAGGGTAAGAGAGTTAGGATTGGCCTTAGAAGTAATTTGCACCTAAAATCAATAATATGACCCCAAAACTAGGTTGTCTTAATGGAAGCGGTACTCTTTTATCGGGCGACAGCAGACCCCTAAGTCGGGATCAATGTGGAAAAGTACAAAAACTTTTTGGGGTTTTCGTCGCAATGTCTTGTAGCTGAAGGATAGAAGAATTCGCAGACGACCTTACACAATATCAATCGTCTGCATAGTTGACGTACTCGCACTTGTATTTTGGAAAGCCACGCCTAGAGAAATAGGTTTTAAGTGAAAAGGATCACGACTATGCAATTAAGAGCAAAAAACACATTACTTGATATTTTAAAAATAAAAACGTAATGTTCCTTCTCAAATCTCTCGATCGAATCTCTCTTCTCTATAAAATCATTACAATATAAAGAATTCAGGAATACGTTTGTGACTAAAAATGTTACAGTAATCAATGAAATTATCTCATTTGAATAATCCTATCCACAATTATTTAATCTCCCAATAGACCTCAAATATCTTCACACAATAATTCACAGAAATATGTCCAATATCAAATCCGAGGGTCAATAAGAACTAATAAAGATTAATAGCTACAACACCAGGCGTGGAAATAAGAATCAGGCCCAAGGGACCAGTTAATTCGTCCCGTGTTACAGAGCCTCGACTTGTTACCATTGTATTTCTTTAGGTCCTCTGTTGGGTTGTTTTTTTTTTGTATTATAATGCAGCATTAGTTAATCAGATGGGTCCATTTCTAAAATATTGGAAGTTAATCTGGAACGTATTCGGATTTTATGATGTACAATATTAAGGATTCCAGCCAGAATAAAAATTAATTATGGTCATTAGATTTAACTAGTAGTGGAACGATAAATGCTTTAATGATAATGTACTCTTTTTAGAATTAGATAAACTGTGTAGAAGCGTATCTATCACGTGGGCGACTCATGAGAATCATCAAATTCGGCAACTTAAACACTTGACAACCACTTGAGATAAACATAATAAACATGCATCAGGTACTCGTAATATCATGTATTCATGATCTACGTATCTTGCGTGCTAAAGAAACTTCAGTCTGTCTCAAAATGCGAGCAGCCAACGATCAACGACAAGGCTCTGACCCTTAACAAGTTATCGAATAGGATGGAAACTGCAAGTAACATAGCCAACACTCAAGCTCAAAACAAAAGCTACAGGGTGTATAATCAGTACTCGCTTCCGTTGAGTAGGTAAAGCCCACAGATAAATGAAACAATTAGATATTGCTGCTAGATCAACTTTGGTTAGAGAGTTTCTGCTAGTTTTACTGGTCTGTTAATTTGCCCGGGCAGTGCTGCTAACTTTGGGAACTTCATCCATTACATCTGCATTTGAAATTTGAGTGCAGGTGAAGCCAAAAAGTGAGGAGAAAATGAGGTCATAGTAATATATGAGTAAAGTAAAAGTTAGGTACTCTAAGTGTACATAGATCTAGAGAGAGACGGCAGTTGAGCGGCTGCTCAGACCCGTCTCCCTGATGGTTCACCGAACATCATCCCGAAACACGACTAGGTCGCTTGACGGCATGGCTTTGTTCGGTAGATGGTATTACAACCACGGCTAGAGCCTACCACTCCAAAAAGGCAAGGTGAAAAGTATTTTCATGAATTTCATCATTTACTATGAGTAAAGTTTGTATTTAAAAAGTTCTCTTCACATGGCGTGTGATCCTGAAATAAACGAAAAAACGAAAATGGACAGTGGTCACGCGAAATTCGATAGACAGATACGATATAGGAGCAACGGCCGATTGTGATAATATCACAATCGCTAATGAACCGATTCTTATTAAGTTTGAACTTGATTATAAGTTGATAAGATAACTGATGTCGATTTGTTTGGATCAATATTATTCATAAGAAAATATTTCATAAGAATTTTCTCGAACAAATAACATAGCTTTGAAACAAGTTTGTGTTGTTTAATGCTTCATATAATTGTGAGCAGCATCAAATAAAGAAAAAGATTATAAGGACGTAAGTAGCTTAGATAGAATAAAAGAAACTACTGATTTTCAAAGCTTTTCATTCACAAATCCCTCCTCACTCAATATACGTAATGCGTAATGACATAATTGCGAACAAACAAGTTAACAAGCTTGACAAACAAGTACTTGCAAAACACACAAATATAAACATTATCACTACGGAATACGGAAGAACAGACGTAACTGAGCACTTGAGCCAATTTTCACGAGTTCAGTTAAATCCAAAACAGTTGGAGATGAGCCAACCAGTGCGGTTGGTAACGTGGGAATAAATAATAGATAGATATGTGTAGATAAATCGTAGATACAACATTATTTCAACGATTAAATGATTGCATTTGATGCTAATTTGCATAGATATAGATATGTTGCTTGTGTTATTTTCCACCCACTGAGTGAATTCAGTTACCAAGGCACGAGTACGCACCCGATCTTCAATGCATGGTTCTAAACAGCCCACTATACAGATTTAAATTCTTATCAATTTGCTACAAAGTACCTATCTATATTATGAAGAAGCACAAGAAAATGTAATATCCGAGCGGGACTGGCTTACATTATAGCACAGAATAAAGTATGTATGTATGCATTTACATATTCTTTAAAGACTGTACAGAATGACGAAGTATATGAACAAATCAATATAGAATTCAACAATGTAGATTCTTGCAAAGGCTCGATTGCACTCAGAACTTAATCGATTTTTACTTAGCCTAATTCGACAGACCCAATATCGTTGCGATGAAAACTAAGTTTCTGAAGTAATTTGCTAAGTGTTGAATGAATATAGTATGCAAACACCAGTTTTATATCCAGCTGGATTAGATATTTAAGCTTATCTCTACGCTTATTATAAAACGTTTTTCTGTTTTTTTTTTGTTCACAACCACTAAAAATGTTATGACTGATTTAAGTGGATTTAAAAATCTGGTTAAGGGTACCTTAGTACACTACGGTAAACATCCAGTTTGTGTTTTACGTCTATAATCTTTCAATGTTATCTTATTTCTTCTTTTCCAAACTGGGAATAATCTTGGGATATTTCATTAAGTTCATTAAAAGTTTTTGACGGGTCTCTTCAACTCCAAAGAAAATATTGATCTTTGGAAAGTCAAGAAGGCTATTCCATCACTTGTATGTTGGAAACCAGATAAAAACAGGATAGTAAGCGTTTGTGCTGGCGTAATCAATACCTAACTTGCGGTGTATTCCAGAGCGGTGCCATTGACCTGCGCTTAGTAGAGGATTCAGAGAACTATAGAGACCAAGATATCAAGATATACATAGCATAATGTTTATGCTTACCTGTGCAGGTATTCGGAACGCTTTGAATGCAAGTATGCGGGTTGACTGGCATTTTGGAGCACACTATTGCTATTTTCTAGCTTTGATCCAGGCCAGATTGTTGTTTCTTTACCATCACCTGCTCATTTACATATGAACCGCTAGACTATTTTATGAAAACAACACGATAGCAATAACAAACCTGTGATTTTGTTTGGATATCTAGAGAATAGAATCTTTGAAAAGTTATAGTGCTTAGGCAAAGCTGCTAACGACAGTTCTTAGGTTGTATTTTTAGGAACTAGAGCTTTATCAGCTAACCTTACAGGCAATAATATCTCAAAACTACGAGTAAACCAAAAAACGGTGACAAGCGACATGGGACCATATTAGCATAAAGCAGCGGTTTCTACGTGATTTAGAAGGCCGGGTCTGTCCTATCTCACAATCTTACCATCGTTTTGTCGAAAATATACGTTAGGGGAAGCGTAATAATGACATAGCATGCACATGTGAATTATGTAGTGAAATTATAGGAACGGGATAAATAAACTTTGTGGCACTGGCATATCGAAAAACTAACATATTGTAACATCGGCCAACCCGCTCACTAGACCGGCAGATCATGTCATGGCATGGATAAAATTCAGAACGCTTTTCCCGTTTACCGTGAACGTTTCAGACTCGCGAAGAAATAAATAGCTAGTGAACTTATAGAAAATGAGTAATGTACTCGTATTTGTATAAGTAATGCAATGTATTTTCACCTATTATACTATATTTTTAACTGAACAAGTCTAGGCAAAAAGCCTTATAAGTTTTTGATGATTTGTTCGGATGCAGAGTTATGGAAACTTCAACTTGAAATAACTTTGTAATTTTGAAGTAACTGAAAATTCTGACTGCACATTTACAATTGGCCAGTTTTTTTCTGGTAATGAATATAAAGGTGTTTAGAGATAATTAAAATAAAACGGTTTGTTATTGCTAAATTAAATACCAAACAACAATTAATAAGTTACCAAACAATAAATTCGTTAAAACCAATGCATGGTATGTTAAAAAGAAAAACACTTATGTTGCTTACGTATAGTATTGTCCTTGTCCGTCTCGATTATATTAGCTCATCCCTACAATAATTACCCACACACAAACCGTGTCCGTACAGGCCGATGCACTGGTAGTAAGTATTAGGTAATTAACTCGGTTCATCTGTATGGAGTGTCGGGGGTTTGCCTATATACTGGATGAAAAGATATTTTTGGCTACATTCCCAATTACACATTTTCCAAGCAGGTTAGCCAAAATTAATTACAGTTCACTTGTATTAATTAATAGTCAGTGAAAAACATACGAGTGTAGTAAGAATGGGCTTGTTATCAGATATTGATTTATCGATATCATAGTTCGTTCTTAGGTTATCGATATCAGTTTTATAATACGCTATTACCACATACCTATTGTTAGTAATAGTTGGCATGTGTTTATACTCTTTCACCTTGCATTTCATCTTGATGACATAAGCTTACGTACCTACTTATATAAGAATCTATAACTATAAAAACCATGGTTAATTACGTATACAAAATAAGCTTGAGCTTTATTCAGTTTAAAAATATAATTATTTATTATTATTTATTTAATTCTTTATTGCACTATTACAAGTAATGTACAAAAGGAGAACTTAATGCTAAAGCATTTTCTACCAGTTATCCAGTGATGGTAAAAGAGCCCTACAAAGCATAATTAACATTACTTATTAATTTAAAACCTACCATCATACAATTCGAAACATGTAATTTTTTTATTGAAAGATATGCTTCAATGACCGTTGTTCTAAATTTACTTTGCAATAAAACCAACCAAGTGAACGGAAAACTCTTAAAGACTTGAACCAACGAGAGAACGAAAGAGCTCAATAATGTTTGATATTAGTATTTAGTATTCTACACAAATAAAGCACAATTCGATTAAAAGATGGGGCACAGGTGTTTGGTCAATGACATTATAACATTTTATTACTCGAGCGAGACTTGAATACTGATTGTATGAACTACAAAAAACTACAGAGACATCCTCAAAACACATCAAAGAAGTATTTAGCATAGTTCGCATCGCTCGCTCTAAAACGGTGAAGGAAAACATCGTGATGAAACCCGCTTACGCGCTTTGGAGTGGTAGGCTCTGGCCGTGGTTGTAATACCACCCACCGAACAAAGCCATGCCGTCAAGAGACCTAGTCGTGTTTCGGGATGATGTTCGGTGAACTATCGGGGAGACGGGTCTGAGCAGCCGCTCAACTGCCGTCTCTCTCTAGATCTATGTGCTTCATCTTAGGCCACATCATCGCTTCACATCAGGCGAGATAATGGCCAAACATAAATCTATTAAGCGCAAAAAAAAAAGTTATCCTGAGTAATTGGCCTTATAAAACTAAAAACGACGAACCAGTATAAGAAATTCATTTAGTCATTAGACCGCAACTACCCTTATCAATAAGGCGAGTTGAAGTCAAACGTAACATTTTATAATAAAATTAAAATGTTGTCATTTCAGGATAATACAGATACTTAGAGAATCATGTGTTAGTGTTTTTGTTCCCTTTTCGCCGCAACGGCTGCACAGATTTAGATAAAATTTGTAATGGTACTCTGGGTCCTGGAATAACACAAAGCATACTTTCACCCGCGGGTGAAACCGCAGGACGCAGCTAGTTATAAATACTTATTACTCTTTCAATATAAAGAAGTATTTACTCATCTTCAAAAGAACACATTAAAAATCATTATAACAACTTTGCAACGAATTCGTGTGAAAATAAATTTCATTGTAGCAGTATATTAAGCAAAATAAGTACTCTCGTTAAAAACGATGATATAATGAGGTTAAATTTAAAGTACTGAGTAACGTTTTTACTTTTGTTGAAATGTAAATATACCAACCTGTATAACTCGTAATATATGATACGTATTCACTAAAAGCGCAATAGAAATGGAACAAAACAAAACAGGAATTTGACAAACATCGTGATATAACGGAAATGCTATTTGTATTGTCGCGTTCAAAAATATATATATCAACTTCCCCATAGGCATAATCAAGAAGATGATGAAACAAAAGCAAAAGGAGGGACCGAAATTTAAAATATCATTTCACATTGACAAATCTGTTGATAAATAAAATAAACCTGAACAACTGTCTACAAATCAGCCCATCGTATATATCTCGGTACTTGAAACACCATTACACACCTTTACGATCCCCGAAATCGGGACAATTATGTAGAGGCAAATAAATTTAACGATCTCTAGGGCCGAGCACGCTAGCGGAATAAAACTAGAATTTGGAGAATCAACGCTTTCGAGACTCGAAAAGGATATAAATTAGTAAGTCTGGAGAACATGGTTAAATAATGAGAAGGTTTGCCGTTGTCGTAATTATTAAGATTAGCGTAAATTTTCTCAGATCGCGTTTGCTTTATGATAATTATTCATTTATAACGATACAATAGAAAATAAAAAATGCTGAAAACATGCCAAGTATGAGTAAATTAGTATTCATTTTAATGAATGAATAAGTTGAAATATATAATATATATATATGTGTGTGTGTTTTCAAGCAATGGATTCTTGACTATCGCAATTTAAAGTAAAACGAATTATAGGTACTAAACCAAGAAACATTTTCAAACAGATAAACATTAGAGAGGTAATATATACATTTTCAAGATAGAAGTTCAGAAACCGGCGATGTAACTGTAAACACAAGTGAAATTCAGATAGTCTCAGAAAAATGTTATTGCGACCGCTGCCGCAACACTCGTAATAGTTTAATTTAAAAACAATGCCTAGCAAAGTAATTTGACGCCAGCGCTGCTGAGGAACAGTAATTTAATATTGTCAACAATGTCAACGAAATAAAGCAATCTCATCGCATCAAAGGCGACAGATCAAAACGACAAAAAAATGTATATGATATAAACATGTCGAATTGTGTGAAAGTCAACGTCCGCGAGATAGACCAAGGACGCGTCGACATTGGAAATTTCAGCACGTTAAATTTAGAAATGCGATTGCTGAAAGCAAAATTCTTGCTCGTAAAGTAGGGAGCAACAGAAAACTCTAGTTGATAGTGCGTCATAAAAAGCTCCCTGCTGAGGCAACGATTCAGCCCGCTCGTAAAGCCCGCCGCTTGTTATCTAGGATTGAAATGAGAGATCGTACAAATGACTATGACAATAGATTCAACCTAAAAGATCGGAGTATCTATTAATATTTTTCAATATAGACTGGAGAGAAAGTTCATGACTGAACTCATTAGCGCGCTCTGGGAGAGGCTAATGTTCATCAGTGAACTAATTATGACGATATTTATGATGTAATAATTGATTTCTGCCGTTTTTTAGTTAGTAAGTTACACGAGTTAAAATGTAGATAAAGTAGAATTAAATGAATTTAATGCATATAGAGCACTCCTTAATTAAAACATTAACAAGTCTATGTACGTTGGTGAAATACATTCGTATGATAATGTGTAATTATGGACGTGATGTATGTAGATTCGCTGTCAGTACGTATTTTACTTTCAATGATCAGCTGAAATCAAATCACAATTTCATAGCCCGATGCTTCTGTTGTACGAGTATATGAATACTCAAGGCATTCATTATTTACGTCATTCTCTGGGGTATGAGAAATACGGGTAAATATATTGTGATAAAATTGTTTCATTCGGAATATATTTTTATGTTTTAAAGCATTTGATACCTATCACATACTCGTACTATCGTTTATAAACAACTCAAACAAACAGTATGAAAAATGTTTTGGAAATCATTGTATTAAACGGTAACTGTTAATCAGTTAGAAGTTAAGAGACAAATGGGACAAGTACTGCGATTTCTTTCACTTCACTTCAGCATTTAGACATAATTTCAAAGGAACATAGAAGTGAGTTAAGCTTTATTAACGCGGTCCCTGGTAAGAATCAGGCTCATTTGAATAATCCTACATAACAAGAAGTCTGATAATACCGCTTCGATACGACGAAGCACGTAACATATTAGAAACGGGGATTTCAGGGTGAATTGATAAAATATAATAATATCACATTATCACGATATTTCCCACGATACACAATTTGAATCGTTGTCGAGTGTTCCAAAAATATCTGGGTTCACGTGCCAGATTGTTAGGTAACTAACTATTTTCAATCGACGAGAAGAAATGTGATTCCTTGAAAGACTCAAGTCGTAAACAGTTACAGTCCTCAGTATTAGATATTTTATTTTCAGAATTCTAAATCCAGATATCGAAGAGTTTAAGGAATATTAAAGACTTTCTCTCTGGGCAGAAGCAACGGAGATTACGGAAAAGACAATGATAGACAGTAGTAGTAGATGGCTGGTCCACAAGTCATACTCGTGAACGGGTGCTGCTTGCGGGAACTGGTCTGGTCTAGTCACTCCTAACTGCTACTGTCATACCTACTTATATTTTATTTACACTTTTTTGTTACCGATATTGTGACTATGGGACATCTCATTCGCACTTCTTGTTTGAAATTCTGTTAATTATAATTTTTTACGTAATTGTTCATTATTATTTTCGAGACATTCTAAAAGAGCTGAAAAATAGACTACACCGCAGAGTTTCTTGGTGCTATCTTCTCTAACGGGCGTATTTCCGAAGCACTAGTAGAGTCAGTTTTCGCATTTCTTTTCAGCACCCAGACTTCAATTTAAGTATAGGAAAGGAACATACTTACCTTTTTTCAAAGTCATGTTAACATAAGTTACAATTTTTTATTTGTATCATGTGTTTATGACGTTTAAAAGTGCACTTTTGTGCCTATTTAATAAATGATATTTAACTTTGACTTTAGTAAAGAGTTTGAAATCAAATCATTTCGTCAGGAGGGACAATGAAACAAGAATAATGAAAATGAACATAAGACATGAGAAACCCATGCTCTTAATAAAAAGTTGTTTACTTTACAGACAGAGATTGTGACTATCTTCAAGTAAATATAATAAAATATATGCTACTAATCTCGATGTACATATTGACATCTACCGAAAACCTCACAATGCTCGGTACATTTTTTACGTAGTAAGAGTAATGAACAACCTAATAAACGTCGTGTAGCACGATATATCGTCCTTATCTATCTAACGTTACATTGTGTCACGTTTGTTTACGCACGCGTTACGTCTTCGCGATATTTTAGTCTACGCGACCTCTCCACGCCTGAAGGTCTACTAGTCTCGTACTAGAAATGTTTTCAATACTACTTGATATGATGCGTTTTGCCAAGTTCATTGCACATCGAGCTGAATAGTCAACGGGTTTAGTTTTAATTTCAGAATTGCTAGTGCTATTCTTTGTGTATACAGAAAGTGCAAGTCAAATACAATTAATTTCATGCTTGAACAACATGGCCAGATACGATTACGTCATCCCGCTTTTAGGGTTTAACTTTTTGTTTAACTTAATAACTATCTTAAGTTTTCATTAATTTACGTAAAACCACCCACGATGACCGGTTAACAATATCCACTCATCAAACACAGGTTACAAAAAATAAAAGTAATTCAAAACCATTTTCACTTACAGTCAAAACCTCAATTCGCTATAGGTACGAGTGTATTAAAATACGGCGATATCTTCCAAATTTTTTCTCTCGGACATTATTGGTTTGTAGTCTTGAAGCCGGATTCCGTTTCCCGCTTCTGTTGGCCTCCACAAATTGGATTTAGGATAAGAATGGATTAAATTACACCAACATTTTATTGTCTCGCTTCGCTTTAAACGCTTTTATTAGATTTTCGAGAAGTGTTATCAACATTCGAAGCACTGGAAGCCTGGAGACTGTCTAGTAACTGGATTTGACATCGTCACTTAGCTTTGACTGTTTCTGACCCATTTTGCGAACTGTTTGAACTTGTTATGCATGTTTCTTTAATTAGTTTAGTTCAGTCCAAAACTAGGACAAAGTTAGTAAATCATATATACTAGATATATGATTTACTAGACTGTGGCTTTAGAGTATTACATTCTGAGTGTGAACGTGTCATTACGACGCGTGATGGTAGTCCTGTTTTCTACATGCTCTCGTTTTAAATAGTCTGTCTACCTGTCCTTAGTTTCATAAATAATAGTTGCCTTGCCGTAAGAAGCGCCAGTTAACAAGCTATAAAGGACAAATCATAGTATAAATAGCGTATTCCGGAGAAAATCAGCCACGAATCAACTGCCAACCGAATACTGAATGTGTGTATTATGAATCATTTCTATAGCACTTGTCTAAGTTCAAGGTAAGGTGGAAGTCGAGATCGATACGTGGTTATAAAAATATAAGGGACCGAAATTGTTTAGTGACTTTAGTGTTTCGATTGCTTTAGTCGGTCATCTGTTTTCCACGTTGGAGCTGTACTAAAATATTCACCATATTCGTAGAAAATAGAAATAAAGCTAAAACGCTGAAATTTTTAATAATATTAAGGTTATTATTGGGTGAGAATATTAATTTCTATCAGTTAAAGCTATTTGTTTTGAGAAATCGAAGATTGCACTAATTTAGCATTCAGTCCCTAATTTTAACACACTAGTCTACCTACCGGAATTTATAACTACTAAATATATTGGCTTGAGTGCCAGATATTTCAGTGATACGCCGTCATTAGCAGAGGATCACATGACTCGGGATCAATGAAGAGGGGGTCTAATGCTTCATATCCTCATTGTTGACTCACTAAAAGATTTACATGCCAATTGAGAAACTACTATTGTTATTGTTTGAATAAGTCTCAATTTTCAATGTCACTGGGATCGTATATTGATCAATGGTCATGATCACACTAATATCATAAATGCGGAAGTTTGTATGTGTGTGTTTGATACCTCTACACTCCGCAAGAACGGACTTGGATGACATTTGGAATGGAGAACACTATACACTGGATTAACACATTTTATCCCGAAAAAATGTACATGAGAGTTAAAGCGCTGGGCGCAGCTTATGGTATATATTTAATTTGTGTTACACACTAATGGTACGTTTTTTTAGAAATTCTCGGAACAAGGTTTCTGTTCTACTCTTTTAATTAATTGCCAACATGCCAAAATTTTTCATAAACAAGAATTTTGTTGAAAAATATATTTTTCAAGAGAAGCTTTTAAGAAATTCGTAATCGGAACCGTGAGCAGAATAAATTGAGCCCAAACACTAGTAGTTAAAGATTATCCGTCAAGGAGTTCCATTGCCTTCCGTCTCCATCATCAAATTAGCTGGCTGTCACCATTATATTGCATTGTCATCGGACTTTGATAAATATGCAAAATTTCAACCTCGTAGGATAAGAGGAAGTGGTTCTGATTCAACTTGCAAGATTTGACCCATACAAGCAGACATTGCAAGTTAAATAAAAACTTGTAAAAAAGAAAAGAATAACTACTTTGATTTAGGTACATGCTGTTGCAAAATAAAGCTAAAATATTGCTCTTGTAATAAAATACATTAGATATGCAATAAACATTTTCAACATCTTTAGAACGCGTTTATAACATACACCTGACGTTAATCACGAGTAGTAAGTAATGAGTAAGTGGGCTATTGTATGAAGCTGACGGACGCGAGGATCAACAAATTGGTAAACAGTTTATCACTCTGCAAACACGTGCTCAAAACTTGCGAATAAGCTATTTTTGTCTCAACAATTCAAAAAGTGCGAATGTCGCTCAGCGAAAACTCATGTGACTTATAAAACACCAGAGTATGAATCCAGGTTGTGCCACACCAATGGCTTCCTTATGTTACATGTTGATTCAAAACTCGTCGTAAAAAGTGTAGGAAAAAACATCGTGAATAAACCATTAGAAATCTTGCAGGCAGGTCCAAGAATGAGAAAAAAATATAAAGGACATGCGACATCGGCTAACAGGCACTGGGCCCACTGGGCAAAGTTTGGGTAGTACTTATACAACGGAAGCAGAGACTCCCCAATTGGTTAGTAAAATAGCCGATAGGAAATAGGACATTGTTGCACTTGGCCCGTAATGTGTTAATGTCGACGAATTGGGCAAAACCGACGGATAACAACGACAAGGTAAGCGTAGTAAAAAGTGACTTACTAGAGATACTAGTGTTTTTTTTATGTATGAGACGACCAATTCGTTTGTCTGATGGTGAGCGCCACGCCTGCCCATAACAATTGCAGTGCCACCCTGAACTTTTAATAGATTAAAAAGCCCTGCGTAGGACTGCATTGCGCTCATCACCCTGAGACATCAGATATAAGTCTCATATGCTCAGTAATTTCGCTGGCTTGCTTCCGGTTTGCAGGGTACTATGCCCTGCAAACCGGAACACTTGCGCACTACTGCTTGGCGGCAGAATAACTGGCAAAGTTTTGGTAGCTACCCAGACGGCCTCCCGCATACGAAAGACCTACCACGAGTTACTCCTGATGATGTGAAGATGGATGTTCAAGGTTATGTTAACCTAATCTTTCATTTATCAATCACTCTACGATAGCGTGTTAAAAACGTGATAGCGCCATGCTTCTTCGTTATTAAGTTCCGATACTGTTGCTATATGAGCGCAATAAACATAATTTTTAGTGAAATTATAACATGTTTCCTGATTCTTATCATATAGTTTATTAAGTTATTGCCTTTACTTAACTGCACATTATTGCACTGTTAAATGCTGTTAATTATAAAAATTTACGGTAGCTCAAGATAGATAAAAAATTGTGTTGTTATGCTACATGTTTTGTTTGTTTTGTTAATCGCTCGCCAACGACTCGTCAATGGATTTTTGTTACTGACTCGTCCAATATCCGTGAGTTGTCCGCATTCAAATCCTATATCGCAATCCGGATCACTATCTGACGCATTTAGCATTACCAAGTAACCCCGTTACACGGCTTTGCCAAATATTTAATAGATTTTACTTGTGATTCTAGTTCTTTTTTCAAAGCACAAAAAGTCAATTTTTTGTAAAAATTCTGAAAGTATACGACGGTTTAGATGAAAAAACCATGTCCAACTGGTCGCAAAGTTCAGACCAAATCATGAGATAATGAAAAGCGCAGCTGTTTACTCCGAGAGCAATTTCTTGGCGCTGACATATAGTACACGTAATCCAGTTAGCACACAGTCTAGTACCGTGGGAGTAACCTTCGAAATCTGGACGATAGGATTAAGGTAATGCAATTTTAGTTCAGACACCCTTTAATAAAGTATCGTAGAGTCTTAACTTGGAAAATCGAATAAAATACAAGTAATATTGTATTCTCGGAAAATCTAACAAGATCCGATCTACTAAAATAAATACAGTGAGTGTTGTGTGTCGAGAAACAAATCGAGTTGAGAGTGACAAAGAGAGTGAAATTAGTAATTGTGACGCGCGCAAAAAACGAGTGAGGAAGCGGGTAGATAGATATGTCTGCCCGTTATAACATTAAAAATCCACCCGCAAAAACTTTAGTATCGTCGTGATCATGGTGCTTGTAACAGTGCCGAAATATCGAGAACTCGAAACAAAACAAATACATGGTAAATATCCCGTTTCTAAATCAAATTCTAGTGTATACATAGACCATGTTAGTTTAAAAACGTATATTACTAATAAAGCATGAATCTCAATGAAGATGTCATTTCATTCAAAGATGTATCAAAACAGTATCAGGTCATGTTTCTCGAGATAAATTCAAACAGCTATTATTAATTGCTCGATTAGTTTGTTCCACTGCTCTGTTACCAGTAGAACAAGCTAATCAAGCAACAAAGTGTTTTGGTACATTGGTATTCGGAAGGTACCTATATATAACGCCAGTTGAATTGACTACATAGCCACTATTCATTAGATTGAATAGTAGTCAACCTAATGACATGACTGACTGATAACAAGACGAGTTGGAAAAGCAAACTTGCCAATAGCAGTTGCAGTAATTTTTTGTCTTCAAATCAATACATACATTTTTATTTTCATTTATGGATTTCATCGACGATTAGAAATGAGCTTTATGACTTTTTTACCGACTTTCAAAACGGAGGAGGTTCTATGTTCCACTGTTGTTGTTTTTATTCTCCGATTTCTCCGCCAACTGTTGACCGATTTCAAAAATTATTTTACGTTCAGTTCAGTATAGCTACGAAGTGGTCCCATATAAATTTCATCGATATTTGACCTTGGACTTCGAAGATACTTTGAAGTCGGTTTTTTTGGCAAAATATATACTCGTTTTCTACGAAACTATGCGTAGAGGTAGATATTTTTTACATATCTACGTAAATGTTACACAACGTTATCAACTCACAGGTCAGCCATTCGGCGGCCTCCGCCGGTGTCAAGCCCAACCGCGTGATTCAGATTAAAATACTTTTTTTACACACGCGTCTACCGAAATATATTGGAGAAAATGGGCATTCTGGTCATCTATATAATATTCTAGAGTTATGAACTTTTTTACAGGCTGACACTCAGTGGAAGCACGTGCGACTTTCGATCCGACGCACCCGAGTTCGAATCTCGCTGGCCCCGCGCCACTGACTAGGATTATGTGCGGATTTAACACTCGTTCTAAAAACGGTGAAGGAAGACATCGTGAGGAAACCGGCGTGTACAAGAATTTGTAACAAAAATTCAAGGACATGTGACATCTACCAACTCGCACTGGGCCAGTGTGCTGGATTACGGCCTATACTCTCTCTTCGAGGGAAGTCCCGAGTCCCAGCAGTGGGAACGTAATGGGCTGATGATGATGATACAGGCTGAATTGAGCAGGTTGAATTTAACAAGACGCCATGACGGCAAACGATTTCAATTGTTAACTGCAAGCAGAAACGCATGCAACAGTTTTACTATAGACAATGCACAACTCTAGAAAATTCTCAGTATATTTGCATCTCTTTAATATAAACAGAACTACAAGGTCACGATCGATCGAAGGGGCTCGAAATATAATATTTAATACATTAAACAAAATTCGAATAGCACTCCAACAGGTTGCAGATTAGTAACAAGCCCTGGATAATGTTAGGAAAGGTTCAATATAATAAGATAGGGCAGTTACGATGAGCAAGGAACCCTTAGTCAGAAGTGGCGGTATAATAATAACTAGGTAAGAAAGGATCCCAGCGGTGGAACAAAATACCTAATCCGCATAAAACAGATCAGAAAAATTTTCACCCTCTCAACGCATACATTTCATCAATACTTCAGTTCATCCATGATCACGGCTCTACTGGGTGTCCCTCTGAACTTCGACAGTTCTTAATTTGACAAGACACTTACTTCGAAAAAATATAGTTCGACAAGTCATTGTTTCGACTGAACATAATTCGACAAGTATTAGTTCGACAACACAAACATTCATTTTACTTTCTAGCGCTTCGCCAGCCGCTGCCGCGCCACGCTCGGTTCGCTCGCTCGGCTCGCGCGACGTGTGGTCGCTGCTCTAACAAAACTTAACCTAGTTTTTGAGGCTGTTTGTGTTGTCGAAGAATTTTCTGTCGAAAGAATACTTTGAAACAATGACTTGTCGAATTATATTTTTTCGAAGTGTCGTGTCGAAATAAAGAACTGTCAAAGTTCAGAGGGACACCGGGCTCTAATAGTGCTGCATTGTTTCCGATTGGAAACTTAGACAAATTAAAAACATTTGATAACGTGTCCGTTAGTGATAAAAAGCATTATCCTCCTTAGTTATTGACATATTGTTTGACTAGTGTGAATAGCGAACCAATGCCAATCTGCCAATCAGCTTATTCAACGCGTGCGTAAAATTGTTTGTTTGCTGGTTCCGGATAGGTAAGTGTATGAACATAGACATGCCTTTATACATACCGCTATGATAGAATTAAAGTATTTTCCAACGCATCCCTACTTCAACCTACGCATTAATTATTCTGTGCCTACGCGAATTTTAATCCAAAAATGTCGACTGCTGACTTCCAAGTAATCTAGGGCGAAACAACTGTGTTTTAATAGCATATACTCGTAATTCGCTTGATTTCAAATTACATTCATCTATACTATTATAAAAATAGAACTGACACATTAAAAATATTTTTTAAAAACCAACTAGGACCGGCTATTTAGAGGGTACTGAACACAAATCCACGGTTTTGATGTTTGTTAAATATAGACTCGGAAACGGCTGAACGTGGTTTGGCAGCATTAGTCCCAACTTAGATTATAGGGTATGTTACATTAAAATCGGTTGGGTGAATGCGAAGATACAGCTTGACCTCTTCGCAGTACGCGCTCTCATATACTGGGGAGATCTTGCTAAGATGGTCTTGGAAATAGTACGAGTATATTTATTTTTGTATTTATTATATTTATACATATATTTAGTTACTGATATTTATTTTAGATATTTATGATTATAGTTGCTGATTTTTTCTTGTCAAACCGTAACCGTACACTGAAACCTATTTGCTCATGTGACAGTTCTCTTTCCTCAAGGGTTTGTTGGAAGAAAACTCTTTTTAGGGTTAAGCTCGCATTTGTACATATATTTTATGAATCATCGATTTAAATATTACAATAGTGTACAATAAAGAATATAAGAATATCGGCTTCTCTGCCGTTGGGATGAAGTCGCTGGAAAAAGCTAGTAACATATAAAAGCGGTACACCCACACGTGACTGTTAATTTAATTTCGCTTACACGGCGAGTTTGTTTGATAAGCCCCTGAAATGTAGGGACGTTGTGTACTCTCTTATCCCTGAAAACAGTGAACATGATCTACATATTTGGCTAGCTATTTAAATACAGAGGTGTTAAGGTTTGCCTTCCATGTGGTTTCTCTGAGTCTACGTAGTTTTAGAATGGCTGAAACTGACGCTGCGTTTTTTTGAATTGTGGAGTATTTATATTTTAATATATTTGTATTTACATTTGTCAGAGGTGATGGCAGTCGCAAGTTTGCATGCATCACATATGTACAAGTTCTATTCGATGCATTTCGGTGCATGCCAATTAGGTGATCAAGTTCATCTACCAAATGAGGTAAGTAGCAGTAATAAAATAGTTCTAATACTTGGGTCTCAGATCTTGTTTTTATTTTATCCTGTAAAGGCCCTGTAAATAGCCAGTCCCTCGTTTCACTGAAGTACTAGACGCCTTGTGATCATCCATTACTATGGTATAAAAACAAAACAATAACGTATAAAAACGTAAAAATCAAATCGTTTTCTAATACGCCGTTGGATATTACACTGCATTTATGCAGTTTGCTATGCGTTGACGTCAAACGTGAGAAATAATGGTTATATGAATAACAAGGCAAGAAATATATTTTAAACATCTCTCTTGATATGGAATGGGGATAGCCCGTTAAAATTGTCAAAATCAGCATATTCTATAAATAAAACAGTAAATAGGTCTTGGATTGCTCAGGCATCTATATTTCTCCAGGCAGTTCTGTTTTCGCTTCTCTTAGCCTGTGAAGCTAGATCAATTTCGAATCTTATTCAATGGTACCCAATTATAAGTCTGTATGTATATCTCGCAGCCAACTAGCTTAATTCGCCGTTCAATCAACAGCCTAGCCCCTTAACTAAACAATACAGTTTTTAAGTTTACAATAATGTATGTAAATGCTGTGAAGCAGGCATTTACATACACTGCTTCAGCAAAGAACATCTGACATTCTTTGCCATATTATCTGCATTTTTTTTTGTTCATTCTGATCTGTCAGATCTACTTCTCAATATAAATCAAAACATTAACTACAATTAAGAAAAGTCAAATAAGCGTAAAAGTCCATCAGACTTTCTCCAATCGGAGGTAATGAAAAGCCCCTAAAAGAGACATAACCGGCGGTCTTGGAGACGGCTAAATGGATATTTTAACTGCCAGTCGTTAAGAACAAGCTTTCATAATAAATCTACGTATTGTGTGGAAATCATTATTTATGAAGGTACTATTCTACTGTTGTTTAGTTATATGAAGATGGCAAGTATTCTTGAAGAAATGTATATAAATAATTTGTATTATAGACAACTAGCGACCCGTCCCGGCTTCGCACGGAAGAAGAGCAAGGTTTATTGCATGTATTATACTTACCTATGTATAAACTTTCCTCTTGAATCACCCTGTCTATTGATGAAAACCGCATTAAAATCCGTTGCGTAGTTTAAAAGATCTAAACGTACAGACAGCGGGAAGCGACTTTGTTTTATACTATGTACTTAGACATTTTTTTTCTTCACCTAATCGTTCTTTTAACTACATGATTTTGCAACTAAGTACTAAGCCGAACATTCCGCTTGTAACCGAACTTATTCATAAAAATCTCTAAATAGCAAAATTAAAAAACGTCCTCATTTCTGTTTCTCCGCTTACTTCTTCTAAACCATGCAACGGATTTTGATACGGTTTTCACTGTCATTTAGATATTTTTTACGGAAGGTTAATATGTACATTCTAATTAATATTTTGTATTGTAAAGAAAATTCAATTTTTCGTAATCAAGTCGTCAAAAATTACACCATATTAGTAAATCGCTTCCGTGCGAAGCCGGTGTGGATCGCTAATAACTATTAATTTAATTAGACTAATTCGTCAATGGAAACATAATTTAAGCTAAAGTAATTTAAAGCGCTCAAGTACAAGAACATTTTCTTTTTAACAACTTATCGTGAAAGTTATTTCTCCAGTTCAATGATTGAAACTTTTTATACGTACCATAAAAAATAAAATTTACTACGTACAGTCTCTATAAAACAAAGAGTACAGTCAGCAATAACAATTATACGATTTGGTACTATGTCACAACAACTAATTTCTCGTATTGCTTCTTCGAAGACCTAGTTTTTGAGATTGTTATTTTGGCATCGTACTAAATTGTATTACTATTGTGCTAACTGTACTTCAGTAGATATATCGAGCACGTTCAAACAGCCCTTAACCTCATTTGATCTTCTAAATCAGGTTGTTTACAGCCACGTTGATTGGTTGGACTTTAATTTGGTCAACAACATCATAATGAAGATAGACAACAATTTCTACACAATTTTTAGAATTACAAAGGTTAATTAGAATACAATACTGCTATATGTAGGAGTCATAATATGTGTATTAACCCGAATGGGGCTTATTCACGTCATGGCGAAAGTTTGTTCAACGAGTTATGTATTTGAAGAAGATAAAGTATTTATCAATTCATGAAAAGTTCTTGTAAACGTTTTAAAGTGTCCCACGAATGTAAAAAGCACTACATTTCAACCCTATAACAATACTACTAGTTTTAAATGAGAACATACTGATTCAAGTTAGGGTTGTCCCAAATTGAATGCGAACGGCCAAGGAGTGGAACTCTCTGCCGGCATCTGTGTTTCCGGATAGCTATAATCTGGGTGTCTTTAAGACAAGAGTGAACAGGTTTCTTCTAGGCGAGCGTGCTACATCTTCGACCGCATCGTTACTTAACAACAGGTGAAATAGTAAAAAAAAATCTAAGATAAAGAAATATTTTTTCTTTTACATGGGAATTTCAAATACGCTGTATTCAACCTATGTACACGTCAAGTTATTCGCATACTTGGTCATAATAGCCCCCCTTCGAGCTTATATTCATACATGTATTAAATCACATCTTGTATAAAGGACGCTAAAGTATAGCCTTTAATACAACGGGGCAATGATACCAATCCGGGTATACTGCATAGAAGTAGACTGTCTAAAAACTTGAAATTGGCAATAGACTCGAGTGAAAAAAAAATTAAAAAAAACGAAATATAGATTCGGATTCCGATTTATTCTTATCCTGCCGCATTCATATCATTTATATCTTTCATTTTTTACTAATTATCATCGTCATGGAAGAAAATTTTGTTAAAACTTGCAGATTAGCCGTGCAATCGCAACAGATTACTATACACACAAACTGAAACTGGTATGAACCGGTGACAATCTATTAGAGCGATAATTTGAGCATCAATCACTTATTGCTGGGACTCAAGGCTTAATCTATCAGAGCCATTTATTTATTTATTTATTTATTTATTTACAGTTGCCCACTACACTTACAGTTGTGACCAAAGCGTGTAGTGGGCCAATTACAAAATATGTTTTGTAATAACTAACTTAAGGATCTAATACACAACCTTATAAATAAGGGGAGTTTAGTGAAAAACAGGTCCACATCCGGTTCCTGAGCAATGAGGGCGTTAAGCAGACTTATGGCCTGGGCTGTGGGGGCATACTGAGCCGTCTGCGTACGCACCAGCGGGGCTGCGAGCAGGCGCCGGGCGCGCGGCCGCTGCGACCGCAGCCGGTCCGGCGTACACAAATAACAACGCGACAACGCATCTGGGTTATCAATCTTATTATTGAGCATTAGGAAGTAGTGTAGCATAATTGCACACTTACGCCTCAGATCTAAGGTGTTTATACCAACCATACCTACTATAAACAGGGATGGATATAAGTACGGATAATATCCAAATAACTTTTTATAAAGGTAACGCGCGAATTTTTTTTGTACTTTCTCAACCATAAGTTTGTATTTCTCTTCATGGGGGGCCCAAATTACGGAGTTATATTCTAATTTGCTTCTGACAAACGCATAGTACAAAGTTAAAATTGTGGTTCTGTCATGAAAACGAGCAGTTTGTCTCATGACAAAACCAAGAGACTTATGGGCACGACTACACATCTGAATGATGTGGGGATTAAATGTTAATCCTACATCCAAAGTCAGACCCAGGTCGCGGATTTCTGTTACTCGTTCGAGAGGAACACCAAGAACGTTGTAGGCGTGGTCAATGGGTGAACGTGTCCTAGTGAATGTGATGCTTTTGCATTTCGAAGTATTAAATTCTAGTTGGTTGCGCTCACTCCACGACACAACATTATCTATGTCCCTCTGTAACGCTTCACAGTCTGCTACGTTTTTTATACCCAAATATAGCTTAAGATCGTCGGCGAACATGAGACATTTAGCTGATCTGACGACACTCGGCAGGTCATTGATCATAATGAGAAACTGAGTTGGCCCTAGCGTGCTGCCTTGGCTCACACCAGAACGAGTCACATATAAGTTCGATCGGTGCCCTGATAGCTGAACATATTGGTTGCGATTACAAAAATAACTAGTAAATAATCTTAATAGTTTTGGGGTGAAACCTATTGACGAAAATTTTTTAAGCAGAACGTCATTGTGGACGCGGTCAAACGCTTTTTTAAAATCGAAATAGGCCGCGTCCACTTGCTTATTTAGGTCCATTTCTGTGGCGGCATAGTCGACGAAGTTTATGTGGTTGGTGGCAGTCGATCTGTTGGCTCTGAATCCGTGTTGCGCATCTACCAGTTGTGAGTTAACTTGTCGGGTGATGTGGTGGTTAAGTATAGATTCAAAAACCTTTCCGAATGCTGACAGAACAGCTATAGGCCTATAATTCTCAACCTTCGATGCCAAGCCAGATTTGGGTATAGGAGTTACTCGTGATATTTTCCACTTTGACGGATACGTACATGTGTCTAGGGCCAAGTTAAAGATATGAAGAAGTGGTCGTTTCATCAAAGTAGAGCAATCTTTCAGAATAAAAGATGGGACTCCGTCAGGCCCAGGGGCCGAGTGGGCCTTAAGGCGTCTCACAGCAAACGAAAGCCATAACTTGCCATTAACGAATTTTATCCTTGAGACTGTTCTATTATGTTCTTCTATTGTTTAGTATCTCTTCCCTCGAATATGGTTGAGGGGGGTGACGGCTGATCCACAAGTCTTACTCGTGAACGGGTGCTTTCCTGATGATGTTTTCCGTTATGTTGATGATATTCTACTCGTGGTAGGTTTCTCGTATGCGGGAGGCCGTCTGGGTGGGTATCACCGTTTTGCCAGTTATTCTGCCGCCAAGCAGTAGGGCGCAAGTATTACTGTATTCCAGTTTGAAGGGCATTGTAGCCAGCTAAATTACTGGGCATATGAAATATCTGATGTATCGCGGTGATGAGCGCAATGCAGTGCTACGCAGTGCTTTTTATGGTATTCAAAGTTCTGGGTGACACTGCAATTGTTATGGGCAGTCGTGGCGCTTACCATCAGGCGAACGATTTGCTCGTCTCATCACATAATACCATTACAAAATAAATAAAAGATATATGTACAACTGCGAAAGTTGCAGGTTAGCCCATTAAGATACGCGCCATAGGAATTATTGATCTCGCGATGCCGATGGATCAATACAGCTTGTCAACACTCCTCTACAGATATTAATGTCTTACAATTTGTAATCGACAGTCGTAAAGCTCAATTTTGATGGTGTATCAGAATTTCAACAGCATAACACTTAACAGAAATGTAAAATGAAATTCATGGTAAATTACTTCAATTTCACAGTAACATAAACGGAATATTAGAAATTGAAGGTCACTCCCTTATTTAAGTAAACGAGCGAGCACGTACTTCAGAATGGCTAGAATACGCCACGATCTATGAGCGCAAATGTAGCATATTTTTTTAACTATTCCTGAATATACACAATAAAAAAAATTAAGAGCGTGTGTGGCTCAGCGGGAACTCGTGCGCCTTTCGATCCTACACACCTGGGTTCGAATTCCGACTCGGCCCTGCACCAATGACTTATAGTTAAGTGCAGATTTTGCACGCTCGCTCTAAAACTGTGAAGGAAAACATCGTGATGAAACCCGCTTACGCGCTTTGGAGTGGTAGGCTCTGGCCGTGGTTGTAATACCACCCACCGAACAAAGCCATGCCGTCAAGCGACCTAGTCGTGTTTCGGGATGATGTTCGGTGAACCATCGGGGAGACGGGTCTGAGCAGCCGCTCAACTGCCGTCTCTTAGAGGCCCATATTATAAATACCTTAGAGACTAACATATATATATATATATATATATACACAATTCAAATGATAATATTAAACTCTAGGGATTTTTCGACGGCTTCGCTTCCCTAAAGCGTTGATAGACCACGCCCTCAGGCCAAAAGTCCGCCTATGATGGATATCTGCAATAATCTGCAACCTGTGTTGCCTGTGTTGTTGTGTTCTCCGTTCCGTAGCCTCAGTCAGGACCGTCAGACAAGATCAAAATGACAGAAGTTTGGTTGCTCGAGCCGTGGTGCTAGATGGCCAAGTTGATAAAGCGTTTGAACTGTATTACAAAGACGCAGGTTTGAAACCAGCTCCAGCAATTCGGATCTAACAACACAATCGACTATTCACGGACAATTGTTTAGAGATGGCATCGATTTCAGAGACTTCGGACTCCTGAGACCGCTTCTTCGCAACATTCTGTATGGTAACATTAAAAATGGTCCATGCGCTTCGCAACATTTAGTACGACTTGGGTAACGAAGCTTGAATTAATCGTTTTGCCTAAGTAGCCCTTTATACTTCTGAGAGATATTTAAAAGCCTTTTACATAATTTGGAAATGAAACCGCTGAGAAAAACGTGACTCTTTTGTTATTCTGTTTGAGGATTTATTATAACGTTAATAAGGTACCTAAGAAACCGGGTTTAAAGAGCTGTGGAATATTATTTGGCTGCATTGCTAATACTTTTGCCATCGTCACGCTACGTTTCCTATAAAGAAATAGATATTAAATTCATTAAGAGAATTGTGTTCTCTCTAGGTAGGTATAAGTACCACCTTTTTTCAACTATAATTCTACGAAGTTTTTTATTGAACTTTAATAAATTCAACTAACAATCAATTTAATTGTCAGTTCTTAGAAGATTCACTGTAAGTACAAACAGTTGCTAAAACCTTACCATGTTTCATTTTGGGCCAGCTCTATGCACACTACATAGAAACACGAATCCGTAATAGATTAAAAAAATAAAATAAATACCACGTTTTTATGATGATATGATAGAGTTGTGAGCCACTCTGAAAGTTTCAGCCGGATAGCTAATCGGGAAGTGCTCGAAATTTAAGTTGCAAGATTCTACCCGGAACGACGGACAGACAAATAAGAAAGCGACTTAATAAAAACGTGATATTATCATCAAGATACAAAATGAAAGAAATATCGTTTACATATTGCAGAACTATGCTCTTTATATTATGAAACATCGCCTTTGATAATTAAACACATTACTAGATCATCTGCGTGCCATTGATAGATAAAATCTAAACTACGTCAAACCAATAAAGATTAACGCATATTTAATTAAATAAATAACGCCCAACGATCTCATACATGCCACAAGTTCCGAATCAGCTGACTTCCACATAGTTATGTAATAGTAACACGTAAATATGTCCGTCAGTCATTGTATGGGCGACCAGCCAACTATGCTAAAATTGTTGTCTTCTCTTTGCAAAAATAAGCACAGAGACTATAATAGTGACAACAAACCATTTGTGAAGTGCCAAAAAATGTCTGAGGCCAGAGGTATATTATGGTTTGGCAAGTTACCTATCAACACTTCAGGTGTGATGTAACTGAATAAAAGAAATATATAATTTAAATACCCATTACGATTTAATAGGTCTTCAAGAGATATTGAATTGTAGCAGACTACTGTACTGTTTTATAAATAAGAAATATCTAGTTAGGAACTTACATATCTGAACTAACATACTACCTATTTAATATCTCTAGATTAACATCTTTAATGTTTAGTTTGAGAATTTGTACCCCTGTCAACATGGTAAGAAAACTGAAAAGTTATCAAGCAAGAGATTTAGTTTTTAGAAAAATACACAGCACTCAGTGCTGCCACCTGTATTTATTGCCTGTAAACCAATCCACGCGCCACAGATGGCGCTGCCATAGAGTAACAACGGAGACTAGTAGAGGGCGTTGAAATAAATTTAACAAATAAAATTCAAGATAAGAAACGGTGTAATATTGATAAAAATATGACTTGCTCAATACAGTGACCTTTAAACCCTTTTGGAGGTCACTCATGGCTATCCATAACATCATACAAACCTTTTTGTGTTCGCCAATTGACCACTCCAGGCTATAAATGCTCTATATCTGGTGACGTGTTTAGCTTATTTTCTAGTACTTACAAGATTTGAACTGCTGAGCCATGGCAGCGCTGTCGGCAGCATGGTGATATTCGTATAACGAACGACCTATCAGCTCGTCTGATTCGAAACCCAAGGTGTTTGTCAAACTGGAACAAGGGAAAACAAGTTTAGTGTTAAATGCAGACTATAGTAAATAAAACTAAAACAACATAAATAGATACTAGTCAATGAGTAAAATAGTATTGATATTATTTTGTATGGTTTCAACACTTTGGTTCAACTTTCAAGGTGACTTACAAACTGTAACTGACTCCTTGTTATGGAGACTCCTTTTTATTAATCAAAATATATACTTCCAGAAAAATATACACCATCAGATATTATAATTTTTAAACGGAGAGCTATTTATACAATGAAATATGTAGTCTCAAAGTTTTTGTAGCTAAAATAGGCCGCAGTTAAGTTTTGTGGCATCATATCGGAAACATTTAATAAACTGAAATGAGTCTTTCTGAAAATATTTACAAATAAGCGTAAAGGTCATTCCCAATGTGACCTAAAACTCCCATGCCTAGGTTATGTTTACCGGCACCTGAAATAACCTTGAATGACCTATCGCTACAATTACCCACAATTCTGTCGCACTACATTTCCTTGTATTACAAACATCAATATGACTTAGAACTAATGCGTAGAGTAGAAATTTATTAAGGTTCTAAAGTTGGGAAAACTTACAACTAAGTTGTTCGAACGTCCCGCCATTTCCATTGAAACAAATCCGGGAACAAATCCAATCAAAAGGCTTCACTTATACACACACTCACAGAGTTCCATCACACACATTTTCACAACACTGCATGGAAATAATAGAAACATTTCACTCGTTCGTCGGTATACCGCGTACTGTGTACAAAACCGCGAAATCACATCATGTTTAACCTACAAAATACGTTTGAAGGTGATATTTTTGTTGATATAACGCGGACGCTTTAGGTGGTCGCTCGCGAAGGCTATAGCGTTACGCCGAAGCGTTGGATTATTTTTGGTAAGGTAATACCGGTGGGTTTAGGTGCAACGCCATCTTTTGGATTTTGTGAACAATAGGCAGACTGGTAGTACACTAGCAAGCAAGTTCGTGGTTTGAAAATCTAGCGTTTGCTTAGACTAGAACCTTTACGCAGGCAGTTGTTTTTACGTCACATATTATAACACTATGAGTATGGGGACACTGATCTAGAAAAATCCTTAAAACTTGTTTCAATCTTTGAAGTGGATACTTTTTACAACTGAAGTGTATGCAAGAAATTATTGAACCAAAATGTTTATGAAATCTGCATATTTGCAATTCTACGAAGCAATACTTTCAGGATTTCGTAATTCAAAGATTTGGATTATTTATACTGCAACTATTAGGAATAGGCGTGCAACTTATTAGGTAATGAAGCGGATCAAGAGCCCTAACTAAACTATTTAAAATCGTTTGTTCTACTCCAGTTCGTACGCCAGATTCCTCATCAGAAACTTGCGGGGAACTTCCCGCAAATTTCAAACAAAAATGTTCGAGACTTGTTTGGAATACCCCTGTATTTTTTCAAATAAGTTGCCATTATTAAAGTCGCGTTCCTGGAATCTGGTTTATTTATATTTTATATTCCGAATGTGGGAGAAACTTTCACAAGTTCAATTTATAGTTAATGTTATGTCAATGTTATAGTCAATTTATAGAGCTTGGGGGCACTGCCCAGTCTAGCCCACCGCTAACTACGCCACTGCCTACAGAGCGCCTCTCTTTCTATCGCATAGCTCTTATCTCTTCTGACGCGGCACGTGTAACGTTAGGGTTGATACTTGTGTTTTAGTAATAATAGTTGTAGTTAATACCTAATAATACAAGTAGTATTAGGTATTAACTACAACTATTCTACAAGGGTGCATATTTTTATTTTCTAAGTAGATAACTAGGCATACACTATATATACTTTAGTTTGATTTAGTCTCCGTTTCTATTAATAGTAGTTGGCGAATAAAAAAGTACCTGTTAGGTCTCAAGTAAAAATATTTAGATAATAAACACATAACAAAGCTATACCTGACCTAGTAAACCCTATCATCACTTGTTTAAACAGATCTTGTCATTACCTACTCAGGCAAATACGATACGAGAGACATTGATAATGATAATAAAAAGCACAGACTATATAATAATACCTAATACCTACTAATAAAATTCATCATTTATATCAGAATAAAAGTTTAGAGTAGGTAGGTAATTCTTTGTTATATATTTGTATATATATAGCGGCGAGCGCTTAAGTGAAAAACGTGCGTCACGCACGGCGCGCGGCAAACCACTGAACTCCGCACGACCCGTTGCTGGTGTATGTACTTGTAGCTTCGTACCTACAGTGCGGAGTGCGATAGGCCTGCTTATACTCACGCTTCATCCATATAAGTAAACTTCATATCCAGACTATGCTTGGACAAGAACGTCTTGCTGTCCAACGGTATCTCAATATTGGATGGATGCGGTATCGGCCGTCCCACTGCCACAAGAGAACCTTCCTTGGTCTTCTTGTCTTGGTCTTTTCGGTCTTCTGAGTTGTTGTTGCGCTCTTTGTTGTTTGTGAGCATGTGACCTGCTATGTGGATTACCTGTGGGATAAAATAAAGTTATTGTTATATGTGTTTGTCCCAAAGGTTTTAGGGGTCTACTAGAGATCTCAAAGAACTGGCTAATATTAATGATATGACCTAAAAAAAATTGGTTTGAATCTATTTTTACCGGCAATTTGATATCATAAGTCGCTGAAGGGCATTGTAGCCAGCGAAATCACTGGGCATATGAGACTTAATATCTGATGGCTCGGGTTGATGAGCGCAATGCATTGCTACGCAGTGCTTTTTATGGTATTAAATGGTCTGGGTGGCACTGCAATTGTTATGGGTAGGCGTGGCGCTTACCATCGTGCGAACGACTTCATAGTCTCATCACTTAGATACATAAAAAATGCTTATGTTTGTGTGTTACCTTTTCACGCCGCAACCGCTAAACAGATTTGGATGAACTTAGAATGGTGATAGCTTATATGCTTGATTAACACATAGGATACTTTTTATCCCGGAAAAAACTAACTGTCCCCTACCCATATGTCCCTAAAGCGTCAATCGTATATCGTGTTGAGCTCAAATTAAGGTGTAGATACACTGCGGCAATGTCTTATGATGCCATATGTTATCCCATTAAGTTTATCTCAACTTGTGGTTATCGTATTTTTGTATAAATGAATGAGATTAATTCGATTTCTTGCCTGAATCGACAATAATTAGACCGTATCTCATTAGTCGCAGTGAAGCTATACCTTTATTTGAGCTCAACACGATATACGATTGGCGCTTGACGGACATATGGGTAGGGGGGCAGTTCCCGAGGGGACAACTATACACCGAATTCTACGCGGATGAAATAGTGCGGCGCTGCTGGTACTCAAGTTATAGCGAGATACGATATAGCGTTACATTTTAAATTCCGTGTATTCGGCATCTTTATCTTATCTATTCGAAACAGGAAAGGTGTTACTATTGTCACACATATAATCTAAAATTCAACAAAATGTTAAAAAACTAATGCGTTTATCAAAAGTAAGGTCAGAATTTTTGTATTTTTTCATAACACTTGACTCATTCGAGAAGCGAGCCATGAGACTCATTGGCGACGACGCGTTATTCGAGTCAAGACTCCACAGACTTGAACATCGACGCAGAGTTGCCAGTCT
The DNA here is from genome assembly GCA_951640565.1 of Petrophora chlorosata. NCBI lineage: Eukaryota > Metazoa > Arthropoda > Insecta > Lepidoptera > Geometridae > Petrophora > Petrophora chlorosata. The sequence continues at coordinate 6,152,278 of OX621207.1, forward strand.
ATCGGTCTTTTATCAGATACATTTTGGAGAGTGCGTCGGAATAGGGGATTGGACAGTAATCGAGAAAAAACCTAAAATGTAGTTAGAACGAATGTTCGTCGAACCAGAAAGATCATCCAATCAATATTTTAGTTGTAATAATATAAAATAGTTGTAATAGTTGGGATAATTTGGTTGAAAGGAAATGTACAATATACTCCAAGCAGGACGTTGTCACCGTTGTCGTATTAACATCGTATCAGATCGAGGACAAATATAATGCCTGCTGATATTTACACTGAGATAGGCCGAGTTAAGCCGAGGACAAGTATACAGGAAACGTTCGCACGCCCTCGATGCGTCTCGTCGATCCTCGCCCGACTAAACATATTGTCCTAGAATCTCAAGCGAGGAATGGAGAAATCGAGTTGTGTACATCCGCCATAAGAGCCACAAATAGTGTTGAAAGAAAGAAAGAAAGAAAATACATTTATTCAAGACAGATACACGCAACATTACATTAAGCTATAATACTATACTACATATAACAAATAATATTATACTATACATACAACAGGAAAAAATAACACATGTAATAACATACCTATATAATAAATACATAATATAATTATAGTACATATAATGGAATGTTGCGCGATGTCAGGAAAAGGTTCCGACTCAGCATAAAAACTAAGGTAATAAATACCTTAGTACTGATTTTCAGCCGGAACCTATGACCGTGACATCACGAACAGTAAGATAAGAGACGAATACAACATAAATATATAAACAAATATATAACAAGAGTAAACAAAGTATACATAAAGCAAATTAAAATAATTATTCATAGGCGGCGACACTGACATGCTACATCACCTATAAAAGCGAATTCATACTCCACGGCGCCACGCACTCCTTTCCAACCAGGTCCAGTGTGTCAAAATTCGGATTGGAACGTTAAAATAATCGGAATTGTGGTTATCAGATCTGGACAACTACATACAGTGTCTATAAAAGAAAACTGGTTTTTGTGAATCACCGTATATATTTTTAACGGATAGTCAGTTTTTTTGTTAAATGGCAGAACATATAAATCTCTCTAAAATATAACAAAATGTAAACGTAACCGTTTCGACTAATCATAATCATAATTTTGTGTCTTCTTTATTTAAAATTATCGAACAAAGTAAAGACTAAAGAGGTTAGTGAAAAATCGGGACATTTGGCATCCCGATCAAAAGTGAATCGGGATATGTCACCAAACCCCTGAAAGACGGGACGTCTCGCGTAAATCGGGACACCTGGCAACACTAGCCACGAACCACCTGCATGCGCATGCAATGACATATTTTTTCCAAAACGCCAGTTTATAAATCATACGACACTCAAAAACCGCTTATATCAGCTCAAATAGACATCGTACGATGAACTACTACGAAATCCGTATCAACGTAAATACTGACACAAATAACAAGGCGATAAAAATAGCTTGCACTCTGTATTCCATCGAGTTGTAGCTACTTTAATATTATCCAATAATGACGGGAAGCCGATACGCGTTACGGCCCTTGGTCACAGTCAATAGAGACATCAAAAGGCAGTGTACAACATTTTGTCCTAGAATTAAATAATTTGAATTGGCAAAAACTACTATTTTCAATTTATTACTATTATGATGTTCGGTGAACCATCGGGGAGACGGGTTTGAGCAGCCGCTCAACTGCCGTTTCTCTCTAGATCTATGTGCTCCATCATAGGCCACATCATCGCTTCACATCAGGCGAGATAGTGGCCAAACATTGATCTATTCAGCGTAAAAAAAAAAAAAAATATAAAAGTTATAGTAGGGTAATGTATGAAAACGGGCGGGGCACGTGGCCCGCATGCATCCGGAGAGCAGGGCAAGAGTCGTCACTCAATGGGAGCCTCCAGACGGGCGGAGACGTCGTGGCCGGCCTTGGAAAAGGTGGCATGACGATCTAAACTATGAAATAGCTAAAGATAGAGATGTTTGGAAGGAGATGAGGGAGACCTTTGCCTAGCAGTAGGACACAATAGGTTATAAAAAAAGCGAAATCAGGTGTCTTTCAATCCTGAGTGAATCGGCAGCTTCTAGGCAAGTATGATCTATCGTCACCCGCGTCGATACCCATCAGGTGAGATTGCGGTCAAATGCTAGCACGTCTGGTTATAAAAAAAAGCTGTCAGTCAATCCACTGTCAAAGAGCGTGCATATATTTGTTTCAGTTGTATGGCACTGTTAGCGAAATCTGCCCCGCGACATTCTCCGGCCGCCAGAAGAAGACGAATAGCAGAGGCGACAGCGACCACCAAACAAAGATGACCAACACAGAGCCGCTAAGAGGAGCACCGACTAGGTGAGGTTGCTCACCAGCGGCCTGCCAGTTCCCCGGAGGTAGAAGCGCTCGCGCGTTTACGCCTGGTAGAGGGGACCACCCCGAGATCCACCCCTATCACCTCCCAGGGGGACAGATTATATTGGAAGATTACATGTCTGTCTGTTGAGCGAAATGACTGGAGACACACAACACAGGTATATAGGACCTCTCGTTCCTCATAACCAAAAAAGGTTATTCGCAACACTGATGTACATAAGTCACAGAATAATTAATAGTAAGTAACGGTAAGTTATTATACGAGTTAAGTACGCAGCTATAGATAGCAAAACAAAAGGTTCTGTAGTGATCATTGTTGTAAGAGATCGTCAGACGATCGTTTATCACAGTTCTGATAAAAAGCGACTGAATGTCTAACAAGCGGCGCTAAGCCGTTAATAATATTGTTTATCGACCAAGCCTGGCATGGCAATGAACTTGCATAGGTAAACATTGTGAAGTATTTCAAAGAAGGAGGCCAGGACACATTTTGTTGCTAAAAAGAGGGCCAGTTGTACAACTAGAACTGGCCCTCTTTTTAGCAACAAAATGTATCCTGGCCTCCATCTTTGAAATACTTCACAATGTTTACCTATTCATCAACATCCAGCAAGATCATTTCTATTGAAGGATCTAATCCTTATCTCAGAAAATTAAAAGTGATGGATCTGATTTATGACGATTTATTTAATCACAATATCGTACAGCGTGTGTCTTTCTCCGAACAACCGACCACAGATATTTTATATTGAGTGCCAGACTGAAGCGAAGTGATTCCGATGTCAAATTGATGTTGATACTTCAATTTGACAATAACACTTCAATCTGACAGTTTGACATTGACAAGTGAATCGGATACGACATTGTACAGATGAAAATATTAAGGTATTAGTCTAACAACTCGGCCATCCTCCTAGAGTGAGTCCTCTCACAAATTTATTAATTATATAATCTTATATTTAATTAATTATGCTATCAAATATAAATATATAGAGAAAAAAAAAAAACATTCGATTAAGTTCTTGATACCAGAAATGAAACTATTAAATAAAAGAAATAAACAAAACAAAGTCTTCTTAATAATAATCATGCGACGCTTGTATATGATCTACGACCATCTGTGTATCGATTGTTTTTGATTGAGTAAATTTTACACTGGTCGCTCACAACAAACGCCACTCATAGTCAGATCTCTAATCTAGTTCGCAATCTCAGTCTTGCATAGATTGCTATGATCTACGATCATCTGTGCGGTATTGGTTGCCCAACACCATTCGCTTTCTGCACTGATCGCTCATAGCCTATGCTCATAATCTCACTAAATCTAAGTTATCTGAAATGTAAATCATATTAATCTTAATAACTAATCACAGTCACGATCACAATTCCATTAATCATTTCACATAGTACATTTAAGTTTACAAAATGGTATTTTATATTTCAATAACATGTGAATTAAATAAACAAAGTCACTCTTCAATAATTGAGTCAGAACTATTGCCATCTCTATCGCTTTCACTATCACATCCAATAAAATTAAGCCACGGATGAATTTTGTCCAACGCTACTATATTTTCGTATCTTTTGTTACCTTTTCTAGTGAGAGGCGTATCTTCGACTAGAAATCGATCATTTGGTAGGATCTTCATGATACGGTACGGACCATGGTATTTAGCAACTAACTTTTTCGATTTTCCGACATGTTCCTTGTCATTTACAGTTCGCTCAATCCTGACAAGATCACCTTCATTATAAGAGGTTGCCTTCTTCCGATGCTTATCAAACTGCTCTTTTGAAGCTTTCTGTTGTTTACGAATTTTGTTGCCAGCGTCTGATCTTAATTGCATTAAACCATCCCCACTAACACGTTCAGACGTTTCGGCAAGTATGTCGCTTAATACATTTTCTGAAGGACTAACCAATTTACATCCAAACAATAATTCGGATGGACTTTTGCCAGTTGATTTATTTACTGTAGTATTTATGCCAAGTTGAACATCGCCCATATATGTGTCCCAAATATTCTCATTTTTATCATGACATTTGGTACCTAAAGCATCTGTGATTATTCGGTTGAAGCGCTCCACTTGTCCGTTAGCCCTTGGAGTAGCTACGGCATTTAGTATATGCTTGATGTTTAGCTTTTCCGTAAACTCCTTGAATTTTGTGCTCGTGAAACAAGAACCTCGATCCGTAATCAATCGCGATGGTACCCCGAAATAGCCAAAATGTTCCCTAAATGCTTTTACCGCGGTCATGGTTTTAGTGTCTCGCACTGCATGAATGCTTATATATTTAGTGAATGCGTCTATAATTACGAGTATGTACATATTCCCCTTTTTGGAACGAACAAACGGCCCTAAATGATCCGCATGCAGTGTGTGGAACGGGATTTCGATCTTAGGTATGGGATGTAGCATCCCTTCTTTTGGTCCTCCAGGCGCTTTATGATGTGCGCACTCTAAACAAGCAGTACAATATTTTTTTGTAAAGCGACGCATCTTTGGAAACCAGTAGGTACCCTGTAAACGGTTTAAGGTTTTCTCGAACCCGAAATGACCCACATCGTCGTGATTCATTCGTAAGACCTGCCATCGCACACCTCGTGGTACCACCCAACGTAACCCTTTATCTAGGCATCGGTAAACATGTTCGCCCTTCAGTTGGTAATTATTACGAACGTCAGCAACGTACTTAGTATCTTGGTCTTGCAAAATCTGTTTAATGCGTTTAATTTCGTCATCATTTTCTTGTACGGTTGCAATCCAATCCTCTATGTTTATATTTAGTACGTCGATGACATGACTATCGTGTTGCGGGTTGGGTTCAGTCACAGGATTACGACTTAAGGCGTCAACATGCGCCATGCGCGTGCCAGGTCTATATTCAATTTCACAGTCGTATTCCTGAAACTGAACCCACCACCGTGAGATACGCGGTATTAAATCTCTTTTTGTCAGTGTTGTGCGTAGTGCGTTACAGTCGGTGACAATTTTAAATTTCAAACCCAGTAAGTAAACGCGGAAACGATTTAGTGAGGCTATGACTGCAAGGGTTTCTAATTCAAAAGAATGAAGCTTCTGCTCATCATTCGTTGTCTTCCGACTGTAATACGCAACGGGTCTAAGCAATGCATCTTCACCACGCTGCATCAAAATGCCAGCTATGCCAAGCTTTGATGCATCCGTATGCAATTCAGTATTTAGTTTATGATCATACAAAGCTAGTATAGGTCGTTCGATAAGCCGTTCTTTTAAAGTATTGAATGCTTCCGTATGGTCATTGGTCCATTTCCAATCGAATTTTGTGCTCAACAGATCTGTCAAAGGCCGTGCTATAAGAGCAAAGTTTTTAATGAACCTCCTAAAAAAACTTGCTAGGCCTATGAAACGCCTGACATCATGCACGTTTTTAGGCCTTGGGAAGTTAGATATAGCCAAAGTCTTTCTGGAGCCAGGTGTTATACCATCACCACTGATACGAAAACCAAGGAAATCAATTTCTTTTTCGAAAAAGAAACACTTTTTTAATTTAAGCGTCAATCCCGCCTCACTCAATAAGCTTAGTACCTCATGCAATCTAGTCATTCCTTCTTCGAACGAGCACGCCGGAATAAGGACGTCATCCATGTATATTATTATATATGGTAACTTACCTAGAACTTTATTCATTGCACGCTGAAATACTGATGGTGCATTTGCCAATCCAAACGGCATGCGTTTGAATTGGTACTGACCATCAGGCGTCACGAAGGAAGTTTTGTCTTGCGAGCGCTCTGATATTGGTATTTGGTAATACCCTGACGCGAGGTCTAGACTGATAAATAGACTGTGACCAGCTAACCTATCCAATTGGTCGTCGATCAATGGCAAAGGATAATGCTCTTTTCTTGTTTTGTTATTTAATGCTCTGTAGTCTACGCAAAGCCTTTTCTCACCTGTTTTTTTCTTGACAAGCAAGATCGGGCTCGCGTACGATGAATTTGAATCACAAACAATGTCTGCATCAATCATTTCCTGAACCATTGACCGCACTAACTCGCGTTCAGGATAAGATAGTCTGTAGGGGCGGTACACAACCGGCTGAGAATCATTAAGTTCGATATCCATTTGAATTACGTTTGTGAAACCAAGATCGCTTAAATTGTCGGAGAAACATATTTCAAATGATTTTAATAACTTCTTTAATCGCTCTACCTGATCTTTCGTCAAATCTGTTCCGAAATTTAAATCTGCGATCGTGTCAGCATTATTAAAATCAAGGAGGTTAACATCAAAACATTTTTCTATACTCATTGATCGTGTCAGTAAATCACCCTTTTGCAAAGTAACAGAATTCGTGCTGACATTTTGTATTAAGATGCCACTCTGTCCATTTTTGATACTGTATTCTCCTGCCAATAGATAAAATTCACTACCCGGTTTGCCTCTTAACGACCCTTTTATGTAGACTGTACCAGAGAAATCATTACTACAAGTAACAGGTACTAACATCATTTGTTGCGAAGGGACCATAACGTCATGCTGCAGAAACAGTTCAAATTTCATGGAATGGGGCCGTGTAAATTCTAAGGCTTTGTCGGTTTTAATTATAACTATTCCAGGCCTTTCCGTAAAACTATGCCCAATTAGAATGGGATATTTGATTATGCTATCTTCAACAATAAAGACGTCAACCTTCTCCACGATATCTTGTATTTTTATTTCTACCCTTGCTATACCTATGGGCATGACAATATTACCACCTAGCCCCCTCATCGTCGGTAAGTTGTCGTCAGTCCATGTAATACCTAGTTTAACCGCTTCGCTATGTCTTAGTAGCGTGCATTGACTACCTAAATCGACGTAACCCGCCATCATCGATCCATCTAGTCACAAGCTTACCAAATATTTATCATTAGTATTTTCAGTGTCTACTTGCATAACAGATTTCTCTGCTACAGGGTCTGTATTGCTTTTAGAATCGTATGGCAATTTTGGACAGCTAATTGTTGTATGCCCTAATTTGTTGCATACGTTACACTTCAGTATTCTCTTGGGACATTTAAAGCTATAATGCCCCAATTCGTCACAGTTGTAGCACCTTCCAGGCATAACAGTGGTGGTCCTATTAGGTTGCAGCGGTTTCAAACTGCCTGAACCACTGTACGGTTTGGAGTTAATATTAGAATTCCCCGGAACGCCGCTACTAGACCTTTTGTCTTGTATTGACCTATTAGACCGCTCAGTATCAAGTGGCTGTCGTTTTATTGACTGGAAATATTGTAGAACCAGTTCGGGTTCCTCACATTTTGCAGCCTTAGCACCCAATCTTAATGAACGATCATCTATTCCGTACAACAAACAGTCTACAGCGCGCTTACCATATATCTCGCAACGATTCAGTAAGTTGATTTTGTCATAGTAATAGAGTTCAAGAGGTTCGTTGTACCTAACCCGCTTTGCCAACATTTCGGTTAGTAGCTCAGCATAATCATCACTACTAGGGAATGATTCAAGAAGCTTAAGTTTCCATTCTTGCCATGAAAACGACATAGACGGCAACGCCCGATACCACGATCTAGCAACGCCTGATAATTTGGGTAAGGCATAGTGTATAATTTGAGCATCGCCCCAATTATAAAGCTTTGCGCATTCCTCCACCTTACTTAGCCATACGTGAATGGTTTGACTTTTCATCATCGGGTCAAATTCCGGAAGAACATTGCCTAACATTGGAAAATGATTTCCTTCCGATCGGTTACTACTTAAAGTTTTTACTAGTTCAGTGAAAAACGCCTGCGTATTAACATTAAGATTACTTTCAAGCTCCCTGTTAGGTGTATGAGGCTTACTACAACGTTTTTTATTGCGGGTCTCTCGGCTTCGTTGATGGCTGCAACTCCGATGATCGCTGCGGCTTCGTTGATAGCTGCAGCTCCGTTGATGGCTGCGGCTCCGACGTACGCCACGACTCTTCTTGCGGTGGTCTATCCTGTCTGGGCTGCGACTCCCCTCACGGCTGGAACTCGCCCTCACGCTGCGCCTCAGCTCACGGTTGCGTCTCCTGTCGTGGCTGGAACACTGCCTTAAGCTGCGGCTCCTCTTGCGACTGGGTCGATGCTCGTTCGTGCGTCTGCGGCTTAATCTTCTACTCTGACGACAGGAACGTTCTCGCCGTTCCCGCGAACGACTCGTTCTTCCACTAGACTGCGACATGTTCGGCGAAACGACTACGGGTGACGGCCTTTTCTGCGTAGTCTGTCTTCTGCGTTTACGTTGGTCAATTTTTCTGCCTTCATTCGATGGTGTCCTTGTCCGCTTTCTACTTGTGCGATGCACGTAATCTTGAGAAGTAGTTGGAATTACCACCGCTGATCGCGGATAAGATGGCGTTCTACGGCTTGCAGATCTACTTATGTAGCGTGTTGATTTGCGTTGATTTCTAAATTGGTTATCCATAATAATGTTGATTCACAACAGAACAATACGAAGTAAAAATCTGTAGAAATCTTGAAACTGGTGGGCTTGTACGTTCAATCCCACTTCTGAGATGAAGGATCTAATCCTTATCTCAGAAAATTAAAAGTGATGGATCTGATTTATGACGATTTATTTAATCACAATATCGTACAGCGTGTGTCTTTCTCCGAACAACCGACCACAGATATTTTATATTGAGTGCCAGACTGAAGCGAAGTGATTCCGATGTCAAATTGATGTTGATACTTCAATTTGACAATAACACTTCAATCTGACAGTTTGACATTGACAAGTGAATCGGATACGACATTGTACAGATGAAAATATTAAGGTATTAGTCTAACACTATATAGAAAGTGTCTTAGTTCGGTAATACCGGACCTATTTAGCTCAACGTATTAGTATTGCAATTCAACGGTGCAATGATGCCAGCTTCTTGGATAAAAACAGCACAGAATTTTGAATTATCATAGAATTTTTTTAACCTTTTCCTGACATCGCGCAATATTTCACTGTGTTGACTGTGATGTATGTATTGTTTTTTTTTTTATCTTTATTTGAGTATGTTCAGTGTAATGTCCTGAATAAATGTATTTTCTTTCTTTCTTTCTTTTTTCTAATTTATCACAGAATTACTCTCCAAATCCTACTGATGATATTATATACGTTTGTGAGGTTGGATGAATGGATGGATGAATCAAGCAAAAAGTACTGAACGGATTTTGTTGAAATTTGATTGTAGGTACTAGGCCCTGGAAAAAGAGATAGGCTAGTTTTAAATCGCGGGGCGCAGGTAGTCTACAATAATTTAAATTATTGTATTCTACCTGAAGCACTTTATTTGCACGTGTTTTATGACGTAGAAAATAGTAGGTACTGTGTAATTTGAGAATACAGTATGTGACGTAGATAACAACAGTGTAGTATTTCACCTAGAATTGCAAAAACAATTATAGACTAGACTTCCCCACATAATGATCTGCTGTTAGCGTTTTGTTTACAACTCTGGGAGGCCATCTGGGTAGTTAGGTACCACAGCTTTACTTGTTATTCTGCCGCCAAGCAGTAGTGTGCAAGCATTATTGTGTTCCGGTTTGAAAGGCATTGTAGCCAACGAAATTACTGGACATATGATACTTAATATCTAATGTCTCAGGGCGATGACCGCAATGCAGTGCTACGCAGGCTTTTTATGGCGTTAAAAGTTCTGGGTGGCACTGCAATTGTTATGGGCAGACGACTTACTTGTATCAACGCTCAGTTCAATAAAAAAACTTATGCCGGATTCACACTATTAACGTTTTACGTGTGGCATCTGTAGGTACATCAGAAGCCTAGAAAATATATGAATTCGATAGGTTCCGAAGTACCTAAAGTAAGTAAGTACGTAAGTATTGTACATAGCGACAAGACCGCCCATTGTTCTACCACTATTATTTGTAACTGTAAACTTTTGTTTCGTGTTTTGGTGATCAATAAAGTATTATTGTATTGTATTGTTATACCTACTGATGCGTGCGTCACGTCACGACACGTGTTAATAGTATATGAATCTGGCTTCAGTTCAAAGCGTTAAAACTAGGAAATAAAGCGAAACGTAAAATTATGAATTGGTATAGATACGTCACTAATTGGACAACCATGGCTACTAATTAACAAGTCACTTGTTGGTCTTCTCAAGCAACACGATCAAAGGTTTCACCTACCTTGTAAGAAGCAGATTTCAAATGCACATTTCTGCCCTTACTAGTAAGGGTACATTTGAGACGCAGCAGCATGTCCCTACGACCGCTCTTGCCGATGCGCAATGCTTCGCGGATCTCTTCGTGGTCGCAAGGGTGGCTGAACTCGAATACAGACTGGCCCATTATCTCCATCTGAAACAGAATAAGAGGTCATTATTAACACATCATATTAGGTCATTATTAGAGGTCGTTATACGGAAAGTAGGCAAAAACAATAATTCCTTATGTGTTGTGTAGTAACTTAATAATATACTTAGTTATTGAATTATATTCTTCTTATATATAAAATTCACGTGTCACAACGTTAGTTACCTTACTCCTCCGAAACGGCTTTACTGATTTTTACCAAATTTTATATGCATATTCAGTAGGTCTGAGAATCGGCTACTATCTATTTTTTATACCCCTAAGTGATAAGGGTTGTTCACCCTTAACATTTTTTTTTAATTTATATGGCAAAACAACGTTTGCCGGGTCAGCAAGTGTTTTTGTATATATGTTAGTCTGTAAGGTATATATTCTATGGGCCTCTGTTAATTTTACTTTGTCGTACTTTAATTTAATACTACCTGAAATAAATGAATAAATAAAATAAATAAATACTAACGGTAACTAATGGAGAACAGGTTTATTTTATTCCCTGCAACAATGCTTATTTTACAAAGGTATGCTACAAGAAAGCTCGAAGTAACTCACGAAGACACGCCCCATCAAGTACAAATTAATTACTATCGGTATAGATTTAGTGCGCGTATACAGATCGCCAAAGTAAATGCAAAATAAGCGATGTAGGTACTCGCTATGCCTTCGTGATCTCCTTCTCTTTACGCCTTAGATTCATCTACAAAATGCTTTGATCTGTCATTGCATCATGTAAGAGAAATTCTGCCGGAATGTTTATATGCATACTGTAGCGAGTTGTTAGTTCAGAATAAACGAATTCTTCGGAGTTACCAAACACAGAGATTAAGGAAAGGGCCTCCGCCGAAGTACGTCCATCTTAGGCCGCTTCATCCATCCTCGCTTCGTCCATCTTCGCTTTCCATCAGGCGAGATGTCGTCAAACGTATGCCCAATTATTAATAAAAAAAATTAGATCTCTTTTTAACCCCCGACGCAAACAGAGGGGTTATAAGTTTAGCGTGTGTATCAGTCTAAGGCATCGAAGCTTTTGATTTTATTTTTATTTTTTGTTTGAAAGGTGACTTGATTGAGATTGTTCTTAGCTTATGATTCAAAAATGTTATATCAGTCGGGGTTTTTTTTTAAATCTTCTTTTAATTAGGAAGGGGATTTGCGTCGAGGGTTTTTAAATTTATAGTTATTAAGGTCTATAATATATACCATACATCTCGTAATTTGAAAGTGTTTCTTCGAACTAACACCGATACACGGTTTGCTTTGCAATGTTTTAAAGGGTATATACGACAAGCCATATGACATATGACAGCCTCTGTGGTGTAGTGGTTACCATTTAGACTAAAATCTCATACACCACCGAGGTTGCGGGTCCGATTCCCGCAACGGAACAAATTAAATATTTGCCCACAGAAAAAAAAATGCAAGCATTCGTTTCTGTCTGGGTGTTATAGGCCCTCGTAGTTCCTGATTCCTTAGATCGTTGAGCGTATTATTATGAATACATCAATGTATTTCTTAAAATATTCAATGCTAGCTTACAGCTTGCGTCATTTCATACCAACTATTCGCTTTTATAGCATGAGATAGCGGTCAAACTTTCGTCGAAATGCAGGATTGATGTCAAAATAATTACCAGACGTTTTCCTTATAGCGAATTAGCGTAGTAGCTGGCCACGACTTTGTGCGCGTGGAATTTGGTTAACTTTATTGCGATCCGTCGGGAACCACGCGTTAAGTTGGGATGAAAATTATCCTATGTCCTCCGGACTGCAAGCTATTTCTCTGCCACATCTGATCAAAATCGGTTCAGCCGTTTAGACGTGAAAAGTATATTATAGATAATATTAGAGTCGAAAAACATTTGCTAAAATTACGTAGGTAGGTACCTTGCATTACAAATTCAACTAATGGTGGGTAAATAATTACTTAGAATATTTATTAGAAAATAATACCGAACGCTTCTCAAAACTATGACGAAGCTACTTTCGAAATTTGTTTGACCTTTCCGCGTAGAGCTCGGTCGCCAGAGAAATATAGAATTCTTAACTTGTCGATATGCACTCAAAACTCTTCTAATATTATTAATGCGAAAGTTTGGAAGATATATGTATGGATGGATGGTTTGTCAGTTGAAATATACAAACAGAAACAATATCCTAATTTTGTTAATGATATCATTACAGGAAAGTAAGGACGATTAAGTTATAGCTTGAACAATGCAACCAGGATAAAATATTAATTTCATGAATACATTGACAAATAGGTATACGCGTTTCAGACACGTGTCTGGGGCTTTACTCTGAAAAAGTCATTACGATCTTTGTTCTGTCGGATGAAAGGGACAGCGCTATGCAGGTGTGGGTAGGATGTAGGTTCTTTAGGTCTTGGAAAAGGACGTTAGCTACTTTTTATCCTGGAGAACCACGGGGCATGAAACCGCAGGGCGCAGCTAGTTCACACATGAATACTTCTTATAATATATTGCAAAACATGATGATAAATGTATGGACATATATAGTTATCAGGATAGGTATAATTGTATTATAATATTTAAACGATCTTTAATAATCGTTTCATATGTGTAAGTATTTGTGTTTTTCATTATATTGTTTCCAGTGAAATATACAAATTTGCTCTATAGTACATGTGTCACTTAGTTTAGCTGTATCTATTGATTGCTGTTAATATATTATATTGCATTGCTGTTTGTAACAGTACATTATGGTACTGTGTGTAATGTTGGTGATTACCGCTGAGGCGCCATTGAGACCCGAGCCGTTAGGTGAGGGTCTTAAGAGAGCCGGGGACGGTAATCATCAATACACACGTGTATCATACGACGTTTTTCAACACACTTGTGAATAAAATAACAATAAAAACTCATTTTCAACAGTGAAAACGAGTGAGAAAAATTATTCGCTATGGCGGGAAAAAATAATCAGTTTTCCTATGCGCGCGCATTGCGATCAGCCACAGACTAAAGGGATGAGGTTTTTTTTATTTTCCGCGCATAGGGTTTGCTCCTATTCTGCCACGTACAAAATGGGGAATTTAAAGTTTTCTTTTATTACAGAGAAAACCAAATTTATATTTGAGTGAAAGTTTTATTTATTAAACACGTACGAGTTAAAATTATAATACATATATTTAAATAAGAAGTTGCATGAAATGAGCAAGCAATAGGAACATAATTTATTTGTTCTATTAAACACGATCTTTTTTTTAATAAAAGCTTTTTTAAGAACAAAGCACCTCAACCAATATAATAAAAAAAAAACTATAACTCACTAGTGAGTTATAGCAATGATAAAGTCACAGTTTGATTATGGATGTCATTCTGTGCCTAATTGCTGTGACCATAGAGCCACTTTATGAGCAAGTGTGTTGAAAAAGTATTTTATTTTTAATGCATATTATTTATAATAATAATTCTTTATTGCAGACACAAAGATCCATAGTTATTATCTAAATAATAAAAAATTATAATATAAAAATAAAATGTAAATGTGTAAATTTAGACTTATTAAAAACTAAAATAAAATATAAAACCAAGTAAAAAATTCAGGTGGCAATAGCCACCCATCGTCTATAGGTTGTCGTCAACATGACGCGGTCCATCAGACTTTATTTAAGTTTGTGCAACAATTAAGCTTTCAATTTACATATGTAACTCTAGTTCGTTTTATTTACTAAAAGTAGTTCACTTAGTTCACTCAGTATGTATTGCAATATAAGTAGGTATAAGTATTTTGTACTCCCAATGTCGTCGTCGAGACGGGTAACTCTCCGGTATATATCTACACTCGTGAGCAAAAAAATCGACTCAGGCGACACACCTGCAGTCGCAAGTCACTGGCAAAAAAACTGAAGGCGAAAATATATTTTTCTTAGTAAAATCTGAAAGCTGCTAGTATTAGCTTCAACATGATATAAAATATCGTAATGTTACTTGCTCACACAACCCAACAATGTGTTGTGATCAGTAACCACCCATTTTACGCTTGTTTACAATAGTGCTAGTTAAGGGTTACAGACCCATATAAAAGGTTATCTACCTGACCCACCCTTATCAGTTAGCCGTCAAACGTCAACCGATACACATCTCCGTTATCAACAAACAAGAATTCTACCTGAAAACGGACACAACAAGTGAAGAAGCTGCTCAAGCGATCACCCTATTGCGACAAGGCCAGACTCAGCGTGAAGTGGCTTGTGCGCTGAACATGAGCCAGTCTGCTGTTTCCAGAGTTTACCGTCGTTACCAAGAGACTGGTAGCTTTAATCGAAGACGCGGGTCTGGAAGAAAAAGGTGCACATCAGAGAGAGATGACCGATTCATTGTCAGCACATCGCTGAGAAATCGGGCACTCACTGGCGTTCAAGTCCAACAAGAGCTCAGAGAAACGCGAGGAGTGGCTGTTAGTGGCTGGACAGTCAGAAGAAGACTCAAGGCAGCTAACCTTGAGCCAAAAAGGCCAGCTACTGGCCCCAAATTAACCCCAGCCCATCGAGCAGCCCGCCTACGATTTGCCAGGGAACACGTTGATTGGACTGAAGAACAATGGAGCTCCGTTCTCTTCTCAGACAAAAGCAGAGTGTGCTTGCATGGTAGCGATAGAAGAGGACGAGTTTACAGAAGACCTGGAGAAAGATTTGCGCAGTGCTGCATCAAAGAAAATGTGGCTTTTGGCGGAGGTTCCTGGATGGTGTGGGCGGGCATTTCAATGGAGTCAAAAACCGAGTTGGTTTTTATTGAAACTAGCGGTCGAGTGGGAGGATTGACGGCAAACCGATATATCGAAGAGATTTTAGGGGATCACGTCGTTCCCTACGCCGGTTCCGTGGGCGAAAACTTCATCTTAATGCACGACAATGCCCGTCCACATACTGCAGGTTCCGTCCGGCAGTATTTACAGGAGGTCGTAATTGCCGCTATGGACTGGCCAGCGCGTAGCCCGGACTTAAATCCTATCGAGCATTTGTGGGATGAACTTAAAAGAAATGTTCGGGCTAGAAATCCTGCACCAGCCACGAAATCGGACCTCAAAGCGGCGCTCATTGAAGAATGGGATAGCATCGAACAAGATCGAGTAAAGATACTTATTCGATCCATGAAGAAGCGATTGGAAGCTGTTATTATGGCCAGGGGGGGCAACACTAAATATTGATATGTTAATTTAAATTAATTTAATATTTTGACGAATTTAACCTGGTATTTTCTTTACTGTTAATTATCACCTTTTTTCATTGCTTTGACTCCTTTTCATTTAATATTTTTTCATTACCATAAAAAAACTTAAAATAACAACGTTGACCATTCATTTTAAAGCTAAAACTAACAGCTTTGAGATGTAAAAATCAGAAATAGAATAAAAGCTTCAGATTTTTTGCTAGAGTTTTTTAACCGCGAGCGTGCGTCCTGAGTCGATTTTTTTGCTCACGAGTGTATATAGCATCTTGAGTAAGCTAGAGAAATAGGAACCTATACAATGACTGAATTTCTTCTGAATCTAGTTACGTAAGCACCTGCTGAGAAGGCACGGCTGTCCGTAACATTTTTCCTGTTCACATAAATAAAAATTGTTAACTCATAAAAACTTACGTTCGTCGCGCTCTGACGTCAGGGCCACAAAGGCGACGACCTAAATACACACAGAATATTCAACAGTTACTGTAGAGACTGCGTTCAGTCGAAACAAACTTATAAATTAACAGAATAGTGTAAAATGGTATCTAGGACGCAGAACTTAAAGGCTATGAAAGCTGTAAACTAAATTTGTAGCACGTGGATAAAAATTGCATCATTTGTAAGATAACGCTGCTGATAGATTCGTAAAATACTTGGTGATAGTTATTTTCTATGAGACATGTTGTTAGGTTATACATACCATATTAAATATAATATGCAAGTATGTCTAGACTTGCAAATAATTACGACAAACAAGTGCCTATTGGCTTAAGTCTCAAATGCCCATTTTACACCAAGTTAAATATGCTTCTGTAAGCATTTCTAAGACATATTTGGACAGCACTACGTCAATAAAACTATTTTTATGTTCATTTTTGAGTTGATGGACTTAAAAAGCAAGTCGCATTTGGAAACGTAACTAACAATCAACATATTTGACAAAGGAAAACAATAGATAAAAAACAAGCAGATCACTAATGATGTTACAAGGGTAAGAACTAACTAGGGTGGCGCAGTGACCCAAAAAAGTCTTGGCCTCCGACAATAGAAGACGCCACTTCAGACTGTCTTGCACCAACTCCTGGCATTCTTCGACCTGAAGCTCACGGAAGTCCTTCTCCACTTCGTCTTTCCAGCGGTACTTGAAACAGCCGACTGGTCGTCGGCCATTCGGCCGCCCGTAAATACAATCAGTATTTATCTCGATCTATTCAAAACGACTACTGAATTTATCTTGACTTATCAAATTAACTGATTTTTGCCACGACAGAACGGAGAAGAATATATGCGATTGAAGCAAGAGGTAGTTTGTGTACATTTCTATTTTTTACTATCTACGGTTTGGCCGAACCGATTTATATGCGGTTTTCGGTCGGTTCCTTTGATATTAAGCTAAGGATCTTAGATAGTTTCTATTGTTTTAATTCAACCGCAAAATGTTCACAATTTTCTTATATTCTTTATCGTACACTGTCAATATTTTTTAAATATCCGTTTTGTTTATGTGGAATGTTAAACATCTCTACCGAGTTAGCCTGATAAACTTCAAAAAATTTTGATCGAATGATTGATCACTACAGATTTATTAGTCACACAATAAAATAGGCGTAGTTTTTATATGTTTTCCGCTATATTTTTTATCATGAACAGAAATATCTGACCTTCGGTGCGTTGCCCTCGCCACGTTTTGTTGATCAGAACCTACCTATCTATCGAAACGAGGACTTGTTCACAACGATATTGTTAGTTTTCAATAGAAACATTTGGCAGTAGAGTACGATTGAATGAGTCTAGAGAGAAACAAAATATTTTCGCTGGTTTAAACGACTGGGTAGTATGGGAACTATTGAACCATTCAACGGCTACTGACAATATGTTTTCTATTGCAGATCCAGAGCACTTTGATCAATTCGCAGTTATAATTAATATTCTAAGAAATATCCAAACGATGAATAAGAAATAACGAAAACGGTACGAAGAATAATATAATTTTTGAGATCGATGATGTTTCTATTTTAGTCATGATTTATTTGAGAGTTTCGTCTTCTGTCAAACTAAACTGTTGAGGCCACTTTACTAGATGGTCTACAGATATAAAAGTTTTAATTTAGAAATAATTTAAAAAATAGCCCTTTTACTTTCCGAGCCTGAACTCTGTTAACATACTTATTGATGAGTTCTATACTTCTTGTTCTCTCGTGTGGGTTTTTGGCCAATTATAGTGTCGGTTTGCAGACCGCCGGAAGGTCTCCGACATGGCCTTACGATGACACTAGACTCCATCAGATTATAGATGTCATAACATTGTTTGGCAACTGTATGGAGTAGGTAACCTACGTGTAAAAAAATTGGAAGCGTTAAGTCAACATTAGGTTGCAATATTAGACCCTTACAAACTAACCTAATGAAGTCTTTACGCAAGGATTCAAAATAAATAGGTACGATACATTTTCTTTAATTTATGGTATTCAAATCTCTGACTAAACTCATGGCCATGATTAGCTATACAATGCAAACAAAAGATAAAGTAGAAGTTATCGCATCGGCTCTAATTTGGAGCAGTGACCGGTCCAATTAGCAGGGTGATCTAACTACAAGCATATGGTTGCATTAAAAATTATGACGTATTCGTTTGAAATTAGGTATAAAATATTAAATATTGTCATATGTTGCAGTTGTTCCTAAGGTGATGGGGGCTGTCGTATTCAAGAAGCATATGTTGGGTTGTATTTGATCACGCATTCACTTGAAGGTGAGTAATTGGGACACATTTGCCTAAATTGCGCAATCTCAACAAATATTTGATGATACGCCCAACTATAGATAACCTTTTAATTCTATTTAGCTAAAAATACAGGCCACTAATGGCTTACTATCAATAATTGACAACATTTAATTTTTTTAACTCTTTTATATTTCGTTAGTAGACGAAAAAAATAATAGAAGTATATTTTCTTTGTCTCAGTATTTTATGTCACTGAAATTAATTTTAGACAGAATGAAGTTGTAGGTGCTTGCCAACTTTTAAAAAAATGCTTTTCTTACTGACTGGTAGTACCATTATGTATTCTGTGCTGATTGGTTTAGATCACAGCATCTATAGGTTATCTATAGGCTCGTTCCTCTGTGACTCAGAGTAACGAGCTGATTGGTTTACAAGGTGACAATCAAATGTCAGTGTCACTCATGAAATTGACATAACCACACGACATGACAACAGAATAGCATTTTTTTACTGGCTTAGGCAAAAAAATATTCATAATTCTGCCGGACTACTCTGCCGGAATACTTACTTACACTTTCAAGTTTTTTCGAAATATCTTTAAAACCAGTAAATTAAAAAAGTCTGATCTTATTTTACTTTAAATTAGCATGCAAAATCCTCGAAATGTTGTCAATTATTACGTGGCTTTGAGTAATGCTCTATCTACTGAAATCAGATAAACTAGGAACGCCAGCAATCAAAAGCCATTGGCGCTAAAGCATCTAAGGAATGTCGTCAGCTGACAAAGCAATGTGGGAGTTAGTTTAGTAGTAGCGCAGTCACAGAATTATTAACAGTACAAGTAGTCAGTGTAGTAAGGATAAGGTTCGTCTCGTCACCCAAAGGCTGACTTAAGTAAGAACTTACAGTGATTAAACGATCAAGTGATTAATTGGTTATATAATTTTAAGTTATTCTTGAAGGCATGTGTAGCAATCGTCAGCAGATAAGATATAGGCTTCCGTGTCAAACGTGTTGAGTTACTAAAAAATCACGCACAGCTTAACTGATATACAAAATTGCAAAATAATGTTGTATTCACTTGAATTGCAGTATTTTTATGGCTTACTATTCTATAAGTATATTTATAACCTGTGATATTCTGTGAGATTCTTACCTGTGATACGCCCAGATGGTCAGCAATATTCTCGCTGCAGTACACTATATCTCCTTGTTGTGATAGCACCAGCACGAATCCATCCAGTGCTTTCATGTAGGACAGCTCTGAAGACACGTCTTCTAGACCTTCGGGGTCTTCTACTTTAGGCTGGTTGTTGTCTACGTCGACTGGAATGGGAAAAGTTGTGACATTAGTTTGGTAGCTAGAATCCTCGGAAACACATAATATAATTATTATGTAGTCACTTTATTCAAAACTATAAAGCGAAGATTTTTCCTAGTATCGACAAGACATATTAACAAAAATTACAATGGAAATAAAAAATAGCGAAAGATCTTTAAATAAAAAAACATTTAAGACATTATTTATCCCCAAGGTTTCTCTGGAGCAGGTACCAACCCAAATGGGTCGATTCAACGCCCTTTTCATTGGGCAGCAAAGAGCTTACAATAGTATAATCTGACATGACAGATCTCGGTAGCCGAATCTATGGAGGAATTCAGTCCGGTTTCTTAGAGAGTTCTATTAAACTGAGACTTAGTGAACCAATTCGATGAAACGGTCGTAGATTTGGCATGCTTGCATGAACTTAGTTTACCCCTTCCTTCCATGGAGTAATTATAGACATTATAGACAAAAAATTTCAAACCATTTTATCATCTTAAACCCTATTGTCTCATCTCTTTTCTCCTCCCGTACGCTACGCCCAAGAGTGTCAAAAAGGCTAACGAACCATTTTATAATTTAGTCACGGCCTTTTCCCGGTTTCGCATCCGTTGGAAAACCACCCATCGTCAATTCAAGACCAGTCATAGATAGAGATCAATGCGAATCGATGTGCAATGACGTCTTGCGGTTTTTACAATGCAGACGGAGCGTGCCGAAATTGCCAATGCGCGGGTAAACAAACCAATTTAAATTGTAAATAAGCCGTCGAAATCGATCAAGGTGTGTTTAGTGCGTATCGTTTAAATTAGGCATGAGTTATGTATTTTTATAGGATTCTTCAAGTCGAGTAAACAGGTGAAGTACAAACAAAAATAAGTACCTATAATACATAAACAATTCTAAGAGAAATCGTCAATTGTTTCTCTGAGAGACAATTGCCAAAATCATTGGCCTAAACAATATTTCTTTAGCCTATTGGTCGATCCATTGTAAGAGACTGTATACCTATAGAGATCACAAACATCTATGTTCGGATACGTACAGCATCAATCTGCTTTTAACCCCAGACGCTAAAGTGTGTTACAAGTTTGACGCCTTTGTCTGTATGTCCGTCTCTCTCTGTGTTTGTCTATATGCGGCTTCGTTTTTAGGGTTCCGTACCCAAAGGTTAAAACGGGAACCCTATTACTAAGACTCCGCTGTCCGGCCGTCTGTCTGTCCGTCTGTCATCAGGCTGTATCTCATGAACCGTGATAGTTAGTTGAAATTTTCACAGGTGATGTATTTCTGTTGCCGCTATAACAACAAATACTAAAAATCAGAATAAAATGAATATTTATGGGGGCTCCCATACAACTATACATATTTATAGATAATGGTACGGAACCCTTCTTGCGCGAGTCTGACTCGCATTGGGCCGGTTATTTTTAAATTTTATAATTGTTAGTAATGCTGCTCTATCAAGACTGCTCTAAGTCTTTGTGGCATTGACCTATGTTTATATTGTTACAATAAAATCATGCCTGTCTACGGCGATGAAGTCATTGTGGTAATGTGGCTGGGTACCATGAAAAGGCGCATACTTAATGTAAGCGATAAATCGTATGTTTGCGGTCAAGTGGCGTGTCATGCGCGTAAAGTGTCATCAAAAAAAAGTGGCGCCTTCACAAGTTACATCCATAGACAGCGTAGAATAACTAACTTACCTTCTCTCGCATACGAGAAACCTAACACTTAGTGCCATTGTTCTACCTGGACCCTGGACTTCACGAAAGTCTTTCGTTGAATAGATTCTTAAAAATTGCCAAAAATTGCTAAACAAACCACATGTTAACCCTTTTTGATGGTATACCGCTGCATTGCAACGGGCGGGTAGTTTGCCACTTTTACAAAAATCTAAATGTATTTATCACTGTGGAACTTTTTGATACAATCATAATCAACGTTAGCCTTATCATAAATCATTTGTTTTAGCCAAAGTGTTATCAGGTATCGGACAGAAAAAATTCAATTAGTAAATATTTCACCAATCATCTTCATAATCAGCGGTGTCAGCCACCGGTGATAAAAAGTGTCATAAGATTATGCAATTTGTTTATTGATTTTATTGGTTTTCTATTTTTATTTCAAGTTGTATCAGTGCCGAAAATATATCGCTGTAACGTGTTCACACTATTCAACGCAAATAAGTGTATTCATAAAATGCTAATCAACATTCATGGAAGTAACCGACACGAATGAAATAAATATTCGCAAGTGAACACACGTCTAGGTTTTAAAGAGCAATGGATACACAACTTTGTTTTGGGACCCTTC
Organism: Petrophora chlorosata; assembly: GCA_951640565.1. Lineage (NCBI taxonomy): Eukaryota > Metazoa > Arthropoda > Insecta > Lepidoptera > Geometridae > Petrophora > Petrophora chlorosata. The sequence goes on from OX621207.1 coordinate 6,174,556, forward strand.
TTTCAAGTAGGTAAGTGTCGCGAGCTGTCTGCACTTTTGCTTTCCAGTATTTATTGTCTGAATAGAAATTTTCAGAATCTTTCAGAACATCTATTAGATCATACTTCAATTTACTGTCATCACTATCATGATGGTTGAACTCACTGCTATCTAACTCTTTCGAAGTAACTAACGAATCTAACTAGAAGTTAGTTTATCAAGCGTCCATCGTGTTTGTTATGCAGTATTATGCACAACTACCCATTCTTGTTATAATTATAATGGATCCTTTCTGTAAGGCATGGTGTATGACAAAACACCTTCAAAAACATTAAAGACAAAAAATGAAAGACAGCAGCGGGAACAGTCAGCGGCAGCATACTAACGGGTTGTTGTATTGGAAGGGGAATAAGTGCAGCATAAATCAAAGGGTTGAAGAGTCGAGATGGTTGATGATGGAGAGGATACCTAGATTACCTAGCCGCTCGAATTGACAGAAATTTGACTGAATTGACAGAAAATAAATAATTAACAAGGAAACTTACGCAACGACACGACGTCCCTGACTTTCAAGTAAGAGATAGCCAGGCGCATGACCGAGGCCTTATCGAGCTGATCTACCTCCTCTTTCTTGGCTGGAAGGGCCGCGGTCAGCTCGGTGAAGATCTGCATCTCCTTTGTACGACGGCATCGGGCTGCGACGCGGGACTTCTCCTTCCGCTTCTCATTATTCCTGGGAACAAAACATTTTAGGTTTACATTTTGGATTTCTGGCAGTTTGTTATTCTAAACTTAAAAAAAAACATCGTGAACGAGACTTAAGAGTTACTTAGACTAATGGTCTCAGGGTGACGAGCGCAGTGCAGTGCCGCACAAGATTGTGAAAAACATAGTTCTGGGTGGGGCTGCAACTGTTATTGACAGGCGTACTGTTTACCATCAAACGTACGACCAGCTCGACTCATCACTAGATAAATAAAAAAAGGTCTGCCAAATTAAAGAAGACAGTGGAGACATCTGGATAAAGTATTGTTTGGCTCTGTTTGGAGACGATTTGTGACAACCGAGGCCAGCAATAATAGTGATCATGAGCATGACAACATGACACGCCAATTCATATCACATCACACTCATATTATATATGGAAAAGTTTGTATGTCAGTCTGTTGGTGTGTTTGATACTTCACGCTGCAACGGTTCAACGGATTTGAGTGAATTCGGAATGGAGATAGCTTACACCCTGGATTAGGCTACTTTTATCCCGGGAAACCGTGGATAAAATCGCGGGGCGCAGTTAGTTAAATATACGTATTTCTGGCTTGCAGATAACCAAGTTATAATCTAGTAGTCTATCAAATAATTCAAGATAGAGGAAATGCAAATGCAACAATGTAATAAGGAGACAGACTGATAATAAAACGAAAATCATTTGATTTCACGTGCTACTTTGCTATCGATATACTCTTATCGAAAAGCTAAATGCAGATTATAATTCAGGATAACATTTCTGCAAAGTCGCAAAAACATAACAATTGAATTATAACCCTATCCTTCTAATGTTATATGCGAAAGTTTGTAAGGATGGATGAATATATGTTACTCAATCAAGCAATAATTACAAAACAGTTTGAAAAAATTGGCATATTACGAAGGTACGTACGTACGGTCGTGGAAAAGGATATAAGATACATTTTAACAACACAAACAAAATAGACATAAACCGAATTCTACGCGGACGGAGTCGCGGGTATCGGCTAGTTTTATATAATTTGATGAATTATACGCAGTAATATGCATCGAAAACAGTACCTTCCAACTACCCTACTAATTATAAATGTCAAAGTTTGTGAGGATGGATGGATGGATGGATGTTTGTGACTCGATCACGCAAAAACTACAAATTTTGTTGAAATTTGGTATGTTTGTATGTTTGGTTTGTAAAGTACCTACCTAATTTAGGTCCTGGAAAAGGACATAGACTACTTTTTATCTCGAGAAACCGCGGGTGAAACCGCTGGGCGCAGCTAGTACACATATTGTTAGCATACATTGTCATTATAAACTATTTCGTATACGGCACAAATACCTTTTCTTTACAGAACAGAGCTTATCTCTTCCTTCAATAAAATCTGGAACTCCGGGAAGGCACATATTTGTTCACAAAGATATTCCACAAAATATTGTTTAAAACTTATATTGTTGTTAAAACAAGACAATGCAACGCAAATCTCCCAAACGATGTGGCCAGTAATTAGAAATAACTATATTCCATTAATTAGTCATTAAGAACGCTTATCACTTGAACCAAATAACGTATTTAAGAAGTGCGTCACAAATGCATTTTTTTTAAGTTGTCAGGTTAGTTTTTAAGGAGCCTTGTAGAGTTGGTTATTATTAATTTTTACAGCTAAACAATAGAGCACCATATTAAAAAACGGCTGGGATGTTGCCATGCCATACAACTTCGTGACGTACAAATTGGTAGAGACAAACTATAAATGAGTCTGAAGAAATTGCCGGAACCGTTATTGGCATCAGTGGTCAGTCAAGGAAACTTTCAATTATGTACCTGCTTTTATGTCATGAAAAAGGTTAGAGAAAGATCTGGATGCCGCCAAAGTTTGTCTGATACTAATGGTCAAAGAATGAATTTTTGATGAAAGGTAACCAGTTGATGACGACGAGGTCACAAAACAATGATGCAAAATCTTTGATTTCAGTATTATGATGGGTGTGTATATCTGGGAGTCTTGGCTTCTCCATAAAATGTACCTGTCAAACAGAAGGCCAATTTCGCTAAATTTAAATGAGAGTTGACCGAATCGAAACTATATTGTGAATTGAAGAAAAATTGATATTCTGCTAATATTCATATAATAGTTTTCGTCCAAAGAGATCAGAGGATGTAAAGGAGTGATAACATGCGTATTGACCGAATCGAAACTATATTGTGAATTGAAGAAAAATTGATATTCTGCTAATATTCATATAATAGTTTTCGTCCAAAGAGATCAGAGGATGTAAAGGAGTGATACCATGCGTATAGACCAGGGGCCGGCAACCTTTTAAGTCGGAAGAGTAAAAAATTACAATTTACAAAATTTCAAAGCTTTAAAGGGCCACAATTTTTTTTTGTCAACATTATAGTAATGGTACTTGCATAAATAAAGTTTTTTTTAAAACCAATCTATTAATTCTAATCCTCGTTAATCGTTTTAGAACGATTTTTAATTGCCTTTTTTTATAAAACATATAATATTTGCGTATGGAACTAAAGAGCCAAAGCTTCACATCCAAAGAGCAACATGTGGCTCGCGAGCCGAAGGTTGCCGACCCCTGGTATAGACGCATGTTATGAAATCAAAAATCAAATTTCATTTATTTCAGGCATGTCATGACCCATATTATGCACAATAAATAATCAAATAAAATTACAATAAAATATAAAATAAATGTCAATATTTAATGTTATTACTCCATTTGCATGTTATACAATGTGGTGCATCGACACTGAAGTACCAAAATACTGTCTGTTTTTTGCACATTGGTAAAAGTATATAGTACGGAATCGACTTCCGGCTCGTAGTATTCTTCTTTGGCGATTATTTAAATATTTTGTGAATATTTAATGTTTATATGTATTGTGGTCAAAGGTCAACAATGAATGAAGTGTGTAAGATTTCATCTGTTGATATTGTAAGAACTAGAGGTGGCCGGATGTTACTCCATTTTGTGATTATTCAACACTTGTGGCAGGTCCTTCTTATGCGGGAAGCCGTCTAGGTAGGTACCACAGCTTTGCCAGTTATTTTGCCGCCAAGCAGTAGTGTGCAAGCATTACTGTGTTCCGGTTTGAAGGGCATTGTAGTCAGCGAAATTACTGGGCATATGAGACTTAATATCTGATGTCTCGGGGTGATGAGCGCAATGCAGTGCTACGCCGTACTTTTAATGGAAAAAAATCTAAGTTTCTTCATAAAAATCCAGTTTTTTGTTTTTATTTAGATGTCCTCTATAGTTCTTATAGTCAATGATTACGTCTCTCAATTTTGTCTGTCACAAATGACGTTTGACGTTATTTTTAAAGTTAGAAGCGATTTGATCCACACGACACTGGCGAAATTGTGGCAACCCCGCAGAAGCCAAACAAGAAAAAGTTGAAGTTGACTACGATTTGTGACATTTGTGAGATCGCTACTAACAACTAGAATTTGAATAGATTTATTTAGTAGAATCGGGGTGCAGATAGTGCAGATGCAAATAATGCAGATAAATACTTACTTTATATTGCAATAGGTACTTATATTACTAAACTGTTGCATCCGCCACTTATAAAAGAACACACAGATATATATAAGTGGGAAAACTGACCATAATGCAATAAAGAGACTACACATTGACGCAAGTTGGGCCTTCAGAACGTGTTCAGAATAAATAATAGTGGTAAATGGCACAGTCATAGGTATAAGTAGCGCAATAGAACTTGATGAATGATGAATGTGTTCAAAAATATTAAGTCATCGGTAGACAAAGCAAAAGTTTTTTGAAAGGTTTAACGGTGAACATCCAATAAAAGTTTTAAACGAATTTGAAATTGTTTATAACTTATACAGATGGTACTCTAAAATCTTTTCAAATTATCCAGCTGATGGAAAACTAGTGAATGAACAACCGGACTTCTGTAGAGATAACACAATTAAACATCTAGCAGGATGTTTTATCAGAAATCCAATTCACACAAATTGCATGATATGCAGAGAAGTAATCATCTGCAATACTTAGTATTGACTTGATTGCTAAGCACTATGATGGATTGGAGATTATCTTACTTATATTATAATCGCGAAGGTTTGTAAGAATGTATGGATGTATGTTTGTTACTCTTTCACGCAAAAACTACCGAATCGATTTTGAAGAAATTTGGTATATAGATACTTTAGGGCTTGGAATAGCACATAGGCTACTTTTTATACCGGGAAACTGCGGGTGGAACCGCGGGGCGCAGCTAGTTACTAATAATCTCCAATCTCCATCATAGTGACTTACTTACTTTATCCTCGTAGTTTCGATTTTTTGCTATAGACAATTTTTCATCCTCTTCATGTTACAGACATGTTGAAAGCAACATATTTAATGCCAATACCAATCTCTTTGTAACACAAGGGGTCTGACAACAATAGTTTCGAAGTTAACGTGCAAAGGCTTTTGAAGCTATACAAGAAATAATATAACAATACACTATGACAGCATTTCCATATTAAATTATGTTGATTGATGCAGATATGATCACAATAGAGTTGAATATAAAACAATACATTAATATCCCATCCTAAGCATTCCCAAGATAACCTCGAAACAACAGAGTTAAATGCAGTTCCTAATTTTACATTCCAAGACTGTACCAATAGCTAATTATTTATTCAAACAAAAAACACGTTTTTAATTCAAACGACTGGTTTAAAGTAATGGATGTTTACACCAGATGTGATGGATGAATACTGAATATGTCTTGACAAAGACGAATAAGTAATATTATTGTTATTATTTTGCTCTTTCTCGCGGGTTCAGCAGCTGCTGGGTCCTCTGGAAGGTTTGGGTGGGTTCAAAAAAGAGATCCTTTAAACTTCTCAAAAGCATTTAGTTTTTTATACGTCGAAAGGTATTTCTGAGTACTGTCATTATGAAACATAGACAAAACTTGATAGGTATCGGAACATGTAAATAGATTAATTACATATTGTTCACATACTCGTAACATAAGTGCATTTAATTAAACTAGAGAAATCACGAATATAAAACGGTACCTAGAGAAAGCGTTTTCAACAAAGAAAACTGAATGAAACAATTGCCAACGGAATAAAAATTTTAAATGATCTAACAAACAAATCAAATATTTACATTTCAAACAATGTAGGGTGTAGTTCAACGTTAAAGCCAATTCGGTTCCCGCCGATAAGAGGCATGCAGCCGAGAGTGCAATAGATTGAGGAAAAAATTTCAAACCAAGCAGTCAGCCATAAACAAGAAGTGTATATTAATAACTGTACTTCTTAGTAATTCGATCGACGTGAAACGCAGAATGTGAAAATGTTAAATCCCGTAAGCCGGTTAAAAAAGTCAAACAGCAACCATCCGGTAAAACGAATTGCGATTAGCAGTAAGTTTCGAGAAATCTGACGCGTAATCCACAAAACTGTAAATAGGTACAATGGAAATCTATATTGAGTAGGTACTTATTAGCGCCGACTGATAACAAAGATAAATAACAATGAGTAACTAATACGTAATATTACTAAAGATATCTACAACAATTATGTTGCTAAGAAAACGGAAAATGTTTAGGCTTTTGATAGAAATCTAGTTACGAAATATGATATAGGTAAGTAGGTAGTAACAGAAACTTTCTTGGAAACAGTCATTTATTACAATAACTATAATTAATAGTACACAAGTAAAAACAAATACAGTTGGTATAATAATTTATTGTACACAAAACGAAATGATACTCAAAATTCAAAGTGTTTGCGACCCCAATAAATGACCTTAAGGGTCGAATTTCGAAAAATGCCGAAAACAAATTCCTAGTATTCACATGTTTAATGCTCACATAAAATTTAATAACTACTGGTCAAGAAACAATCACCGTAGCATACATTATAGTTTCCGCATTCCAATCTAAAAAACCACACTAAACCCTAAGGGCTGACAGGAAGGACTGCTTTGATTGCTCTATTACTCGCCTTTATCTCTATTGCTAATAAATCTGCACAAAACAGACCTGTAAAATATTTGTGAATCACTACATAGTATACAACAAAGTCGCTTTCTCTGTCCCTATATCCCTATGTATGCTTAAATCTTTAAAACTACGCAACGGATTTTGATGCGGTTTTTTTAATAGATAGTGATTGAAGAGGAAGGTTTATATGTATAATAACCGTGCGAAGCCGGGGCGGGTCGCTAGTCTTTAATAAATTAACATAATATTTTGATAAATTGTGGTTTTGTGTATTCACTGGCATAAAATATTAAAGTTAAAAGTAAGAAGATTTCTTTCAAAAAGGACGCAATTATTTTAACCTGAAAAGGATTCAAGAATAAGTTTTACGTAAAATATTAATTGCAGGAAAAGCTCTAGATTCTAGGTAAAACTGCAGGTGAAATGACGTTGAAACCAATCCTCTTAGATCAGATGACGCAGTACTTTGACCTGTTTCAGATATCTGCTTGTGGCCAGTTAGCCCCAAGCGAGTATACACAGTAGGTTAGGCAAGTATACACATATCTAGTCAGTATGATGGCTATGATAGCATTAGCAGTAGAACCAAGGTACTTAAAGGAATCAGTCGGACCTGAAAACTCATGTGATCTCAGTACTTTTTAGTTATAGGTATTGTATAGTAAATACTGTTTTTCATGGGACAAAAACAGGAAGTTGTTTGAATTTTAAAATAGCGTTAGCGTAGCGTATTACCTAGTTGCAATCTTCTGTGGACGCTTATATTACAACAAATGACACTCGTTTCTTTAAATCCAACCCTTATTCAAAACAGGGATAATGTAATTGCTAATTAATACAAGTATTATTGACGGATTGTATTAACTATATTTACTAACTAAGGTAAAAACCTTAAATACCTTAAATATTTTCCTTGATCATTAGTTATTTTGATTATTTGAGTTGCAGACAATTATAATAAGATTAATAATCAATTGACCCCAATATAGAACGTGATATATCACTTTATTATTTGACTTGGCGCCATTTTGTTTAATAGTAGTTAATCTTCGAAGACAGAATGGTAATTTATTACCATTATAGTCCAGTTGTTTACTGCGTAAATAAAATAAATTTAATATTAATTCTTAGAAATAATTACAACAAATTGCGCCAACCTGTGATGTACAAGAGGAAGGATGGTAACATTGAAATGTACTGAACAAAAGCTTAAGTTACAGTTAATGTCCAATAAATATTTGTTATTAAGTAAATCCTTGCATCGAAATTGAAATAACGAAAATAGGTAATGATTTTTATTTATTTTTTACAATTAAGTAATTATTCTATAATAAGTTTAAAAATCACTACAGCCTGCAGCGCGCCCGATGACAATGTCAGTGTGTTAGCACTTACTTAGGTAGATTTATTAGAATCAGGAGCTTTTAGAACTCCTGTATGCCAATTTTAAGCATGATCGGACTTTTTTACCACGTTTTTATTAAGTCACTTTCTTGTTTGTCTGTCTGTCTCTCTGTCGTTCCGGATGGAATCTTGCAACTCAAATGTCGAGAAGTTCCCGATTAGCAATCCGGTTGTAACTTTCAATGTACCTAGCTCACAACTTGATGACACTGCATTCTAAATCCATAACAACGTGGTTTTGGATTATTTTTTTAATCTATTACGGATTTTTTATCAACTGAATCGCCCCCACAGGGATTGGCGCAATATAACCTACCCTAAGAACCATTTCAGTAATTTAGAAGGTAAATAGATGGGACACAACACTACAGAAATACAGCAAATTGGATTATGCTAACTTTTATGATAAATAAATGTAATATTGGACTATGAGCACGCTTTGTATTATGACCTGTGCTGATAGTAGTAAGGCTAGGTTATTATTAGACTTTAGGCATACGAAAACACGACCATTTAGGTCGACAGTCATATAATTTATTACAACGAGTTTAAAGGTACCAAAATTCGACATTGTTATTCCCCGATCTGATCAGCATTTCTATTGACAAATTTAATATTACCCGAATCTAGTGTTACGTTGAAAAGTTGGTCTTTTGAACGAATATGTATCCCACAGTCTCAATCATCAGCCTGTAGTCCTCCACTGTTGGACATAGGCCTCTCCTAATGTATGCCACGGAGCCCGGATTTCGGCTCTTCTCATCCAATTTCTTCCGGCCGCCTTTCGCAGGACGTCGCTCCATCTAGCAGGTGGGCATCCTACACTACGCTTGCCTATTCGCGGTCTCCACTCAAGGACACATCTACTCCAACGGTTGTCCGTCCTTCGAGAGATGTGACCAGCCCATTGCCACTTCAGCTTGCTAATCCTATGGGTTATGTCGGTTACTTTGGTTCTCTATTGGTAAGTTTGGTTTATCCCGTCTCAAAGTAGATCCTAAATTCCCATTCCAATGTTATCTTCGTTTGAGGTAACCACACCGTGAAATCAATACGTACCAATACAAATAATAACGTACCGATTAAACATCCCCAGTCCCCAGTCCCCAGGGGCGCAGTGAATCTTTGGAAAATAGAGCCGCATAATGAAATATTTAATTAACAGAAATGGTAAATATGTGGCAATAATGTCAGAATTCCGGCCATTTCGTATTGTTACTGTTAGTTTGATTCATCTTACAATTCGTTGTTAGACCCATGTAACAAAACCGAATAAAAAAATGACCCGGTTGGTTTGTCGATATACAAGACTAAACGAGTTAAAATACCTACGGAATGATGATCACGTTCGATAGGAGTGTGACAAATTGAATTTGCCCAGTAATTTGCCATTACGGAGATGCAATCAGCGCATCGTTTTACTGCACGCTTGTAAAGTAAGCAAACATAATTATATAATATATTAATGTGAATAAATATTAATATTGATAGCACATCAGATTCGCACATGTTATTTACAAAAATTAACCAAACCATACCTGTGCAGCAACATTAATCAGTAGTCTGTACTTGATCAGCCTTGGCGGATTATCTAATTACTACACACTTACACAGCACAAAATGAAAGAAACAAACAATTACTGTCACCAAGTTGTGATTGTTACTAGGCAAGTCTTTGGTACGGAGTGAGGGAATAGATGTAAGACTTAAAAATATAGTGCCTTTGGTCTGCCCGAGCTTCGAAATTAGCTAGAACTAGAATGAGAAGTGACCGATTTTATCGTACGTGAGTGTCCATTTCTCCTTTATGTTTCTTCACAATTTTATTATGCAATAGAAGCACATCATGTGAAAGTGTAATAAACCAGTCACGAGGAGGTACAAATCACCAACATCACGAGTTTAATCACCTGATAATACACCCGGGATATTGGCATATTTCCAGACACTAAACCTAAAGAACCAGACGTTGCAAGGAAAGACACCACGTGCCTTTCATATGACTGGAGGCAGCGATAAGAGCGTACACTCAAATCAAAACTACATTGCCATGAGAATAAGTCAGAAAATGTGTTTTTAAACCACCGATTAGATAACCTTAATGCTGCTTATGTAGGAAATAATGATTTGGGAACTGATGAGAAGCATAAGGTATTGATTGAAATCGCTAAGCATAAAGCAACAAAAAGCAGCACGACTAACTCATTAAAACTTACACGTGTTATAGAATACTTAATAACGTTTGATTTCTAAATAGGTTGATAGCGAATGTTTAAATACAATCGTGTTAAAACAGTCGGAAAATTTTACTGCCTCGGTTAAAATAGCCCGCGTCGTAAAAGTTGGAGACGAATACGTTACAAACAGGTTTATGTTTTATGGAAATGAAGATTTTGTAATTGCTGGGTTCATAAAGCAAGTAAACTGTAATCAGCTGGTTATATAGAAACTTATTTTAAATTAGCGTTTAAGACAAGATTTCATTTCATAACAAACTTTATGACTTGTTAACAGAGAAGAACGCTTGGTGTCTGATTGAGCAAACAAAGAAACTGGATGTTAAAACTCACATGAAATCCTCCAAATCAACGACGTTCGTATACTGACAAGGTTGGCCATCGACATTGAAGCACATATTATTATAATCCCATTCTGTGGTCTGATGGCAGGGCAGGTTTGGAATCAGAGGCTGCGGAGGTACGTAACGAACTGGATGCTGGTACACGTTTTGCGGAGGGTAATAAGATGGCATCACTGCAATCACATCGTTTGGGACGTAAGAAACATACGACGGTTCTAACATAGGATTGGTTCTGTAACACTGAGCCGGACGATTATCATAACTCCCATTGTAAACACTAAAACCACACACATTGTCGATCTGCCGAGACCACTGATTCGACATCGGGCACTGCAAATTCCATCCTGTTTCTTCGAACTGTCCCACGACGGGGCACTGCTGCGCGAAGCCCTCATTTAACCCGTTCACGAGCATTTTGGTATTCGGATCTTCGGATCCCAAGACGACACGATAAAATAGTCCATCGATGTACGAAATCAACGACTGACTGATATCATACAGATGCTCTTATCTCAACCGGCTATAAAAAGCATAGTAGCAAAAGTTGATAATACAAAGTTGTTTTGATAAGGTACCGTCACTCCTGACGAGTGTGGCTCGTGGCACTGAATTATTAGTAGCAATCATTACGCCGCGCCGTTGGTATTGTATCGATATATCGTACATAAATGAAATTCAGATTTATCTACATTGTTGGAAAGGTATCTAATCTTGGTATAATATTATAATATTTGTACTTAACTACCTATGCAAGCGGATCAATACGGCCGTGAATTTTTTATTTTCGAGTTAGAATTGATAAGTCCAATCTATCACGCCTTTGAGATTTCATATGTATTCATGGTTTAGTATTTAATTTAGCTTTAAAAAAAATAATAATGACAAGATCAGGATTCATTGCATTGCAGTTTTATACTAGCTAATGACCAAAGTCTAATTGAGGCTGACATGTTGTTATTAGACGCGCGGATTCAACATGTACAATCAATCTTTGACCCGAATAAACGGAGATAATAATACGTGGCGTAGGTCATACTTGGACGAGTTGTGTTTGGAGGTGACTTGGAACACAAAATAATTAATAGATAATGGCATACAAAGTACCTTATACCTTATTCATTAAGACTATACTCTCAGTTTTTTAACTTCGGAATACTTATCGAAGAAATACTTTTCCTAACTATAAGACCTAATATAGAATGAGGTTAATCAAAAACACATGGCTTAATTAGTTTTAAATACCTACCTCATAAATGCGTTGACACATGCATTTCGAAGTTAAACAGACCTGTTGGAAAAACTGAGCAAACCAACTTGAACTAAAAAGGGCCTTAGAAAATGCTATCACGTACTTAAGTGAATAAAGAGCACGTAATGTCCACGTTGGAATAAACAGGTAATAAAAACAACGAGTACAATATACAATGAAGGTGTGAACAACAATGTAGTACTCTTGGGACTGGTTTGATGTATGAGAACATTTGCAAATCTTCACAATTTCATAACGAAGTACTAATCAAACAACCAGACTCTAGTTATTTTGTTTAGATATGGGTAAAATGTAATAATCTCAACGTAAAAACTGTATAAAATTCTTGTCGCGCTGCTTTAAGCATTTAAAACAACATGTAAGAATTATTCCTAATTAATCCAACAATCGGAACATGAGGAGACAAAAAACGCCAAGAGCTAAATTGAGCCCAGCATGTTTAGATCGCCTCGAACCATTCTTCGTAGCATTTGAAACGAGTTTAGAGACGCACAATCCAACGGAACACTTATTACGCGTAATGAACTTTAATGCCCTAGTAATAGGGTTGAACAATTTGTAATGGCTAAGTACTTTAACAGCCGACTGTATCTTGAACGTGAATAATGTGGACGATGCCGTTTGTTTTCTTGTTTCTGAATACACGCAACTGTTTAGGTGTATTTTGGTCGCGTATTATTATAAATATCTCGCTCTAAATTGAGACTCCTGATTTTAAAATTATGGAAAATACCTTTACTTTACAATATTTTTTAACTCCAATCTTATCCTACTAAAATGCGAAATGTTGTAGAGATGAATGGAGGATGTTTGTTACTCAATCACACAAACATTACTAAACCGATTTTGTGATGGTGTCACCCGAAGAACAAAACGAGAATCTGGCGCGATATGTTGGCTGCCTTCCAAGAGAATTGACCAGGGTAAGCGACCGATCATAACTGGGTTTTTGAAGGCAAGGACTTCAGGAAGACATGTGACGTTTTGGTTTCGTATTTCCTTTGTAGTAAATGATAAGTTCCGCTCTATTTTTCAACGTTTTCTAGTTCATCAAATCTTATTTTCATAATATTTCACCTAATTTATTACAATGTCGTTAGGTAAATATTTAGGTAGGGTTGGGGGAATTCGGTAACAGTAGAATTTTAAGAAAATCATCACCGAACATTTGCAGTCTGAATCGATTTCGTTAACCCAAAATCCCTCGCCACGTGTACAAATGACATAACAACAAATCAATATTTATCAGCAGTCTCGTACCACTTATAGACTGACAACGAACAAAGACACATTTTAGATATACATAACTACCGTAGGTACTACATATATAGTAAAATGTGTGAGTAAATAGAATATAGGTAGGTAGCGCTTATTTAACCAAGAATATGATAACAGACGACACGATATTTAAGTTACTGAAACAACTTAATAGTGCCAAATTACATTCAACTGTTAGTAATTAGTGTTAGCTAGTATCATAAAGAGCTCATGTAGGTAAATATTTTAATATAATTATTTATTATTGTGTTAAACTTTACGCTATGGATGAAATCACCAGTTTATATTTAGGACAAACTGGTAACCTGTTATATATACAATTTATATATGTATATATTTTAGGAGAGTTATTGTTACTACTACTGGTAGCGGAGCCATTTTTTTTTTATTATTTGATAGGCAAACATTTGACCGCTGTGTCACCTGATGGAAAGGATGACGCGGTCGACGATGGATCATGCTTGCCTAGAAGATACCGATTCACTCTGGACTTGAAGACACCTAGATTGTAAGTATCGGGAAACAGAGACGCTGGTAAGGTGTTCCATTCCTTGGCTGTTGTGACCAAAATCAAAATGATTTATTATGCAAATACCAAGTATTCTAGGACCTCAAGTAGGTCCTAGAATAGGACATAGGGCTACTTTTAATCCCGAAATAACGCAGTTTCCGAGAGAGCAACTATAAATCGAATGTTATGAGGGTACCTGCTGTACATGCTGTTTCAGCATGGCGCAGCTTGTGTAGGTATAGGTAAATACAAAATCTCATGTGATGCTTATGTGACCAACCCTAGTGTCGGAGTTAGATGCCGCCCGAAGGCTTCCGATTTGGCCTAACGATTGTTTGCCCTAAGATAGCAACCGGAATGCATGGTTGTGCTTAGATTTAAATATCACACAAACGGGTCACGGTTTATGTCACCCATCCATGTGGTGATCGCAGCAAATATTGCTTCACCAAGCATATCCGAAGTTCTGATCTGCTAAGTGAAGCAACACAAACGCGAGCTACGCTACGAGCGCTACGCTATCAAAAAAGTGACTGCAGTTTATTTAGAGATCCTTAAACCAAAAACAACTACATATTTTTAATGTTTAAATGTTTGTCGGGTCTTGATGAATGTAAAAGTAAAAACTACTCATTAGATTTTAGTGGCGACGTTGTTATCGCGTCACATTTACTGGTTTATGTAACGTAATCTCTCGATTCGTAAATAGGCCGTAAAAACAGTCAAAAAACTGTTAACTGTCGTTCAATAAATTACATAAGTTACAGTGACTAGAGAAGGTTAAATAGGTAGGTACAATACTAAAAAAAAATATTTATAATAATAGATATTTAAAACAATCTATCACTTGGTAATTGGCTAGTAAAAATTGGTTAGAAAAATATGTCCATATATTTATATAAACATATTATTGGTCCAATAAAAAACAATGCTGTTACAATGTCATTTAGAATTATGTAGGAAATATTATATCCAATGTAATTTACTCGTACATCCATATGCGTAGTTGGAGGATAACATTATATCAAATATTCGTAACAAAAATAAAATCATAGAAAAAACAATGATTAGTCAAGGTTAACGAATGATTTAACGATAACAGAAGTTGTCAATATTGTTGTTTGGCAAATTACTTAACTTCCTAGTTCAGCCAGTTCCCTAGTATAGTATAACTAGCTGCGCCCCGCGGTTCTACCCGCGGTTTCACAGGATAAAAAGTAGCCTATTTGCTATTCCAAGTCTTAAAGTACCTACATACTGCACAAACCAAATTTCATCATAATCTGTTCGGTAGTTTTTGCGTGAAAGAGTAACAAACATCCATACATACAAACTTATCTTATCTATACTTAGTCATATATTAGTAGGATTGTATTGTATTTAAATTGAATTGAATTATATTATTTTAATAAAAAGTCATATAACGTAGGTATCAATCAACTAGGTAACCTATTTACTTGTAGGTAGGATAAACAGAATAAAATTAATTCTCTGTGACTTTTTTTTTTAATAATTTTGAGAAATAATATTTTGGAGTGGTAGGCTCTGCTTTGGATTGGTAGGCTCTGATTTGAGTGGTAGGCTCTGGCCGTGGTTGTAATACCACCCACCGAACAAAGCCATGCCGTCAAGCGACCTAGTCGTGCCATCGGGGAGACGGGTCTGAGCAGCCGCTCAACTGTCGTCTCTCTCTAGATCTATGTGCTCCATCTTAGGCCACATCGTCGCTTCACATCAGGTGAGATCGTGGCCAAACATAGATATATTAAGCGTGAAAAAAAAATCGTTTCCATTCAGTGGTGAAGTACCTATTCCGCTTCCAGGACCGAGATAATAAGTTACGAACTTCCGAAGTTTCGAAGCAAGGAGAAGTGTGGAAACATTACTTTGGTGAAAGGGGCCACCAAGCTAAATTACTGGGTATTGTCTCAGGGTGACGAGCGCAAGATTTTATCTTACTAAAAATGAAAATACAATAAATGATTTTAATTATAAATGCATAAGTTTGTGAGGATGGATGGACAGATGGATGAACGGATGGATAAATGGATAGATGGATTTTTGTTAATCAAGCGAAAACTACTGAACGGAATTTGATGAAGTTTGCTATGTAGGCTTTAGATAGTTATTGTGATGTATACATTTTTCTATTGTTATACAATTTATCATATTAATTTGATGTCATTTATTTAGTATCTCTCAACGTACTTTTGCTCAAAGCGTAGCTGTACACCCACTATATTTCTTTCACGACCTGGAAGACTGGTAGATAATGCTAAATAGCATTAAGTCATTCCTTGTACCATTTTTGTGCAAAACTATTAAATAATTAAATAAAATAAAAAATAGTTAGTATTCTTTCTTTAGGTCCTAGTCCTTTTTATCCCGGGAAACCGCGGGTGGATAGTCGGGGCGCAGCTAGTATAATATCTTAATTTTATGGAAAAAAATAACCTACTTCTGATACATAAAAAGATAATCACTAGCATTCGTACTAGGATAAACCTATATCGTCATGGCATAAACCTGTGTTAGATGCTAGTTTGTATTTCCATATTTATTTAATTAGATAATATAATTTACTTAAATTACATACATTAAGAATAAGCCAAAGTCATATTTATATGCGATATTCTTCTTCTGGCGCATCGCCGCGCGCCGCGCCGAGTGTGGAAAGCGAGCGTGCCGCGGCACGGCCGCTGCCGCGGCACGCTCGCTTCCCTCGCTCGGCTCGCGCGTAGTGGTGCACCAGTAATCTAACACTCTACCTCGCTTCCCTCAACGTCGTACTTATGTATGACTTTGCCCTGAACTAATTATTATACCTTATTAGGTAAACAAACATAATTTGTTAAATAATATACCAAATATAAAGAAATAACATTCGTAGTACATCAAAACATAGTATTACAGTAGATTAAACCTTGTTTCTAATTATTTTATACCCCTATAGGTGACAAGCATTATAAATAATACCCGGTCAATTTGATTATTTCAATAGTTGTTATCACATTGCCCTCTCATATTGGGCAATATTCAAACTGCGCGGGCATTTTTCACAATGCCCTATTAATCACTTCCTCCATAACATATGCATATACTTAATAGTTTCTTCCCCCCTGGACACAATCTGCCTTGGCCGTCATGGAAGTTTTTAAACAGACTACGGACCCAAGTCGGCCGTAGCAAAGAAAACATGTGCATGTGCAAACAAACATGTGCTACAGCTCAGATAGTGCATGCGAGTGCGGTTTCTCTCCCCAGACTATGGCACACCTTTTGTCTTGCCCTGCGTGTCCTACCACCTGTACACGCGAGGACCTGTACAATGCTACGGACAATGCTGTGCTTGTGGCGGAGTACTGGTCCAAAAAAATATAAAAAAGCCGAAAGATCGACTCGCTAAGAAGAATAGTTTCTTTATACGGTTAATGTAGCTACAATAACATCTAAAACAACAGGTTAAGGTACGTACTTAAATCAATCACTGATATAGTTACATCAGTGAGATCACCTGATAAAAATGGATTATCTGATACGCTTTGGTTGCGATGCAGTAACCTGACGAATTCATATTATCATATCCAAATAATTTACCCTAAGTATTTAAATATAAAATCGTTCTGGGTCGTCTTGCAGCAAGGTAATATTCAATGATACGTAAGCCTAGCCTAATTCTCTTACATCTTTTTAGGACTTCTGGTCTGTGGACAGACAGAGCAGACAGGGGTTTTAGCCAGTAGGTGGTCTAGGCCAAGTCTGGCACTCCGCACTACCCGGGCCCTCCATTCCCGGGTATTTATGAAATTACCGCGTCTAAGCAAACAATTAAAAGTTAAAAGATAGACAAATGTCTAAAGACTTTAGAAGACTATCTGGAGATGGCAAGATTTTTACTGTTGGTTTGATGGTTTAATACAGACTGTTTAGGAGTTGGAATCTCTTCTTCTTTCATTCCTGATCCCGTTATTTGTTACTCATCTTTGGTTGTGGAATTTGGGCTTGCTCGAGGTCTTTTTTATATTTGACCACCACGTCGATGGCGGGCGGCCTCCGCTTCTTCCGTTTCAGTAGTTCAACGCAATTTATACCACATAATCTTCGTTTGAAATTTTAATGCCACCTCGTATAAATTCATTACGGGCTCTATTTACGTCGAGCCACACCTCCTACCCATATAAGCATCTTCATTTCATTGGTATATGTATCTCTTAAAGCGTCTTTTCTGTAGTCCCGTATTCAGGTCCAAACAATAACGCCGGACAAACTGCCATTTTATAAACTTTATCCTATGTATTTTATGTACTTTGTTTATAAATTAAATCACCGGAAAGCCGCAATTCAAATAGCGAGCCAGGGACAGCCTTAGCCGCCACTTTTATTAAAAAAAAGAACGCCCTCAAAGAAAACTTCGAGATGTTCGATAAGCAATGTCTTACCAAAGTTTTGCAGTTATATCTTCCTTTTTACTGACTACTAGAACAGCCAACTAGCAACAGTTCTGAGAAGATTTTCCGTAGGTCCGAGTCTATTAAACACCAATTTATTTCTATAAACAGTTAATGATCTTGGCATTGTAAGTCCTTCAAAGTCCAGACTAAATCTACAATAGTATAAAGTATAGCAATGGTTATTGGTTTGACGTTTGACATAGCGCGTAATTTTATTATATTCGACGTTATAGATTATTGTACAATTTCGACATTAATATAGGATGGACCACAAAGTCAAAAGCTTTTGACATGTCTAAAAATAGGGCAACCCCTGATTTTTTTACATTTATTTGCTCCCATACTTGCTTGAGCATTTTGAAGATAGCTATTGACGTGTTTTTCCCTTTTTCGAACTGATTGTGAGTTAAGGATGTTATTAGAGTTAAGAAAGGATGTCATCTATTTAAAATAACTTTTCAAACATTTTTGAGAAGCTTGACAGGAGTGCAATTGGTCTGTAGTTTTGCATCAGATATATAACTAACTTCTCTGGAGTACTACATATGTATGTAATATGTATATTATTGTATATACCAGATTTTTTTTATTTATGTTCACCGATTTCTACGCTAACTGTGGGCCGATTTCAAAAAATATTTTTGCTTTCAGTTCTGTATAGCTACGTCGTGGTCCCATATAAATTTCATCGATATGAGCTTGGACTTCGAAGATACATTGAAGTCGGCTTTTTTTGGTAAAATGTATAGGATGATTGAGCCTGATGTTTGAGCCATCGATGTTAGGAGCAGAATATTACTCGTTGTTAGCTCTGAACCAAAAGATGCTCGTATGCTTATAGCAAGTTATTTTATCATCATCATCATCATCCCGTCACATTTCTACTGCGGGGACATGGGCTTTCATGGGAAGTCAAGTCACTACATTAATATGGTTTTAAGGCTTATTTATAAAACATCTCATGAGACAAACACCATAGTCTTCTGATACAATAATAACCTAAGACAGTGCATTTTAGCTCAAGCTATACCTGTCTACATAATATATTATATTATTGTGTTGAGTAGGTATAGGTACCTAAATATTGTATTCTACACTTACCTTGCTTATCTGAAGGAACATTACATGCTTCTGTAGGATTGACGTCAAGCAGTCTTGATATAATGTAGATAAACAAAATTTAGCTTAGCGAACTGTATAAGATTAGCGTAAGTGACACGAAAAGATACTTTTTGCTGCAGATATTATTCCAACAGTCTTCTCGTATCTTCTTTGTTCTATAAAAGGTAGTATGCAGTGCTGATGTATGCAAAATAATATTATTCCAACAGTCTTCTCAGATCACTCAAATTTTTTGGCAGAAGACAATCTCTTTGAAATTGCAACAGTTTAGGGTGCTATGGGTGGACCGATAACCTGATGTTTGAGCCATCGATGTTAGGAGCAGAATATTTTTATCACATCTTCGACGGCATCGTCACTTACCAACAGATGAGACAGCGGTCAAACGCAAGCCTATAATGAATGAAAAATAAAATATCCCAGGGTATTTATGTAAAACGCGTATGCAGATTATTGTAGAAGTATTCGCTCAGTGCAAATCGAACCCGGCACAGTGCACAGATTTTGATGAAATTTGGTACGAAGGTACTTCAGGTCCTGGGAAAGGACGTAAGCTTTTAATCGCGGGAAACCACGGGGACCAGCTAGTATTTACTTAAAGAGCTGTTATTTTGTTAATAATGCTATTGATCCTCAAATTGTTCAACGACCACGCCACGGGAAATCCTGAATGTAGGACAACAGCATGACTTATGTTTCTGAAAAACAACATCACATGGTAGTTCCCCATAAAAGCTGTGTATTTAATAATCATTTCATTGCATTGATAGCAGTTTACCTTATGAATGCGGAAAACTTGTCATTTTAGTAACCATTGACGAAAATCTAGTATATCATCGCAATAAGGGATTTGATTGGATTGGAATGCATTCGTTTTGAGAAAATAAAACCAGAAACCTAATTCTACTAAATAATCTGCTATTCAAATTCCAGTTCTGATCTAGTGTCGATCTCATAAATATCACAAATCGTGTTCTGCTAACTTGACAAATAAAATCAAACGTCCCTCGAAATGCGATGTTATTGTAATGTCGCCGAAAGTTGAACGATATTCCACTAACACGAATGACCAATATGAATTGACAAATTGGTATTCTCGGGTGTCGTTTGACGTAAAAGAGGGTTTCAAAGTATAAGGAGCCTGGGCCACCATTAGACTGCAATTATTACGAGCAGAATGCCAATTCACAAACTAGTTTCGATTTGGTCAACTCTCATATAACGTCATTCAAATTTAGCAGAATTGGCCTTCAGAACCTAGAAGGCAAATTCAATTCGTAAAGCTGCATATGGTACGAACGTTTTACTTGATCAAGCCTTCGATTTCGAGTAATAACTTTAGTATGAATCATGATTATTACTCGAACGTTATGGCTCGAGTCGAGCAGCTCGAATGTAATGCAAAATAATATTATTCCAGTTTCCATAAATCTTTCGCGCTGCTCGAGGCGGCCATGGTTTTTGGTGAACGGTCCAACGGAGACTCCCACCTGAGCCACTGATTAGCTACTTCTACTTTAGTTGGTGGTACGCAACATACTTCGTATGGTTCAAGAGAAGCGTAGACAGACAGTATCAATGGAATATTCAAGACTGCTGCAATAAATAGGTACTTATACACACAGCGGCGACCACTTATCACCACATGTTTTGCTCGTTTTGGCTAGCCCCATTCATGTCAATATGTAAAACCCAAATACCTAACTATAGTGTGGACTGTATACCATATATGGTTATTACTCGAACCCCATGACTCGAAGGTATTCCAGTTTCCATAAATATTTTGAGCTGCTAGAGGCGGTCATGATTTTCGGTGAACGGTGCAACGGAGACTCCCGCTTGAGCCACTGTTCAGCTACTTCTACTTTTGCTGCTGACTGTATGCAACAAAGTTCGGATGGTTCAAGAGAAGCGTGGACAGACTCTTGTAATGGAATATTCTAGACTTATAGATATGTAGGTACGTAGGTATACACAGCAGCGACTATTAATTATTCTGTGGCAGTAATCACTTATCACCATGTTCGTTGGTTGTTTTGGGTAGCCCCATTTATATTTATGAAAAAACCCAAGTAGGTAGCTAATGTTGGTATATATGGGCGATTCTCTGTAAGCTCGCAATGGCCCATACAAACGCTTTCCTAGTATATTATTTTAGCATTTTCGCAGAAATATAATACTATTGCTTAGGAAAGTAACTATTACTGTTATTGCATAAGAGGGCCAATTGAATTTATTGGATTTTTTAAAGTTATTTGTATTTTTCTGATAAATCATGACAGGGGACTGTTAGGTGCAACAGGGGACTGTTTTATATAGAAGTAAGTCATATTATTAGTATCAATCATTTATTATTTTTATGACATATTTATGCATCAACATACTTACAACAATAATATTACAAAAGTTTCTTAAAAAAAACAAAGCAAAAGGCATAACTTCTCTTACAAATTAAATACTTTTTGTTTATCACAAACAGGGTGGATTTTTGAGACGGGACAGTAAGGACGTTCCTAGGAGACCATCCATAACTTTTTTTATTGATTTGACGAACTGGTCACCCCCAGAACTAACAACAAAATCGTTTGCACGTTGATTCGACGCCGTCTAGTGCGCCTTTACCGTGACTATTTTCTGTGTAGTTCCACATACATTTATTAACATCACAAGGACGTCACCAAATAACGCTTTATTGACCACTTCTTTTCTCTAAACAGGCTCGACTAACATTTTAAATAATATTGTGTTAGGCGTGTCCTCAACTTTTTTTTTGTTTCTAGTTTCAAAGACTTGCCAACCTTTTCCTGTATTATGTCAAGTTTTCTTTTTAAATCTGCGATCTTTTTATTTTCTTCTTTGTTATAGTTTTGTCTTTGCCTTTTGGATTGTCTTTTTCTTTGCTGTGAACTTATACTGTATATTGCTGGGCTTGGGCTTGGAGCTGTAGAAAGCTGAATTGAAAATGGAGTTGCCTTGAAGGAGCTGTCTTGAAGGGGGAGTATCTTTTTCAGGATTTGATAATGGCGTATTTTCACGCATAAACGTATTAGTAACGCTTTTCAGTCTCATTCATTAAGGTCGGTATACAGTTCAGTGTTCTTTCCACTTCTTTTAGGCAGCCCTGTTCCCTGTTCCCGTGGTGTCATATCTTTCACTAATTTCCTCAAACCTTTTTCTTTCCTTTTCTGGTATTTTAACCTCTCCTTTTCTTTCATCTCTTCACACATTTGAGGATATTTTTTTCTACGTTAGTATCTTATCCGCTCTGCTTCTCTTTTTTTCTAATAATGCCTCTCGGGATAACTTTTTTTTAGCAGGCATCTTAAATGTATGCGAACAACCTGTAACGTAATTAACGTTCAGTAAGATAAATAACGCGAATCATATATTTTTTAAAGCTCTTATAATTCCTACATTAATAAAACTTAGACGTGTGACGAATTTACATCAATAAAACTTGTAAATATTGACCAATAAATGAAATCTACAGCCCACTGTCGTATTATCAACCAGGGGACTGTAGCCAGGGGACTGTGTATTTTGGACTATTTGCATAATATTTGCTAAACTATTGAAAAATACTTGGTCGCCAAGCAACCAATAGATTTGGACATCAATCAAAGAAATAATATATTATATATATATACAATAACATTAATTAATATCAATATAATCACTTACCAGAGGACTGTTTGTCGGAGCGACCACGACGCATTCACCCCCACAGATGACGCTCGGACACTAAGTAAAATAGCGTTCCGCCGCCGTTTTTGACAATGTTACCAACTTCATAATGAATGCGTTACATTTCACGCCAAATTACGTTTGTAAACATAACAGATTTTTTCTATTGTATTTTTAAATTTTTGGCAGAGGACTGTTTGAAAAATCTCCGGACAACATTTACATGGCATTTTCAAATTGAAAAAATACGTAACTAGACTATGTTTTATGAAAAAAATATAATTTAACTATTCTATTATTATATATTAATAGCCAAATTGATACAGTCTTAATTACTTATTTTTAAATATTACCTCTAAGTGGGAATTCTGATAATGGGACAGCCAGGGGACTGTATTTTTAAGGCTTTGATAATTTCTAGTAAAACAGTTAAAATTGTTATCGTTCTAAATACAACTGCACTGTAAAGTTTGAGTCTTTTATTTAATTATAGAGTGATAGTTATTTTATTAAATTGTATTATTTAAAACAAAAATCGGTTCGGACAGCTATTTACGAGTTTACAGAGAATCACCCATATATGTTTTATACCTAATAGATTAAATGCTGTTAATACTATTTCGTGAAAAATATTAGCAGGAAGTACCTAGATATTGACTTTCATAGTAAGCATAGCAGTGTGTTGCATAATTAGGAACACTGTATAATGTAACATGGCAAAGAGCGGGCATTATAATAAGGGGCTGTTTAGCACAAGAGACAGAATTTATGATACACATGACGTATGGTATACAGGTCAGCCACTTCACAAAATTTTTTTCTTATTGCTTTGGAGAACTTAAGTGTCACCTCACCCCTGATATAACGGAAGAAAAAATTTTGCACTTAACATGATGTCTTATCTTGGCTACCACCATAGCTCAATTGAGCTGAGCTCTTCGGAACTAGGGAAGATTGTGATGTG
This sequence comes from Petrophora chlorosata, assembly GCA_951640565.1. NCBI lineage: Eukaryota > Metazoa > Arthropoda > Insecta > Lepidoptera > Geometridae > Petrophora > Petrophora chlorosata. Next base: position 6,198,539 of record OX621207.1, read on the forward strand.
GATTCAAGACCGTATTTATATTGAGTATTTGATGTTGCTTATTAGTTTATGACATGTATTTAAAAGATCGTTGTAATTTTGAAAACACAGCAAGCAAAAAAATCTAAACGGTCAACTTTTTTAATGATTGATCCTCTTTCTCTGAGACATAAAATAAATCAAATCAATTGATATTCTCAATTTACTTTCAGGGGCTTCGTCAGGGGCCGCTGCCGAGGAACGCTCGCTTCGCTCGCTCGGCTCGCGCGATGTGTCACTGCTCCAAGATAACCTAACCTAGTCTTTGAGGCTGTTTGTGTTGTGGAAGTATTTTCTATTTTTATTTTATTTGGGACAACAAACAGCAGAAACTTACATTATTAACTAAGACTAATTTACATAAGTGTGCATTAGTGAACCACCAACTACGCTATCCACAAGTTACAAAAAAAACAATGAAATTGTTAACAAGATCAAGTTTCTGTCAACTTATACAAAGAGGATCAAATATTATTTTGAATACATCAATTAGGGTATTAAATAATACTGTCCCTTAGTTTATTGCTTAGTAGGGGCAAATTTCACAAGCAATCATGTCCATAGAGTGAGTGCATTTATTTTGTTGGATAAAAAGTAAAATGGTAATAATAATATAATGAAGTCAGTATTTTATAATATGTTTAAAAAATATTTTTGCTTACTTTTATAGGACGGCATTTCGACTACATCAGCCGTGGATGTGGAATTTTGCAATAATAAATAATGATATTTTCTATTTAATCTGCTGCTTAATACGCCACATTACATGTATATATGCATATGAATTAACACAGTTTAACAATTATCATTTGTTTTTAAATACTATTTCGGAAAACAAAAACATGACTACACACTTCCTTCTTTTGTTTTTCCAAAATATAAGTCAGTATTTTTCATAAAGTGGGATTTGGTTTTGGGTTTCGTTGGAAGCTATTCAGAATTAGTAATTGAAGTCATGGCAGTTGTTTCTCTAAAGTATGCAGTGCCACTGATGCCAGCGTTACAATTTCAGGGTATACTGGTATTGGGATTTTATGAGTATACACTTGATTTACATTTGAGAACGGGTTGGGGTGAATCTTGGGGTTTACTGGCAACTTTCATGTAAAACCAGTATAGGAACTGATTTGATTTACATTGATAAGTTATAGTGAGGTATATAACTATTTATTAGGTATTTATAATTATGTGCTGGCCTCATTGTTTATCCATGCCTATCTACCATAACCTTACCACGTGGGACACTATCTATGTCACACATCTGTTCTAATGTTTTGTTTTTAATGAATAGACAACATATTTAACATAATGAATTAAAGATTTGTGATGTATCAAAGGCATTACGAATATAGTGGTTTAAAAACAGGTTTCTAGTTTTGTACATAACATTATACGAGCGAGTGTGGCTCAGTGGGAGCATGTGCGACTTTCGATCCAACTTGCCAGAGTTCGAATCCCGCTGGCCCCGCACCACTGACTTTCTTAAGTTATGTGCGGATTTAACACTCGCATTAAAAACGGTGAAGGAAAACGTCGTGAGGAAACCGGCATGTCAAAGAATTAATGACATGTGACATCCACTAACCCGCACTGGCCAGCGTGGTGGATTATGGCCCATACTCTCTCTATGAGGGAAGGCCCGTGTCCCAGCAGTGGGAACGTGATGGGCTGATGATGATGATGACATAACATTATGACGCAACAACATTTAAAAGAAGGTTTTCGTTTAATTTGTTTAAGTTATATTATACAAATACAAAAAAATTCTTTATTGTTCACCAAACAATAACAATCAGTAGTTACTAGAAAATAACTTACAAAAGTTAAGTATAATGGACTTATATTTATTATACTTAACTTACAAAAGTTAAGTATAATGGAATAGACTTATCGCTAAAAGCATCAACTCTCTTTCAGTCAACCTTTGGAAGACTAAGGAAGTGAGAAGTATGCGGTGTAAATAAAAATTAAATAAGTAATTGGTGTATTCTTATCCTAAATTCAAATATTATAACTGTATACATATAGCATAGCCCAATGAATTGAACCCGCACCATCTGTGTTATTATAAAGAATTCACACTTGTTTTTTTTTTTATGTAACTGAATGACGCCACGAGCTGGTCGTTAGCCTGATGGTAAGCAATACACCAGCCCATAATAATAACAGCACCACCCAGAACTTTGTTTTGCAAAATCCTGCGCAACACCATACTGCGCTCGTCACCCTGAGACAATTTGCTGTAGCTGCCCAGTAATTTCACTGGCTATAATGCCTTTCAAGCCAGAACACAGTAATGCTTGTGCATTACTGCTTGGCGGCTGAATAACTGGCAAAGCGATGGTACCCACCTAGACGGCCTCTTGCATATGAGAAACCTACCACCAGTAAATGTGCTGTCAATGTCTTAATGGCAACACAATATGAAGTAAAGCTCTAGTCTTGACTCGTACAAGTCCTGCATAAAAGTATAGAAATTAGTGAACGAGAATTAATTTTATTTGTCAATAGAAATAGAAATTTATTTATCACCAAACTGTACATACACAAATAACTTATAATTAGTTTTATTTGATCTTCCGGAAGCTGGGCTTGTAGTGTATGACATTACCTAATTGGTGCACAGAACCTACACTTAGAATGAACTTGTGTCGTAGGTATCTGCTAGCTCTTCCATTGCACAGTTTTACACAGCCGGAGGATTTATAATGGTAAGTGTTGACAAGTATAATTTATTAATATTAGTTTTAAGAGAAATGGTGAAGACTACTGCTGAATATGTGTTGCATAAGCCTGCAATCAGTTTGCCACATCACCAATTACAAAGTAGCGGCAAAGGAAATCTTTCAGAAGTAAATAGCATTATGTTCATTTTAAAATTATGACATCAATTATTATAAACCAATAATAAAATACCATGTACAAGTACATGTGACAATGGTTGGTAGATAGGTAAGCACCTACTACAGATTTCCAGTGGATTTTGGAATCTGAGATAAGAAGATTACTGATATTTTGGTTTTGTGACATCATTTATTTACCGTAACATAACTTTTTATCAATAATTTCAATGACACACTAGTTGTCGACAAATTATAACAAATACATTTTTTTTCTATTTAGGTAATTCATTACCTACTTAGATTTTAAGTGGTAATTATTAGTATAGAGAACTGTAATGATGCTTATTTGTTTAGGCTGGATAATTTTAAGATTAGAAATAAGATTTTATCAAAGAGAAAGTTAAGTTTTGAGGTGACACTGACTGTCAGTTCGCATAGGAAAAAAAAGAAATATTAGTAGGAAATGCACATTTTATAGGTATCTTAGTACTACTATGTTCTAGGTTTGTGTATAAACAAACTTGTAAATTATAAACTCACCTCCTCTTCTGGTTTGCTGGTTTAGAAGACATTTTTATCACACGATATGCACTTGGCAAGAAATACACGATATGAACACAATCTTAGAACCCTGCCAAGGAGAGCATCATATCGTATTTTATGATATTCTTATGTATTTGTTTACATATACACCACTTTTAAGTCTCACTGATCACAATTTTGGTCATTTTACTTTGCACTTACACATAAATATTGCACTTTGTTATCGTGAACTTGCACAGTAACACCGTAGAAAAGAAACACGAGATCGAATCGAAACGAAGTAAAACATTCAATAAGTTTTCATTGTGACGTGCCAATGCTTTGGTGACAGTAAAACTCAAAGATATCTGTAATTGGCTCGCTATGGAACTATATCGAACAGGAACCAATGGCAGGCGAGGATTTTGTCAAAGAGAACTAACTGACCACCTGTCAAGTGTCAACCTTAGTTTTAGAAGTAGTCAACAGATGGCACTAAAATCAAGAGGATTGCGTTTTTATCACGACAGATGTCGCTCTAATTACGTTCCATTGTACGCAAGCGAGCGACTAATCATTCTTTGAAAAGAGACATGCCACAAGATGGCGCTTTCTCCAATGTAAACAATAAGTTAAAAAGTTAGATGGTTAGATGGTGCTTATGATTAATAATATTTTCATCACTTCTATTCTGTGGTTTTAGAAAAAGGATGTTAGTTCTTCAATAAGTACTAGAAACGTATGTAGTTGTTTACTTCAAGGGACATAATAAAATAAATGCTAGCAAAGTAGGCCTTTTCTTCAAGATACTTTCATAGAGGGCAGCAATGAGTTCGAGTTAGATTAGATGGGTAAGATATCTACAGTTTTCCGCTACTAAAAATATCGAAGGAAAATATATTAAAGCATGAAAAAAGTTACTTAAAGAAATTCAGCTAATACGTAGGTAGATAGGTACATTATTTTTTATTTCAAAATAAAAAATCACAGCGACTGAATTTTAGTTTTTAAAAGTTAAGTTTAAGCTTTACTGTGTTAGTGTCATTGAGCTATTTAGTAATAATAGCTCAATGGTAAGTGTCCACAATAAAAAAATGAGGCGCACACCCATAGTCTATTAAATTTAATTACCGTTTACCTGCATTTAGTTAATGTTGTACCACTATATCAGTTTATCTACCAAATCTAAAGCTTTATTATTTCCGCTATGCTACCATATTTTACTACTAAAATAGGGTTGTACTAAGGCAAACAATCTGATAACGATTAGTTAACAAGGAGGGAAATGTACCCACTTACTTGTCTACTTAAACAGTGGTTAACGAGGTATTTAAGTTAAGTAGGTGCCTTCATTAGTTGCGGTCGCCGATAAGACGCAAGGAGGCTTGCAATGATTTGAACAAGTCAAGGGGAACCGAGTGTAATAAGGCTGGCACGGTATCTGCCTAGAGGTACTACTTAGATAATAAATAGCACATTTCTGTGGGAGAAGCCTCTCTCTTAAAAAAAGCATACAAGTACACCGTTAGTAATTACATAGAAGACATACATGGAACATTCCGTTTCTGCTTAGTAGCCAACTGGCACATAAGAAACATCATACTATCGTCAAAAACAAACAAAATATTGTAACTGAAGTTCTAATAAACAAGGCCCCTCATGTATGCAGTTTCTTGCTGTATCCACAGACTAGTAAGAGATACTAAGTATGCTGTATAAGTAATTAGATTTTATATTTTATATCATATGTAAGCCCTTAGTGTGATAGATGTCTATTATAATTTCTATCACCACCGTCTGTGTATGTTTCGTTATTCCTCTCCAGCCAACTGTTGTCTGGAAGAGATCGCTTTTAGCGATAAGACCGCCCATTGTTATACCACTTACACCATTGTAAATATTTGACTTATCTCTATTTTTAAGGTGAATAATAAAGTGTTTATCTGTCTATCTATTTTCTGAGTAGTAGTGTGTGACGAGCACCGCCAGCCGCAGCTGCGCATACGACCAGCAGCGGCGCCCGCCACGGAGCGACTAACGCACACAGGCGTACCGTTCACCCCCGCAGCTCCCCGCTGCAGTCCGCCGCGCGCATCGAGACACGCACGCACACCACGCGCGCCGCGCGACTGTATATAAGGCGGCGAGCGTCCAGTAGCAGACACACTCGCGGGCCAGCTCCGAAGCTGAAAGGTTCTCTTGCGCGGCCTCATGGTTCTCCCTGGTCGTGCATTGAATCTGGATAGCAAACCGAGCGCTCCCGCGTTGTGTCACTGCCCCCCCAACCCCGGGTGTTCGGCGGCCTGGTTTCCTCCGGGTCGCAGGCGCCTGGTTAGGGCAAAGGGTTCGTGCGGCCTCATGGTTCTCCCTGGTCGCGCAACCCTGGCTGATAGTTTGGACGATTGAGCGGGTGGGTAGGCTCATCCGAGTTCCTACTCGTTCTTCGTTCTGCCGAGTGCACCTCCGCGGTCTCATGGTTTGGACCTGATCGTGATAGGTGTTCTCCCGAGTAGCTAGTACCGTCCCGCCGCTGGTTCCCGCGCCGATTGGCTAAACCGAAAGGTCGCGGGCCTGCTAGGTATCTAGATTACTAACCCGAGGGTCGCTATAACCGACCGCAGTTGCCGGTCGAGGATAGCCCACCTTCACCGCCGCCCGTACAGCGCGAGATCGTCGCGATCCCGAACCCGCCGTGGGTTACCGTCCCGTACCGTAGTCGCGCCGCGCCGCAAGAGGCGACCCGGCCGCGCAGTAGTAATAAGCCGTATAGTGGTAATAGTAGTTATTAGTTAAGCACGTCATGTAATGTTGTATAATTATAGATAATAAACAACCATGTATGTTGACATTAAGAGTCTCATTTACACGAGTCTCCGCTTCCCGTAGGATCGGCCGTAGGTTCGATCCCAAATATCAACTGAATGCCGTGGCACTCCAGGCAGCCCCAGGCACTCCGTTATATTTTGGCGCCCAATGAAAAAACTTACATTACGGGGGACTCGATTATATAGTGGCATATAGTTATATTTTAGCGACCAACTAGGTTAAGAAGTAAGATAGCAAATGCCCACATCCTGGGTATATAAGCTGAGTAAAGAAGAATTAATAGAGGAATCAAGAAACAGAGGATTACCAACTCAAGGTCTAAGAGTAGAGATCCTAAGAAGAAACCTCTCCGATTATATAAAACAAGAAGAAGTGGAACAAGAAGGAACCACTGAAATACCAGAACGGACTGGAATGTCAAGGGACGACGAATTCCAGGACCCGACAGCAGACGTTTCAAAGGACGACAAAAACCTGAAAGAAACAAACATGGCTAATAGTAGCAAAAATAAAACAAATTCCGATCAAGTAGTAAAGGAAGTCTTGAAGACGGTAAGAAGCTTAAATGTCACTTTTGATACCACAGACGATGCCATTGAGTTTTTGGAAAGAGTAGGAGAAGTAGCACAGGTAGGCGACGAGAACGTGGACCACCTAGTACAAGTACTACCATTCTGCCTAAAAGGTAAAGCGTTATTGTGGTACCGAAATAATAGTACTGCATGGAAGACATGGAAAGAATTCACAGACGACTTTAAGTTATATTTCGTTCCCAAGAAGTACGAAGAGAATTTGCTGGAAAAGATAATAGCAAAGAAGCAAGACTACCGGCAAACTTTCGTAGAATATCTGACCGAAATACAAACATTAATCCGCAGGTATGGGAAAATGCCAGAAACCGATAAACTAGAGCGAATTTATGAAAATATGAACCCGAAGTATAAGTATTATATAAAAAGACAAGAGTTTACAAAATTAAAGGAACTTATACTCCTTACAGCAGAATACGAACACATATCAAAAGAAAGATACAAAGGAAGCACATTCAGAAAAGAAGTACAACAGGGACCTAGCCAGCAACAGGCAAATAAAAACGAGAATAAATCAAGCACAGGAGCGGAGAATAATGAAAATAAACCGAGGTATATGAGAAACTACGACACGAAAGAATGCTGCTGGAGTTGCGGTAGAACAGGACACTCGTACAAAGAAGGCAAAAACAATAAAATAATATTTTGTAACACGTGTGGGAAAATAGGGAAGATGAGCAAGGATTGTTGTATGTCAAATGCTAACAGAAAACCTATAAAAGCGTCAACTGCAACAGAGAAAATCAGTAAAGATAACAGACAATTCATAGAAATAAAGATAGAAGGATATTCATTCAGAGCGTTAATAGATACAGGATCCAACAGGTCGTACATAAACAATGAAATCTACAAACGCTGCATAAGTGATACAACCAGGATCGAAACAAAAGGCAGAGAAATAACAATGGCTGATGGTTCAAAAACCAATGTTCATAAAGTGTTGAACTTAAATATAGAAATAAACGGAGAAAAAATGAAACGCATGATGTACCTTATACCACGGGCATCTAAAGCCATAATAGGTATGGACATACTTAGAGAAATAGGCATGGAAATACAATGGAAAAAGAAAACAAAAGAAAAACGGACAGCAAATTCCATACAAGCAAGTGCGACTCCAGAAAAGGAAGAAAATAAGAATGACTCGTCGACTCCTCAGGAGCGCCAACAAATCAAGGAACTGCTGGAAGAAGAATTTGGAAGAAGCGATAATTGCCCGAAAGGTAATATATGGATCGAACAAAAACAATACGACTTCGATATAATATACAAAAATGGCAAGCAAAATGTGGTAGCGGACGAACTATCCCGGAACCCCATATGTACGACTGACTCGGAAGAAGGAGATTGGTATGACAAGAAATTAAGAGAAATTCATAAAGATCCAGAGAAACATGAAGACTACCAGATAAAAGAAAACAAGTTATATAGGAGAATAACAAATTCAGCATACGGCGTTAAATTACAGCCGGAATCAGAATGGAAACTGTGCGTACCGAAACAAGAAAGAGAAATAATCCTAAGAGAAAACCATGATGAGCCGAACGCCGGACACCTCGGAACTTCAAAAACTCTGACGAGAGTCGCCCAGAGATATTACTGGCCAGGAATGTTCAGAGACGTGGCAAAATACGTAAGAAAATGCATCACATGCCAGACACATAAACCATCTCAAGAAAAGAGACCGGGCTTGATGCATATACGAAACGCTGAGGAGCCATGGCAAATAGTCTCAACAGACTTAATTGGACCTTTACCCCGGTCGTCAAATGGTTACAACTGGATAATAGTGTTCCATGACAAGTTCTCAAAGTGGACGGAGATACGACCACTTAGAACGGCAACGACTAACACTATCTCAAAGGCACTAAAAGAGTGCATCGTAATGCGTTACGGCTGTCCAAAAACTTTATTAACCGATAACGCGAGACAGTTTACAAGTAAACAATTCAGTAACGAGTTACAGAAATATGGTATTGATCACCGCCTGACAGCACCGTACACACCGCAGAGTAATCCGACCGAACGTGTCAATAGGACATTAGAAACAATGATCGCAGCCTACATATCGAACAATCACAAGAAATGGGACCAGTATCTATCAGAACTCAACTTTGCGATTAACACATCAAGGCAAGAGTCCACGAGATACACACCCGCATTCTTAATATTTGGACGAGAACTAAGGATTCCCGGCGATCGAAACAGGTTTCCCACGCCTTCCATAAACGAGAAGACTAAAATAGAGGAACTATACGACTTGGTTAAAATATACCAAAACAAGGCATCAGTACATCAAAAACACCATTACGATAAACAAAAAAGGGAATGGAAGCCGAATATAAATGACCTAGTACTAAAAAGAGACTTCCCGCTATCAGACGCGAATAAAAGTTTCTGTGCGAAACTAGCACCAAAGTACTCAGGACCGTATAAAATAATAGAACAAAAATCACCCGTGATATATGTGTTACAGGACCAAAATAATTCACGTAAAACACGGACCGCACACATAAAAGATTTGAAAAAGTTCATGCAAGAATAAATGCTCTCGCTGTAGCAAACATGCCCACGAAAACCGTCACTCTTGAAACAGACGGAATGCACATACCGTGCGAAACCAAAGAGAACAAAAAAAAAAAAATCAAGTAAAGGTTCGGCATACCCTCAACTAGAAAAAGAAAAATATGATAAAAACGAAAGGTACGACACGAGTACGTCACAAATTAACGGGAATTAGACACGTCAGGAGCAAAAACAAGAAAAATGGCTGAACATAATATTATGAGACCAGGAATGATATACGAGGGGACAAACATAGCACCCAACATACGAATACTGCAGAATAAACAGGTGCACGTCACCGGCTTGTCGCACGAAGAGACAATAGATTTAACCTCAGAAGGCGAGACAGAACAGGACACCCTACCCCAGGCGGAGAGCGCCTGCTGGAAGATATGGAACGCCCGGACTCTGAGTGCTTGTCCATCTTCGCGGACGGGGACCTAAGTCTCGGCTGGTACTCGCCGGAGGAAGAACAAAAAACACGAGAAACAGGTCGACCCAACGCCCCACCAAAACAGCAGGAAGAAGAGGGGAAGAAGAAAAAGAAACGGACGGGGAAGAAGAGGATGCGGGGCCACAAAAAAGGCGTGACCCGCCTAGCAAGTTATAAAAAAAACTTAATTTAATTAATAATATATTTCAAAGTTAATTTAAGTGTTATTAAATAATCATAATATGTTAAGTGAATTGTTTCATTACTCCAGTGCAAGTACAATGAATATAATTTATCTTAGCAATAGTACAAGAATACCGAAACCCGTCAAGTTAGCGGTAATAGAAAAACCGCAAAGTTGTACAAGATATTAACCTAGTAGGTATTTATCATATTATAACGTAATATAAAAGGTAGTAAGTCTTTTATGCACCCGCCGCCGTGTCGTGCCGAAGCCAAACCGGTACAACAAAGTTGTTGATGAAACAAAACGAAATAGTCTTTTTATCACTTTAATTAGTATTGTACATATGGGTAGATCAGGTAATATAAATAATTCTAACGGACACTACTTCGGCCGTGCGTATCGAACGATGGCCGTCTGCCCTCTTCCCCCTTTTCCCCGCACCTTCTCTCCGCCGTCCTAGTGCTGTGCGTGGACATCCTCCGGGGCCTTGAAAGCATGCTAGGCTTTCAAGGGATCAGTGGCATCCAAGCCTTCTTTTGTTGTCTTCGACTTGTTAGGATGATTTGAAACTTCCTTGGATGGATTGATAGCTTCAGTTAACTCTCCGTCATAAGCAGCCATCTTTGCTTCTTCCATGGTAGGGATAACGCAAAATTTGTGGATTCCTCTTCTTATTATGCCCTTTGCAGTAAGGATATCTGCGACTCGACTGATACCATCAGTCCCAGGATATAATCGGCTGATGCGTGCTAAACGCCATTGTAATGGGGGCAAATTTTCTTCTTTAAGTATTACTAAATCTCCGACCCGAAGCTCCTGCTGCTTTGTTCTCCACTTGGTCCGCTGCTGAAGCTCCGCCACGAACTCCCGGCGCCACCTCTCCCAGAAGTGTTGCCTTAGTTGCTCAATGAGCTGGTAGCGGTTGGGGTGCTTCGAAGTAATGGGTAGCGATGGCACCGAGGTGAGAGGTCGCCCAATCAAGAAGTGCCCCGGAGTCAGAGGAGCAGGATCAGTTGGATCGGAAGAAAGAGGTGTGAGCGGCCGTGAATTTAAAATCGCTTCAATCTGCGCGAACAGCGTAGTCAGCTCCTCAAAGGTTAGGGAAGCATTACCAGCTACACGACGTAAATGATGTTTGGCCGACTTAACGCCGGCCTCCCATATACCTCCAAAATGAGGTGAATACGCGGGGCTAAATACAAATCTAAAGCCTTCATTTGAGGCGAAATTGGATACAGACTCACGACTGGATTTGAGTATTCTACTTATTTCATTGTAAGCGCCCTTAAAATTAGAACCATTATCGCAAAAAATTGAATGAGGCTTGCCTCTTCTTGAGACAAATCTTCTTAAAGACAAAATGAATGCTTCCGTACTCAAGTCACTTACTAATTCTAAGTGGATTGCTTTGGACGCGAGACATATAAATAAACACAAGTAACATTTTGAAATACGGTTACCTCTTCCTTTTCGGCTTGAAATCATAAATGGTCCGGCAAAATCAACACCACACGAATAGAAAGGGTAGGATGAGTAGCTCCTTTCGGCAGGTAGGTTACCCATTAAGGGCTGCAATGTTTGTCCGCGTAGGCGAAAACAAATCATGCACTGCTTAGCCGTGCTGCGTGCCAAATGCCTGCCTCCTAAAGGCCAGAATCTTTCTCTTATGGAGGCTAAAAGATGCTGTGGACCAGCATGAAATAAACGTTCATGTTCAGATTTGAATAACAACTTAGTTAGGTGATGCTTAGAATCTAAGATCATGGGATGTTTCTTATCATAGTCGAACTCAGAGTTTTGAATTCGACCCCCCGCTCTTAGTAATCCATTTGAATCTATGAAACAATTCAATGACAATAATTTAGACTTACGATTGAGAGGTTTCTTGTTTGTTATCATTTGAATCTCTTCAGTAAAACATTCCGATTGACTTTGTTTGACTAACACTAGTAAAGACTGAATTATTTCATCTGTTTGTAAAGGTCCAGTGACCTTTGAGCTTTTGTTTTTGCAGTTGCTTATAAAACGCAACACGTAGCTAAAAATTCTTGTCAATTTATTCAGGTTAGAATAGTTATCAAACTTAGGGATACTATTTGTAGCAGCTGCACTAGCAACAAGACATTCAGTTGGATTTTTGACTTCAGGTAGGTTGGTAGATGTATGTTGTACTTGTAAAGGCCAGACTGATAAATCATTTGCGAGGAACGAAGGCCCTTCCCACCAGAGAAGAGAAGATTGAAGCTGTTTCGGACTTACTCCTCGAGATGCCATATCTGCGGGGTTTTGATCTGTGGGAACATGGTGAAAAGAAAACCCACTGGTAAGTTCGTTAATCTCGTTTACTCGATTACATACAAACACTTTAAGATCCTTTGGCGGAGTCTTCAACCATCCTAATACGACCGTCGAGTCAGTCCATAAGTATTTTTGACTAATATCACACCGCAACGAAGCTAACACTTTTGAGCATAGACGAGCACCTAGTAAAGCACCACATAGTTCCAACCGAGGTATAGTAGTTGGGTTCAGTGGCGCAACACGTGCTTTAGCGCACAATAACCTCACAGTGATACTTTGGTCCTGATTTTCAGAACGCAAATACACGCAAGCCGCGTAAGCCTTTTGGGAGGCATCGACGAAACAATGCAATTCTATGTTCCTTGGCGATTCACATAATGCTCGTCGAGGGATTTGTATTTGGGACAAATATGAAAATTCTTTTAATAGACTTGACCAGTTTTTGCAGAACTCCACAGGTACAGGATCGTCCCATTCAAGCTTAGAAGACCACAACTCTTGGAGCAACATCTTTGCTACTATTATGCAACCAGAAAGCAATCCTAACGGATCGAAAACCTTAGAGGTAGTGGAGATCACTGTCCTCTTAGTAATCTGAGCTGAGGGTTCCAAATCTGTGGAAAATTGTAGAGAGTCAGCCTTGGGTGACCAGTTCAGACCCAGAACTGTGGATTCCTTATTGAAATCCATAGATTTCGACGAATCGGTTTCATCATCGAATAATTGAGGACAGTTTGTCCTAAACTTTCTGAGCGGTAGGCATGCAGAGTTTAATACATCTACAATATTTTTATAAATGTATTTTAAGCCGTCAACTGTATCTGACCCCGTATTCAAATCATCGGCGTAAAAATCGCTTTGAATAATGTGAGCAATAGACCTATCCTCACATTCATTGGCTAGTTGAAGAAGGCAGCGAGAACTTAAAAACGGCGCGGAGGCCGTACCATAAGTAATGGTATTGAGTTGGAGTACATCGATTTTTTGATGCTTCTCTTCACGCCACAAAATAAGCTGTAGATGGCGCTGACATGGTGCAATTTCCATCTGGCGAAACATCTTCTCAATGTCTCCAGTTAGAACATATTTATGCAAACGAAAGCGAAGCAGTATTGATATTAAATCACTTTGCACTACAGGCCCGACCATTTGAATATCATTGAGTGACTTGCCGGAGTGAGTTTTAGACGACGCATTGAAAACCACTCTTAGCTTAGTGGTTTCACTCTTCTCACGGATCACTGCATGGTGAGGCATGTAGTAGCCAAAAGCCGGCCTATCTATTTTCGTTAAATGTCCTAGCTGCGCATATTCATTTAAAAATTCTTTATAATTTTCTTTCAACGCGGGGACCTTGATAAACTTCCTTTCTAGGCTTTCCAAGCATTTTTTAGCTACAAAATAAGATTCACCGAGAGCTTTGTCCGGTTCTTCTTTCATAGGCATTTGAACAGAAAATCTGCCACTGGGTAGGCGACAAAAATTTTTTACAAAATGATTTTCACAGAGTTGCTCTTCTACAGAATATGTCTTTGTCTGTGGTAAGTCATCAATATTCCAAAATTTTTCTAAGGAATCTTTTATTTCTTGAGGAAAGTTACAACGGACTTCAGGAATTGACTGACTCATTGTTATAGGACCACCTACAAGCCATCCGAGCTTAGACTCTTGAAGAACCGGTTTATTAGAACCAAGTCTAATTAGATTTGTGCCAACTATCTCCCAAAATACATCTGCTCCTAAGAGGATGTCTACTTCAGCAGGGGAAAAATAATTTGGGTCAGCAAGTACAATGTTGCTGGGCAATTTTAGATATTCAGTATCTATAGCAGAGTTTGGTAAATTGCCTGTTATACGCGGTACCACTAAGCATCTAACATCAATTTCGAAAGACGTCACTCTTGATTTTACTTTAATGTTACATTTTTTAGAAACGTTACAGACTACGTCATTAATTCCGTACACATTCACTGAATGGGAACTATCAACCGATAGCCCGGCTCTTTCTTTCAACCGCTCGGTAACAAATGACGATTGACTTCCCGTATCTAACAGTGCACGAGCTGGGCAAGTTTTATTATTTACCACAATTTGTACAAGAGCCGTACACAACAACACCTGGCCGTTTAACGTGGCTGACGACGTCATAGCGACAGGAAGCGAAGAGGAAGTTGAAGGTTGTTTTTCTTCAGACGAGTAATAATTTTGATGAATAAGCGTGTTATGTTTCTTTTTGCAGGTGAGACAAAAACCTTTAAGTTTGCACTGGTACGCATTATGTCCACTGCGTAGGCAATTTTTACATAACTTCAGTTTGGAAACCTCACTGACTCGATCATCGACACTCATCATTTTAAATTTAGAACATTCATATAAATGATGCCCGTCATTGCACAAAACACACCGAGCCTTTTCTTTCTTTTCGCAAGACATAGCAAAACTTTTGGACTGCGCGTTAGGTTTTGGTTTGCTATCAGCTGTTTTATCGAACCGGTTACCATTATTACAATAGGCGGTTTCCAGTATGTCAGCACGACTACGCAGGAATGAATGAAACTCACTCAACAACGGTAAATCGCTTAGGTTGCATTTGTGTTCTTCCCATTTTCTACTTGTGTTAATGTCTAACTTTGTCGAAACCATAAATATTATCAAAGCATCCCACTTATCAGTTGGTTGGCCAAGAGAATCAAGAGCACGAAGATGTTTTGACACGTGATCAACAATAAAGCGCAATGCTTTGAATGACTCAGTACGCAAAGGTTCGATACTAAATAACGCCTTGAGATGATTGTTAATTAATATATTTTTGTTATCGAATCTTTCGCACAATAGATCCCATGCTATTTTATAATTTTTAGCACTGAATTCTATAGATTTTATTACCACAGATGCACTTCCTTCTAACGAGGAACGTAAATAATGAAACTTATTTATTTGAGGGATCCCTTCATTGCTATTTACTACCGATTCGAACGTGTCTTTGAACTCTAACCAATGTAAATAGCTGCCGTCGAAGGTAGGTAACTTAATGGTTGGCAACTTGATTGAATTGGAAGGAAGGGAACGACAGCTACTAAAATCCTCTACGGGGTTCTTTTCCCCTTGGTTTTTATCTGGGCGATTATCCAAAAGTTCTTGGCAATTTGATATTAAACTTAAAAACTGATTTTCTAACGCATCTCTTTCCTTTATCTGCTCATTAGAATCAGCATGCAAAAGATCTATTTTATCTTGGATAGCCTCGTAATCGTTCAGTAATAATTGACATTTATTTAATTTCAAGTCTAATTCTTTGTACTTGACAGAAGGTATTTCCTTTAAACTTTGTGTGGTAGAAACGTACTCAGAAAACTTAGTTAACCGTCCTTTAATAATACCTCTTTGCTTAATTAAATTGGCCAATTCCGCCTTTTCCTGGGCAGAAGTTAAAGGTTTAGGTTCCGAAACATTCGTTTTGTCTGATGGTGTTGGAGTCATTTTTTGGGCACGCTAACAATGCAATAAATAAAATATGCACTCAAACCTGTTTTAAAGATGAGTAGCTCCAGTCGCCGTCAAAATACCCAAATGTTCTGGACACAGCTTGCTCCCGACGAGCACACAGCATAGGCCAACACACAGCCACAGCTTAGAAGGCGCGCGAGACAACTTGCGCGAGCGCCGCGGCGTGCGAGCAAGCGCACTTCGTTAGCTGGAATTGGTCAGCAAAATACTTTAAATATCGACTGAAATGTTGATCAGACCGAAGCTGCTAATTAGATATTTAGGGCATAGAAGGATCTAGATTGTGCAATAGCTAAAGCTAGGCTTTGAAGGTATGAGGTTTTATTTAGCTTGAAATGACAGTAGATGATACCTAATGTAAATGAAATAGCGGGATATATTTATTTTAGCCAAATGAAATTGTGTTTGCAAAGAAGTGTTTATTTAATTGAAGTAAATAAGAACGTACCTAGTTTATGCTTAGGGGCTTTAGTGCTCTAATCATGCCGTGCCAAAGCCTAGATATACGTAAGTTTTAATAATGATAGAATATTGTTACAATAGCTACCAACAAAGTTGAAGTAGCAAACGGCCGCTGCGCACAAACATGAAGCGATTTTTATTTAAAGGGTTTTTGGCTTTAGGAATGATTTGAGTAAATAAGGATTGAGGCTTACTTCCCTGGACTAGACCTCTGGATCACCACAACGTCCCACAGGCTCCAGAAGCAGCGATTTTATCTCCTCGGTTCCAACTCCAACGTGAGTTCAAAGTCCAAATCCTTTGTTCGTAAATGACCCTGCCAATTTGCACTCGTCGACGCACATCGGTTAGGAAATCTATATCGATTTTTAGAGCAGTGTCCTGTCACGGTCGCCACTTTTTGTTGATGAAACAAAACGAAATAGTCTTTTTATCACTTTAATTAGTATTGTACATATGGGTAGATCAGGTAATATAAATAATTCTAACGGACACTACTTCGGCCGTGCGTATCGAACGATGGCCGTCTGCCCTCTTCCCCCTTTTCCCCGCACCTTCTCTCCGCCGTCCTAGTGCTGTGCGTGGACAAAGTAATAGGTGCACAGGTAAACAAGTTATGTGTACCTACCGCAATCGATCATATGTTCATGCATTACCTTCCGAGTATATTTGCGACAAGGTAAACAGTGTTAAATAACGATAGATTTATTTTGATTATTAAAGTAAATAATTGCAAGTTAATAAAACTAACACAATGTTTTGTATGTACCTAAATAGTTAAAAGGTACCCGTTACTTTTCAAGCCGATTAGTTGCAAAGTAATTAATAACATTTTGTTTTTCCGACATGTATACAAGATAATAAAACAAGTCCTGACTGATAGACAGGACACAGCCGCAAGTATTTGCGATACCACAAGCAGGATTTAACATGCGACTTTTACAGGTAAAAGTCTTCAGAAGAGAAGGGGGAGTGTGACGAGCACCGCCAGCCGCAGCTGCGCATACGACCAGCAGCGGCGCCCGCCACGGAGCGACTAACGCACACAGGCGTACCGTTCACCCCCGCAGCTCCCCGCTGCAGTCCGCCGCGCGCATCGAGACACGCACGCACACCACGCGCGCCGCGCGACTGTATATAAGGCGGCGAGCGTCCAGTAGCAGACACACTCGCGGGCCAGCTCCGAAGCTGAAAGGTTCTCTTGCGCGGCCTCATGGTTCTCCCTGGTCGTGCATTGAATCTGGATAGCAAACCGAGCGCTCCCGCGTTGTGTCACTGCCCCCCCAACCCCGGGTGTTCGGCGGCCTGGTTTCCTCCGGGTCGCAGGCGCCTGGTTAGGGCAAAGGGTTCGTGCGGCCTCATGGTTCTCCCTGGTCGCGCAACCCTGGCTGATAGTTTGGACGATTGAGCGGGTGGGTAGGCTCATCCGAGTTCCTACTCGTTCTTCGTTCTGCCGAGTGCACCTCCGCGGTCTCATGGTTTGGACCTGATCGTGATAGGTGTTCTCCCGAGTAGCTAGTACCGTCCCGCCGCTGGTTCCCGCGCCGATTGGCTAAACCGAAAGGTCGCGGGCCTGCTAGGTATCTAGATTACTAACCCGAGGGTCGCTATAACCGACCGCAGTTGCCGGTCGGGGATAGCCCACCTTCACCGCCGCCCGTACAGCGCGAGATCGTCGCGATCCCGAACCCGCCGTGGGTTACCGTCCCGTACCGTAGTCGCGTCGCGCCGCAAGAGGCGACCCGGCCGCGCAGTAGTAATAAGCCGTATAGTAGTAATTAGCTAAGCACGTTATGTAATGTTGTATAATAAGATATAGATAATAAACAACCATGTACGTTGACATTAAGAGTCTCATTTACACGAGTCCCCGCTTCCCGTAGGATCGGCCGTAGGTTCGATCCCAAATATCAACTGAATGCCGTGGCACTCCAGGCAGCCCCAGGCACTCCGTTATAAGTGTAGTAGGTACTGGTTCTTTTTAGGGTTCCGTACCCAAAGGGTAAAACTTATGATACGGTGGTAGATTCATTGTAATAATTGACATTTATAATAGGGGATCGGACAGTAATCGAGAAAAATCTAAAATGTAGTTAGAGTGAATGTTCGTCGAACCAGAAAGATCAGTCAATCAATATTTTTGTTAAATAATAATGATTTATATTTTTAAATCAATAAATAATTCTGACATTTTTATAATCTGTTCTTCATCTCAAACGAAACAACAATCACAGCGCATGACGTCATTTGTAGGCATTTGTAGGCAAATGCCGTGAGTCAAGCTTGTGTTTATTTTACGTTTTTGCTTTTCATAAAATGTATTTTTGCTAATTTCTTCGTTCCATTACTATAATATAGTCCCCAAACTTCGCAAAACGTATTAGAATCATTTATTAGAATCTCATTGCAAGTTTTAGTTTGTCGTTTTCTACCTACATATGACATCACAAGTTTTGAGGCGACCTTTTACGGTGCAATATTTGAAACATAATATTTAAAACATAGTTTTAGGTACTTTAAGAGCGTTATTTAATTAAAATAGTATTTTTCATGGCTATATATATTCATTGTAGTTAATTTAAAACACTTTCTGAAAAGTTGTCCGATCCCCTATTGCGTCTGTGATGCCAAAATTGAATAAAGAACTTTTCAACTTTGAACTTGAAAATTTTATTTTACGGTGTCAATCAATCTATTAAACTTATTTCAGTAATTTTTAAAACACTATACTGAGAGTAGCAAAATTTTGGGACCCTCAGGATAGGTACCTTTTCCTTTACAGTGAGGAAGTTTTGTTCTGAGGAAACATCAGGTGCATTATTGAGAAACATATCTAATAATTAAGTTTTAGAAAAAACCCGAATTCAATGTATTTTCGAAGTCCAAGGTCAACTATCGATGAAATGTATATGAGACCACTTCGTAGCTATACTGAACCCAACGCAATGTCGTGTCGACAGACGGATGTCGGAGTTCTGAGGTAACAAACATAAAATAAAAATACAATCGAATAGAGAACCTACTCTTTTTTTGAAGTCGGTTAAAACAGCATAGGTATTACTTGATTTTTTAAGAAAAACCTATATCAAAGTATCTTCCTCGACATAAGTACTTCCTACTTCCGTACCTACCAGAGCCCCTACCCATATGTCCCTTAAGCGCCAATCTTATATCGTGTTGAAATCGAATTAAGGTATAGCTTCATTGCGACTTATAAGATACGGTCTAATTATTGTCGATTCAGGCAAGAAATTGAATTAATCTCATTAATTTATACC